>OY720261.1:9323474-10772900 GCA_963082625.1 Pasiphila rectangulata | reverse complement strand
AACTATAAATCTTAACTAGGTACACAGTTAAACAATTTTAAATCTGTCCACAGGTTTGCGTGTTCGCTTAGGGTAACGATTCTCCGGCGGCGGAGATTGTTGTCGTAAATTAACCAAAGAATCTTCAGGAGCATTAACGACCGGATTTAGACTACTCTCCTTATTTCTAGTAATCACCTCAGGTGAGGCTACCTTTACTACGCCTTCTAACCCTTCGCTAAGCGGCTCAACCACACTCTCTCCCCCATGATTCGTGTTGTCCTCGGCCTCTGGACAGGTAACATCAGATAAGCGTGACCACTATACTAATGAGTGTATATTTTTTTGTTTCATCTAACTCAAATTGAGCGTATGCCTGTGAAAGGTCAACCTTACTGAAATGCTGGCCACCCTTCAAACGTAGTAACACTTCTTCTACTCTGGGTAACGGATAACGGTCAACCTCTATAACTTTGTTTAAAGTTAATTTGTAATCTGCGCAAATTCTAATGTTACCGTCCTTTTTGACGACCGGCACGATGGGTGTGGCCCAGTCAGAACGCTCCACAGGAGAGAGGATGCCATCCCGCTGCAGCTGGTCCAGCGCGCGCTCCACCGGCTCGCGCAGCGCGTAGGCCAGCGGGCGCGCGCGCAGGAACACCGGCCGCGCCCCCTCGCGCACGCACACACTCACGGTGCCGCCGGTGAATCGTCCCAGTCCGTCCGCGAACACGTCACAGTATTTGGTACTGAAAGCAGCCACATCAAATACATTGTTTTTGTACATCACCACATCATTATTATTACAATCATAGGTTATTGTCGGTAATTGTATTTTTAGTTCTACCATCCACTGACGGCCTACAAGTAGTGTTTTGCCATTCTCGATAACATACAAATCTAATTGCTTACATATACTTTTATATCGCACGAATGTCTGTATAACTCCAAAGGGTTTCACTAACTCGCCGGTATAATATTTTAGAGTTAAATTACTAGGCTTAAGCTGTACATCCCTAAACAATCTATTATAACACTCCCAGCTTATGCATGACACCGCACTGCCGGTGTCACATTCCATTTTAATATCAATACCGTTTACATTCAATTCGATATAAATAGGGCTACACTGCGTCGCTGATAATTTACAAACATCAACAAATATTACCTCATCGCTCTCCCCGCCATCACTTCCAATAGAATTTCTTATATGAAGTGCATCCACATCGACGCAGTAGTGTTCCGACAAATTCGGACACATACGTCGCAAATGTCCTACTTGATTACATACTCGGCAAACGTAGCGGCTGAATTTGCACTTGCTAGCGTCGTGACGCGCGCCGCACACTCGACACTGCTGTTGCTGCGCGCTCTCACCCAGCTTCACGGGTGCGGCCGCTGCTGATGCGCGCGTGCCACGCCGTTGCCCACTAGACGTCGTAGTATCCCACGGTGTTGTCGCTCCGCGACCATTACGGGTACCGAACGTCGCCGTACCCTTCCGTCGCGAGCCCGCTGACATCGCTTGGCACGTCACCGACGTCGTGGATCCACCTTCGCCTCTCAGCCCGCTCTGTCCTTCAACGGCTGCAGCGTCTTTTTCTGCCGCCTCCATACTAACCGCCAACTTATACGCTTTCCCGAAGTCCAACTTGCTTTCTGCGAATAATCGTTGTCGTATGGTTTCATTTGTTATTCCACACACTAACTGATCTTTCAAGCTTTCTTCCAGCCAGGACCCAAATTCACACGTTTTGGACATTTTCTTTAAGATAGCCGCGTATTCTGATATTGTTTCACCTTCTTTTTGTTTTCTATGTCGAAACTTGTAACGCTCTGCTAGCTCACTTGGTTTTGGCTGCAAGTGTTTTTCCATGACGTCAACGATTTGTGCAAACGTTTTGCTTTTTGGTTTAACCGGTGTACACAAATTAACCAGAAGTTCATAGCACTCAGCCCCCATCACTGTTATTAATGTAGGCACTTGTAAATCATCCGGGATCTTGTTCACTAAAAAATATTGTTCTATACGTTCCACGTATAACCGCCAATCATCACTGTGGACCTTGAACTCAGCTATTTTACCAATCGACATTTTGTTTTGATTTCCTAATTGTTTATTATTGCACGACACACGCGTAGGATCGTCTGTTATCGTCGCCACTGAGAAATATGGGAACTAAGGGGAACTATCGGGAGCACAATAAACAAGCCTTCACGTATAGACGTATATTCCGAGACTGTCCGCCGTTCATGACATACAAAAAGACTTAATTCTAAATACCCTCTATTGCGAATATATCACAAAAACAAGTAATAATAATAATATATAAAACGTTGCGGACAGGAGAAAGCGGATGTGGCGCGGGTACATACAGCGGGTATGTACCCCCAACTCAGAATTGTGTAGCACCTGGCCAGATGCGACGCTGGTTTTCAGTTGGTGCCCCGATAGTTAGAGAACAAGTAGCAGTTGTTGGAGGCTCAGGTGAAATTAAAGAGAGTGGACTGTATATAGATGCTCGTTTAATATAGACTAGAAAAAGCGTGCGTCTTCAGTCACATGTGTGATGTTAGGGTCCCAAGCGTGAAATGTGGTCGCAGGTAGACGCCTCCGGCCCCGCGCCCTCGCGCGTCGGCATGCATCCTCGTAGTGATGTATGTAGCCGTGCAGCGAACTCGCGTGGCGAGAAACGCAAGGCGACCTAGTCGTGCAACGAATTCGCGTGGCGACAAACGCAAGGCGACCTAGTCGTGCAGCGAATTCGCGTGGCGACAAACGCAAGGTGACCTAGTCGTGCAGCGAATTCGCGTGGCGACAAACGCAAAGCGACCTAGCCGTGCAGCGAACTCGCGTGGCGAGAAACGCAAGGCGACCTAGTCGTGCAACGAATTCGCGTGGCGAAAAACGCAAGGCGACCTAGCCGTGCAGCGAACTCGCGTGGCGAGAAACGCAAGGCGACCTAGTCGTGCAGCGAATTCACGTGGCGACAAACGCAAGGCGACCTAGTCGTGCAACGAATTCGCGTGGCGACAAACGCAAGGTGACCTAGTCGTGCAGCGAATTCGCGTGGCGACAAACGCAAGGCGACCTAGTCGTGAAGCGAACTCGCGTGGCGAGAAACGCAAGGCGACCTAGTCGTGCAACGAATTCACGTGGCGACAAACGCAAGGCGACCTAGTCGTGCAGCGAATTCGCGTGGCGACAAACGCAAGGCGACCTAGCCGTGCAGCGAACTCGCGTGGCGAGAAACGCAAGGCGACCTAGTCGTGCAGCGAATTCACGTGGCGACAAACGCAAGGCGACCTAGTCGTGCAGCGAATTCGCGTGGCGACAAACGCAAGGTGACCTAGTCGTGCAGCGAATTCGCGTGGCGACAAACGCAAGGCGACCTAGTCGTGCAGCGAATTCACGTGGCGACAAACGCAAGGCGACCTAGTCGTGCAGCGAAATCGCGTGGCGACAAACGCAAGGTGACCTAGTCGTGCAACGAATTCGCGTGGCGACAAACGCAAGGCGACCTAGTCGTGCAGCGAATTCACGTGGCGACAAACGCAAGGCGGCGGTTTGTCTCCGACAGCAGTAGAGTAGTTTTATTTGGTCCAAAGTAAGTAGTTTTTGTTTTTTGTTGTTTCAGTATAGGTTGATTTAAAAGATGGTCCGACGAAATCAAGGAAATAGCGGGAGGAACCTAGTCGAGAGTGCCAACACTAAGAGAAAACTGGAAGAGGTTGGAAGAGGCCTTTGTCAAAAGACAAACAGATAAAAACCCAATTGTCATAAAAACTCATTAGAATGTTATTGTGTTTTAAGAATTTATAAATTAACTTGACACTGGCGGAATTGTGTAAAACCAAACACAAAAAGCCATAAAATAAGAAGACAAGACAAGGTTATTGTGTTTATGTAATAATCAATACTCAATACTGACTTCTCTTTTTGTTTTCTTAACGAAAATATATAATAAGATTTCTTGTTTAGTTTATGTATTGGAGTAAGGTATATTAATTTATTATTAATTTATAATGTTGTCCCAATAAATATTATTTATCATGTGTTTATCACTCTAAATATATTATGTATGTATCTACTATGTATGTATGTATTATCCTTTTCTACATTCGTGAAGACTCTTTATTGGTTACGTCTGAAAACCAGCGCTGCGTGCCGTTCTAAGCCCGAATGGATCGCGGTAATATGATGAGACGGGGCCGATTTGGCTCACACTGCACTATGTGGTCTAGCTCTGCACCTGGTTCATTTTCAATTGTATTTTCTTTTTTGGTTCATGTTTATTGCATGCTCTAGGTTATATTAGTCTAAGTTTTACTGATTGTGCATGTGAGATAAATAAACGCTTTTTCTTTCTTTTTTTCTTTCTTTCTAAGTTGTGAAATATTATTTGAATAAAAGGCTTTATTATAGTAGTAAGTAGTTACGGTAGTGGGTAGTTTATTCTGAGGCGCTACAAAGTTCGCCAGGACAGACGGCATAGAATATATTACTATTGTATTATATAGAATATGCTTTATTGAAACAACATAAAACAAACATACAAACAGTAATTAACTAAAATACGTAGTTTTTTAGTTTTGATTTATTTCATAAGCGTGAAGAGATCGTCGTAAGCGTTTAATTAAGTACCATTTACAAAATGTAAATCCATAATTGGCTGTAAGTTATGACTATAAGTGTTATCATTTTATCTTTAAGGGCTGTGGATTTTGTTCATAAATAAATAAATAAATAAATAAAAATAACACATTAGACGTGGGGCGCCGGCAGTAGAAAGTTACCCCTCCTCTCATGCCCGTGGATGCGGTAACAGCCTGCTAAGGGTTACCTGCGCATCTTCCGGAGCAGCATCTTTCCGTGTATCAACATCCCGTACTGCGCTCGCCAACCCGCCTGCCAAGCGTGGTGAGTATGACAACTACCCCTCATGGAGATCCATGAGGGAGGCCTGTGTTCAGTAGTGGACGCGTTACGGCTGAAATGATTATTTCTCTGCTTGAGTAAGCGTGATGTAATTCCTTGAATATTATTATAATAATTTTCTTTTCGGTTTGATGTTGCAAGTTTTATCAGAAAATGTATGACTATATAACCTTGGAGGTCTTATCAATAAAACATTAAACAGTTATTACCCACATATTTACATGTGATGGTGATTATACAAAAACGTGTCCTGACAAGTGACCTTGTACTTATTTATACGAAGATATTTATTATGTACAACAAACCGTTATTTCCGTGTGGGCCATAGGGTGCCGTCAGTAGAATGATGCTTTTTTTTAGAATTGACGTTTAATGTTGTTGACCGCAGATGGCCATGACAACGTTACCGGACTATGGCGAGCGCAGAAGGCGCCCAGCCGCAAAAGTTAGGTTGGGGCAACAAACACAAGGGCACCACTTACATACGAACCACGACTTGGACTGTTGCCAGATTTTTATATGTAATGATGGTTATTGTCTAGGTGCAAAATTGCACCTTAAGACGGAAAAGTGTATTCTTCGACTCCGCCGGCGGGATCGGTTATTGAATGTGTGCCTAGCAGCTAGTGTGGGACGGGTTGACGTCACCTCCTTAGCGGCAGTGAGTTCGTCAACGGGCAAGCCGAGAACGTGTCTCGGTCGACGGAGGAAAGTGAATCAAGTAGAATTTTGCCTAACCCCTATTGCTCATGGAAGCAGTAAGAATCCGCGAATACCTCCTGAAGATGGGAGCAGCGTCTTTTCGTGTATCAATAACCCGAATTGCGCTCGCATGCCTGTCTACCGAGCGTGGCGGGTATAGCAACGACCCTCTTATGATCTTGGATATCCATCCATGAGGCAGGCTTATGTCCAGCAGTGGACGTGGACAGGCAGTCCTACGGATGAGATGATGAAGCATACATCTCTCATGTCTCAATATTAAATATAAAGAGAAAAGATTTGTATGTTACTATTTGTATTTTGTATGTTTGTAACGAATAAAAGCAAAAACTACTGAACCGATTTTTTAAATTCTCCATTAGAATGCTACATTATCCCTGAGTAACATAGGTTTTAATTTTATTTATCCCCGTATTCCCACCGGAACGGGAACTAAGCTAGTGAAACTGCGGAGTGCGGCTAGTACTAAATTGAATTTCCAGCAACAATTTAGATTTTATTATTTGAGTCAGTTTTTGAGTTTAATGTTTCACATTAAAGAATTCATGTTAATCATGCATGACGGGGTTAGCCGTGGGGTGCCGGCAGTAGAATGTTACCCCTTCTCTCACGCCCGTGGATGCAGTAAGAGCCTGCTAAGGGACACCTCCGGAAGATGGATCGTCTTTCCGTGTATCAACATCGCAAACTGCGCTCGCCAACCCGCCTCCATGGATCCATGAGGGAGGCCTGTGTTCAGTAGTGGATGTTTTATGGCTGGAATGATGATGCATGACTGCCAAAAACAAAATGTAGTCAAGTAGCCTGCTGGGCTACGTATAAAACATCTTAGTCATAATACCAAACCTAATCAAAGACCAACTTCTGACAAACGTCACGGATAGCAAGATTAGTGACATCTTTATTATGTCGTCTATTTGCTCAGTACTAATTAGAGATATTGAGTCAATACAATGATCCTCCCAGCACGATCTCATTGAGAGAGATGAGATCATCGAACACATATCGAATAGAGAGGTAATAAGGTCATCAGAATTCCGAAACGCATTAGAGCTTTTGCACTAATGCTATGACAACTGTCTGTCGCCTTTGACAGTACAGCGCCAACAGCCGACCTGTGTACTTTTCCGTACAATTATAAAAAATACTAGCTTGTGCCTGCCGCTTCGCATACGTTGTACCCGGATAAAAAGTAGCCTATGTGTTAATCCTAGTCAACATCTATACGTTTGCAAAATTTCAGCTCGATACGTACGCTAGTTTTTGCGTGAAGAGGTAACAAACCTCCATACAAACAAACTTTCGGCTGTATAATATTAGTTGGATTTATGGCGGAATTGTTGCTTAGACAAAATAAATTACATTTCTTCTCTATTGTGTATGTCCTCGATGGATGAGAGCAATACGTCAATTCGGGGCGAATCATACCAATTATAATCATGTGATATGGCACTTATGCTAACGTTAGTAAGTCCTACTCTCATTCATTTATTATATCACTCAATTTGTGTGTAATAGTAATATTCATTAATCATCATCATTTCAGCCGTAAAACGTCCACTACTGAACTAAGGCCTCTCTTGTGGATCTCCATGAGGGGTAGTTGCCATACTCATCACGCTTGGCAGGCGGGTTGGTGAGCGCAGTATGGGATGTTGATATACGGAAAGACGCTGCTGCCCATCTTCCGGAGTTGTCCCTTAGCAGGCTCTTACTGCATTCACGGGTAGGAGAGGAGGGGTAACATTCTACTGCCGGCACCTCAAGGCATAGTAATATTATCTGTAACTAATAATAAAGAAGAAATATTTGATTGTTTGTATGCATTGAATAGGCTCCGTAACTACTGGACCGATTGGAAGAAATCTTTACCATTAGGATCCTGCATTATTTCTAATGAACATAGGCTACATTTTATCTCCGTATTCGTTCGGGAATGGGAGCTACGCGGGTGAAACTGCGGAGCGCTGCTAGTATGTAACATTATTACTGTTCAAATTGTATTTATTTATTTTGTCGCTTATGCTGTGCACTGGCAAACGAGACGGTCACACGGACCTGCCTGAAAGTCAGCGCTGCAACCTTATAGCTTGCTATGTGATTGCGGTAATACTGAGGCAGTCTATTTTTTGAACCCACGCAGCATATTGATAAGTTTAAAGTTTTAGACCATAGTGCACCAAATTTGACTCTTTTATGCGTTTTCTTATATATTTTTTATGTGTTGTGTGTGTCCGATGGAGATATAATGATACTCCAGTTAAATTCTGATCACAACTGATTTATTAAAACAATACTTACATGATTATTTATGGAAGCTTATTGATATACACGCATAATCGTGACTTGTTATAATATTAAAATCTAACACGTAGAAATTATACGTGATAATATGTACCTTTTACATCCTGGCGACTCAAAAAATAAGAAATATTTTATGTTCTTTGTACAGTGTCAAAAATAAATGTATTTACTTTGCTTTCTTCCTGTTTCTTTCCTACCAGAAATAAAGGTCTAAGATCTTTATTAATATTTCTCTTAAAGATTACGAATGACTTGCGAGAAACATAAACAGTTAATAGTAGTTTCAGAAATTGTTCTAAGATTCAGACAAACGTTCCGCACATGCATACAAGGTCTTTAGTTTAGACGCTTTGTATGGCATATATTCATAAGTATTTTTTTAAAGCTTTTTCGATAAAGATTACTGAGAAACAAGGTTTTAGAGAAACCCAATTTAAGAAATTAATTGATTCAGGCGTGACTTTGCGGAAATCCATTATATTATCTAAATTAATAACAAATATTGAGTAACAAATCCGCTAACCTATATCTAAATTTCGCTTGAAAAGCATTCACAAGACATCTTCGGACAGTCGCGCGCGGGCGCCATTTGTTGTTGGACGCGTACGCTCCGTAACAAACCGGTTCGAGCGGAATTTCGCTACACAATAGTGCAGGCGCATGACGCCATTAATTTAATGAATAGATTTGAAATTCCTAATGATGACAAGCAGGACGTTTCAGGTGATTTGGCGATAACCATGCATCATATACAGAGACGACAAGGAATTGTGTATGTTTAGAGAATATGGAGCAGGATATGGGACATGATTCGAGAAAGTGATCTAAAAGGAGTCTAGTGGAGGTGAAAATTGGAATACCGTAGGAAAAAAGGATAGACCAGTCGGCGAGTTGAACACTGACATCACTCGCGTTGACAATTTGAAACTTGCAAAATTGCTAAAATCAGAGAATATATAGAATATTTGCCGAGTTAAGTATATGATAAATGCTTACAAGGTTTTGATTTAATTTTCTAAAGAAGAAAGCCCAGATGCGTTATGTCACTGTAAATAGTTTGATGAAAATGGGTACAAGTGCCAAAAAACGTTTGAAATCAGTCAATCGTACGAATTTTTAAAAACATCGTTCTTGACCTTTCTGAAGATGAAATTATGAAGCCTATAAGTTGCGATTTGGTTGAGATAATTGCAGTAAAAAGACTCAAACGCAGGAACACTGTAGACGGTAGATGGCAGTTGGGTGAGTCAGTGAGAATCTGCTTCAAAGGGTCAACTCTGCCCTCATTTGTTAGGGTATTTGATACCCGAGTAAACATTGAACCCTACGTGTTTCCTGTAACACAATGTTCTCAATGTTGGAGATATGACCATGTACTGAGAATGTGTCCGTCCTACAAAGCTGTATGCCTCAAATGTGGGGGTAGCCATCACAACTGTGAAACAACAAAGTTTAAATGCAACAATTGTGGTGGTAGCCATATGGTGCTATCAAGAACATGCCCTTTATTCTTAAAAAAAAATAAGACAGCTCATGTCAGAATTCAATTGCGATATGAAAAGGAAACATCAGTGCTACCAACCACAAGTTCAGTAACCGAAAGTGCTAGTGAGACATTTGCTGACAAAACAAAAATCGAGTGCTGAGCATCAAAAGAAAATAAGGAAAAACCAGCCAAGTGCGAGTCGGACTCGCGCATCGAGGGTTCCGTAGAAACCTGTAGGTATATAAGACCTGAGTATTTGATATGAATTTCAATTTAATACCTCTACGCGTTCATATGGAAAGGGGTTGTAAGTTTAAAATTATTCAAAATATTTTTATTCTTGTAACTAAAAATGTATGGTTTTCGCAATTTTTCCTTTATCTGTGCTATAAGACGTTGCTTCGTACCAAATTTCAAGATTCTGAGTTCACGGGAAGTACCCTGAAGGTTTGGTTCCCTTGCGCGTGACAAAAATTTGCAGCATAAACGGCTGTATCTTTTGATTGCGTTGGCTTAGAAGTTTGATTTTTACAGCTCTAAGGTACAGTAGACCTGAATATTTGATATAAATTCCGAGCTTGATACCTACACGCGTTCCTGAGAAAAAGGGTCTTGACAGACAGACGGACGGACAACAAAGTGATGCTATAAGGGTTCCGTTTTTTACTTTCGACGTACGGATCCCTAAAATACGAAACAGAAAGATTATATTACAACAGATATAGATACGAGATTATTAGGAGGAACCAGCAGATGAAACGCAGAAGAAAAAGAAGAAAAGAGTATAATGAAAAAATATCTTGGAAGATTGTACTCAGAAGATTAAAGGAAAAAGTTTTGGAAGAGAATTTGACTTGGGAAGAGAAAATAAAAAGATTTATAGAAGTTATCTATAATAGTGGCATATCATTCGCTTCGCTGTACAATACAGATATCCCTATTTTTGTCTATTTCTGAATAATTATGGATTAAGACAACCTTCGAAACACTAACAATATACCACAATGGAATGCGCAGAGTATAATTCCAAAATGTCTTGAACTTGAAACAATTCTTAACCGAGAGGAAATTCGTGTGGCAATCGTTAGCGAAATTGACGAAGAGAAGAACCTTTACATACACGGATACAACGTCTTTAAAAAAACCGTCAGGATGGAGGAGGAGTAGCAATTTTGACACATCGATCCCTTTTAGCACAAGAATGTATATTTTCACATCCTAATAGACGCATTGAGTTGATTTTCATAAAAATACAAAACTTTGAGCACATTGCAAATGTAGTTTCAGTGTACTGTCCACCAAATGTAATTACTTCTATAGTAGATTGGGATCGACTGTTTTCTAGAATTTTTCGTGATTTTAAAGTGTGACCATAGCAACTGGTCGTCCAACACGGATACTCGAGGTGGTTACATATTTGATAGTGCAATAGATAACAGTTTTATTCCGCTTAACGATGGAAGTTTTACGTGCATTAAGTTAGTTAATGGAATAATCCAGATAATTACACCCGACGTTTCTTTTGTTTCGGCAGATGTTGCTCTTAAATTTGTCTGGAAATCGATTAATGAAAATTTGGGGAGGAACCAAATCATGATTTTTTTTCTGGAAATCTGAGCAAACAATAGTTTTAAAACACAAAGAAACTTTAGAAAAGCAGAATGGTTGGAATACAAATCTAGATACAAGATGTGTTTAATGGTTTTATACTTCCAACGGCACTTCTACATGCTTACGATAGCTTTATAGATGTCTTAAACCGGTGGGCTGATGAGTTAATTCCTAGTTGTAAAGTCTCTAACAATCCTATAAGATCAGATAAATTTTGTCCTAAGCCATTTTGGACTCAAGTAATGTCAAGATGTGTTGCTAAAAGTCGTCAAGCATTAGCTATATTCAGGCGAAACCGCTCAAAATCTTTGTGTTTTACAAAGTAAAGTAGCTACTGCACGATCAGTTATTCACAAAGGCAAGTGAAAATCGTGGCAGGATTTTTGTGACTCCATAGACAGTGCAACTGCATCTAGTGATATATGGACTCGAATGAGATGGCTCAAAGGCGGTCATCTAAACCGACTGTGGACAAAGAAAAGCTAAATAAGATTTTGTGCGACCTGGCTCCTGATTTTGTGGTACCTAACAAACCTGACTTTTTGTATGATAATAATTTGTTAAGCAGCCTGATTTCGATACAGGAACTTAACAGTTATACACAGCTCAGTTCGGATACAAGTCCTGGTAATGATAATATACTAGATTCAATGATTCTCAATCTTTCGAAGTCGGGCAAAACAATATTGGTTTAATTATACAGTAGGTTTTTATCAATGGGTTTTTCCTTTGTTCCTAGGCAATGGAGAATGACGCGTATAGTTTGTAGTACCTGTACCGAAACTGGGTTGCGGGAATGGAGTGCCTTCGGGAGTTAAACCGATTGCTTTACTATCCTGTTTATGTAAAATTTTGCACACTATTATTGTCACTCGTAGATTGGACTGGTTCTTGGAGAAACATGATTTGATTTCGAGCGAAACTGTTGGTTTCAGGAGATCGAGATTATGTTTGAATAACTTGGCTCATATAGTATCACGCATTCAATTTGCTTTTACTGAAGGGATTCCTACGGTGGGATGTATTTTGGATATTGACGGAGCCTATAATAATGGTTATTCAACTAGTCTGCTTGAGATATTGGACGGTATTGGAGCAAGGTCTACTAAATATTACTACTGATGGGAGTTCCTAAAAGAAAGACAGTTGTCTATTGAAGTAAATAACGAGGAAACTATTTGTCGTACCACAGGAATGGGCCTAGCACAGGGGGATCCCATATCCCCAATTTTATTTAATATAGCTACAATAAAGTTTTGTCAGAATATCCAACAAGTATATGTTTCTCAGTTTGATGATGATTTCGTTTTGTACAACTCTTATACAAATTTAAGCACTGCAATAACCAACATTCAAAATGCATTATTTATGTTTATTAGTTTTATAGAGGAAATAGGCCTGACTATATCATGTAGAAAATCTAAGTTATGTATTTTAAGTAGGGGAAAGAGAAATATAAATATAAATTTATGCATTAATTGTTTTATATTTTGTGATTGGTATTAGAATTTGTCAATGTCTTTATATGTTCTATTTAATTTTATTGATTGTATTGCCTTCTGTGACGTCACCAAACGGCTCAGTCGGAAGACCAGCGTTGGTTAACATGCCAACATTAAGCTGAGACTGAGACCTTTTTGTGACTCAAGCATGGCTTCATTATTTTTGTCTTTTTATTTGTATGTACCTAAGCAATGTTTTCTATGCTTGTTGTCACAAATAAAGAAATTATCTATCTATCTATCATTAACAATAATAACTTCATATAGCAAGTAGTGTTAGGTACTTGAGAATGTGGTTAGATAGAAGCTTTAGATGGGGCAGACATATAAATGAAATAAGAGATAAGGTATTAAAATATATAAATGTATTCAAAGTCCTAGCGGGTACGATCGGGGAATTAATCCTTAGCACCTCAGACGGTTATATATCTCAATTATTCGAAGTAGATTTGATTGTTGCAGCTTTTTATATGATAACAGCGTATCTAGTCATGTACAAAAACTTGAACGGGTTCAGAATCAGGCCCTGAGGGTAATTGGGGATTTATAAAAAGTTTACCCATTCATGTGATGCAAAGTGAGTTATGTCTAGTGAGTTATGTCTTCCACCATTAATACCCGTAGAACCTTTCTGGCAAGGTTTGGTCGCGAGCAAAATCTTTTGAGAATACGTAACTATTTAGATAACACAACAACTTGCCAATTCTTGTCTCAAAGATTATTGGAATAGGAAAAGAGCTGCCTTTTTTAGTACATAGCCATCGGGAATATAAAGATGTTGAACTGAATGCGTCTTGTAAATTACCGATTTATTTATAAGATAAATGGATCTCCTATTTTGATGTATCAGTTAATGTTAAATTAAATGTTGAAGGAATTAATGTACCAAAAAGAATGATGGTACAGTACTGCGAAACCAATGTAACGTAATTTTAAATCAAATTCATAAAGATGTTTATTATATCTATACGGATGGTTCAAACGATGGAGTTTGTTATATTCTCAGACCCGATAAGTGCCAGGACTCAACAATAAAACTAAGATTTTCCCAAACATTTTCTTAATAGCTATTGGAATAGGTCATCATCACATCGCTTCAGCCGTAAAACATCCACTACCGAACACAGGCCTCCCTCATAGATCTCTACGAGGGGTAGTTGCCATACTCACCACGCTTGGCAGGCGGGTTGGCAAGCGCAATACGGAATGTTGATACAAGGAAAGACGCTGCTGCCCATCTTCCGGGGGTATTCCTTAGCAGTTACTGCATCCACGGGCATGAAATTGGGGTAATATTCCACTGCCGGCAACCCACGGCAGTATATGTAGTATAAAAAAATAAATAAATGATAAATAATGCTGGACAAATCACACAGCATCATCTAGCCCCAAGCTAAGCAGAGCTTGTGTTATGGGTACTAGATGACTGATATACTTAATACATTATACTATATAGATAGATATTTTTATTATATAATAGAAAAACACCCAGAACACCCTGAACAAATATCTGCAGATCGTACAGACATTTGTCTCGAGGCGGGAATCGAACCCGCAACCCCTTGCGTCGCAGGCGGTCCTTCGCCCGCTGCGTCACAGAGCTCGTCAATAGTATCAATAGTATGTATGTATGCTTGTGTTGAACTCGATGAGATCGTGCTGGGAGGGTCATTATATTGAGTTAATATCGCTAATTAATAATTGAGCAAATAAACGAGAAATAATGACGTCAGGAACCTTTCTTCCATGATCGGGAGTCATGGAAGAGTCTGCGGGAGGTATATTCTGAGACGCACAACAATATTTTCACCGATGCTTGATATAGCTACTTAATCAATTAATTATGTCAAACAATTTATTTACAAACTTCTCTGTATGATCATCATCGTTATTTCAGCTATATAACGTCCACTGATGAACACAGGCCTCCCTCAAGCATCTCCATGAGGGGTAGTTGCCATACTCACCACGCTTGGCAGGCGGGTTGGTGAGCGCAGTATGGGATGTTAATACACGGAAAGACGTTACTACTCATCTTCCGGAGGTATCCCTTAGCAGGCTCTTACTGCAGCCGCGGGCAAGAGAGAGGAGGGGTAACATTCTACTGCCGGCACCCCACGGCAATCTTTGTATGATACATGTACATATGTATTTACACAAAAATGTGTTTAATTATTCCATCTATCATCTTGTTTTTAACCCCTGACAAAAAAGAGGGGTGTTATAAGTTTGACCGCTATGTGTGTGTGTCTGTCTGTGGCACCGTTACTCTTAAACAAGTAAACCGGTTTGCATGCAGTTTTTTTATTTGAAAATTCTTATACGTGTTTTATCAAAATCGGTTAAGAAGTTTAAAAGATATGTATGAGAGTGAAAATTGGATGAATAAACGAATGTTTCACAATGTACCCGAGTTTGGTATCAAATTAAAAAAAAATATATGTAGAATGCAAAACTGAAAGTTATATAGAAATCGGTCGAGCTATTAATAAGGGGGTTGAAAGTAGGGGTGAACTCTCGAATGTTTTCAAATATACCCAAGTGTGGTATCAAATGAAAGGGCATGATGTGTAGATTGCAAAACTGAGGGAACACATTATAAATTAGGTAACCTCCGAGACTAGGTTAATTTTTAGGGTTCCGGACCAAAATGGTAAAAAGGAACCCTTATAGTTTATTTTATTAACTTGTCATAGTAAAAGCTTTGCTTATTTTCGACTCGATGGTGTTATGAGTAGTGTTGAGCATTTTTTTTCAGTTTGGCTTCAGCCTTTGTAACCAAAGTAGTGGTAGAATGATTAATGCATATTTTCTACCACTGGCGCTACTTTCATACTTCCGGTATTAGTATAACAAGTTGTGAAAGTAGTCTTTCACATAACTTGTTATATCTTAGAAAATGTATGAAGAGCATTTTTCTCAATTCATCGTCATCATTTTGCCGTGGGGTGCCGGCAGTAGAAGGTTACCCCTCCTCTCAAGGCCGTGGATGCAGTAAGAGCCTATTATTCATAATTTATATAAGTATATAAGTTTATGAATATATTTATTTCATAAACTTTCGATTCCCTTCTTTTAGTTATCGTAGGAAAAGTATTCCTGAAGGGTAATGGCGCCGATTAAGATCAACTCGATTTTTTCAACAAATGCACGTAATATTTTAATACTATTTTTCAAAAACCTATAAAAAAGCCACTATTTCATTCTTCTAAAAAACAGTCAGTTCCTAAAACTTTCTAAATACTATAGAAAAGGTCAACTTCGACGAGCTCTGTAAAACGTAGGTTCTCTACCAGCTGTCCAAATAACTCTGAAATTTTCACACCTAGTTAAATAAGAAATATACCCTGTTTTACGCAAATGAGTTTACGTTATCTTTTCTAGGTAATATGATGGCTCGTTTTACACGTAATTTTATGATTTGATTCACAACTTGTAAAGCTAACACTCAAATAAATCTATGAATAAACAGAATTTGAAATAAGTTCAAATTTTGAATTATTGAGAGTTACATAAATAATATTGGACAATTCACACGGCATCATCTAGCCCCAAGCTAAGCAGAGCTTGTATTGAAGGTACTAGATGATTGATATACTTAATACATTATACTACATATATATTTTTTATTATATAAGGAAACAACATCTAGAACACCCTGAACAAATATCTGCAGATCGTACAGACATTTGTCCTGACGCGGGAATCGAACATGTCGTCAGTTCAATTGCTTATTTGTATAGGTAACTAGCTTCTGCCCGACGCTTCGCATGCGTTGTACCCAAATAAAAAGTAGCCTATGTGTTAATCCTAGTCAACATCAATACGTGTGTAAAGTTTCAGCTCAATCCGTAGCCTAGTTTTTGCGTGAAAAGGTAACAAAAACCTCCATCCAAACAATCTTTCGGCTTTATAATATTGGTGGGATAACATACAAAAACCCATATGTCAATGTATACCTATCAAAATCAGTTCGATGTCTCGCTAAATCTCGAGAACGCCGAGACCGATATGGCATTTTGGATTTGAAATATTTGTAATTGTCCAGGGAAAGTTTTTACTGTTAAAACTTTCCCTGGACATTCATGGATAGGGAGCTCGTCATCGTTGAAATCAAACGTTGCTGCTCATCTTCCAGAGATATTCCTTAGCAGATTCTTACTGCATCTAAACGCCAGGGTGTTTTTCTACTGGCGGAACCCCACGGCCCTGATAAAGAATTATTTAAATATAATTGTTTAAATTTTAAAGTTATTTTGTGTTTAAAGTTCTCGAGTGGAGGCACAGATTACAGAAACGTGGAGGCCACGGACATAAATACGTATATGGCGCAGCGCGGACGTCCACCTACAAGATGAGCTGACGACCTGGTGAAGACCGCAGGTCGACGGTGGATGCAGGTCCCTTATAACCGCAATAACTGGAAATCCACGAGGGAGACTTATGTCTAGCAGTGAACGTCCTCCGGCTGAAATGATGCTCCTTTAGAAATGTATTATGGGCCTACAACCCACTCTCTTTCTGAAATGATGCAGTCGAAGTTGCGCGAGAGAGCTAGTTTATTAAATTCTCGACCGTGAGCCGTCAAGTTAAACAAGTTGTTTCATTCATGTCCTGACAAATTTGACAAGAGGTTTCTGTAAAAACTCAATGCCAAGTTACCGAGTCTAAAAAATGTAGAAGGATTAAGAATCATTTTTTGTTAATTCTTTTGTACATTGTCGTTACTGCGTCATTACTCCTGAAAGATGCGACACGACTTTTTGTCGCGAGTATACTTTTCTATTGGCATTTCATAAATTGAATAATTCTATGCCGTAAGGTGCCGGCAGTAGAATGTCACCGCTCCTCTCTTGCTATACTCGCCACGCTTGGCAGGCGGGTTGACGAGCGCAGTACCGTCTGTTGATACACGGAAAGACGCTGCTGCCCATCTTCCGGAGGTATCCCTTAGCAGGCTCTTACTGCATCCACAGGCATGAAAGGAGGGGCAACATTCTACTGCCGGCACTCCACGGCTAGTTCTTTCATTTCTTCTATATTCTTGGCAATCAAGGACCAAAATGTCGCGTCTGAAACTTAAGTTATATATTTATTCAAGCATTGATACGTCATTAGTTTTTGTGACTTTAAGTAATGATCTCAAAGCCTACTTAGCCAAAGGGTGTCCGTTAATTTTTTACTTCTAGTGTTGATTACAATAATGTTAGTTGGTACCTGCGAAGTATAAAAACGAAATGGGTCAAACTGCCTGTACTGAATAATTTTTCATCGAATGATTTGATAAACGAGTGAAAAATTAGTAATGTGCCTTCCATCCCGAAATTGAATCCCGAAAATTCGAATAAATATATAAATACTAGCATATGCAAAATTGCAGCCTAATCCGTAGTCTAGTTTTTGCGTGAAAGTGTGATTCGTTCGTCAACTCACACCAAGAATCTTGTCCTTCTTCTTTGTCTTGTCTTGGGGGTACCAGACGCACTGCCGTCCCGCATTGGGGTGTATTGTGCATTGTCCCCCTCGGGGGATATATACTACATATATGGATATATATATACAGTATCTCGATACTGCCCCGACCCTAACCTAACCAGCCCAACTCCTTGAAAGACCGGAGAAGGACTCGGGGTCGCCGGCAGCATTCCATGAGCATTCTCGTAGGGTGCGTAGATGTTGTGTAAGAAGAAGGGCGTGACTCGTGAGAACTTATTTATTATCATAAAGTTAACACTTAACTGAGTAATAGTCTTTTGAAGTTCGATCTATAAGGCCATCATTTCAGCCATCAAACGTCCACTACCGAACACAGGCCTCCCACTGGAGTCTCCATAAGGGGTAGTTGCCATACTCACCACGCTTGGCAGGCGAGTTGGCGAGCGCAGTACGGGATTTTGATACACGGAAAGACGCTGCTGCTCATCTTCTGGAGATATCCCTTGGCAGATTCTTACTCCATCCATGGGCAATAGAGGAGAGGCGACATTCTACTGCCGGCACCTCACGGCATAGAATTATTCAATTTATGAAATGCCAATAGAAAAGTATACTCGCGACAAAAAGTCGTGTCACATCTTTCAGGAGTTAACGCAGTAACGACAATGTACAAAGATTGAACAAAAAATGATTCTTAATCCACTGGGGTCACCATGAGGGGTAGTTGCTATACTCACCACGCTTGGCAGGCGGGTTGGCGAGCGCAGTACGGGATTTTGATACACGACAAGACGCTGCTGCCATCCGGAGGTTTCCCTTAGCCGGCTCTTACTGCATCCACTGGCATGAGAGGAGGGGTAACATTATACTGCCGGTACCCCACGGATCTATAAGGTAAAAAAAATTGTGGACAGAATAATGTGTACGTTAAAATGTCTGTGCGGTAGCGCAGTGAACTCAAAGAAAGGACTGTTCAGTCATTTAAAAAGATGCAACACTCAAACCACAGGCATTACATTTTTTATTTTTTTAAATAATCTGTCACCTTAGTTTATGTGTTAGTTAAGTATACAACTCTGTGTTTTCTGAAAAGATTTATAAAGTTATTCTATAAAGTTATTCTTATTACCTGAATCGTCTGAAATAGACGCAAAGGTCAATGATGATGTTGATAATGTCTATTAAGAAGGCAAGAAATATTGGTATGTTCATTTCTCTGAATATGGCTGACTGAGCTAAGAGGTTGTTATCGTACATATAGGTGATCAGTACCCTTCTCTCAATAAGACGGTGCTAACAAATAAGGTTTCATGTAAATTGGCCAACGCGTTCGGTTGTAATCGTCTCATGCACAGACAGACAGACAGACAGTGCTATGCATATTAGGACGATTACAACCGAACGCGTTGACCGATTTACATGAAACCTTTTTTGTCCCTTCTCAACTTTTTTGTCATTAAGACGGTGCTAACAAGCACCGACTTAATGAGAGAAGGATACTGATTGGTTTATGTCTCCTAAGATGTAATCTCTGACACCAGTTTATCCCTACTAATATAAAAGCCAAGTGTGTATGTATGTATGTTCCGCTTTCGCGTCAACACAACTGTATCGATTTTAATTTTGACGACCTCTGTGGCGCAGCGAGCATACTGCCTCCGACGCAAAAGGTTGCGGGTTCGATTCCCACCTCTGGACAAGTGTCTGTATGATCTGCAGATACTTGTTCAGGGTGTTCTGGGTGTTTTTCTATACATACATACATATATATATAATAAAAATATCTATGTATGTTACTACATTTCACTGAGTATATTATTATACATTATACTTAATGTATTAAGTATATCAGTCATCTAGTACCTTCCAGCTAACCTGTGTGTAATGAAAACATCGTGAGGAAACCCGCGGCTTAGTTAGCTTTAGACGTAATGACCTGTTCTTTCCTCTGAATAATATCTGACTAAGCAGAGAGGATGGTATAGGTGCTGGGCAAGACTAATCCATCTAACAATGTCCCAGGCAGTGCAGCGTCCCGTACAGCATGATTACCAGTTGCTGACGCTCTTTAAATCATCTATAATAGATGCAAAGGCCATACTTTATTGTGAAGATTACAATTTATTTATATTTTAAACTTATTGATAGAAAATTGCCGCATTTCTATAGAAATTTTATTGTAGAAGCGTGTACACTGCCCTCTGAGAGATTGACCATATGTAGCCTAATAGTTGGCAACGCGAGTTATCTTTATTATTTTCTAGTATTTACATTGTGCAAATCACTTTTCTTAGGAAAAATCTTAATATTTTTGTGGTTATACAGCAAAATTTCCTAAATATATTGACAGGGAACTGTCATTATATTAATTTCTTTATATTTATCACGTAGCGATTCTCTGGGGGCCCATATTGTAGATTGCACGAACAGCCCTCTTTTACAGTACAAATACAGTGTTTATATGTTTAGCTCCAGCGCACCCCCACATCATTATGCCATAAGACATAATACTATGGAAATAGCTAAAGTAAACAAGTCTAGTTTTAGCTATGTCTGTAAGGTACCCAACGAACTTTTTTAACTGCATATGCAGCAGAACTGAGCCTGTTCGATAGTTTATCTATGTGGGGACTATTGAAGCTTATTATCTAGGGTGATGCCTAAAAAGACAGTGTTAGCAACAAGTTCTAGGTTTTCACCTTTTATTTTAATGTCTGCCTGTATGTTTAGATCAAGAAATGACGCATCGGCACCGTCTCGGATAGAGAGCATGTTACATTATTGTTAATTGAATAACATAACAGTAGGACACCTGTTGCTTCTAACTAGTTATATAAAATGGAAAATGCTTTGTTTGTAAGGATACTACTGCTGAAGTATTTTTGACGATAACTGAGGGGTGTTGGCACATTCGCTTGGCTGGCAGATTAGCGAGCGCAGTACTGGATGTTGATACACATCAAGACGCTGCTACCCATCTTGCCTTGCCGTAACACAATTTTTTAACTAGCACGGGAGGTAAAGTCTTGATAATTACGGCAAATATGTTATATGTTGATATGGTTTTAATAAATAAATGATTATTAAAATCCCTAGTGCCCCTTGGCAGATTTCTACAGTATCCACGGGCCAGAAAGGACAGGCAACATTCTTCTGTCGGCACCCCACGGCAGTTGTTTCTTATGCACTACCTACTTAATTATTATAATAACCATTCCGCTGTTTTCTGCAGACACCGACCTCATCCTACGTGGAATGGTACTTATATAGTAGCCGGCTGATACTTAAGATAATGCGGTTTTTATTTGCGACGAGGGACAAATGTTTGCTTTCCAGAGATATTTTGCTTATTTTATGTTTGGTAAGTATCTCTTCTCTTCTCTCTTCCAGCGGTGGGACGTCCACAGCTGCACAGAAGCCTCCCTGATTTATTTATTTACTAGCTTTTGCCCGCGACTTCGTGCGCGTGGAAGTCATAAAACGTAAAATCCCCTTTTTCACGCAGAGCCATTTGGTTCGAAAATATAAATCCCATTTATTCCCTATCCCGTGGGAATTTCGAAAAATCTCTTCTTAGTGCACCTCTAGGATACTCAAGGTATATGTATGTGTGCCAAATTTCAAGTGGTTTAGGCTGTGCGTTGATATATCAGTCAGTCAGTCAGTCAGGACTTTGAATTTTATACATATAGATTTATAAAAAGGAACGCCGACTGTATATACATATATAAACACATTCAACAATAAAAGGACAAGGATCAGTTCTTATATATAAGCCAATAATAGGCGAACACAACACTTAATAAATTTATACTAAAAGTAACTAAATATATCTACATCATATTTATGGTAACTAAATTGTAATGAGATCATCATTAAAACAAAATACAATAATAAAACACTTATAAAACAAAATTTAGGTAGTGAAAAACGTTAAAATATTTAATAAGTAACAAATGTTATAAAAACAATAGGTTCTTATGTAAGAAGATCCTATACTGAGGACAATAATTAATTTCTAGATTAAGATGCTGGAAATATTCCAGCACTGAATGTTTAAATTTAATTAAGTTATCACTGAAAATATCTATGTTAGGCATTTGTTTGTTTATCAAGTCGTACTGATTACAGGAGCTTTCTGTTCTAATCCTAATTGATCACTTAGTACCAAACATAAGGGGTTATTGCCATAAAACGCTTGGCAGGCGGGTTGGCGGGCGCAGACCAGGATGTTGATACACGGAAAGACGCTGCGTCTCATCTTCTGGAGGTATTTTTGGTTCATCATCATCATCATCATTTCAGCCGTAAGACGTCCACTACTGAACACAGGCCTCCCTCATGGATCTTCATGAGGGGTAGTTGCCATACTCACCACGCTTGGCAGGCGGGTTGGCGAGCGCAGTTAGGGATGTTGATACACGGAAAGACGCTGCTGCCCATCTTCCGGAGGTATCCCTTAGCAGGCTCTTACTGCTTCCACGGGCATGAGAGGAGGGGTAACATTCTACTGCCGGTACCCCACGGCAAATAATCTTTGGTTATTAAAATATGGGATTATCGGGTATTTAAGAAGGGAGACTGCCCCTCCTCGCGACCACGACCACGTGGTCGTGGTCGCGGGGAGGGGTTTTATTCCCGACGTTTCGACCGGATTGCAGGTGCAATCCGGTCGAAACGTCGGGAATAAAATAAAGGTAATTACGCGATAAATACCCGATAATCCCATATTTTAATAATGTGTTGTGATCGCGAAAGTTTAAAAAATACTAATCTTTGGTTATTAGATT
This sequence comes from Pasiphila rectangulata, assembly GCA_963082625.1. Classification (NCBI taxonomy): domain Eukaryota; kingdom Metazoa; phylum Arthropoda; class Insecta; order Lepidoptera; family Geometridae; genus Pasiphila; species Pasiphila rectangulata. The sequence goes on along the minus strand of OY720261.1, from coordinate 10,750,130 downwards.
TTTAATGAAACTGCGGGCAAGAGGATATGGCGGGGTAACATTCTACTGCCCTCACTCCACGGTTACTACCTATTCTATAAACCATCTAACCATAATACGAGCTCTGCTTACATTGGAGCTAGATGGTGCTGTGTGAAATGTCCAGCAGTAATATTGATGTGAAACATCTATAGCCGCACGTAAAATCGATTTCTGGCGTGGCGACGCATGCCGTGGCGACGCGTCGCTACGCTATATGATGGATATACAGACTATAAGTACCTAGTGGCCGTTTTCTTTAGGAATTTTCTTGTGCGCATGCGCAGAACAAACGTGTTTACTGTCATCCTGCTTAGATTTCGTAAAGTTTAGAGACCCGTCTTCACGAGCACATTTTATTTTATAAATCTTAAGATTTTCCTAAGTCTTACCAGCGCAAAAGTACGAAGAATAGGTAATATGTTGGACACGTGAAATATAAATAACAATCAGTAAGTAAACCCGCGTGTGTGCGATAGCTTTAAAAGTAACCACTTATCTTACGTTACAAAATAACGCAAACTAGGTAAATAAATGCAAGACATTGATTTAAAAGCAAACAGAATGAGGTCAACGACCTCAATTCTAACAAAACACAAGTGTCGAATGGAAGCATATTTCCCATCGCGCGGTTTCTAAATACGCTACCTGGCAGAATTCAACCGTATTATTACGATTAAATACTTTTTGCATTTTATGTCATTTGTGATAAACCATTTTACCGCGTCGCGCGTTCGGAGTAAGACGTGTTTCCGAAAATCGATTTCAATCCTTACCCCATCCCTACCGCGTTCGGGAAAGCTCGGGAAATTCCGGATTCGATCGTGGTTTCCGTTAATGTTTTAGGCGCGTGAAGTTGGAATGATGTTAATTGTTTTATATAAAATACAATACTTTCTATATTTCGCTATAAAATAACGTTTGGTGAGACGCGTTGCAGTTAAGGTAAGTGCTAGAATATACTTATTGGACTTATTGGTTTATAGGTTACGCCGTCGTTTCTCCTCGTGGAGTTTACCGTTGAGGTTATATTACCAGCGCTTGCGAATCAAAATATTCAGCACTTTAGACGCGTTATAGCCTATAGGTCGGATATCCCGCAGATAAACGCCCGAAAGGAAGACTTGTTTTTTTGTTCTACATGAGGCATCTCTTGTGTATGATATTATCTGTGGTTTTGCGCAACTATCTGGACATTATAATTATCTAGGTAGTATTGAACATTAGACGAACGTATGTATATCGTAGGTAAGGTACCTACTTTACTTAACGTATATAGTAGGACGGAACAGGGTAGTTGTTAAAAGAATGAAGAAGTGCGAAAGAGAAGAAGTTATCCCTTTTTAACCTACTTCAAAAAAAAGAGTTTCTCAATTCGATTATATAATTATGCGATTACTCCGCCAATCCGAAGGTCATGGGTTCAATAGCGTGCACTAATGGATTTTTCGTTCTTGGAAAATTTATGTGCACACAACACGTGCTTTAACGTTGAAGGAAACATCGTGAGGAAACCCGTGGCTTTGTAGCAGCAATACCTAGTCAGAGGAAAGAACAGGTCAATACGTAAGCTAGTTAGCTTCAGACGTATTGACCTGTTCTTTCCTCTGACTAATAGTTGACTAAGCTTAGAAGATGGTACAGGTGCTGGGAAAGCCTAACCCGTCTAACAATGTCACAGGCACTGCAGCGTCCCGTACAGCAGGATTATCAGTTGTTGACGCTGTATAAATGATCTATAATAGAACCGTGATAGCTAGACAATTGAACTTTTCACAGATGATGTATTTAGGTTGCCGCAATAACAACGAATAAAAACAGAGTAAAATAAATATTTAAGGGGCATGATTTTGATTGAATAATAGTACGGAACCCTTTGTGCGTGAGTTCGGCTCGCACTTAGTCGATTTTTTTTAATTATTCTATCCTGCTGTCACTGAACAACTCATCCTAAGATTAATAAAGTTAAGTAAATAGTGGTATGTAGATACCTAGTTCCATAATCATCATCATCATCACTCCAGCCGTAAAACGTCCACTACTGAACAGGCCTCCCTCATGGATCTCCATGAGGGGTAGTTGCCATACTCACCACGCTTGGCAGGCGGGTTGGCGAGCGCAGTACGGGATGTTGATACACGGAAAGACGCTGCAATGATTATAATGCATAATACAAATCCGTGAAATGAAGGCAGTCGTCGTTTTCATACTACTATAATAGTAATAAAACGTCCGCTTCCGGAGCTAGGTATGTCACAATAGTTCGGAAGTGAACGACCAGCCAAGGAGTAATCACCCATGCAACTGAAACTCTATCATACATCAGGCAATCATCATCATCTCAGTACGTCAACTTCTGGACAAAGGACTCCCTCATGGATCTCCATGAGGGGTTGGTGCTATACCCACCACGCTTGGAAGACGGGTTGGGGAGCGCAGTACGTAATGATGATACACAGAAATCCGCAGTTGGCCATATCCCGGAGGTATCCCTTGGCAGACTCTTACTGCATTCACGGACAAGAGAGGAGGGGCAACATTCTACTGCCGGCACCCCACGGCGTATACAAGGTGCTTACAAATTAGTCACGGATATTTTAAGAGATAATACATTACATTATAACAATTAACTTTTAACTGTTATTAAAGAACCTTTGTATATAATTTTTTTGTTTTTATTTACTGAACAAAAAAATAAATTAAAATTATTTTTTAAAATAATCACCCCTATTATGTACCTGTCAAAATGTTTAACACTGTCTGTCATGCTACATCAAAAGTTGTTTTTCTTAAATGTCATTATGATTCAAGTATTTTATTTATCAAATTTATGAGGCCACTTGAATGATGGTTTAAAGAGGTTCTAGAATATGTCTAAAGAGGTCTCATTTAATTATCTTATTAACAGGGTGTTTTCACGTAGCAAATTTGTTTTCTAGTTTTCTCCAAAAAAACATAACAAAACCTATGATGTTTCATACTTAAAAGTACTCCGAGAACCGAGTACTATCAGCTGTAAAAATATCCGTGACTAATTTGTTAGCACCTTATATACGATAGAATACTTAATTCGCTTTTTTTTGTCAATACGTACTTACCATACAATGCAAAAACATCCAGACTAGAGACAAATATCTGCAGACAAAAGCGAACCCGCAATCTCATGCGTCAAGCCAGGTATTAAACCAACTGAGCCATGGAGGAAGTCAGATTAGAAACACCGGATTATCGCAAATTCAGTTCAAGACTAGAATTATTGAACATTGTTTAAAACCAGTAATTTTTTTTAAGAGTTTGCTCCGTCTCTCTCTAATTTAGTACACCTCCGACCATTCTTCCTATCAACTGTATCTTCTCCATCCAAAGGTTGTCTGGAAGAGATCGCTTCTGAGCGATTAGACCGCCCATTGTACCTTGATTTGTAATATTTTATTTGTAATTTGCATATCTTCTGTATTTTGTGTACAATAAAGTATTTTCATTCATTTCATTCATTCATTTGTAGTTTATTTTTACCGATTAGTAGCACAGCTATGAGTATTATAGCGGGTTTTAAATAAGCTATACACAAACACAAAGAGTATTCAATTGTGATTAGTAAGACTTTTACTTAACACGATTATAATATTTTCTAATCTTTTGGTTATTTTTCTTCTATTTTCTGTCTGATTTACGCAACAAAGATATCTATCTATCTTAGTAGCATTAATCTTAATACTTAGTATCGACAATATAGAAAAAAATCAGTTTCTTAAACGGTCTTTGTCTTTGACACTTTAATGAGTTGAGAAGATAAGATAAGATTATACATATTACATAATCTTACAGATTTTCTATTAAACGAACTAATCGGCAAATGCTTTGCTTAATTTAAATTAAAAAAAGATATAGTCACAAAAAAAATCGAGAATCGAGAGGTAGGTATATTTTTTTGTTCTACGCTTAAGTCAAACGTCAAAATATTATACAAGATACAAGAACTTTATTTGTACGAAACATAGGTTACATTAATGGTTTTTAATAAAAATTAGTTGTTCAGCTATGTCTCGCCGCAGATAATCTGTTGCCAATGTGTTTCAAGTCGATAAATATGTTTCATTATTATTTATTATAAGCCAAGTTTATCCCACAGCTGGGGAAAGGCCTCCAATCTCATATATTATTATTAAATGTTACTTTTACTATACCTATTTTTTATTTTATTTTAGAGGCAAGTAAGCAAGAGAAAATAATTTCCTTTCGTTGTACCCCATCGATCGGTATATATGATAGGTTCTATATTTGGCGGGTTCGATTCCCGGCTCTGGTAAGTAACTTTTAATAAATCTTTAAAGAAAGTAATTTTTTTTTCGTCACTGAAGACTAGTTCACATCCAATCGGCAACGGGTAACCAATCCGGGCCGGTGGGTAAACATTACGTTTCAAGACCGGTAACTAGAGAAACAGCATTCAGTACTGATCATCAATTAATATTGTATAAAATGATTTAATGTTTCCTTTGCGTTAAACTTGCTATTTTTAATATTTACAGTACTTTCTCTCCAGCTTGCTTTTGTCTAAGTAGTGATAAGTCATTTTGTAAAACCTGAAATAGAGTGATTTTATTTTTATTTCCTTAAGTATTTGCCGTGGGGTGCCGGCACTAGACTGTTACCCCTCCTCTCATGCCCGTGGATGCAGTAAGAGCCTGCTAAGGGATACCTCCGGAAGATGGGCAGCAGCGTCTTTCCATGTAACAACATCTCATACTGCGCTCGCCAAACCGCTTGCCAAGCGTGGTGAGTATGGCAACTACCCCTCATGGATGTCCATGAGGGAGGCCTGCCTTCAGTAGTGGACGTTTTACGGCTGAAATGATAAAGTATTTAGAATCGTGCATACTTGTAATCGTGAACTAGCACAGCAAACTAGCTGTGGAAACAGATTTTGCAGGTCTATGTCAACGATTTTCGCTTCTATACACCATTATTAGTATTTTCCTATCGTGCACCATGTCAGTAGGTCTACCATGAGTTTTCACAATCTATACTCGCTAGCAACTGTAGTAAAAAAAATGTATGAAAACTTGTACAGCGCCTCTAGCGGTTAGTTTGGTACTTCAGCGATTGTAGTTTGGGCTTTATTTGCTTAGAATTTGGTACCATGAGTCACAAATCTGACAGATGTCATAGTAACGTCTATTACTACTGTAGTAACGGCAGGCGATCTAACAGTGACTCATGGTAGACACACAGTAGTATCAGTAGTATTCCAACTTTCTGTACAAACGTTACTATCTGCGATAAGATATATATATGGGATATTATAAGCAATCAAACGATTAGGTACGTATGACACACTTAGGTTTGACTTGAAGTCGTCATTAATAACATTTCGTAAACTCTCGCGACAGGTACACATTTAAAACTATTGAAATGAACTTTCCGTGGGGTGCCGGCAGTAGAATGTTACCCCTCCTATTACGTCTGTGGATGCAGTATGAGTCTGGGATAGAATATATGACCATCCGGAAGATGGGCAGCAGCGTCTATCCTTGCATCAACATCGAGCATCTTCTTTTACTTCTTCACTTATTTTTGTGTGTCATAGGATATTTTTCTTCTAGATCTCATTTTTAATTTTATAACTTTTAATTATGTTACCGTGGGGTGCCGGCAGTAGAATGATACCCCTCCTCTCATGCATCCATGGGGATGCAGTAAGAGCCGGCTAAGGGATACCTCCGGAAGATGGGCAGCAGCGTCTATCTATACTGCGCTCACCAACCCGCCTGCCAAGCGTGGTGAGTATGGCAACTACCCCTCGTGGTGTTCCATGAGGGAGGCCTGTGTTCATCAGTGAACGTTTTATGGCTGAAATGATGATGGTGAAATATGTTACAACAATAATTATTAGATAATTAATAGAATAATTAATATCTAGCTGCATCTCTTTGCTTTATAGAGGTACTACAAAACTTCAAACTGTGGAAAACGCCGTGGACTATATAGTGTAAGTGTAACTTCCTTTAGGAACTATCTTTTTTGTTATTTGGGCATTTTCGTAGAAATTTGTCCCGGTTACAAAATGGAATCAAAAAAATATATTATTTTAAAATTATCTAAATTATTTCAAATATTCCTCAGAGATGTATAACATACCGGAAAAATAACAAACAAATTGCATTTCCAAAAGATTTTTACCTATTTTAGAGTCAGAAAGTTGTTCAAGTTTCCGTTTTGTAACTTTTTTCACACAATTTAATTGATAAAAAGTTATTATTTTGTGTTAAAGGTCCCGCTTATTACGTTTAAATAAGATGGCCTTGAGGTATTTAAATATAAATATTTCAGTTTTGGCCTTCTTTCAAGACAGGTAAAAAAATTAACTACGATCAAAAGTCGGTCAAACACTGTAGGACAAACATTTTTATGGGCTGTCGAAAGCTAGTTTAGTCTTATTTTACAATTTGTTGTTTAATAATAGTCAAAATAAACATTTTTTTTTACGTAAATTTCTTTGAAACCAGTCTTATTCTATATATTAAAAAAGTTTTTTTTAGATTTATAGATTTAAACCTAAAAAAAACTTTGTTAATATCTAGAATAAGACTGGTTTCAAAGAAAATTATTAATCAACTTGTGGGATACCTAAAAATCTACATGGACGTTTTAAAAAAAAAATGCTTATTTAACATGTATATAAAAGTTGTTTGTTTTTCCTGTTAAATAAAATAAAACAAAACATCCCGTACTGCGCTCGCCTGCGCCTGCCAAGCGTGGTATGGCAATCATAATCAATCATTTATTTGCCAGAATACATAAAATATCACAGTAACAGATCTTAGTGCTAAACGTCAGTACATGTATTCGGCCTGCATGCAGGCGTGCAAATATTATTAGAATTAAATTTATTTATAATCTAACTATTCAAATATATTATAAAAACAATTACACATTAACCAATCATTAACTTTTCTCTTAAATATATTTCCATTTAACACCTTAAGCTCTTCCGGTTATTTTTTATATATCAGTTATATACCCCTCATTATAAAACATCCATGAGGCAGGCTTATGCCCAACAGTGGACGTTGATAGCTGTCCTAAGGCTGATATGATAAATGAAGAAATAATTTGAATTTAAAAGGTAGTAATTTAAAGTGTAACTTGTTCTCACCTTGAACTGTTTAAGTGGTCAGTGACCCGGCCGGGCGAGCGCGACCTTCCAGCCCTTTACCTACCAGGCTAGGCAGTTGGCAATACATTGTAGCAATAAGAGAGACTTACTTTAATCTACAACGTGTATTATAACATGTGTACTAAGCCGAGAGGGGGTGATTCTGACCATCCCAAGGAACAACTTAATTTCTACGACTTCGAGCCGTGTTGGTCGAGTGGTATGTATCCCTGACTTTGAATCCGAAGGTCGTGGGTTCGATACCGGCCGTGCACCAATGGATTTTTCTTTCTTGAAAAATGTATGTGCACACAACACGTGCTTTAACGGTGAAGGAAACATCGTGAGGAAACCCGCGGCTTAGTTAGCTTCAGACTATCAATAAATGCAGAAAGTGGAAAAGAAAAGTACTACACTTAGTATCTTAAAGGATGTCACCAATATCATCATTGTGCATAAGTAGTGATATATATATACATCAATACATAAATAAATTATATAGATAGACGTTGTTAAAGTATGTCATATTACGAAGGAAGTGCAGAGTAGATAACTAGATCAGGGAAATATCTGTGATTATGTCACCATGTCGTATTTGGGCTTTCATAAGGAATACTTTTAACTTTTGTCTAAAACTAGTGACACTTTTAACATTTCGTATTGGAGGAGGTATATTATTCCAACATTTGGAAGCCGCATACCTAAAGCTGCCCCTAAAAGACTGCGTTTTGTAGCTTTGAGTGGGCAATCTACTTAATGCTACGTTCCTTTCACCAGCCATACAACTTAATTTATTGTACAAGTAATTTGGCGTTCTATAGTTAATCACACCAAAGAGGAGGCATGCTAGGTGAAGCTTGCGGCGAGACTTCATTTTCATACTCAAGTGCTCGTTGAGAAACGGTGTAATATGACATCTCGGCGGCACAATAAAACAAAACCTCGCGCAGGCGTTTTGAAATCGCTGAATAAGGCGGTCGGTCCGGACTATCAATCGCGGTCCGTAAAAAGTGTCTGCATAATTTAACTTTGAAAGAACTAGGGACTCTACAAGACGAATCCGGATTTCTTCAGAAAGAAAGGGTCGTATCTTGTATAACATTTTAAGTCTATAAAAACAATTTCTTACGCAATCGAGACATGGTTTTCAAACCTTAGATCTGAATCCATCTTAAGACCTAGAGTAGGTAAGTAGAAAAAATTTGTAGCAGTAAATATACATTATACTTTATGGTAGGCTCCATTTTGCAAATGCAACTTAATCAAATAAAACTAAATCACTTCAACCATCCACTAATTTCCGAGTACTTATATAATGCTAGTGTCATGTCTAAAGCGGCCAATACATGCTGGCCGAGCTAAGACCAACGCGAGCGTAGGCAAATCGTTACAAGGCAAGTGCTACCGTCTACACGTTTGGCAAGTCTACGCAAACTATTGCAAGCGGCCAATGTAGACGAGTTTTGTGTGAAGCTGCCCACACGTTGGGCGCTGTCAGTTCTTGTTGTGCATTCGAACTACGTGGTCGTGGTTATTTGATTTAATATAATATAATAATGCTGGACAAATCACACAGCATCATCTAGCCCCAAGCTAAGCAGAGCTTGTGTTATGGGTACTAGATGACTGATATACTTAATACATTATACTACATAGATAGATATTTTTATTATATATAGAAAAACACCCAGAACAAATATCTGCAGATCGTACAGACATTTGTCCCGAGGCGGGAATCGAACCCGCAACCCCTTGTGGCGCAGGTGGACCTTCGCCCGCTGCGCCACAGAGCTCGTCTTATGATTTGAACAATATGGACGTAGAAGTTGTTGCAGCTGCTGCTATTTATTTGATGAGCACGTATAATTATTACGTCAGTGTTAGTAGATAGATAACTCTTTATTGTACCCAGCTTCATTCTAACACAAACAATATAATAAAGGAAATAAAGTATGATTAACTTAAAGCTAATGCTGCAAAATGCACAATGGGCGGCCTTATCACTATAAGCGATCTCTTACAGGCAACCTTTGAATGGACAAAAACAACAAGAAAGTAAAAGCGCGGTTTCGTCATAGTATAATTAAACTAGAGTACCTATGTAATAGCTATAAATATATACCTACTTAGCTAGTATAGGTAATTACATATTTGATAATAATAAACAAATAAATAATCGAATATTTATAAACTACATAAATAAATAATAGTAAGTAGGTAGGTAGGTAACTACCTAGTAATTTTGTTTGTTTATTCAGTCTACGAAGTCGAAGTCCTATTAACATACTTACTTTCTTTTTATCTTTATGCTTTACGTCTTTTGGGTTCCAAATTACCGGTTCGTTCTGGTAATACTCCAAAAACTTGATAATATCATCATTTGTATCGAACGACATTACCACAGACAGATACGTGCGACAGTGACCAACGCCAAGCGCGTAATGGCGGGCAGACAAACATGTGGACACGGTTGGCCCAACGCAGGCAAGCGCCTTTGATTTGTGCAGAAAAACCGACACGGCTCCGAAGTGAGGCGAGTCAGCGCAAGCGATCGCGAGCGGTGACAAGTCACTGCAAATGTGCTCTATACACGTTGGCGCTTGTAATAACTCGGCCAGCTAGGCGAGCGACACCGAGCGATGGCAAGGCAAGGCAAACATGCCGTCTACACGTTGGAATTGGCGTTCACTCGGCAACGTTGGCCCAACATGTATAGGCCGCTTAAGACTTTTCTGTTCCAACTGTTTTTGAATAAGGTACTTTTTGAGTTTGCTTCTAAAGGTTTACGAGCTTTGCAGGTTCCTTATAGGTCCTTTTAGGGTTCCGTACCTCGAAAAGAAAAAACGGAACCCTTATAGGATCACTTTGTTGTGCGTCCGTCTGACTGTCAAGACCCTTTTTCTCAGAATGGCGTTGATGTATCAAGCTGGAATTGTATCAAATACTCAAGTCTACTGTCCCTTGTAGCTGTGAAAATATCAAACTTCTAAGCCAACTCGATCAAAAGATACAGCTGTTTATACCTAAACCTACAACAAAACCTACAGGGTACTTCCCGTGAACACAGAATCTTGAAATTCGGTACGAAGCAACGTCTTATAGCACAGATAAAGGAAAAATTGCGAAAACCGTACATTTTTAGTTACATCATATAATAACAATATTATTAATAATTTCAAACTTACTACCCCTTTCCTCATGAACGCGTAGAGGTATTAAACTGAAATTCATATCAAATATTCAAGTCTTATATATATACAGATTTGTACGGGACCCTCGGTGTGCGAGACTGACTCACACTTGACCGGTTTTTATTTTTGATTATAAAGTAAAATAAAAATCCGATTATGACCTCAGGATCAGTTTCACGTCACACCATCTAGTAAAATGATAAATAATAAAAAAAATACGAATTCCCAAGTTGTTTTTCCTTCTAAAACTACCTCTTTTCATGTACTGAGAACCCCCATTTGGTGTTAGTACACATGTTATAACATGTTGTATACTAATATATAAATTGAACTGTCTGTTTGTAATGCCAAAATATTTTAAACGATCATCATCATCATCATGATCTCAGTCGCAGGACTGCTGTGCACGTCCACTGCTGGACATAGACCTCCATGGGTCTCCAAGATCATGAGAGGGTTGTTCCCACGCTCGCCACGCCTGACAGGCGTGTTGGCGAGCGCAGTACGGGGTGTTGATACACGGAATGACGCTATACTACTTAGTTTCCGGAAGTATCCCTTAGCAGGCTCTTACTGTATCTACGGGCATGAGAGGAGGGGTAATATTCTACTGCCGGCACCCCACCCACAGACAGAATCAAACGATAACTTAAAACAAACCAATTAACAAAGAAATAATGCTGGACATTTCACACATCAGCATCTGGCCCCATAGCAAGCCGGGGTGTGTTATGGGATGGTTGATAGAATACGAAAAAATACTTTATATTGTAAATACATAATAACTTATCATACAAACAAAAATACTTAGATTCGAACAAATAACTGCAGCGAACTTACAAACATTTGTACCGCGGCGAGAATCGAACCCGCAACCTGCGTTTCAGCTGTCTACCAATTGCGTCACGTATGTCCTCTAAATATGTCCACGTGGACTCAGCTACTTATTACACGTGTGCATTTATCACGTTGCTGGCACTATGGATGCCGATAGTTGCCGTGGGGTGCCGGCAGTAGAACGTTACCCATCCTCTCACGCCCGTGGATGCATTAAGAGCCTGCTAAGGGATACCCAGCCGTGGGGTGCCGGCAGTAGAATGTTACCCCCTCCTCTCCTACCCGTGGATGCAGTAAGAGCCTGCTAAGGGACACCTCCAGAAGATGGGCAGCAGCGTCTTTCCGTGTATCAACATCCCATGCTACGCTCACCAACCCGCCTGCCAAACGTGGTGAGTATGGCAACTACCCCTCATGGAGATCCATGAGGGAGGCCTTAGTTCAGTAGTGGACGTTTTACGGCTGAAATGATGATGAAGGGATACCTCCAGAAGACGGGCAGCAGCGTCTTTATCAGCATTCCGTACTGCGTTCGCCAACCCGCCTGCTTAGCGTGGTGAGTATGGCAATTACCCATGAGGGAGGCGGGAGGCCTGTGTTAAGTAGTGGATGTTTTACGGCTGAAGTGATGAGAATTGAACCTGGAATCTCTTGCGTTTCTAATTTTGCGTCACGTATGTCCTCTAAATATGTCCACGTGGACATATGCATAACTACTTATGACACGTGTGCATTTATCTCGTTACTAAGTACAATGGATGACGACGTATGTATTACGAATAACTATATATAATATACTAGCTGTCCCGGCGGACTTCGTATTGCACCTACTACAACCACTACTTACAACTTACCCTGCAACTACCCTACTACTATCCTACAAATACCCTTCAACTACCCTTTTTTTTTTGGTGACGGGGTGGAAATCTGCTAGGTCAGATACCATGCTGCGTAAGGGCACATCATGGTTATGTGAGGTTGTCTCCTGACGACTCACTAAAACCACCCCGATGGCCGGCCTCAGTGCACTAGGGGCTCCGGTTCCTCATAAAGAACACTCCGGAGCCCCTATCGCACCTTGCCTGAGCACGTCCCGGGGGCGTCCACAACTAACGCCCCCTACGTCTCGCGGAACTTACGATGGTGCATAGCCATATCATGCACCATCGCCCTCCCTGGGTCCGTCTGGGATAGTCCAAGCCCTCACTCTGACTACCCTACGGACCCAGATGGTCCCCTATAGGGGATGCCGCAGCCCCATGACGCCGTAGCCTCACGGGGCAGGCGGTGCGGGGCGGCCGTTGCCTGCACCCCGCCGCCGCCTTCTACGAGCGGGATCAGCCCTCTCGCGATCCCGCTCCGCGGCCTCTTTCCGAACCATTACGGTCTCACAGAAAGAGGCCACCGCCTTCCACGCCGTCTCATCTGCCAGCATAGCCGCAACTACGCTGGGCAGAGAGAGATCCTGCCCGATCCTGAGGGCCAGATTCCGCCTTTCCACGCACCACGCCGAGCAATCCTCGAGCGTGTGCTGGGCGGAATCCTGGCCCCACCCACAATGGTGGCATTGCGGTGTTGGTTCGCGTCCGATCCTACTCAGGTACTCACCTCGGCTCCTCGAGCCGCTCGCGCTACTTCCCAAGCGCACGTCGACGCTCCTCCTGCACTTCAGCTGGCGCAGCCCCACCCTCGCCCTCCTGCCGGAGACGAACGTACACTCGTGCGTCCATCTCCGCCAGGAGGTCGAGCGGCGGGAGCCGCGCCAATAATGTCGCCGCCTCCTGCGAAATCGTGCGGTAACCGCGAACGATTCTGATGGCAATAGAACGCTGCAGGCTACTAAACATAGCCTAACACCCGTCAGTCTTTTGGACCAGACGGGCGCTCCGTAGAGTGCCATCGACCGCACGACGCCCGCATAGAGGCGGCGAACGCCCTCCCTTGGTCCCCCGAGATTGGGTAGCAGTCTGTGCAAAGCACCCACTACCCTCTGGACCCTTCAACTACCCTACAGCTACCCTACAACTACCGCTCAATTCCGCTCAATAGCGTCTTGCGATCTATAAATAGGTTTGCGACAGGCATAAATCTCGTGATCATCGCTTCATCAACGTCAATTTTGTACTGGCTGCCTATTTTTGCCGCCAAGCTGTTCCGGTTTAAAGGGCAAGGGGGCCTTACAAATCTCTCTCAGAGTGACGAGCGCAATGCAGTGCAGCGTTGGTCACGTGCTTAGTGAACGTGATCACCGCGGTATTTAGATATTTAGATAGATATTTAGATATTTATTTATTGACTTATAATTTAACAAATATAATTAATAGTGTTTTTAAGCCTATACAAGGTTTGTCTAAACACTATGTTCTCTTTATTATAATGGTGACAACATGAGTAAATCGCAATTCTTAAAATCTAACACGAAACGGTATCAAACAATAACAAGACAATGACAGTAGTCGATTGCAGTTTATTGCAGTTGTATGTAATAGCACAGATTACAGAAACTAACAGATACATCACTCCAATACAAAAGCGAAAATACCTACGCTATAATAGCCTAAAAAATCGTTGAGATTGCTTTGCTCACCCGCCTCACCTACTTGCAAGTAATCTGTGACGCGGCATCGAATAAGTAGCTAGGGTTGCTTCTACGATGAGATTTTTATAATAAAACGAATATGGTAAAAATACCGATATTTTTATTGGTTGCTTAAATTGATTTAGTTTTTTAAAATGATGGATACCTTTTGATGGTCGAAACGTCAGGATAATAATAAAGGTAATTACGCGATAAATACCCGTTAATCCAATATAGTTATAATCAGTTCATAAACGACAGAGTTCTCAAACAAATAAAAAAATCAGATGGCCCGAGAACCTCCTCTTTTTTAAGTCGGTTAAGAAAAGCAGCGACCTTTGTACAGGGAGGTAAGTACCTACCTACTCTCCGTACGCAGTAGTAATAGGTATACTATGGTAGTAGTTATAATCTTTGACATAACGAACTAAGTACACACCACACTTTACACACCTATACTATTATTGCTTTTTTACCTAGGTATTTAGATACTTCGCCAGCAAAGATTTGAATCTTTGTTCGCCGGTGGGTACCTAATACTTGATTTTAGGACTGTGTTGTTTTCAAAGCCATAATCGATTTGAAGGAACGCTGATCTGGAAAGCGATGACATTATGTTGTGTGTACAAAATACTATAATATAAATACTAAAATACTTATCTATCTGTCTAATAGCTGAACTTCTTTATTTACGAATATTTACATAGTACCTTCCTACGTTCATTTTTAGAGGAAAGGGAAAAAAAATCTAAAAACTTAAGATATAAAATATCTTTTACTTTACCTTTTTTCGTCTCTAGGCAAAGAAAAAATGTCAATTTTTCATTAGATCTTTGGTTTCGGCATCCATCCAATGCACAATAGTACGATGTGCTTTCGACATCTAAATGAACGCATTTAACGTGCGTGCGCTCAAGCGGGCTTGTGGCAGCCTACTGCCTTGCATTGCAGCTCCGGCGATGTACAGAGCGGTAGGCATTTAACGCGTGGCCTTGAGCGAGTGACGGACGCCTGGTAATAGGTAGAGGTTACCGCTTAACATGAGGTAGGCCTTAGACTTGTCTCGTCATTTTGTAGTATAAAAAAGCTAACAGCAAGGAATTGACGTTTGACATCGACGATCGCGAGATTTCCGCCTGTTTATTTATTTATTTTGGGCCACAAACAAGATATACACATAAATTAAACTTAATAAAACGTTTGTTATCAAGATCTATGCAGTCCAGTTTGCCATTAAAAAAATTGTGGCAGAAGTATAAAGGCTCGAGCAGACCGGATGCGTATGCGTAGACGTGCACGTACCGCTGAGTTGTAACGTATGGAACTGTATGAGACTGGACACACTGCTTGCGTAACGTAGACGTGCGCGTCGTCATACAGTTCCATACATTACAACTCAGTGGTACGTGCACGTCTACGCATAGGCATCCGGTCTGCTCGAGCCTTTAATCGGCTCTTTTTCTGCGTGACGACAGAGATGACATTTTATAGTAAGTCTTTTTTTATTTAGAGTTCTAGCCAAATGGTCCCCATATGACATATGGTATAAGAACCGTTTTTGTATTGCTTCTATGCTTTGGCTATAGATTTCGTAATGGGGTTCCAAATAACTGTAATAACTGTTTAAAACCTATCGAGAGATACATAATCTACGGATTTGTGTTACCACGCCTCTGGCTCCGTGACCACAGCCTTATGGTTTGTGTACACGCTCTGTCATAGCTTTTTCATAGTTCATTTATTGATAACCAAAGTCACATCACAAATGTCATGTATATTATTATATATGTCAATATTATATATTGACATATATAATAATACTATTATTTATTATATTATTTATGTTAATATTAGGAGACAAAATGTTTTTATAAAATAATTTTATTGATGATTCTTATTATAATTTATCTAACTGACATGTATAATAATTGAAATATTGTTTTAAAAGTTTGGACATTGCACACCGTTACACACGGTAGGAATACATTGATTCCTTTTAATTACATAAAACATCTATGTTCAATGTACACATGTATTTCAAGCAATAAATGATACTTTACTTTACTAACACTACACCCCATTCTTCCATTCAAATCCTCTCCATCCAAAGGTTGTCTGGAAGAAATCGCTCTAAGCGATAAGACCGCCCGTTGTGTATTTCTGTTGTTTTTGTAGTTTAAGTAAGTTTTAGTTGTTTTTGTTTTTATTTTTTGTATGATTTACACAATAAAGAGTTTATCTATCTATGTCACGATATACAATTTTATTAAAAAAAGAAAAAATATTTAAATTAGGTACCAATCATCATTTTAATTAGATTTTTAATTAAAAAAAACTCATCTAGGTTATATGGCGTAGGTTCGATGACCCAATTTTTTATTTTAAACTTGAAGGATTTCATTAAATTCATTTATCATCTTATCTATCACGTGTGGTAACTAAGTGGCCACGTGGCCGTCTGTGTTGGTGATGATGTAGTATCCTGCTCGTGGCTGCTAAAATAAGAACTTCCACTGACCCTTGGAAAGTCACTGGTGTAGGAAATACGCTTCCTATAGAGCGGGGTACGGTGGTGAGTTTTTTGCATCGTCTTATGACTTTCTATTTAAATACTTAGTATTATAGTATAATAAGTATCGTATATAACCTTGACCATTGATCAGAAGGTCTTGGGGTTTTTTTATTTTTATATTTTTACCTGTTGCTATTAAAATGCAACAACATTACATTATATTCTATTTACTAACGCTAACTTACTTACGAACTAAACTTAATTGCTTAAACATATACATACGAAATCTTGACATTAATATAATAATGCTATTATTATAGGTGTATAAAAGCAAATTATTTAAATGAAATTAATAAATACAAAAAATTAATAATTTTAATGAGCACATAAATGAGAAAAATAAATAATTATGTATATCTGATTAATGAAAATATTATACAATTAGTAACAAAAACCCTGTCCGATCCAATAAAGGCGTAGTCCTGGTTCAACATACGTACTGGAAAAAAATGTTTTAAAAATGTAACTCATAAAAATCTAAATTTATTGATTTTTTATTTTTATAATCCATGCAAAATTTAACACAGAATATGGCAAATTTTTATAAGTTGGCAACACTCCACCCGGCGGCAAAATCTTTTTATTTTTACCTATTTTTATTTCAAAGAACACCGCCCTACACTACCGCGTTGTAGGTACTCTTTCAACTCGCCGCCGACTCTTTGATGTCGCCGACTGGTTGTTTACTTTGTTGGCAGTCTTTCGTGGAGATAGCTTTCGATCGGACGTCCGTACATATCACGCGCTATCGTTTCGCGAACAATGTCGTAGTCCAATCAGGAATATTTTATGTTCATGTTAAACAAATAGTTTATAAAAGAGAGTGCGATTCAGAAACCGAAGTCAGAACTCGGATTGTGGCAGCTTTCGACTCACTTAAATCGGACACAAGTGCGCTGCAAAGAGTACGTGCAAATTTAATGAAAAGGTGTCGAATGTGTATTAGTGTTGGAGGTGGACATGTGGAGCACGATCGCGGAAGTATGCAGCAACAGCAAGTGAACGTTTTAATAAACTGATAGGTACCTGCAGTCGGTAAGTACATTGCCAAAAGCACATCACATTTAAAAAAAAGCCCTTATGAGGGCTACATTTAATTCGATTAATAATTGTTTCTTGATAAACAGAATTATTTCTGAAACACAAAATACAGTGTGTCTGAAATCCGGATCACTGCCTACAAAACAATATCAGCTGATACCTACGCATAGGTATGACGTAGCGTAACCTACGCTACGTCATACCTACCTACTTCTTTCTCTTCTCTTTCGTTATAAAGTTTGTTTGGCGGCACGCGACAAAGCGGGTTCATGACACCAGTGCTCAGGCGGCTTCTTTGACAAAAATCTGTAGGTAACTAACTGTAGGTAGTACACGTGAACTTTCACTTTAAGGTCAGCGATCAGTGTTGCCGTTGATCAGTTTTTATTTTTTATTTTAATTTAATTAAATTCACTGGGGTAAAATAATCATCTTAAATCCATTAAATGCTTACGTATATGTGTACGCGGTACGATGCCGAATAAATACTCTTAAGGATCGGACAGGGTTTTTGTTACATGCTGTATAATTCAATAATTAATGATTAAATTATTATAATAAGCACATAAATAATTATATTCGATTTAATAAAATGTTTTTATGAAACAAAAATGATTAAATAATTTATAAAACAAGGAAACAACTCGGATCAGAAGGATAAAATCAACGAATAATAATAATTAATTCCTATCATAAATCTGTCCACAATGGCATTGACATTAACATTAAAACAACGTTAGATAATAAGAACAACAAGTTTGTAAACATGACATAATTTACAAACATAATACTACATAATCTATGGCAAAGTTAGCAGAACTGTGTAAAACCGAACACAAAAAGCCATTATAGAAGAAGAGGAAAGTTGCAGTGTTGTTAATTTTCTTTAATTTTATTATTGTTATTTGATGTCAAATTTATTAAATTAGTCCGGTTCAAGATAGGAGCCACTCTTAGCACTCACACTGAATGGCCCGCGCAGAAACTAAAAACATATCTCTATATACATTATGTGCAACTAAATACCCAAGATTATTTACTGCAAGCTGAGTGTCCGTGACGCATCCTAAGTCGTATCGTAGCCGGCAGAATCTTGGACATTCAGCCAGTAAGTGTTGCACGGTCTTAGCCGCGCCCCGCTTCCACAAGTGCAAAGCGGACTGTCGACCAGTCTAAACCTGTGCAGTTAAGACAAGAATCCGCCGTGCCCTGTGAATATTTGAGAAGGCCAATTATTTATCCTAGCCTTACAAAGTATTTTATATTGCAAGGTGGTTGAGGTCTTGGGTTCGATACCAGTGAAAAAAAATATGTGCACATTTAACACGTGCTTTAACGGTGAAAGGAAACATTCGTAAGGAAACCGGCAGCTTAGTTAGCTTCAGACGTATTGACGTTCTCTTCTCTGACTTATAGCCAACTAAGCTGGAAGGCTGGTATAGGTGCTAGACAAGTCTTATCCGTCTTACAATGCCCCAGGCATAGTGTCCCGAACAGCAAGAATACCACCAAGAATCCATTGCGGAAGTGTTTATTAATTGGGACCCAAGGACCATACTAGGAATTTACGCCGATATCTCAATCGCTGTCAAACGTCAATTATTTGCTTGTATGTACTACTAATTTGACCATAGCGATGATCACTAGATTTACGCCTGCTGCAGCGTTGTTCGCGAGATATACGCCTGTTGTAAACGTGTCGCAAGATACGTAACCAGCCTGCGGGTCAAGTTCTCTATGGTATTTCCAGTCTTCCTCACTTGTAAGCGTACAGAATGAAAACCGAGAGTTTATTTGTAATAAATCTTGCTAGATACTTATCACTTATTAGCTAATCGAGTATATACCCACATTATCATCGTATGATCGGTGTTTAATAAGATAAGAATAAGCACGCGCGCTCTCATTCTAAAACAATGATAGTATGATTGATAATGGCAGGTACTTGTGAACATTTACTGTTGTTCATAAGCGGAACATTCTTATCCTTTGCGCTCTGTGACTCTGTGGTCCTAATAAAAGGAAAAAAAGTGAGGCCTCTATTATAGATGATTTATACAGCGTCAGCAACTGGTAGTTATGCTGTACGTGACGCTCAGTGCCTGGGACATTGTGAGATAGATTAGGCTTGCCCAGCACCTATACCATCATCGCAGCTTAGTCAGCTATTAGTCAGAAAGAACAAGTCATTACGTTAACTAAGTCGCGAGATTCCTCACGATGTTTCCTTCACCGGCAAAGCACGTGTTAAGTGTGTGTAAAACGTCAATCTTTTGCTTATATATTCTATCAAACTGACCGTTGACAGCAATGATGGCGAGTTTTACGCCTGTTGCTAACCTGTCGCTAGATACGTAATCAGCCTGCGGTTTGAAAGGAGGCCGGGGACATTACGGGCACATGAGACCTTACAACTCTATGTCTCGGGGTGACGGGCGCAATGCAATGCAGCGTTGGTCACATGTGCTTCGTGAACGTGATCACCGCGGCATTGAAGTGGTTATATGGAGAGGTTATCGCTTAACATTTAGTGGGGCATCGGCTTGTTGAGAAAAAATGTTTTAGGTTATTTTTTTTTAAACATTTCATATAAATGACGCTTGAAGACTCATGGATCTCATCATCAGAATCAAAATTTGAGAATGGGATGATGCTGTGTGATTTGTCCAGCATCATCTAGCCCCAAGCTAAGCAGAGCTTGTGGTAAAGGTACCTACTAGATGACTGATATACTTAATACATTATACTACATAGATAGATATTTTTATGATAAGAAAAACAACCAGAACACCGGCTGCGCCATAGAGGTCGTCGAGATGATGATGATGATATCATCATTAAGTTTAAGCAATCAATTATTTATTTATCAGAATTAACATCCATTTTGTTAGTACAATCACAGTTACTATTGTATCTATTGTATTCAGTAAAACAGAAGGGGGTTATGAAATTTAAAAATAACATCATATAATTTATTTTAAATACTTGCAGACACCTGCGTGGAGGGTCATCCAATGATGATCGGACAATCCCACCTGTTAAAACAATACATTCAGGATACTAATAAGACTATTGCACTTATTAGTACCACAATCGCTTTTGCAAGGTAGCGCACCTTATAGTTTATTAGACTACTTAGTGACTACATTGAACTACGGTCCTAGTAACGCGATCAATCTCAAGAGGCCTTTAAAATTCCTGCGTCATTTTGGATGCGGTTCCCACGAGCTGTCGCGGGCGATTGTGGGCTCATTGCGGCCGCCGGATGGCGGTGTTGGCCATTTGCAACATTGTAAGACACCATCATTATCATCATCAACTCAGCCGTAGGACGTCACGGGTTTTGCCATACTTGCTAAGCTTGACAGGCGGGTTAGCGAGCGTAGTGTAGAATCATGAATTCAGCCGTAAAAAGTACACTACCAAGCACAGACCTCCCTCATGGATAAGGGAGAGTTGCCATAGTCAGAACGCCTGGCAGGCGGGTTGGCGAGCGTAGTGCGGGATGTTGATACACGGAAAGACTCTGCTGCCCATCTTTCGGAGATAATAACAATAGCAAATTCTTACTGCATTGGGCAAGAGAGTTGACGCAATATTTCACTGCTGGCAGCCCACGATATAGTTATGTAAGGGCAATTCGGGGAAGTCCGCCGTTAATATCTACATTAAATGTATTTAAAAAAACTTACTTTTTGATTCATCGTATCCGACACGCCTGAAGTGGTTAGACCACATAACAAAAGTTTCAGTGGCTCTCAATACATCCATTTAGATGTATGTATCATCAGTTGCGCTGCTGCCCGTTGTTTTTTTTTGTAGAAATCTTTTTCTTCTCTCTAGCAAACAGCGTACGTAATACATGCATTTTGTATTCTACTTCTTTTTTTGGTAAATTTAAGGTTTCAGGAATTTCGTCCCGTGCATCGTTTTTCTTGTTTTTATCTTTATATGCATTATTAGAAGAATCCCAAAATAATGTTTTATATTAAAATAATTCTATCAACTTCATTATTTTACCATTGGTATATTTATTTATAAATTCTTTATTGCACAAAATTATAACAAAGATACACAAAAGGCGAACATAATGCCGTAGGCATTTTCTACCTGTCAACCAAATACTGTAGACAAATCAACTTGGCTTTCATAAAGAAACAGATAACAACTTAAATATTTGCCATTTTACCTAGATTTAGCATCTACAAGACTTATGTATCTAAACCAAATCCAAATAATGTAACATATACAATAATTATATATATCTATAATATGAATATATATAAATATATATGTATACATACAAATATATGTATAAATGGAGCTAGTATATAAGGAAAAGCATAATAATAACTGCCAGAGAAATAGAGGATATATAAAAACCGAATATAAATAGAAAGAAAAAAACATTAAGAAAGTTTAGATTCAACAGGAAGAAAGTGATAGAGTTTTGAGGTACAGTTCACGAGTCCGTTTCTTAAAAATATCTTTTGAGTCATTTTTTCTTAAGTCATCAGGGAGGGCGTTCCACAGTCTAGCGACCTCGATGGAGAAAGACTTTTGGTGATATGCTGTGGGATGAAATCTCAAGGAGAAGATTATTGGAAGTTCTAAGAGGTCTGTCGTGTGAATTTGCTGAAAAATTGATCTCGAATCGATTGATGAGGCTCGGTATGCGCTTATGTGGTCATATTTACGTAAGCAACGATTTTCGCAAGTTGACGAGACCCACCGATGATGATAGCCTGACATTTATCAGGATTAACTGTGATTCCAAACATTTTATACCAAGACAACAGACGCGAAAGGTCGTTATTGAGAGCGAGAATAGAATTGTCTAAGTCATTGAAAGGAGCGGATTAATACAGATGTAGATAATCAGCATACATGTGATACTGGCAAAGAAGGTGAGGGGAGAGCAAGTTAATAAATAAAGAAAACAAAAGCGGTGACAGAATTCCCCCTTGTGGCACACCTGCCTCAATACCCGTCCATTCGGAAAAGTCTTGACAGTGCCGAGTTTTTTGACGACGTCCTCTGAGGTAGGAGCAAAACCAGTTTACGGCAGTGTGGCCTAAGCTAAGCTTCGGAAGGGCAGTGAGGAGAAGATCATGATCAATTGCGTTAAATGCATTGCTAAAATCAACCAACACCAACACTGTCAGGTGGGTTTTTTCCATGCTTATTCGTAGATCTTCAGTGACATTTAAAAGAGCAGTAGTAGTGCTATGCCCTCTCCTAAAGCCGGATTGGAATGGGTTGAAGAGCATATTGCCTGTAAGGAACTCGGTGAGCTGAGCATTTGCTACTGCCTCAATAATTTTAGAGAAGAAGGAAAAGCATAGAAATAGATCCATAATGCTTCAACAATGTGGGGTTACGTATTTTAGGTAGCGGAATAACATATGTCTCTCGCCACTGGTTAGGGAAAAGACACTGAGGAAAGGAGTAAATAATAATATACATAGGTTAAAGTGGGGAGAATATATTTCATGAGAATTCATACATAGATCTTAGGAATCTCCAAAGACCAGCCTGTGTGGCTAGATATATTTGTCCCGTAATATGATGTTTCTTGGCATTTCTGACCAAAAGATTACACCTATTTCGTGTCTTTTTATAGATAGCCCAGTTAGCATCGCACCGGTGACGTTTGTACCTACACGAAAGTCACGATCACGTTTAGCCATAGCTTTCCGAACAACATCTTTTAACCATCGGTAAATTGCAACACCACCACCAGCCTTGCCGACGCGGTCATTTCGTTTGAGCACAAATTCTGGGATGGGGTAAAATGGAGACGGAAGGGTTTCAGAAAAGTCACTGAAACAAGGATCGCATGAATATGAACGGATTTAAAAGTTTCAAGAAGGTCTGAGATATGTCCAGGGATGCTCTGTGCGTTTATGTGGCAAACATTAAAAGTTTTGTGGGAAATACTGAAAGTGCACTATCGCCATGCTTAAAACTGTTTATAAACACGTCCACACATGTCAACATTTGTTGATAAACTGATGTTTTCGCTCACCGGGCGGCAACTCTGTAACATGGCGTGATCAACTCCGCAACACAAGTGTTGCCCGCAACATGTTGACAGCAACTCAGCAACATGTTTATGCAACCATGTTTATAAACAAATGTTTACAATGAATACGCGGCTTTAATGTTACGGCTTGTTCGCGTATTGCCTCTTACGATAAACTTACGTGAGCGGGCGTTGTATTGCACATTCTTCGTTTGTTATCATCATCATCATATCAGCCGTAGGACGTCCACTGCTGGACACAGCCCTCATGGATCCCCAGGATAGAAACTGCTGCCTATCTTTCGCAGGTATCCGTTGGTAGATTCTTACCGCATCCACGGGCATGAGAGGAGCGTCAACTTTCTACAGCCGGCATCTCACGGCAATCTTTATCTTCAATACTTAAAAACTGTAGATAGAAGTTGGTTTGTGTGTTTACGGTTACCATAACCAAAAAAGTAAGGCCTTTACATCTACAAGCTTTGATGCGGGGTGTCAGAAATGGGGGCGAAGGCCTCAAAAGGCCACCAAAGGTCAAAAATGGCATTTTTGGTTGTTTTCAGCCATTTGAAAATAACTCCGGTCCCGGTGACACTAGGGTCACTAAAATCAATCCTTCTTTCATTAACACGGTGCTAACAAAAAAGGTTTCACGAAACAACTTTAAAACTTTCATCATCATCACCATCACATCCGCAAGACATCCACTGCTGGACAAAGGCCTCCGTCATGAACTTACAGATCCACGTACTGATCATGCGGGGTTACGCTATGAGTACGCTACGAGGGAATACGCTGCTGCCTACCTTCCGGAGAAATCCCTTTGGAGATTATTACTGCATCAACTGGCAAGAGAGAAGGGGTGACATTCTACTGCCTGGGGTGCCCCCATATATATATTTCACAAAAGCCTGCTAAGGGATACCTCCAGAAGATGGGCAGAAGCGTCTTTCCGTGTATTATCATCCCGAACTGCGCTGGCCAACCCGCCTGCCAAGCGTGGTGAGTATGGCAACTACCCCTCATGGAGATCCATGAAGGAAGCCTGTGTTCAGAAGTGGACGTTTTATGGCTGCAATGAATTGCGTTGTGCTCGCAACTCTTGTGTTATGGGCGTTCCGTCGGAATAGAGCGAGATCATACGCATGTTTGTATGACAATGTATGACTCACGTTCATAAAATGTAACGCGCACATCGCGGTGACGCGCAAAAGGCCGAAATTTCGACGCAAAACTCAAGATGGGTGTATCAATTGGTAAATAAGTTTATTATTTACGTTCTAGTTATTACTTCCGGTTCTATAAATAGGCGATTACTACGGCCAATGCCGTGGGGTGCCGGCAGTAGAATGTTACCCCTCCTATCACGCCTGATACTGTTAGCAGAGAGGGGCTGTACATTGTACTTCATAGAATAGGTTGTACACCGAAGCTCTTAAATCTAATCAAACTTTTTCACCATGACATGAAAGGGTCCGTTATTTACAACGGCAACACATCTGAACCCTTCGATATGAAAAGAGGTGTACGACAAGGCTGTGTACTGGCGCCAACATTGTTTGGAATATTCTTTTCGGTACTCCTGAAAGTTGCATTTGGGGAATCTTCACAAGGCATACACATTCACACCAGGGTGGGCGGTGAGCATACGGAAAGACGCTGCTGCCCATCTTCCGGAGGGATACCTCAGCAGGCTATTACTGCATCCACGGGCATGAGAGGATGGATAACATTCCACTGCGCTTCTTACGGCAAGTTTTGTTATAATATCCTTTGTTATTAATTTTACTGTGGTCAATTCTTTTAAATGTTTGTGTTTTGTGTTTTGATAATTTTAATGATATGGATTTGTATTTGATGTGAAATAAATGACTAATAATAATAATAAATAAAATTTGACGACCTCTAGCGCAGCGGGCAAAGGTCCGCCTGCGACGCAAGATTCAAAATTCAAAATTCAAAATATATTTATTTGTATTTTAAAACTATTTAGGGTATAGCTTATATCAACATCCCGTACTGCGGCCGCTAACAGCCAAGCGTGGTGAGTATGGCAACAACACATTGAGATCAAGGCCTGTGTTCAGTAGTGGACGTTTTACGGAGAGTAACATCACCCGCGTAGTTCCCGTTCCCGTGGGAATATGGGGATGAAATATAGGAATTTTGAAAATCAGTCTAGTACTTTTTGAGTTTAATCGTTACAAACATACAAAATCTTTCCTCTTTATAATATTAGTATAGATGAATAAACGTAAACTCAGTTGTAGGGTGGTGTAGTAGTAGTCATCATTGGCCTTTTGACATCTATAAAAGATGATTTAAGCAGCGTCTGTTCGTGAGGATCGGCACTTACGGACATGGCTAGTAAGGCCGATGCGGCGACAGCGGCGGCCATAAAACTGACAGACAAATTCTGTACCTGGTGATGTTAAAGGAAGTGCAGCCCGTTGGTGGCGTAAATCACGCTTTTGGGACAAAAGGTTGAACCAAGTTTTGTCATGTACGACAACCCCTTCCGATAGTTTTCCTCCAACCATCACGGTCGTCTGAAGAGTTTTACCAGTTTTTAGGATCTATTAAAAGATAACATGTCACGTTTAGCACTGTCTTTGAATCGTAACATTGGGCGCCCAAACGGACGTATAGCGTCTGCTGTTTGACTGAGGAGAGTTTGTCTTGGCAAACGAGAAGGCTCCATCCTCTGCGCATGCCCAAGCCAGCGGAGCCGTCTCTGCTTTAATACCGCGGCGATGCTGGGCAGTTGTGTGATACTGAGCACCTTCTCGTTTGTTACTCGATCCCTCGAGATTTCCAAAATGCGTCGAAGACAGCGCATGTAAATGTTATTTAATTTCCGCTCATGTTTGGCATACGATGTCCAGGTCTCAGAGCCATACAATAGTATGTACAATACAGTAGAGGACGTTTTACGGCTGAAATGACGATTAATTGAACTAGTGGTTATCGATTTCCGTGACTTCAAAATGGAGTCGTGTTTTAGTTTGATAGATTTAACACCTGTTACCTTGGGTATAAATTACAACAGCACACAGAGCGGATTAATATAATTTGAATATCGAGGATTTTCCGTTTTCTGTTTATTATCACTTTATTAGCATTTTAATTTCTTCCTCCTATATTGTAGGTACCTAGGCCATTAACAAACTATCTCATCTTCATCGCAGCCCTAGGACGTCTACTGCTGGACATAGGCCTCCTACATAGTTTTCAAATCTATGGTTAAGGAACACTATTTGTTCTGTTGACATTAGCTGCTGGATTCATTGTCAAAATATATAATTTGTTTTATTAATTTATATGTTAGTATTTATTTATATATATTATTATTATTACTAGTCATTTTCGTCCCACTTCAGGGCAAAGGCCTCCCTATCCCCCTTCCATTTATCCCGATCCTGTGCTATGGAGGACCAACCTTGTAAAAACAAGTCAAGTTCGTCGCGCCATCTCAGTCTGAGTCTGCCGCGTTGCCTCCTTCCAGCGTTGGGGACCCACTCTGTTGTTATGAAAGCCCATAGGTCATTCGGCATACGACAGACGTGGCCAGCCCAGTCCCACTTTAGCCTTACTTTTTTATTTATATATAACATGCTTTATATTATTTTATAATTCTGTATGGTATTTTTTTATTTACTTTTTTAATCCCACACCATTTTACCCCATCTCATTACAATCCAATCCATCGAAAGGTTGTCTGGTAGAGATCACTCTTAAGCGATGAGACCGCCGATTGTCACTTTTTATGTTTAGTGTTCCTCTTTTTTATTAATTTGTTTAGTTAAAGGTGTGCAATTGTAGCAGTGTCTTGTCCTCACCTTTATCTGAGGGGGCCAAGAAACTGCTGAATTTGTACCTATGTTACTTAGAATTATATTATAGATTAGATAGGTTTTTTTGTGTTTTCTAATAAGAAATGTATATAAAATGCAATAAAAATATTTAGTTTTAATTCCGCTTAAGCATTAAAACTAAATATTTTTATTGCATTTTATTGTCAT
Organism: Pasiphila rectangulata; assembly: GCA_963082625.1. Classification (NCBI taxonomy): domain Eukaryota; kingdom Metazoa; phylum Arthropoda; class Insecta; order Lepidoptera; family Geometridae; genus Pasiphila; species Pasiphila rectangulata. The sequence goes on along the minus strand of OY720261.1, from coordinate 10,722,687 downwards.
GGATTTCCGCAAAGTAACGCCTGATTCCATTAATTATAGAAATGTATATATTAAGATAATTTGATTTATAGTCAATGTTTGGCTAAAACCCTAACTAAATAAAAAAATTAAAGCATTTTCTATCTATCTATCTACATGTATCTCCAAGCAGATCACGAGGGGGTAAGTTGCCAAACTCATCACGCTTGGCAAGCAGTATGTTTGTACACGGATCCTACTTCTTTTTATGTCATTTCAGCCGTAAAACGTCCACTATTGAACACAGGCCTCCCTCATGGATCTCCATGAGGGGTAGTTGCCGTACTCACCACGCTTGGCAGGCGGATTGGCGAGCGCAGGATGTTGATACACGGAATGACTCTGCTGCCCATCTTCCGGAGGAATCCCTTTGCAGGCTCTTCTACGGACATGAGAGATGGGGTAACATTCAACTGCCGGCACCCCAAGGCACTGCGTGTCATCTGAAGTGAACAAATTCAATTATCTGCTATATTACAATTAATTTTGTATTGTTTTATTTTGTAAATTTACGCATCAAAAAGGCCCCTGTGGTCGCACAGAATAAAGTGCTTTCTGATTTACTACGGAACACTCGAAACAGTTAAAATAATTCTTATGTTTTAAATTAAGTTAAAATAAATATGGGTTTTTTAGTACCTAAAATGGGAATGATATTTTTTCTCATGTTTATACCGTCGTGTAGGGTGATGTTGAATAGGTCTTTTAAAATTACCATTACGACTTCCTCACGCCTACTAAAGAATTGTACAAAAAAACTAATATTTTCAACATAGAGAAACTTTATATTTATAATACATGCATTTTAGTAAAAAAAATAACATCGAACTCCATTCAATCTAATATTAAATTACACATAAAGGAAAATAAATATAATCTAAGAAACAAAATAAAATTACAGTTACCTAATACACGCACAAATTATGGTAAAAAAACCATACTATTAGAAGGTGCTCAGTTATTTAATAATTTGCCAAACAATATAAAAGAATGTCATAGTATAAACTCCTATAAAAATAAACTTAAAGCATATGTTCACACAATGTAATCTAAACAAAGTTAAAGAGAAAAAAAAAATTAGAAGTAACAAAGAAGTATTAACAAGCAATCATAATTTTCAATATATTTATTTTTTTTCTTTTAGCGATTATGGTCATCAGCTATGGTATCTTTTGTCGCGCTTGCGTCTGTTGTGTTACAAGATATTGTAGGATCTTTAGCATTGTTTAAGATTTATTTGTTTAGTTAGGTACATTATGTTATAATTAAAAACGATTATAAATAACACCAGGCACCAGAGGTTTTGTAAGGAATAGTTTTAAAACTTAGATTAAGTAATTTCATGTATCTCATTTTAAGTGAAACATTTGTGTTCTTATGAGAATAAAGTTCTTTAAACCTAAAATCATTAAAAGGTTGCGAATATATTTTATTTATTGGAGAGTTTCGTTTGCGATATATTTAAGTTGTAATTCCATTTCGACGTCATCCTTCAAAATCTTAACAGTTAGAACTATCTACAAATCAAAAAAAATCATTGATAAAGTTTAAAATATGATATTTCTAGGAAAACTGTAACGGTTTAGCTGGCTTGTTTAGTTTAAATGTCAAGTCACAGCCATAGTATCAGTTCTTCCTGTCCCTAAGAAATACAGCTGTGAGTCAAAGTCAAAGTCAATAAGTGTATTTTTAATAGAGCAAAAAGCTACATAGAGTAGTCACTTTACAGAACAAAACACATTTAAATTGAATATTATAATATGAATATTATTACACTATATTCGTTCGCTTCGGAACACTTATTTTCAGATAGACAAACAAAGTTAAACCATATGGGTTCCTTTTAATCGTTTTGCTTCTGAACCCTAAAAAGAGGTCGAGATTTCCTTGTCTTTAACTTTTAACGGCCATTTTATTTGGCAAAACCGTTACATTTTACGATGTGAAACTTCGAAATTCAAATATACGAAACTGGATTTTGATTGTTTTTTAATTATTTTGATTATGTATGTAGAACTTTTATTGTCTTTTAATCCAGTCTTTTCAACCGGTTGAATATTAACATTCAATTGAAAGTGTCCTTTAGACTATTTTAAGAAACATAATTGCATCAGGATCTCTGGGAAATACCTACTGGCATTTATTTTTAACTGTTGCGCTCGCCAACCCGCCTGCCAAGCGTGGTGAGTATGGCAATTACCCCTTATGGAGATCCATGTGTTCAGTTGTGGACGTTTGTGGCTGAAATAATAAATGATGATTTATTTTTAAAACTGTCCTGGCGAACCTCATTCCGCCTCAGAATCAAGTACCTGCTACTACAGCTACTAACCACTACTGACTACTTCTCTGTTCCTACCAACTACTACTCGCGGCATTTTTTGTACAAACAGCTATCGCGAGATATATGCCTCTTGCAAACCTGTCCCGATATATAGCCTGCCGGACGAACATTGCAGGTCAGAAAAAAGCTTGTAAAAAGAGATCACATACCTTACTAGTAGTAATACAATACCACACAAGCGTCATAGTGACGTCAGTAGTGACCTCGACACATTTAGTGAAACCATTGAACTTATAGAGCTGTATTGATAATCAAATAAAAAATCAAAATTGTTTATTTCTATAACTTAATCTGTACAACTTGCTGTGTGGTGCCGGCAGTAGAATGTTACCCCTCCTATCATGCCCGTGGATGCAGTAAGAGCCTGCTAAGGGTTAGCTCCGGAAGATGGGCAGCACCGTCTTTCCGGGTATCGTACCCCTCATGGAGATCCATGAGGGGTAGTTGCCATTCTCACCATGCTTGGCAGGCGGGTTGGTGAGCGCAGTATGGGATGTTGATACACGGATAGACGCTGCTGCCCATCTTCCGGAGGTATCCCTTAGCAGGCTCTTACTGCATCCACGGGTAGGAGAGGAGGGGTAACATTCTACTGCCGGCACCCCACGGCAATGAAAGTAATGAAATGGATGAATCTATACAAATCTTGAATTGCTATGGAAACCCCCTTTTATGTACCCTGTGTTAGTGGGTTTCGCTCTTGCCTTATGGAAAATCACTTATAATAGGCTATTATCGTTCAATATGTAACTTATATTTTACAAAAAATACTCAATGCGCCATAGAAAATGAGTTTTCACGGAAAAGAACTAAATCAATATTAATGGAAATTCCTAGCATTCTATAGAAAATTGTTAGATAACCTTATTATATCGAATTCGACCTTCAGCCATTTTAATAGCCGATTTTATTCGATAATATTGCGTATAGCATTAGATCTGCATTTTTCGAATTGTTTATTTATGGAAAGGAAATATCGGAAATAACTATAATCTTTTTATTTATTTCAGACGGAATGTTACATGTTTCCAATAAAAATAACCAATAAATATTAGTTACAAATAAAAATAAACTAACATCAGTCCTACACAATTGCATTTTAACTAATAAAATAAAAACAGAATTCAAATAGATTTAAATAATAAAATTTATTTAAATTTAAAATTAAATTTGCAACTTATTTATTATGCGCAACGCTGCGAGTTATAGAGAACTAGCTTTTGCCCGCGACTTCGTCCGCGTGGAAGTCATAAAACGTAAAATCCTCTTTTTCACGCGGAGCCACTTTGATTCGAAAAGATTAAAAAAAATATATATATTTATTCACTAAAAGGTAAGGTTTACAAAACATAGAATAAATTATGCGCTAATATTAGATTGTTTAATGCAAGATGTTCGTGACATAATTCATCATCAATATAAATCCCATTTATTCCCTATCCCGTGGGAATTTCGAAAAATCCCTTCTTAGTGCACCTCTAAGATACTCAAGGTATATGTGTGCTAAATTTCAAGTCTTTAGGTCCAGTGGTTTAGGCTGTGCGTTGATATATCAGTCAGTCAGTCAGTCAGTGAGTCAGTCAGGACTTTGAATTTTATATATATACTTCTGATTCTGATATTGATTCTTATAATTAGTTCCTAAGACCCTATTTTATACATATGTTTTGCAAATAAAGTTTATGATTATGATTATGATTCATTAAAGGTATATAAACATTATTTAGTTCTAATAGTATCTAGGGAGCGAAGCCCCCTAATATGCATAGCGCTTCAGTCTGTCTGTGTATTGGACGATTACAACCGAACGCATTGACCGATTTACATGAAACCTTTTTTGTTAATGAGAGAAGGGTATTGATTGATTTTGGTGACCCTAGGGTCACAGAGACCGGAGTTATTGTGACCTCAAAAGGTCACCAAATAAAATTAAAGTTTGAATGCCATTTGAATGGCCGAAAACGTCCAAGAACCCAAAAATGCCATTTTTGACCTTTGGTGACCCTTTAGATTTAGATTTATTTATTTCAAAAGACATTAGTTTACAGTTATGACACCAAAACACTATCTTAATTTACTTAAATATGTATACTAGAAATGATCTAACAAAATGAGTTTATGAGTGCTTGTGCTCTGATCGTTGAGGCTTTCGCCCCCTTTTCTGGTACCCCCGTACCAATGCTTGTTAGTTTACTTATATCTAAATTAACAAAAAAATATTCGGTAACAAATTCCCTTACATATATCTAGTGAGCGCTTGAAAAACACTTCAAAAGAATTTGACACGTGTTTCGCCTCTCTACAAGGCATCTTCAGGAGAAATAGGCTTCCCGTTCGTCTCGGAACAGACTAGAAACAACGAAGACGCAGAGGTAGTTGCCCAAATAACAAACAACACCATCTCCCTGGACGTCTTGCCACTTCGACCGCTGAACAGATAGTTTATGTATGTCCATGACTACCTGCAACCGTTTCGTCCGTGTCAATTAACGTTAACTCAAGTTCAATTTTATCACGTCACTAGCTTTGTTTATCACGTCACTAGCGTGATAGACACTATTGCGAAAAGAAAGTGGGCATGGCCAGGACATATTGCCAGAATGGACGCATAAGATAAGATAAGATAAGATAAGAAAATTCTTTATTGCACAAAAACATGTACATATGCGAACTTAATGCTATTTAGCGTTTTCTTCCAGCTAACCTTTGTGTAGTGCAGAGTTTTGTGGTGGTGCGAAAAATAAATATGATTTTGAGTAGGTAATTTACAAATAAAAATTAACATAAAGATACATAGATAATATGATAAACAGCATAATATAAGAAATATATCCAAATAATAATACATACAATAAGTATAATTACAAATAAATAAATAAACATAAATTGCTCACGCATCTCGCTGGACCAGGCGTGTGTTAGAATGGAGACCCAAAGCGGACACCCGAGGACGCGGCCGACCACCAAACCGTTGGGTAGACTACGTCACACGACACGAGGACACGACTGGATAAGACGGGCACAAGATCGCCAGGAATGGAGAAAACGGGAAGAGGCCTACATATGTCCAAGAATGGATCACAAAACTGCCCCAATGATGATGAATGATGAAGTTCAACTTTATTTTACCAGAAATTTTAACATCCTATTATGTATGGTTCGCAGTTATTAACACAGCTGTTCCTTGTTGCTAGGAGGCGTGAAACGTAAAATCCCGTCCTACCTAGACACCTGGTTGACTCAAGTTCAACTTTATTTTACTCGAAATTTCAACTTGTGTATTCTTTTATACGAGACGGGTTGGAGAGACAAGCTAAGGCCCACCAGTGTGTCTACCAAGTCGTAATTGTCACTGTTAGATCGCCTGCCGTTACTACAGTAGTAATAGTATGTTACTATGACACCTGTCAGATTTGTAACTCATGGTACCAAATTCTAAGCAAATGAAACCTAAACTACAGCCGCTGTAGTATAGTTTACTACATATTTAGTACCAAACTATCCGCTAGAGGCGTTGTACAAGTTTTGATACATATTTTTAACTACAATCGCTAGCGAGTAGATTGTGAAAACTCATGGTAGACCTACAGGATTACATCGGAATCGCCCACTCGATTATAATATCTGTCTACTCTATACCAAACCGATTTCAACCTGAACCGCGATCCGTATCAGTATCTCCTGCAGCTACCGATTTCAACCGATTCTTGTGATTTTAAATTAGTGCGCATTCTCGGCCGCTACAATCGAGTTAAGGGCGGCCGAATTTAACCAGATGATTTGAGAATACTTAAAGTATTGCATCAGTCATCTGGTTTCCATAGTGGATGCTTTGCTTAGTTTGGGGAAAGATAGTGCTTGGAAATCCAAGTTCATATAATTAGGTATATTTATGCTTTACAGACTTTTTTTTTGGTTAATTTTAGCCTCCTTTAACTCGATTGTAGCGGCCGAGGTCGCGCACTAATTTAAAATCACAAGAATCGGTTGTATTCGGTAGCTACAGAAGCTACTGATACGAATCGTGGTTCAGGTTGAAATCGGTTTGGTATAGTGTAGACTGATATTATAATCGAGTGGGCGATTCCGATGTAATCCTGTAGGTATAGGTACCATGAGTTTCACAATCTACTCGCTAGCAGTTAGCAAAATGTATGAAAACTTGCAGCGCCTCTAGCGGATAGTTTGGTACTAAATACGCAGTAAAATAGACTAGAGCTACTGTAGTTTGGGCTTCATTTGCTAAGAATTTGGCAGCATGAGTTACAATTTCTGAAAGATGTCATAGTAACGTTCTATTACTACTGTAGTAACGGCAAGCGATCTAACAGTGACAACTCATGGTAGACACACTGGTCACCCACGTGAAATAAGGTGCAACACAGAATGAAACATTAAAAAATGTCTAGCTAGGAAAACTATAGTCCGTACATTTCTAACATTTGTAACGGTTTATAGTAAAATTATGGTCAGTGATAAGGAGATAAGTATAATGCGATAAGTATAAAATTACACGTGCTATGTGAAATACCTACCTTGTGACCTACTAGGAAATCGACATTAATAAAGAATGTCGCTTGACTTCCGGTGTAACATTGTTACCGCGAGAAATGCCCTTAGTACAGCACTTCGCCACGGAGGTTTTTAAAACTAAGTACTAATAAACAAATATTTGAATCTAGATGTAGAAGGCTAGATGACTAAATTTTAATTTTAGTCTGCCATGTTGATTATCAAAATATATTTTTTCTTTGACGCGTATTTTTTCTTTTTTTCTCCTCCTCTCATGCCCATGGATGCAGTAAGAGCCTGCTAAGGGATACCTCCGGAATATGGGCAGCAGCCCATACTGTGCTCACCAACCCGCCTGCCAAGCGTGGTGAGAATGGCAACTACCCCTCATGGAGATCCATGAGGGAGGCCTGTGTTCATCAGTGGACGTTTTGTGGCTGAAATGATGACGTATGTTAATAATGTGTTGTGATCGCGAAAGTTTAAAAACTTTTCAACTCGCTTAATCTAAGTATTGTTTTATTCATTTTAAAAAGCAAAATACGTGTCTTTTGTTTTTGTAATAACTTACTTACTGATTATAATTTTGATTTTCATACATGTCTGTTAGCTTGTATCATCCCAATTTCGGGCAAAGGCCTCCCTCCATTCCCTCCACTCTTCACGATTTTGCGCCGCCCTTTGCCAGTCCTTCTTGGCAGCGTCCAGCTCGTCTCGCCATCGTCTACGTGGTCTACCGCGACTCCTTCTCGCTGTCTCAGGGCTCCATATTGTGGTTAATTTGGCCCACAGCGCATCAGGCATGCGGCAGACGTGGCCGGCCTAGTCCCATTTAAGCTTTGCGGCTTTTTCCCCTATATCGGCGATTTTGGTTTTGGAGCGCATTGTGGTATTGCGGATGCGGTCAGTTAATTTCACTCTAAGAATACTGCGCTCCATCGCCCGCTGGTAAACCTTGAATTTGGATTTATGGATGTTTGTGAAAGACCAAGTCTGTGAGCCATAAGTAGTACGGGATGGATCCATAAGTTTGCGCTTTAGTGCCATTGGAAGGTTACCCTTCATGAGCTCTTTCATCTACCAATAGCTTCCCCAAGCGTTTTCAGTTTTTAATATTGATTATATTACAATATAATATTGATTATATTTTAATGGTGAAATACGGACTGAAGGGCGGCCGCCTGCATACAAGCTGACGCGAAGAGCTAGCTAAATGAAAAGTCGCCAGCGCCAAACCAGTAACTCTGGTTCTAAATAGAAACTATTTGTATTTATGTAAAATCCAACCACCATCTGAAAAAGGGTGTATTGTATAGATTTATAATTATTTTAAGCCCATCTGATCCCACTACTGGGCAAAAGCATCCCTCATTTCATCCATGGATCCTGAATCATCATCTCAGCTGTCCACTGATCTTTAAGATCATGATACGAATTTCCGAATTTTTCCGTCTTCAAAACTACTTGTTTTCATGCATCTAGACAGAGTCATTGAATGTTTTGATATCTAACTCTCAACTTCAATACCAACTTTGAACAGACCTTTAACCAAGTTCTACTTGCATCAAACAGTTTGTGGCTATACCTCTACAAATGGAGAGTAATAGGTTCGATTCCCCCAGGCACGAGGCAAGCCATACTGTTAGCGTTGTTGCCAGGCAGGATGCGTGGACGGGCGATTTTAAATCGCTAGTTGCGCAATAAATCGCCACGAAAGAACTGAATTGCGTGGAAATGTCAGAAGCACTGTCCGCGACCATATACTCTCTGTTTCAAAGAGAGAGAAAGACCCACCCAAAGCATTCCTACACCTATCATCATCATTATCCAGAGCCTATATGTACCCATTGCTGGGTGTAGGCCTCCCTGTGCTGTACCAAGCCAGGAGTTTCTTGCGACTTGACGAATATCGTCAACCCACCGCGCCATCGGACGACCACGACTTCTTTGGCCCATCCTCGGCCCAATTCGGTCAGAGCTTTGTTTCTACACCTATACTTGCGATAACAGCGGCCAGTTTTATTATGGGCCCTGCAATAGGATCTTTAAAACTAAATTCGGCTTTACTAGTACGAATATGACTAGTAAAGCCGAATTTAGGCACATAAACGCCAAAATTAAGTCAGGTTTGCCATCGTCGCGTCGAATGCGACGCGGAGGACGACACACACATACACACACACTCACTCTCTCTGTTTCATCATCTATAATATATTTCATATCAATAAAGGCCTGTACTAAACTTATGCTTAGCCCGAACTATGCGGCATTTATTTATAGATATTACACATATTATAAATATTCTGGACATTTCACACAGCACTATCTAGACTCAAAGTAAGCAGAATTTTTATTATTATAACTGACTACCTTATGCCCGCCGCTTCGCATGCGTTTTATCCGGATAAAATGTAACTTATGTATTAGTCCTGATTAACATCTACACGTGTACAAAGTTTCAGCTCAATCCGTAGGCGTGAAAGTGTAACAAACATCCATTCGACATAAGTTGTCAGGTTCAACTTAAACGGGCAACTTTTATCGCAATACATTGTAATTGCTCCATTGGCGTGGTCAGGACTTTAAACCTAAAAAGACGTCATCATTAGATTTAATTGGAATCGTTTAATTCATACAAGTCATACAAATGGTTCGCGTGGCGTGACTCATGTGATTGAAGAATCAACGTCAATCAGCTGTTGTCAAGCTATGCTGTACGGACGGGCAACTTTATCTTTACAATATAAAATTAGTCTTTCACATCTCTCAATATTATAAAGAGGAAAAATTTGCATGTTGTGTTTTGTATGATTGTAACGAATAAACTCAAAATTATTTCACAATTCAAATGCTTCATTATCCCTGAGTAACATAGGCTATGCTTTATCCCTGTATTCTTTGAACTTTTCTGTATTTTTTTAACAATAAACAATGACAAACAATCCCCATGGGAACGGGAACTACGCGGGTGAAACCGCCGAGTGTCCGGTCTTCTACTCCGGCACGATGAATACCTACGAAGCTTTTGACATTGGCGGCGGGACAGCCTCCTGGGTTTGGAGCGGCCAGGTTCAGGTCCTCCACAAACCAACGGGCGGCCAGCAGACCACCGTTTCTCATCGGATCTCCTTGGCCCCCAAACCAACCTATTACGCTCAGACATACAAATATGATCCTCGTAGCTCCACGGATCCCAGGGTTGCAAGAGACATGCCGTTCGGGAGGGGAAAAGAACTGGCACTTGTGCTTAGTAGCCGGAACACACTCAAGAGTGCTTTGCAGCAGATTACTGCCAAAGGATGGTAGACAGTCAGGCGGACTACATGGTAGATTCCATGAGAATTGTACTGGGTGGAATCAGACCACAGCAACCACGATAGGAAGGGATCAGTGTGCGCCAAGCCTCGTTCGCTGTTACGCAGGGTGTGCCACGTGCAGGAGAGGTTGACTTTAGCTCAAAGATCTACGTGAGCTAATTACACCCCTAATATTATATATATATATATATAAAACTCTTCCGTTACCGACTGAGTGACTGACAGAAAACGCACAGCCTAAACCACTGGACCTAGAAACTTGAAATTTGGCACACATATACCTTAAGTATCCTAGCGGTGCACTAAGGAGGGATTTTTCTAAATTCCCACGGGAACGGAAACTACGCGGGTGAAACTGCGAGATGCGGCCAGTATAAATATATATATATATAGTATATAGATAAATTATTGCAGTGGGATACCGGAATCTCAAAAAGACTCAAACCATTTAAGAAACTATTTCTAAGTCTTGTTGATCTGTAAATCTTGAGCAGGAGCGGGCTCTCCTGACACAAGCTAATTTTGCTTAAAAGGAGTGCCTTTAACTTTTTATTGTAAACCTAGAAGTTACTGAAATTTTATTTTATTTAATTTTATTGTTATGGTGAATATTCCGTAAATATTACAAAATAATGTTCGCAACCAATTAATAATAGTTTTAACGGTGTATCACATTGCAAACGCTGTATGATCTTTATTATAATCTCAGCCGACTCTGCTGTTCATGCCCACAGCTGGACAAAGACCACCCTCATGGATCTCCAAGATCATGAAGGGGTTGTTGCCATACTCGCCACGCTTAGCAGGCAGGTTGGCGACCGCAGTACTGAATGTTGATACACGGATAGACGCAGCTGCCCATCTTCCGCAGGTATCCCTTCACAGATTCTTACTGCATCTAACAGCAAGAAAGGAGAGGCAATATTCTACAGCCGGCATCACGGCAATAGTATAAATATAAACCTTTAACTATAAAACCACCTTTAACTAAATCAGTAATGCTGATTGGCTGAAGAACTAACCGCTCGTTCGAACCCTTCGAAACAGTTAGCTAATAGAATATGTAGATTTTCATCTGTTAGTAGATTGCTTGTTGGTAAAGCGGGAGTCCAGAGATTGTAATTGAAATGCAGTTAGGTCTCGGGCACAATGCAATTTTAATACCCTGTAGACTACCCTTCCCCTCTAGAACTCTTTGGAAATGAAAGCTTTAAATTACTAAGCTTGTGCCCGCCGCTTCGCACGCGTTGTACCCGGATAAAAAGCTTAATAAGCTTAACACATAATATGTGTTATTCCTGATACACATCTATACGTGTGGACTATCCATTATCTCTAAAACTCTAAAATACGAGTACCTAGTATGTGAAGACATGTGTTCAACGACAGTCAGTGACACAAGACATTTTGTCGCTCTCTCGCGACACAAGTTGTTGCCGGCTTGCGTGCCCCTAGCAACGATCTCGCCCAGTCGCCAAGCAGTCTGCTCCAATTGACATATGACTTTGACAAATCAACCCAAGTGCAGTGTGTGGTCCGTGATGCGAACAATGAATGCATTCTGATTTTAAAACGAATGATGCAATAATGGCCGACATTTCGTCATTTCGTTTGATTCGATTTTTGAATACTACTAATACTTATAATATATGATATATATAATTTGATGCATGTTCCGGAGGTATCCCTTAGCAGGTTCTTACTGTACCAACGGGCATGAGAGGAGGAGTAACGTTCTACTGCCGGCACCCCACGGCGGAATTTTTTACATTATTTCCAAGATATGACTGCATGGATTTTCCTCAAAGTTTTCCTTTGCCATTAAAACAATTTAAAGTTCTGGGAACTATTACTGAATAGGAATTAAAAACCCCCGTATTACTAAACTCGATAAGATCTACATTCCAGAATTTAATTTACCATCGTTAATTGTCCAGCTACTGAAGACTGAATCATAGGTTTTCCCGTATTTATGTTATTTACAGGAAACTGCCGTGGGATGCCGGCAGTAGAATGTTTCCCTACTCTCATGCCCGTGGATGCTGTAAGAGCCTGCTAAGGGATACCTCCGGAAGATGGGCAGCAGCGATTTTCCGTATATCAACATCCCGTACTGCGCTCGCCAAACCACCTGCCAAGCGTGGTGAGTATGGCAACTATCCCTTATTGAGATCCATAAGGGAGGCCTGGGTTCAGTAGTGGACGTTTTACGGCTGAAAATATGATAGATGATAGGAAACTGAGCTTAGAGACAAGGCAAATTCCATGAGTAGGTAGAGTTTTCAAATCAACAAAATAAATAAGTTAATACCTTATAAGTACTGACTCTCTTGCCTGTAGATGCAGTATTTGCTAACGGATAGCTCTGGACGATGGGCAGCAGCGTCTTTCCGTTCTATCATCCAACCCTCGCCAACCCGTCTGCCAAGCGTGGCGAGTAGTGCAACCTTAACTGGAAGGATCATGTTAATCAGGTTTGCCAAAAGTTAAGCAGATTTGTCTTTGCTCTAAAGAAAATTCGCCAAACGATTTCGATGACTCTTAAATATATGCACGCCTGCATGCAGGCTGAATACTGTAACTATCCTAGCTTTAAGATCATTTTATGTACTTGTATTCTCGCAAATAAATGATTGATTGATTTCACTTTCAAATGACTCGTGAGTTACACTACTCATTGTTATGTTAAACGGGTTTTCTACTTCGCTTCGTCCACTTTCATTATTCCCTTGATACATGCTCTTCGGTTTAGGGTACTCTTGACCTGGCCTTTTTTCAAGACGATTTGGTCTCTAAACGTCCGCCTAGGTCTACCCCTTCCAACGCTCTCATTCACACTCGCCTTATACACTTTTCTCGTCAATCGTTCTTCATTCATTCTCTCGACATGGCGAAACCATCTCAGCATACCTTTCTCAATTTTTGTCACTACATTTTCTTTCAGACCACAACGTTTCCTTATCTCACTATTTCTTATTCTGTCACTCAGTTTAACTCCTTATTTGTATGATTTTAAATCCTAATTTATTGAACCTCCTTTATTATTATGGTCGCCTGGTACTTTTAAATACGAATTTGTATATAGAGCTTACTTTTTTTTTGCATGGAGGCGGTGATTATACGATGTGATGTTTTCATTAAACTTTATAAAGCACATGTTAAATACCTACGTCATCATTATCATCATCTCAGTTGTAGGACGAAGGCCTCATGGATTACTATTTACTTACTTTTAATACTTACTACTTACTTTTTACTACTTACTTTTAACGAGATTGCCATATTCGCCACGCTTGGCAGGCGGGTTGCAGATCACAGTACTGGTTATTGATACACGGAGAGACGGTACTGCCCATCTTCCGGGGGTATCCCTAAGCAGTTTCTTACTGCATCCACAGGCAAGAGGTAAGGGGTAATATTCTACTGCCGGCACCCCACAGCTATGTACTTAGCTATTGTCGTATTGTTACTGTAAGCAGAGTAACGGTTCTATTGTAATATCCCTATTTGAATCTGAAATTTGCTTACATTTGTTGAAATATTTATAAATTCAAATTCTACGTGGACTAAAAGATATCTTACGTGGAGTTTCGGCAGTAGAATGTTACCAATAATATTTTTGTAGGCACAGTACACCCCTTGCCTTTCTTACTTCAATATTTCTCTCCATCCAAAGGTTGTCTGGAAGAAATCGCTTCTAAGCAATAAGACCGTCCATTGTACCAGTTTTATAAGTATTTTTCTGTAATTTTCATGTGCAACTGTGCATTTAAGTATTTTGTATTGTATTGTATTTTTACCCTTCCTCTCTTGCCCGTGGAGTAGGAATCTGCCATGGGATATCCAGACGATAGGCAGCAGCGTCTTTCCGTGTATCAACATCCCGTACTGCGCCAACCTGCCTGCCAAGCGTGGCGCAACTACCACCCCATGATCTTGGAGATGCCTATGCCCAGCAGTGGACGTGGACAAAATCCTCCGTCTGAAATGATGATGATGATAACACGTGATTCCTCTGACGTCAATGCATTGGTTTATGCATTGACCTACTTCAGCACTTAGATTTCAAATTATTTACAATTCAACAAGATTATATAAATATTATTACAAGAAATTTAATCGGTGTTCAACGGTAATGTTCTGTGAACTCATCATTTCGACTCGGCCCGTCATGGGTGCCGTAGCTATGAAGGTTAAAGCACTTCCGGCTTCCTTTCAATGGTGTCGATTCTGTGTTACACTTTGATAGATAGATAGATAGATATACTTTTATTTGGCAACAAAACAGCACAGACAAAACACAGTACGTATATAAGACCAAATTAAATATCTTAAACTAAAAACCAATTTAAAAAACTTAAAAATAATAATAAAACACATAATAGAACAAAGATAGTCGGGCAGGGCACTAGTAAGTCCTTTCTGTGCTAAGTTACTTTCTAAAACTTATTATAATTAGAGATAATTACGTTTCAAAATTTAGGGCTGTCAGCGTGAAATCGAGTCTTATTGTTCCGTTTTAATTTTAGAACGGCACTATCCGAATAGCAATATGCATTTTTAGTTCGTTTTACGTTAATTTAATTAGCTTTAGCTAGTAAGTGCATCACCAGAATCGCTACCAATATTCTATTAATTTAGCTTCAATATGAACTAATCAAACTCAAATCATCTGGACCATCCTTTAAAGTAGCCAAAGGCGTAAAACAGGGAGACCCGCTATCTCCGAAACTTTTCACCAGTACTCTTGAAGAAGTGTTCCGAAAGCTGGCGGCTGGCTGGAGGGATAGGGGTGTCGCTGCTGCCTATCTTCCGGAGATATCCCTTAGCAGGTTCTTACTGCATCCACGGGCATGAGAGGAGGGGCTACACTCTACTGCCGGCACCCCACGGCGCATGAATGTACGAACACAACAACACTTAAAACTACTAAACTACTCATGCCTCTTTTTGCGTCGGGTGAAACAAATTAAACTTACCTTGGAACAGGATCTTTCGACAGCGGCCTATTAAAGGCCTATGTTAATGGTAATTTTATTAAGTTCATTTAATTTTAGGAACATCGTCCATTTCAGAGAACAGATACATCCCAAAGCATATTTATCCCCAATTAGACCTCATAAAAACAATGGGCTATTAACTTATTATATTGTCGTTTAGCCGTGTCGCTTATAGCCGTGGGGTGCCGGCAGAAGAATGTTACCCCTCCTCTCATGCTCGTGGATGCAGTAAGAGCCTGCTAAGAGATAACTCCGGAAGATGGGCTGCAGCGTCTTTCCGTGTATCAACATCTCATACTGCGCTCGCCAACCCGCCTGCCAAGCGTGGCAACAACCCCTCATGGAGATCTATGAGGGAGGTTTGAGTTCAGTAGTGGATGTTTTACGGCTGACATGATGATGATTGTCGTTTGCCCTGCCGATGCCGTGGGGTTCCGGCAGTAGAATATTGCTCTTTCTCTTGCCCGTGGATGCAGTAAAAATCTGGCAAGGGATACCTCCGGAAGATGGGCAGCGTCTTTCCGTGTATCATCATCCCGTACGGCGCTCACCAACCCGCCTGTCAAGTATGACCCTCACGATCTTGAAGATAAATTTTCAGCAGTGGACCTTGACAGCAGTCCTAAAGCTGATATTATCATTTCAGCCGTAAAACGTCTACTACTGAACACAGGCCTCCCTCTTGGATCTCCATGAGGGGTAGCTGCCATACTCACCACGCTTGGCAGGCGGGTAGGCAATGCCGCTGCCTATCTACCGGTGGTATCCCTTAGCAGGCTCTTACTGCATCCGCGGAGGAGGGGTAACACTCTACTGCCGGCACCCCACGGCAATCCCAAGGCTGATAATGATGATGATGATTGTCTTCTGTGAAATAATAATGTAACATTCACATTAAATCATAAGCATGACATCACTGTTTCATGGTCGAAGAAAATAAACAAAAAATGGCGGAGGCTTTTTGAGTAGGTAGCTTTTTGTTGAATGAGTGTCGGATTACTTGCAAAAAGTAAAAGAACCAAGATCAAGGTTAGGAGTAGTAGTTGCAGACGGGTTCACTTGATGTTGGGTCATGGAAAACAATCGAATCGAGACTATAATAGATAGATAGATAGACTTTTATTTGGCAACAAAACAGCACAGACAAAACACAGTACGTATACAAGACCAAATTAAATAACTTTACACTTAGAGAATGAAAAATAATAATAATAGCTAACTTACAATGCGATTAGGTTGGTTTTTACACAAACACATAATAGAGTGAAGATAGTCGGGCAGGGCACCGGTAAGTCCTTTCTGTGCCGCTGTTAACCAAGAAGGACCAGTCTCAGCTATATGCTGCTCCGCACCAGAGGTACGAGGCAGCGCTGGTTTTCAGACTGATCCTGAAATAATATATTGTAAAGAAAGAAAGAAAATACATTTATTTTTGACACACACCTGTGGTGTAGGTACGGAACGTAAGACGTCACTCAATGACGAATACCTATTAATCTGTATTCAATCTACTACAGTCGTGTTAATTTCTCCTTCACCTACCATCGTGGCGAGTATGGCAAGAATCCCCTCAAGATCTTGAAGATTTGTGAGGAAGGCCTATAGCAGTGGACCACGACTGTAACAATGATGATGAATAAAAAGCTGTCATTCTGAAAGTTCATTTCAATCAACAGACATCTCAAGCATGCCCCTTTCAATATATGTAGTAAGGCCTTTTAAACTATTCCCCGAAACAGGCTTACGTCATATTACATCTTAACGCTTTTTAAACCATATTGTGGTGAGAGCGCGAGAAATTCTATAGACGTATTTTTTGTTGAAATATCTTTATAAATAGTTTTTGGTTATTTGAAGTGGTTCCGTATGAGGAAAGTTTTAATATAGTTGAGGAATTGCTGACTGGACCTAACTTTGGAATTAGCGCCAATTATCACTTCAGCCGTTTACTGAACACATAGCTGCCATACGCACCACGCTCGGCAGGCGGGTTGGCAAGCGTAGTACGGGATGTTGATACACGGAAAGATGCTGCTGGCGATCTTCCGGAGGTATCCCTTAGCAGGCTTTTACTGCATCCACGGGCATGAGAGGAGGGGTAACATTCAACTGCCGGCAGTAGCCCACGGCTTAGTTGTTATCGGTAGGTAGCCTAGCCTTCTGTGCTAGTTAACTAAAAGGAGGAATAATGTCTGCCCTAAGCAACCAGGTAGAAAACATGTCTTTTCTCATAAATTTTATAGTTTCCTTGGGCCATTTTTATACAAAAGAATAAATGCGTTAGCCAATATCTACTGTCTTAATTCTAAAAATGTAAAATAGTTGTTAGGAACTATCTCAAAAGTATGTCATATGAAGATAATTTATTAGCTGTATTGAAGTAGGTTTAACATTTTATTTTCTAACTATCTAGGCATTTGTATTGTAAGATTCTGCTTCACTGCAATAGTTAGTTAGTTTTTTGACACTGTATTTTTTATTAATTAACTTAACAGATCTGTAATAGGTACTCGTAAGCTTTTGATTATAATATTTTGCTCGTGACCTCGTTTTGCCTGAAAAACAGGATTACCTAGTTCAGGCACACTAGAAATACGTTAGATTTTTTTGTTATTATTAGATATAAGTATCATGTTCTTAGCCGTAATAGTTATTTGAATATTTTTATTTAATTTATTATTTTTATTTTACTAACTTAACTGCGTTACGGCAAGGTAAGGACTATCAAACTACGTTACATATTAATAATGATGAATACTATCCCTTTACTAATCATCATTTCATCATTTGCCCTGCCCTTTCCCACTATGTGGGGTCGGCACAACAGGTTTTCCTCTTCCACTCCGCTCTGTCAGCCGTCATCTCAACACTCATTTAATTAAACTGTAAGTATTTTATGGTCATTGTTTATAAAATATGGTTTTTAAGGGTACAAATGTTTAATAACACTTAGTAAAATAAAATTACGGTTCTGATAATCCCCCACTGACCCCTTAACTTTCGTATGTCCTTGGAAACACCTGCCTGGTTTTAGCGCTCTTTTTGCATCTGCCATCTTTTTTTCTTTTTTTCTTGGAGCTGTCAATGAGTCATTCGTAACTATATTCTGCCTTTCTGCGTGGTGTTATGTAACGTTATTTTTAACCCCTGACAAAAAAGAGGGGTGTTATAAGTTTGACCACTATGTGTGTGTGTGTCTGTGTGTCTGTCTCTGTGCCTGCGTGTCTGTCTGTGGCACCGTAGCTCTTAAACGAGTTGACCGATTTGCACGCAGTTTTTTTTTATTTAAAAGCCGATTTCCCACCGGTGGTTCTTAAATATTTTTTTTAAATTCAGTTCAGCAGTTTAAAAGATATGTGGGGTGAAAGAGGGGTTGAACAGGCGAATGTTTCCAAATATACCCGAGTTTGGTATTAAATGAAAGGATATGATGTGTAAAATGCAAAATGAATATATTGAATTATATTGAAATCGATCGAGATATTTATAAGCTATGAGGGTTGAAAGTAGGGGATGAACATTCGATTCGAATATTGTTTTCAAATATACACACGTGTGGTAGAAAATGAAAGGCATGAGTGTAGATTGCAAAACTGAGGGTATCCCCGGTCCCCGTATTACGTATCTAGCGACAGATTTGCAACAGACGCGGCTCTCGAGATAATCGCTATGTATGAAACACAATTTGACAATGACAGCAATTGTGATTAATCACAAACTTGATTTCTTGGCTTGCCAGCTCCATCTGTTAAGTTTAGTAGGAAACACTTTTTTGTTTTTTACTGAAAACGGCTCATTGACTTTTGACAGCGATGGTCGCGAGTTTTGCACCTGTTGCTAACTTGTCGCGAGATTCGTAATCAGCCTGCCGATAACAGAACGCAGGTACCGTTGTAGATTTTCGAGTGGTTTGAAGAGGTTCTGTAGCTTAGCGGTCAAAGCTCTTCCGGCTTAAGGAAGCGTCAAGTATCGATTTGACGGACGTAGGTTCGAATCCCTCCGGACCCGAAAAAAATTTGATATGGTTATTCATTTCTTTGAAAACATTCTACCTAAGTGTGGTTAAACACTATAAAAATAACAAACTATAGAATAAACTAAAGCGACATCTCTAGTCATTGCTAATGAATGCAACTTCGAGAACTCTAGTAGTTACCTGTAGATGCCGCTGTAATTGGTGCTTAAACCGATATTACCTTATCAAGAATTTCAACGGGTCCAGACATGGGTTCTGTAGCTTAGCAGTCAAAGCTTAAGCGTCAAGTATCGATTTGACGGACGTGGATTCGAATCCCACCGGAACCGTAAACAATTTGATAAGGTTATTAATTTCAAACTGTTATTGTTACCATTTATTGTGCAACCATATTGCACGAACATTCGTGAAAAAAATAACACACACCATATCCGGATAATACTGTGTAGAGGTACACGAAACCAAATGAGCGTGCTCAATCATTTCGTATGGACACAAAACGTCGCGGGCTCATTAGGTAAGGGCGTATCTAACGATTAAAATCTTTGGTATTATCATGTTATTATTTAGATCGCGAAAGTTAAAAAGACAAGAACTTTCCTAAAATACACGGAGCTAGCATGGCAACATGTGGAATTTAGGTTGTAATTACGATGACGTGAGGTTTACGAGCTATGATCACAATTTAGATAATTGCTAGGCAACAGCAGTTGTTTGGGCTAAGGATGGGATGCTGTCGATATTTCGCTTTATCGATATCGATAGAATTTCAAATTCAATTAACTGATCGCTGGATTAGATTCATCATTATCATCATTACAGCCGTAGGACTGCTGGACACAGGCCTCTCTGTTACATCTCCAAGATCATGAGGGGATTGTTGCCATACTGGCCACGCTTGGCCGGTAGGTTGGCGAGCGCAATATGGGATGTTGATACACGGAAAGACGCTGCTGCCCATCTTCCGGAGCAATCCCTTAGCAGGTTATTACAACATCTACGGGCAAGAGAAGAGAGGCAACATTATAATGACGATACGGAAAGATTACCTCCGGAAGATGGGCAGCAGCGTCTTCGCGTGTATCATCATCCCGTACTGCGCCCGCCAAACCTGCTTGCCAAGCGTGGCGAGTACGGCTACTGCCCCCCATGATCAGAACTTAAAATGAGGCTTACGGCCAGCAGTGGACTTTCTACGGCGGAGATAAAAATGATGAAAATATCCAAGCACCATCACGAATATTCTATTCTAAATTCAACAAAAATCAAATTCATTCTAAATCATACCAGTCACACCCCTATTTGGAACAACGATTTTAAAATTGATTCCATAACTAAATAATTACTGCGAGATTCAATTTACAACAATGCTCGCCATAAAATTGAGTCATAAATAATATCAGCGGTGCAGCACTCGCACCAAAAACAACCTTATCCCAAACACACAAGGCAAAAGTTACGCTGGCAAAGTAACAGTCGTAAATAACGCTGATAGGAACTTAGTAGATTTTTATTATTTTAATGACGGGTTGTAACATTCTCGATGATTTACGCACGGCGTCCATCAAACAGATCGTAAACTATTCATTTTGTAACCTATTAAATATCTCTTGGGTATCCGGCTTTTGCCGAAGGTGCTGGTAGTAGAATGTTGCTCGTGGGTGTAGAATCTGTCAAGGGTTCCACCTTGAAAGGCTGCGGATGATGGGCAGCAACGCGTTTCCGTGTATCAATATCGTGTACTGCGTCATTAGCATTACCTACATCCCTTGGGACGACCACTTGGGACGGAATCTTCTCCAACTCCGTCCAACGTAACATAAGACAAAATAAAATTGTTAAATGATGACTATAACGACCGAGTTGGGTTCTTCTGTTCACTTCTTTTCCTAACTCGCGTGTCATCTGAAGTGAACAGATTCAATTATGTGCTTTATTCTATTTATTTGTGTTGTTTTATTTTGTAATTTGTGACGCGTCAATGCGGCCGTACTGAATAGAGTATTTTTTGATTCTTGATTCTTGATTCCTGATGATCAGTACTTGAATTCACGAGGGAGGCCCATATCCAGCAGTGGACGTCCTACGGCTGAGATGATGACGGCGTTGATGATGATAGTGATGGTGATGATGTTGGCGATTATAATGATGCTGCTTTAATTTAGTAAGAAATGCTTGATAATCAATGCTTTAATGAACCCGTGGTGAACGTACCAGTTAGTCTAAGAGCTGGCTGGCACTTAAGAGGTTGCGGCTTCAATATCCGTCTAGGGACCAATCTTTGTTTTTCTATAGATATTTGTCTCGGGTCTGGGTGTTTTTTTTTATTTATTGAGTAAACTCCAGTAGTTTAATTTGTTTTCCAATATTTTAGGATTTACAAGTGTGGTGTGTATGGCATCTACCCCTCATGGAGATTTTTATTTTATTTGTTTTATTTTATTTATTTATTTATCTACATTACACCTATTTTGACAGGTCCATGAAGGAGGCCTATGTTCAGTATAAGTGGTAGTCAGTAGTAGACGTTTTATGGCTGAAATTGTAATCATGGGATGGGGTACCGGTAGTGGAATGTTGCTACTTCTCTCTTGCCCGTGGATGCAGTTAGAGTCTGCTAAGGGATACCTCCGATTATGGCCTTTTTTCGGTGCATCAATATCCGGTACTGCGCTCGCTATCCCGCCTTCCAAGCGTGGTGAGTATGGCAATAAATCCTTTACTATCAGTACTTGGAGATCCATGAGGGAGGCCTAAGTCCAGCAGTGGACGTCCTACGACTGAGATGAAGATGATGGCTCAGATGTAATAGACATACATAAAAGCGGATTTGGTATTTGTACCATCACGTCAAGTATAATAAACTGGCTGACCCGGTGCCCACTTCGTTGGACGGTAATTTATAGCCTATGGCACTCATAAATACTGTAGCTTTCTATTAGTAAAAGAATTTTAAAAACAGTTCAGTAGATCCAGAGATTACCCCCTAAAACCCCCTTCGTGGGCAACTGAGCCCACACACGACTCATCCCGCGGGCTCAATTGACACCTTTCTCACAAACTCACAAATCTTACCTCTTTATAATTTAGTATACTTAGATATATGTATGTAGATAATCATAGAAGAGGGATTTCTTGTTGAAAAGTAAAAGAATCTTACTATGTTGTAGAATAAGTATGGGATAATCAAAATACAAGCTTACTTTGGAGCTAGATGGTGCAGTGTGAAATTATTAACCAACTTCAAAAAGAAGGAGGTTCTATGTACATTTTCAGGGTTCCGGACCAAAATGGAAAAAGGAACCCTCATGGTGTGACTTTGTCTGAAACTTTTATAGCTAATAGAAGTGTATGTAAAGAAAATTACAGCGAACTCTCTAATTTGCATAGATTTTTTTAGTCTTTGAATGTGTAAAAAATCTACATAAACAATCTACAAGTTCCGCTATGAGACAGTAAAAGGCGCAGTCAAGGTTATCCAACAAATATAAACCGTCTTTGTCGTATATTATATTGTATAATCACATATTACTGGTATAATGACACGGAACCCTCAGTACGCGAGTCCGAATCGCTCTTGGCCGGTTTTATTTTCTATGTATGTTCAGCGATTTCTCCATCAATAATTGACTGTCTGTGTATTTAAAATCAGTCCACAATTTTATTTTACTTGAAAGTCTACACTTTCGAGATGGCCCTTACGGCCAAATCTTTGCAGTCGGTTTTTTTGTTTTAAAAATATTTAACATTCGACGACTGTTTGATGTACGCTGACCATTAAGTTGCTTTTGAAGCAAAAAGTTTGTGTTTAATTTTGATTTTAGGTGCGTGGTGCTCAAACTATATACATATGCTCAACTATAACCTTGTTAACTACCTACCAAATATAGGTACCTATCGCAAAGAAAACGTAGGTATGGTGGTACCTATTAATTCTCCATGATGAACTCTTCATAAAAAGTTCTAGGTACTAGGTACTACTTTTAACATTAGTAAGATTTACAAAGCTTACCTCCGGAATTTACCGGTATACCTCCGGAAGATGGGCAGCAGCGTCTTTCCATGTATCATCCCGTACTGCGCTCGCCAACCCGCCTACCAAGCGTGGTGAGTATGGCAACTACCCCTCATGGAGATCCATGAGGGAGGCCTGTTCAGTAGTGGACTTTTTACGGCTGGAATGATGACAAAGCTTAGGGGCACTTCCTCGTTCTAGTATTATAATATAAATCATGACGTAGAAGGAAAGGGAAGGGTCTAGTGTATTGTAATGTCCGATTTGTC
Organism: Pasiphila rectangulata; assembly: GCA_963082625.1. Lineage (NCBI taxonomy): Eukaryota > Metazoa > Arthropoda > Insecta > Lepidoptera > Geometridae > Pasiphila > Pasiphila rectangulata. The sequence goes on along the minus strand of OY720261.1, from coordinate 10,699,236 downwards.
CTCTTTGCGTGTGTCGCACCGCTACCTCACACACTCTAGGTGTCGCAGAAATACTGTGCACATGCTGAGCGATTTCCTTTTTTGTTTCCATGTCTGTATACTTTTAATTTTGGTGTATTAGATGTAATGTGTGAAACAAAATAAACGTTTTTTATCTTTATCTTTTATCTAACTACGAATGCCGATCGCAGTGTGCTTAAAATGTTTTAGATGTGTATGTATGTTACATAAGTTCCACCCAAAGAACTGTCTCTCCAGTTCCGTGGTACAGAGTCGCTAACAGCTTTACAGATAAAGAATCGCTGAAATGCTTGTCCGAATATAATAAACGTGATGTCAGTCTATTCATTATTATGTTCTATGTTACGTAGTCATCATCATCTGAGATAATCTCAGCCGGGCTGATACCCACGTCCACTTCTGGACATAGGCCTCCCTCATAGATCTTCAAGATCATGAGTTGTTGCCAAACATGCCATGCTTAGCAGGCGGAATGGCGAGCACAGTACTGAATGCTGATACACGGAAAGACGCTGCGGCTCATCTTCCGGAGGTACCCCTTGGCAGATTCTTACTGCATACACGTGCAAGAGGGGCAACATTCCACTGCCGGCACCCCACGGCATATCATTCACATGACCAACTAGTAAAAAGGGTCAAGTTGACCTCGTAAATCGGATTGCAACGGTTTTTTATTATTTATTCATAAAGGTACGAATACTAACGCAAAATTTGTGTAGTCTTTGGGCTTAATGTTCTTATCTTATCTTACATAAAGTAATTCAAGAGGAAGGTTTTCATGTATATTACATGCATAATATAGTAGAGAAACAATGACGACCTCTGTGGCGCAGCGGGCGAAGGTCCGCCTGCGACGCAAGGGGTTGCGGGTTCGATTCCCGCCTCGGGACAAATGTCTGTACGATCTGCAGATATTTGTTCAGGGTGTTCTGGGTGTTGTTCTATATATAATAAAAATATCTATCTATATAGTATAGAGGTAATGTATTAAGTATATCAGTCATCTAGTACCCATAACACAAGCTCTGCTTAGCTTGGGGCTAGATTATGTTGTGTGATTTGTCCAGCATTAAATAAATAAATAAATAAATGATAATTTTAGAGGTTTCAAATGTGAGGTCGAAAATAGGTAATATAGGTAATAGCTAGGTATAGTTTGTTATTTTTATAGTGTTTAACCACACTTAGGTAGAACATTTTCAGAGAAATTAATAACCTTATCAAAAATTTTACGGTTCCGGTGGGATTCGAACCCACGTCCGTCAAATCGATACTTCACGCTTTTCTTAAGCCGGCAATGTCTTTGTTACTGAATGCAACTTCAGACAATGAACAGGAGAACTCTAGTTACCTGTAGATGGCGCTCTAATCGGTGCTCAAACCGATATTACCTTATCAAGAATTTCAATGGGTCCAGACATGGGTTCTGTAGCTTAGCGGTCAAAGCACTTCCGGCTTAAGGAAGCGTCAAGTATCGATTTGACGGACGTGGGTTCGAATCCCACCGGAACCGTAAAATTTTTTGATAAGGTTATTCATTTCTTTGAATAAATTTTTTTCGCGCTTACATTGCAAACGCTGGCTGAACCCTACGAGATAGATCAAAATAATGTACTACAGAAATTGTACGAGTACACCTTGAAAAGGTCTACTAAAAAGTCCGCGATGGTATATTCTGTAGTATTTTTAATATCAGCATTGCACCCGTGCGAAGCCGGGGCGGGTCGCTAGTATAACATAGATTAAAGTGGTTAAGGGCACTTCCTCTTTTTCTGTCTTATATCAAACATGACGCAGAAAAAACCTAACTACGCGGCTAGGCTGACAGAAAAGTTGTATTTTGATGTGTACGTTAGTTATGTCTCAACGCAGCGTCAATAAATTCCTCCAGTTTTAAGAGTTTTGAATTAAAACATCTTTTGCGGGTGGGGGGGTACAACCGATCGGACGAGAGGTGACGCGTGACGCTACAACAAAGTTTTCATGAATTAATTTCCCCTCTTTCTGTCCTATATCAATCATGACGTAGAAGGAAAGGGAAGGGTCGAGTGTATTGTAATGCCTTCCGTGCTAGTTAAGGAGTTTTTGATGTTAAAACCGAGCGGACGAGAGGTGACGCGTGACGCTTGGAGATGTGCGGGTTAGTATAGGGCAACTGCCCTAGAACTAGTTACTAGGGCGACTGCCCTTCATCGATCGTACCCATCGTGTTGACTGTTGCGACTATGGCAGCTGCGGTGAAAATGGTTTACATCTGCCAGGCGTCCGTGACAGCGGATTTTTTTTTAATTATACGAGTAGGTTTGTTAGCTTTTTAACAAAGAATCTTTGTATTTTCTGTGTGTACAATAAAGTGTTCATTATTTCATTTCCTCGCTATCTGTCCTATTAATCATGACGTAGAAGGAAAGGGAAGGGTCCAGTGTATTGTAATGTCCTAAATCCGAATGCCGATCTCAATGGGCATAAAATGTTAACTTCCGATGGCGTAACGCGAAGACAAATTTATAGGAGGCGATAGGATATTTTGTCTATATCATCTTAGCCGTAGAACGTCCGCTGCTAGACATAGGCGTCCCTTATGGATTGATTGTAAGGGGGTTATTGTCACACTCGCCACGCTTGGCAGGCGGGTTGTCGAGCGCAGTACGGTCTGTTGATACACTGAACGACACTGCTGCGCATCTTCCGGATGTATCCGTTCGCAGATTCTTACTGCATCCACGGGCAAGAGAAAAGGGTCAACATTCTACTGCCAGAACCGAGGTAAGTTATAAAGGACAAGATATAGAGGCAAATCAATTGAACTTCAGAATAAAACGAAAAAACTACGAATCTTAAGTTTAAGCTGTGGTTTAAGTCACTAAAACACTTATGTCAAGAATGTTATGAATTGCCGCGAGGTGCCGGCAGTAGAATGTTACCCCTGCACTCATACACATCGATGTAGTAAGAACCTGCTAAGGGATACCTCCGGAATATGGGCAGCAGCGTCTTTCCGTGTATCAACATCCCGTACAGCGCTCGCCAACCCGCCTGCTGGCGTGGTGAGTATGGCAAATACCCCTCATGAAGATCCATGAGGAAGGCCTGTGTTCAGTAGTGGACGTTTTACGGCTGAAATGATGATGATGATGATTTGTAGCCTCGTCAACTGTGGTCAGGCAACCTTGACAGTATCGCCTGCCCAACTGACCCCGCCCGTCTCGTTTCCAACTGTCTAGTTTATAAATCGATTTTTACAACAAATTCAAATTCAAAAAAACCGGCCAAGTACAAACCTGTAGGTATATAAGACCTTAGTATTTGATAATAATTTCAATTTAATACCTCTACGCGTTCATGAGGAAAGGGGGAGTAAGTTTAAAATTATTAAAAATATTTTTATTATATGTAACTAAAAATTTACGGTTTTTGCAATTTTTTTATATCTGTGCTATAAGACGGTGCTTCGTACCGAATTTCAAGATTCTGAGTTCACGGGAAGTACCCTGTAGGTTTTGATTCCCTTGCGAGTGTCGAAAATTTGCGGCATAAACGGCTGTATCTTTTGATTGCATTGGCTAAGAAGTTTGATTTTTTCACAGCTTCAATGGACAGTAATAGACCCGAGTATTTGATATAAATTCCACCTTGATACCTCTACGTGTTCCTGGGAAAAAGGGTCTTGACAGACAGACGGACGGACAACAAAGTGATCCTATAAGCGTTCCGTTTTTTCCTTTCGAGGTAAGGAACCCTAAAAATACCTTATTCATTTCGGCCGCATGGACCATATTCGCGCGTCACAAATTACAAAATGAAACAACAAAGTTACTAGAATAAAGCACATAATTGAATCTGTTCACTCCACATGACACGCGAGTTAGGAAAAGAAGCGGACAGAAGACTAACTCGGTCGCTATAGTAATCTATTATCAATTTTCTTTCGTCATAAGTTACGTTTAGTTATTATTACATTATCGGATTAATAATGATGGTCGCATTCGTCATTTATTTGAACTTATTTTATATTATTAAATATTTTACTTTTTATAAAATATTTTATGTTTGAACAATTTAAGAGGATTATTACCAAATTGGATTACGGGTATTTATCGCGTAATTTATCCCGCCCGTTTTGACAGGAGGATAAATTAGTGTGTTGTGATTGCGAAGATGTTGCTATTATCGTGTCGTAAATGGCAATCGTATCGTAGACGGTAAAGCCAAGGCAAGACCTTGGCAGTGAACTTCAAGGGTTCAGAATGGACAGGATAATTGTCATTAGCTGCTCTGTAATGGCAAATTGTCATGACGACACCTCTGTTCCTTCTAAATGTCTTCTAGATTACGATGGATAATGCTTTTTTTCAACTTCAAATTTAATTTGATTATGAAATGACTTTTACATGATTTCGAAGGAGGAAGAGATGTATATATTTATTTTTAAGTGTGTTCAACGATTATGATTGTGTGTCATTGAAGTTACAAATACACTGATTATAATTACTTAATTGTTAGTTAATCTTTTATTTAGTAATGATTGGAGGCACCCGCAGGGTGTCCCATAAACCTTCGGTTATGCTGATAACGAAATCCTCCTTACAAGAAGTGACTTTGTCTGTTAAAACCCACAGATTCGGGGGTTTATTAAATAATATAAATAATAATAATATAAAGTTTCACAGACATAATTTAAATGTGAGTTTTAAAAGATTAAATTGTATGTTACAAAACGTTTATGTAACATCGAAAGTAACAAATAATCAAGGTCACAGCAAAATGCCATGGGGTGCTGGATGAGCAGCTGCGTGTCCGTGTCTCAACACTCCGTACTGCGCTCACCAATCCGCCTGCTAAGCGTGGTGAGTATGGCAACAAGGATTAGTACTTGAAGATTCATGAGGAAGGCCCTTGTCCAGCAATGGCTGTCCTACGGCTGAGATGTTTGTGATGATAAAAATATTGCTATTTTTGTATAATACTTATTAAAATAAATTTAAACAACATACAAAGCAAAAAATAATCAAGTTCAAAGTCTAATGAGTTACAAATCACTAAGTCACTAAGGAAAAAAGCGGCTTCTTAGTAAATTAATTTAAAAAGAGCGTAACTGTATAAGATACTGGTTTTAGTGTTTTGTGGGAAACGTATTAAATTAATTTCATTCAAACTTATCAAGAACATGAATAGCTTATTAATATCTGAGTCACAGACGCGTTTGGAAAACGCGTGTGAATTGTATCTAATAGATGAACCAGTTTTAGATGACAATGACCTATTTTTGTTTTTTAACGAATGTTACACTATGTATATCATGAGTGTTTTATCCTAATAAATTGCATTACAATGTAGCGTTATTGATAGCCGAACAATTATTAAGTTAGGTATTATATTAGGTAAGTAGTACTTTGTAAACTTTTGCGATCTAGTAGACATAATTTTAAAACTAAACGTACGTTACCGCGTAATTAGCTCATTTTGTTATTTCCCGGCGATTCGAGGTCATAGGTACTTAATAAATTAAAAAAATACGTATAATTTCCCAGTTAATAGTAAGTATCATTCTTAAGGGTAAGTTTAGATTAGGCAGAATAAAACTATGCGCTTAGTCAAATATTCTGTGAAAAATATACACGTGTAAAAAAAACTTTGACAGTCTCTGCCCCACCATGACTCACAGCAAATGGACGTATATAAGAATTGTTACCCTAATACATGCAGCAGTACAATCGAAACGTACAAGAGTACTGTATACCTGTACGCGGTGTCAATCTTACCAAACTATATGTGTCAAAATTGACGTTAAATATTAATTATTAATATAAGTACCAATATTCGTGGCCAAGCAACACTTTGAGTGACTTTATGGACAAAATAATTTGAGCTTATATTTTTATTAAGACTTTTGACGAACATTTATATACTTATATACATTTAAAAGTGAAAAGTAAAAAAGTGTTTTTTTTTTTAATTTTTGGTTTTCGGGACCTTGGTGGATTATCGATTTTTTTCTTATCGATTTTATTGAAAATTGTGAGTGAAGATCGATACGTACCACATACAACGATTCGACAATCGTTTCAAGGGATGAACCAACAGCTGAAAATATATTCAGTTGAAAACGGTATGTTTTATTAATTGACCGTAATTTAAGTAGATATTTATATAGATATATAGGCAAGCAAAATTATTTCAAATTAAAATGATTTAAAATTCATGTAAAAATATTTTTTTTAATGATTATATATTTTGTATTATTTTTCTTTTAAATTAATACAATAATATAATTATTATTTAAATATTACATATTTATTATCTATAATAATAACAATAACAATTTGAATAATTAACACATTATTTTTTTTTATACACCGTAGGTAATTTTTTTTTTTATAAAAAAAAATAAATAAGCTTATCTAAGCTTTCGGGTTAAAATAAAGTGAGTTTTAGTAAAATAAAGTGCCTGATTAAAGGGTTATTTCGATAGGATAAATCAAGTAGCTAACTAACTTTATTTTATATTATATAATTAATCTATCTTTTAATATCAAAAATTAACGTGCATTTTATACTAAAATATAATACAATCATATATTAAATCAAAATTTGACGAAACCAAAAAGTTATTTTAGATATTTCATTTTAATTCGAATAAAATATGTTTTTTAATGGTTTTTCTTTTCAGGACAATAATTTCTATTTCAGCTAAATCATGATTTAGACCTTGAATTGGATTGGAAATTAATCTTTTTAGATTTACCCTTTCATTTCTTCTTTAATCAATATAATATCATCGGAAACTTCATTAAAATATTTTTTAACTCAATCTTTTGCCTCCATTATTTTTTTATTTTGTATTTAAAAATAATTTCATTCAATAATTTTGAAATAAATCTGATAATTTAAACTTTAATTAATTATTTAATCAAAATATATAAAGGATCTATCCCCTTCTATTTTTGATTCCCGAATATTGTTGAAGGTTCATCTTGATTTAATAATTTCATTCTTATAACTTGACAAAAAATTACCCCCATAATTTTATTGTCATATTATTTTAATGAAAACTTTAACTATAAGAAGTATAATCATTAAAGCTGTTAGAAGGTTAAATCAATCTTCTTTACGAAAAATAATAATTAATTCATTAAGATTGAAGCTTTCTCATCCATCAGTAATCTAGGTTGAATAATTTCTTCAATTATAATTAGAGAAAATTTATGATCATTTTAATTATTTAATAAAATGATTTCAATTCAGTCATTTTAATTATATACCCATTTTTAATTTATATTACTTTTTTATATTATAAATATATTTTACCTACATCAAATGTTTATTAATAACTTAAATTCTTTAATAAAAAATATTTTTTTAATTATGTTTTTATCTTTAGGAGGATTACCCCATTTTTAGGATTTTTCCCAAAATGAATCATAATTATTTTTTATTTATTAATAATTATTTAAATTTAACTTTACATTTATTTTAATACAATAATTATATTTTTTTTTATATCCGAATTATAATAAATTATTTATTAATTTAATAAAAATGTTTTTTTTTATATAATTGTAAAAATATTTTGCTTTATTTTACTATTAAATTAAAACATTAATATACTTATTATTAATTAAATATGATAAATTTATTATCCATAATAAATACAATAATAATTTAAATAATTAATTCAATACTTTTTTTATAGACAGTAGGTAATATTTTATTAATGAAAAAAATCATATCTAAGCTTTTGGGTTCATACACTAAATAATAAAGGATACACCTATTTTTTTCAATAAAGCGCCTGATTAAAGAGTTATTCTGATAGCTTATCAAGTATATATCTAACTTTTATTATTAAATAAACTATAAAACTTAAACTATGTTTAAACATCAAAAATTAATGTGCATTTTATACTTAAATATAATACAATCATTTATTGAACTAAAATTTAACTTTATTTTACGAAACCAAAAAGTTATTTTAGATGTTTCTTTTCAAATCGAATAAAATATGTTTTTGATGGTATTTATTTTTAGAACAATAATTTAAATTTTAGCTAATTCATGATTTGGAGCTTGAATTGGATTGGAAATTAATATTTTTGGATTTACCCTTTAACTTCTTCCTTATTCAATATTATTAAGATTCATTAAAATATTTTTTAACTGAATCTCAATGGATTGTATTTTTTTTAATTCGATAAAATTAAAAAATAAAGGAGGCAATGAGGCAAAACTAATTTTTAATTTTGTATTTTTAAAATGATTTTGAAATGAATAGAATAATTTCAATTAATGATAATTCATTAATATTAATAAAAATAGGATCCATAAACATCCATTTTTGATTTTATAATAATGTTGAAGTTTAATCTTGATTTATTAATTTTATTGTTATAACTTGACAAAATTGCCCTCATAATTTTATTGTCACATAATTTTAATGAAATCTTTATGTATAAGAATTATAATTATTATAATTATTGAAGCTGTTGGAGGGTTAAATCAATCTTCAATACGAAAAATAATAGCTTTCTCATCCATCGACAATCTAGTTTGAATAATTTCTTCAGTTATAATCAAAGAAACGTTATGATTATTTTACTTAACCATTTATTCATTTTTAATTTCTATATTACTTTTTTTATTATATTAATATATTTAACGTACATCAAATGTTTATTATTAACTTAAATTCCTTAAATTTAATTAAAATTTATTTTTTAATTATGTTCTTTTCTTAAGGTGGATTGTACCATTTGCAGGATTTTTTCCTTAATGAGTTATTATTATTTTTTATTTAATAATAATAAAAAATATTAAATTTTTATTTAATTATAATAAGATAATTATATAATTTTTAATATCAGAATTATAATAAATTATTTCCAATTAAAATGATTTAAAATTCATGTATTTTTTTTATAATATGTACTATATTTATATTTCACTAATAAATTTATATAATTATTATTTAAATATTATATATTTACTATTTTTAACAATAACAATTAAAATTATTTATAACAAATAAAAGGATAATTCTTATAGGATAAATGAAGTAGGTACATAGCTTGCTTGATTATATATTATATCAAAAATGAATGTTTATTTTATACTACAATATAATAAAATCATATATTTAACTAAAATTTTACGAAACCAAAAAGTTATTTTAGAAGTTTTTTTTAATTCGAATAATATGTTTTTCATGAGTATCTATTTTAGAACAATAACTTATATTTCAGCTAATTTATGATTTGGAGCTTAAATTGAATTGGAAATTAATCTTTTTATATTTATCCTTTTAATTTCTTCTTCATTAATTATAATATCAACGGAAGCTTCATTGAAATATTTTTTAACTGAATGAATTGTCTCCATTAATTTTTTATTTTTTAAATAATTACATTCAATAATTTTGATATAAATAGAATTATTTTAATGTTAATTCGACGACCTCTGTGGCGCAGCGGGCGAAGGTCCGCCTGCTACGCAAGAGGTTGCGGGTTCGAATCCCGCCTCGGAACAAATGTCTGTATGACCTGCAGATATTTGTTCAGGGTGTTCTGGATGTTTTCTATATATAATAAAAAATATCTATCTATGTAGTATATTGTATTAAGTATATCAGTCATCTAGTACCCATAACACAAGCTCTGCTTAGCTTGGGGCTAGGTGATGCTGTGTGAATTGTCCAGCATTATTTATTTATTATTTATTTATTATTTAATTCATTTCTTAATAATAGGTCTTTACCTATGAAATTGCCGTTCTTCAGTACTGGTAATTTCAAATAAAAAAAAGTTTGACATGGCTTGGTATTTCAAATTCAAATTAATTTTGGTTTAAAAACATGACATTCTTTTTACAAACTCAGTCTTTTGTTTATTGATTAGCGTTGTATTTTCATTACATTTGAACATTTTTCGTCATAATGGGTACCTCAAAAAATCGTGTAATTATGGAATATGAGTTCCGTCGTGGCACCAACGCGACACAAACGGCACGTAACATCAAAAACGTTTACGGAGAGAACTGTACAAACGAACGCACAACCCGTTATTGGTTTTCCCGGTTCCGTTCTGGAAATGTTGACTTGAAAAATGAAGCTCGTAGTCGTCCGAAGACTATTGTCAACAATGATGAATTAAAGGCGATTGTGGAAGCTGATGAAACTCAATCTACAGCTGAGCTAGCAGCAGCTTTTGATGTTAGCATCAAAACAATATTGATCCATTTGCGACAAATTGGCAAGGTAAAAAAGCTTGATAGATGGGTACCCCACGAACTTAGCGCTGGCAAGCGCAACGTACGCGTTGAGACCTGTCTCGTGCTGCTCAACAGACAAAGAAATGAAGGAATTTTGAACCGAATTGTTACGTGCGATAAAAAATTGATTCTGTTCGACAATCGAAAGCGCTCAACAAGTTGGTTAGATCCTGGTTCAGCACCTAAGCAATGCCCTAAACCAAAAATGACCCCTAAAAAGGTGATGGTCATTGTTTGGTGGTCTAGTGCGGGTGTGATTCACCACAGTTTTTTTATAAAACGGCATGAGCATTACTGCAGATGTGTACTGTAAAGAACTGGAGACAACGATGGAGAAGCTTGCACATCTGCAACCAGCTTTGGTCAATCGGTCGTCCCCACTGCTCCTTTACGACAACGCGCGACCCCATCCTGCACAACAGACAGTTTCCAAGCTGCAAGAGCTGGGGTTGGAAGCTCTCCCTCATCCGCCATACTCACCAGACCTTGCACCCACCGACTATTACTTTTTTCAAAATTTAGACAACTTTTTAGTGGCTAAAAAATTCAATTCCCGAGGGGCAGTACAAAATGCCTTTGAAGAGTTTGTTGCCTCCCGTGCAGCTGATTTTTACAAGAAGGGCATCAATAAACTGCCAATGCGTTGGTAAAGATGCGTCGATTGCATGGGGTGTTACTTTGAGTAATAGATATAAAAAAGATTGGAAAAAAAGTACTTTCATTTATTCCATACAAAACGGCAATTTCATAGGTAAAGACCTAATATTAATAAAAATATCATCATCATCATTCATCATTTCAGCCGTAGGACGTCCACTGCTGGACATAGGCCTCCCTCATGGATATCCAGTTATTGCGATTGGAAGCAATCTGCATCCACCGTCGACCTGCGGTCTTCACCAGAATAATAAAAATATATAATAACTTATATATAACTTATTAATATAATAAAAATATATAATAACTTAAATGATTTACTTCAAATTAATTTATTAATTATGTGTTAATCTTTAAGAGGATGGCCCCCATTTTTAGGATTCTTCCCTTAATTAATTATTATTATTTTTTATTTATAAATAATTATTTATATTGAATTTTAATAATAATAAGATAATTTTATTAATTTTTATATCCGAATTATAATAAATTATTTCAAATGAAAATGATGTAATTCATGTTGAAATAATTTTTATTATAAAAATATTTTATTTTATTTTTCTATTAAATTAATACATTAATAAAATTATTATATATTTATTATCTATAATAATAACAATAATTATAAAAATAATTTAAACAATATTTTTTATAGACCGTAGGTAATTTTTATTTATAAAAAAAATAAGCTTATCTTAGCTTTTGGGTTCATACCCCAAAAAAAAGGAAACACCTATTTTTAAAAATAAAGTGCCTGATTAAACGGTTATGCTGATAGGATAAATCAAGTAGATATCTAACTTTATTTTATATTATATATTTAAACTATCTTTTAATATCAAAAATGCTAATATATAAAACAATCATATATTAAACTAAATTTTAACGAAACCAAAAAGTTATTACAGATAATTTTTTTAATTCGAATAAAATATTTTTAATGGTGTTTCTTTTTAGACCAATAATTTATATTTTAGCTTATTCATGATTTGGAGCTTGAATTGGATTGGATATTAATATTTTTAGATGTATACCGTTAATTTATTTTTCATTCAATATGATATCATCCTAAGCTTCATTCATTTAAATATGTTTTAACTTTATCTATTGCCTCCATTATATTTTTATTTTGTATAATTTTAAAAATACATTAAATAATTTTTAAATAAATAGAATAATTCCAATTTTAATTATTTATTTATTTTTTGATTCCCCAATATTGTTGATGGTTTATCTTGATTTAATAATTTTATTCTTTCTTGACAAAAAAATACCCCCATAATTTTATTGTCATATTATTTTAATGAAAACTTTAATTATAATAAATATAGTTATTGAAGCTGTTGGAGGGTTAAATAAATCTTTTTTACGAATTATAATAGCTTTCTCATCCATCAATAATATATAGTAGGTTAAATAATTTCTTCAATTATAATTAAAGAAAATTTATGATTATATTACTTAAGTACATACTCTTTTTTAATTTCTATATTCTGTTTTTTTACATTATAACTATATTTTACCAACATCATATTTTTATTAATAACTTAAATTTTTTTATTAAAATTAAATTATTAATTATTTTTTATCTTCAGGAAGATTGCCCCCATTTTTAGGATTTTTCCCTGAATATTTTTTTTTTATATTTATTTACATATTACTTTTATTTTTATTATAATAAGTTAATCATTTTATTTTTTATATCTGAATTATTTATTTTTACCTATAATAAATTATTTTAAATTAAAATTATATAAAATTATTAGGAATTATTTTTTGAACAATATTCCTTTTTTTAAAGGTTTTAAGTTAATTAAAAATTATTTATAAAATTATTGCTTCTTTAAGCCTTATTACATAATATTAAAACATAAAATTTGCAATTCTAGGTATATCATTTTTGGACTATAACTCATTTATACAGTAAAAGAGTTTCTCGTTAATAAATTTACAATTTATCGCTTATAACTCAGCCATTTTATAAGCGAAAATGACTTTACTCAACAAATTATAAAGATATTGGAACTTTATATTACATGTTTGTAATTTGAGCAGGAATAATCGGAACTTTCTTTAAGATTACTAATTTGAGCAGAATTAGAAATCCCCGGATCTTTAATTGCAGACGATCAAATTTAAAATACTATCGTGACAGCTCATGCTTTTTTTATAGTTATACCTATTATAATTGGAGGATTACGATAGTTTTAAGTATTAAGCATTGTAAGCACTTTTGTATCTCATTATAAAGATATAAAAGATATAAAAAAAAAAAAATCAGACAAAGTTCAACAATCAATCACAAGTAAACACAGACATAGTTAATAATTTCTAAAGCAATGAAAATAATAAACTAACAAACAACAATTACATATCTATCAGTGATCCTCGCACTAGGCCAAGCCTGTATCGCGAAGACCAATCTCATATGAACTTGTATAGTAGTTTGTCCCGGACAACATACTCGTAATTGTAAGAGAAGACAGAAGTAAAATTAATGATAAAAAGAACCAGTATTTACAAAGAAAATATTAAAATGACATTACTAGATTACTAACTTGATATTTTAAGGGTATCCTCAGTATCTGTGTAGTTTAAAGTGAGCAACCAGTACAATACAATAAATGTTTAGCTTCACAGACTTACTTATCTTTTATATTACAATATTTTACCACTTTGTTAAAGACGTGAATAAATTCACCAAAGCGGTGAGCAAAGAATGTGTTATTGCATTATACACCGTGCCCGTTAATAACCCGAAAGATTTAAGCCAACGATTCTAGAGCCTAATTAGAGTATATAAAAATATTATGTATCATATAGCCCAAAAACCCATACTTAATGAGATATTAATTATTTAAAAGAAATCACAAGTTAAAAAATCTCCAGTCTAACACACCTTAAAAGCAAACATCGTGCTAGACATAACTTGACACTTCTTGTCATAGAACACAAGTCACGGCATTCGCCGTTCGTCGTATGATTTCGGAGCGATTCGTGAAGTGTCACGCTCGCTCTCTGTTTCTCTACTTGAGTTTCTCAACTAAAGACTTGTTCACAAAGAAGCAGGCAATTAATATGATTTAATTTGTACTGAAATAGTAATTTAATTAAGACAAATAATTAGACCCATGTTGATATAATATTACTTACTCGTATTGTCGTCAAAAATACGTGATTTAAATCTTTCGGGTTAATATGGGGCACGGTGTATATAAGTGAAGTGCGTTGTTCGAATTATCGAGTCAATGTGGGTTGAATTGAAAGGGATCGTTTTTCTGTTACTGGGGGATTTTTCTGTTACAAATGGAATGCCGTGGGATGCTGGAAGAATGTTGCCTTTCTCGTCTGTAGATGCAGTAAGAATCTGCCAATATGAAACCTACAAATATTTTAGTATTATTTTCCATTTTCAGCTTTATTGCTTTAATATAAAGCAAGACTAGTTTATACGATTGATTTAAGTAAGGTATCGATAGAAAAATTATCAAAAATATAAAAAAAATCGTCAAAGCCGTCCAGCAACTAGTTTTTTTTATTTAACTTTTAAAGCAGTCCAGTGTGTTTTATAATAATATGTTAAAATAATCGTCAATCAATTGCCGCCTACTAGCCTATTCCATTAGCAGGTTCAAAATAAGCAAAATTTCTGCTTCGCAAATTTCAAAGAACGCGATTCCATTCTTTTCTTTCATTCTTAGAAACTAACCTACGTCGAAATAGTCACGTACTACACACGCAGATTGCCCCAAATACTACACGCACGACACATCACTATTAATTGCATCAGCCAGAGCGGGACGGGGATAGAACGTGCATTAGTTAGAGAGGGAGGGGTGTAGCCCACGTGACGTACCTTAGACCACACCACCTGTTTCGGCCAATGGGAGGACTGCATGATGTAATTCTAAGGTATTATTACCTGGCAAGTGCGGGAATGCTAATGAAAAGATTAGTATCTAATGATATTGGATAAATAGTTAGAGCATTCATTTTTTTCCCAACACATATCTACATAAAGTCAAAGTCAATAAGTGTTTATTTAATAGAGCAAAAAGCTACATAGAATATTCAGTTTACAAAATAAGAACAAAGCACATTTAAATTAAATAGATCACATAATTGAATTCGTTCGCTTCGGACAACTTTTTTCCAAGTGAGGAAAAGTAGCGAAGACGAAACCTCACTCTTTCACATAAATTATTAACACAACAACTAAAACAAAATATGAAATATGAGAAACACTAACAATTCACAGTGAAATATATGTTTTTTTTGTTTTTTTAAGTTTTTTATTTATCTTAAAAAAAGTACAAAAGTATGTTACGCTAATCACAGTTCAGGACATACTACACAGTTAAAATAACAATGACTTGGCAGGCTAAATCACCTATAGAAAGTCTTTGGACAAAATTAGAAATATAGATATAAATAGAAATATAATATATAAAAATATAAATATAAAAATATATATATATATATAAATATAACATATAAGGTAAATAGGTAGGTACCTATTTACACAGGTAATCTTAGAGAGGGTTGTTGCCGTATAATCACCACGCTTGGCAGGCGGGTTGGCGAGCGCAGTACGAGATGTTGGTACACGTAAAAAGAGCATCTTTCGGAGGTATCCCTTGGCAGATTCTTACTGTATGGTAAGAGTGGAGGGGCAACATTCTACCGCCGGCACCACGCGGAAATTATTGCCTATATAATACAAGATAATTGTTATTAGTAGTCAAGTCTGTGGTATTCTATCTGACGTAGGACGTAACGATGTCGCGTAGACGGCAATGAATGAGCCGTGGTGACCATACGGTGCGTGAAACAGGACACAAGATATTAAATAACTTGCCACACTCCGTTTCACCCGCGTAGTTCCCGTTCCCGCGGGATGAAATATAACTAATACATTTTCATCGAAAATAATGTAGGATTCTAATGGCTCTTTATTATTAGTGTAGATAATATTTATACTTTATTATCTATATATAAAATTCAAAGTCCTGACTGACTGATATATCAACGCACAGCCTAAACCACTGGAACTAAAGACTTGAAATTTGGCAAACATATACCTTGAGTATCCTAGAGGTGCACTAAGAAGGGATTTTTCGAAATTCCCACGGGATAGGGAATAAATGGGATTTATATTTTCGAATCAATGTGGCTCTGCGTGAGAAAGGGGATTTCCACGCGGACGAAGTCGCGGGCAAAAGCTAGTACTTTATATAAACCTTATTTCACGCTACAAAAATAGTTAATACCATGATGTAATAATACTTAAAACTTCGGCCTATATAAATGTCATCAACATCATTTCACCCATAAAACGTCCACTGATGACAACAGGCCTCCCTCATGGATCTCCATGAGGGGTAGTTGCCATACTCACCACGCTTGGCAGGCGGGTTGGTGAGCGCAGTATGGGATGTTGATACACGGATAGACGCTGCTGCCCATCTTCCGGAGGTATCCCTTAGCAGGCTCTTACTGCATCCATGGGCATGAGAGGAGGGGAATCATTCTACTGCCGGCACCCCACGGCGGGTAATATATAAATGTATACCTTATAGACTAACATACTTATAGTCCGGTAAATCTGCGGTCAACAACATAATATATTGTCATTTCTAAAAAAAACTAACATACACACATACCTGCACTGGCGCTGTACAGAGCGGACGTGTGCAAGTATTTTAAATAAAAAATACTTACAAGCATTGGTACGGGGGTACCAGAAAAGGGGGCGAAGGCCTTAAAGGTCACCAAAGGTCAAAAATGGCATTTTTGGGTATTTGGACGTTTTTGGGCCATTTGAAGACTTTTATTTTTTGGTGACCTTTTGAGGTCACAATAACTCCGGTCCCTGTGACCCTAGGGTCATTAAAATCAATCAGTCAAGTCAGTCATTAAGACGGTGCTAAAAAGGTTTCATGTAAATCGGTCAGCGCGTTCGGTTGTAATCGTCAAATACACAGACAGACGGACAGACCAGATCAGTCCTTTATTGTTTCTCGTGTATCGATATATACCAAATACCCTTACTTGCCATGTCCCAATATGGCCTTACTTTGCCATGTCTGGTAATTTATCAGGTGGCAATGTACGTTAGACAGAACCAAGACTTATACGCATCGCTAGGCGCGTCACATACGTACCAGACGCGGAGCCGCGACAGACTAGCCTCGGTGTCGCACACACTGGCAAAATCCTCCAAGTTGTCACATGTCATGGGCCCAGCAGTATACAACAGGCTCCCCAGCTCTGTTACACAAGCCCAAAGTCTGCCCGCATTCAAGTCCAAACTAAAGTGCTGACTTATTGAGCGGACCTTTTATAGCTACGACGAATTCGTAGCTCATAAGGAATGAATTTTCATTTTTTTTTGTTAATAATTATTTCTTTTTTTATTATTGTAACTACCTACTTTGGTTATTATTTATTTTCTATTATGATTTTGTATTTCTATTTTTTATTCTTTTAATCCTTATCTTTATATAATCTATTATTATTATGAATAATGTCAAATAGTTAAAATGTATAAAAATCCAATCCTATTAGGTTAAATGTTTAAAAAATGACTTGTAATTATTATTACCAATAAATGACTATTATGACTATTATTATGACTATTAGGCCTTAAAGCTGAACGCGGACGACACCAGTTTGTTCTATTTTGGCCGCTCACTGGATGAAACTATGGCAGAAGCTCAAGAAGACCTAAACGTATTGAACAACTGGTTCCTTTCTAACCTCCTAACTATAAATATTTCAAAAACTAATTATATAATATTTGCACAAAAAATAAGAAAATTACGCATAATAAATTACTTATCATTATTAATGTTCCCATTCAAAATGTCGACTAAGAAAAATATCTATTATTATCGTCTTATATTAGACAAAAACTTATGGAAAACAATATAAATACAAATAGATAAAATGAAAAATAAACTTTCCTCTTTAACAGGCATTATTCGTGGTATTGTTCGGTGTCTGCCACAAAGACTAAAATAGACTATATAATAATAGCTTAGTAAAACCACATATCGACTACTAAATTGAGTTGTGGGGCACTCACTGCAGCCAAAACTAACTTGAAAATACAGCAAATTGCTCAAAATGAATTAGTTAGTCTTGTTTAATTATGACTCTATTTAACTATAGGTATGCTGAGATGGTTTGGACATGTCGAGAGAATGAATGAAGAACGATTGACGAAGAAAGTGTATAAGGCGAGTGTGAATGAAAGTGTTGGAAGGGGTAGACCTAGGCGGACGTTTCAAGACCAAATTAGGGACGTCTTGAAAAAAGGCCAGGTCAAGAGTACCCTAAACCGAAGAGCATGTATGAAGGGAATAATGAAAGTGGACGAAGCGAAACAAGTATGTAAGGATCGTAGCAAGTGGAAAGAAGTGGTCTCTGCCTACCCCTACGGGAAAAAGGTATGTATGTATGTATGTACATATGTCTATTTAACTACGACTATAACTCTATTATACTACTACCTCTCACCAACTATTACTCTATTTAAAAACACAAACCTACTAAACATTAGACAAACTTACATTTGCTACACCTGTATACACAAATATTACATAATGGTAACATACAAAGATTACTTTAAAAAAAATTACTAAGGACAAACTAAGAAGTGCAAATAACATACAGTTACTCTATCCACGCACAAACCAAGCCAAGAAAAATTTGCTATATGAGGGTACCCAATTCTATAATGATCTACGTGAGGATATTAAGCAATCAAAAACATTATTAACATTTAAAAGGCTGGCGAAATGTTTTATTATAAATCAATATTTCTAATAAAAAAAAACATTAAAAAAAATTATAATTATATAGTACTAATATTTACATACTAATAATGTATCAAAATTATAGTACTAATATTTAAACAAAAGCTTGTTTGTTAAAAAGTTTTTTTTACATTTAATTTAATTTAATTTAATTTAATTTAATTTGAAAGCACAAAAGATTTATCAACTTAACATCAATTAGGTACTGGAGTATTCTAGACAATAATATCAGTCTTATTAGTGATTCCTTTAAGCTGATAACATTTCCAGGCGTGACACGCTGCACCCATTCACGGACCACGTGGTATCCGTTGTCGGAGCACTGGGGCGTTTTTCGTTCCACTTCACTTACCTAGGTTAGTTATGGTAGTAATTAAAAATATATTATTTATTTTTTAAACAAAAATACCGACTTTAATGAGACAATCTAAAATGTTTAAGATTTTTTTTTTATTTTAACCTACAATGTCCCACTGCTGGGCAAAGACCTCCCCTTTCTCTCTCCGGAAAGATGGAAACACTGAAACAAAAACCCAACCGCAAATTAAAATATAAAATAATTATATTAAAATGTAGCCTTTCCTTCAAGGACTCCATTAGACACTATTACAATTGGATGCTGTTAAGCATAATTAGTCCAAGCGCCATTTTCACTTTTTTGGCAAATGACATAAACGCGTTTTTATTAACAGGAGAGTTGAATTTGCTTCATCATTTCAGCCGTAGGACGTCCACTGCTGGACAAAGGCCTCCCTCATTGATCTCCAAGTACTGCGGTTGGAAGCCGTCTGCATCCACCGCCGACCAGCAGTTCTCACCAAGTCGTCTGCCCATCTTGTAGGTGGACGTCCTACGCTGCGCTTGCCGATCCGTGGCCTCCATTCGAGAACTTTGCTGCCCCATCGGCCGTCAGTTCTGCGCGCTATATGGCCTGCCCATTGCCACTTCAACGTGCTAATCCGTTTGGCTATGTCGGTGACCCGAGTTCTCCTACGTATCTCCTCATTTCTGATTCGATCCCGTAGTGAAACCCCGAGCATAGCCCTCTCCATAGCTCGTTGAGCGACTCTGAGCTTGTTCATAAGGCCAATAGTGAAGGACCACGTCTCGGTTCCATATGTCATCACTGGTAACACACACTGGTTGTAGACTTTCGTCTTAAGGCACTGAGGTATATTGGACGAAAAGACGTTGCGAAGTTTCCCAAACGCTGCCCATCCGAGTTGGATTCGACGATTGACCTCTTTCTCGAAGTTGGACCTACCTAATTGGACTGTTTGTCCTAGGTATACGTACGCGTCGACAACTTCAAGAGCCGAGTTCTCAACCATAACTGGGGCAGGCACGACATGGACATTTGACATGATTTTCGTCTTGTCCATGTTCATTTTAAGGCCTACCCGCTGGGAGACTCGATTGAGGCCTTCGAGCATCGTGCTGAGCTCTTCCATCGACTTTGCCATGACCACAATATCGTCGGCAAATCGAAGGTGAGTGATGTATTCGCCGTTAATATTGATGCCCAGCCCTTTCCATTCCAGGAGCTTGAAGGCATCTTCCAAAGCGGTCGTAAACAGTTTCGGAGAGATTACGTCTCCCTGTCTTACGCCTCTTTTTAAGGGAATCGCCTTCGAGCTCTGTTCTTGTACTCGGACTGACATAGTGGCGTTTGTATACAAACACTTCAACACTTCGATGTACCGATAGTCAATTCGGCATCGTTGGAGAGACTCAAGCACCGCCCATGTTTCGATCGAATCGAAGGCTTTCTCATAGTCCACAAACGCAAGACATAGCGGCAAGTTATACTCTTCGGTCTTCTGTATGACTTGCCGCAGCGTATGTATGTGGTCTATGGTACTGTAGCCTTTTCGGAACCCGGCTTGTTCGGGAGGCTGGAAGTCATCAAACCTGCGTTCGAGACGGTTCGCGATGACCCTTGAAAACAGCTTATAAACATGGCTCAACAGCGAGATGGGTCTGTAATTCTTAAGTAAGGTTTTGTCACCTTTCTTGAAGAACAGAACCACCACGCCCTTGTTCCATGCTTTTGGCGTCGTACCTTCAAGCAAGGCGGAATTAAATAGCTTCTGAAGGACTTTAAGTACCGGTGATCCACCCGCTTTCAGAAGCTCTGAAGTGATTCCGTCCTCACCCGGCGCCTTGTCGTTCTTAAGCTGTTTCAAGGCCATCCTGATCTCGTACAGGCTGATGTCCGGGATATCCTCGGTATAATGTCGGGTCAGTTTAGCTCTTGGGTCGTTGGCCGCACTGCAAACAGGTTTAGTGACCGAATCGTAGAGCCGTCCATAGAACCTTTCGACTTCCCTTAACACTTCTGCTTTACTTGACGTTATGCTGCCATCTTCCCTCTTCAGCTTCGTCATCTGGCTCTGCCCAATAGAACTATCTCTCGCGAACACTTTGGAGCCTTTATTCCGCTCTATCGTATCTTTAATACTGGCTGTATTAAAGGTACGAATATCGTGCCGCAAGGATTTCCAAATTTGTCTATTGAGCTGCCTGTGTGACTGAGCATCATCGGGAGACTGCAGTCGCAAAGAACGTCGTTCAGCCATGAGGTTAAGGGTGTCATCAGAAAGTTTCTGAGGTCTATTAGTACGGGGGGTCTTAAAGAACTGGGACCCCACCGTATGGACGGTTTCTACGAACCTGTTATTGATCTCGTCCACCGATGCATCTACTCCTAGACAGTCAAAGCGATTTGCGAGTTCGAGTTGAAAGCTCTCGAGGTTTTGGATATGTGCGCGAGTGGGTCGGAGCGTAGATTTCATCAAACGGGACCTTTCAAGTTTAACGTTCATATTCAATGTGCCCCTTACAATTCGGTGATCACTGCCGGTTTTCACCCTGTGAATCACAGAGACATCATTGAATATTCGTTTCTTGTTGGTCAGGATGAAATCAATCTCATTTCTCGTAGAACCATTGGGACTCATCCAGGTCCATTTCCTGTGAGGTGGCTTCTGGAAGAAAGAATTCATCATAAAGAGTCCTTCTTTCTCCAGAAAATCGGCCAGCCTCTGTCCCCTGGGGTTCCGTTGCCCATACCCAAATTGCCCCACTCTCAACTCATCATCGCTTCTCATGCCTAGCTTTGCATTGAAGTCCCCCATTACAACAGTGAAGTGAGTGTTGTTCGTATGTATGGCTCTACTGATGTCCTCATACATAGACTCTACTTCTTCATCTGGGTGTGACGAGGTCGGCGCATATACCTGAACGACCTTCAGCAAATATCGCTTAGATATTCTGAGTGTTAGGTACGCGACCCTGCTCGACACACTGTCGATGGTGACAATGTTGTTAATGAGTGACTTGTGAACGAGAAACCCGACACCACCTTGGGACTGTTGGTCGCCCTCCCGGTAGTATAGTAGGTTACCGGACTTAAGGGATATCGTGTCCTCGCCCTCTCTACGGACTTCTGATAGCCCCAAAATGTCCCAGTGTAATCTACTAATTTCTTCTTCCAGCTCAACAATCTTATCGTCTGTCCTCAAAGTGCGGATGTTGTGTGTTACCAGGGCCAGTGGTCGTCGTAGGGGTTGGTAGCCGATCGTCTCCCGGGGATTCTTAGCACCCCTAGCCCCGCCGTTACCGTGACTGCTACCGTAGCCAGGATAAGCGGGGCCGCCGGGGACTCGGGGCCTGGTTTTTTGTTGTATTGTCATGAGGGGGTTGATGCCATACTCACCACGCTTGGCAGGCGGGTTGGCGAGCGCAGTATAGGGTAGTGAAAAAACACGGAAAGATGCTGCTGCCCATCTTCCGGAGGTATCCCTTAGCAGATTCTTACTGCATCCATGGGTAAGAGAGGAGAGGCAACATTCTACTGCCGGCGCCCCACGGCACGGAATTTGCTTCATCTGAAAGTAAATCTATATACATCGACGCTTCTATTTGTAATTTAACATATCACAAGAAAAAAATACAAAATAAATATTTATTTTAAAAGATATAGCTAAAAATGCACTTGGACTCTCGATAAATGTGATGTTTTTATTTTGCAAAACGAGTCCAAGAGACATTTATGTCGTTTAGACTCCTCATGTGTAACTAAATTTGATAGAATAGGTTTATCTGCATCGAAAACCAGGGTAAAGAGGATTGAGAAAGCTAAATAAAATACTAATTAAATGACACAGGTAATGGCAAGATTAATACCCAAAAAAAACAATCTTAAGACAAACAAATTTTACCAAAAAAATGTAAACATAGTCCCAGATGTATTTTCTTAGACAAAGAGACGATTAAAGATGATATTAGTCAACACCACCCTCACCCCAGAACCTGTCTAATACCTAAAAACTTACGATATAGTAGATGGAGTAGATGCCATCGAGTAGATGCTAAATCTTCTCTTCTTCAACATGTTCTGGATCAAAATCTAAATTACCATCAAACCCTTTAACGTCATCATCAATCGTATCGTCTGTAATATTTTTTTTGTAAAATGACTTAGTATCTTCTGGGTTATATGGGAACAGTGATTTTTAAATCTTAGTTTTTTCTCCGAAACAGGCTATCCATTAGGCCAAAGAGGTTTAACCATGTCTTTACAACGGTCTCTATTTCGTCTCCGAAATTTTACATCCCTAATATAGTATTTCATTTTGTTTTTCATAATCATCGTTTGCTCGAATAATCAGGATCTATAATATAGTTACCACTTATGTCGGTCTCCATAATGATTAACACGCATAAAGTCATTCTCAATAAATAATGAAATCCATAACATTATTAACTAACTAAATCATTTTATTAGAATTTGATTTATAATTGGATGCTGTTAAGCATAATTAGTCCAAGCGCCATTTTCACTTTTTTGGCAAATGACATAAACGCGTTTTTATTAACAGGAGAGTTGAATTTGCTTCATCTGAAAGTAAATCTATATACATCGACGCTTCTATTTGTAATTTAACATATCACAAGAAAAAAATACAAAATAAATATTTATTTTAAAAGATATAGCTAAAAATGCACTTGGACTCTCGATAAATGTGATGTTTTTATTTTGCAAAACGAGTCCAAGAGACATTTATGTCGTTTAGACTCCTCATGTGTAACTAAATTTGATAGAATAGGTTTATCTGCATCGAAAACCAGGGTAAAGAGGATTGAGAAAGCTAAATAAAATACTAATTAAATGACACAGGTAATGGCAAGATTAATACCCAAAAAAAACAATCTTAAGACAAACAAATTTTACCAAAAAAATGTAAACATAGTCCCAGATGTATTTTCTTAGACAAAGAGACGATTAAAGATGATATTAGTCAACACCACCCTCACCCCAGAACCTGTCTAATACCTAAAAACTTACGATATAGTAGATGGAGTAGATGCCATCGAGTAGATGCTAAATCTTCTCTTCTTCAACATGTTCTGGATCAAAATCTAAATTACCATCAAACCCTTTAACGTCATCATCAATCGTATCGTCTGTAATATTTTTTTTGTAAAATGACTTAGTATCTTCTGGGTTATATGGGAACAGTGATTTTTAAATCTTAGTTTTTTCTCCGAAACAGGCTATCCATTAGGCCAAAGAGGTTTAACCATGTCTTTACAACGGTCTCTATTTCGTCTCCGAAATTTTACATCCCTAATATAGTATTTCATTTTGTTTTTCATAATCATCGTTTGCTCGAATAATCAGGATCTATAATATAGTTACCACTTATGTCGGTCTCCATAATGATTAACACGCATAAAGTCATTCTCAATAAATAATGAAATCCATAACATTATTAACTAACTAAATCATTTTATTAGAATTTGATTTATAATTTGTTCAGTAGTGGACGTTTATCGACTGAAATGATGATGTTGATTATTAGAATAATTGTAATATTCATAACATTGTATGTTGATTGTATTTAGCACCTCAACAAGCAAATGAAACCGCTTGTTTAGTGATTTTTTTTATTGTTGTCAAGACAAGAGTAAATTTATTTAAATTAGTCTTCAATTCAATAAAATTCCTCAGGCGGCCGCTTACTACGGTTGCTCGTATTAAGTATTTTGGAGTTTTACTTAAATATATACCCAGTATCTACTTTATATAGACAGTAGCGCCGTCTTGGCCCACGAAAATTGCCCCCTGACGAAAAATTCTTCACAGGCAGTGTTTTTGGATGGTTAAAAAAAACATAATAACCTACTGTCTCTCCATCTCGGTTCTGTCGCAAGCAGAGTTTTTGGTTGGCTATATAAAAACCTAATAACCTAATGTCTCTCCATTTCGGTTCTGTCACAGGCAGTGTTTTCGGTTATTTATAAAAAAACCTAATAAACTACTGTCTCTCCATCTCGGTTCTGTCACAGGCAGTGTTTTCGGGAAGTTATAAAAATAAAATAAGTAGGTAAATAATGCTGGACAATTCACACAGCATCAACTATCCCCAAGCTAAGCAGAGCTTGTGTTATGGGTACTAGATACTACATAGATAGATATTTTTTATTATATAGAAAAACATCCAGAACACCCTGAACAAAAAAAAACCTAATAACCTACTGTCTCTCCACCTCGGTTCCGTCAAAGACAGTGTTTTAGGATAGTTATAAAAAAACCTAATAACCTGCTGTCTTTCCATCTCGGTTCTGTCACAGGCAATGTTATCGGATAGTTATAAAAAAAACCTAATAACCTACTGTCCTTCCGTCTCGGTTGGAAATTGGAAATTTTATAATCGTTCGAAAATATTCGGAAGAATAAGTTTTATGATTCGTTATTAATATGACGCATATGTTTATAACGATGAAAATTATGGAAATAATATATAAGGTAAAATAGCTTTATGCGTAAAGAGCATAAGGATGAACAGTAATGTTATCTATGGGACCATAATATCCTGGATGGTGATGTTTCAGAGACACTTGTTATTGATTGTGATTTTCGGACAATCGATTTTCGGAGACAAAATGGGCACCCCTTTAAAACATGTATGTCCTTTCCTACCTTTTTTTCTCTCAACATCAATTTCTACTGTGTTTCTACCCCTATGGTATTTATGCAGTCATGGTAGTTACAAGACTATGCGAAAAATGTTTGTATGATTGGTTTGTTCGAAACCAAACTCATGTTTTTAGTTTTGCAAAACCAGTCCAAGTCACAAATAAATGTCGCGTGGACTACTGATGCGTAACACTATGTCGTTTGGGTTTGTTATGTATAAACGGAAAAGTGTTTTTTCATTATTAAATTTCGTTGTTAGTTTTGAATTGGTTTTTGGGCTTGTTTTGCGTATCAAAATATCTCGTTTGCTATAGAAGGCGCTTGGACTGGGTATTAAAAAATACCACTCAGAGTGAAGCATGCTGCATAAGTGTTTTTTCTATGGCTAAATTATGTCTTGGAGATTACGAAAATGCAAAAAAATGAAAAAATGCAATTTGGCGCTTGGACTCATTATGCATAACTGTATCCAATTAAATAGTTTCTAATGGAATCGAGATTTTAAAAAGGCTACTTATAGATTTTATATTTCCTGTAATATTTTTTTATCGTATCTGAGTTAAGTACATAATTGTATTGTTATTCCTTAATATTACTTTTCTAATGACGTAATTATTATTATTATTTTTTATTTAACCTATGTTGTCCCACTGCTGGGCAAAGGTCTCCCCTAAAGTCTTCTAACCATCCAGCCAATTATTATTATTAAATTTTATTCATTGGTGTAATATTTAATTCAAATGTATAATATAATCACTAAAATATTATAATTAATTATTTTAATTGCTAATCTATGATGTATGTTAGTGTTTTATTTATTATAAGTTTAGTTGTACCTTAATTATTTACTATTTGACATGTAAAACTATATTTTTACCATTGTAAAAACCCTTGAACCATATTCTAAGAACGCGTTTATTTCATAGTATTTCACATTCACCTCTGCCAAGTGATTAAGTCTACTTTTTACGCCCTTACTCACCTAAGTGAGTTCATTCAGTTCAGCCGTAAAACGTCCACTACTGAACACAGGCCTCCCTCATGGATCTCCATGAGAGGTAGTTACCATACTCACCACGCTTGGCAGGCGGGTTGGTGAGCGCAGTATAGGATGTTGATACACGGAAAGATGCTGCTGCCCATCTTCCGGAGGTATCCCTTAGCAGGCTCTTACTGCATCCAGGCATCATCAGGCGAGACGCTGAGGTGTTGACTGGACTGGTCGTGGCTCGCGGAGAGGCGAAACACGTGTCGTCGTATAGGTTTGGGTATTCATGCTGCACTGACAAGCTAGTTCTCCCTGCATGTGCATAATTAGCGGGCGGGAGGGCGGTGCTCCTGCATCTCAGCATAAGCGGAATTAAAACTTAATATTTTTATTGCATTTTATTGTCATGGATTTCCGCAAAGTAACGCCTGATTCCATTAATTATATTGTTTTAACATTTTTGAATTAGTGTTGGTATTTTAATATGTTTCAGATTTAATATTTAAATGAATTAGCTTAATAATTAGTGTTATTGATTTTTATTTGTGAGTTGTGCCAATTAATTAAATAAATAAATAAATGACGAGATAAGCCAAAGGCCCATAAGGCATAACGGTAATTGTAATACCGCGGTGATCACGTTCAACGTGACCAACGCTGCATTGCACTGCGCCCGTCACCCTGAGTCATAGAGTTGTAAGGTCTCATGTGACCGTAATTGAATTTGCCCTACATTTGGAACACTTATTGAGGCATATAATAATAACTGCTTCTGCCAGCATCTTCACAAGCATTGTACCCCGATAAAAAGTACCTAGCCTACTTATATGTTAATCCAATACCCTGTATATATATATATAATCAGAATCTATATATACCTTTATACAAATAATAATTTGCAGGAAATCAACTCAATCCGTTTGGTAGTTCTTTTATAAAACAAACTAACTTTCGGACGTATCGTTATTAATAGGATATTATAGCATACTAGCCGCACCCCACAGTTTCACCCGCGTAGTTCCCGTTCCCGTGGGAATTTCGAAAAATCCCTCCTTAGTGCACCTCTAGGATACTCAAGGTATATGTGTGCCAAATTTCAAGTCTCTAGGTCCAGTGGTTTAGGCTGTGCGTTGTCTGTCAGTCACTCAGTCAGTAACGGAAGAGTTTTAGTTTTTGTTTTGAAGCATTATAAATTGTATGGAAGATAAAACAATTTATATAATTTGATAAGAAAACTATAACAGGGGTGTCAAGCCACACCCATTCAAGTGTTACGCAAAGTACATAGATGGACAATCATTTATCATACTTGATATACATATATCATAAACATGAAAGACGGATATGTAAATATGAATATTTATTGTAATATAGAACTGATTATCATCATCTCAGTCGTAGACTGCTGTCTACGCCTCCCTCGATGAATCTCCAAGAACAGTTGATTGTTGCTATACTCACCTCGCTTGGCGGACGAGTTGGCAAGCGCAGTACAGGAGGTTGATACAAGACGCTGCTGCCCATCTTCCGGAGGTATGATTCTTACAGCATCCACGGATAAGAGAGGAGGGGCAACATTCTACTGCCGGAGCTCCACATCAGCTAGCCCAACTCGTTTATAGCGCACTTCCAGCATTGGATGGTGAAGACATAGAGAAAACAAGAAACAAGTGAAGACGTGGATGTTCGTGACGTGGAAGAGAACGTTGCGTCAAAAAATGACCAAGTTAAAGATTTTTTTTTATATTATCCATAAATGTTTTTATATCTACTTCGAACTTTTGCGCATAGAATGCTGCAATTGCAGTATGTCTTTAGTTCTGAGAACTAAAAAAAAGAGTTTTGGTGTTTTCTAGCATTCAAACATTTGTGCTGCACACTGATAGATTTCTACCAGGCTACTAAAAGCGATTGGAGGGACACAACATCCAGACGCTAGACCACAGGTCAGCGGAATTCAGAAGGATTTTGTGCCAACCGTGGTCACAATCCACAGTACATCTACCGCTCATTTGCATAGTCGCAAGACTGATCGCAGAAAAGCCTAGAGAAAAAAAGAATAATAATATTTATTCAGTGAAAATAATAATATCCAGCCGTGGGGTGCCGGCAGTAGAATGTTACACCTCCTCTCATGCCCGTGGATGCAGTAAGAGCCTGCTTAGGAATACCTCCGGATGAGCAGCAGCGTCTTTCCGTGTATCAACATACCATACTGCGCTCGCCAACCCGCCTGCCAAACGTGGTGAGTATGGCAACTACCCCTCATGGAGGTCCATGAGGGAGGCCTGTTCAGTAGTGGACGATTCGCGGCTGAAATGATGATGATGATGAATAATATCCAGAAGTCGAATTATTCATGGCTACCACCGGAAGCGCGTATGTCTGCTGACGTAATAATTGCGCGGGTTCGATGCCCGGCCGTGTGTGACATCAGGTGTGGTGACGTCACGCAAAACGTTAGGGCACTATCAGATTTTAACACATCGTTATTTAAGAGTACCAAGGTAACTTAAGTATCATTCATTGGATCAATAATTTGTCAATTGACTCATGTGCATGTTAAAATGAATCTTTCATAAACAGAAAGACGCTGCTGCCCATCTTCCGGAGGTATCCCTTAGCTGGTCTTTTATTGCATCCACGGACATGATAGGAGGTAAGGAAGAGTTATTTTACTAATTAAAAGTTTCATTAAGAGTAAGAAAATTAACCTATAAAACAGAAAGTAATATTTTATACAAGTAATCTATATATACATATGTAAAATTCAAAGTCCTGACTGACTCACTGACTGACTGATATATCAACGCACAGCTTAAACCACTGGACTTAAAGACTTGAAATTTGGCTCACATATACCCTGAGTATCCTAGAGGTGCACTAAGAAGGGATTTTTCAAAATTCCCACGGGATAGGGAATAAATGGAATTTATATTTTCGAATCAAAGTGGCTCTGCGTGAAAAAAGAGATTTTACGTTTTATGACTTCCACGCGGACGAATTCGCGGGCAAAAGCTAGTATTTTATACAAATAATATTTTTACCGTAAAATGGCCTCTCATAGCTATCAGTGATAGCCAAGCCGTGAGTTTTCTCACAAATGTTTTTTTTTTCACCGTTGTATCGCGTGTTAAATGTGTACGTAAATTATTCAGATTAACATTTTATAAAAGAAAAATCCATTGGTAAAAGGCCGGTATCGAACTTACGACCTTCGGAATGAAAGTGAGTTCATTACATACCATTCGGTCAACACGTTTAGAATTTGACCTATGTATTTATTTTTCCGAAAAGATTGCTCTCAAGGAAAAGGCTGCCTGTTCTATTACCAACTGATTTTATTGTTATTATCAATCAATATATTCAACTCTTCCGTTACTGACTGAGTGACTAACAGACAACGCACAGCCTAAACCACTGGACCTAGAGACTTGAAATTTGGCACACATATACCTTGAGTATCCTAGAGGTGCACTAAGGAGGGATTTTTCGAAATTCCCACGGGAACGGGAACTACGCGGGTGAAACTGCGGGGTGTGGCTAGTTTCATTATAATTACCTAATTACTTTTGTGGTGATGAATAAAGAGTTGTCTATGTACTTATTTATTTCTTGATATTTGGCAAGCCGGTGCCGGCAGTAGTATGTTGAGTCTCCTCTCTTGCCCGTGGGTGCAGTAACAATCTGCCAAGGCTACCTTCGGAAGGTGGGTACTGCGCTCGCCAACCCGCCTGCCAAGCGTGTCGAGTATGGCAACAACCCCCCATGAGGTAGGCCTAAGTCCAGCAGTGGACGTAGACAGCAGTCCTACGGCTGAATTGATGATGATGATAAATAGGGTTCTAGTTATCATCTAGATCTATCACAGACCTAGCTTAAACCCTTGATTTTAATTCATCATTCACCCAGTCAAGCTATGCACAAGTTATTTACATTACCGTTTCTTTCTCATGATGATGATGATTTCAGACGTTAAACGTCCACTACTGAACACAGGCCTCCCTCATGGAACTCCATGAGGGGTTTGCCATACTCACCACGCTTGGCAGGCGGGATGGCGAGCGCAGTACGGGATGTTGATACACGGGAAGACGCTGCTGGTGTCCCTAAGCAGGCTCTTACTGCATTCACGGGCGAAAAAAGAGGGGTAACATTCTACTGAAGGCACCCTACGCACGTTTCTTTTTAGATTTTAAGAATTGCTATTCGCGCATATTGTCACCATTATTAATAAAGAGAACCACAGTGATTATACAAACCTTACTTAAAAACACTACTAACGATATTTGTTAAATTAATAACAATACAATACAAATACTCTTTATTGCACACCAAACAAATAATAAAAACAAACAAATAATAAAAAGAAAACATTACAAATATGAGGCACAATGGGCGGCCTTATCGCTAAAAGCGATCTCTTCCAGGTAACCTTTGGATGGACATAAAATAAAGAAGAAGAGTAGACGGTGGTATACATTATTGGTAAAATAAGACATACCTTAACCACAATATAGTTAAATATGTAAAAACTATATATATATGTACATATGTACATATATATAATATTACTTATACCTACATTAATAACTAAATAAATAAATACCTATCTATCTATATAAAAAAATAAAAGGACTCACCACGTCCATTGTTAAAACCACGTAACATCTCGAAATACGCCCTAAAATTGGCTTATTTCAAATTCCTCCGAACAAAAAACCCATGTACCAACCAATCTATTTTGTTTATGGTCTATGAGCATTATGGGCCATTATGGTCATTCTTAAGGTCCATTCCTTTAAAACGCCGACAATAGATTAGGGTATTTTAGAGGCCTATGAGGAAAAAAGCGTAATTAAAGGGCGTAAAAAATCTTCTAATTAAAGGGTGTGTGTTTCCATTAGCCCTTAGCAACAAGTTAAAATGGTTTTGTATGAAAAAGAGGCAGGGAATGTATGATTTCGGTTACCTTTCTCCAAAAGCTATGAGTTATACTATATATACTTTTATGAGTGAAGCCCATTCCGGTTGCCTGCGCTGGCTGGACCACTGTTTGGTAACACAGGCAGCGTGGCCTTGTGTTATAGATGTATATGTGAAGGACGATGTGTATTGGTCTGATCATTTTCCGCTGGTTATTAAATGTAATTTAGATGTTGTGAGGCAGACGAACCAATCTAAAACATTTAGTTGTAATAAAATATTATGGGGAGACAGAACAACTGAGCAAATAAGTAATTATGCTAAAATATGTAATTTAAAATTAAAAAGTATTGATTTTCCTCAACAATTTCAAAAGTGCTGCGATTTTAAGTGTTTTAAATCCCTACATTTGCAGACAATAGATAAATTATATGAAAATATTGTAAATATTCTATGTGAGGCTGCCACTGAATCTAGACCGACACTGAAAAGATGTAAGGGTAAAAAAGTCGTGGCGGGGTGGAATAAGCACGTAAGTGAATCTCACTTGAGTGCTAGGTTGAAATATCGCATATGGACGTGGCATGGTAAGCCTGGTTGCGGCCCAATTTATAAAGACATGGTTCAATCCCGTAAGATATTTAAAAGTAGGCTAAAGTGGTGTCAAAACCATCAGGAACAAATCAAAATGGACCTGTTAGCAAAACACCATTCTAAGGCGGATTTTAAAACTTTCTGGAAATGCACGTCAAAATTAAATGTAAGGCCTGGCACTCCAGCCAGTGTCAATGGTGCATCCACTCCTGTAGAGATTGCGAATGTTTTTAAAGATTATTTTTATGTTCAGTCTCCTCTAGGACCACCATGCCGAGGGTGTGATGCTGAGAACCAGAGTGACCAGCGAATTAATACATTAATTCTCGCCAAAGATGTAAGAACGGCAATTAATAAAATGACAGGAGGCAAATCGCCTGGTCACGATGGGCTCAGCATCGAGCACCTGAAGCATGCTGGCGTCCACCTCCCTCGAGTACTCGCTATGCTGTATAATATTTGCATAAGCCACTCTTACTTGCCTGCCGAACTGATGCGGACGCTGGTGGTGCCGGTCGTGAAAAACAAGACTGGAGATATGTCGGACAAGTCCAACTATCGACCTATATCGTTGGCTTCGATTGTGGCCAAGGTACTTGACAGTGTGCTAAATTCTCACCTTAACAAGCAATTGCGGTTGAACGATGCTCAATTTGGGTTTCGTTCTGGACTCTCGACCGAAACCGCTATCCTTAGCTTAAAGCACACTGTTAAGTACTACACGGACAGGCAGACACCTGTGTATGCCTGTTTCCTGGACCTCTCGAAGGCCTTTGATATGGTGTCGTACGATGTGCTCTGGAACAAGTTGAACGACGCCGGGCTTCCGCCTGAGCTGGTATCATTGTTCAGGTATTGGTACCTAAACCAGCAGAACCGAGTGAGGTGGGCGGGCGAGCTCTCGGACGCATATGGGCAGGAGTGTGGGGTGCGGCAGGGGGGGTTGAGCTCACCCTCCCTCTTCTGCCTGTATGTGAACGCACTGATTGAGCGACTCGGCAGCATGCCTGTGGGATGCCACGTTAATGGGGTGTGTGTAAACAACCTTAGCTATGCCGACGACATGGTGCTGCTGGCTCCCTCAATTAGTGCACTCCGAAAGCTTCTTGCTGTATGCGAGTCCTATGCTGCGTCACATGGGCTTACGTACAATGATAAAAAGTCAGAGTTCATGGTCTTCAAGGCCGGCGCCAAGTGTCCCGTCTTTGTTCCATCAGTAACACTAAATGGCGTGCCTCTAAGAAGAGTGTTCAACTTTAAATACCTAGGACACTTGGTGACGGAAGACCTAAAGGACGATGCTGATATGGAGAGGGAACGCAGAGCATTGTCAGTGAGGGCGAATATGCTGGCCCGCAGATTCGCGCGGTGTACAGATGCGGTGAAGTATACCTTATTCAGAGCATACTGTACATCATTTTACTCAGCGAGTCTGTGGGTCAACTATACCCTAAAAGCTTACAATGCTCTGCGGGTCCAATATAACAACGCGTTTAGGTTGCTGTTGCGGTTACCGCGATTCTGCAGTGCCTCGGCCATGTTCGCCCAGGCACGCACCGACACCTTTGATGCCATCTGGCGAAAGAAGTCAGCTTCACTACTCAGCAGAACCCGCGGAAGCAGTAACAGCATCCTAACTGCGATAGCGACACGATTTAATTGTCCTATTATATATAAATTGATTGAAAGGACAAAATCATTAATTAATTTTAAGTATTAATCCCTAGTTATAAGCCGACTAACACATTGGACTGTAAAATTGTCTGAATAATAAATAAATTGAATTGAATTGAATTGAATTATACACCGATGTATAGTTTTTTAACCTTCTTTAAAAAGGAAGAGGTTCTTTGTACGAATGTATATTTTTTTCTATGTATGTACCAATTGAAGATGGTCAGCAGCGTCTTTCCGTGTGTCAACATCCTGCACTGCGCTCGCCAACCCGCCTGCCAAACGTAGTGAGTATGGCAACCATCCTTCATGATCAGTACTACAGTTAGAGATCTATGAGAGATAAGATAAGATAATTTAGATAAGATAAATCACCGATTTCTCCGTCAATTGTGGACCAAAAAGGTTAACCAAACAGATAAAACTGAGAACTCCCCAACTACCTGTTCTGACAAAGAACAGAATAAACCCACAGGATACTACTATACCATAATAAAAGAGGACAGAAGAAAAAACAAACATAGATGTGAAAACCTACTTACTTAATTTGTACGAGAAATCGTATCCCGTCCAACAATGGACATTTTTAGCTACGTGACAGAAAGCACAGACACATAGTCGTCCATTTCCACAGCTTATCTTCACGCTCTTATCCCAAAGGCATAAGGTTGAGTTCACAACATCCTGCCGATGCAATTGACAACCCTGTTAAGTTATTACCTAGCACGTAGGTAGAACTATTCGCTCTTATTACAAAGAGGTAAAGCTCAGTTTAAACAACCTTCAGATGCAGCTTACTAGATGTTTCTCAAAGACCTTGTACAGTCGGAATAAAGTGTACATTCCAATGACATTTAATTATTGAACTTTTAGTACTGGCAGCTTGACATTTGGAAGCCTTCGGACGTGGTATTGTAAAAATACGGCATTGATGTTGATACCTTGAATGAGGAAACTTTACTTCAGCCAATTTCGTTGTAGAATGCAAATGTTGGTTTGTTTGTTTGTTACGCTTTCACGCCTACACCACTAAACTAATTTTTATTTTTTTTATTTTAACAATGAAAAGTTTCATTAAGAGCGAGCTCCACCTCCATTGCGCATATTGCGCTTAAGTATCTTATATCTGAGGTGTCCAGTATCGTTCTAGATCACTTTAATATAAACGATAAATATTTGGATAATGTATAATTTATAACCTTATGAGAAATTCTGGAAGGTCAAGCGATTCCATCGTATTTGTGTATTTTCCTGTTCGCTTAACACCATTTCCTTGTGTCTGTCCCGCAGAGAAGGGATTTGTTTATAAATAGGTTTCAGATGATTTAGCTACACATCATTATCATCATGAGAAGGGTCTGAAATAATTGTAGTAGTGTCTAGTCGTCCTCAAGGCATATGCCCTTAGTTTAATCTTGCGGTTAGGTTTTTGTTACACATAGTAATGTTTGCTTGATTTAGATCCAATTCTGATGATGGGATCCATGATAAGTCAAGATGAATACTCAAATGTAATATGCATATTTCTTATTCTGTATGCTTACCTATTGCGATGTTTATTAAGTCATTGAGTTATTTCCTAGCGCAAATGATTTAGTCTTACTGGCATAAATTGCTATAGTACCTAGTTAAGTCTCTTTTTTTGTTAAGTATACTAATTATGTTGTATTTCAAAGTTAAATAGATAAATAAATAAAATAAATAAATAAGATTAACCTTTTAAAAAAACCTTCGAAGTTATTTTCAAAGAAATTAATAACCTTATCAAAAATTTTACGATTCCGATGGGATTCGAACCCGCGTCCGTCAAATCGATACTTGACGCTTCCTAAAGCCGGAAGTGCTTTGACCACTAAGCTACAGAACCCATGTCGGTTTTTTTTTGTTAAAAAATTAAAGAAATATCAACTTTTGACTTAGACTCGCTAGAGTTATGTCCTTAGTTTTACTTATATTACTTTTACGTATATTTTTTTATAAAGAGCGACATCTAGAACACCCTGAACAAATGTCTGCAGACCCGCAACCTCTTGCATCGCAGACGGACCCTCGCCCGCCGCGCCACAGGTAAAAAGCTTAAGGGGGCATGACAAACAGTCTATTAGCTATATCAAACACAAGCTTACATACATGTAACTACAATTACACATGTAACAAAAATAACTGATCCGGTTGAATGAAACTCGTGTACTACGAAATCTACAAATACAGCGGCCATTACTCATGGAATAATGACTTGCCAGGAATGCAAACAATTCAATTATACCAATACCACAAATTGTAGCGGTGCCGTGAGGGCTACCCCCAAATCATCATCATTACCTAGTCTGACTTCGCCCACTGCTGGGCAGTGCCATCCACAACAGACACACAGGCCTTTGCGTGTGTTATAGATTTTATGAATTTATTATTGGATAAATGGTACATTACTATTCGATTTTAATGTCCAAAAAACCTATTAGGTTAGTCCAAAATTTATGAGACATTTTACGAATATTATGACACATTTTGTTTGCCATATATTATATTAAAAATAGTATAAATATGTTCGTTCAGAAATTTCATTTTGAGACTAAATTCTACTTCGATTTAGTAGAGAAGTTATAGGGTAGATGTAGAGTATTTGTAGGGTAGTTGTATAGTAGGAGTACAGTGGTAGTAGTAGGTTTTAGAGATGTAGTTGCAGTTGATTTTTAGGCATTACGAAGTTCGTATGGATAGCTAGTAATGTATAAAATAAAATAATACTGGACACTGCACACAAATCCATCTAGTCCCACACTAAGCAAAGATTATGCTTGTGGAAACCAGATGATAGATATAATACTTAAGAACATATTTTTTACTACTTTATTTGGCTTAACCAGACTACGCTAAGTGGATGGTATAGGTGCTGGGCAAGCCTAATCCATCTAACAATGTCTTAGGCACTGCAGCGTCCCGTACAGCATGATTAGCAGTTGCTGATGCTGTATAAATCATCTATCATAGATGCTAAGGCCGTTAGTTAGTTTATTACATGTGAGTATGCTCGATTTATCATCGACCCCACATCAGAACTGGGTTCAATAGCAAGCAAACATTAATAAGTGATACAAAAAACCCAACTGCATGTTTAAATTCAGGGCAAATAACTATGCCTTAAGAGACTCCTTTGCATCTATTATAGATGATTTACACAGTGTCAGCAACTGGTTTTCATGCTGTACGGGACGCTGCAGTGTCTGGGACATTGTTAGATGGATTAGACATGCCCGGCACCTATACCATCCTCTCAGCTTAGTCATCTATTAATCAGAGGAAAGAACAGGTCAATTACGTCTGAAGCTAACTAAGCCGCGGGTTTCCTCACGATGTTTCCTTCACCGTTAAAGCACGTGTTATGTGTGCACATATTTTTTTCCAAAGAAACAAATCCAAGGGACTCCACTATTACAAATTATTTCATTACAATGACCATTCTGGTGATGATGATGTGTAGGAAAGTATGATAATTAGTGGATAGGGATATATTAACTTAAGTATTTTGAGGTTTGCAAAATTAAAGAATTTCGATAACCATTTGGTCTTCTTCATCAGTTATGTACATTTTGCCAGATCATACTTTCTGAATGCAAATGGCTGACCTAGAGCTACAATATTTGAAGAATTCCCTGAACGCCTCATGGATATCGGATGCATCAGAACTAAGTTTTTAAAAAAATTACCTAATTGTATATGTATCTATTCGAACTCAAAAATAATTGTAATTGTAGTAGTAGTAGTATAGTTATCATATTTACTATTTTCAACAATTATTATTATTCTTTTATATGAGTTGTATGTTTACTTAGATTTACTTTCAGATATTATATATGTATTTGTTTTATGTTAAACTTTAGCACTTTGAGATTTCCATTATGTCCTGTTTAATTTAAGTACTTAATCTACATTTACAGTTCAATGTATCGTTATTTTTACAGTTTAACTAGAAAAACCTGTAATTGGGCAATACTCTTTTATATGTATTATTTGCTTACTTTGTAAAACTGTTGGTCTTTTAAATAAATAAATAAAATAAATCTAATCTAATCTAATCTAATCAGCCTGTAGGATCTAAATAAAATAAAATAAATAAAATAATTTTGCAAATCGGTCGACGGATTTCTAAGGTAACAAAGATTTTAAACACCGTGAGGTGCCAGCAGTAGAATGTTGCCCCTTCTCTCATGCCCATGGATGCAGTAAGAGCCTACTAAGGGATACCTGCGGAAGATGGGTAGCAGAGTCTTTCCGTGCACCAACATCCCGTACTGCGCTCGCCAGCCCGCCTGCCAAGCGTGGTAAGCATGGCAACTGCCCCTCATGCCTATCCATGAGGGAGGCCTGTGTTCAGTAGTGAACGTATTGCGGCTGAAATGATAAATAATTTAATTATTTAATTTCAATATCCAAAGTATCCAAATATCCTTGCAAACATTAAATTAAGCCTTATTACGACAAATAAATAAATAATGCTGGACAAATCACACAGCATCATCTAGCCCCAAGCTAAGCAGAGCTTGTGTAATGGGTACTAGATGACTGATATGTATACTTAATACATTATACTACCTCTACATAGATAGATATTTTTATTATATATAGAAAAACACCCAGAACACCCTGAACAAATATCTGCAGATCGTACAGACATTTTTCCCGAGGCGGACAATGAATAGAAGTGAAAGAGTGAGGTTTCTTGTTCGCTTCTCCCCCTCACTTTGAAATAAAGTTATCCGAAGCGAACGAATTCAATTATGTGCTTTATTCAATTTAAATGTGTCTTGTTCTTCTTCTGTACATTGACTTATGACATTGCTATGTAGCGTTTTGCTGTATTGAATAAACACTTTTGACACTGACTAGCATTTCATGGGAGAGCTGCTGCCGACAAACTGTTGCACAGTTTGGCAGACATTATTTTAAGATAAATGTACATTTAATAGAAATAAATAAATAAATAAAAACAAATGGTAAAAGTATGATCAGATTGACTCATTCGTCATCTCGCGGATCTAAAACTTGCTGGAATCCACGAGTTGGCACCTTCTGATTTTACCATTTTTTATTCATATTGATAAGTACCACGTTTATGTGGGAAATTCATCTGTCGCCGGGCCCATACGCCGATAATGGTCCGGATGTAGTAAAACCATTAAACGCACCTATTTCTCAGAAGTGACACATTAACATTATAACGAGTAAAGTAGGCATCGATGTAGCGTAGATATTTTATACTTATAGCGTAAATTACCTTTATTATTTCCCAAAATTTCGCCTCGATTGCCCAATCATGGTCCCGGGAACACTGACGTTTTGAAAGTACCGCAGCAAAGCGAAGGTGTTTGTTCAACTACCCTCACTTGATCTTCATAAAAATTATTAGGTCCGGTTCCCACTGGATCGCACACTATACAGACTGTATCCGCATACTAAGTTGATTTTTCACGCCGAGTGCACTATCACTGGAATTCACGAGGCAGAGAGTCTGAAACCGTCTTCACGATTGAAATTAGGATGCTTCTTAATCTCAATCGCTTCCTAAACTATTCTCTTTTAGTAGTGCCTCTCGTTGACTAGGATTTTTGGGTAGTGTAAAATTCAATTTCAAATTCAATCCAGTGATTAGGTCCTGAGTCTACAATGTGCTCTGCTATAGCAGACATTTCAAATTCAATCCAGTGATTAGGTCCTGAGTCTACAATGTGCTCTGCTATAGCAGACTTGTTTATTTGTCGATTTTTCACCGCAGCTATGTGTGTGCTCCATAACACGTTCGGCGACAGTGCGCTTCGTTTCATCTCATTGATGGATGGTGTATCTCCATCTGTACCATTGGTATCTCAATGGTGATGAATTGTCAATTAATGCGTCACCGTAATTAGGTCTGGTGTTTTACGCAGCCCTAACTTGAGATATCGTGTATCAGTTTTTCGCGTTAAATTCCCGATCGGTCGACTTGCGCCCCAGAAATAGTACATAGCTTGTTGTGAAAATACCAAGCTTTCTATTAGCGATCGTGACTGATGCATAGCACATTCCGAAGCCGAAATCTTCATTAAAAATGATTTAGCATCATGAAATTATAATTGTGAAAGTAGCAATCATTTAGCCACTTTCAGCCTACGACATTTGATATTTATTTCGTAAAAACGGGAATTACTCACGTAGTATTGTAACGTCGAAGTTTATTGTACAGTGTCGTGTCGGCCCCACGCGCGGACGGGCATTCAATCCCATGATGATGATTTTCTTGAAAAATCGAAACGTGTCGGAATAATCTTCGACGTTACAATACTACGTGAGTAATTCCCGTTTTTACAAAATGTATATCTCACGTTAATTTTGAAAGTGAGACATTTGATATTTATTTATTTATTGGGACCACCAACAAGAGATACACAGATTCAACACAATGTAAAACTTAGGGACTAAGGGCCTTGTGGTCCCCAATTAAAGGCGGCCACAGCATGCACACAATTGGCGCAACTCAACAATGATAGGTACTAAATGTATCTAGTAGGTATTGAAGTTATATTCACACAGACTCGCTGAAATAATCATCATCTCAGTCGTAGGAGTGCTGTTCACGTCCACTGATGGACATAGGCCTCTCTCATGTATCTCCAAGATCATGAGGGAGCTGTTGCCATACCCTAAGATATCACAGTTTTACCGCGCAGGCATTAGAGTTATAGGTGCCTACAGTCTTAGGGGTCGTCTCCACGAGCGAGGGAACCGCGGCGATGTTATCGTCGTGCCACGTATTTCTATACACTCTCTTAGAGGCCGCCTCCACGAGCGAGAATCGCGACGAGTCCGCGCTATAGAAATACGGGGCACGACGATAACATCGCCGCTATTCCCTCGCTCGTGGAGAATGCCACTTAAGTAACGCGGGACAGCTTTTAAAAAAAATGCTGGACAATCTACACAGCATCATCTACCCCCAAGCTATGCAGATTGTGTTATAGGTATGTGATATACTTAATATATATACATATATATATATACTACATAAATATATGTTTTTTATTATATATAGAAAAACATTCAGAACACCCTGAACCAATATTTTCAGATCGTACAGATATTCGAATCGAAACCGCCTCTTGCGTGGCAGGCGGACTTTCACCCGCTGCGTCACAGAGGTCGTCAGTTATATATAAAATCGTTACCGTATATACGGTGATAGAAGACAGTCGGAGAGGGTACATGTTCACACAATTTTAGTAGTAGTAGAACTCTTTGGGAAGAGTTCATCCGGGGTACCACCACCATATTCCATATTCTGCCGCCAAGCAGTAATGCCTGTATTGCGGTGTACCGGTTTGAATTGTAAGGGGGCCGGTGAAATTACGGCATTATGAGACCTTACAACTCTATGTCTATGACTTATGTCTATGTCTTATGTCTTAGTGACGGAAAAAAAAATATGTATGTAGGTAACTGACCCTACGCGGTGTGGGATAGGCAGAAACCAGTCTGAAATATAAGAAAATAAAAGGCATTTATTAGACACACACAAAAATTAAAAAAACAACTACAATAAAAGGCTGGACTTATTTATAATTGTTATCTATTTCTTATTACAATTTTAATATTAGAGTACCTACCCAGTCAAATATTTTTTTAATAGTGGCAACAAGATGGCAAGCAGATGACTCAGCGGGCCAGAGCAAAATAATTCTATTATAAATAGTGAACAACCCCGGTACCAATCCATACCATGTACCTTTCCTACGTCGACCGAGACACGTTCTCGGCTTTCCCGTTGACGAGCTCACCGCCGCTAACCCGGAGGTGACGTCAACCCGTCCCACATTAGCTGCTAGGCACACATTCAATAACCGGTCCCGCCGGCGGGGCCGAAGAATACACTCTTCCGTCTTTAGGTGCAGTTTTGCACCTGGACGTTAAGCATCAGTACATTCAAAAATCTGGCAACAGTCCAAGCCGTGGTTCGAACCTAAGTGGTGCCCTTGAGCTTGTTGCCCCAACCTAACTTTTGCGGCTGGGCGCCTTCTGCGCTCGCCATAGTCCGGTAACGTTGTCATGGCCATCTGCGGTCAACAACATTATTGTCATTTCGAAAGAAAAAAAAACCAGTCCATAAAGTTGTGTGAGTCCAATGGAGCCTGACTCAGCATTATGCTCCCACACATAAGGAATGCTAGGGAACGCTGGTTGTCAGTCAATATAACCAAGTTTCTTTGAAGTGTTCTGGCTAAAATTCGATCTAATCGCCAAACATCACTCTTGAAGAATAACAAATACCATGAGCGCCCACTTTCTCGTATATCTATCTTCGCTTACAATCTATAATAGTGTTCTGATTACTTATGATAGTCTGTATGTTTGTCATAAAATAATTAATTTCATCTTAAATAAATAATTCTGGACACAAGTAGTGTCCACAGCTTCATCTCGTCAAAAACAAGCCAAACTTGTACTGGCTTGTACTTGTAAGCAAAGCGTGGCGACCAGATGATTGATTCAATACTTAAATACTTTTTGTAAACACATATTTCTTAGTATAGAAAACAATTCGTTATCGGGCAAATCGAACTCACAACCAACCAACCTCAGCCGGCTATTACACCAATAGAGGCACGGAGGACGCCAATAAAAAAAAACATTTTAACAAGTAAAAAATTTATTAATTGCACTATTAATGATTGTAGTATGTCTTTTTAAACTTTCGATCACAACATTATTATAACTATACCTAATGGATTTAAAATTACGAGTAGGTAAGTACATAAATTAATTAAAAAATAATGCTGGACACATACAACAACATTTATTTTCAAACCTTGCAATGTTTATTTTTTTTATTTGGGTCTGACGAATACGTGACCCGTGGTGGCGGCGATTTTGAAAATTTTCAGTATTGTACTGCCATAAATACTGCCATAAAATAGTTTCTGATGATGCGATCCATAATAAATCAAGGATAATACTTAAATATAATAGGCGTGGGGCGCAGGCAGTAAAATGTTACCCCTTCTCTCATGCTCGTGGATGCAGTAAGAACCTGCTAAGGGATACCTCCGGAAGATGGGCAGCAGCGTCTTTCCGTGTATCAACATCCCGTACTGCGCTCGCCAACCCGCCTGCAACTTGTGGTGGGAGCGCTCCTCATGAAGATCCATGAGGGGAGACTATGTCCAGCAGTGGACATTATGGCCGAAAAAAAAAATTAAAGCCTTTGCATCTATTATAGATGATTTATACAGCGTCAGCAACTGGTAATCACGCTGTACGGGACGCTGCAGTGCCTGTGACATTGTTAGATGGATTAGGTTTGCCCAGCACCTACACCATCCTCTCAGCTTAGTCAGCTATTATTCAGAGGAAAGAACAGGTCAATACGTCTGAAGCTAACTAAGCCGCGGGTTTCCTCACGATGTTTCCTTCGCCGTTAAAGCACGTGTTAAGTGTGCACATCAATTTTTCAAGAAATAAAAATCCATTGGTGCACTGCCGGTATCGAACCCACTACCTCAGATTGAAAGTCGGAGGTATGTACATACCACTCGGCCAACACGGCTTTTTATGGCCGAAATGCTGATGATAATACGTGTACACCATAGCGGTGTTTTCAACAGCACGTCAAGGATTTTATCAAT
Source organism: Pasiphila rectangulata (assembly GCA_963082625.1). Lineage (NCBI taxonomy): Eukaryota > Metazoa > Arthropoda > Insecta > Lepidoptera > Geometridae > Pasiphila > Pasiphila rectangulata. The sequence goes on along the minus strand of OY720261.1, from coordinate 10,655,655 downwards.
TGTGGTCGGTTTTTTTTATTAATTATTAGAACAAGATCCACGCGTCTTTTTTAAACTGTCGCGATCACAACACATTATTAAAATATGGGATTATCGGGTATTTATCGCGTAATTACCTTTATTTTATTCCCGACGTTTCGACCGGATTGCACCTGGTCGTGGTCGCGGGGAGACTACGACCAGGTGCAATCCGGTCGAAACGTCGGGAATAAAATAAAGGGAATATAATTACGCGATAAATACCCGATAATTTCATATTTTAATAAGATCCACGCGCTAAAACTAGTCATAGATAAATTAGCTTTGTTATATCTACCCTTCTTTCAACGGCGAACTCATATATCCGAGCACGTCTAAACAAAGTCAAATATCTAAAGTTTATAACGTGAACCGTTTATTTTCTATACCCCTCTGCAACATCTGTTTTTCTATGTTTATTCGTTGATTCCCAGTGTTTGTTTTACGTGTGAGCTGTCGTTAGTGGTGATTGAGTTCATCGTCATCATCTCACAGCTGTAGGACGTCCACTGCTGGACATAGGCTTCCCTCACGGACAGTGGTGGATTTACTCTGCCGCCAGTAGGCTTATCTTTTTATCGATCCTTAAACAGTCCTAAGAATTCAGAAACCATGAGATTGCAACTTTATGATTTGTGCTCTTTCTTAACACATAATTAACCGGGTATTTATCGCGTTATTTACCTTTATTATTGCTCGGCGTTTCGACAGGATTGCACCCATCGTGATCCCGGGAAGACTGACATGTTGGAGGTAACCGCAGCAAAGCATATGTGTTAATAATATGTCGTGATCGCGTAAGTTTAAAAAAGACTTGTGCTCTTTCGTCCTTTATTACTGACATCAGTACTTCTCCGTTATTAATATCTACGATTACGATTTTTTTGTAAAAATTTTCTCAAAATAGTTCTCTGTGTAAATAATATTTTTTTGTTTTTTTTTCTAAGACTAAAAAAGTAATGTTGTAAATATGCCGACCCTAATGGAAAATCATATAATCTTATCATTATAATGTATAAGCTCCAGCCTTCTCAGCCTATTGGTAAATCTGGCACTGATCACGGAGGCGGCATTGCCATACTGTGTTATTGGCGGGAATTCTGTTGTTACCCTAACAAGCTAAAGCTAATTAAATTGACGTAAACCGGATTCATCATCATCATCATCATTTCAGCCGTTAACATCCACTACAGAACACAGGCCTCCCTCATGGATCTTCATGAGGGGTAGTTGCCATACTCACCACGCTGGGCAGGCGGGTAGGCGAGCGCAGTTCTGGATATTGATATATAAATAAATAAATAATAAATAAATAATAAATAAATAATAAATAAATAATAAATAAATAATAAATAAATAATAAATAAATAATAAATAAATAATAAATAAATAATAAATAAATAATAAATAAATAATAAATAAATAATAAATAAATAATAAATAAATAATAAATAAATAATAAATAAATAATAAATAAATAATAAATAAATAATAAATAAATAATAAATAAATAATAAATAAATAATAAATAAATAATAAATAAATAATAAATAAATAATAAATAAATAATAAATAAATAATAAATAAATAAATAATAAATAAATAATAAATAATGCTGGACAGATCACACAGCATCATCTAGCCCCAAGTTAAGCAGAGCTTGTGTTATGGGTACTAGATGACTGATATACTTAATACATTATACTACATAGATAGATATTTTTATTATATATAGAAAAACACCCAGAACACCCTGAACAAATATCTGCAGATCGTACAGACATTTGTCCCGAGGCGGGAATCGAACCCGCAACCCCTTATATAGGAAGACGCTGCTGCCCATCTTCCGGAGGTATCCCTTAGCAGGCTCTTACTGCATCCACGGGCATGAGAGGAGGGGTAACATTCTACTGCCGGCACCCCACGGCAAAAAGGATTAAAATGACGTAATAGTGATTTGGTTAGTAATCACCTCAGCAATATATAGGACTACTGTCCACGTCTACATGCTGGATATAGGCCTCCTTCATGGATCTTCAAGATCATGAGGGGGGTTGTTGCCATACTCGCCACGCTTGGCAGGCGGGTTGGAGAACATTACGGGATGCCGTTTTGGTGAACCCTAACTATGAAGGCTTTCAGCACAAAGCTAGCTCCTCCTCTAGCTTATATATTCAATTTATCCATACAATCAGGAAACTACCCCGAACTTTGGAAACAATCGCGTGTAGTTCCAGTTTTTAAAACCGGAGATAAGACACTTGTTGATAATTATAGACCAATTGCTATCCTTTATTCTCTAGCCAAACTCTTCGAAACTGTCCTTCACACGAAGATTTATAAACAGGTAGAAGCATATTTAGATAACGCACAGCATGCTTTCCGCAAAAGACGGTCAGTTACTACGAATTTATTGACCCTAGTCGATTATGTAGCAAACAACCTGGATTCAAATACACAAGTAGATGTAATTTACTTAGACTTTAAAAAAGTTTTTGACCAAATTGATAATGACATTCTACTAAGTAAATTGAGTGTATTTGGTTTTTCTCCGAGCTTATTGCGCTTATTTGCGGATTACTTACGTGATCGAAGTCAATTTGTCCGTCTTGGTTGCTTCGACTCACTATCCTATCATACAAGATCTGGAATAAGTCAGGGATCTTCTTTAGGACCCTTGCTTTTCACAATGATGATTGACGACCTTACAAAGAATTTATCTTTAGTTAAATGCCTTATCTATGCAGATGACGTCAAGTTATACCTGGATATAAAATCATCTCAAGATTGCTTTGCATTGCAAAAGGACTTAGATGCAGTAAAAAGCTGGTGCCAAATCAATAAACTCAATCTGAACATCAAAAAATGCCAAGTAATGAGCTTCACTCGATCAGAAAGACCAATTCATTTTCAATATAATATTGATGGCGAATCACTAATTAGATGTAATTCTGTAAAAGACCTAGGAGTCCTTTTTGATCCCGAACTTACTTTCCACAATCACATGCGTACCATCACAATTGATTGTTTTAAAAGACTTGGTTTTGTCAATCGTACCTGTCGAGATTTCTCTAACATTATGGCCATAAGAACGCTGTATACCGCGCTAGTCAGGTCTAAGTTGGAAGTGTGCTCTTGTGTATGGAATCCCCATGAAACCACGTACACACTTATGATCGAAAAGGTTCAGAAACGATTTTTGAGATACTTATATCACAAAGTATTTGGATATTATCCTTTCCTTTATCCAACTAAATTCCTTCAGGGCACATTGGGCTATAATTCTTTGGAAACGCGTAGACAATCGGATCAAATTCTTACTATCTGTCGTATTCTGAGGAATTTGATTTTAAAGTGTAGTATGTTGTTATTGCATGAATTTTGTATATTATAGTTATGAGAGATTATGAGAGTTATAAGTGTATATTATAGTTATGAATAAGTTCCTTTGTCGTGCAATATGCAACTCTAACCTGATTTTTTTTTTTTTTTTTTTAGATATGATGGATGTAATGATTTAGATTAAGTATCTGTTATGTTACATTTATTTTTTTTGAACAATAAACAATAAACTATGGTTTGTTCCATGAAACCTTTAGGAAGTAATACCTATTAAGCTAGCGTAAATAAATACAGCCACTAGAAAATCGTGCCGATTCTGTTTTACACTTCTTAAAAGTAATTATAATAAGAGATATGGCTCTTTTTATAATTACTTTTAAGAAGAACGTTTAGAACGTTTCTAAAGAGCTGTCAGCGTAATTTTGGGTATATTTTTCCGTTTTGATTACAGAACGGCACTGTTAACTGAATACGGCACTGCCGTGAGGTGCCGGCAGTAGAATGTTACCCCTCCTCTCATGCCCGTGGATGCAGTAAGAATCTGCCAATGAATACCTCCAGAAGACGGGTAGCAGCGTCTTACCGTGTATCAACATCCCGTACTGCCCTCGCTAACCCACTTGCAAAGCGTGGCGTGTATGGCAACGACCCCCTCTTAACCTGAAAGATCCATGAAAGGCCCTTTGTCCAGCAGTGGATGTGGACAGTACTCCTACGCTGAGATGATGATGAATAGCAGAGCAGGAACCTCTCCTGGCAGTAGTGACTGGTTATTTCAGTTAGCGCCTGAATTTGATCAAACCAGCATTCTTGTCTTGTCTTTTTATATAATGGCTTTTTGTGTTTGGTTTTACACAATTCCACCAGTTTTAAGTTTATAAATTCTTGTCTTGTCTTGTCTTTTTATTTTTTGGCTTTTTGTGTTTGGTTTTACACGAATCTACCAGTGCCAAGTTAATTTATAAATTCTTATGTAATTTGGCTGGCCATGTTGGCGGCCATTTTTATAGATATCAAACCAGCATTCAATTTAACTACAATGCAACAAAAAAAGACTACTGTGTGTCAAAGTCAAAGTCAATAAGTGTTTATTCAATAGAGCAAAACGCTACATAGAATGGTCAATTTACAAAAGAAGAACAAGACACATTAAATTTGTTTAGTGCAGAATTGAATAGTTCGCTTCAGATAACTTTTTGTTCCAAGTGTAGAAGGATAGTCTCCAATAATAGAAGCGAACAATAAACCTCACTCTTTCACTCTTGTTTTCTAGGAAACCTGTAGGAAGTAAGACCATATAGTAGAGCTTTTTCATCCGGGGTACTATCACCATACCTATTTATGCCACAAAGCATTATGTCTGCATTGCTGTGCTCCGGTTTGAAAGGTCGGAGACATTACGGGCACATGAGACTTTACAACTCTGTCTCAGGGCGACGGGCGCAATGCAGCGTTGGTCACGTGCTTCGTGAACGTGATCACCGCTGTATTGCAATTGTTATATGTATAGGTTACCGCTTAACATTAGGTGGACGTCCTGTCTCGTCATTTAAGCATCTCTCTTATATATATATAATTCAAAGTCCTGACTGACTCACTGACTGCCTGATATTTCAACGCACAGCCTAAACCACTGGTCCTAAAGACTTGAAATTTGGCACACATATACCTTGAGTATCCTAGAGGTGCACTAAGAAGGGATTTTTTGAAATTCCCACGGGATAGGGAATAAATGGGATTTATATTTTAGAATCAAAGTGGCTCTGCGTGAAAAAGAAGATTTAACGTTTTATGACTTCCACGCGGACGAAGTCGCGGGCAAAAGCTAGATTCTCAATATTATAAACAGGAAATATTTGTATTTTGTATGTTTGTAACGAATAAACTCAAAACAACCGGACCGATTTTCAAAATTCTTTCACCATTAGAATGCTTCATTATCCCTGAGTAACATAAGCTATATTTTATTTCCGTATTGCCACGGGAACGGGAACTACGCGGGTGAAACCGCGGAGTGCGGCTAGTCGTATATAAAAAAGACCTTCAAGCTTACTTAAACAAATTCAAATGAAATACATCGAAGTCTCATACAAACATGCAAAATACAAGGAAAATACGTCACCATAAATGTAGTAATCAATCAATTCAGTCGCAAAATAATTACACGGTTTATATACCTTAATGGGTTACTAAGAAACTTTGAAGCTTTTAGTTTTCACAATGTTGAAACATATAATTTGAAAGGCTGTTCAACTATTTGCCGCGGGGTGCCGGCAGTAGGATGTTGTCTCTTCTCTCTCGCCCGTGGATGCAGTAATCTGCCAATGTATACCTCCGAAAGATGGGCAGCCGCGTCTTTATAAGAATAAGAATAAGAAACGTTTATTTTGTGTCACAAAATATAAAACAGTAACACACACAATAACAAAATTAGAAATACTGACAACAAAAATGGTCGCCACTCAGCTATTGTTACGGTAAGGCTGTGAGCCGTTACTGTAACGCTGGTCTTCCGTGACGCCAGCGTGCGCAAAGCAACATCTGAGACATACTAAGTATTATAAAAAAAAAAAAACAACAATAGAGCTAAAAATTATACATAAATGCAATAGCAAGACAAAGAAACAAAAACAGACTGGATATATGTACATAAACAAAATGGATACAAGTCTATAAAAACATATTTAAACAAGAGTTTCTATAACATTATTAACAATTAAGTCCACATAACGACTACGTGGGGAACTGTTTAAGGTGTAAAAGATTTTTTTTAATAGTTTTTCTTAAGGAATAAACAGATTTCATACGTTTGAGAGGTGGAGGAATATTGTTCCAACAGTTCGTGGCAGCTAAAACTGCCACTAAAAGCAGTCGTTTTGTATCAAGGACAATAATTAGGCGAATGGAAAATCGTATGAGGCGATACTTTTTGTGTATCAACATACTGCGCTCGCCAACCCGCCTGCATGGTGTATGGCAATCTTGGAGATGAGGCCTATGTCCAACAGTGAACGTGGACAACAGTCTTGCGGCTAAGATGATGGTACAACTATTGACAGCAAAAAGTTATCTATTATACCACGAACAAAGGAGATGTTTCACGAATGTATGGAATCCAGGCTAACTAGGTGTACACGTGCACAAACATGGCTAAATATATGTTAAACATTTTCCCACTGTCAGTTTTTTTTATATTTTGCTTCATTTGATGCATTTTCCTAAAAATAACTAGCCTAAGTCGAGCAACACAAAACTGTAGAACAATATGGCGGATCTATACAATTAGTGACGTCATTTTGACAGCTGTTGACATAATAGTGAAATGAATGATTTACGATAGAGGCTAAATCAAGTCAACCTGAGGTATTTCGATTTTTGAGTACCTAGTACCAAAGTAGTACCTCAGGTTACCTACGTAAACTACATTAAGCTATGGATGGAGTCGAACGAGAATAATTAATCGAACGCTAAATGTTGCACACCTACCTACAAAATCTTCAACTCAAATGCGTAAAACCATCTGTCAAAATCATTAGGCAGTGACAGTTACAAGAATTTATTAGAAACTGTCTTGGCTGCCTAGTAAAAATGTTACCAGTGATAATTATGCCTCGTATTTAGAACATTAATAAAACAATCATTTTAGTTTAAATTAAATAAAGAGTATTTTTTCCGAAATCACCGATTTTTACGCAATTTTTCAGTCTGGGTACATAGACCTAGCCCATTTTGAAACATCTCCTTTAGCAGGGTGCTTTTTTAAAGGCACGGGCAGACCAGATGCGTATGCGTAGACGTGCACGTACCACTGAGTTGTAATGTATGGAACTGTATGAGACAGGACACACCGCTTGCGTAACGTAGACGTGCGCGTCATATGTCAGTTCCATACATTACAACTCAGTGGTACGTGCACGTCTACGCATACGCATCCGGTCTGCTCGAGCCTTAAATGCGTGAATTTGAAAAGGCAATGGCAAACCGCATTTATAAGTTTTTTGAAAAATATGACATTTTTAATAACTGCCAATTCGGCTTCCGCAAAAACTGTTCAACTTCATTGGCGGTTTATCATTATGTACAAGAAATATATAACATATTAAATGACAGGCAATATGGAATAGGAATTTTTCTCGATATGTCTAAGGCCTATGATAAAGTTAGCCATAAAATACTACTAAAAAAGTTACACGGGTACGGAATTAGAGGTGTGACTTTTCAATGGTTCCAATCCTACCTAAAAGATCGTAAACAAATAGTTGAAATTGAGAATTTTAATGAATGTAACCAATTAGTACATACGACTTCTGACATGATTACTATAAATAACTCGATACCGCAAGGAAGTGTGCTTGGCTGTATTCTTTTTTTATTATATATTAATGACCTTCCAAATTGTATTGATACTAAATGTGTATTGTTTGCTGACGACGTATCCCTTATCTTTAGAAGCGGCTTAACAATAGACTACGCACATATAATATCTGTTTTTAATGAATGTCTTATTTGGCTCCGAGACCACAACTTAGAGATTAACTTACTTAAAACTAAATTATTACAATTTCGCACTTACCAAAGAACACATATTGACCTTAGCTTACTATCAAAAAATCTTAACATTGACGAAATAAATGACTTTAACATTCTTGGAATTTCTTTAGATACTAACTTAAACTGGAGGGCCCACATTCAGAAAATAAAATCAAAACTGTCACAGTTTGTTTATGCACTTGGCGTATTAAAAGCGAATACCAATTATGAAACTGCACTATCCGCTTATTATGCATACGCATATAGCTGGCTCAATTACGCTATCATTTTATGGGGTGATAGTGTAGATTTTGAACAACTTTTCATCATGCAAAAGAAATGTATACGAATACTTTTTAATATTAAACAACAAGAAAGTTGTAGGCCATTATTTTTAAAAAATAAAATATTAACACTTCCGTCAATCTACGTATTACAGGCCGCGACGTTCGTGAGGAAACATAAAAATCTTTTCAATTCAAATATTGACATCAACACTAATTATAACAGACGAAATAAAAATAAACTCATTCTTCCCGCGACTAAACTTAAGCTAGTAAGTAATAGCCCAAATTACAAATTGGTAAAAATTTATAATAAACTTCCCGACGAAATTAAAAATGAGGAAGAGACGACATCGTTCTGCAAACATTTAAAATTATTTTTATTGGAAAAATGTTATTATACAGTTGACCAATTTCTCTCCGACAAACAATAATATCCTTGACATTTTCTCTTTCTGTGACATTTTGTTGATTTTAGATACTATATTTAAATTTTGTGGATTATTATTCTTATTTACCTTTTGACTTATAATTTAACTGACTTTTAATTTAAATTTTCTATATGTACCTACTATTTTGAATGTTTCTATCGTATGACATGTTTGACATTTTTTATTTAAATCTTATTTTCGTAATTATATTGACATTCACATTCATTCATATTGACAATTGACATTTTTTATTTGAATATTATTTTCGTAATTATATTGGCTTATTCATAATTGTATTATAATATTTTTAGAATTTGACGATTTATTTTATATTGTTAACATAGGCCCAAACACAATTGCAGTGCCCTTGCAGGGTACATGTACTTACTTAAGGCTATTTTAGATCTAAGCTGTATAAAATATGTACATGGAAAGCAAAATAAATGAAATATGAAATATGAAATATGAAATGGGTGATATGGCCGCTAAACTTACTTTTAATAATTAAAATAAAAAAATACATGCCGTTGGGTGAAGGCAGTAGAATGTTACCCCTTCTATCATGCCCGTGGATGCAGTAAAAGCCTGCTAAGGGATACCTCCGGAAGATGGGCCAGAGCGTCTTTCACATCTTTGATGACATCTATGAGGCGAGGCCGGTGTTCAGTAGTGAACGTTTTAAGTCTGAGATGATGATGAAAAAAATATGTTAAAGTAGCTAACATTTTTTATAATACGCTGATATAATACTAGTTATATATTAGCGTAACAAAATGAAATGTGTATGAGAAGTATTACATATTTCAGGAGAGGTCAATCTTTCGAATCTGAAATTCTGAATTTGGTTTAAGGCTAGTTAGTCTGTACCTACAAAGTTTTTCAGTATGGTTTTGCCCGAAAACGCGACGCATTGATAAATAATTCGTCATCATCATTTCAGCCGTCTTGTACTAGCCAGCTGTAGAATGTTACTCCTGCTCTCATGCCCGTGTTTGCAGTAAGAGCCGTCTTTCCGTGTGAACATTCGTACTGCGCTCGCCAACTCACCTGCCAAGCGTGGTGAGTATGGCAACTACCCCTCATGGAGATCCATGAGGGCGGCCTGTGTTCAGTAGTGAACGATTTACGGCTGAAATGATGATAAACCCCTAACAAATCTATATATAAGTCCTGACTGACTCACTGACTGACTGACTGATATATCAACGCACAGCCTAAACCACTGGACCTAAAGACTTGAAATTTGGTACACATATACCTTGAGACCACTAAGAAGGGATTTTTCGAAATATCCACGGGATAGGGAATAAATGGGATTTATATATTCGAGTCAAAGTGGTTCTGCGTGAAAAAGGGGATTTTATGTGTTACGACTTCCACGCGGACAAAGTCGCGGGCAAAAGCTAGTATTACATATTTAGCGCAATTACCAAAACTTTACCGACCGTGCTAGTTTAAAAAATAATTATAGTAACCTTATCGTGTAAATACGATTCCGCATTTATTATCGGTACATCGAAGTGTTGCAGTATTTGTATGAAACGCAACTATGTCATTTGTATCATGAATGGTGACCACGGATCGGCAAGCGTAACGTAGGACGTCCTTCAACTAGATGGACGGACGACTTGGTAAGGTCTAAAGTCGGCGGTGGATGCAGGCCGCTCCAGCCGCAACACTAGTCCTTAGAGTTTATTATTATTTTAGACTCCAGTTGGTGCATTATGCGTGAGGTGTCTGGCTAGCATCGCCAGCCCAACTCCGACCAGAAGCGCAGAATCTTCCTGGGCTCTTAAAGTCTTAAGCAGTGGACGACGTACGGATGAAATGATGAATCGTATAAACCAACTACCAATTTTAAGTAAACAACATGAAAAATCCAAAACTACGTTCCTACTTTACACAGTATCCACCCCACTGGCCGTAATTCTATCTTTTCTGTACTTACTAGATGCTTTAGTAGTAGCGAATATCCAAAATGATTTAAAAGATGTGAGTTTCACCACTTTCTACGGGAAAAGGAAAGAAAGAAGACGTAAACAATTACCGTCCCGTGTCGATAATACCAGCTATCGCCAAAATGCTTGAGCACGGTTTCAGTTCGCGGCTGCATCAGCATCTGTCTAGCACGGGCTCCCTGTCCGACAGGCAGTATGCCTACCGGGCCGGGAGATCGACTACCAGACGTGGCGAGGGAGATGGTGCGCCGCGTGCTGGAAGCGAGGGAGCGCAGGATGCAGGTGGCGGTCATGTTCTGCGACCTTTCAAAAGCATTCGACGTCGCGGATCATGCCGTACTTGCAGCAAAGCTCGTGCACTATGGCATAGGTGGTGCCTCGTTGCGACTGCTGTTGCATTCGATGGCGGGAAGAACGCAAATCGTGACAGGCAAGGGGTAGAAAGTAAAATCGAACCCTATGACGACCGCGATCGGCGTTGCACAAGGCTCGTTATTATCAAACATTTTATTCTCACTTCTCCTTGATTCACCTGACTGTATTACAGACGCCTGCGTACTAATGTATGCGGATGATGTAGCAGTGGTCGTGAAGGCACCAAAACTTGATGAGTTGGGGAAAACGCTGAATGCAGTAGCAGGTGAGGTGCAGAAGTGGTTTCATACAAATGGTCTCATTTTTAATGTAGGCAAAACGAACTTCATGCCATCCAACCTCGCAGGGCGCTCCAGCGTTTCGATGTCGGTAAATGTAGGTAGTAAAAATTGAGAATGTTAATGTTACTACTGTTCTAGGCCTTACATTGGACAAATGTCTAACATGGGAGGAACACATTAACAAGCTATGTCAAAAAGTTGCTCTTTGCTTTGCTCATTGGCGCCTGTCAGCGACACTGCTCAGAAATACAGTCCGCAGTTTTTATTTTGCCTCCGTGCATTCCGTCTGACTGTACGGCGTAGAATTTTGGGGGCGTGCAGCAGACTCGGAGCGCGCTTTCAGACATCAAAAGAAGGCAGTGCGCGCAATCGTTCGAATCCCGCAAGATGAATCATCTCGTCCATATTTCGCTTCGCTAGGAATTTTGACTGTCCCCTCCCAATACTCGATGCCATTTAGCGTGGCAATACAGGTCATTCAGCTACCTTCACTACGCTATCATAAAATGCAATGAAAGTGTCGCTAACTCTTTCGCTTACCATACAAACCTATCGAAAACGTGCTATGTGGTTTGTATGGTAAGCGACAGAATTAGCGACACTTTCATTGCATTTTATGATAGCGTAGTGAAGGTAGGTGAATGACCTGTATTGCCACGCTAAATGGCAATTTTACAAGCAGCATTGTATGAAATAACATAAGCAGTTACCTGAGGTACGGTGACGGTCACCGGTACATCACTAGAAACGTAAACAAGCTGGGAACGCTTCCGCGGAAACTTACAAAAATGTCGAAGATGATTCATGTGATGTATACAGTATAACCGCCGGCCAGCCAGAACTATTGAAGCGTCCTCGATACGATCTTTTATGTACAAACTAAAGAAGTGACTCATTGACAAGTCTTTTTATGACTTCAGGGAGTACACGGAATTCAAAAATGCATAATGTTTGTATTTATATATTATTTTGTATACATACATTTCAATGATTATTATTGTTTTATATTTTAGCAATTCGATTGCTATGACATAATTATTATAGTTGTCATTTTTTATTGTATATTTTATTAACTTTATTTTTTATGACATGTTGTATGATTTTGATTACATTTGTAATAACGAATTAGCATATAGACCTGACATGTAACTTTTAAAATTTTATCATTTAATGCTATGAACTATGATTTATTACACACGGAAAAACGCTATTGGTCTTCCGGATCCCTTGGCAGATTCTTACTGCATCCGGAAAGTACGGGCACGTGAGACCTTACTCTATGGCTCAGGGTGACGATCGCGATGCAATGCAGCGTTGGTCACGTGCTTAGTGAACGTGATCACCGCAGTATTGCAATTATAATTTAAAGAGGTTACCGTTTAACATATGGGCCTTTAGCTTGTATCGTCAGTAGGATAAAAAAATTACGGGTAAGACAGGAGGGGCATCATTCTACTGCCTGCACCCCGCGGCCATTAAACAAAGTCGACAGCAATGGCGCCATATTCTCGTAACACCACAAAAAACATCCCTCTATCCGTTTTCAAGAAACACCGCCCTCGGATGACGTAATCATTGCAAACCCTTACACTTACTTAAGGCCGAGATATTCCAAATTAGCTAATTTTTGATTCAATTTTAAACGATCAAATACCGATCGGAAAAAATGTTATAGTTTAATAAACGTTTTTGAATATTTATCGTTTCAGAACACGATATTTTTCACTTCACCTGATAATAATATATTATGAAGGAAGGATAGTTTCTACACGTTTTTGTGGATGTACTTCAAGTAAATCAATGTTATACTCTCAAAAATCCTCTTAGAAAATAGGCTACGACGTTTAGAAGAATATTTAACGGTAAGTTTTTCTGAAAACCTCATACAAAATTTTTGTAATGATTTTTTTTAGAATTTAAGCAGGCCGCGCCCGCGCACTCTCCTTCAGTAGCCCGCCGCTGGAACAACCTGGCCTTAAGCGGTTGCTACCGCTTAGGACAAAACCTTTTTTTACAATGAAATAGGTTGAACAAAAAAAAATCGTGGATTCTTTGTTTTTTGTACCCTCATTTACCTGAGTTAAGTTCATTGACATTTAAAGGTAGCTTAGTTGAGGACGAATAAAATTTACTAAGTCAAGGTGATGTTAAAATGTACTTTTTGTTTTTATACTACTAAATGACGAGACAAGCCGAAGGCCCACCTGATGTAAATTATTAAAATATGGGATTATCGGGTATTTATCGCGTAATTACCTTTATTTTATTCCCGACGTTTCGACCGGATCGCACCTGGTCGTGGTCGCGGGAGACTGGCGTGCTGAAGTTAACCGCAGCAAAGCGAAGGCATCTTTTCAGACTACCCTCACTTGGTCTTCATAATTAGAAATTTGAGATTTAAGGCCGGTTCACACTACTACACTCACTGTATCAGCACACTTTCGTTTATTCACACGCCGAGTACACTTGGCTATCACTGGATTCCATGAGGCTGAAGCCGTCTTCACGATTAAAATTAGGATATTTCTTAATTTCAATCGCTTTCCGAACCAAATCAAATCAAATAGTTACAGTTAAATAGTTTTATTAATAGTTCTATCTGGTTCGCAAAGATATTGGATACTTTGGATATTGCAAGGTGACATTATTTCTTATCCTGGTTGAACCGAGCAACACTCGGCCAAGTGTCAATATCATTCAAATAATCATCTTTGGAATAATAAGCTATTCGGTTAGTGCCGCTCTAATATGAAATCCGATTAGATAGATAGATAAACTCTTTATTGTACATTCACCACATAACATAAATTTCACAAAGAGAAACACAGACAAATATAACATAATTTACCATATTGAATAATTATTACTGCTAGTTGGTGTGACCTGGTACTTCCATCTTCAAGTAAACGAGATAATATACATTAGAAAACCTACCTCTGTAGTTCTGTACTCCTGGTAGAGGTGATACAAAGTAAGAAGAAAAATTTAAGAAATTAAGTTTGTGAAGGTGTGCATGATTTTAAATCAGTATTTATTTTCATTGTCATTGTTATGTTTTTATTAGAGAAAATTTTGAATCTCCTTTAATAATATGGTCGCCTGGTACTTTTAAATGTGAATTTGTTTATAGACTTACCTATTTTCTGTGGAGGCGGTGATCATTAATTTGGGGATACCGTGATAATAAGCCGCAAATAAACCCAATTTTACGCTGACAGCTCTTTTAGAAACGTCATATCTCTAATTATAATTAGTTTTAGGAAGTGTAAACAGAATTGACCCCACCATTATGGTGTTTTATAAAATAGGCCACAGTTTCAAGTATTTTACATCAATAATCCTGGAATATACGATGAAATCTTTATTATAAAATGCATTGCAAAACCGCCGTAAGACGATGATGAGATCATCATGACACAAAACTACATCACCCTCAAAATGTAATATCATTCGAAATTTTGATAAACGATATTATTAAAATGAACGGACACAACCAAAGATTAAAATCGTTAGATGTTCCCTGACACCAAAAACTATGGCAATGTCTTAAGATAAATAGACAAAAACAGCAGAGACAAAAACAATACATAAAAAAACAACTTAAATAATAATAATAATAATGCTGGACAAATCACACAGCATCATCTAGCCCCAAGCTAAGCAGAGCTTGTGTTATGGGTACTAGATGACTGATATACTTAATACATTATACTACATAGATAGATATTTTTATTATATATAGAAAAACACCCAGAACACCCTGAACAAATATCTGCAGATCGTGCAGACATTTGTCCCGAGGCGAGAATCGAACCCGCAACCCCTTGCGTCGCAGGCGGACCTTCGCCCGCTGCGCCACAGAGCTCGTCAAAATAATAGACTTACACAATTGAAAATTAATAAGAAAAGAAAAACAGTACAAAACATACATGATAACATTGCATGATAATTACACATACCTATCACTGAATAATGATAGTCAGGCAGGGCACCAGAAGGTCTGTTCTGTGCCGCTGTTAACCAAAAAGGACCAGTCTCAGCTATGTAAAGGTCAAAGTAACATCCCCCTTTTTTGTCGGGGGTTTAAAATAACACACACCACGTCCGGCTAACACTTTAGAGGTACACTGATTCCAAATGAGCGCGCTAACGCATTTCACGTGGAAACAAAACGGCGTGGTCTCATCACGGCAAGGGCGTCTTCTTATTCTTATTCTAGGGGGGGTTACCAGATCTGCACTGACGTCCCGTATTGGGGTGTATTGTGCATTGTCCCCCGAGATACTACCCCGACCGTAACCTAACCAGCCCAACTCCTTGAAATACCGGAGAAGGACTCGAGGTCGCCGGCAGCATTCCATGAGCATCCCCTTAGGGTACGCAGATGTTGGAGATGTTGAATTCCATGAGCTCCTGTAGTCCCGTCCGTATGGCAAGGGCGTATCTTATTCTTATTCTAGTGGGGGTAATTAGATCTGCACTGACGTCCCGCATAGGGGTGTATTGTGCATTGTCCCCCGTGATGCTAGCCCGACCCTAGCCAGCCCAACTCCTTAAAGTACCGGAAAAGGACTCTGGGCCGCCGGCAGCATTCCCTGAGCATTCCCGAAGGATATGCAGATGTTGTAGAAGAAGAAGGACATGACTCTATGAGCTCCTGCAGTCCCGTCTCCGATCTGGCGTCCTTTGTTGCGGTGCAATGCAATAGCACGTGCTCCACTGTCTCCTCCTTCTCAAGACACCCGCGACATAGTCCACTGTCTGTGGCCCCTGTCTTTAGAAGATAGTGGTTTAGATCGCAGTGTCCCGTGATGATGCCCACCATCATCCGTAGGTCTTGTCTTGTCAAGGGCGTATCTAACTATTTAAATCTTGGGACAAAACCAATTCAAATACAGCTGTCCATCTTCGCGAAAGTAAACAGATTTAAATGACATTCATCAGTCGCTTTGCAATTCAATCGGACGAGAGGCCTCTTCCACGTTTCATGATGCAAATGTTTATAAGTGTGCCGTGGCCGGCGAGAAAATGTTGCCCCTCCGATTCAGATACAAATTCATTTTATTGGTATATACGTCAACTATTTGTGAATAATCAAACGAATAAAAATTCATTACCCACAATATTTGCCGTCATAATATAATCATCACTTCAGCCATAAAACGTCCACTACTGAACACAGGCCTCCCTCATGGATCTCCATGAGGGGTAGTTGCCATAAACACCACGCTTGGCAGGCGGGTTGGCGAGCGCAGTACGGGATGTTGATAAACGGAAAGACGCTGCTGCCCATCTTCCGGAGGTATTCCTTAGCAGGTTCTTACTGCATCCACGGGCATGAGAGGAGGGGTAACATTCTACTGCCGACACCCCACTCCATATTATAATAAAATAGGGTATTACAAGATAAAGTTCCGATAATCAGTTTTAAAATTATGAGATGATGGCAAAAATTAAACCATACCTAACTACCTATTATGGCCATCGTGGTAGGTATCACTAATAGGCGTCCAACACAGCATAATGTTGTCTTGGTAGGAATCTGGACAACGCAGATCTTCCCGAGGTTCCAAAACCTCTTTGCGAGTCACAGATGTCCATTTACACGCAAACACAAATACACAATATAGACTAGGACCAGAAACTGACGTAGAACTCTGCTTCAGCTAGGTAGAAATGCATCATTAATCCCATCCCAGACGAGGTAATGAAGGAGAAGGTGACTTCACCCGTGTCAGCCTGGCTACACGGATAACAAACCGGAAATAGGCAGAACTAGACACAATTTCACGAGCTCTGTGGCGCAGCGGGATAGATAGAAATGAATTGTTTCTAGAATTCCTTGTTCAAAAAATTTAAAAAGCTAAAATATCCCTTTTAAGAAATTAAAATAGAACAGGTAAAAATATCTTCTTTTTCTGAATAAATCATAATTAATATCCCCTAATATATTATACAATGCCTATAAGACCGTCCTAAAAGAAAGCCTACAGCATATACCGTATGTAAATTAATTGTTTCTGGAGTTCCTTGTACAAAGTCTATAAAATGGTATAACACTTCTTTCCCTCACTTGAAAAAAAAGTTATCTAAAGCGAACGAAATAAATTATGTGCTTTATTCAATTTAAATGTGTCTTGTTCTTCTTTTGTAAATTAACTTTTCTAAGTAGCGTTTTGCTCTATGGAATAAACACTTATTGACATTGACTTTTGACTTTAACAAGCGCCTTTTAAAAAATCATTATCGCAGAATAATAGAATGAGTAAAAATACCTTCTCGTCCTGAATGTTTCATAGAATTCATAAGTCATGAAAAACCGCCTTTAAAGAAACCCTACAGCATCTACCTGTTAATTGTTTCTGGAATCCCTACAAAAATCTATAAAATCTATACCAAGCTAAAATACCAGTTTTAAAAATCATTATTGTAATTATAAATAAAACAGTTAAGACTATCTTCTTTTTTTAAATAAATCATAACTAACATATTATCCCCTACTTATAAATCCGCCCTTAAAGAATGCTATAGCATCTACCGTATGTAAATTAATTGTTTCTGGAATCCCTTGTACAAAGTCTATAAAATCTATAACCAGCTAAAAGTTGCCTATTTAAAACTCCGCGCTCCCATAACTCGCTCATTTTATCCCGACCTCGAAGCACGGCAACATCTTGGAACGTTTCTTGAAGTTACGAATTTCGATTTTAAGTTTGGAATTCCGTTTTTGAATTCGGTATTCGGTTTTTAAGTTTTGAATTTTATTTCCGTTGTGTTTTGTTTTATGTTGTGATTATTTATGTTGACGGATTTTGCGCGGGATCTGAAAGGTATTTTTGTTTTTTTTTTATGATTTAGTTTGTTGTTAAAGTTTTAGTTTCTTATTTCATGCTATCTGCGATTTTTTTACAGGTAATACATTAAGTTTTGATTCATTATTTTATATCTCTAGAAGAAAATGATAAAATTTAATATATTATTTATTACCTTAAGAATATGAAAAAAAAATATGTATCGTAGTTATTTAAATAAACATTTTCTAAAACGAAATATATAATAATTAAAATCTCTTTTGATCATTTAACAAAATATAGTCATGATATTTTAAAAGTGGTATTTTAATATTTCTTATAAATTGTATAATTCGTTTTCATTCAGAATGACATCTGAGGACTAAAATATTGATATCAGATTATTATGAGTCATTTTAATCTAGTATGTTTAGTCACTAGCAACTGTGTTATATATCAATAGAATATAATTCATAAATACTGGAAACTAACTTTTTTTGGTTTTAGTGACATTTGATTAAAATATTGCCTTAATTATTTAATTAGTCAAAGCTCCGCTAGCAAAGCTCTGTTTAAACACACACGATGAATGTGCTTCATCATCATCATCTCAACCTACTTACTACCTGGGACTACTGTCAACGTTCACTAAAGGACATATATCCCATATATATGTATATACATGGAACTACATGATCATAATTGTTGCCTTACTCGCCACGCTTTGGCGTGGTTAGCGAGCGCAGTACGGGATGTTGATACACGCGAAAACGCTGCTGCCCATCTTCCGGAGGCATCCGGATTCCAGATCCAGATATATGCAGATTCCTGCTGCATCCACCTTCAGGAGAGGAGAGGTAATACTCTCTATCTCGTCTACACCCGGCTCCCCATAGTCACCAACATAATTAATACATTTAACCGGGTATTTATTACGGTAGGTGCATTCCAGTCGAAATGTCAGGAAATAATAAAGGTAAATAGCTGTGGGGTGCCGGTAGAAGAATGTTACCCCTCCTCTCATGCCCGTGGTTGCAGTAAGAGCCTGCAAAGGGATGCCTCCGGAAGATGGGCGGTAGCGTCTTTCCGTGTATCAACATCTTGCGCTCGCCAATCCGCCTGCTCAGCGTGGCGAGTATGGCATCAATCCCCTCATGATCTTGTAGTTGTAAGAGGGAGGGATTTGTCCAGCAGTGGACGTGGGAAGCAGTCCCACAGCTGTGATGTAGATGCATAGAAAAATACTGCCAGATATCAGTAGTGGCGTAGACTCTATAATCAGATATCAATAGTTTTTCGTTAACTTTCGCGATCACAATTCATTACAATATAATAACATGAACACGATTGTTGAAACACAGTCGAAACGTCGGGAATAATCAAAGGTATTACGCGATAAATTCCCGTGTTTATGTTATTATATTATAATCTGATATCAATTCAATTCAATTATTATTATAATAACATAATTACTAACGAATTAAGATAGAGATAAAAATAAGTTTATTTTGTTACCAAGCAAAAAGTACATACAGACAGTTCGAAGGTGCATCAAATCAAAACAAAAAAACTCACAGAAATAACTAGTAGACACTAACATAACTGCATAACCAATTGGCTATCTATTTACAAACACAATTTTAATATAAACATAACGATTTTAATATTCAAACATAAAATATATACACCGTGCCCCTTAATAACCCGAAAGATTTAAATCACGTATTTTTGACGACAATACGAGTAAGTAATATTAAATCAACATGGGTCTAATTATTTGTCTTAATTAACTTAGCCCGCTTCTTTGTGAACAAGTCTTTAGTTGAGAAACTCAAGTAGAGAAACAGAGAGCGAGCGTAACACTTCACGAATCGCTCCGAAATCATACGACGAACGGCGAATGCCGTGACTTGTGTTCTATGACAAGAAGTATCAAGTTATGTCTAGCAAGATGTTTGCTTTTAGGGTGTGTTAGACTGGAGATTTTTTAACTTGTGATTTGTTTTAAATAATTAATATCTACTTAAGTATGGGTTTTTGAACTATATGTGACATAATTTTATATACTCTATTAGGCTCTAGAATCGTTGGCTTAAATCTTTCGGGTTATTAACGGGCACGGTGTATATGCAAATTAGGCCAAGTTTGTGTCGGGGCACGCGCTATCTAGGGTTCCGTAGTTAATGGTAGACCTGTTGATAGAAGTTAGTTTTTTTTTTACGTTTACCAATACTTAATGACAGGAATTAATTAGTATTCCGGTATGTTTGGTATACCGCATCACTTATGAGCGACAATTTCTCCGCAACTAAAAAGGCTAGCTCAACCGTTATATTTCTCCTAGAAATTGTATGGTTAAAACTGTATATATTTTTTTTATTTATAACGTACAGTTCAGATTTAATAAAATAAAAAATTTAATGAAAAATAAAACTACATTCAAATATCTATTCAACGATACCAATTTTATATAATGTGTAATAGTTTTTATATAAAATAAAAAAAAATTAATACATAATGCCATACAAATACACCATGGGAAAATCAAGACAAAAAGGTTTATTCCAACCTTACGCACAAATTAATTATTTTATCACCATTTTTTATAGCGTTATTCCGGCGTTGTTAATTTATATGTCCATGCAAAATAACAGTTGTCTACGAGTAACGTTTACTCGCAAAGTCGGTGACGGACAGACAGACATACAGACAGACAAAGCGAATCTATAACAAAGGCCTCTCCACGAGGAGTAGTTGCCATAGAACGATAAATGAGTGCAAAATTGAGCCCTCTCGTTGGGAAGCGCTGGCAGAAAATCTGCCATCATGAAGGAACCTGCTGCGGCGTAATGTCCAAAGTTCGAATTCCGAACCGCCTGCAGACATCCGTTGCAACTTGGTGAATGGTATTCTGACTTGCGCTATTTCCGCACGGACGTTCAAAGACAAAATTGGCTACATAAGTCATCTTAGAGTTCATCCACACTCATAGGCAGAAAATAAGGTCGTAACGAAAATGGTTAGGAGGTTTATGTACATATACAAGTTTGTACCGCCCAGATTCAACTAACTACTACCACATCTTCTAACTACTACTCTACTACTACTACTCTACTTCTACCCTGCTACTACTCTACTACTACACAACAACTACTACTCGATTACTATCCTACTTCTTTCTAAGCTACTACTACTTTTGACGACCTCTGTGGCGCAGCGGGCGAAGGTCCGCCTGCGTCGCAAGAGGTTGTGGGTTCGATTCCCGCCTCGGAACAAATGTCTGTTTGATCTGCAGATATTTGTTCAGGGTGTTCTGGGTGTTTTTCTATATTCAAAATTCAAAATTATTTATTTACTTTACTTCTTCCCTACTTCTACTCTACTACTACTCAACTTCTACCCTACTTCTACTCTACTACTAATCTACTTCTACTCTACTTCTACCATAGTACTACTCTACTACTACTCTACTTCTATTGTACTACAACCCTACTACTACTCTACTTCTACTCTACTGTTTTTTTTTTTCGCGATTAAAAAACAGGGGTTGGTCGTAGAAGGGTGGAAATTTGGAGTTGTATGTATTTTTCAATGCTGACTCTTATTTTTTTTTGTCTAATAAATAAAAACATAAATTTTGGGTTGGACCATCCTTAACATTTAGGGGTATAAAAAAAATAGATGTTGACCGATTCTCAAACCGGGTCGGGTAATATGCACACAAAATTTCATTAAAATCGGTTCCGCCGTTTCTGAGAAGTTTGGAAACATACTCACCATGCTTGGCAGGCGCGTTGGCGGGCGCTGTACGGGATGTTAATACGCGAAAAACGCTGCTGCCCATCTTCCGGAGGTATCCCTTAGCAGGCTCTTACTGCATCCACGGGCATGGGAGGAGGGGTAACATTCTACTGCAGGCTCCCCACGGCATATACTACGTAATTTTATTTAACTTTGGTTAAAACGGTAATTAAACTAATAACAATAATTAAACAAAAACAATACACAACATAGAAATAAATTCAGAATAAGAAATAATGATCAAAGATTACCTACACATTAAGATTATTGAAAAAAAAACAATAATAATAAATTGAGTCAGTTAAAATTAAGATATTAGGTACAGATAATTAAAAAGTAAATTTTACATAAATCATCAATAATAATGAAATGTCAAATAAACCAATTTTGCATAAACACATACTTAGTAAAAAAAAAAAAAAACGTCCCTGATGATGATGATTATTATATTTTTTTTAATTAATAATAATTAGTCAAATCAAAGGTCAACGAAGAAAGTGCATAAAAAAAATATCAAAACATAACAATAATACAAATAACAAATAAGAATCAGAAACATGGTCATACAATACTCTCACAAAAACTCAAAAGTTCGCGCATAATTTTCGCCCAGTTATCAAAAAACAAGTCACGTTCGTAATATGTCATATATGATATGAATCAGTTGTTATCAGAAATTCCCACAATAATTATGTAATTAATTGTATGGCACGTCATTTTGGGCGCGTCCTTATTAAATACGTGACTTGAGGTCTTCCGTGTCACAATGAAAATTCTTAGGACGTTATGTAATGTTCGTGATAAGCTTCTATAGTATTTTTTTTTATCTTTTTCGCCTTTTATCTTCAATTTAGACGAATGAGGTGTCAATATTATACTAGATATGGTTACTATTTTATATAAAACTAGAACAGTTGTAGTATATTTACAATGCAGTAAATTAGACCGCCGTGGGGTGCCGGCAGTAGAATGATACCCCTCCTCTCATGCCCATGGATGCAGTAAGAGCCTGCTAAGGGATACCTCCGGAAGATGGGCAGCAGCGTCTATCCGTGTATCAACATCCCATACTGCGCTCACAAACCCGCCTGCCAAGCGTGGTGAGTATGGCAACTACCCCTCATGGAGATCCATGAGGGAGGCCTGTGTTCATCAGTGGACGTTTTATGGCTGAAATGATGAAATTAGACTCTTAAATACTAAACCTTGTAGAAAAATTCAACTACATTCAATAATTTTTGCAGAAAAATATCGAGAAATCGATTTTTTTGTGATACCGCTGTATCGTCCATTTTTAGCGCAAAATGCGTGACAGTTGAAGTGACGAGCGGCCAGGTGGCGTAACAGAGTAGAGGATAATATGTTATATTGTAATATTATAACAGAAATATTATATATTAATATTATATATAAAGGTTATGTAGCGAATATTGTTAGATAAATATAAATGTGTTCCTTATTGCTAAGTTTCAGTTTATGTTATATAAGTTTTTTTTTTAATAAATGTTGTGTTCGCTTATAATTGGCGACACAAACAGGTCAAAATATTATAACTACATACAAATATATGGTTATTGTACCTGCTGGCGTGCCTATTTTGAATAAATAAATACTGAGATGCAACAGGTTGCAGGTTCGATTTCCGACGCGGAACGAATGTATTAAGACAACGCATAGGCGATGTTGGTGTTAGGGATTTCAACATTCTTCAACAGTTTCAAAACATTCGGAATCGATGTATATTGTAATGATTTTTTTATGTTTTTTTTCGCGAAATCAGTAGTTCGTTTAGACGATTGGTTACTGAAATATTTATTGATTTGTGACAGGACTAGAACCTACACTACCTGCGTTTCAATCGGCTACTAACTGGGCGTTAGTAAGATCTATCAGTGTTTAAATTTAATGAAAATCCGGGCATATGTTCAAGAGTATACTCGGACAAAAAACATCTAAGAATAAATGCCCATATCTCAACAAATACACCAATTATTAAAAATCCCCAACGTCAAATGATTTGTATTGATGTAACACAACGTTTAAAATTTTAACAAAATCGGATCATTCGGTCAAAAGTTGTCCTCGGTCAAAAAAACGCAAATTGCGCCATAAATAAAAATTCCCCTACTACAATCGATTTATATTGATATATTCTGCCATCCGTTCAAGAGTCATCCTGGGACAAAAATTGCGGACATACATACCTCTACATACATACATACAAACATTCAACTGAAACGCCTAGTTGCCACTAAGAATTTCGTTCGTTTCTCTCACTCGTTCGATAGATATTCTATGAACCATCTTTAAATGTCCGTTCTGGTCGAGTGCCGCTATTTGCTGTAAGCACATCGCGTACTGTGGCGCGTCAAATGTCTCCCGTCTGTCGCGTACAAAAGCACTTAAATATTTTATTAAAATCCCAAACACAGAATGTAGATATATTTGTAGATAGATGGCGGGCACTAGAAATATCTTGCCTAACCTATTGTGAGAACATTTAATTTATTGTTATTACCATATTATTATTTCTATGTTTTATTAATGAGAATTGTGTGCTTTATTTTTGTTCTACTTCATTGCTATTTTTATATATTCGATTTTAAAGTGTAGTATGTTGTTATTGCATTAATTTTGAAAGTGTAATAAAGTTATGAATATGTTCCTTTGTCGTGCAATATGCAACTCTAACCTGAATTTAATGTTTTTAGATATGATGGATGTAATGATTTAGATTAAGTATCTGTTATGTTACATTTATTTTTGAACAATAAACAATAAAAAACCATTTACTAAAAAGCTAAATGCGAAATGTCCAGAATTTTCTATATACTATTCCCAAAGTTAGGTGATTACTTACTCAAAACACATTTTAACATATTGCGTCTTTTGTTCCAGATAACCGTTGAATCTCAGAAGTACCTATATATCCCGTTACCATGTATTTAGTACTGCTATTTGCCGTGGCTTTGCTCGGGGCCTGCCGCTCCGCGAACGTGAACAAACATCTCAAGCATATGGAGATCGACAACAGGATAGAACACAATGGTAACTACATCATCATCATACTTTTCTCAGCTGTTTATTTATTTATTTATTTAGATCAAAATAACTTATTCTAAAAACATTCATAACCATATTGTACAAATAAAAGAACTTCAACTAAACATTGTACTTTAGCAGCCGTGCTAGGTTGCACCTGTGTTACAGCTGCTAAATTCTTCCATCATTCATTATACTTAAAACTATAAACGTACACTCACGTAAAAAGATTAAGAAACATTAATAACAAACATTACACATTACAGAACAATTTGTGTCTTCTTCTTCTTATTTTTTGGCTTCTGTCCAATTTGTGTCTAGCCAAGACACTACCCTAGAACATAGATTATATAACCCTTTTTTTGAATGGCAATGAGAACTAACAATAAAAAATTATATAAATAAAGAATATAGATAGATAGATAGAAAATACTTTATTGCACACCTTAACACTAAACATAATAACAAGAAACATATATGTATATACTTACTTTAGAAAACGATAGAGCTGTAAGACGTCCACTGTTGGACTTAAAGGATAACGCAAGTGAGAAGTACTACAACCATACCTATTTCTGCCGCCAAGCAGTAATGTCTGCATTGCTGTGTTCCGGTTTGAAGGGGGGCCGGGTACATTACGGGCACATCTGATCTTACAACTCTATGTCTCAGGGTGACGGGCGCAATGCAATGCGTTGGTCACGTGCCTTGTAAACGTGATCACAAATGATTGTAATCGGTCTTACGGCTGAGAGCAATTTCTCAGCCGTAAGACGTCCACTTCTGGATCTAAGTCATGAATTGTCAAGTACTCGGGGCCTGGTTCTTGATTTCTCATCGTGAGGGGTTCTTGCCATAATCGCTACGGCTGGCAGGCGCGTTGGCATTGCAGGCTGTTACAACGGTAAGACGCTGCTGCCCATCTTCCGGAGGTATCCCTTGGCATCTTAATGCATCCAATGCATTACGTATATCCGTAACGAACGGGCGATTTCTCCTGAAGTTGCCTTGTACTATGATCTTTATGACGTTTTTAAGCGCTTATTACTAAGAGGTACTGTTATGGGTACTATGACTTGTTCCCATTATATATAATTATTCATTTAGATAGATATTGTTCATTTAGATAATTATTATAATATATTTCCGAAAGTCACGCCTGAATCAATTAACTAATGTTTTGTACGTTAATTTAAATACATTATTTCTTATTCTCTTTCCAGGTGTCCAAACAAAACCGACCCGTCGAATATTCACAGTAATGCAGAAACCCAAAGAAACCTACGCCCACGTGCCCGGCACGATGCTCGCCCTGACTTGCGAAGTGCTGGGCGCGCCGGCGCCATCTGTGCGCTGGTTCAAGAACGACGCGCCGGTTTATGAGGTGAGTCACTAGTTAGTACTGGTAATCCGTAACAGATGGCAGCACTAGGTTGGTTATGCAGTGGGGTGTCAGACTGTTCCCCCTCTTGCCGTGGATGCAGTAAGAGTCTGCCAAGGGATACCTCCGGAAGATGGGCAGCAGCGTCGCTCCGTGTACTAACATCCCGTACTGCGCTCGCCAACCCGCCTGCCAAGCGTGGTGAGCATGGCAACCCCTCATGATCAGTACTTGGATCTCTAAGTTCATGAGGTAAGCCCTTGTCCAGCAGTGGACGTCCTACGACTGTGGTGGTGATGATGACTAGGTTGGTTAGAAGTTTGAATGTTACGTTTATTTGTAACTTCTATTTGACGACCTCCGATGCTCAGTTGATTTAGTAGGCTAAGACGCAGGAGGTTGCGGGTTCGATTCCCGCCGGGGGCAAAAGGTTTTCCTGATCTGCAGATATTTGTCTCGGGTCTAGGTATTATCTTTGTATGTTATGCATAAATAACGGTTATTCCCAGTTGTCACAACTGGCGGCGCCACCACTGATGGTTGGTTGGTTATAGATGGCGACACTTGGTTGAAAGAAGATACTTTCCTCCATAAAACCTAGTACCTCAAACCCAACTAGATGGCGCTAGCAGTAAAATCCCTTTTTAGCGCGCTACATGGCCTGTCCATTGCCACTTCAACGTGCTATCCGTTTGGATATGTTGTACCCGAGTTCTTCAACGTATCTCCTCATTTCTGATTAGCTGACCCCGATTTCAATACTTTATGTAACTTATTATTACTAGCTTGTGCCCGCCGCTTCGCATGCGTTATACCGGGATTAAAAGCCTATAAATCGCGGTCAACATCTATACGTGTAAAATTTCAGCTCAATCCGTAGCTTAGTTTTTGCGTGAAGAAGTAACAAACATCCATACAAACAAACTTTCGGCTTTACAATATTTTTATTTATTTTATTAGGCGTTACTGTCCCGCTGCTGGGTAAAAGCCTCCCTTTCCTCATTCTTTAACGCAGTTACAGGCCAAGATGCTAAATAAGCGTCGAGCTCTTCCCGCCATCTCATTCTCGGCTTTCCACGTCGCTTCCTAGCATTTGATGGCACTTATAATGAATGAATGAGTGAATGAATATAACTATATTGTACACCAAAACTTAAACTAAATACAGTACGAAAACTTAAAATAAACACAAATGCACAATGGGCGGCCTTATCGCTAAGAGCGATCTCTTCCAGGCAACCTTTGCATGGACAGGAAAGATTAAACAATATAAAGACGGTGGCGTAAAAAAATAAAAATAAAAAAAATAAAGGGAGATAATATTTAATATATACAGATATAAGTACATAAATATTTTAAATAAATAATACTAGTATTACGATATTACGAAGGCTTATCCAGGGACTCTAGATAAAATTGATGAACTCGCTTTTGTCTTGTCTTTTTATTTTATGGCTTTTTGTGTTTGGTTTACCTAACACAATTCCGCCAGTGTCAAGTTAATTTATAAATTCGTCAGTTATTTGGCTAGCCACGTTGGCGGCCATTTTTTCCGAGGATCGACAAAAAATATTTATCGTCGAACTCGCTTTTAAAGATAGGAAGGGATTTGGCATGACGAATGGAAACAGGAAGTGCGTTCCAGAGGCTTGAATGGTGAAAGAATTACCATAGAACTCGGAAGTATGGATAGGAATTTTCAGTTGACGTGTATCAGAGGACCGAAGGGATCGAGGATGGGAACTAATATTCATCATCAATCATTTCAGCCGTAAAACGTCCACTACTGAACACAAGCCTCTCTCATAGATCTCCATTAGGGGTAGTTGCCATACTCACCACGCCTGGCAGGCGGGTTGGCGAGCGCAGTACGGGATGTTGATACACGGAAAGACGCTACTGCCCAATTTCCGGAGGTATCCCTTAGCAGGCTCTTACTGCATCCATGGACATGAGAGGAGGGGTAACATTCTACAGGCACCCCACGGCTAACTAATATTAGTGAAATATTTTTTTTTAAATGTCCTTGTCTTATGTTTCCAGTACAACATGGAGTCCAGTGAATTAATAGACGTAAACCCGACTTCCATCGCGCGGGTCACCTCCACACTCCTCGTTACGAAGAGCTCTAGCGAGGATGCCTACAGCTGTCTCATGACCGCTGGAAGCAAAACTGCGAGGGCGACCACGGTAGTTTACAGGGATGATTCAGGTGAGATATGAACTAAGAATGTGCCAAGGGATACTTTTATATCCGATATCTATGCTAACACTAATCTCTCAATACTATAAACAGGAAAGATTCATCATTCATTTTCATCATTTTAGCCGTAAAACGTCCACTACTGAACTCAGGCCTCCCTCATGGATCTCCGCGAGGGGTAGCTGCTATACTCACCACGCTTGGCAGGCGGGTTGGGGAGCGCAGTACGTACGGGATGTTGATACACGGAAAGATGCTGCTGCCCATCTTCCGGAGGTATCCTTTAGCAGGCTCTTACTGCTTCCACGGGCATGAAAGGAGGGGCAACATTCTACTGCCGGCACCCCATGGCAAAGGAAAGATTAGAATCTTGTATTTTGTAACGAATAAACTCAAAAACTACTGGACCGATCTTCACCATTAGAATGCTACATTATCTCTGAGTAACATAGGCTATATTTTATCCTTGTATTCCCACGGGAACAGGAAATACGCAGGTGAAACCGCGGATTGCGGCCAGTAATAAATAAGTGTGATAAGCGATGACATTGACTCTGAGTCAGTCCTGCAAAGAATCCATATTTTTCTAAATGATGAATGTACGGTAACATCCCGTACTGCGCTCGCCAACCCGCCTGCCAAGCGTGGCGAGTAGGGGAGTGCCGGCAGTAGAATGTTACCCCTCGTCTCATGCCCGTGGATGTAGTAAGAGCCTGCTAAGGGCCTCCGGAAGATGGGCAGCAGCGTTTTTCCGTGTATCAACATCCCGTACTGCGCTCGCCAACCCGCCTGCCAAGCGTGGCGAGTATGGCAACTACCCCTTATGGGGATCCATGAGGGAGGCCTGCGTTCAGTAGTGAACGTTTTATGGCTGAAATGATAATGAAAGCTAATGAAGGCGTCTCAATAGTTCTCAATCCTCCTCAACAGATGGCAGCACAGTATCAGAACGCTACAAGCTCTACCCAGAAAAACCTCACATCGTGGTCTCATACAAGATGTTCGTGGACGAAATAGGCAGTAACGTGGTGCTGCCGTGCCGCGCCAAGGGACACCCGCGGCCTCGGATCACCTGGGTGAACAATAGGAACGTCATTGTGAAGAATGATCCTAGGATGAAGGTAGTTGCACTTAATCATCATTTCAGCCGTAAAAGGTCCACTACTGAACACAGGCCTCCCTCGTGGATATCCATGAGGGGTAGTTGCCATACTCACCACGCTTGGCAGGCGGGTTGGCGAGCGCAGTATGGGATGTTGATACACGGAAAGACGCTGCTGCCCATCTTCCCGAGGTATTCCTTAGCAGGCTCTTACTGCATCCACGGGTAGGAGAGAAGGGGTAACATTCTACTGCCGGCACCCCACGGCAATGAATCGATCTGATTGGCACGGATGTATGTACATACTGTGGATTAATAAATGTTCTTTCTTTCCTTCTTCTTCTTACTTTAATCACTTTGTCGGGGTTTCATACATCTAAAGGCCCTGTCAAACAGAGAGCGCAATTAGCGCGCGTCAAGGCGCTAAAGCGTCCTGGCCTTAACGTCGTACACTTTGTGTGTGACAGCTTCGACGCTACTCAGTAGTCGTCCCTCACGATAACGAATAGGTAACTACTACTTAGTCACGATGTCTTAATTGATTGACTGCACTGTTCCTTGTGTTATACCAAGACGGGTATTTTCTAACACATTCTATTAACTTTTCAGTCATTCTCACTAATAATTTACGAAGAACACACCCGGCGCTAACTAATATTCTGTAATAAAATATAACGCGACGTCATGACGCGGCGCTAAAGCGTCGCCAGTACAGTAAAGCGTTGTCAGTACAGCACAGCGCGACGCTATAACGCGGCGCTAGGCCAGGACGCTTTAGCGCCTTGACGCGCGCAAATTACGCTCTCTGTTTGACAGGGCCTGCTGTTCATTGTATGGTACTAAAACCTTATTTGTTCTCAGGTGCTTCGCTCAGGTGAACTAGTGATATCCTCTCTCCGGTGGACAGACATGGGCGGGTTCAGGTGCCAAGCCGAGAACGCGGCGGGGACACAAGTCACCGAGACCTTCGTCTACCCTGCTAAAGTAAGTAGCTTCATTATTTCAAATCAAGTCAAATCATTTATTTGCCGAATACATTATTGTCTTGTGGGTAACACTCTACTGCCGGCACCCCACCATTATTTTTTAGTGTTATTTGTAATGTGTTTATAAACTTTTTCTATAAAGTTTCATAATATAGGCATAATATATTATAATATTAATTTACTCGGTACGAGTAGCGCCATCTACTATTGAGTAGAAGAACTAAGGAAAATTTAACGAAATTCGTAACCATTCGTTTTAATTTTTGAGTCTTTCTTAGTTACATAATATTTAGACGCAGTTAGGTACCAAATGTTTTAGTCTATTTATACAACATAGACGAAAACATATTCTCCTTAATTTAAAAAATGTGAATAATATTCAACAGTCAATATGCGGTTTATTCTCGGATTTTCAAAGACTTAATAAAAATATGAGTTGATTAATTTAATCAGCTTATTGATACACTTTAATCATTCACACACAGGGAGACCTATGACCAGCAGTTCTACGGCTGATGGTTTCAGCGTTTTATAATAAGAAACTAGTATAGAATTCGTTATGTATATTATAATTTGTGCTTGTGTGACAGCACAAATTAGGTAGTTACATAGGTAAATTGATTTCTTGATATTAATTGTATTTTTTTCTCTTTCAGGCCGGTTAGGACGAACAGACGGACGAACAAGCAAGCGTGAAGAATACTTAACACGGATGTTCCTATAAATAAGTTTAAAGGTCCTTACACTAGCCTCGCTGCGACTTCGCTAACAAACAAATGCCTCCTTACTAATAAACGGTGATTAAATAAATAAATAAGCAGTTTTGTAAACAATTTCATACAATTATTTTTGTAAAAACGTGAAAGACTCACGTAGTATTGTAACGTCGATGATGATTTCCTTGAAAAATCGAAACGTGTCGGAATAACTTTCGACGTTATACACGAATAGTATATCTCACGTTAATTTTGAAATTTCACACAAAACTGTCATAAAACCCGTTAATTATTTGCAAAAAAACTGTCATAAGCTCCATCAATTAGGGCTGATTTAATCAGTGTGTATTAGTAAGGGGTGAATGTGTTTTTGGTAACTTTTTAAAGCTAGAAAAATTGGACTCCTTATCTATATAGATTACTTACAGCATCTGCAACTGTTAACCCAGGCTATATAGAAACACTGCAGTGCCTGGGACATTGTTAGATGCTTGCAGTAATTATATCATGCTCTCAGCTTAGTCTTGTTAAAAACATGTAGATTCATGTGCTACAACAATAATTTTGCTCTGCATTGAATTTAGTTTATATAAAAAAAATATATATTTCATGAGGTAAGTAGTAGGTAAATAACACTGTACTTATAGAGTTATTTAGTTGTAACTCTATTTAAAGAGAATTATTTACCAAAGCCAGGGTGTTACCAAACTACTACCAAAAACTGGGGGTTTGAAATCAGATTATGATAAAGAACATATTTTTTAGCAAAATAAATCTCTTAACTTTCAGTATTGCATTGGTTAGTGACTAAATAACTCTTTAAGAAAAAAATCCCCCGACATGACGACCCCGCCTACTCTAACAAGATTATAATATGTATAACGAAAAAATGAGATAGCAACTAAATTCAAGGTGAATCCTAGGATATTCTAGGATGTCTGAGTTTTGAATATACATCCATTGATAACACGTTTAGTGTAATTTTCTGTATGAAAACTGACATTATGACGTGAAAATCCACTGAAATGCCCAGGCAACGAATGTTACCGCCATAATATGTAGTGACGTGACGGTATTATTATTTTTGTTACCTTTTTTATGCAAAAGTTTTTTTTGATGCCTAATGGTTCTTGACCGTTTCAGTAAAAATATTGTTGAAAATTCTCTTTCCATTTTTGTACAAAATATTTAAATAATAACAGTTTTAAAAGGTACGACCGCGATCGGCCAGTTTTAATGTCTTTGCGGTTATGACATTTTATGTTATAATAAAAATGTTTTTTTGCAACTTAGAAATAATACAATAGCAGAGAACACTTTGAGAGGCAATACAAACAAGAGATAATTCAAACTAAAGAAATGGTGTCAATTCTATTGTTGCACTTCCTACAGCTAATTATAATTAGACATATGAAATTTCTTAGTAGAGCTGTCAACGTAAAATTAGGTTAAATTTTAGAACGGCAATAATCAATTGCTACATATTATTTTAACGTATTTTTAGTTAGCATTAGTTAGGAAGTGTGTGCCAACAGAATTGACACTATAATAAGCCTAAAACTAAAAACACATTACAAAAAAAGCTGCAAAGAAATGTAGAAGTGATTATCTATCTTTTTGATACATTTTACCAGTTAATTTTGTTAGTATTTAAGTTATGTCAAAATATCTTGTGAATTTGAAATTTAATTCAATTGTGCTGAATGTACTTATTTATTTTGACATCTAAAATATTTGAAAAAAACGTTACCAAAGCTCAAAATATTTGATGCAAAGCAGCGGCTGGCCCGTTCTTGATGGAATTCGCAGTGAGTGTGTAACACCTTTACAAATAGTCTGCCTATTTTCGTTTACCTAATAAATTATAAAAAACACTATTATGTGTTTTAAACCGAATAACTATTGTATTATTAATTATTTAAATACTTATGTGATGAATTTTATAAAACTTATTATAACCTGTAGACTGTGATTCTATAAGATTTGTGAAACAATAAAGTATTTAAAATCTTCTAATTTGTTTTTTATTTAATACTAGCTGCACTCCGCAGTTTTACCCGCGTTGTTCCCGTTCCCGTGGGAGTGTGGGGATAAAATATAGCCTACGTTACTCGGGGATAATGTAGCATTCTAATGTTGAAAGAATTTTGATAATCGTTTTAGTAGATTTTGAGTTTATTCGTTACAAACATACAAAATACAACATACAAATCTTAGCTCTTTATAATGTTAGTATAGATTATTATTTTTAGCCCCCCACGGAACAAAAGGGGTGTTATTAGTTTGACCAAACTGTCGAATGCAGTTTTTTCATTAAAAAGTTCTCTAGCGGTGGTTCTTAAACATGTTTCATCAAAATCTGTTTGGATGTTTACAAGATTATGGGGGATGAAAGTGGGGATGAATCATCGAATGTGTCCAAACATACCCAAATTTGGTTTAAAAATATTATTATAAAAAAAATGTCACCGCTCGGACAACACGACTTTTTTCTTTGAATTTTCTATTTTATTCTATCTTTCACAATCAAGCATCAAAAGATGACACGTCAACAATGAAGCGGAAAGTAAATAGAAAAGTACCGCGTTCTACATCTTCAAAATGCATACTGTCTCTTACTTTCTGCCCCCTAATTAGGCTTCTAAAATAATATTATAGTTAATTAGACATAAATAATATTATAGTTAATTAGAAGAAATAGAAAAGTAGATTAACGTTTTATAACTTAACTTGACACTGGCGGAATTGTGTACAACTAAACACAAAAAGCCATAAATTATAAAGACAAGACAAATAGAGTAGGTTTACGTTTTATAAATTAACTTGACACTGGCAGAATTGTGTAAAACCGAACACAAAAAGCCATAAAATAAAAAGAAAAGACAAATAGAAAAGTAGAATTTTAAAAACAATGATCACAAGATCGAAATGAAGAGCGGCTACAGGTGCACTCCCACCACCGCCCGCCCCGCCAAGCTCCACATCCTCGTCCGATGAAGAGGAATTTGTCACACCCCCGGAGACGAGTGAAGTGTCGAGTGACGAGGACGGGCCCCTATCGCCCCCGCCGCCGCGACCACCTGCGACGTGGGCGACCCCTGCTGTCAGCTGGCTTGGGACCTGCATCCAGGCATCCTGCCTCGCAGCCGACCCCCATCACTAATGGCATAGTGCGGCGCATGAAGTGGACAACAGCCGTTAATAAAAACGTTATGCGCGCATTCTATGGGGCTACATAGGGAGGAATTAACCTGATGGCGTATCGAGTTCGGATGCTTCCCTTGTTTGAGGCTCTTGAACCAAGCCTGAACGTTACCGCGCAACGACTGTCTGATCAAACTGTCTATTATCAAGTGCGGGTGAAACAGCGTTCGAAAACACTGGATGATAGTGGTACTTGATCAGCTCCGACGTAAAGGTTCAACTAGTCGCGGAGGCAAAGTCGTCAGTGGGCGCGGCCTAAATGTATGCTATCTCACCTAACATAGTGTGTTTACCCGCGCGCTAGAATGAAATGCACAATGATTCATTCCTAAACCAACCGCCCAAAAATATGTGAATAGACTTTTAGCACAAAGCTTATTATAGAAAAAATTGAGTGTAATCTTTTTAAAATAACATTTATTTCAACTTTTGAATAATTAAACTATGTCGAAACGGCGTTTATTTTTGAGTTTTCTTTCTCCTTATATTAATTAGTTTCGTCCAAAGTTGGGCTAATATCAGTGTTTAAATACGGAAGTTTAGAAGCTTGTATTTTTGAAATAAATACTTTTTTTACGGTTTGGGGTGTATACAAACATAGATTAAGACGAGATATCCTTAGTGTTGGATGGTTAACGTCAAAAAGTGGTATTGTTATCCTTCCACGTTTGTATGGAAAGATGGGCGACTCGTTCATCCTTAAGTGCTCAAGTGATTGATCTGATCATTCACAACGTGACCCAAGTGTCGCGCCGCCGACCATAACACCTACGGCATCGTTGACCTCTCGGAGTGGATCCGTTAATGATATGGTCAATTACGTGTACCCAAAATAATGAGCAATTCAGAAGGGCTTTGGAAGATGAGAGATGAAAGCGATTCTTCAGTACAGATTAGTAGAAATCAAGCCACGTCTTCCTCGCTTGCCGACCCATAGACGAAATTTAGCGACGAAATTTTGGGGGCCTTGGACTCTCTGCTAGCTCCTTATTTGTTGACTAGCAGAGATCTTATTGATACACACTCTATCCTTTCATCATTTCAGCCAAACAATGTCCACTACTGAACACAGGCCTACCTCATGGACCTCCATGAGGGGTAGTTGCCATACTCACCACGCTTGGCAGGCGGGTTGGCGAGTACACGATATTGATAAACGAAGAGACACTACTGCCCATACTGCCCCGGAGTTATCCCTTGGCAGATTCTCACTGCATCCACGAGCGAATTGATTGGTTCATTGTAGAGAGGTATTCCTCTCTTGATTCTCTCTACAACATTCTACTGCTGGCACTCCACAGTATGCCTAGAACCTATAAAATGAAGTTATCAAATTATTAAGAAACGATTTGTCCACATCGTGTCCTCAAATATAAGGTACGCACGAAGTAAAGCTTATTGCAGAATAATGTGAAAGGAACTAATAGAGCCACGAATATACGACCGATCATGGAGATACCACGAAACTACTACGAAATGGTTATCAGGACATGCTCTTCATCATCATGTCAGTAGGACGTTCACTGCTGACGTAATGCCCTCGTGGATCTCCAAGTAGTGAATATGTGGGGGTTGTTGCCATATTTAATCAAAACATTATAGCGCATAGTTTGTAAATTTTGTAGTGTTAAACCACATTTGGGGAAGGCCTTTGCCCAGCAGTCATCATCATCATTTCAGCCGTAAAACGTCCACTAATGAACAAAGGCCTCCCTCATGGGTCTCCATGAGGGGTAGTTGCCATACTCACCACGCTTGGCAGGCGGGTTGGCGAGCGCAGTATGAGATGTTGATATATGGAAAGATGCTGCTGCCCATCTTTCGGAAGTATCCCTTAGCAGGCTCT
Source organism: Pasiphila rectangulata (assembly GCA_963082625.1). Taxonomy (NCBI): domain Eukaryota; kingdom Metazoa; phylum Arthropoda; class Insecta; order Lepidoptera; family Geometridae; genus Pasiphila; species Pasiphila rectangulata. The sequence goes on along the minus strand of OY720261.1, from coordinate 10,619,364 downwards.
TACTGCATCCACGGGCATGAGAGGAGGGGCAACATTCTACTGCCGGCGCCCCACGGCTATTGCCCAGCAGTGGAACAATACAACGTGTATTATAATAACTTTTGTTCTAAGACTTTTCAGGATTTAGTGATTTTCATTCAAGAAAAGGACACGAAAGTTTTAACTTCAACAGCTGATTATACGATAATGACAACCTAAAAGCCAGCTGATTCTTGACAGGGTCATTGTCCTCAGGTACAAATTAAAATATCAAAAACCTCAAATAGTATTTTTATTATTAAAAAGTAAAAAAAACCGATTTTGACCTTAGGATTATTTTCACATCACACCATCTAGTAAAATCAATAAAATCAATATAGAGGTACAGGGCGTCCCACGGATATGCCACATGGAGGGAAAGTACCTTGAATATTGTAGATGGAACATTTTACTGAAAGAAGACATTATTTGAATTTAAAATACAATTTAAACTGCATTCATAGATATTTAAATAATAACATGGTTGAACCGGGAATCGAACCCGTCACACGAGAAAAATAATCATCCTGTAGTTTTATCATACCGATCGAAAGGCTTCATCATAAGGATTATTTTTTGCTAAATAACATAGTGTCATCTATCGATCGCTCGCGAAAGACGCTGCTGCCCATCCTCCGGAGGTATCCCTTAGCAGGCTCTTACTGCAACCACAGTATTGAGAGGAGGGGTAACATTCTACTGCCGGCACCCCACGGCTCTAGTTTTCCTATAAGAGGTGTTTACACATTGACCAAAACACCGCCTTATGATTTAAATGATGTCATCATCATTATATCAGCTGTAGGACGTCCACTGCTGGGCAAAGGCCTCCCTCATTGATCTCCAAGTAGTCAAAGTCAAGATCAATAAGTGTTTATTCAATAGAGCAAAAAGCCAGATAGAATAGTCAATTAACAAAAGAAGAACAAGACACATTTAAATTCGCTTCGGATTTTTCCAATTCGTTCGCTTTTTTTCCAAGTGAGGGAAAGAAACGAACAAGAAACCTCACTCTTTCACTTCTATTCATTGTCACAATATTTGTCTTAATATTATGCTTGATTTAATGTCCGCAAGGATGTTTGATAGCTTGGATATTGCAAGATGACTTCATTTCTTATCGTGGCTGAACCGAGCAACACTCGGCCAAGGGTCAATATCGTTCGAATAATCTGTAGTCCTGTTGTAGTTTGATTTTGTTTTATTAAAATAAACCCATGAATCGATAGTTCGGTCGCCTCAGATGGAATGGCTTATTAAAGGAACGCACACAGTTTTCGATAAATGATTTATTTGCTTTTTGGAGCCTAAATTTAGGGATGTGCAATAAAATTTTCGTTTCTTGTATTTATGCTATGCATATCATTTTTTTTTTTTATTTATTTAGGTACACAAAACACAAAACAAGCAATACAAAAATAATAATAAAAACACTGAAAATGATCTGGCTTGAATCGCAACTCATGTGTACACGACAAACTTATAATATAATTTATGTTAAGTGAAGCTTAATTAAAAACAAGAAGACAAAAAATGCAAACAATATTAATTATTATTGGAAGGCCAATAAACCTATATAACTACCTTATAATTATTTATTCATCCTATTGTCGTTACAACACTACTACTGGAGAATCGTAGCTGTTAAAATGGAGGATGTCTTTAACAGTTGTAATATATTTATATAAACTGTAACAAAATATATCCAAATTAGGGTTTTCTTTTGCTAGTTCGTTGTAAATCCTACACATTCTTGATAGCGGGTAGTAAAACGAAATATTATTTTCATCACATCTTTTAATAAAGTTATTTTTATATTTGTGTGCATACAGTAAGTTTTCATAAATACATTGCGATATAGCCAGTTCCATATGGTAGTTTCCAGATCCTTATTTATGTATATTTAAAAATAAACAATTCAATTCTATAGAATTGAATTCCACTCGTTTGGTTGCGCGCCGCGCCGATTTCGACCGTCATTTGGTTTGCGTTTTGGCGCGAAATACGGCGGGCGCCCCGCGTCGGCGCTAAGTGGATACTGGCTCGGTTCTTACAATGGAACGTATTGCGGTATTTATGCTCTATGGAAAGGGTTTGAATGAAGCTTGTCAGTACAATCATTCATAATTTAGTCTGTGTTCGGGATATACAGACTAAAAATTATTTTTTGAATGTGATTAGATACTTTACTGCGAGGCTTCGATTTACCTGTTACAGTGTTAATAAGTCTCCACGTCGTTGTTATTTTATCGGATGATCTCATTATTTTGATTTTTAGAAACAGAGATTTGGCTGTGTGACATGCTTTTTTAAATACTTTAGAATAATTACTTACATATTGTAAAAAACGAACGATCCAACAGTAACATCATGTAACATAAATGCTCTAGTAGCATAAAGATCGTAATTTGTTTCTACTTCTATAAATTCCCAGAGTAGCCCAATCAATGAACCCGGTTCTATCTCTAGCTTTGCATCTTTTTGGTTTGAATATGTGATCGTGTTCCTGATTTATAATATTTGACAATTTTACATATAGATCATTAGGATTATCCAAGCTCGTTATATTGGCTAATTTAAGATTTATGGTATCCCGGAATCTCCTGGTGATCTCCATAAAGTGAGACGCCGAGGTGTTGACTGGGCGGCTGGAATGATGCCTCGCGGAGAGGCGAAACACGTGTTGTCGTGTGGGTTTGGGTATGCATGCTGCACTAACAACCTAGTTCTCCCTGCATGTGCATAATTAGCGGGCGGGAGGGTGGTGCTCATGCATCTCAGCATTAGCGGAATTAAAACTACATAATTTTCATTGCATTTTATTGTCATGGATTTCCGCAAAGTAACGCCTGATTCCATTAAATACTTATACAGAAAAATGATGCTTCCCATCTTGCGGCGGTGTCTCTTTACAGGCTCTTACTGCATCCACGGGCATGAGAGGAGGGGTAACATACTGCTGCCATTGCCAAGCCATGCCAAGATTTGAAAATATGTTGAAATATAACTTCAATTCATTTAATTCACTTTGTTCCATATAAGGTATTAAATAATTCCAGAGATATCACAATTTCAAATGATTGAATCCATTATAAGTTGATTTATGATCCTTTCAGATGCACTAACAGTTGAAACACGGTTCTAAGGGCGCGTTTCCACTGCGGAGTAGCGCAGAGTTATTGACCAATCACAATCCTTTTCTCGAGCGTTGTGCTATTTGAGCGTTGGCCAATTAGCCGGCAGTAGAATGTTACCCCTACTCTCATGCCCGTGGATGCAGTAAGAGCCTGCTAAGGGATACCTCCGGAAGATGGGCAGCAGCGTCTATCCGTGTATCAACATCCCATACTGCGCTCACCCCCTCCTCATGGATCATGAGGGGAATTACCATGCTCACCACGCTTGGCAGTCGGGTTGGTGAGCGCAGCACGGGATGTTGAAACACGGAAAAACACTGCTGCCCATCTTCCAAAGTTATCCCTTCAGATTCTTACTGCATCCATAACAATCTATATTTCAGTTCAAAGATCTTTACTTCTTATATACAACAATAGTCACTTACACGAGAAACTTAAACACTAGTAAATATTAAGTATATACATTTTTTTCATTATCTGTGTTTAGTTACAACAAGCATTGGTACAGGGGTACCAGAAAAGGGGGCGAAGGTTTCCGAAAAATGCCATTTTTGACCTTTGGTGACCTATTGAGGTCACAATAACTCCGGTCCCTGTGAGCCTAGGGTCACCAAAATGAATCGGTACCCTTCTCTCATTAAGACAGTACTAAAAGGTTTCATGTGTAAATCAGTCAACGAGTTCGGTTATGATCGTGTCATGCACAGACAGACAGACAGACAGCGCTATGCATAATAGGGCGCTTTGCCTCCTAATTATAAAGTATTATTATCCCAAAAGAATAGTAACCTCGCCAACATGCTTAACTAGTTTTGATTTGAAAGGTCCAACGGTTTCTGCACTTTTGATCTCTTAAGGAAGCTTGTTGTAACACTGGGCCCCTTCATGGGTAATTGTCCTTCTATTTCTTTTTAAATTGTAGAATTATTCAATAAGCACTTCTCCTTCGTAATCCCCTAATAATGGTAACGGCCCATTTCCCCACATCTCTGCAACTGCGTCGTGCGCGCGTCACTCGGCTATCCATCGATTAGTTATGTCGGCCGGTGGCGCGAGGCATGCGATCTAGCGAAAGCGGGTTAGAGGCAGGGCAACAAGTAGTCCTTCTGCCAGGTCTTATCTCTATATAATATAGTCCTAATACAATTTGTCTACCATTAAACACCCCTAATATACTTACTTATTTGTTTTATTATTTTTCTTCTTTGATTAAATTCTTAGCTTAGTTAGTTTGTAAGAATTTTGTTTTTTATTTCCTGTTGTAAAATATGTGTAATTTTTGGTTCAATATAAATAAATTAAATCTAAATCTAATATTAACACGATCTAGCGATAACGTGTAGTCTAACTGTGCAAGGATGACTTAAGACCTTCTTACATTCGTGAATTTTCTTTCTTGGAAACTCTTTACAATGCAGAAATATGCGCTATTCTCGGATTTAGCTACACAAATTTCAAAATTGATACAATAATTAACCCTCAGAACCTCAGGAAAAAAATTGTCGTTGTTAGCTCTGGAAACCAAAAGAATCATCGTCACGTAGGCAGCATAGAATAGGAAGAGACTTCTTCTCATTAGAAGATAATTTGACGACCTCTGTGGCACAGGGGGCGAAGGTCCGCCTTCGACGCGTGAGGTTGCGAGTGCGATTCCTGCCTAGGGACAAATGTCTGTTCGATCTGCAGATACTTGTTTAGGGTATTCTGGATGTCTTTCAATGTATAATAAAAAAAATATCTATCTTTGTATTATTATATATTAGGTTTATCAGTGAGACCTGTTATTTCCTCTGACTAAAAGCTGATTTTGCTGAGAGGATGGTATAGGTGCTGGGCAAGCCAAATCCATCTAACAATCTCCCAGGCACTGCAGCGTCCTATACATCACGAATACCAGTCCGATGCGAAGGCCTATTTATATTTTAACGTACAAGACAGTTTGTTGAAGTATTATCTATTTAATTACATACTTACATATTGTTGTATACCAAAAGTTTCGGTTAACGTAAGGTGAATTTAAAGTAACAGGTTATTAAAAAATGAATTGTAGACAAAGGAGTAAATAAAACAAACAGGAAAAATCTATAATTCTGTAGGCTTATTTGTATGTTGATATCACTTTGGCTCTCCTCTCGTGCCTTGGGCCACGTCAAATCAGTATCTCGTAATTTCCCGGCTCACGAATGCGCTATCGACTCACGGTAATGACAGTAAACTAATATAATACGAACATAAACTAATATATCTGCAACATTCATTTCATTTTAATTTGCTAACTCTTGTCACGATAGCGGAAATCCAATCTGGTAACCTAGATAAGGAAATTGCGGGCACATGAGACCTTACGACTTTATGTGTCAGGGTGACAGCCGCAATGAAAAATATTTATTACTAGGTGACCCGTGCCCAGTTCGTTATGCTGCCATGCTGTAACAAATCTGACTACCACGAAAAAGTATTTTCGTTTATCGGTGTTAATATAGACACTCACAAATAATGTGGCTTGCTATTTGTAAACGAATTTTCAAAATCGGATCAGTAGATCCAAAGATTTGGATCAGAAGATAAGAAAGTTTGTGAGTTTGTGAGGTTGTACGGGGACAACCTCACAAACTCACAAACTTAACACTTAAACAATTTAAACTGCATTCATATTTAAATAATTACATAATTGAACACGAGAAAAGTAATTATCCTGTAACTTTATCATACCGATCGAAAGGCTTCATCATAAGGATTATTTTTTGCTAAATAACATAGTGCCAGAAATAAAAGGAAGAAACTAGCAGTGAAATAAAGTAAAAATGTTGCACTATAATGAGATAATTATCTATCTACGTGTATGTCTACCATACGCATAGATAGATAATTATATCATTATAGTACAACTTTTTTTTTAAATTTGTACTATAATTTCAGTTGCGTGCAATAAAATAGCAAGTAATCATAATTTGTTGACTCAGCGACTATTGTTCCGATAGTTATTTCCGATAACGCACTCATAGCGAAGTCTCGATCAACATCGAGAAAGCAGCCAGATCCAAAAGGACTCCTGGACTCGGCACGTATAGTAAGGAGATTCCTCTCCGTGCAGCCCTAGTCACCGACCGCTTGAGCCTTGATTCGCGGCCGGTGATCCACCGCTTTGATATATTTTTATTGCAAAGTATTTCTTTTTCTATTTCTACAAGATGTATTATATCATGTGTACTAACATGAAAGGGGGGGTTTCTGCCCGTGAAAACAAGTAGTTTTGGAAGGAAAAAAATCGGGAGTTCGTATATTTTTAGATATTCAGATTTTTTTTAAATTTTTAAATAAAATTATAAAAAAAAATATTTACAGTTAAAAAACCTCTGTGGCTATAGATATTTTTATTTGTACATATTCGGCAAGGTACCTCTTCGCGGAGTTCAATGACCCTGACAAGAATCAGCTGGCGTTTAGGTTGTGTTAGCTTATTTAAAAGTCATTATTTGATTTATGAGAAAATATTTTTTCTATTTTTAGAAAAAATATCCTGAAAAATAAAAATATCTTGCTTATTTTATATTTTATGTTGAATTATATTATCGTTCTATTTAAATCAAATAAATTAAATATGCCGTGTTAGCTTGTTCAAAAATTATACTTTGATTGAGAAACTATGGTAAAGTTGTTAATTTTTGATTATCTATTTAATGTAAAATTGTCCTGATGTTCTTATTTAAATCAAATTAACATGGCGGAAGTCCGTGATAAATGTAGATTTTAAATATTATTAATGTTTCTACAAAATAAGTTAATTTTAGCTTGTATTTTACGAATATGTCTTGTATTTGTTTTGAGTGATTTACATTATAAAATTACTTGGTAGCTCATTTGACAACCAATAATTATTAAAAAAAACTTCAGTTAAATACGAGTCAAAAACTGACACTTTTAGAGAGCGCTTACTGGAAGACGGTGGTCATTGAGCCACATGATTATCGTATAATCAGCTGTTGAAGTAAAAACTATCGTGGTCCTTTCTTGAATGAAAATCACTTAATCCTGAAAAGTCATTGGTAAGCTCAGAATTGTGGCTAAGTACACATAGTATAATTACACCCTGTATAAAGTAAAATAAGTATTTTGATGAGCTTACAATGTAGCAAATAAATTATATGTATTAATAATATATTTTTTTACTGTAAGAACAGTTATTGTTTCTGTATTTGTTTATAGTAAAAAAATATTTTGTTGAGTTTACGATTAAATGATGCGGAATAATAATAATACATATATACACTTGTTCTTTCGGACTTTGAAAAGCTGTATTAGCTAAGTGTTAGCAGTAAGACACTTATGTATAACGAAAATATAAAGTTGGTAATATCGCCTTTCAGATCTATTACAGATGATTTAAACAGCGAAAGCAGCAAGTATTTAAACTGTATGTAATTCTGTTGGCACACAGCCTAACTAAAGCTTATTAAATTTGGTTAGTATCGTCCTAAAATGAAAACGTAATGATAATTTCAGCCGTAGGCCTGTTGTCTACCTCCACTGCTGGACATAGGCCTCGTTGTTGTTGTTGCCATACTTACCACTCTTGGCAGGCGGGTTGGCGAGCGCAGTGCGGGATGTTGATACACGGAAAGACGCTGCTGCCCATCTTCCGGAGTTATCCCTTAGCAGGCATCCACGGGCATGAGAGGAGGGGTAACATTCTACTGCCGGGACCCCACGGCAACGGTGAAAGATGATACTTAATTCTTATAGAGCATCTTAACATTTGATGCGCATTCTCGTTTCTTAAGTTTCGACCTTGTATGAATCACCCTGTACATGATGTTTTAAGTTGTAAGTACTTACTTACTAAACATAATGTACAATACTAGTATCTAATTACATGAAGGTTGCTTTTGATTCAAAACTGTAACGTTTTGAGTAGTAGAGTTGGGACATTTACAAGATAATTACCTACGTAGAATTATGATGATGATGAAAACCTAAGTAAGTAACTATGACTATGATGATATATCAGCCGTATGACATCCAATGAAGACAAAGGACTCAATGATCTCCAAGTACTGCGGTTGGAAGCTGTCTGTATCCACCGCCGACCAACGGTTCTCACCGAGTCGTCTGCCCATCTTGTAGGCGGACGTCCTGCGCTGCGCTTGCTCGTGGCCTCCATTCGAGAACTTTGCGGCCGTTAGTGTAGTAAAAATTCCATTATCAGAACTGTATGTAAAAACAAGCAAACATTAAGTAAAACAAACAAACCCAACAGTAAACTTAAATTTAGCTCAGCTAACTATGCTATGAAGCGCTCCATTAGACACTATAACCACTATTGAATTCCCCATGGATCCCATCACCAGAACCGAGATTTGATCATCCTGAAATTGTATCTTATCGGACCCAAAAAGCGTTGCCAAATCGCTTCATAAGCGACAGAGTTCTGAGGTAAAAAAGATTTAAAAAAATACAGACGACTTGAAAACTTACTTACCTCTAAGCTAACTACTACCATAGCTAAAACTATGTAACAATGTATAATGTATGCAATAAATAAATCTGAAAACCTCCAAGTTTAACAATACAGATTTACTCGTCAAAACTATAAAACCTGTCCCATCTCTACTCGTTATACTTACATTGCGCAAGCGCGAGCGATGCACGCGTCACTATTATGACAATTGCGCACAATCGCGCGGTAATCGATACGGCTCGATCTCATCACTATGTGGAGCGAGGTTCCCTTTCCATCGCCTGAAGGTGCATCTGATCTAGATGATTTAATGATCATTTTTTTTCTAAAAAGCTGTGTTTGTACATTGTATTTTCGCGATCTGTAGACATTTAAAACTGATTAACGGGACATGATCAGTCTACCCGAGGCCACAGAGCTATAAGGCACTCGAAACGTCGGGAAATAAACTATTTATTTATTTATTTATGGACACCCAACAAAAGAATCACAATAAAATATAGACTTATAACTAATTTAACTTATGTCAATGTGTTCCTCCACTTACAGGATGTCACAGCATGCAGGAATACACATTTTGCAACAATAAAGGCCATAACAAGTAATAATTTTACGAGAAGGTATGACAAATAATAAGTTAATAAATAATAATAAGTCCTTAAAATTCAAAATTACGAATACTTATACAAGAAATGTAAAGTGTACTGTTCTTATATTTTGTAAATATATTATTATTTATAACAGCATTATTTAAGAGTTTTAATAATTAACTGGTTGTAGGTACAACATTCGATATAGGTAAATGACTTTCTGTAATAATAATCCTACTAATATCTTAACCGCAACAGTTTCTGACAATGTATGAATGTTTTTTTACTCTTTCACGCTAATACTAGCCTACGGATTGAGCTGAAATTTTGCACACGTTTGCAAGTATTTTGGCCAGGATTAAAACATAGGCTACATTTAGCCACAGAATACCAGCGCAGTAATAGCTTGCTGAGCAATGCTATTCCTGCTTATAAACTTAAGATAATAATAATTTAATGTATAGAAATATTGTTATTATGACTTTTGTTCAAATAAACGGTTTATTATCTTATCTTATTTATCCGGGTACAACGTTTTTTACGCGATAATGTTCCGGCAGGATATTGAAGGCGTGTTGGCCGAGTGGTATGTACCTCCGACTTTCACTCCGAAGGTAGTGGGTTCGATCAGGCCGCGCATGGATGAAAGTTACTCTACAAAACTTGATAGCTAATGTAGTTGTTTGAAATGTTTATTATTTTGTGATACTTACATACATTTAATATTGCTTTAAGACCTCATCACTCCAGCCGTAAAAAGTCCACTGATGAACACAGGCCTCCCTCATGGATCTCCATGTGGGGTAGTTGCCATACTCACCACGCTTGGCAGGCGGGTTGGTGAGCGCAGTATGGGATGTTGATACACGGATGGACGCTGCTGCCCATCTTCCGGAGGTATCCCTTAGCAGGCTCTTACTGCATCCATGGGCATGAGAGGAGGGGTATCATTCTACTGCCGGCACCCCACGGCTTTAAGACCTGAGTTTCATCATTTGGTATAATGCGTATGTAGTTTAATTAGGCCTAGCAGTTAGTAGCTATAAACCACAGATGGACTAATACTATACAGCATAGGAGGAATTTCCACCTACCCACTGCAGTGTGCGTTGGGTGATACGGCACATTCGGGCGACCACTTATAGATGTCATCACAAGTACACACTACTACTTAATTTAATCATTATCATTACAGCTGGAGGACTGCTACTCACATCTAAAGATAGGCCTATCAGACATCTCCAAGATCATGGCGAGTATGGAAACAATCCCCTCATGATCTTAATTTTATACTGGTATAAAATTGTCTTTTTTTTGTTATAAGTACCTGTAATTAGTAATTAATATTTTATTGGTGACTATTTTTTGTTTATTAGTGCAGGTAATATTGTAAAATCATTGTAAATACGATAGGACTGACATCTTGTAAAATATAGGGCGTTATAAGTAACCTAATCTAATCTTATCAGCCTGTAGGATCCCACTGCTGGGCAAAGGTCTCCCTTCCCTTGTTATAAATAAATTGAAATAAAAATAAATATTGATAGATTCACTGGTACCGGTTCCAGTTAATACAAGACAGAACATATGGAAGGAGCACAATGTCTTCTATTCATCATCATCATCATCATCATATCAGCCGTAGGACGTCCTCTGTGGACAAAGGCCTCCCTCATTGACCTCCAAGTACTGCGGTTGGAAGCCGTCTGCATCCACCGCCGACCAGCGGTTCTCACCAAGTCGTCTGCTCATCTTGTAGGTGGACGTCCTACGCTGCGCTTGCCGGTCCGTGGCCTCCACTCGAGAACTTTGCGGCCCCATCGGCCATCTGTTCTGGAAGCTACATGGCCTGCCCACTTCAACGTGCTAATCCGTTTGGCTATGTCGGTGACCCAAGTTCTTCTACGTATCTCCTCATTTCTGATTCGATCCCGTAGAGAAACCCCGAGCATAGCCCTCTCCATAGCTCGTTGAGCGACTCTGAGCTTATTCATAAGGCCAATAGTGAAGGACCACGTCTCGGTGTCTTATATTACAATTATTTAAATCCTCATGGATCCCATCATCAGAATGATGCAACACCCAAATCACAGGCATTATCTGAATCGTCTGATATAGACGCAAAGGCTGATGATGATGATGATGACTCAAATATGTATATGGGGCGTACATAACATACAACGATTTATGTGATTTCAGCTACAAGTCAAGGAATTTATCATTTTATGGGTTCAATTTTTTTTAAATTACATTACTTATCCGCCGTGGGGTGCCGGCAGTAGAATGATACCCCTCCTATCATGCCCATGGATGCAGTAAGAGCCTGCTAATAATAATAATAATAAAATGTTCTTTATTCAGATAATTAAAATCCACATTACATCACATTAAAATAAAAAGGGATACCTCCGGAAGATGGGCAGCAGCGTCTATCCGTGTATCATCATCCCATACTGCGCTCACCAACCCGCCTTCCAAGCGTGGTGAGAATGGCAACTACCCCTCATGGAGATCCATGAGGGAGGCCTATGTTCATCAGTGGACGTTTTACGGTTTAAATGATGATGATGATGATGACATTACTTAGTTTTATTTCTTTACTCTCTAATTTTATGCCACGATATAGCCTCCTTCATTTTCCTGTCCATCCCAAGGTCGCCTGGAAGAGATCGCTCATAACAATAAGGCTGCCCTTTGTAATCCTGTGTTATTTTTTTTTATCTGATTTCTAAATTGTTTATGTTCTTTTAATGTGGTGTGCAATAAGGAGTTTTCTATCTATCTATCTGTATATTATGGTCCAAAACCTTAAAAATACTCATTTTAATCTAAGTGAAAGCTAAATTTAGTTAAAAAAGTGCCATACTGAAAGCCTAAAACTACAAGTACACCCAATCAGTAAGCGGTACCCATTTTGTATTAAATTTGTGCGATGCGACATCAAGCCCTGTCACAGCGATTAGGAACTATAGATCTGTGTTACGGGTGAAGTAGGAATATAGTAAAACATTTTATGCCTGATCCACTATCGAATAAGATGATAGATAGAAAGATAGATAAAACGTTTATTTACGACTGCAGACAACATACAAGAAACAAAAGCCGAGTACAACATAACAATACATCAAATAAACACAATATATAACAAATTAAGACAATATAATTAGCAATCAAAATGTTATGTGCTGCAGCACGTCAAAAGGTCATGTCTCAGCGTGAGATATGCTCAAGGAGCAAACGCTGATTTTCAGCCATAGCCTGTAGAGTGCAAGCAGAACGAGATGCAATCCGTGTGTTGTGTACCTACATTATTTAAGTGTTATACAGATGGTGAATAGATTGATATTTATTACATTAAGATTGATAGCATGTATTGAGTACCTACGTTTTTAAGTGAAATCTAAGCCTGTTGTTGTTACGTTTTGCAGAGATTGTAGTCTTATTTTTGGCAAACGAAGTGTTTAGGTATACCTTCAATTTGTTTTTTCAGTAATATCCTGTTTTAGTTTAATTTTAAAAGTGCATTTATTATTTACATTACGAACCGGCGGAGGAATATTGTTCCAACACTTCGTTGTCAAATATCTAAAGATACCCTTGAAGGACGCAGTTTTATGATCGTGGTACAAAAGCGCAGATCGAATAGAGCGTAGAGAATTTTGTTAAGGTGCAAAACGGAGTTTCGAATGCAGGTATTCCGGCTAGGTAGGTAGGTAATAAGGTAGGTATTTATATAATATATACTCACCGTAGGGTTCCGGCAGAAGAATGTTGCCCCTCTTCTCTTGCCAATGGGGCTGGGTAGTGCCAGGGTAGTGTCACGGGGGACAATGCACAATGCAATGCGGGACGTCCGTGCAGATCTGGTATCCCCCAACAGAATTTGAATTTGAAGGTATTTATTATTAGCCGTGGGGTGCCGGCAGTAGAATGTTACCCGTCCTCTCATACCCGTGGATGCAGTAAGAGCCTAAGGGTTACCTCTGGAAAATGGGCAGCAGCGTCTTTCTGTGTATCAACATCCAGTACAGTGCTCGCCAACCCGCCTGCCAAGCGTGGCGATTACGACAACTACCCTTTATGGAGATCCATGAGGGAAGCTTGTGTTCAGTAGTGGACGTTTTACGGCTGAAATTATGAATGATGACTTCAGACTTTTATAATTATACTTTTGTCTATTGGAAAAGGTTATATTTTTTTCCTAATTTATTAAGTTTAATCGGGTTACAACTATGACATAACACTTTATAGAAAATAGTTAATCAATCTCGTTCAACAAACTTCCTTGTAGAAGACATAATCATATCGACATTAGTGAGTACCTACCCATTAACCTTAAAATGATAATCTACTAGGAGTAAAAAGCCGTGTGGCCGACTTGTATGTACCTCATCATGTCAAACAAGGACTGTCCACGTCCAGACACAGGCCTCCCTCATAGATCTCCAAGTACTGTTCATGAGGGGTAGTTGCCATACTCACACCGCTTGGCAAGCGCAGTAGGGGGATGTTTAGCCCAAGCGCTGGTTGAGCTGCCCATCTTTCGAAGGTATCCCTTGGTAGATCCCTATTGCATCTACGGGCAAGAGAGGAAGGGCATCACTCTACCGCCGGCTCATATAAAAATAAAAAGTAAAGGATCTCTATACATAATTACCACCCCACGGTAAATACATTCCATCTCTTCTAGCCGTAGGACCACTTATTACGTAGTAATAGGTAATCTGTGGTAGTAGTTCTATTCTTTGACATAACGAACTAGGTACACACCACACTTTACACACCTATGCCACAGAATAGTAATGTATACAGTAGTTTGACTCGGCCGTATTTTTGAAATAAATACCTACAGCCGCGCGGTACGTAAAGATGCGATAGGGCTGCCCGCCTCCAGCATTTTAATTATTGTGTTTCCATTTAGTTTTGTGATTGTAAATATACTTTTTTTATATAAACAAATATAATACTTTGTGAATTGAATAGATAAATTGAAAATATAGTGTACACAGAAGTACTATAAAATAACATAGTTATGAATTATTAGAATAACCTACAATCTAAATGATATAAGATTATAAGACCCAGTACTTTTACCTAATGTTTTAAAGTTCCACTCTTACTGATGAAAGCGTGATGTAGGTACCTACCTAAAATTACGCTTAACGTAGGTATTATTTAAAAATATTATATTATATTTTCTTCTACGTAAACGAAGTCGTGGGTAAGAGTTAGCGTTAGCCCAAAGAAACTATTCCACGCGGACGAAGTCGCGGGCAGAAGCTAGTTAATAATAAATAAAATACCACGTCTTTACTTTGAATTATACAAACTAACAAAACGAAACACACATGCCCCGAGGTTTTTACACAAGCGTACCTACCGTATCATGAACCGTATATAACTACCTATTTCACTCGTGTCAATCACTTTCCATTACTCTATTCACTTTATTTAAGAATCCAGATATCTTTTTTTTCGGGAGATAAAAGGGAATACTTGTCCATTAAAAAGACACACATTACGTACCTACCTACTAGGTAGTAAGTAAAATTATTTTATAGTCTTACTTTTCAGAGTTTCCAGGTAATCTAAACAAGTTATCTCTGGATGCATTCTTGAAGATTTCATGCAACCAAAAACAGCACAATATATCCTACTCGACATATTAAATACGAAGGAAGGTATTTGAACTTATTTTTTGAGAAAAAATCGCGCAGTTATTGTTAAAAAAACAACACACCTCCGTTCGTCAATGTGGCACAGTCGCGACTGTTTAGATCCCGAGAAAGGACCGAGATCGAGGCGTGTAGGTATAGCTCGCGCTTCGTCCGTTTGTATGAAGTCGGAACACTGTATACACTGTGCCTATGCTATTAATGCTCTTTTCGACAGCAAAGATTTGAATCTTTGTTCGCCGATGTTTTCAAAGCCATAATCGATTTGAAGGATGCTGATCTGCAAAGATGTTGTGTGTGATAGATAATAGAAACACGTGTCGTCGTATAGGTTTGGGTATGCATGCTGCACTGACAAACTAGTTCTCCCTGCATGTGCATAATTAGCGGGCGGGAGGGCGGTGCACATGCATCTCGTTAAGTATCTTATCTTCTATTGTTATTTCTTTTATTTTATGGTGTACAATAAAGTTATAATCATTCATTCATTCATTCATCTCAGCATAAGCGGAATTAAAACTAAATATTTTCATTGCATTTTAGAGGACTTTAGTGATAGATGGTAACCAAGGGTCTGTAAGGTAAGGATTTGTCTACTCGGTAAGAGTTTCTACGACCTTCCATTTCCATCATCATCTATCATCAAGCTATTTTAAACATTGTATTAACAAGTAATAAGATAAAAGCTTGTTTTTAAAAAGCTTATTTGAAACTTAACTTGTTTCCTTAAATTCCTAATGTAACTGCGACATACAGTCGTTAATGAAATCAAGGAATCTGAAACGCTCTCGTGACGCCAATATAAATCATAGCCATTAGGAATCAAGGTGAGGTCTCCAATGAAAGTGTTTCGCAACCAGCACTTTACGATGTACTTGGTATAGGCCGGTGAGGACTGTGCCAGCGGAAGAACATCGCAGGTTATCTTGTAACCTCAAAGACAGTGGAAAATGTCTTTGTGTAACCTGCATAATGCTGAGTTCATTTTATTTATTTATTACAGTTTTATTAGAAAGCTCATAGTTTATACCAAAACGCTTACAATCAATATATCTCAATCTAACTCTCATATCTAACTCTTCCGTTACTGACTGAGTGACTGACAGACAACGCACAGCCTAAACCACTGGACCTAGAGACTTGAAATTTGGCACACATACACCTTGAGTATCCTAGAGATGCACTAAGAAGGAATTTTTCGAAATTCCCACGGGAACGGGAACTACGCGGGTGAAACTGCGGGATGCGGCTAGTATTAAACTAAAACCAAGATAAACTCAAGATAAGAGTTGAAAATTAACCTCCGGACCATCTTATATATACATATATGTATATATTTACACTTATGCTGTCATTAAATATATCGCACCTCCAGTCGTAGACTGACTCAATTCAAAATTTGGGTGAATTAAGCTAAGTATACAGAACGACTCAAAAAAGTGCGCTCTATCGCCTAGTAAATCAGAAACCCTAATAAATAAACTGTAATAGCACTCTGTTTCATTTATTGTCAAGTTATAGTGTGATTTATCAAAAACTGTCAAAGACCGAAACACGTTTTCTTCATTTCCCAAAAAACATGAATTTTGGATTGAGTCAGTCTACGACTGGAGGTGCGATATATATTTGTTGATCATCGTGAATGTAAGCATTATTATGGTTGATAGCTTTAATTGTAGGTGCGTTATTCGCATGCTGTGTACGTTCGTGCCTGCCAGGCAAATAGAGTTAGGACCATTTTGCAGCTCCTTATTTTATATAAACCCGAACATCGCAGTTTCACCCTTGTAGTTCCCGTTCCCTTGGGTATACGGAGATAAAAAATAGCCATGGATAATGTAGCATTCTAATGGTGAAAGAATTTTGAAAATCTGTTCAGTAGTTTTTGAGTTTATTCATTACAAACATACAAAATACTTTCCTCATTATAATATTGAGAGATGATACTTGTTCTGCCCAATACAATCGTGAGATCTCGTGAGCATGTACTTTTAATTATAATTTCGTAATAGCACAGTTTTAATTGCAAATAGCACTGTAGATTGCAAACTTACGAAATAATCATCCAGATCATGTGGAGGTCGATAAAAAATCAATTGATTTTACTAGCGAGCCGGTAGTAAGTCACGACGATGCTGTCTCCGCAGAGTAATGAAGAAGTGGGTATAGAGCTAGAAGAGAGCTTAACCAGTAAGTAATAAATAAATAATGCTGGATATTTCACAGCACCGTCTAGCCCTAATGTAAGCAGAGCTAGTGTGTATGACATATTTTTTTGTAAAATATAAACACAATGTTAATTACATATACAATACTATACAAAAAAGTCGTGTTGGCCGAGTGGTATGTACCCCCGACTTTCAATCCGAAGGGCGTGGGTTCGATACCGGCAGTGCACCAATGGATTTTTCTTTCTTGATTATTTGGAGAGGTGGTAAAGCAAGTTGATGTTACTTCTTTTCTGGGGCTTTGGACAAGAGACACAAAAGTAAGGCCTTTGCATCTATTATAGATGATTTATACAGCGTCAGCAATTGGTAATCATGCTGTACGGGACGCTGCAGTGCCTGGGACATTGTTTGATGTATTAGGCTTGCCCAGCACCTTTACCATCCTCTCAGCTTAGTCAGCTATTATTCAGAGGAAAGAACAGGTCAATACGTCTGAAGCTAGCTAAGCCGCGGATTTCCTCACGATGTTTCCTTCACCGTTAAAGCACGTGTTAAGTTGTTAAGAGACACATAGCGAAGCGAAAATCGGTCGCTCCTGCTATACTCTGTGGCACTTCCCAGCTACAGATGCTATAAGCTATGCTACTGCTGTATGTACTCTGTGCCACAGAGTATAGCAGGACCATATACATTGGTAGCGTCCATTTGCTTCTTCAATATGGTGTCAAGCTTTGGGGACGTGCACCCGTGCATCCGTGCAGAACGAGCCTTCAGACTGCAAAAAAGAGCGATTATGCGAATCCGATCAGCAATAGTGCAAAGTCCATAGGATCAATCCGTACGGCCGTATTTGAAGTCTTTAGGTATACTAACTTTACCCACCCTGTATACATCAGTCTGCTATGTAAGTATGAAATCACTTAGATAAGTACGCAAGGTGCGGATATGGTCACAGATACGACACACGGCACGGACAACGGCAAAATGCGCTGCCGCAAACGATTAAGTCGGTGACCAGGTCATGTCTTGACGTTACGATACGTTTATACCATAATCCTTAATACGTTCATACCTACATGTTCATACAGCCTTGCCCAAACAGATATAGCGAAAGTTTTTACTCTACCAATTGATATACTCATTGTACAGTAATATCCTTAATTAACTAGGTAGGTACGAAACTAATGAGGAGGTCAAAATATCGACACACTTTGAACGACCTTCGTCGGCTGAGACGCTGAAGTTGCGGGTTCGAACCCCGCCGGGGGACAAATCATTATCATCTCAGCCGTAAAACGTCCACTACTGAACACAAGCCTCCCTCATGGATCTCCATGAGGGGTAGTTGCCATACTCACCACACTTGGCAGGCGGGTTGGCGAGCGCAGTACGGAATGTTGATACACGGAAAGTTGCTCCTGTATTCTTCCGGAGGTATTCCTTAGCAGGCTCTTACTGCATCCACGGGCATGTGAGGTAACTTTCTACTCCCGGCACCCCACGGCAAATGTCTGCAGATATTTGTCTCGGAACCATCTTACATATCTCGCAGTAAACCGACTTAAGTGCAGAACTTTGTTTACATTTGGCACAAATCGAATATGGTTACAATTTTTGCGGGCGATTATACTATTAAATAGTATAAATTTGTATATATTATAGAATAGTATTTTATAATTAAATAGTATATAGTCGCGGCGGTGGCCGGCGAACGGCCGAATACGTCCAAAAAGAGACGTTTTCAGTAAAAAAGAACAACATGTTTTCTACTAAACCTAACAGATGGCGCTGGCAAGTGGAGAAAGCAAGTTTGTGGTTATTCACAATTGCCGTCATTGTCAAATTGTGTTTCCTAAGTTTTCCTACCAGTAAAAGAAAACTAACGGCATCTTTAAGTTTCGAGGGAACTATTTTTGAAGTTTTTACTTTTTAATGAAAACGCCTCACGCTAACAAAAAGGTTTCATGTAAATCGGTCAATGCGTTCGGTTGTAATCGTCAAATACACAGGCAAACAGACAGACAGCGCTATGCATATAAGAAGAAAGAAGAAGAAGAAAATCATTTATTAATCCACAACAAAGGTACATCAGGCACATCAGGGCTTCGCCCCCTAATAACGGTTAATAGCTGATGTATTGAGAACGATAGAGCACAAATCATAAAGTTGCAATTTTATTGTTTATAATTTGTTATAAAATGCAATAGCCTACTGACGGCAGATTTGTAAATCCGCCGCTGCAGGAGGATCCGTAACTATGCCTGTGGGGTATACGGCGGTGCTGGATGCTGTTGAGCTGCGTGACCTCAGAGACACGGTTCTTCGACTAGCTTAGAGGGAAACGCGCGGCAGCACACAAAACCGTGCTGTGCTCATCAGCTTAGTTTAGTTTCGGTAGTCTTTAAGAAATCGTAGTAAACGATGAGACCACCTTTTGTAAAATGTATTATTTTACATTAAAGAACTTTTTATTTATTATTTAGTTTAGTTCGGTTGTAGTAGATGGCGGGATGAACTGGACGTTTCCTGAGCCAAAGTCCATAAACCGGAAAGTGTGAGGGACAGGAGTTATTGTGACCTCAAAAGGTCACCTAAAAATCCCATTTTTGACCTTTGGTCACAGATTACAGAAACTAACTTTGGTGACCTTTTAAGGCCTTCGCCCCCTTTTCTGGTACCCCGTACCAATGCTTGTTAGTAGGTACGAGTATGATTATGATTTTTTTTTGTGTCTTAGATTAGAAAATAAATATAAGGTCTAAATTTTCCGCCCACTAAAATCTGCCACCCTAGGCTCCAGCCTTCTTGGGTCAGAAAAAGCTTGTACACATGCTAATAGCAAAAAGTGGCTTAATTTAAGTTGGATGGAGTGATGTACAAACACTCCATCACTATGTTGATTATTTGTTATTTTTATGTGCACGTAATATAGCCCTAAGTAATTTTTTGTACTAACATATTATGGATCTGTGTAATCTGAAAAATAAATTATTTATAATTATTATTTATTTAAGTAGAACTAAAGTGAAGGCAAACACTTTCATCATCATCATTTCAGCCATAAAACGTCCACTGATGAACACAGGCCTCCCTCATGGATCTCCATGAGGGGTAGTTGCCATTCTCACCACGCTTGGCAGGCGGGTTGGTAAGCGCAGTATGGGATGTTGATACACGGATAGACGCTGCTGCCCATCTTCCGGAGGTATCCCTTAGCAGGCTCTTACTGCATCCATGGGCATGAGAGGAGGGGTATCATTCTACTGCCGGCACCCCACGGCGCAAACACTTTAACTAAACAATAATATTAGTGCGATCAAATCAACTTAGAATGGTACACATCTATACTAATATATAAAGCTGAAGAGTTTGTTTGTTTGTTTGTTTGCTTGAACGCGCTAATCTCAAGAACTACTGGTCCGATATGAAAAATTCTTTCAGTGTTAGATAGCCCATTTATCGAGGAAGACTATAGGCTTTATAACATCACGCTACGACCTAACTCGTCCCACATTAGCTGCTAGGCACACATTCAATAACCGGTCCCGCCGGCGGGGCCGAAGAATACACTCTTCCGTCTTAAGGTGCAGTTTTGCATCTGGACGTTAACCATCAGT
Organism: Pasiphila rectangulata; assembly: GCA_963082625.1. Taxonomy (NCBI): domain Eukaryota; kingdom Metazoa; phylum Arthropoda; class Insecta; order Lepidoptera; family Geometridae; genus Pasiphila; species Pasiphila rectangulata. The sequence continues at coordinate 10,598,698 of OY720261.1, read as the reverse complement.
AGATTCAAAAATCTGGCAACAGTCCAAGCCGTTGCTCGAACCTAAGTGGTGCCCTTGAGCTTGTTGCCCCAACCTAACTTTTGCGGCGCCCTCTGCGCTCGCCTTAGTCCAGTGACGTTGTCATAGTTATCTGCGGTCAACAACATATACTGTTAAATTTAATTAAAAACGGGAGCGGAGCAGTAACCGAAGATGAGGGTGAAACCGCGGGCGACTTCTAGTTCGATATAATTGAGGTTTATCTTCAAAGACGTTATTAAATAACTAAATAACGTTTAAGTATCAGAGCTGATTGGCAAGACACTTATAATAACATAAGTACTATTACTTAAATTCTTAATTTAACTTCACAGGATTATAATGATAATAACTATTTGCCGTGGGGTGCCGGCAGAAGAATGTTACGCCTCCTCTCATGTCCGTGGATGCAGTAAGAGCAAAGGATTACCTGCGGAAGATGGGCAGCAGCGTCTTTCCGTGTATGCGTGTATGTTCCGTGGGTAGCGAGAGCGGGATGTGATGTGATAGGATGATACACAGACGCTGCTGCCCATCTTCTGGCAATCTGCCACGGGCTAGAGGAGGTACATACAACCAATATATATAGTTCATATCAGCCTCAGGCCTACTGTCCACTGCTGGGAATAGGCCTCTCTCATGGACCTCCTTGATCAAGAGGGGTTTGCTGCCATACTCGCCACGCTTGACAGGCTTGTTCGTGAGTGCAGTACGGGGTGTTGATACGCGGAAAGACGCTGCCGCCTATCTTTAGGTATCCCTTAGCAGGCTCTTACTGCATCCACGGGCATGAGAGGAGGGGTAATATTCTACTGCCGGCACCCCACGGCGAATCTATGGTAGTAGTAAATAATAATATTTCCAAGGCAAGTAACAGCAAATTTAAGGTTGACAATTTGTCAAAGTGAAAAAGGCGTCACCTTTGCGCCTACTGCGATTCTTCACCCTGTATGTTCTTTGGTAGTAAATAATATATCCTTCCATGGCAGTACCTTTTACTTGAATTTGTCAGTTTGTAGTTCTTGATGAATGGATGGGCTTCATAGCACGAGCTAGCATTATGCTGCGTTTACACGAAGATAGTATCTACTATCTTCGTTTTCGATTAACAGTGCGTTTTTAACAAAGTTAAAAACATACATATACTTAAACAATAACATAAAACATTTTTTAATTTTTTTATGGTATTACATAAGATGATGACTTTCTGTGGCGCAGCGGGCGAAGGTCCGCCTGCGAATCAATTGGGTGCGGGTTCGTTTCCCGCCTCGGGACAAATATCTGTACGATCTGCAGATATTTGTTTAGGGTGTTCTGGATGTTTTTCTGTAAATAATAAGTATTTGTATTGTCATTTATTTATTTATCAAAAACTCATTCTAATCATATTTATACGACATAACATATAAGGTTTACCTAGTGTCGACAGTTACTGCGTGTTGCCACACATTTTAACCTGAACTTTTACTAGACATTAATAACATAAACAGACGTCGAAGTACCTACCTAACATTATCAGCGATTGAAACAAATTTACGACTACAATACAAAGCACCAATACACACTTCAGGTAGTCATACTACCTATTAAGTATTATAATGTATGTATAAAGTATTCATAAACTAAAGTATCTAGTACCCATAATCACAATCTCTGCTTAGTATTGGGGCTAGATGATGCTGTGTGAATTGTCCAGCATTATTTATATATTATACATACTCCTGGCCCAGGAGACATCCTACCTAACCACAGATTTACACTTTCGCGATCACAACACATTATTAAAATATGGGATTATCGGGTATTTATCGCGTAATTACCTTTATTTTATTCCCGACGTTTCGACCGGATTGCACCTGGTCGTGGTCGCGGGCAGAGTCTGAGTCTCCCCGCGACCACGACCAGGTGCAATCCGGTCGAAACGTCGGGAATAAAATAAAGGTAATTACGCGATAAATACCCGATAATCCCATATTTTAATAACACATATTTACACTTAGTTAATGTTTTATTTTGTATCTCATTGTAAATTAACAATTTGTTTTATGCGTCTTTGAGCCTAAACAACGTCGAATTATTTTATCCTTAACAAATTGACAATCATTTTAATTGAGCTATCAATGAGAAAGGCGTTTAACATCTAAAATAGAAGATTAATGCAGCGACAACAACTGCTATTCATACTGTACGGACGGTGCCTGGGGGATTTTAGATGGATTCCAGCACTCTTTTTTACAAACCCAAAGCTTTGGAGGCCCTAGAAACTATCCAATCGACATGTTCATCAAATTGCAGTTTAGAGTCATGCAATATTCCCAGATAATTTACAAAATAACTTTAGATAATGTAAATTGCTTAATTGAATATGAGTGTAGTAAAAAGCGTGTTTTACGGCTATAAGTTACAACAGAGCATTTGGAAGGGTTTAAGTCTTGCTGGTTAGTAACACAATAAGTATCTAGTCTAAAAAGGTCAAGTTGCAGTTCTTGAGTATCGATACCTATTATGTGAATAATGGTCATCATCATCTCAGATTTAGGATTGCTGTCCACGTACTCTGCTGGACATAAGCCTATCTTATGTATCTCCAAGATCATGAAGGATATGTGGCCATACTCACCACGCTTGGCAGGCGAGTAATTGTTTAAGATAGAAAATTCATTGGTCAAAAAATCATTCCAGTATCGAAACTACGAACTTCGGGTAGGGCACATACCACTCGTACAACACGAATGTTTACTATAGTTTTATGGTTTTAAAAATTAACAAATGTAGAATGTCTTAGTTGTGAATCTTGCGATAGTACCTTCTCTCAGTCTATTATGCATCACTGGAACCATGTAAACTTAGCATAAATAGAGCATACCTTGCGTTTCGGTGATTGTGCGATTCGGATTGCAGGTTGCTCTACTTCGAAGCTTTTTGAGAGCTTATAGGTGCGCGGTTATTTATAGGCCCTGACAGTTAATTTTTATGTAGAATATAATTAACGGTAGATACCTAACTAACCTAACAAGTCACAAGACTTGTATTACTCTAAAGATCACTTTTAAAAAGAATGTGTTATTTATAAAGTATCGATTTCCGGTCTGATTTTTTTTAGCAATGAATGTAGTTCATGGGATGCCGGCAGTAGAATTTTGCCCTTTCTCTCTAACCCGTGGATGCAGTAAAAGCCTGCTAAGGGATACCTCTGGAAGGTGGGCAGCAGCGACTTTCCGTGTATCAACATCGCATACTGCGCTCGCCAACCCGCCTGCCAAGCGTGGTGAGTATGGCAACTACCCATGAGGAAGGCCTGTGTTCAGTAGTGGACGCTTTACGGCTGAAATGATGATCTAAAAAGATGAATAGTCTCAATCAATGTAGAGCAACCTGCTGACCATCTCAAAGCGCTCAGCCAACAGCCTTGCTCGGATCGTATGAAGATGCACAATATACACAGAACATAATCACTCACATAAGTATATAAGGTAGGGGAGATGAGCTGTACCATCATTCAGTGCTCAACCGTGCTTTCGAGATCAGATCTGTGTTGTGCTGTGACAGTTAAACTAGGTGGGTTTGTTTATCAGACTTTAATTATGTGATACCTACTAACCCAGATAGGTAGATTAGATCATTTCTATAATATATAAAACTAATATCATCATTTCAGCCATAAAACGTCCACTGATGAACACAGGCCTCCCTCATGGATCTCCATGAGGGGTAGTTGCCATTCTCACCACGCTTGGCAGGCGGGTTGGTGAGCGCAGTATGGGATGTTGATACACGGATAGACGCTGCTGTCCATCTTCCGGAGGTATCCCTTAGCAGGCTCTTACTGCATCCATGGGCATGAGAGGAGGGGTATCATTCTACTGCCGGCACCCCACATCAGTCATCATAGTACCCATAACACAAGCTCTACTTAGCTTGGGGCTAGATGCTGTGTGAGTTGTCAAACATTATTTATTTATTTATTTATTTAATGTGTATTGAAAAGATAAATGTTTTGTTTGTGTAAAGTGTGACTATCATCTATTCATGTTCTATCAACCATCAGATATTAAAAGTTGTGCTTAGTTTGGGGCTTTCCTCTGAATAATAGCTGACTAAGCTGAGAGGATGGTATAGATGCTGGGCAAGCCTAATCCATCTAACAATGTCCCAGGCACTGCAGCGTCCCGTACAGCATGACTACCAGTCGCTGACGCTGTATAAATCATCTATAATAGATGCAAAGGCCCTACTTCTGGCTCGATAGTGCAGCAAAAAATAATTATTTAGTAGGGTGTTTTTAAAGTTACGGAAACCCCAAGAAAAACACTATAGTATTTTGGCCAGACGTTAATCCGATCTATAAAGAAGAAGGACTAAAAATATGTTTTATGACGTCACTGTTCAGTAATAATATTTCTCTTTTCAGGACGGAACCCCACCTCTTCCTTAGGAGTCATTAAAAATCTGCAATATGAAGGTAATATTTTTGACATATTTTTTTAAAAACTGAAGTTTGTGCTAATCTTTTCTTCTAAATGAAAACAGGGCCGATTTTAGTTGGCCAAGTCTTTTTTCCTTTTAACCGACTTCAAAATAAAACCGGGCAAGAGCGAGTCGGACTCGCGCACCGAGGGTTTCGTGCCATCATACAATATAATATATGATAAAGGCGGTTTATTTTTGGAGAACCACAGCGCCATCTCTTGTCTGATAGCGGGACTTGTGTAGATTTTTTACACTTTATATTATTTCTAAAAAACTATGCAAATTAGATCTTTACATACACTCCTATTAGCAATAAAAGTTCCAGGGGTTTATCTGCGCATACTTCAGAGATAAGGCTATTTTATTATATTTCATAACGCTATTATTTTCAACGTTTTTGTAATTATCTCGAAAACGATACGTCTTAAAGAAAAACTGTTCATTGATTTGCAAATTAATACTACCGTATTTTTTAACGTAAGTTACCTGTGAAGGGAAGGGAGGCCGGTACAATGCAGCGGGTCAGTTGGAGGGTAAATAATAGATCTAACTTGTTAAACTTTCGCGATTTGTTAACATATTTTTAGTTTTAAAATTACAGGATTTCATCGCGTACCTTTTTTATTATTTTCCCGACGTTTCGAACACCTTTCAGCGTTCTCCCGCCTCCCGCGACTCAGTCCTCCCGCGACCAAGAACGCTGAAAGGTGTTCGAAACGTCGGGAAAATAATAAAAAAGGTACGCGATAAAATCCTGTAATTTTAAAACTAAAAATATAATAATAGATCTCTCTTCTCTATCTTCTCTTCCAGCAGTAGAACGTCCACTGCTGGACAAAGGCCTTCCTCATTGATCACTAAGTACTGATCATGTGATCATTAGGGGTTGTCGCCGTACTTCACGCCTGGCATCAGGCGGATTAGCGAGCGCAGTACAAAAGTTGATACGCGGAAAGATGTAGAACAGAATAGAATAGAATGTATTTATTTGCACCTTATTTTAACAATGTACATATTATTATAATTAATAAAAAAAAACAATAAAATAAGACACAAATCGGTCGCCACTCAGCAATTGCTGTAACATCTCGAATGCTGTCGCAGCGCTGGGTTTCGGTGGCGCCGTAGCGCTATGCAAAGCACAGACCACACACACGGTGTAACAAATATAATAAAAATGATTAAAGTAATCCTGGGGCAATAGTTTTTAAATAATATCTTACAACAACCTCAACACAATACAATAATCCGAAATACAATATACAAATTTACAATAATTCATTGAACAAATTTTGCCGTGGGGTGCCGGCTGTAGAATGTTACCCCTCCTCTCATGCCCGTGGATTCAGTAAGAGCCTGCTAAGGGATACCTCCGGAAGATGGGCAGCAGCGTCTTTCCGTGTATCAACATCCCATACTGCGCTCATCAACCCGCCTGCCAAGCGTGGTGAGTATGGCAACTACCGCTCATGGATATCCATGAGGGAGTCATGTGTTCAGTAGTGGACGTTTTACACCTGAAATGGTGATGATGAAAATACAAAATACAAATTTACAATAATTCATTGAACAATTCTTTAATTTCTCAACCAAAGCTGCTGGACGAGAGAGATGGCACATGTTCACAATGTTTTCTTTCGCGTTCATTATCTTTTAATTTAGTAATTTTCCTAAATTTTCTTTTTTTTACATGAAAACACTGTCGCTGTTTCTGGAATCAATGTATAACTTTACTGGGACGGAATCTGCTCCACCTCCGTCAAACGTAACATAAGACAAAAGAAAATAGTAAAATTATGACTATAACGACCGAGTTAGATTCTTCTGTTCGCTTCTTTTCCTAACTCGCGTGTCATCTGAAGTGACCGATTCATAATATGCTTTATTCTAATAATTTGTGTTGTTTTATTTTGTAATTTATATTAAGACGCATCAGTAAGGTCCATGCGGCCGCACTGAACAAAGTATTTTTTGATTTGCTATGTACCTACTCACATTTTCCTTTGTATACAATAAAATTTCTTTTTTTTTCAGTTCTTCATAGTGTGTACCCTACTCGTGGTGACTACTTTAGCGGAGCCCCCTGTAGATAACCAGTAAGTTTATTCAAGAACCATCTTACATAAAAATATCACAATAGATAAATAATCATTATCTATATACCTCTAGAGGTATATAAAATCACTGACTGACTGACTGATATATCAACGCACAGCCTAAACCACTGGACCTAAAGACTTGAAATTTGGTACACATATACCTTGAGTATCCTAGAGGTGCACTAAGAAGGGATTTATCGAAATTCCCACACAGGGAAATAAATGGGATTTATATTTTCGAATCAAAGTGGGTCTGCGTGAAAAAGGGGATTTTACGTTTTATGACTTCCACGCGGACGAAGTCGCGGGCAAAAGCTAGTATAAAACTAAACTGGCCTTTCACATCTTTTATAGATGATTTATAAAGCTTCCAAAACTGGTATTCATGCTCTGCTTTGCCCGGGACGGGACATTGTAAGATTAATGACGATTGTTATTTCACCGGCCCCCTTACCCTTCAAATAGGAACACAGCAATGCAGGCATTGCTGCTTGCTACTACCATACCTATTTCTGCGGCAGAAATAGGTATGGTGGTAGTTCCCCGGATAAACTGTTCACAAAAAGTTCTACTACCACCATTTCTATGCACCTACCAAGATATTCGGACGCCATGGGATCAATACTGCATTGTTCTTTCTTTAAAATAATAACAAAAACTCTCATAATATGTATTAAATCGCCTCATAATAACTCTGAATTTCCTTCCAGATACCTACCTCCCTCTCAACGTAGCTTTGCAGCACCCTCCGATACCTATGGCGCACCTGGACTCACTTCAGGAGTCCGGGGCCAAACGGACGCCATCTTTGGGTAAGTTTTTTTTTATTTTACAAAACTGAACACAATCAAAAAGAAATAATGAACTAATTAAAATTCTTTATTATGTAACTTAAAGAGGTACACGCGTATTGGTCTATAGCATTTTATAGTCATTGTTCGGTTTCATACATTTGAGAATCTGCGCACGCGGCGTTTCATTCATATCGCTCTGATCGCTAATCTTTATACATGTTTGAAGCACTTAACTTTAGTACCTACGCGATTACTACTCACGCAAGAGACACTCAAGGAAAGATCAGCCTCCTTCTTTTTGTAACTTAAACGGATATAAACCTTAGTTAAAAGTGTGAATCTGGTTTTGCATACTTCAACAACATAACAGGCAACTAACAACACATACTTTCTATGAGAGTGAAAGAGTGAGGATTCGTCATAGTTTGCCGAAGCTAACGATTTCAATTTATATATTTGTTTTTGTTTCGTAAACTGACTAATCTATGTAGCGTTTTGCTCTATTGAATAAACACATAATGACTTTGTAAGGTAATACGTACCTTACAGTTATAATACATTATGGCAACACAAATTATGGACGGGTGTTATATATAAGATACACAAAATATACCTACATTTTACAAAATAGCATGGCTAGTAACTATTGAACTAGAAAAGGAACACATCAAACACAGAAGAAAATTAATCCAAAAATTCTTTATGCGTTTAGCAGCTAAGATCAATTTTGATTAGAATTTCATCATACGATTTACTCTTCGTTATTGAGTTTAATATAATATAATAATAATATAAACTTTATTTCAGACAACTATAGATAAGTAACAAGATGTAAAGTACTAAATCTAAGGCCCATACAATATATACCTTACAGACTAACATACATAAAAATAATATTTATGTATGTTAGTCTGTAAGGTATATATTAAGGTATATATCTATTTAGCCGCTAAACGCTTATGGATCCTTGTGACAGTCACCCAATGATATAAATACAAGTATTTGATGTGTGTAATTTATTTAATAAATATAATACGGCTTTTGCCATGTACCTAATTTATTGTCATTTTGCGGACGATTTCAATTCAGTGTATAATTTATGTTATTTTTCTAGAAGCAGACAGTTCTCTCCTCGCCGCCCGTCCAACCAATACGGTGCCCCGTCCCGAAGCAACTCCCCATCAAACGAATACATCCCCCCGTCAAGTCAATACAATGCCCCTTCAAACCAGTTCAGTGCTAGTCAAGCTAGGACTCCGTCGAGCCAATACGGTGCCCCTGGTCAAGCCAGAACCCCTTCAAGCTCATACGGAGCACCTGATGCTCAATCTAGAACTCCATCAAGCCAATACGGTGCCCCCGGTCAAGCCAGAACTCCTACAAGCTCATACGGAGCCCCTAATGCTCAATCTAGAACCCCATCAAGCCAATACGGTGCCCCCGGTCAAGCCAGAACTCCTTCAAGCTCATACGGAGCACCTAATGCTCAATCTAGAACCCCATCAAGCCAAAACGGTGCCCCTGGTCAAGCCAGATCCCCTTCAAGCCAATACGGTGCTCCTTCTGCTCAATCTAGAACCCCATCAAGCCAATACGGTGCCCCTGGTCAAGCCAGATCCCCTTCAAGCCAATACGGTGCTCCTTCTGCTCAATCTAGAACCCCATCAAGCCAATACGGTGCCCCTGGTCAAGCCAGATCCCCTTCAAGCTCATACGGTGCTCCTTCTGCTCAATCGAGAACACCATCAAGCCAATACGGTGCGCCTGGTCAAGCCAGATCTCCATCGTCCCAATATAGCGCTCCATCAAACACCTATGGGGCACCGAATGCTCAAGCCAGAACGCCATCAACACAATACGGTGCACCTGACCAAGCAAGAACTCCATCAAGCCAGTATGGTGCTCCTTCAGCCCAGTCCAGGACTCCTTCCAGTCAGTATGGTGCTCCGGGAGTTGGACAGCCCTCAGCGGAGTATGGTGTTCCTGAATTCGGTGGTGATGACGGTACGTATTATCTTGACTGACTTGCCACCAAGGAGCGCATAAAAGAGTGGAATAAGCACACCATCACTTTCAAATGTCGACTTATTACCTACTGGATTGAATAGGGGTGAGAATAAAAGAACAGTGTTAAACCCCTAAGTATATTTTTCTGTCGCTGGCCTGGCCGAATTTTACCGCAACTTCCGCGTGGCCAATGGTCATGCTATTTTGTTATACAGAAACTGATTTAGACTGGACAAGCATACTTAGAGAACATAACGACAAGAACTCACTTAGAGGCCAGAGACAGACAGACTAATAAACGTAGGGGTTAAAAGCGCTCTTTTTCAATCTCCTTATTGAATCCAGTAATGAGTTGACATTTTTTTATTTAAAAATTCTAGTTAACAGACAAGTCACCTTTCACTAATTTGTAACTTTTTTACTTCCCTTTATTCGACAATTTTAGACACAGTAATTTCCTATTCCTAACATGGCATCTTGTGTCGTGTCAACTTCACTCACGTATATATACAAAACTTAAAAATTTCATACATAACATAATTTATCAAACTTGTAAATACGCAAATTTTCGGATGACAAAGATGGTTTCCGTTGGTCATTACCTAGAGCACGTGAAACTTATTTAAAAAAAAAACATCTGATGTTTCAGGTCAGCAAGGCTACTCCCAGGGTCTGGAGCAGAGCAGAGAATACCTGCCTCCAGGTGCCGGTCGTAACGGAGACGGATATGATGATGGCAACAACGTGAGTAGACCATACCAGTAGACACAATATACCTTATAATTAGACCGTGCAAAAGACCATACATATTATAATATCTAACAACAATTGCTGGACGTCAGTGGATGAGTCTTGCACAGGACCGTTTAGAGAGGTCTATCCATTAGTGGGTGTCAACGGGCTGATATGATGATTATGTAACAAACCCGAAAGTGGGACATGAAAACAAGTAGTTTTGAAAGTGATAATTTTCCCTTAAATTTGTCATTATTGTATATTGCTAGGGCAAGGGGAAGCGGAAGTAAAAACTTCCTCTTACCCTTGCTCTTTTCCTGAATGATAATCACCGAAAACCATGAAAACTAGTAGTTTTGAAAGGTTTTTTTTCCCTTTTTGTCATTATTGTATAATCAGCTGGGGCAAGGGGAAGCGGAAGTAAAAACTTCCCCTTCCTCTTGCCCTTTTCCTGAATGATTGATTATCACCGAATCCTGGAAAGCCGTAAAAATTACCTGTTCCTTGCAGAGGTAGATTGTACCTTTCTAGTGCCTGTGGATTATGAAAGAAAGAAAGAAAGAAAGAAACCGTTTATTTGCACCAAAGTCTTAATAACACACATAAAATTTTATGCTGTATAGTATTGAGTTGTTTTGAATAATAATAGTGTTTTCAAACGACATTATGTTTTTCCCCAGGAGCCAGCAAGCTACAGTTTCGAGTACATGGTGAAAGACGACCAGTCCGGAAATGACTTCGGCCACCGTGAGTCCAGGGAGGGAGACAGAGCTGAGGGTCTATACTACGTGCTTCTGCCCGATGGCAGGAAACAGGTTAGTCCTTAGGATTGCACCCGTTGTGGTCGCGGTAAGACGTGATCTTTTCGAAACGTCGCACATAGGTTACTTTTTATCCGGGTACAATGCATGTGAAGTGGCGGGCACAAGCTAGTTTTATTTAAAGATGATTTATTTAATGTAAAATTTAACAAAGAGATTTTTTCTTTAACGGTCGTGATAACTCCGGAAACACAAAGTCAATTTAAAAAGAAATTCTGTCGCAAAATGCGCAATATAACGCGACGTCTTTAGTACGTCAGCAGACATCTTGCGAGCAGCAGGTATTGCAGTAGGGGAAGTTACCCCTAAATAAGGGTCGCAGACACTAACGTTCGGATTTTTTGTCGATTTAGACATAAACACCGCTTAGCTCAAGCCGGTGTTTATGAGTTATTGGGAGAAACGGATGGTTATGAAAACCTGTGTGCGTCGAGCAATTATCATCATCTGTGCTTTACAATGCCCACTTCTGGATACAGAAATAATCGCCAAGTACAGATTATGAGGGGTTGTCGCTATACTATGCTTGGCAGACGGGTTGGTGAGCGCAGTACTGAATGCTGTTGTCCCTTGGCAGACTCTTACTGTCCGTGGATGCGGGCAAGAGAGGAGAAGCCAAATTCTACTGCCACCCCACGGCTAATAATGTTCCAAAAGTTAGGCTTTTATATAATAAAGATGATCATCAGCGTCAGCAACTGGTGCTCATGCTGTCCAGAACGCTCCAGTGCCTGGGACATGTTAGATGGATTAGGCTTGCTTAAGCTTAACACCCATATCAGCCTCCCAGTCAAGGCGGCTATTAGTCAGAGAAAAGAACGTCTGAAGCTGACTAAGCCGCGGGTTTCCAAGAAAGAAAAATCCATTGAATCACGGTATCGAACCCACGACCTTCAGATTGAAAGTCGGGGATGAGCATTACAATGTTTTCAAAAAATAAAGTTTAATATCAAATAAAAATAAATGAATGATGTGAAGAAAGCAGGTTTTCTAACTCTTACTCTATTGTTTAATTTTACAAACTTTTATTGTTCCAATGTGTTTATTGTTCCAATGTGTTTATTGCTCCAATGTGTTTATTGTTCCAATGTGTTTATTGTTCCAATGTGTTTATTTTGGTGATTGCCTATAAGCTTTTACTTCTTCAACTAATTATCATAATCTCCCTTTCAGACAGTAGAATACGAGGCCGATCAAGACGGCTACAAGCCCAGGATATCCTACGAAGACACCGGATTGGGCCAGGGGTACGACAACAATGCCCAGGAATATGACAGCCAGAGTGGGCCCTACTAGACCCAAAGCACATTGCCTTTTCCTCCTCTACCGAAAACGTTTATTCGTGCTCTAAGGAAGACTGAATACTTTATTCCCAACTGCACAACTAACTGCTATGCCAGTTTGTCCCTTAGCAACGGATTTAAGAAAGACACATGCTATGAGAATTGTTGAAGTACATTTGCTTCTGTAAACTTGCACGATCCGTAGGGCTTTTAACTCTTGAAAGGGTCTTTATCAAGTCATTACCTTAATTTTACGAGTATATCCCGACACTTTTCGAGTAAAAATACGTTGGAAAACATTCAAATTAAGGTAACTTTCTTAACCAGGTTTTCTCTTTAACCAGATGGATTATGGGATTATGTATTGCATACATGCTCATTTGCCGCAAACGTTTAGTTGTGCTGTTAGAAAAACTGAATTGTTTTTCCCAACTGCACAACTAACTGCTTTGCTATACCAGTTTGACCGTTAGGAACGGATGTCTTGAGAATCATAAAAGGAGCAGTGAGTATTGTTTCGGAACTTAACTTAACTAAACTTCGGAATTAGTAAAAAAATATGTGGTTGCTAGAACATTCGCAAACTGGTCTTAATGGTTATGTATGATACTCAAAAAAATATGATGCATAAAGAAAAAGGCAATTGAATAAACAACATAAGATTAAACAGTCCTCATTCATGTTTTATTATTTTAATAGCTGTTCTTGCTTAATTATTCGTGCTATTTTGTTCGCGTCATCATAAGTAAGACCTTTCACATCTCTTAAAGATGATTTATGCAGCGGTAGCATGCTGTACAGGACGCGGCAGTGCCTGCGACATTGTTGGATGGATTAGGCTTGCCCAGCACCTATACCATCGATGGCTACTTACGTAATACAAATCTTGTGAATTTAGGATTCTCATTATTAAAAAAAAATATTTAGTGAGTAGTATGTAGTATGATTTTTTTCAACGACGACGTACGCTGTGTTAAGGATTTTGAGTTATACTTGCATATAAAGCTATTTATAGCGTACATAACGTTTATTAGAATAAAAACCTGTAATTTATTTATTATTTTCTCTGCATTATTTTTTTATATATTTTTAAACATGCCATGCCAGTAGTAATGTTCGTAGTAATTATTTATATTGTGTTGTATTTTCCTATTTTTATTGAGAAATCTTATTTTACTTTATAACATTTATATTTTAAGCTTTTTATTATTTAAATCACTTATGTTTTATCTGAGGACATAGGCCAGTATTATTTACTTATATTCAAAGCTTTTATTTTATTTACAAACGTGTTTATTTTATTTAGAAAATGTAAATAACTAAGGCAAATATGATACTCATGTAAATAAACAATGAATTTTATTTATTTTTTTAATTATTTCCTTACAAACCAAAGGGTGCCGTTGACACTGTAGGTACACACAGTAAAGCACAGTTGGTCGCTTAAGAATTAAAAAAGTGAGGCCCTTCATATCCATCTATTGTGGTCTTTTCTTGAATGATCATCGCATCGTGAAAAGTCGTAGAACTAAAGTTGTATCTCGGGGTGGTCAAAGTTATAACTTCAACAGCTGATTGGTTGGCTTGCTATGTAGGGTTTCGTAGTTAACTGTAGACCTGTGTTTGTTGAAGTAATTGAGTTTTCGGTTTAAAGTATTCCGGCAGGGTGATTACGTTTCTCGCGACAGGTTTTGCAACAGGCATTTGACAGCAACGATTGCTGTCCAATGTCAATTTTGTATTAATCATCAATCAATTGTATTAGAGAACAACAAGGAATTGACATTTGACAGCAATCGTTGCTGTCAAATGTCTGTTGCAAAACCTGTCGCGAGATACGTAATCGTAAATGCCGGTATGTCTGGGGAACCGCACCACTTATTTCAGTAACTATTTCTCCGAAACTAAAAGAGGTCAAGATACCCGGCATACTTTATTAAAAATGTAAACAAATGAAAAAAAAAGAAATTGGTAAGTTCTAGGCCGATTTTTAGAACTCCATGTGATGAAACACATTTTCTATGACACTTTGTGTTATATGGATTGCATTATAACATAGAAAATCTTTTAAATAGAAATCCTTTTTTAAAACTCTGCGTGTAGACGGTCTTTCCTATAGACGCAAGACCGTCTATTGACATTTAACACGTTTTTTGGTATGTTATCTGTATGCTTATGTACCTACAATTTATTATAAAAAATTTAAGTCCTTCAAATATGCACTCTTCACGAATAACTTTAGTATACACATACTTGTCCTACACACATACAAATCCAAAACATATATACCAACTCAGAAAATATAACTTGATTTTTTAACGTTTTATTTTATTTATTTTTATTTTATTTATTAACAAAATCCACAGCTCTTAATTATAACAAATAAACTAATATGTATCACTAACAGCATTATTAGTTTTAAAATACAGGATTTTAAGGGCCGACTTTTCAATCCTTAGGTAAACAGCCAGATATTGTATATTCCTCTCTAACATTCATCAATACCCTATTGTTGTCTCCCCCAATCCGTTGGATAATGATATCTGAGGATTGAAAAATCAGCCCTTAAACTAATAAATAACACTGCCGTGAGGTCTCAGAATGTTGCCCGTGGATCCAGTAAAGAGCTGGGTACCTCCGAAAGATGGGCAGCAGCGTGCTGCGCTCGCCAACCCGCCTGCCAAGCGTGGCGAGTACACAACCCCCTCATGATCCTGGAGTTATGGGTGGCCTGTGCCCAGCAGTGGACACCCTACGGCTGATATAAATAAAATAAATAATGCTGGACAACTCACACAGCATCATCTAGCCCCAAGCTAAGCAGAGCTTGTGTTATGGGTACTAGATGACTGATATACTTAACACATTATACTACAAGGATAGATATTTTTTATTATAAACATCCAGAACACCCTGAACCTGAATCTGCAGATCGTACAGACAATTGTCCCGAGGCGGGAATCGAACCCGCAACCTCTTGCGTCGCAGACGGACCTTCGTCCGTTGCGCCACAGAGCTTGTCAATGAGATGAAGGTTAGACACCACGGTCGCAGTAACAGTACATGTTGAGGTGGGGATGGGTCGCACTTATGCAAGATGGCTCGTCGTTGTAACTGAAACGAAATTAATGACAGTTAAATACATTATAGACATGGACACTTATCACCACATCAAAATCACCTAATAAAACAGTACATGAGGGGAAAAATACGAATTCCTGGATTTTTCCTACCAAAACTAGGAATTAAAATCCGGGAATTCGAGACTATAGGTACTTCTTACATTTGACGCGTAAATTTTCAAAATAAACCAACACAAATTAATAAAGAATAAAGCACATAAGTATATAATCGAACCCGCCACCTCCTGCGTGTCAGTCGGGTATTGGACCAGCTGAGCCACGGAGGCAGACATTACCATCAAAATTCAAAATGTATTCATTTATTTCATAGTTTGCAATTACAAATCATATTTCATCTTATGTTACCAGAAAATAAGACACATGAATGAATCTGTTCGCTTCCCTGTTTTAGGCACTGTGATATGAAGCGATTAGAAAACAGTTATTTTTAATAGTTAAGTAGGTATTTTTTTATTGTTTTCGGAGTTGGAGCAAATTTAATTCCAAGCATTCTTGTCTTCCAGATAATTAGATATTATATAGTAACTTTATTGTGAATATTATTTTATTTTTATTAATTTATAAGCCTGATTCTTCCCACTGCAGGGCAAAGGCCTCCCTTCCCTCTCTCCACTGGTCCCTTTCATGTGCTTTCTGGTGCCAATTTTCGCTGTAGGAGTCTAGCTTGTCCCTCCATCGCCGCCTAGGCCTTCCACGTAGTCGTCGTTGTTGGGGAGCCCAATCAGTCGTTGTTTTTGCCCAGAGCTCTGGGGGCGTACGACTCACGTGTCCAGCCCAGTCCCATTTGAGCTGGCCTGCTTTATACGCTACGTCGGCTATTTGCGTTTTTGAGCGCAGTATCGTGTTTTTAACGCGGTCTTTGAGTTTGACACCCAGGATACTGCGCTCCATAGCTATTTGTGAATATTACATTTTATTATTATTATTTTTTAACTAATTGATAGAATAATCAGTACTGTACTCACGGGTTTGTTCTGGATATGTCCCTCGTGTCGAATATGAACTTGTCTTCCTCCTTAAGATGGGTCGCGGACGCTTCGAACACGCCCGACCCCGGGCCTACCTCCAACTGGAAACGGTAAGTCGTATATATGTCGGCGGCCGATCGTAGAATTGGGCACATCATGATGTGCCTCGGAATATCATAATATGGCGGCATTTCTTGAAATACGCCACTGTCTAGGGGGCACATCATGATGTGCCCAAACCGAATTCGGGCAGATCGATGAAAACCAAACGTTTGTCGATATTCCCAGTAAACGCTTCGCCACATCACGAACTGCCCAAAGGATAAAACGTCACATCGTCAAATAGTTCAAATGTAAACCGCTAGAGGCGCTGCTTACGGGTTTTCTTAATAGTAATTGCGGCAACATGGCGACAACAACTAATAACGAGGAGTTTGGTAACGAAAATGAAAATGGTGAAAGAAGTGCGTCTCAGTTAAACTATAAAGAGCAACTGAAAGACTTTTATGCAAGCCACGTCAACACCAACCGCAACGTAAAAAAGCCGTGGACGAAAGAACGAATTATGGAGGTTAGTACTTATTATTAAATTGGTTCATTTAGCAACGAATAAACAAATCTATTCCATTTTTACAACGATTACTTTATTGTTACATGTATGCTAAATACCTATGTATATCTGTATAGTTTTCAGAATAATATCCCATGCCATTTGTTTTTAGGTTATAAAACAAATCAAGAATAGTAGGGTGGCCACAACACGGGAGTCGGCGGACTAATATTGGTTATCCAAGTACGATATTTTGGAGACTGCTGATGAGGATTTTTTTGATTTTCAAAAAGAAAACTATTAGCGATCCCACGGTGCGCATTGTACCACTCGAGAAATATTTCGACATCCTGACTGAAGTTCACAAAGCTGTAGGACATGGTGGTAGAGAAAAAAATATGTATAATATAAAAAACAAGATGTACATTCCAAAAAGTTGTGATCTCATATAAAGAAAAAAAATACTTTGCTAAGTCTAATATTGTTATTGTTGCGCCGAGCGCAAACGTAAACCAGTAAGTTCGCGAAAGATCTGGAAGGGACCGGTGTGCGAGCGGCCGAAAGAGTCCAAAGGTCACTCTTTATTGTTTTGAACACAAACAAGTGAAGTTTCTGGACAAACCGGTTTTGAGACAATGGTTCGGGTAGTAAACAAAGTTATAAAAAGTTGTTTACTTGTTTTTTGTTGTCCTGTCTCTATTGTGTGTCAATCTAGAAACATCGGCTTCGAGAATCGTCTTTATGTGGGATATAAATACGCGGATGTGTTTACCAAGCGGACAGTCTTTATTTGGCTACGAAAGCGAACAGTGCGATATACCGGAGCGACAGTAAAGTGAATACAGTGATCAGTGTCCAGTGTACAAGTGCTATAGTGAACAAGTGTTTTTGTGGTGTTCAGTGTGGTACAGTGAAGAAGTGTTCCTGTGTTAATCTGCTGTAAGATTCGTTTTGGTGTGATCTGTGATTAAATTGTTTATTTTGGTAAAATTGGATTACATTATTTAATCCCGAACCCCCAGCTCGTAACATTATAAAGTAATAAACATAACAGTAATAAAGTAATAATAAAAGTTTTGCTTAAAGTATATTTATTGTTTAGTTTGATTTACGGTAATAGTTTCTAAATAGTTTATAAAGTACTCTGCAAAGCCTAATATTGTCATAAAGAATAATTAATACATAACATATCTGTGATTTTGAGTGCCTAAGTACTAAGTACCGATAATACTTGTTCCACGTAAAAACGACTTTAAATAAACGACTTTCAATGATAAATATATAGCATTATTATTTGATAACTAGGCAATGTCCAATCTCTCTTCTAACATAGGTTTTAAACTTTAATACTAAGCCGTTAAGGACCCACTGACGAGTGGTTAACAAAACTTATCTTCTGACAAAAACCCTTTAAATTATCATTAGTTCCCGTATTGATTTTTGTTACTTGTGTTGTTTTTTTAACAGTTAAGTAGGTTTTTAGTCAGTATAAATAGAAACAACATAATTATTTTAATAACTACTATATCATAGCTCGCTGTAGTAATGTAAATGTTGACCATGAGTACCATTCCCTTCACCAAGCAAAATTTATGGTCACACTTTTATTCGATATGCCGAGTAATAGGCTGGCAGATCGTCAAACGTTGGTCTTGAAACGATATGGCGGGTTTTGCATGGCAAATCAAGAAATGCCGCCATATCATGATATGCAGAGGCACATCATGATGTGCCCAATTCTACGATCGGCCGCCGACATATATAATAGTAATTTATTAATAATATACATACGTCCTCTTGCCTCGCGGCCTCCATTGCGATCCTCTTGCCTCGCGGCCTCCATTGCGAACGGACCTGTCGTTGTTTTGCTGAAAAGATTTTAGAAGGGTTGGGTTTGCGCCCTCGAAGCGCCGTTCCTTGCATCCTAGCTGCTGGTGCTACGCCCCCTTGTCCTCTGGAGCGCCCGCCGTGCCCGGTGAGTGAACGCTTGTCATCGGTTTAAACTATCTCTGGCTTCCACAATATTGGCTTCGTTGGGATTCGAACCAGGGGTCGCTGATCCACAGTCGGGCCGGTACCAGTTACACCACGAAGGCAGTGAGCGGCACGCCCGAAATTACTGATCAGCTTCTAAGGCAATTGCTTTAGACTTTCAAACATTCGCTACTTAGTCTTAACAACTAACAGAAGAAGAAAAAATCAATAGATTAAAAAAGAGCAACAAACTGACCACTGGAAAAGACCCTTTAAAGTTGAAATATCACCGCCTGAAATAATAAACAGAGCAACCCAAATTAAATTTTCAACAAAATACTAAGGATACACATTTATTGGCTCCACCTTCATAGCCAGTTATAAACTATGTTGCAACATACTCCACCGGGCCCAAGCCATTCAGAAACAGACGAATATGAAAGCAACAACGTAACCAGCCGCCAAACAAAACGTAGAGCTCTACGTAGTCCTGAGCTTGTCAACTCGTTCAAACTCCAAAGTACACTCAATACATTTCAATCTAACTTAAATGAACATATGACAAACTTATTTGCGCAATTTCAAAAGAGTCAAGATGAAAAATTAACAGCTTTGATGTCGGAAATAAAGGACATCAAACAGGAAGTTAAGGAAATAAAATCATCAAATGCAGAAACAGAAAAGAAAGTAGAAGCCTTAACATCCAACTACGAAAAAGTCTCGATGCAAACTAAAACATTATCAATCGGCTTTGAGTCAAACAGTGCCAAGATTGAACAACTAGAAAAACAAATCGATGATATAAATCGTCAATCCTGCGCGTACAAGCTTGAGCTTAGAAATATCCCGTCAAAGGAGAAAGAAAATGCGCACGACCTCCAGCTTTTAGTTAAAAAGTTGCTCAAGACGCTGGACATAAAAACAGTCCCGACTGATATACGTAGCGCTAGACGACTACCCGGCAGGCCGGACTCTCCTAGGACCATTGTAATTGAGGTAGCTACTATGAACCTAAAAAAAAACATTTTGCAAGAAGCCAGAAATTTTAATAAGAAAAACTTCACTGCAAAATTATCCACTTCTCATCTAGAAATTGAAGGAGAAGAAGGGACGCCAAGACCGGTATTTATTGGAGAGCATCTAACGACCAAAGGAAAAGGACTGTTTTACAAAGCACGAAAATTCGCACGAGAAAATAACTATGCTTTCTGTTGGACTTCAAATGGTCAAATCCAACTGCGAAAAGAAGAGGGATCAAAAATTTTTGCCATCAGAGAAGAAAAACAACTACTGGAACTAAAACTTAATGCATGACTATACTATAGACTTAAGTTATGCCTCTTAAAATGTTTATTTAATAGATTAATTAGTTATAGTACCTCTAAGCCATCATTGCAAGAGGCATATTTAATGTTTTCGTATAACTTTTATTACATTGCTTTGTTTTATAATTATAAGTGCATTTTAAATCATATCTATTGCAGCCCTACACTGATAATTTGTGCTTCCTCTCTAGGCCGTTTTTGAGAAATATCATGTTACAATGTACATAGACCGTATATATGTAATAATGATAAAAGAAATAAGTAAACAGGAGTCCCTCTGCTTGTTGAGCTGTACTATGCTATCCATAAAAATTCATAACAATCGGAGTGTTTTATTCACTCTATTTGTACTATATGTACAGTATTCTATAACAATCAACTTCCTATGAACAATTACATAGAGGAACTTTATAATAGCATAGACAGCGTAACAACGTCAGAGGCTCATATATGTACAAGTCCTGAAGACTCTACAAATTATATGACTAAATGTAAAAATCAACTGATAATAGTAACACAAAACATACGCAGTATACTGCGAAATTTTGATGATTTCATGATTTTCTTGCACCGTACAAAATCCCAACCAGACATTATTGTTTTGACCGAGTGTTGGCTTTTAAAAACCATAAATCCGCCTATACTTGAAGGATATTTGTCTTCTTTTACGAGTTGTAATATACTGCAAAATGATGGCGTGGTTGTGTATGTGAAAAATAACTTGGAAATAAATGCATTCGAGCCGGAGAATTTTAAAGATGCAAACTGCCTAGTTACAGTAGTGAATAATACTACGGCAATCATTTCAATCTACCGCTCTCCTTCCTACACTAAATTAGATAATTTCTTAAGCTCCTTAAATAATCTTCTCACATCACTGACGAAATACAAGCATGTAATTCTAAACGGAGACATAAACATAAACATAATTGAAAGTTCAATTAATCAGCAAACAGCTCAATATTTAGATATGTTGGCATACCATGGTCTTCTCCCGTCTCATACTATCCCCACGAGAGATAAGAGCTGTCTTGACCATTTCTTTATTAGGACTAAAAAAGCAGCGACTACACTGCTAATACAAAATTCGGTGACCGATCACGACACGGTAGTTCTGGCCATAAAAGACATTAAAATAAAAGTCCCTATTAAAACTACAATAAAAAAACTTGACTATAATAACATTTCTAAAGACATATCAAACCTCGATTTTTCTCCGATTTTAAATACTAACGACTGCAATACTGCTACCGATATCTTCGTAGACCTCATAAAATATACAATCAATAAAAATACTCAATTAGTTACATTATCACGTCGTAAAACCCCCATAAAACCATGGGTGACACCAGGTTTAATTCGTTGTATGCGCCATAGAGACAAATTGCACAATAACTTGCGCAAAACACCCGATGATGAGACGCTAAGAGCTATATATAAAAGATACCGTAACTTTTGCAATTCGCTTCTAAGAAAAATTAAAACATCATACGAAAAGTCGGAGTTCGAAAAAGCAGGCATGAACGCTAAGAAAACATGGCAAGTAATAAACAATCTCACCAATTATAAACATAAAAAATCTCTGCCACAAGATCTTATTCGAGGTAATAATCCCTATAACGCTGTGAATAATATCAATAGTTACTTCGCCAATGTTGGAGCAAACTTGGCCTCTAAAATCATAGACAATAATTTTAGTTACTCAACTAGGCCCGGAAATAACAACATATGTTCGAACTCTTTCGGGCTAATTGAAATTGACGAATCAGAAACCATGTCTCTGATTAATTCCCTGAAGACTGATTGCTCGGTGGGATGGGATGAAATTCCAGCCCGTATCATAAAGCAAAATAAAATTTACCTTGTTAAACCACTCACTCACATCTGCAACCTAAGCTTCTCTACTGGTGTTTTTCCAAGAGCTTTCAAGAGATCGGTAATACTACCTATATATAAAAGTGGAGATAAGAATATTGTCTCAAATTATAGACCTATTTCTATTTTACCAGCACTCTCAAAGATTCTGGAAAGAGCCATAAATAAGAGATTTATCAGTTATCTACAAAAATATAAACTCCTGTCTGAAAATCAATATGGTTTTAGACATGGTAGATCAACTGCAGATGCTGTATCTGATCTCAATAATTATATCGTTGAATCTCTAGACAAGGGTATCAAATGTCTAGGTATCTTTCTAGATCTAAGTAAAGCATTTGATACGATATCCTTAAGTCTATTACTTGAAAAGCTAGAGCAACTGGGAATACGAGGAAAACCGCTAGAGCTCTTTGGTAGTTATCTGAGCGAAAGAACCCAGAGTGTTAAGATAAATGAAGTTATCAGCTCTGAAATACCGATCTCTTATGGCATACCACAGGGCAGCATACTCGGTCCAAGCCTTTTTTTGGCCTACATAAATGACATCTGCCAAATAAATATTCCATCTGGTAAAATAATTGCTTTCGCAGACGACACTACACTTTTGTTTAGAGGTGAAAGTTGGGATGAAACCTATAGTCGTGCCCAACAAAGTTTTAATCTAGTCAGTAAACAGTTAAAACAAAATATTCTCACCCTGAATCCGGATAAAACTAAATACATTACATTTTCTTTGCGTCAAACAGGCCAGCCGGAACATGAGAAATACTGCCTCAAAGCTCATGCTCCACAATGCTCCCAATATATCCATGCGAGCTGCGATTGCGCTCTAATTGAAAATACAAAAGTCATTAAATATCTAGGAGTAACCTTAGATTCACACTTATCATATGTCCCTCATATAAACACCCTCACAGGCAGAATACGCAAACTTATAGCTGTGTTTAAGAAAATAAAATACGCAGCAAATGAAAACCAACTTAGAAGCACTTATTACGCACTATGTCAGTCCTTAATATTATATTGCCTAACATCTTGGGGCGGCGCTGCAAAAACCCATCTACTTCCCTTGGAAAGAGCACAAAGAGCAGTGCTCAAAGTAGCAAATTCCCTTCCTTACATGTACCCAACGACACTGCTCTATAACGAATGCAAGGTCCTGACAGTAAGGCAATTATTTATACAGCAAGTAATACTTCGCCAGATCACTTATTCTGCTAATTTAAATGTTAATTTAGATAAAAATAAAAGACGTAAAGACAAAATTTACTTAACACAATCTTGTAAAACTGCCTTCGCCCACAGACATTTCAACTTTCTGGCTCCATACCTTTTTAATAAAATAAATAAAATTATAACCATTCGTGATACAACACCATTTGAATGTAAGAATAAAGTGAAGAAATACCTTCAAAGCACTAATTATTTACAAACAGAAAACCTTTTAAAAGTCTCCCAATAATAATCTCCAACTGTTACACAACTTGTCGAAATATAGAATATAGGGGTTATACATGTATAACTTCACTAGTATACTGAAAATTCAAGACGTTTTTCAGGACACTTAAGACTGCAACTCGTGCTTTTGTGGGAAGTATAATTTCGTTAGTGTTAATTGTCTGGCTGCAATAGAAATAGATTTAAATATTTTATTATTTTAGTAAAATTATAGAGTTAAGTAAAAATCCTTCTTGAGAGGTCCTTCTGATATTTTTTGTTTTTTATTAATTTCTTTTTGTTTACTTCTTTTTACATATTTCTGTTAACACTTAAGCGGTTTATAAATATAAATTGTATATGCTTATCCCTATTCCTTAATGGAACAATTAATCAATAACCAACACTAAAACTAAAAAACCCATGCTAGCTGAGGCAGAGCCACTTCGTGTCTACATACAAGTATTTACTTAGTTAGAGCGAGGAGTATTATGTCAAAGTACACATAGGTTTAGCTCAAAGTAGTTAACGTTCAGAAGTACATGCACCCCATGTAATTAGATATAAGAAAACTACATTGTAAACCTAACTGAATAAAGAATTTATTATTATTATTATTATTATACATCATATTCGAAAGATTACGATTACGAGATTAAAACGTGTGGTCACGCTTTCATCATTTCAGCCGTAAAACGTCCACTACTGAACACAGGCCTCCCTCATGGATCTCCATGAGGGCTAGTTGCCATACTTACAAAACATATTGTTTTGAGCTCTCCCTACCAAACTAAGCTGAAGAAAACTTGTATCTTTGTAGTGGGTACCTTCCCAAAGGTATCATTGCAGGTGAATGTACTGAATATTATGAACTAATTACACTATGTACTAAAATTAATAATAATAGTTATTGCATTTTTGTAGAAGAAAATCGAAGGAAATATAATAATGAAATTTAAAATTTCGTTCTATTAAATTAAATTGAAATTTATGAAGTTATACCATGTATAGTGTGAAATCGTGTATTTGATAAAAAATATTATTTATTCGTTTACGTTTAGACAAGTCCATATTCGACACGAGGGACATATCGTTTATTATAAAAAACAAAATAAAATAAAAAGATAAAACATTCTAGTTAGCCTTTCATAATAAGTTTTTTAGTTAATAAGTACTGTTGTAAAGTGTTTAAGTAATGTAGCTCCTCCCTCTCTTGCCAGTGGATGTATTGTCACAGATTACAGAAACTAACAGATACATCACTTCAATACAAAAGCGAAAATACCTACGCTATAATAGCCTACAAAATTGTATTAATAATACCAGCAGTTCACAGAGCGAAAGAGTGTACCCGCCTCACTTACTTGCAAGTAATCTGTGACGCGGCATAGAATGAGTCGCTAGGGTTGCTTCTACGATATTTTTTATAATAAAACGAATGTGGTGAAAAAAACAGTTATTTTTACAACCTCCTCTTTTTTTAAGTCGGTTAAGAAAAGCAGCGACCTTTGTATAGGGAGGTAAGGACCTACCTACTCTCCGTACGCAGTATAGTAATAGGTGTACTATGGTAGTAGTTATATTCTTTGACATAACGAACTAGGACATAACACCACACTTTATCTATAACCTAGGTATTCAAATACTTCGCCAGCATAGATTTGAATCTTTGTTCTCCGGCGGGTACCTACTACTTTTTGGCTTGATTTTAGGACTGTTGTTTTTAAAGCCACAGTTTTACAGGCATATTTTGTGTGTGATAGGTAGCTATTTTTTATACAAACAATACTGTTTTAATAGCTGAACTCCTTTATTTACGAATATTTACATAGTACCTTCCTACGTTCTGGCCATTTTTAGAGGAAAGAGAAAAAATGATTCTAAAAACTTAAGATTTAAAATATCTTTGACAATAAAGAAAAAAATGACAATTTTTCATTCGTTTTTTTACTTTGGCATCCATCCACTGCACAATAGTTACGCGGTCTCGGCATCTACAGAAACGTTTTAACATTTAACGTGCGTGCGCTCAAGCGGGCGTGTGGCAGCCTTAACTACTGGCGTATCGCGGACTCCTCGCAAAGCGGTAGGCATTTAACGCGTGCCCTTGAGCGAGTGACGGACGCCTGGTATTGTCCAGCATTATTATTATTACTGATATTATCTTGCGTGTGAGTGCGTGTGGGTGTGTGTGTGTGTGCGTGTGTGTATGTGTGAACGTGTATGTTTTGTGGGAGAATCTACGTGGGTACCGTGAGAACACCATTCCATGACTACCTCGAATTATTTTCTAGCATGTGTTTGTGTGCGCAAGTCTACTTCATCTGGTTATTTCCTACCGTATGAGTACATAACAAATTAGCTCACCTTTATTTGATAATAGTCTTTATTACTATACGTATTAGAGTTGAGCTTCCTGACGTATCCGTCCACGTCTCTGTTGATGGTGAACTGCAACATCTCGCTGCTGGTTTTGCGCCTCATCACCCACGAGATGGCGGTCAGCGATCGCGGCACGCATCTTGGTCTGTGAATGTTGGAATAGGTTATTGTCGTGGCACATGTCTATGTTATGTGACTGCATTCATATCAGCCGTAAAACGTCCACTACTGAACTAAGGCCTACCTCATGGATCTCCATGAGGGGTAGTTGCCATACTCACCACGCTTGGCAGGCGGGTTGGTGAGCGCAGTACGGGATGTTGATACACGGAAAGACGCTGCTGCCCATCTTCCGGAGGTGTCCCTTAGCAGGCTCTTACTGCATCCACGGGTAGGAGAGGAGGGGTAACATTCTACAGCCGGCACCCCACGGCAGTGACTGCATACTATGGGAATAAATGAATGAATTTCTAAAAAAAAACTGAATTTCTATTGAGACGATCAAATTGTGCGTAATAAGAGTTTACTCGTACATGCACATTAATTCCCCTTTAACAAGCTTTTATATAGCTTGCCCTGTATGTATGTATGTACACATGTGTGTATGTATGTATGTAACTATGTTTGTTCGGGTGGAATCTGGCAATCCAATTTTGAAGCAGATATCTTCAACCAATTAAGCTGAAATTTTGTATACATGTTTTCTTTGGATGACAATGCATGGTCAGCTATGTGACGTTACTCTGAATCCAACATCGCGGAACACTCAAAATGGCGGACTACTTTTTTTAAATGTACTCCTTTATTATGGGTATTATTATACACTCGCGAGCAACTGAATCGACTCAAAGCTACAAAATGTACATAGTGTAACTTTTCTCGAAAATTACTTGAGTAATGTACATATATAAAACAGAATTTTTTTAAAATTCATTCCTTAAGCTTTAAAATGATACCATTATTTTGAAAATCTACCCAGTATTTTTTAAATTAATCAGGTTTGAATGGAAACGGAGTAAATATAGGGCTCATCAATATTAGAATAAAACAGAAAATTTATGTTAATTACTCAAAATTTATTGTCTTAATACTTGGTGTTGCCTCCCCTAGCTTTAATAACATCTCTAAGGCGGTTTTTCATCGACCCGATAAGTTTTTTTATCAATTGTTGAGGAAGCTTTTCCCACTCCTCTTTGAGCGATCTACAGCTCTGCGATGTTTGTAGGCGCCGGATTTATGGCTCGTACCCTTCCTTCGTTTAAGCTCGTCCCATAGGTGCTCAATCGGATTGAGATCAGGACTTAGTGCTGGCCAGTCCATGGTCCGAATGCCAACTTCATCCATGAACTGACGAGTGATTCGTGCTGTATGACACCGGGCATTGTCATGCATTAAAAGGAAGCTGTCCTCGATGTAGCCTTCATAAGGCATGACATGGTTCGAAATAATATCTTCCACATATAGTGCAGCAGTCAGACCGCCTCCTCGGCCTCCACCAGGGATGAAAACTAGCTCCGTTTTTCCTTCCAGTGAAATGCCCGCCCACATCATACACGAACCACCGCTGTAGGACACTGTTTCGGCAAAACAGCGCTGCGCAAAGCGCTCGCCTGGACGCCTGTAGACCCGAGCTCTCCTGTCACTGCCATGTAGACACACTCTGGATTCATCAGTGAACTGGACTGACCGCCATTGCTCAGCACTCCAATTAATGTGTTCGCGAGCAAATTCAAGGCGCGCTTGTAGGTGAGCTGTGGTCAATTTTGGGCATCTGGCAGGCCGTCTTGGAATAAGGTTCGCTTCTCTTAATCGTCTTCTGACCATCCATTGACTGACGGATACTCCTCGAACCTCTCTCAGGTGCTGCTGGAGAGAAACACCGGTCAGATGGCGATTTCTGAGACTCGTCGAAACGATAAAACGGTCATCTCTCTCAGAAGTAAGCCGGCGCCGACTGGTATCAGGCCTCCTAGAGTAAGAACCAGTCTCTTGAAATCTTCTGTACATCCTTGAGACAGCAGATTGGCTCAGGTTTCGTTGATGAGCTTCTTCTCGCTGGTTAAGACCCAGTTGCAACAAAGCAACAACTTGAGCTGCTTCTTCTGATGTTGTATCCTTAGTGGTTGTAAATCGACGATCGTAACTTGCGTAGGTGAGTTCAGGTCAACGTCTGATAAGCGACTGATCAGTGTGCTTTTTTTCGAATTGACAATATAAGTTGTTGACCGCAGATGGCCATGACAACGTTACCGGACTAAAAAAACGTTACCGGACTAGTAAGTAGACTGGTAATAGTAAGTAGACTGATAAGTGTGTGTTTTTTTTTTTTCGAATTGACAATATATGTTGTTGACCGCAGATGGCCATGACAACGTTACCGGACTATGGCGAGCGCAGAAGGCGCCCAGCCGCAAAAGTTAAGTTGGGTCAACAAGCTCAAGGGCACCACTTAGGTTCGAACCACGGCTTGGACTGTTGCCAGATTTTTGAATGTACTGATGGTTAACGTCCAGGTGCAAAACTGCACCTTACGACGGAAGAGTGTATTCTTCGGCCCCGCCGGCGGGACCGGTTATTGAATATGTGCCTAGCAGCTAATGTGGGACGGGTTGACGTCACCTCCGGGTTAGCGGCAGTGAGCTCGTCAACGGGCAAGCCGAGAACATGTCTCGGTCAAAAAGACTGATAAGTGTGCACTGCTTGCAGCTGGTTTTATAGGGGGTTGCGACGCGCCTTATTTTCGATGCTGTCACGGATATTCGATATTTAAAAAAAAACTGAAATAATTAAAATTATAAAGGTTTTATTTTATAGCCAATATAAAAATCAAGCTATTAAAATATATATATTTTATGTACATGACTCAAGTTATTTTCGAGAAAAGTTACACTATGTACATAGTGTAATTTTGTAGCTTTGAGTCGATTCAGTTGCTCGCGAGTTTATTTAAGCAGTATTCGTATTTACGTTGTTTGAAAAAAAAAAACAATTAGATCAAGTTACAGGTACACAGGTTAATCTCGCGACAAGCTTTTTTATCACATAAATTGTGTAAAGACGTTTTATGTTGAAATTAAATTTTAATGGAAAATGTTTATTTTATTATTTTTAGTACCTTTAAATAAAAGCTTGTTTATTAAAAAGTTTTTTTTACTATTAAATTATTACTTTTATACAGGGCAAGTCGAACCAATGCTCCCTGGAGGAAAGTACTCTTGAATGTACCGGATGTTGATACACGGAAGTGGCCAACGCATTATTGCCAAGATGGGGTCAGGAGTAGGATAAATCAGATCAGAAGTAGGGTTTAAAGTCCAAAAGTTTTATTGCGTTCATGCTGTACAATGGTCTTACATAGTTAAAAATTCAAACATTAGATTAGTCAGATCTGGGATCAAATGTAGGATGTGTCATAAGTGGATCAGAAGTGGGATTAGTGGGATCTGTTGACAGCATCGAGGACATACCCCATAGACAGGAAATGTCATTTATTTTGTCTAAACAAACAACAATTCCGCCAAAAGTATTTCATAATTGTACGGAAAAGTACACAGGTCGGCTGTTGGCGCTGTACTGTCAAAGGTGAGAGACAGTTGTCATTGCATTAGTGCAAAGCACTAACGTGTTTCGGAATTCTTATCACCTTATTTCCCCTCTATTGGATATGAACTCGACGGTTGACAGACACCTGTCATGTTATAAGATGTCTTGTGGTTGCGTCATCGATGTCAAAAGTGTAAAACTTACCTGACGGACTCGGTCAGCTTATTGATGAAGTGGAGGAACGCGCGCGCCACCGCCCCGGTCACGTGGTCGGCGGCGTCCACGCGCTCCCACGCCACGCAGGCGCACCAGTGCGGCTCGATTCCCGCTTCGGAACACGACCTGTTGCTGGGGATCTAAAACAGACACGCCATTTATAAACAAGTTATCGAATCTTGTCGTTTTTTTATTCTTAATTTTATGATCTTTGAACCGGTCAAATAAAGTAAACAACATAGAAACAAAATTAGACTATAAAATAACTCCTAAAAAAAGACAATAACAACAAAAGATTAGTAAATAAGTAGGTGAATACACACTAATTGCCCATACATTCGCTGAATAGT
Organism: Pasiphila rectangulata; assembly: GCA_963082625.1. NCBI lineage: Eukaryota > Metazoa > Arthropoda > Insecta > Lepidoptera > Geometridae > Pasiphila > Pasiphila rectangulata. Next base: position 10,568,705 of record OY720261.1, on the reverse strand, counting down.
TAGGTATGAATACACACAGATTACCTAAATACATTTATTATAATATAATAACATAAACACGGTAATTTATCGCGTAATACCTTTGATTATTCCCGGGTTGATTGGAGATTTCATTGGAGTGTCCATCAAGAAGCGATGGTTGTTTTGCAACTACCCTCACTTTGTCTTCAGAACTCAGTAACGCCGCGTTTACATTGCGGCACACAACACTAACAGTATCTTCACTATGCAATGTTACATCACGACGCACACTAAATACATTTAGCACACTCAGTGCATGATGAACCAGTCAGCATTAAATTTTGACTGGTTTATAAATCATTTTGGCTTCAATAGATGTGGGATACTTGTCTAGTTATTCAATAAAGTTATATAAAAAAGAAATCGCCGTTCTTTTAAGTAATAAAAACCGGGCCAGAGCGAGTCGGACTCGTGCACCGAGGGTTCCGTGCCATCATACATTAGAATATAGTATGATAAAAGCGGTTTATATTTGTCAGAGAACCTTGACAGCGCCATCTCTTGTCTGATAGCCGAACTTATGTAGATTTTTTACACCTTCGATAATTTATAAAAAAGTATGCTATTTAGAGAGTTTGTAATAATTTTCCTGTAATCTTTACATACATTTCTAATAGCAATTAAAGTTTTAGAAGTTTATCTCCGCAAACTTCGGGGATAAGGAAGAGGAACGCTATTTTTTACAACGTTTTTGTAAATAAGTAGAAAACTATACGGCTTAAAGCAAAACTAAAATCTGTTTATTAATGTAAAAATATATGCCTTTAATATGATAGCCCAAATGACCTAGTAACTTCACAAAAAAAATTAAAACCCCATTTCACCCCCCCTTGTCTAAAAAACTATACAAATTAGAGAGTTCGCTATAATTTTCCTATACACTTTACATACATTTCTATTAGCTTTAAAAGTATCACGGGTTTATCTCTGCAAACTTCGGAGATAACTAATAATCGGAACGGTCGTTTTTTCAACATTTTTGTAAATTACTCAAAACGATACGGCTTAAAGGTAAAATAAAAACTGTTTATTAATGTACAAATTAATACCTTTCATATACATATATAGATACCCCACACGGCCAAGTAACTTCCCTTAAAAAAATTGAGATCCCTGTTCGCCCCCTGCATTCAAAATAAGAATATTTTTTAACATTTTCATAATGCTATATTAGTAAAAAAGTGTTATCTTTTACCATTTAAAATTTCAAGTCGATAGCATCAGTAGTTCTCGAGATATCCATTTGTGACAGACAGACAGATAGACAGAGTGATTCTATAAGGGTTCCTTTTTACCATTTTGGTCCGGAATCCTAAAAATAAACCCGTATTTACCGCTCAACCTTATGGCTAGAGCTAAGGAGGTAACAGCAAATAATGATGGACAGTTCACAGCTAAATCCAACCCTAAAATACGCGGAGCTCTATGAGTTGCTCCAATGGTTATAGATTGATAGATTATCTCTTTTTACGTGCATCATAAAAAATAAATAACACAAGCAAACAAACAAATCTATACTAATACTAGCTTTTGCCTGCGACTTCGTCCGCGTGGAAGAAATAAAACGTAAAATCCCCTATTTGACTCAGAGCCACTTTGATTCGAAAATATAAATCCCATTTATTCCCTATCCCGTGGGAATTTCGAAAAATCCCTTCTTAGTGCACCTCTAGGATACTCAAAGTATATGTTTGCCAAATTTCAAGTCTTAAGGTCCAGGTGGTTTAGGCTGTGCGTTGATATATCAGTCAGTCAGTCAGTGAGTCAGTCAGGACTTTGAATTTTCTACACCGTGCCCCTTAATAACCCGAAAGATTTAAATCACGTATTTTTGACGACAATACGAATAAGTAATATTATATCAACATGGGTCTAATTATTTGTCTTAATTAAATTACGATTTCAGTACAAATTAAATCATATTAATTTCCCGCTTCTTTGTGAACAAGTCTTTAGTTGAGAAACTCAAGTATAGAAACAGACAGCGAGCGTGACACTTCACGAATCGCTCCGAAATCATACGACGAACGGCGAATGCCATGACGTGTGTTCTATGACAAGAAGTGTCAAGTTATGTCTAGCACGATGTTGGCTTTTAGGGTGTGTTAGACTGGAGATTTTTTAACTTGTGATTTGTTTTAAATAATTGATATCTCCTTAAGTATGGGTTTTTGGACTATATGTTACATAATTTTATATACTCTAATTAGGCTCTAGAATCGTTGGCTTAAATCTTGCGGGTTATTAACGGGCACGGTGTATATATAGATTATAAAAAGGAAAGATTTTATTTAGTGCGGTGTATGTTGTATTTTGCATGTTGGTAACGAATAAACTCAAAAACAACTGGACCGATTTTCAAAGCTTACCATTAGAATGCTACATTATCCCTGAGCAACAAAGGCTATATTTTATCTCCGTATTCCCACGGGAACGGGAACTACGCGGATGAAACTGCGGAGTGCGGCTAGTGTTACCATATTAATAAATAGGTTATTTTTTGTAATACATACTTATTATGACGAGCTCTGTGGCGCAGCGGGCAAAAGTCCGCCTGCGACGCAAGGGGTTGCGGGTTCGATTCCCGCCTCTAGGCAAATGTCTGTACGATCTGCAGATATTTGTTCAGGGTGTTCTGGGTGCTTTTCTATGTATAATACAAATATCTATCTATGTAGTATAATGTATTAAGTATATCAGTCATCTAGTACCCATAACACAAGCTCTGCTTAGCTTGGGGCTAGATGATGCTGTGTGATTTGTCCAGCATTATTTATTTTATTTATCACAGATAGAAAAACAGCGAGATCCAGACAGAGTAAAAAAGTGTCGCATTTATAAATATAATATTAAACTACACTTTTTGACACAACGCCACACCTTGCCAACTTAATGCGTGCTACACAAAAAATATTAGATTTATGTAAAATGCTTACCGGTTCAAAAAGACTCATCCCTCGAGTCAAATCTGCTCCTTTTATCTTATAACCATTCCAATACTGCCGCAAGCCCATCGCGTCCAATATAGTCGCGTGGATATCGTGGGGGGTAGTCAGGACTTGCGAGTTGTTCCTCAAAATGGCGGCCACTTCCGGCCGGCTCCGTTCCAGCACTTCCGGCAGGCGGATCGCCATTAGCGGCATCCGTTCTTCGAATTTGCCTTGGAGCGTGCTGCGCATTTTCGCGTATCTGTAAGTGTGAAGAATGGTTTAGTAAGTTTTAAATTTATAGGCGGCCGAGACGCGGAGACGAGGAGGTTGCGGGTTCAATTCTTGCCGCGGCACAAACGTTCTGCAGATGTTTGTCTCTGGTTTGGGTATTTTTAGGGGGCGAAGCCCCCTATTATGCATAGCGCTGTCTGTCTATGCATGACACGATTACAACCGAACGCGTTCACCGATTTACATGAAACCTTTTTTGTTAGCGCTGTCTTAATGAGAGAAGGGTTCTCATTGATTTTGATGACCCTAGGATCACAGAGACCGGAGTTATTGTGACCTCAGAAGGTCACCAAAGGTCAAAAATAGCATTTTTCTGAAACCTTCGCCCCCTTTTCTGGTACCCCCGTACCAATGCTTGTTCTACATATTGAATAGGTATATATTTTTAAATCACATCCTAACCTTTATTCTAGATTTACAATCTACTTACTTTCGGTCCTGCCAGAGTCCTTGAAAGCCTTTAGAAACCTTACTGTGTCCTTGTCAGCCTCTGGCGATCATGATGATGCAGTCATGTGATAAGTATATCTGCTATGAAAGTAAACGCAAAATGTCTCTTCATCATCATTTCAGCCTTAAAACGTCTACTGCTGAACTGGCAGGCGGGTGGGCGAGCGCAGTACGCGATGTTGATGCACGGAAAGATGCTGCTGCCCATCTTCCGGAGGAATTCCTTAGCATGCTCTTACTGCATCCACGGGTATGAGAGGAGAGGTAACATTCTACTGCATCTTATCTACATAAATATCTCTTATCTAGCTCTAACGTCTACTAAAGTTGTATGGACTACTTGACTGGGTTTTCGGTCTTCTCAAGTAGCTCTATTGTCTACTTATCTAGCTACGTCTTCTTTCCTTGATCCATTGCCTTCTTGACTGAGACTACCAAATACATATATGGTGGATATAACCAGCAGCATGCCACGACCTACGGAACGATAGATCATAAAGCTAACCAATTATACCCTCGATAAGATGCGGATCCCAATGTTGGGTGGACTGGCTGAAATCCAATAATTCTAGGTTTCTCAAAGATGCGTATAGTAATTATAACGACATTGCACAGGCTAAAATCCCTAGGTAGTTAGGAAGGTTTACTAACCTGGCAAGTCTTGTTGAAGATCTTGTTGGGGATGCGCGACCTTTCCCAATATAAGATGGGGATAGGCAGGAAGTCTCAATCTCAAATCCAAAGAACGACCGAGAGAGACATATGCGGAAATAATGAGATGCGTGCGACCGACCATGATGGCATCGTATAGGCTCTTTGGTCTTCTTAACCAGGCATACCAAGGTAGTATCTTGCTATGTGTTCTACTTACGTTGGTCATATCGATAGGTGCACTAACCTAGGTCCATGGTCCCCCATAACGATCAGCAGAGTCTTGTCCAATCTGCCAGAGTCCTTGAAAGCCTGCAGGAACCTCACTGTGTCCTCGTCAGCTATGGCGATCACGTTGAAGTCGTCATGTGATATATCTCCTATAAATGTGAACGCAAAATGCTTTCCGTCGAGCTTGAAGAACTGAAAGAGAAAGTGTGATTTACACACATATACGCGAATGCAGAATCTGCTAAGGGATACCTCTTCAAGTAGTGCAGCAGCGCCTTTCCGTGTACATCCCGTACTGCGCTCCCAAACCCGCCAGCTAAGTGAGGGGTGTATGAAAAAACACCCTCATGATTCCTTTTTGGAGATTCATGAGCAAGGATGATCTCCAGCAGTGGACGTCCTACGGCTGAGACGATCATGTGTGTGTAAGTAAATTGGGCTTTCACATCTATTATGGATGATTCATACAGCGTCTTGTACCTACAATTTTATGAATAAGAGTTTTACAATATGTGACCTAACTATTAATGAATGATTGAATATATTATTTAATTAATATTAACTATATCTACTGTCTGGTCTTAATTTAATGTTTTGAGCCACTTTACTATGATGGGTCTTGCTGCCGATGTTGACCTATTTCTAATATAACAATATTTAACAGTTTCGTTGTATACATGTACTTTCATAAATCTGCCAATTCTCTGAGCGAACCTGGTGTTAACTGTAGGGGTTAACACTCTGAAAACTCTACGTTGAAGTAAGGCCTCATATTCAGGTGATGTGATTACCGCCATATGTACCGATAGGGATGTATGAAGTACAAAGAGCTGGCGCACACTTAGTACACCAGCATCCTGTTAAAGAGTTGTTGTAGGATACCTATACAGCTTAGATAGCATCACCTTCAAAACAGAGCGCTGAGCTCTCTCAGCCTGCAGAATAAATGTTTTTGCGGCACTGCCCCAACACGTTATACAGTACACGATAAGAGATTGATAGAGCGCATAGTATACTGCAGTAAGCGTGCCAATGTTTGCAGCATGCCGCAGGTTACGCATGACATTTATCACCTTTCTTATTCTGAAGTATAGGAATAGACACAGTGTCGAAAACCTTGGCAAGATCTAAAAATATGCCAACACAACACTTTCCCTCATCAAGGTGTGAGGACACCGTGTCTGTCAGAGCTTTGACTGCATCTTCGGATCTTTTCCCTTTACGAAAGCCAAATTGATTGGAAGATAGCAATTTATGAGATTCCAAAAAGCCAAGCAGTTGCCTATTAACAACCTTTTCAAGAAGTTTAGAAAAAGTACTCAAAAGTGAGATGGGTCTATAATTGTACACATAACTTTTTGGTCCACTCTTGTGTATCGGGGTTACAGACGCAATTTTCCATTGCAGAGGGAAAATACCATGCAGAAGGCTCAAGTTAAGGATATAAGTTAGTGGTATTAGGATTTCTTCTCTTACAGATTTTATAAGACCATTGTCGAGTCCGTCTATACCTGGGGCCTTGTTTTTTTCAAAGTGAGTATATTTTTTTCTACTTCGTTATAGTCTGTAGGACTTAAAAATAAAGAGTCAGCTGGGGAGTTGTTTATTTTAACTGCCTTAGCCAGTTCCATTTCACTTTTATTTAATTTGCTTAAAATTTTACCGGCAAGGCGCTCGCCAAGAGAGGAAAAGTAGATGTTGCACGAATCAACAGAGTGTTGAGCACTTAGGGAAACCTTGCAAAGTTAATAATTCGGTAGGTTCTTTGTTTTGGTTAGATATATTGCAAATGTTCTTTATGGACTGCCACAGTTTCTTAGGGTTATCTTTGTTTGCATCAAGAGATCTACTTTCATATTTTGTTTTTAATTTTCTTAAAATTAAAAAAAAAATATGATAATTAATTAATTAAAAAAATAATTGTAAAAAATTTTGATAACGAGAATATGTTAGTTTATGAATAGGATTTTTTGGATTACTTCTAGCTAGTAAATGCAAGCGATCACGATTTTTCATGAATTTTATCAAACCCGGTGTGATCCATGGCTTCAGGTTATATTTGGATCGGCTTATCTTTACAGTTGTTGAGTTTTTACTTACAATGTTCTTGAAAATTTCCAAAAATACATACTTCGTTGTCACAGTTTACATCACCAATGTCAGTGACAGCTGACAACTCAATGCGAGACAATTGATCTTTGATAGCAGTGATATTTCTTTTCATTACGTAACAGCTTGGGTGAACTGGTGTTGGTTTGGAAAGATAAGAAGAAGAAGAACCCAGGATGACTGGGAAGTGGTCCGTGATGTCTATCTTACAGACGATACCAATAGCTGTTCGTAGTGTGCCATTTATATTTCGCACATATATGTGATCAAGGTATGCTGACAGTCTTGTGGGCTGGGTTATAGCATGCTAAAGCCCATGTTCTGCCATAAAACATTGGTAGATAAGACTTTAAGGATTATCCTGTGTATCCATGATGTTAACATTGATATCCCCAGCCACAACAAAAGGGAGTCCGGAGAATGCCTTGAACAGAGTCATTTTGACTGGGGCAGAAAAACGTGCGACCTACGTTCCCTTTCAATATCTAAATCATCACAAATATCCTCGGTGACCCAGTGGCCCAAGTACTTAATTTTTTTTACCCACGAGAGAGAAGTACTACCGAGTGATACAGGAGGGACGGAGTAAGACTCTTGGCTTTAATCAGCATCACCTCGCTCTTTTTCGCGTTGTACTTGAGCCCATGCGCTCCCGCGTAGGACTCACAAATGCCAAGGAGTTCCCTGAGAGCATTGCAGAGTTTTCCTGAGAGCAACAATTTAGACCCATCTATAGTTTAGTGACCCATCTCCAATTTAGTAACCCCTCCACAATTCTGCGACCTTTCTACAAGTTAGGGACCTATTCAATTTAGTGACCCATCTATTATTTAGTTACACATCGACAATTTAGTGACCCATATATAATTTAGTGACCCCTCTACAATTCGCGAATTATCTACAATTGAGGGACCTATCTACAATTTAACGACCCATCTACAATTTAGTGACGCATCTACAATTTAGTGTCCCATCTACAATTTAGTGACCCAGCTACAATTCAGTAACCGGTCTACAATTCTGCGACCCATTCATTGAAGCTTCACCTGTTCAGTGATGTTCATCATGAGCTTGTACTGCAGCGTGTCTCCCACGCAGTACCGCTGCAAGCTGGACCGCCACCACTTGCCGTTGCTGTGCTCCTCCAGGTTGAAGGCCATCAGGTAGTGGTCCGCTGGCTGCCGCTTGAACCCTTTGAAGCGGTATTGGAAGGTGCCTATCCATGGCATGTCTTCGAAGTAAGCTGTGCGGTATCTGAGAACGTATTATCTACGTAGGTCAAATCTATAATATCGAGAACTTTGCAGCCCTATTGGCCATCTGTCCTGCGAGTTACATGGCCTGCCCATTGCCACTTCAACGTGCCAATCCGTTTGGCTATGTCGCTGACCCGAGTTCTTTTACATATCTCCTTATTTCTGAGGTTCGATCGATCCCGTAGAGAAACCCCGAGCATAGCCCTCTCCATAGCTCGTTGAGCGACACTGAGCTTGTTGATAAGGCACCAGTTCTAATAATATAAGTATTTTTTTCTTGAGATCTTGAAGGTCCATGACGGCGGCCTACGTGGACGTGGACATCAGTCCTACGGCTGAGATGGTGGTGACACTTGAACCTATCATCATCATCATTTTAGCCGTAAAACTTCCACTTCTGAACAATGCCTCCACGAAAGGTAGTTGTCATACTCACCACGCTGGCAGGCGGGTTGGCGAGCGCAGTACGGGAATGTTGACACACGGAAATACGCTGCTGCCCATCTTCCGGAGTGATCCCTTAGCAGGCTCTTACTGCATCCACGGGCATGAGAGGAGGGGTAACATTTCACTGCCCAAGGCAACCAATAAGTGATTTAAATCAAAAGCTCACCCATCCTCTTTCAGCTTGTAGAATATAAAGGGCATGTCGTCCAAGCTGCCTTTGTAAGTGGACTTCTTCCTCACATCAGGCAGTTCCAGCTCCGTCTTCCCAGTCAGGAGGGGGAACAGGGCCGCCGGAGTCCCGTCTCCTACTATGTTGTACCTGAAGCGCGAATGAAATAGAAATCAATAGTTAAAGAGTGTAACATGAGCACTTAGATCCACTAGGGAGGGCTATGTCCAGCAGTGGACAACCTGCGACTGAGGTTATGATGATGTCAAATAGTAGGTATACAGGGCGTATTATAACATGTGTACTAAGCCGAAAGGGGGTGATTCTGACCACCCCAAGGAACAACTTTTGTTCTACGACTTTTCAGGATTCAGTGATTTTCATTCATGAAGACTACAGTAATGACAACCTAAACGCCAGCTGATTCTTGTCAGGGTCATTGAACTCTGCGAAGAGTACAAATAAAAATACCTATAACCACAGGGGTTTTATTTTATTAAAAAAAACAATTTTAACTTAAGGGTCATTTCTACATGACAGTTTTGGCAAGTAATGATCATTGTGTACGGTCTACCATGAGTTGTCACTGTTAGATCGCCTGCCGTTTGTACAGTAGTAATAGTACGTTACTGTGACATCTGTCAGATTTGTAACTCATGGTACCAAATTCTAAGCAAATTGAGCCCAAACTACAGTCGCTGTATTATAGTTTACTGCGTATTTTAGTACCAAACTATCCGCTAGAGACGCTGTACAAGTTTTCACACATTTTTTTTAACTACAGTCGCCAGCGTGTTTAGATTGTGAAAACTCATGGTCAACTTGGTCAACATGGAATGAACAATGAATGGTCAACATGGAAAACTGGTCACTCCCGTAAATCTAATAACACATTATAACTATTTAACATTTAACTGGCCTTATCTTGTCAGGAGACAAATTAGTTACTATATTATTTACTATTTTACGATATTTGAAGTGTGTAATTAATTTTAATAAGGCGACTGTGAATGAAAGTGTTGGAAGGGGTAGACCTAGGCGGACGTTTCAAGACCAAATCAGGGACGTCTTGAAAAAAGGCCAGGTCAAGAGTACCCTAAACCGAAGAGCATGTATGAAGGGAATAATGAAAGTGGACGAAGCGAAACAAGTATGTAAGGATCGTAGCAAGTGGAAAGAAGTGGTCTCTGCCTACCCCTACGGGAAAAAGGCGTGATTATATGTATGTACATATGTATGTATGTAATTAATTTTACTAGAACATAACCTACACATGAGAACCGTAACTTTAATTACAGTATTTGTGACTAGTTATGATAATCTTTAATGTTCCTAGTTACTATTTAAAAACAAGGGTATCGCAACTTACCGTTATCTTAATTAGTAAATACTAGTTTTGAACGAGAGCTTTCCTTGACAAGACAAGCGTAGGTAAACTTACCTCGTCTTGTTTAGTAATTTCAAGTTTTTTATGAGAGCTTTCCTTAACTAGAGCACCGTAAGTATGTATATGTACTTACGGTTGTTATACGTAGTTTCACAAAGGGCCGACTGATCTGAGTGTAAGTCTGATAACTGAGCTTATATACATAAGTAATAAACACCTAGCTGTTTTCGGCTGCAGTGACTTGTCTTTATGAATCTACAATTCATTTAGAAATTTGGATGTTTAGCTCTGATATGGCTAATGTACCCTATCCTTGCTCTGAACGTACGTGATGAGGTACGTATAGACGTACCTATGCAAAATTTCAGCTTAATCCGTTAAGTAGTTTTTGCGTGAAGAGGTAACAAACCTCCGTACATCCCATACACACAAACTTTCGGATTTATAATATTAGTGAGATAGTAAAATGTGAATTGATCATATGCAACTACCCCCTCATGATCGGTACTTGGAGATCCATGAGGGAGGCCTATGACGTCCTACAACTGAGATGACGACAACTAACTGACCTTTGCAACACAGTAGCCCCCATCTCCTCGGTCAAGTACTTGTAGCTCTTCGGCATCCGCCTTATAAACCCGTTCTTCGCCGTGGAATCGAAGCCGAAAATTAGCACGTCCAGAGAATCCTCCCTGCCCGGCGGCGGTTCCACCCTATCCACTTCTATGCGGAACCCTGTTGCGTGGCCAGTCCATTTCTTCGGGTTAGTGCTGAGGGAGATTAGAAAGTTACAAAATTTGGAAAGCAAAAAGTTGACGCAGTAGGGGGGTTCGAACCAGCGGGTTGAGATCACATTTTTCAACTTTGAACACGGTTTTGTTGCTGAGCGACCGCTTCGCTGCAAGTTATTACTTTAACGATGTTATTATTTTATACTTTATTTAAATAAATCATTATAAAATATAAAAACTTGCAATAATTTATGAATAAATAATGCTGGACATTTCACACGCTACAATCTATCTCCAAAATAAACATAGCTTGTCTTATAGTTGATAGAATACCTAAGACATTTTTTGTTCTGATAATATGCTACGCTAGCTTGTGCCCGCCGCTTCGCATGCGTTGTACCCGGATAAAAAGTAGCCTATGTATTAATCATAGTCAACATATATGTTTGCAAAATTTCAGCTCGATACGTACGCTAGTTTTTGCGTGAAGAGGTAAAAAACCTCCACACAAACAAACTTTCGGCTTTATAATATTAGTGAGATATCATAGGGACAAATATCTTCAGATAATAAAAGATAAAGTTAAAAGACAAAAATATGTTTATTTTGTCACTTATTACGAACAGTTAACAAAATAATAATATTACCGTGTATTAAACCATCTGCGCCACAGAGTTCGTCGTTATATAACGAATTATAATATATATAAATAAAAACACGCCACACCATATTTCTGCACGCCCAGGATGACTGGCAGAGAATGCTTTAGCATTAAGTCCTCCTTACACAATTGTTATGTGTTAAAGTGTTAAATAAATAAATAAATAAATAAAGAATGTAATTGTTATGTTTAGCAGACACTAATTTCGGGGTATGTTTCTATGTATTTTAAGCATTTGTTTACATTTGTTTACCAAATAAAATAAATAAATATAGGTAGTTCCCACTTACTCATCACGATGTTTTCCGATACAGTTTATTTTGACATGGTCACTCTTCCTGAGCGTGTAAACTCCACTCCCGGAGACCGAGGTCGGCTCTCCAATCGTGTATTTACCGTCGTTCTCATATAATATGTCTCGGTACATACACTCTATGTTAATAAAGTTTGTCAGAATTGATTCGGGGACTTTGCACTCGGATAGCTGCAAAAAACACAGTTTATTTTTTGTTATTATTTATTTATTAAACGCTCGTTTGGTTTCGCGCCGCGCCGATTACGCACCTCATTTGGTTTGCGTTTTGGCGCGAAATACGACGTGCGCTCCGCGTCGGCGCTAAGTGGATACTGGATCGGTTTTTACAATGGAACGTATTGTGTATTTATGCTCTATGGAAAGGGTTTGAATGAAGCTTGTCAGTACGTCAATTCATAATTTAGTCTGTGTTCGGGATATACAGAGTAAAAAGCACTCATATTAAAAGCTAGAAATAATACCTATTGCTCATAACCTTACTAACTAAAATTATCTAACTACAATTAAGTACACAATAATAAGAAAAACTAAAGAAAATTAACAGACATTCTAGTGCCCTCCTCTCATGCCCGTGGATGCAGTAAGTGCCTGGGATACGTCCGGAAGACGGGCAGCAGCGTCTTTCCGTGAATCAACATCCTGCACTGCGCCAACCCGCCTGCCAAGCGTGGCGAGTACGGCAACAACCCCCGCATGGTCTCGGGGGTCCATGAGGGAGGCCTGCGCCCAGCTGTGCGCGCGGACAGCAGTAATAGTGATTTTCATTTTATTTCTTTATCCAGCTAGAGATTGAGTGTTTGATTCCCGCGGGGGGACAAATATTTGGTCTCCACCACGTTTAATTTTTTTTTTAATTCATTCTAATTTATATATTTTTTTTAATGCTGGACAAATCACATAGCATCATCTAGCCCCAAGCTAAGCAGAGCTTGTGTTATGGGTACTAGATGACAGATATACTTAATACATTATACTACATAGATATTTTTATTATAATATAGAAAAACACCCTGAACAAATATCTGCAGATCGTACAGACATTTGTCCCGAGGCGGGAATCGAACCCGCAACCTCTTGCGTCGCAGGCGGACCTTCGCCCGCTGCGCCACAGAGCTCGTCAAATATTGTTTATTCAGACAACAAGATCCATTTTATAAATAACATGTCAATGCACAAAGAACAAAAATAATATTAAAAAAACACAATAAAAAACAAAATTAGATATCATCATCATCATCATTTCAGCCATAAAACGTCCACTACTGAACACAGACCTCCCTCATGGACATCCATGAGGGGTAGTTGCCATACTCACCACGCTTGGCAAGCGGGTTGGCGAGCGCAGTACGGGATGTTGTTACACGGAAAGACGCTGCTGCCCATCTTCCGGAGGTATCCCTTAGCACTCTCTTACTGCATCCACGGGCATGAGAGGAAGGATAACATTCTACTGCCGGCACCCCACGGCTAAGCTTAGATATACCTACACACAATGGAGAAAACAATTTGAAATAGCTATAATTATTGATAACATAGCATTCGTAAATCATCTGGCGCCCAAAATCAAGCTCTGGTTACATTGTGGCTGTGTGAAATATCCATCGGTATTTATCATTTATGTCTGAGGTAGAATAGAATGTTGCCTCTCTCCTCTCTTGCCTATGGATGCTTTGGTTCCTTTGTACTACGGAACCCCAATCATTAACAAAATAATACATGAAAACAAAATATAAATATTGAAAATATCATGGTTGTGAACATTTTACAAAATTTACGGGATATTTACCATCTTTAGTCTTTTTGAGTTTCCCGATATTTCGGCGTACATTACGAGCACTCGCATTTTTAAACAATTTCAATATGAGTATGAGTTTCAATGCCGTGGGGTGCCGGCAGTAGAATGATACCCCTCCTCTCATGCCCATGGATGCAGTAAGAGCCTGCTAAGGGATACCTCAGGAAGATGGGCAGCAGCGTCTATCCGTGTATCAACATCTCTTACTGCGCTCACCAACCCGCCTGCCAAGCGTGGGATGGCAGCTACCCCTCATGGAGATCCATGAGGGAGGCCTGTGTTCATCAGTGGACGTTTTATGATGGCTGAAATGATGAGTTTCACCATGTAGACCTTTTTAATCATATTTAACTTTTTATTAGATTTTTAGTATGATTTTATATTTTTGTGTTTTGATGCAGATTGTTTCTCTTCTTTTTAGGGTTCCGGACCAAAATGGTAAAAAGGAACCCTTATAGAATCACTCTGTCTGTCTGTCCGTCACAAGTGGATATCTCGGTTACTAGGTTGTGTGGGGATATGAAAAGTATTCATTTGCAAATAATAAACAGTTTTTAGTTTTCCTTTAAGCTGTATCGTTTTTGAGTTATTAACAAAAATGTTGAAAAAACGACCGTTCTCCCCCCTTTATCTCCGAAGTTTGCAGAGATAAACCCGTGAAACTTTAAAAGCTAATAGAAGTGTATGTAAAGTTTTTAGGAAAATTATAGCGAACTCTTTGATTTGCATAGTTTTTTAGACAAGGGGGTTTTTTAAAAAAAATGTGGAGTTACTAGGTCATGTGGGGTATCATATGAAAGGTATTCATACACATTAGTAAACAGTTTTTATTTTGCTTTAAGCCGTATAGTATTCGACTATTCACAAAAACGTTGAAAAAAATAGCGTTCCCCCCCGAAGTTTGCGGAGATAAACCTCTGAAACTTTTATTGCTATTAGAAGTGTATGTAAAGATTACGGGAAAATTATAACAAACTCTCTGAATTAGCATACTTTTTTTAAAAATCATCGATAGTGTAAAAAATCTACATAAGTTCCGCTATCAGACAAGGGATGGCGCTGTCAAGTTTCTTCAACAAATATAAACCGCCTTTATCATTATATTATATTGTATGATGGCACGGAACCCTCGGTGCGCGAGTCCGACTCGCTCTTGCCCGGTTTTATTTCACGTTACCTTAGAACATTTAGTATATGTTTTGTAATTCTAGATAGTAATCATTTCGGTTGTTGCTGTAGAGCTACTATCAAAAAATGTATATATAAATGTGTGTTACTATTCTTTACAGAACTAAACATTATTTATTTTACCTCAGAATACCTACATAGCATTTCACCAAATCCTGCCCCTCGCATACGACAGATGGCGGTGGCTTGTCGAACTGCGTCACTTCCGGGTTAAACGGGTCCAAGACCGGAAATTCGCATCCTGTGCCTTTGTCCTCCTTCAGGGCTTCTTCGAGTTTCGCTTCTATGTACCTGCAGTTATTGTTTTAGTTATGTTTACAGCTTTTGTAACTATAGTTGAGAGCAGCATGAACGTTTGATTTTACAATTTTGATGCTGACTTTTAGCCACAATTCTTATTATTTTATATTAAGTTCTTATGTTATGGGGTTGATTAGTTAGGCCTCCCTCATGGATCTCCATGAGGGGTAGTTGCCATTATCACCACGCTTGGCAGGCGGGTTGGTGAGCGCAGTATGGGATGTTGATAGACGGATAGACGTTGCTGCCCATCTTCCGGAGGTATCCATCACTGTGCTCTTACTGCATCCACGGGCAGGTTAATTGGTGAACATAATTTGATTGATGAGATCATACCCGTTGTCCGACATTACCCGAAAGCATTTTATCGAATAAATGATTTCTTGTGTGTCAGTAAGTTTGTGCCTTGTGGGGTTAATTAGTAGGTGAATCCATGTGACCGTTCTTAGCCGCTATCCGACATTAACCGAAAGCATTTTATCGCATAGAATCGCTTGGGAATGGTGAAATTCTTGGTAGATTTATAAATAACTTAAGTTCTTCCCTGTTTTGTTTGTATAATTTATTGCGCAAGGGATCGGAATGGAACTGGGACACGAAATATGATCGCACATTTTTTAAAATGAAGCAGTTACTCGCAAGTGCGGATGTACTGGCCCATTACGAGCCAAACAATAGGCTGATAGCCACGTGCGACGCGAGCGCGCAGGGGGTAGGCGTGGTGCTCAGCCAGCCGGACGCCGGCGGCGGCGAGCGTAGGTACTTTGAATGCAGCTGAAAGAAACTATTCACAGATTCATCGGGAGGCACTTGCCATTATATTTTGTGTAAAGAAATTTCACCAATAATTGTAACCAATAGTTACAATTATTGCCAATAGTTGTCATTCCATACTACTTACGTACCGATCATAAACCTTTTAGTACTTATCTATTTTCAGGAAAAACGCGGGAATTACGACGATGACTGCGAGTAGGATGCAGCGCTGGGCGATCATCATATGACTATATATTATATATTGAATATGTTAGCACGAGCGATAACTGCGCAGACGGCTTATCTAGGTTGCCGTTAAAATTGGAATGTCACTCATACGAGGGAATTCCAGAACAAACATTTTGCATTTTGCACAAGATGCTTGTTAGATTATTCTGAAGTTAAAAAATAGACATCGATATATATAATTCTAGGCCGGCTTCGGACAGTTGTGATTTCGAAGGTATTAAACCGTACTTTAATAGGAAACGGGAGCTGTATGAAGAGTTAGGGTGCGTTATGTACGGAGAAATGTCGGGACAAGGTTTTGAGACTCGTGCACGAGCCTCACATGGGAATCGTGAAGTCCAAGGCCTTGGCTCTCATTTCTCTCTCAGTGATCTCATTCATAAGCACATAGACCAACTAAGGCATAGGTCCCGCAAATCCTTAGCTTGCCCGATGGGTGTCAAAGATACGAGTTTAAGCCAACACAAGGATAACCTAAGTAGTCCCGGAGGTCGGCGAGGGTCGCAGCAATCGGGAGGCGAGGGTGGCGCGCCAGGGCCGGGCACCCCGCCCGCGCCGGCGCTCAGCGTACTCGAGTTGGAGGTAAAGGACAATGAAAGCTTTTCGACTCCAATAGCTAACCCGGGGACTTCGAAGCCCAATGGGTCTCCTTTATCAGTTCCTATACCGCCCGAGTCCTCTCGCCCCATGCGCCAGTGTAGGTTATTAAAACCACCAGTGTATCATTATTGAAATGTACACTTAGAGTATGTTTATTTATTTTCATTGGTTATTGAATAAAATAAGTTCACTAAGTACTCATCGGAATAGTAGTTAATTTGACTTATATGAATGTGGACGCGCTATTGACTTAGCGTAGTACAAACTATGCGCTACGCAAGCGCCACCATGCGGCGCTCGACGGAGTCTACGTGTCGTGTCGGCCCGCACTGAGTGGCAGTTTTCGTTTAACCGCCGCACTGAACAGTCGTAGAAACTGTCTCGCGTTCTGTGTAGTCTTAAAAGTGATCGACTGCAAAATTAGTGCCAAGCATCCAACATTGTAATTTTTAATATTGCGTCTTCAATTGAATCGATGTTGTACCTTCTCCGACATCTTTATTTTAAGTAAGTCACGATTATCTTTGTTTAACGATTATCCCCTTTATAATAGGTGTGTTTTCTATAGGTATAGTACAGTAGTTATAAGTTTTTTAAATAAGTGATAGTTAAGTGAGGAGGACTGTACCTAGTGTAGGTAGACGCAATATATAATGTGTAAAGTAGTATAAAAATTCATATAAACAAAGTAAAAAACACTATCTGAATCAAACCAAGAACCGCTTACAATACATTATTTAAAACCCCTAACAGACAAAGAAAAGTCAAAGTTAATATGTGAGTACACATATAAATTGAGTAAAGCACATAATTGAATAAGAGCTCTTACACACGAGCGCCATGTTACCATGCCGCTCGTGTGTAAGAGCTCTAAGTTCGCTTCGGGAAAACTTTTTTTTCCAAGTGAGGGAAAGAAGAGCTGATTATCTTCAAACGGCTGAACTGAATCTTTAATCATATAGTAGTTGAACCCTCAGAAGTAAACCTATACCAATAATTATTTAATTTTTGAACAAAAAAACCGGCTTTTTTGATAATATCTAAATATTGCTTAAATAAAATATCCAAACCGCTGTAATGTATGCTTATTACATTTAAGTATTTTAAGAAATAATAAAGTTTTATTGTTAAATTGTGTAAATGTAAATACATGAAGATCTTATGGATATAAAAGAATCAACACCAATTATTAAAGCGTGCATTATAGGAAAATGAAATAAGCTTATGAATATTATTTTATTAACTATGGGAAACATCTCGGGGATATTTAGCACGATTTGGGTATGAAAATCAAAATTCTATTAATACCGTCAGTTAGATAATACAAATATACACAAATTATTTGCTTTTTTCAATGAACGAAACAATAAAAGCGCATTGAAGTGGGGATTCGTGACGTTTAACGCATTTCGCTAAACTGTACCGAAACACGTCGACGCGTGACGTCACGCTACATTTCGTCATAATTCTACCTCTAGTTCTGGTGGGGGTTACCGGATCTGCACTGACGTCCCGCATCAGGGTGTATTGTGTATTTTTCCCCGTGATTCTACCCCCAAACTAGCCACGCCGATTCCATGTGCATCCCCGAAGGATATGCAGATGTTGTAGAAAGACACTGCTCTAAGAGCTCCAGTGTAGTCCCGTTTCTGATCAACATAATGTATAGCCGTTATTTTTGGATAACGTTAAAAGAAAGAAAAGATAGGTGTCCCATTAAAATTTAATCAAGTAATATAATTGTAACATTTGACCTTGAACTAGACTTCTGACATTTTATTGGTATAAGTGTTCCTACTCAACATCATATACGAATCATTGCAACCTGAAAAGCTATTTTTATACTTACCTACAAGTTTTGTTTTGTGGTTGCAAGTGTTGGAACCATACTCCACCTACTTTATTTACACTCACCTCCGAGTGATGTCCAAGTTAGCTTCCCAGGTGGCATTATCATGTAAGCTCACATAGTACATGATGCAGAATAAAAGTAGTATTATTGCTATGACTAGGTTTCGTCTTGATCGGTACCATTTTTTAAACATCGCTGACATCTGTAAATAAACAAAAAAGTATGATTAATATTTATTTCCGAGGACAACCTCCCATCAGCCTCAGTTCTTATAACCCATTGAAAAATGTGGTTAATGAAATGATATAGTTTATATGCCAGATTCTCAAATCCCATCATCTACGTCTTCTCCACTTTTTACCACTTTAAATATCTACAAGAAACTTACAATTACATTTTTTCCTGTGAGAATAGTACCCAAACTGCTCCAACTGCTTGTTTCAGCTGGCTATTAAACCAACAGTAACATGGAAATTGTTAATATAACCTAATATACCAGGCATAATCATTGATGCACTAAGTTCCACTCATCAAAAGCCAGTAAAAAACACATAAAATATTAAATATGTACTTAAGCTAAGATATTTGAAACATAAAATGGTAAGTATTTTTGAATTATCAATAGTTATGTTAGTTGTTTCGTAATTTTTAAATTTTTTTCTCTTCTGAAAACTGCCACTGATCTGGTACCCACAAAGCAAACGAGCTATGAAGAGAGCTATGCTCGGGGTTTCTCTGCGGTATCGAATCAGAAATGAGGAGATACGTAGAAGAACTTGAGTCACCGACATAGCCAGACGGATTAGCACACACCAAAACAGATAGCCAATGGGGCCGCAAAGTTCTCAAATGGAGGACGTCCGTCCTACGCTCCGCTTGCCGATCCGTGGCGTACAAGATGGCAGACAACTTGGTAAGAACCGCAGGTCGGCGTTGGATGCAGGCCGCTTCCAACCGCGATCAATGAGGGAGGCCTTTGTCCAGCAGTGGACGTCCTACGGCTGATATGATGATATACCCAAAAACACTTATTTTGTCATCTTAATGTACCATGTTTATGCAAATAAATGATCTTTATTAACATGTCTGTACTCACTTTATACCCACCTAGGTTCTTCTAGACTGAGTTTTCTTCTGTTTGCGTCTTTTCCTAACTCACCTGTTACCTGAAGTGAACAAATTCAACAATGTGCTTTATTCTTAATCATGTTATGTGCGAGAAAATGCAGGTGGAATTATATGTACCACTTTGACAGGGAATGGGTAGAGTTGGCTAAAGAGTTGTCTAAACTGGTTCCGAACCTTTGGTTTCCAAAGCGGCCGAAGGGGACCGGGACATGTGAAAGAGACAGCAGTGGACGGAAAAATTTATTGGTTTCCTAACTAGAGTGCAGTATTTTTACCTTTTGTTGCACTTTAAGTGGTAGTTTAGATTTTTTTAGATAAAACTTATTAAAGTGCAGTATCATTTGTCTCCATACAAGTTGATTATACTGCAAATGGTAAAAAATTATATTTTTTTATTTGCATTACTATATATATATAGTATATATAGTCCTCCTCATCGATTTCGATGACGGCGACCTTTACTATCTGTAATGAGCTCTAATATGGCTGGCCAGGCCAAACTTGGTTGTAAAAACTCTACAGCAGGAATGACAGTAGAGCTGACCAACGTCATTGTAGGTGTATACATATGTAGGAGGGCTTGGGTCTATCTTTGCGTAGTTGGCGTTTGGTGTCTAGCTCGTGAAGGCGATTGTCTTCAAAGGCTTTTACTTTATTAGATAGTGCTTCGCCAAGATGACCGCTGTGAAGCAAGCTCCTCCCAACATTCCGCATTACTAATTCAGTTGCAGTATTAGCAAAGTTTACTGCACTTTAACTTGTAACGGATTTATAAATGCCTTTAGAAAACCAAGTAAAATGGAGTTATAACAAATGATACTGCAGTTTACTTAGTTTTAGTGTTTATAGTTCCATCTTAAAAACTAAATCATTGACAATATTTCTACGTTTTACTGCATGTTAATTAGTTTGCTCCATCCAATTTGTATGAGCTAATTTACCTAAAAAGTAAGGCCTTTGCATCTATTATAGATGATTTATACAGCGTCAGCAACTGGTAATCATGCTGTACGGGACGCTACAGTGCCTGGGACATTGTAAGATGGATTACGCTTGCCCAGCACCTATACCATCCTCTCAGCTTAGTCAGCTATTATTCAGAGGAAAGAACAGGTCAATACGTCTGAAGCTAACTAAGCCGCGGGTTTCCTCACGATGTTTCCTTCACCGTTAAAGCTCGTGTTAAAAGTGCACTACATTTTTCAAGAAAGAAAAATCCATTGGTGCACGGCCGGTATCGAACCCACGACCTTCGGATCGAAAGTCGGGGGTACATACCACTCGGCCAACACGGATGGAAAAGTAAAGTTATATTCCCTAATACTGCGTTTTTAGTAAGTAAACTTACGAAATCAGACTCCGCTAGCACAATCACTTTATATAAGCAACTCTATGAGCACAATACTACAAAATACACTGCCACAAGGCCGCTCGCTTCGAATGCGAACGCGCAACTCTGTATATATTCTTTCACTGTATGTTTATATCTTTTAAACGTTTTTATTATAATAAGTAATAAATAAGACTTGTCTTGTCTTTTTATTTTATGGCTTTTTGTGTTTGGTTTTACGCAATTCCGCCAGTGTTAAGTTAATTTATAAATTTTTTATTATTGATTTGATTGTTATTTGGCAATTACTCATTAATTGTCAAAAATACTGGTAATTTAAAACGTATAACGTAAACACCAAAGAGTTTTGTTTTCTAATAACTGTGTCCTTGTTTAATTCATAATTCTTTTATAAAATATGTATACTATGTGATTATGAGTGAGTTTAATTATTTTAATTATAATTAAGTATTTATGACTGTTAAGACTGTCGAAAATACTGGTAATTTTTAACGTGTACCTACCTCAGAAAGAAGGAGGAAAAAAGGCTACAGTACCATAGACCACATTCATACGCTGCGGCTAGTGATACAGAAGACCGAAGACTATAACTAGCTATGTCTCGCGTTTGTGGACTATGAGAAAGCCTTTGATTTAATCGAAACATGGGCGGAGCTTGAGGCTCTCCAGCGATGCCGCATTGACTATCGGTACATCGAAGTGTTGAAGTCTTTGTATAGAAACGCCACTATGTCAGTCCGAGTACAGGAAGAGAATTTGAAGGATATTCCCTTAAAAAGAGGCGTAAGACAGGGAGACGTTATTTTTCCGAAACTTTTTACGACCGCTTTGGAAGATGCTTCAAGTCTTCCATTCTTGGAATAGAATAGGACGAAGGTTATGTCGAATGTCCTTGTTGTGCCTGCCACAGTTACGGTTGAGAACTTGCTTCTCGAAGTTGTCGACGCGTATGTACTAAGAGAAGCCTCGGACTGGAGTGTAGCAAATGTGGAAAACTAGTACATGGCACTCAGATCTGTAGCGGGCTATCTGCTAAGCAACTGTCAGCGCTTCGCAATTCGGAAAGCCTGGATTGGACTTGTGAGGAATAAAGACGAAACTCACCGAAACGAAAGTCGTCTTCCATTATACCGGAAGAGGAAGACGACGAAGATTTGGAGAACGTAATCGGCCAAAACCTAGGTCCGATTGACGCTAAAAGACTTCTGAGAGACATAACCTTGTGCAAAGAATGATCAGAGAAGACGACTATTTTCTCCTCTAACCATCCTTTGTAATTATGTACAACTTCTTTTTCTTATTTTATTTAATTAATTACGAAATAAACTATTTTTATTTTTATAACATTGGAAGTGAGGAAAATCGTTAGGAAGGAAAATGAGGCTATTGGTGAGTCTATAAAATTCTTTGGAAAGAAAATTGATACGCTTGGAGAGATGGTTGAGACGGTAACCGAAAAATTGAAGGATTGATTGAAATCAGGTAAATGCAAAACCACCATCGCTTCTTGATGGACACTCCAATGAAATCTCCAGCCAACCCGGCGCCACGATTGTTGAAACACAGTCGAAACATCGGGAATAATCAAAGGTATTACGCGATAAATTCCCTTGTTTATTTTATTATATTATAATGAATTGTAATCGCTAAAGTTTACGAAAAACTAAGGCAAACACATCTTGTTAATAAAAACAAGCATCTCGAAACCAAATTCTCTGCCTTAGAAGTGCAGATATTAAAGATGGAACAATACAGCCTCGACACTAAAGTAGAGATAGCAGGAGTGCCAAAATCAACGGACGAGAATATAAAAGCAATGTGGCGAAGTTGCTAAATTTGGATAATAATAAGTGTAATCATATGTGTCAATCGCACCGAAGGTAGGCCTGGTTCTGATGGCCCGCTCCTAGTGGAATTGGCAGACGCTGAGCTCACCACCAGCTGGGCTAGGGCCTCCAAGAAGGAGTTAAAACCTATTCTTGCCGAGCGTGTTGTCCCCCGCACTCAACAAAAAGCAGCGAAATTGAAGGTGTGAGGCGTGCCTTAACCAGGGCTAATAAAACCCTCCTATGGAATGCCCAGAAGAAGTTACGTCCAACATATAAGTACGTGTGGTTCCAGGCCGGGAAGTTCCTGGCAAGAAAAGGTGAAAATGAAAAACCAATCGCAATCTGGTGTGAGGAAGATCTCACACAAATCGCATCTTAAGCAGTCGTAGCTGTACTTACTGTTTTTCAACTAACGTTTGTGTTTTCTTTGTAAGCTTTTTTACCTCCAACTTACTTGTATTATATCTTCAGAACCCGTTACAGAATTAATGGGTTGTATCACCATTAACGACTTTTTATCTAAATTACCTAACTCTAGTTCAAACCAAAATAATTTAAATATGGTTCATACAAACTAAAGATACCTATTTTTTTTGTTGTTTATTTATATGTATAGATTTAAATGGGAGTAACATAGTCACTGTGTGACAAAACTCCTTTCTAATTAATAAAGATAAAAAAAAAAAAAAAAAATGGTTCATACAAACATTCGTTCGTCACACCTCAAACAATCACAGAGGGTATAGCACAAGGTTCCGTATCAGGTCCCCTTCATTATTTGGCATACGTCAAAAACTTAGAAAACGTAATTAAAAATTGTTCAGTCTATCAGAGTGCCGACGATACCTGCCTTATCGCGTCCCATAAAATGTACACATTGCGGCTAATAATGTGCAAAATCACTTCACACAAGTCGCTAAGTGGGTACATGATGCAGGTTTAGTCCTTAATTCTGATAAGACTAAAATAATCCATGTCCATTCTGCACATTCACCAAGCGAACCTTTCACAATCACCGCACATAGCCATGATTGCCTACACTCAGCCAAGCCCAGTTGTTTATGCCTATCAATCGAACAGTTCTCACAACACACATACCTTGGTCTAATCATAGACAACAGATTTAACTGGCAACAACATGTTAACTCCATCTGCGACAAACTTCGTGCAATCATGGCTAAATTTTATAATAAACGACCAAAATTAAATAAAATGTATACTGATATTAAATAAAATTAATAATGCTCTTGCAGAATCAATTATTAGCTATGGGATCACTAGTTATGGTAGGACATTTAAAACATACCTTGATCAAATTCTCGCACTACATATCAGAATTTTAAAGTTAATTTTACCTCTTATTATAAAATCGCAGTTCAAAGATAACATCTTTAATTTGTTTAAATACTTTAACATAATTCCTATTCATTTAGGAGTCCAGATGGCCCTTTTATCTGAACAACACAATAACACTGACCTGTGTAGGTCAGTATTATTGTGTGTACCATACATACATATACAATATCAATATCACACATACAATAAAATTATTACTAGGAAAATCACAGATAAGAAGCTTGTCGTATCTAAAATGAAAAACTTCTACGGTAGGCGAACTATAAAGTTTCTTATTCCTACATTACTGAATAATATACCGCTCAAAATAAAATCTGAAATCAATGAGAAAAATTATAAAAATATATACAAGACATACTATCGAAACAAACTGTAAATTAATCAATACAAATAATTTAAATCGCATCACATTTATCATTTAAACATAATTCCAGAGCTCCGTGCGCATGAGTGCCGACAGAGAACAATTTGGTAGCATTTGCCACCACCATTGCCTTCTGCCGCCAACTTCACTATTCGAGCTTCAACTATTAGAGCCGTGGCTTGCCTCACAGTAAGTAGAGGAAAAATAAAAGGAAAAAAAAATCAGGGCGGAGATAAACCCCTGAAACTTATATAGCTAATAAAAGTGTATGTATAGATTACAGGAAAATTATAACGAACTTTGGAATTTGCATAGTTTTTAGGGTTCTATACAAAAGTACAATACCTACTTTACTAAAATATATGGAACAGCTGTTTCTTTACATTTTTTTACAGCAAAAGTTCCTCAGTAAATTGTTCATTTTGATGAAGACCCCTACCTCCCGAAGTTTTCGGTAGTTGTCCTTTTACACCCTGTAGACTACAACCAAACTAAAATGCCATGGTTTAATCCTGACCTGACCTGGACATTAGATAGTGCATATCATTGTCACAGTAGGCGCCGCATTGACTCCATTGATATCATGCCCTAATGCCCTTGTTACACAGCTCAGTTCTCATTCATCTCTTGTGTGTGTGGTCGTGCGCAGAGTGAATCCGCCATGTTTGATCGAGGTATGACAATCGAAATACTACAATAATTATCGTGAATTATCTTATTCATATTAAATATCGGGAATGTGCACGTACTCGTTAAACGTAGGTGGAGCCTCCACCAATTTAAGAAGCACGTGAATATTCCCGATATTTAATACGGATAATCATATTTTGATTATCCGTATTAAATATCGGGAATATTAAATAATAAAGGGAATATGCAAAACAAATCAAAATATCAGAAATTGGTGGGAGACTGCGAGGGATAGGGATATATCGTTGGAGTAGTTTGAGGGAGACCTTTGACCAGCAGTGGGACAAAATAGGTAAAAAAAAACAAAATACGCGTACTAATTTAAACTCAAATCGTATCTCTCTTAATGAATAATTCATTGTAAGTAAATAATTCATTGTAAGAAAAATTCATTCAAGTATTCCCGCCGCTTCGCATGCGTTGTACCCGGATAAAATGTAGCTATGTACATATAGATGTATTGATGTACCCTACGGATTGAGCTGAAATTTTGCACACGTATGGACGTGTGCAAAATTTCAGCTCAATCCGTAGGGTACTTTTTGCGTGAAAGAGTAACAAATATTTTTTACAATCTTACAAACTTTAGCGTTTAAAATATTAGTAGGATTGTGCATGTATGTAGGTTTTACAAATATTAATTTCATCATCATCATCATCTCAGTCGTCGTACGTCCACTGCAGGACTCAAAGCATCAAGCATCAGCTCATGAGGGGCTGTCGCCACGCATGGGAGGTGCGTTGGCGAGCGCAGAGAGATACGCGGAAAGACGCTGCTGCCCCATCTTCTGGAGGTGTGCCTTTGGCAGATTTTACTGCATACAGAGGCAAGAGGAGGTGCAACATTCTAATGGCGGCACCCCACGGCAATTTACGCATACGCCCCACGAAAGTTTTATCATATTGTATGATAAATAAATTTTATTTATTTATTTAGTTTAATCTAAATAAATATATTTTTATATTCGTCGAAGGTATTATAAAATCACGAAAAATAAAACCGACCAAGAGCGAGTTGGACTCGCGCTCCGAGGGTTCCGTCGGTGACATCATAAAACATAATTTGCGTTAAAGGCGTTATATTCGTTGGAAAACCTTGACAGCGCCATCTCTTATGAAGATACTTAAGAACTTATGAAGATTTTTTAAAACTTTTGATGATTTCTAAAAAAATATGCTGATTAGAGAGTTCGTTTTAATTTTCCTGTAATCGTTACATACACTTTTGGTAGCTATATACGTTTTAGGCGTTTATCTCTTCAAACAAATTCAAGCAAAGAGATAAGGAGGGAACGGTATCATTTTTCAGCATTTTTGTAAATAAGTCGAAAACTATACGGCTTAAAGGAAAACTATAAACAGTTTAATAAGGGATAAAGCCCTTTGATATGATGCTCCACATGACCTAGTAACTCCAATTATAATTGTTGACGCAATAATAATTGTTATAATTTGAGTGAATGGTTGATATAATAATGCCTCCATTAAAAACACCTACCTACTTAACTTGCACCTGCCTTAGAAAAGGCTTAATAGAAGAGCTAAAACCTATGTATTTTTAAAAGACCTATTATACTCTTGCCGTGGGGTGCCAGCAGTAGAATGTTACCCCTCCTCTCCTTCCCGTGGATGCAGTAAGAGCCTGCTAAGGGACACCTCCGGAAGATGGGCAGCAGCGTCTATCCGTGTATCAACATCCCATACTGCGCTCACCAACCCGCCTGCCAAGCGTGGTGAGAATAGCAACTACCCCACATGGAGATCCATGAGGGAGGCCTGTGTTCATCAGTGAACGTTTTATGGCTGAAATGATGATTGTACTCTATTTTTTTTGTGAATAAATTATTTCATTTCATTTTATTTCAATGCATCTAACAATGTCCCAGGCACTGTAGCGTCTCGCATAGCATGAATACCAGTCCTTTACGCTGTGCAAATCATCTATAATAGTTGAAAGAGGCCTGCATAGATCTGCATAGGTGCACAGGCATCTTGCTTAATGTTTAACTTTCTATAAAGTGAAAACCAGCCAAACTTTCTACCGAGGTATTGGCGACCTCAAAATGCAGCGCAATGTGCCTAAAGTCTTGTAGGGTTCGGGTTCTTTCCCCGCCCCGGGGTCTTTCATCATCATCATCACCATATCAGCCCGTTGACACCCACAGCTGGGTATAGGCCTCCTCTTCAGCACGACAACGTAAACGGTCCTGTACAAGTCTCATCCACTGTCGTCTGGCAACTAGATCGTCCGCCTATCTGGCAGGTGGTTTGCCTCGAGGTGGTCTTTTGTGTCAATAACGGTATTCATCTATATATATAAAATTCAAAGTCCTGACTGACTGATATATCAACGCACAGCCTAAACCACTGGACCTAAAGACTTGAAATTTGGCACACACGGGATAGGGAATAAATAGGATTTATATTTTCGAATCAAAGTGACTCTGCGTGAAAAGGGGGATTTTACGTTTTATGACTTCAACGCGGACGAAGTAGCGGGCAAAAGCTAGTTTATAATATAATAAATAGTACAAATTTCAGTGTGAATTCGATCCTAGAACGTACCTACATGAATAAAAATTAAAAACATTATCAAACTAAGGAGCTTATAAAGTTATAATATAACCTATCAGATTTTCTTAACGAATTACGTAACATATTTGCTTCTGGCCACGTGGTTCGACCGCATGGTTCGATCGATCGGAGTACGTAAACTTCATTTTTCTGTTGGTTCGATTAATCGAACCATAGCTACTTCTTTTTATTACTAAACTAGCTTCTGCCCGCCGCTTCGCATGCGTTATACACGCATAAAAAAGTATTGATGTTGACCAGTGTTGAGTATGACTGTTTTAGGGTGGTAAGGAATTGTTTTTGAAGGACCATTCATTAATAAATGAATTATAATAATATATGTAGCTGTAGGCCGTGGGGTGCCGGCAGTAGAATGTTACCCCTCCTCTCCTACCCGTGGATGCAGTAAGAGCCTGCTAAGGGACACCTCCGGAAGATGGGCAGCAGCGTCTTTCCGTATATCAACATACCGTACTGCGCTCACCAACCCGCCTGCCAAGTGTGGTGAGTATGGCAACTACCCCTCATGGAGTTCCATGAGGGAGGCCTTAGTTCAGTTCGTTTTACGGCTGAAATGATGGTGATGATGATGATGTAGCTGTAACAACCAAGTAGTAAAATTTGGACAATTGTTCCTAAGCTTCCACATGTACTTTTCTTCATGAGGGCATGTGGTCCTGGTATCGGCGGCGGCGGCGAGCGATAGCACTGAGCGTTCCAAAACACCATCAAAATTGGCCCAGCACACTTGCAAGAACGTCTTACAGACACTGCACGGTAGCATTAATTGAGTTTGGCTTCTAATATCCACGGGATAGATCTCCAAATCATGAGACGCGACCGGAATCGTCAGGTCTCGAAACGCATATACGCAAGAGGTTGCGGGTTCGATTCCCACCTCGGGACAAATCTCTGTACGTTCTACAGATATTGTTCAGGGTGTTCTGGATGTTTTTCTATATAAAAAAAAATATGTATCTATGGTCATCTAGTACCCATAACACACGCTCTGCTTAGCTTGTGGTTAGGTGATGTTGTGTGAATTTTCCAGCATTATTTATTTATATTTATTGTGAGGAAACCCTCGGGCTAGCTTGCTCCAGACATGTCCTTTCCTCTAAACACAGGCGACTAAACTGAGAGGATGGTATCAGGTGCTGGGCAAGCCCATACAACAATGTCCCAGGTAGTGCGGCGTCCTTTACAGCATGAATACCAGTCGCTGACACTGTTATGTATATTAAAAAAAAATCTTAAACCCACGTGTTCTTTTCAGGTATCACCGTGAGGTATCTACTTCTAGCCCTGTTCGTCTCTTCCGCATCAGCTGCGGGTTGCGACGGAGTTTTCTTCAACAAAAAATACTACGACGTCCACATCATCAAGGAAGGCATCAGGGTCCATGAAATTGTCTTCAATCGCAATGACAACACTGCATATTTCACCTTCGAACAGATCTCTAACGTGCCTACCAGAAGTCTCGGGTATCTCAAGCTAGACGGCCTAGAAGCCGGTGTTATCGAAGGGATAAGGAATGCTACCGGCCTGACCATGGATCAGGCACTGAATAGACTTTACGTAGGCGGTGCAGATGGCCTGTTCATGTTCAACCTGAACAAAGACAAAGTCCCCGAACAACTACCCGTCAAAGACGACATCAGAAGTCTTTTCGTGAAGAACAACGCCGTTTACTTCGTTAACAGGAAGAAGGAGGCATACAAATTCGACTTCGGTTATACTAATCAAGTTTTTGAGCTGCAGGGCGTAGCTGTTGACAAGCTGGTGCTAGATGATGATAACAACATCATGTTCCTTCGGAATGAGAGACTTTATAGAGTGAAAATCGGTACAAGGATAGTTAACTCACATGAGAAGTATATTGTTAATGATATTAACGTGGATGCACACTACAAGCCGTACATTGCTGCAACTGACGCTGTCTATGTGTACAATAAATATAAATACGCCTTGGATAAAGTAGCAGATTTGAAAGATATTGAAAAGTTACTGTTTATTACAAATGATGAGCCGTTGTATGTGGTGAAAGGGAACATAGTGAGGCTTATTTTTAACCAGGTGGCTTGTTTAGGTGATTAAATAACAAGCTTTGGTACGGGGGTACCAGAAAAGGGGGTGAAGGTTTTCGAAAAATGACATTTTTGACATTTGCTGACTTTTTGAGGTCTTAATAATTCCAGTCCCTGTGACCCAAAATTAATCAGTACCCTTCTCTCACTAAGACAGTGCTAACAAAAAGTAATGTAGTAGTAATGTTTCATGTAAATTGGTCAAGGCGTTCGGTTGTAATCGGCAGGGTGATTACGTATCTCGCGACAGGTTTTGCAACAGGCAATTGACAGCAATATTGCTGTGAAATGTCAATTTTGTATTAGAGAACAGCAAGGAATTGACATTTGACAGCAATTTTTCTGTCAATTGCCTGTTGCAAAACCTGTCACGAGATACGTAATTACCCTGCGTGTCATGCACGGACAGACAGACAGACAGACAGCGCTATGCAAAATAGGGGGCTTCGCCCCCTAAAATTATTTGTTCTCATTTGTTATTTACTTCGTAATAAAATCTGTTCTTTATAATTAATGTTGTATTAAAATTTTATGAATTTAGATAAACGTGTGTCGCTGTGTCGCCTGTGCAAAAAACGGTCGCCACTGAAAGCCAGCGCTCCAGCAGCCCTTGTGCTGATGTAGCAAATGCTGAGGGATAGCCTTATTGTTTTCGCCTCTCTATCTTGTAATTATATAACTGTGTGTACAATGTAAGTGACTGTGATAACAATAAAACTTTTTTAATTCTATTTCTATTTAATTGTGGTCATATCACAAAACAGAGTAGTGATTCATTCACTAAGTCGGAGCTTCGGTCGGTCGGAAATTACTAATAGTGCATTTAGTTTGAACCCAATTTAATGATTTAATGGTTACTTAAAATTTTTTAACACTTTACCTAGTCTCGGAGGTGACCTATTTTTTTGTTATGTGATTCCTCAGTTTTGCAACCTACACATAATGCCCTTTCATTTGCTACCACACTTGGGTATATTTGAAAACATTCGATTGCATACCCCTCCTTTTAACTCCATAATGTTATGAATAGCTCGATTTCTATATAACTTTCAGTCTATGAAATAATAAATAAAACAATATTTTAAATCGGTTTAAGAGCTTCGGGGACACAGATAGACACACGCAAAGCGGTCAAACTTATAAGACACCTCTTTTTGTGTCGGAGGTAAAGTCAGAATAAATCAGAATCAATCACAAAATACGCAGTGCCTCCTTAATTATAGTTGGAAATAATATTAAATGTAAGGAACGTACGAGTAAGGGTAATGCAAAACTATCTATAGAGAGAACCTTGTGAGCCGTCGTGTGTCGAACTTGAGCGACATATAATTGTCTGGGTGTAACGCCTCCTCGATGCAAACCAGGATGTGTTTGAGTCCACTATGGAGGAAGTTTTACTCAAAATATTTACCAACAGTAAAATGTGTCTTATTTGTGGAGATTTTAACATCGACATACTGGTAAATCCCCGCTCTGAGAGACTGCTTAACTTATTTAATTGCTTGAACATGAACCACCTTTTCAATGAACCTTCGAGGGTAACTTGACATTCAACATCTGCTACCTGTATAGATAATATTTACTGCAGTCAGCCTCCTATTAGTAAATCAGTAGTGAAACATTTGTAATCCTACCACTATGGTCACAGTGCTATGTTTGCTTGTAGCTTATCCCACTCAGATAAATTAGATGAATATACCTTCCGACCCATTACAGAAGGCCACATCAGGAGAATCCAAGATACCGTAAATCTAAAATTAGATAGTTATCATAATCTTAATGATCTATATTTTAAGCTCTCAAATATTATAAATCAGGAACACGATAACATATTCAAATTAAAAACATGCAAATCTAGAGATAGTACCGGGTTCATTGACTGGGCTACTCCTGGAATTTATAAAAGCAGAAATAAACTGTATCTTTATGCTACTAGAGTAACATATTCATTCAATATGTAAGTAATTATTCTAAAATATTTAAAAAAAGCATGTCATGCAGCTAAATCCCTGTTCTTAAAAAACAAAATATTGAGATCATCTTATAAAATAAAAGCAACGTGGAGACTAATCAACACTGAAGCAGGTAAATCAAAACCACGCAGTAAAGTAATCACACTAAAAATAAATAATTCAACTCTTTGTAAAAATAAGGATGTTGCAAAAGATTTTAATAATTTTTTTGCCAACATCCCCAAAATTGTAACACAGTCACTAAACTCATCGGCATCGCAGACGGTTGTATTGCTTGAATCTTCAGTTAACATTAAAAATACAGAAGACCTTTGAGGTATTTCTACAAATGTACTAGGTCACATTATTCATGACATTGCTCCTTACTTGGCCCATATTTTTAACAGTTGTATTGACGTAGGATTATTTCCAGATTGCGGAAGATTAAGCAAACGTACCCGTAGTCTGGGGAAACATGGTGGTTAGGTTTAGCTGGTAAGAGTCCAGCATAATCATTTTTCTCCCCTTAACAAGGTGATATCCATGATGGATTCCCCCACCACAAAAAAAGGATTATTTCCAGATCTTATGAAGTATAGTAAATTAGTTCCGTTGTTTAAATCTGGTAGTCACAGTGATCCCGCCAATTACAAACCCATTTCTGTTCTACCCGCGATGAGTAAACTTTTTTTTTTAATTATTTAGGACCAACTGATTTCTCATTTCAGCCTTCATAGGCTACTTCATGATAATCAATTTGGATTCAATAAAGGTAGATCAACAACTGTTGCCGGTTTTAGTAAACTTAAATATTACGGCATTGAAAACAAGGCAATTGACCTCCTTGAGTTATATTTATCTGATAGGGTACACAAGGTTGAGGTATGCGGCCTGGGAGCAGAGAGATCAAGAATTGAATTAGGCGTGCCACAAGGATTATATTAGGACCTTTTTTGTTTTTAATTTATATAAATGATCTCCCGTTCTTTGCTTGTGTGATGTATCTTGATGTATCTTTTTATTTGCCGACGATACTTCGTTCATTTTTAATGTTAATTACGACGACGTAAATAATTCACTGTCACAGGTGCACGATTAGTTAATAGTGGATACTGCAAATAACCTAATGGTTAATGCTAAAAAGACAAAATTTATTAAATTTTCTTTAACAAATGTAAAAGCCTACAAACATAAATGCTCAATCCCGTCAATTCCACAGTATTTTTAGGAATACACATTATATTCTATCCTTCAATGGAAACTGATGAACTTGCAGATCGACTTAGTTCAGCAGCATAAGCAGTCAGAACAATAAGATCTATTACTGATAAAGCTACAGCTAGACTGGGTTATTTGAGTTACTAATATACTAAGACAGAAATTGTAACAATGAATAGAAGTAAAAGAGTGAGGTTTCTTGTTCGCTTCTTTCCCATATTGGACAAAAAGTTATCTGAAGCGAACGAATTCAATAATGATGTGCTTCATTCAATTTAAATGCGTCTTGTTCTTCTTATGTAAATTGAGTATTCTATGTAGCTTTTTGCTATATTCAATAAATACTCATTGACTTTGACTCTGATGATCAGAACTTTTGATTCATGAGGGACCTCTGAGACCTCTGTCCAGCAGTGGATGTCCTATGGCGGAGATGATGATGATAACCGGGTCACGTCACCCGGATGTATCCCGAGCACGATTGGCATTGATTCGATATCAGTTAATATGTCTGGAAGATACCTTATCGCGGGTTTCTTTACTATTATTAAATAACAAAGGCTATAATAGGCATTTTATCCTCGTATTCCCACGAGCACGGGAACTACGCGGGTGTAGCTGGGGAGCGCTGCTAGTTATCTACATTAGACGTCTAGGCCTTGCTAACAATAAATAACGACCTCTGTGGCGCAGCGGGCGAAGGTGCGTCTGCGACGCAAGAGGTTGTAGGTTCAATTCTATCCCGCCTCGGAACAAATGTCTTTATAATCTGCAGATATATATATTATAGTTCAGGGTTTTCTTGATTTTTTTCTATATTCTAATAAAAAAAATATCTATATAATGTATTAAGTATATCAGTCATCTAGTACCCATAACACAAGCTCTACTTAGCTTGGGGCTAGATGATGCTGTGTGAATGGTCCAGCATTATTTTTGTATTATTTATTAAAGATGATTTAAAAATAAAAAGACGAGACACTGTTATGAAACGTATAACGAATATTACATAAAGTAGGTACCCAAACTGATATAAAAGCATGTGAAAATGCATTGCCCGCCTTGTGCTTTGTGTCAATCCACGAGCTCAGCATATTGCTGCGGTAAATCCACAACGCCGATTTTCAGCTCAAGGCTTTATTGACGTAGGAACCGGAAACGAATGCCCTTGAAGCAACCAACAGATTACAGTAAAACAGTAAATATCCAATCAAAATTTCAGTATTTCTACACCTACGAGTTTCAATTCTTCAAGGAACAGAAATATTCTAAGATAAAGCGGATAATTTTAAACATAACATCGTATTCTTGACCTTTCCTCTGATAGACAAATTAATGTTATTGTGTGATCTCATCATGCCACACTAATGTTTTCCTTTAGTTATCACAAAGCGATGGCGCTACACGGTAAGTTCAATTTGCAAATAATTAATATTATTTCAGTTCATTTTAATTTTCATCCCTTACGTAGTCATTATCAGCATCGTCATCATCCAGAGTCTAGGCCTCCCTTGGTAAATGCCACTTAAGTGCCGGTGTAGTGTTGTACTAAGCCGGAGTTTCCCGCAAACTGTCAGATGTCGTCAACCCACCGCGCCATCGGACGACCACGACTTCTTTAGTCGGTCTTTGGCCACCATTTGGTCACCATCTTTGCACCTCTTGCCGTCACCGCGTGTGGTCACGTGTCCTGCCCGTTTCCACATAAGATGCATCACCCTGATTCCGACTCGTGGACTTTAGTTTGGCATCGAGTCTGCGTGTTGCGGATTCGCTCTGAATATATAGGTATATGTCTGCCGTGGGGTGCCGGCAGTAGAATGTTACCCCTCCTCTCCTACCCGTGGATGCAGTAAGAGCCTGCTAAGGGACACCTCCGGAAGATGGGCAGCAGCGTCTATCCGTGTATCAACATCCCATACTGCGCTCACCAACCCGCCTGCCAAGCGTGGTGAGTATGGCAAACTACCCCTCATGGAGATCCATGAGGGAAGCCTGTTGTCATCAGTGGACGTTTTATGGCTGAAATGATGATATATACATATGTTTATTTGGTTCACATCACAGCACGTATCATAATCTGGAGACAAAACAAAGAATTAAATAGGTATATCTACTTGGTACTTCGTGAATCTGTGAAATAGGCAGTCTTATTACTATTAAAAATAAGAAAGATTCTGCAGATGTAAAGATGTTTTTGATTTAAGTAGCGTCAAACAAAACAACTGAGAGAGATCGAATTCAGTGAATTTTGGTATAAAATTCATAAAACCTATCCTATGGTTAATCTACCTCTATACATATCAAAAAAAATATCTTAACCTGTCTGCCTATACCAACCTTTACCTGCTTGCTAGTTTACATTTAACATTTTTTGTTTCGTTTCAGGCCATAACAAGATATTAATCTTCATTATATCCAACATTCTGGCCGTGCACGCTGGCGTCATCAAGGAAGAGTGCAATGGAGTGAAACTTAACAACGTCTACCACGACTTAGAGGTCTTAAAACAAGATCTTGACCGGCCCTATCTTCTAACAGTGGACCACAGCACCAATACCCTTTACTTCAGCTACACAATCAATGGTGGAAATGAAGTAATAAACGAAGAGGATGAATTCAAAACAGCAAGAATCAACCTCAACACTAAAGAGTTCAAGACTATTGCCGGTGTTAACAACGGTTTCGCCCAAACTGTAAATCAGAAAACACATGAAATATTTATCGGAGGAAGTGACGGCTTATACAAATATGATTACGGGACTGATAAAGCTGAATTTCTCGGATTGAAGGATAATAACATCTGGAATGTTTACTTCCATGATGTACTGTACTATAGTGTATTTCCTGATCAATTTGTATACACGTTCGAGCAAGGACATTCGTTAAGATTCAAAGACCTGCAAGACACTAAAGTCGATAGCTTCGTTATAGATAATAACAATACAATTTTTTACACAAATGCCACGGGTCTTTTTAGCCAAGAAAAAGGTGTGCAAAATTCTTCTGCGGTGTTTTATAAAGACCATCCAAAAATTGGAGTTAGAGGGATGGCTACAGATGTTAATGGAAAAGTCTACGTCTGTATTAGAGATGGAATATATGCAGTGGATACAAAGAAAGTGATTTTAGAAAAAGTTATAGACGTGGATGATGCGTTTGGACTAACCTTTGATAATGATAATCATTTGATTTACTCGGACGCCACTAGTTTGGTTAGACTTAAGCCAAATCGGAGTAAAAGTTGCTGAAATTTCTAGACTATTTTAATTAAAGATATACTTATTAATCATATAACGTTCATTTTATTAATGGAGCGGTAAAACAAATTAGCTGATTTACCTACCTATTGGGAACAAACTTCTTCACATCTTGCACAAACTTCCAACTTGGGATTTGAATTCAAGTTTTTTTATTTTTTATTTCATATAGGTTTGCGTTTGACCACATCTTGCCTGATGATAAGCAAAGATATTTTAACTTTATGGAGCCCAGCAGTAGTGGGCACAGCGAGTTTATTCTTATTTCTTGTATTACATTGTGATTGTCGATGTTCTTCTTAAACGAAGCAATATTTTTGTGGGTGTACAACAGGTTCTCATAAATATATTGACAATATATTGTCATCATATTTATTTTTTTAAATTTAGTGCGAAGTGATTCTCTGGGACCCATATTGTAGACATAATGAATAGCCCTCTTCTGCAGCACTAATACGGTGTCTATATCTGCAGCACATCCCCACAGTAGTAAACCATAAGACATAATGCTGTGGAAATAGCTGAAGTAAACAAGTCTTTCGGTATATACGTCTGTAAGAAGGCGGATTTGTTTGACTGCATATGCTGCAGAACTAAGCCGACTCGCTCTTAGCCGGTTTTATTTCTTATTCTAGGACT
The DNA here is from genome assembly GCA_963082625.1 of Pasiphila rectangulata. Lineage (NCBI taxonomy): Eukaryota > Metazoa > Arthropoda > Insecta > Lepidoptera > Geometridae > Pasiphila > Pasiphila rectangulata. The sequence goes on along the minus strand of OY720261.1, from coordinate 10,531,867 downwards.
TTACATAACTTTGTTACCTTTTATGTGGTACGTTTACTTAAGTAACGATTTAATTAACCTGTAATGTTACGTAATAAATAAAATAGCGTGAACAGCGTCTTTCCGTGTATCAACATTCCATACTGCGCTCGCCTGACAAGCGTGGTGAGTACGGCAACAGCACCTCATGATCAGTGCTTGGAGCTCCATGAGGAAGGCCGTGTCCAGTTGTGGACGTCATTCCAGTTGAATAGGAATAGGAGGATATGAACGAGGGTCCTTGCTATCATACAATATAATAGGGTGCCCATTTTGCCTCCTAAAACGATTGCCTGAAAATCACAATGTCCACTAACTCAACGATGAGGGAGGCCTGCCTCCCTCATCGATCTCCATGAGGGGGAGTTGCCTTACTCACCACGCTTGACAGACGGGTTGGTAAGCGCAGCACGGGATGTTGATACACGGAAAGACGCTGCTGCCCATCTTCCGAAGGTATCTCTTAATGGGCTCTTACTGCATCCACGGGCATGAGAGTAGGGGTAACATTCTGCTGCCGGCACTCCACGTGCTGTGGACGTACAACGGCTGAAATGGTGAGATATCAAGGCCGAACGCAATTATATTATCTGTGGCAGGGGCAAGTTATCATAAAAAAATTCCAGAGTATTTATTACCTAAATTGATAGGAACTTATGTTTATGTACATTACGCAAACCAGAAATGTATTTTCAAAGGCTATCATCGGTTGGGTCTAAACCATTTTCTGACAATGAAAAATAAGTAAGTAATTAAATTATAATTAGGTAAACATGTAGGTACTTGTAGGTGGATCTTCTTAGTTACCGTCAGACGTTAAGGGGGAGAGGGACAAGGGGTGAGAGAATGTTGAAATTCGAGACGTCACATTTAAAAAAATAAAACCAGGCAAGAGCGAGTCAGACTCGCGCACCGAGGGTTCCGAGCCATCATACAATATAATATATCACAAAGGCGGATCTCTTGTCTGTTAGCGGAACTTATGTAGATTTGTTACACTTTCAATGATTTTTAAAAAAGTATGATATTTAGAGAGTTTGTAATAAATTTCCTGTAATCTTGACATACACTTCTAATAGCAATAAAAGTTTCAGAGGTTTATCTCCGCAAACTTCGGAGATAAGATGGGAAGGCTATTTTTTTCAACGTTTATGTGAATAAGTCGAAAACTGTACGGCTTAAAGCAAAACTAAAACCTGTTTAGTAATGTTCAAATGAATACCTTTTATATGATATTCCACATAACCCAGTAACTTTACAAAAATCTAGGAAACCCTCCTTTCAGCTTTTTTCTTAGCAGTTTTTTAGACAAGGGGGGGTCCCCTTGTCTAAAAAACTATGCAAATTGGAGAGTTCGCTATAATTTTCCTATAAATTTTACATACACTTCTGTAAGCTATAAAAATTTCATGGGTTTATCTCTGCAAACTTCGGAGATGAAGGCCCCCCCTTCGATATTTATACGATAGTTTTTTCAACATTTTTGTAAATAACTCATAAAAGATACGGCTTAAAGGAAAAATAAAAACTGTTTAATAATTTGCAAATGAATACCTTTCATATGACATCCCACACGACCTAAAAACCTTCACAATTTTTTTTAAAACCCCCCCCTTGCCTAAAAAACTATGCAAATTAGAGAGTTCGCTATAATTTACGCTATAATCAATTTTACATACACTTCTATTAGCTATAAAAGTTGCATGGGTTTATCTCTGCAAACTTCGGAGATAAGGCCCCCCACTCCCTTAAAACGGTAGTTTTTTCTACATTTTTGTTAATAACTCAATAATGGTACAGCTTATAGGAAAAATAAAAACTGTTTAATAATATGCAAATAATAACCTTTCTTAAATTCTTCTTAAATTCTTAAATTCTTTATTGTACACACTTATCATACCCCACACGACCTAGTAACTTAAAAATTTTGAGATCCCCTATCCGCCCCCCTGCAATCTTAATAAGAATACCTACCGTTTAGCAATTTCATTTAAGCTATATTAGTAAAAAAGTGTTATCTTTAACCATTTCAAATTTCAAGTCGTTAGCATCAGTAGTTCTCGAGATATCCACTTGTGGCGGACAGACAGACAGACAGACAGAGTGATTCTATAAGGGTTCCTTTTTACCATTTTGGTCAAGAACCCTAAAAATCGGCCAAGTACAAGTCGGACTCGCGCACGAAGCTTCCGTATTTCGCAAAACAACTTGTTCAAAACAAATATACAACTGAATATACTGTGAATATTTCACAAAAAACGGCAAAATAATCACTTTTGTTCTATCCCCTTAAATATTTTTTTTATTATAATTTCATTTTATATTTTTAAAGTGAATATACAACTAAATTATATAAATATTTCAAGAATCTACCTGTTGTCGTTATTGCCGCCTGAGCAAAAAACGGCAAAAACATCACGTTTGTTGTATGGGAGCCCCCCATTTCATATTTAGTTAGTATTTTTTGATAAAGCGGCAACAGAAATACATCATCTGTAAAAAATTCAACTGTCTAGCTGTCACGGTTCATTGAGATACAGCCTGGTGGCCGACAGACAGACAGATGGACAGCGAGTAATAGGGTCCCGTTTTTATCCTTTGGGTACGGAACCCTAAAAATGTTTAGATTGAATTAAAACTAATTTCGAAGCTGCTGTTTTAATATTATAGCTTCTAAATATGAAATTGCAAATAATGACTTCACACTAGAGAGGGGGTCTTATAAATGCAGTAACGTAGCGTGGGTATTTGCCGCCAGAGGCGGAAGAAACTATGCCGCTCTCTTTTTCAGTTAAAAACACGTAAACAATGAAGATTTTTTTATCACAAAGAGCGGAGTGCAACCACTATATTCCAAATTAGCCATTTTTCGATTCAATTATAAATTTACTAAAATCTCTCTACAATCTCCGGAGGCTAAAACTGTTTCCACTTTTTCTTGAAGTCGGTTAAACATGATGAAACTCAACAAAGGTGACAGTGACACTACGGCATATGTACTTAAATACATACATACATGCCGACGCGCGTCGCCTCTTATTTCGAAACATTCGTTAAGTTAGAGTGCTCGCCACCACTGAAGTCTTACGGCAAAAGCGGGAACTAAATTTGACAGTTCCGCCATACTGCCGTCCTTAAGCTATAATGCCGTTATCTAACATTTGGACGATTTTTACTTAAAGATGCCATCGTAATCAGAAAACAAATCTCTATCGATCTGTCTAATCAGTATATTCCTAGCTCTTTTAGTTATAAAGATTTAAAAAAACAAAATGCCGTTAATGTATGATTATTTGTATGTTTACAATCCATAAATGCCGTCAAGTAGAAATACTTATCTAAAATGCGGCTAAGAACATAAAACTATAATGTTTTAATATAATGTACGATGTAAGTACTAGATAACAATGCCGTTAACTAAAACTCAAACTCAATAATGCGGTTAAAGAATGTTAAGAGCTTTGTTGTTTAATTTTTTTTTAAATTGATGCATACATGTACAATGCTACACTGCCGTTAACTAAAATGCTATACTTAAATGTGGTAAAAGATACATAACGACATTGTAGCATTGTATTTGGATACCTTTTTATTGTGAGTATACAATATTGCATAACTCTTTAACGGCATTTTCGAAAGAAAAAAAAAATAGTTTCGTTTAGTGTCTAGACAATAATGCCGTTATCCAGCATTACTACACAAAAATGCGGTTATTGGCACTCGCATTCCCTTTGTGCCGTGCCACCCCGCTGCAAAACATCGAAGCGAGAGAACGTGTAACGCTCTGCGTGATCCTCCCGCCTTTTTTCACGATGGCGGCCAATCACCGGTGAGTCTATTTGTTTAATCCAACTAATATTATAAACGCAAAAGTTTGTAGGGATGGATGTTTGTTACTCTTTCACGCCAGAACGCCTAAACAGATCTGGATGAAATTAGGCACAGAGATAGATTATAGTCTGGAATAGCACATAGGCTATATTTTATACCGAAATTCTCACGGGAACGGGAACTACGCGGGTGAAACCACGAGGCGCTGCAGTATTAAATAAATAACACACTAATGTGAATAAATAATCTTGATGCACGCATAAATCAACTGAAGGACTACGAGTATCAGGTACCTCAACATACTTTACCTTACCTATTAATTCAATTGTTACAGAAACTCTTCCAATAGAGCTAAAATCATATTAAGAATGATCACCAGTCAGGAAGAAAATTATAAAACTGAAGAAGTACCATCGGACACCGTTTTAGAAAATCTAAAGCCTTCTGGGCTCGATTACGTGACCGGTACCTATTTATAATAGGCCGTATTCTCTGACCACGAGTGTTTTTGATTCTTTTTATGAAACGCAAGTAACATACAATTCGCATCACTCGTCTAATTTAGAGAATATGACAAACATTTTAAATGAAGCTTTTCCTGAAAAACAAACCGTGACAAAGCAAACTTTAACAAAACATATAGCTTATGATTCTACGGTAAATACAGAAAACATAGCCATGGATTTGACATGTTATGAAGTGATGCCGTTAGAAGAACCTTCGATATGTGATGGCTTGCAACTAAATATTGATCGAAGCCCAGATCAACACCCATCAACTCAGCAGCTAGACTATCCATGCGATTTTGATTCCGATGATTCTGTGCAAGATAAAGATTATTATCCTACTGATTTAAATGACGATTCTGAAGATGATTTACAAGGTATTAGATCAAAAAGCCAAAAGCCCAAAGGGCCACAAAAGAAACATCGCGTATCATCAACGAAGGCCAAGCAAAGTTCGAACTCTAGATTACTCAATACAACTTCAAATACAGGAAACCAATACATGCAATCCGAACGTAGGCGATCTATTGATACAAATGTTACTCATGAACTACCTGTCTCTCGTAAATGCCGAAACACCATTGATGTTGCCCATTACAATTTATCTGAAGATTGTACCGGAACACATAGTTTGGAGGCCGAATCGTCAGGATCATTACCAAAGCGTAAAACACATCATTCATTCATTTCAGCCGTACGACGTCCACTGCTGGTCATAGGCCTCCCTCATGGATTTCCAGTTATTATGGTTGGAAGCGATCTGCATCCACCGTCGACCTGCGGTCTTCACCAGGTCATCATCCCATCTTGTTGGTGGGCGTCCTACGCTGCGCTTGCCAGTCCGTGGCCTCCACTCGAGAACTTTTCGGCCCCATCGGCCATCTGTTCTGCGAGCTACATGGCCTGCCCATAGCCACTTCAACGTGCTAATCCGTTTGGCTATGTCGGTGACCCGAGTTCTTCTACGTATCTCCTCATTTTCGACCGCGTAAAGAAACCCCGAACATAGCCCTCTCCATAGCTCGTTGAGCGACTCTGAGCTTATTCATGAGGCCAATCGTGAATGACCACGTTTCGGTTCCATATGTCATCACTGGTAACACACATTGATTGTAGACTTTCGGCTTAAGGCACAGAGGAATTTTGGACGAAAAGACGTTGCGTAGTTTCCCAAACGCTGCCCATCCGAGTTGGATTCGTCGATTGACCTCTTTCTCAAAGTTGGACCTACCTAATTGGACAGTTTGTCCTAGGTATACATAAGCGTCGACAACTTCGAGAGCCGAGTTCTCAACCATAACTGGGGCAGGCACGACATGGACATTCGACATAACCTTCGTCTTGTCCATGTTCATTTTAAGGCCTACCCGTTGGGAGACTCGATTGAGTCCTTCGAGCATCGTGCCGAGTTCCAACATCGACTTTGCCATGACCACAATATCGTCGACAAACCCAAGGTGAGTCATGTATTCGCCGTTAATGTTGATGCCTAGTCCTTTCCTTTCCAAGAGCTTGAAGGCAAAACACGTTAAAACTTAGTACTAGGTACTGCCATGTTATGGTATCTAGGTAATTTAATATGAATGTGATTTATTAATTAGTACTATAAGAGTTTAAAATAATGACTGAGCTTACTGAGCTACTCAATAACTTGGTTTTTAATATAGAAGATTTGCTAGATTTTTAATGTTCAAACTAGATTACGATTTTATAGTTCTTTTCAAGCAATTTTATTAAAATGTTGTACAACTTAAGTTGATAAATAGTTTTTAAAACTGAAATTGATCTTTTAAAAGTGATTGTGCATGTTCCTAGTAATAAAACTTTTATTGTATTTTTATAGTGACAATAAATGTTGATTATAATACTGATTCTTCTCTTTATTATTAGTATTTAACTCACTTATTTTTGTAAATTCTAAATTAAGTTGTAACAAATCCTAGGCTTAAACACCGTTATATCTAAATGTTTTGTTTTTAGCCGCATTTTAACATTGTAATAAGTCCAAAAATATATAAGTAAAAACTACTTTCAAATAAATTATAAATGTACTAAGCTTAAATGCGGCTAAGGGATTTTAGCCACATTTAAATATAGTAAATCATTATCTTAAGAAGGCACAATGCTATGCTTAAATAACACTTATGGTCTTTAACAACATTGAAGCATAGGATTTTTTATTTGTATTTAGTATAGTAAAATTCAATGGAAGTAAATAAAAATCAAACACTAAAATGCCGTTAGTGTTAACGTAGCGGCATTTTAGTTGTGCATTCGTACAAAGATAATTAAAAAAAAGCTGAACTAAAACGCAAAAAACATATTTTTACATTATTTTTGTTATAGTTATTAGATGAAAGTTAAGCTATTAAAATGTACTTCTGAAGTACTTTTTTTAGATACCTTCAGGTTGAACAAATTGTTGATGGTTTCAAAACAGCATACATTTTAAATTATTTCCCGCTATTTTGCGCATATCTCGAAATTAGGTTTTGGTAGGTAACGGCATTATAGCTTAAGGACGGCAGCATATTGTCTTTTGTCAGGAGTGCTTGCGAAGAGTATAGGTCGTGGAAATCTTTCGTATTTATGTGAAATAAACAGCAATCATGGAGCGTAAAGTGTTGAAAAGTGCAGCCCGTGAACTGATTCTTAAAGTGAATGAGTTTTGTAATTTGGAACAGAAGAATAAAGACGTTATAATCCCGCTAAATAAAGTGCAGATGAGAGTCGCCGCCATGACAGGTAAAATTTAGGGGTACGCCGCTCTTTTTTTTTGCCTAATTTATGGGTAAAATATTGTTGACATATTTTTCATTTGATTGTGTAAAACTTTGACGTTTTGTTTATTTCAGGTATTTCCGTGAAAACGGTTTCCCGAATCACAAAAGAAGGAAAAATAGCGGCAAGTTCTTAAAAGAAAATTGTCACCCCCGGAAAAAGCCGACCGCAACCGAAAAAGATTGATTTGGACAATTTTGACTTATGTGCTATACGTCAAAAAATCCATTTTTACTACGTTGTTAAGAAGGAGCTGACGACGGTAAACAAGCTACGTTTGGAACTAAAAGAAGATATAAATTTTCAAGGGAGTAATACAACACTACGAAGAATATTGAAAAAGTTAGGATTCCGGTTCAAGCGCTGTCAGTCTAAGCGCAAAGTGTTGATGGAGCGTTACGATATAACGGCATGGCGAGCTAGATATATTGAAAGGATGAGAAAAAATATATTAGTAGACAAGAGACCTGTGGTGTATTTAGATGAAACCTATATTCATCCCACTTATCCTGCCAAGAGTTGCTGGCAAAGCGCAGATGAAGATGGACTTTTGATCTCAGATTCAGCTGGAAATGCTTCAAAAATGATAGACTCGTTGATGTGGAAATGGAGAGATTCATCATTTATGTACAGAAAGTGATAGCGACTCTGATTCCGATCACGATAGTGAGATAATGGATACGAGCGATAGTGAATGCGATATGTCCGGAATAAGACCTCTGAGACAAGAAGAGCATAATTATTGTACCAAGTTATAGGTGAATAAAAACGAAATAAATACAATATTTGTTTTACTTATTATATTATCCTCTTTTATTCAAGGTCGTTCAGTTGTTCTGGTGTATAGAATGAACGAACGTACAATCTTGCATAATTATTATTGTTCAAGCCTTATTGGAAAATTGGTAATTTTTTCCTATCCTACTGGCAACATTTAGTTCTGCGAAAGCAGCGCCGCGTCTATCGGACTTCAGTGGTGGCGCGGACTCTACTGCTATTTTCCCTTCGCCACATGCATAAAAATATGAAAAACAAATAAAACAACCGCGTGTATTCTGCTGGGATGCTCGATATTTGGAACTTTGTCGTATTTTTACTCACCATTTGCGTCTAATCGGGGTAAAAGTTTCACCGCGAATAAATGGTTTTTGATTGACAAATAGATGAGGTTATGTAATTTCATACCAAATTTATAGCTATGTCTTGTCTTTTTAAATTATGGCTTTTTGTGTTTGGTTTTACATAATACCGCCGTGTAAGTTAATAAATTCTTATATTTGGCTGGCCATGTTGGCGGCCATTTTTTCTAGCTATACGTCCCGTGATTTTTGACAGCGCCATAGAATCAGCCCGTCAGTCAAATATCTCAAGCCAACCAAACCACAGTCTGTGAAACCAAATATTATCTGATCCTGCGAAAAGTTTCATTCAGTTATTTTTATTGGCGAGAATTAAAAAAAAATACCTACCTACATCACTACCATATCTAATGAGCCGTTTTCAGTAACAAAACAAAAAGAGTTTTCTACTAAACCTAACAGATGGAGCTGGCAAGCGGAGTAAGCAAGTTTGTGATTAATCCTGTCATTGTCAAATTGTGCCTACCAGTAAAAGAAAATTAACGCCATCTATAAGGTTCGAGGTAACTATTTTTGAAGTTTTTACTTTTTAATGAAAACGCCTCATTAGGTGTAAAAATAACAATAAAGTAATTAGGTAGGTCTGTACTAAGAACTGTTTACATTGATCGAACCGAACGACTAGTGAACAAGCAAGAGTAAAAATAATGTAAAATCTATATTCCAGCACAAAGGACACTAAGACTAAAGTTATTTTCCTAGCTTTTCCTGCTTTGTTATCATTAAGTAAGTAAACATTGAACATTTATCTCACCTACAGTTCTCTGCACTTTTGTTAGTCTATTTACCTCCACATCGACAAGGCGATCGGACCTGAGTTTTCTATTCTATTTTTTTACATTTCTATTCCCTCATTTAAAAATAAAATATTTTTGACGCGAACAAATTCAATTACGTGCTTTACTGAATGTTATTTTGATCTTTTGTAAGTTAACATTTACATGTTGCCTCATATATAGTGCAAATAAATGAACACATATTCACTTTGACTATGATCTGTGGGTTTACGCAGGTTTTAATCGGTTTTGCCACACACTTTCCTTATATTAATGGTCCTCAATCATTTTACATAGTTAAAGAATTATTTTAAGCCAATTATTTTTACTGTTGCCGTTAGCGTTTTTTTTTTTTCTTTTTATGTTATAATCGTATTTAATTTGGTGGAATTTACGTGTTATTAATTGTATAATGTTTTGTCTAGTGCTATTAGTTTTAAATTTTATTTTAATGTGATGTAATGTGGATTTTAATTATCTGAATAAAGAACATTTTATTTAGCCATGGGGTACGGGCAGTAGAATGTCTCCTCCCTTGCCCGTGGGTGCATTAGGAATCTGCTAAGGGATACCTCCACCGAATGGGCAGCAGCATCTTTCTGTGTTCCATACTGCGGTTGCCAACCTGCCTCTGTGAGTAGGGAAACAATCATGAACATCCATGAGGGACTTAAAGGTCTAAGTCCAGCAGTGAACACCTTATGGCTGAGATGATGAATTATTTTTACAAGTTTAAAAATTCACATATTTCACCTGTTCTTTGCTCTAAGCTGAGAGAATATTCCATCTTACAATGTCGCAGGTACTGCAGTGTCCCATACAACATAAATACCAGTAGCTGATGAAACTCCGAGCATAGCCCTCTCCATAGCTCGTTTGCTTTGTCACTGACACAGTGGCAGTTTTCAGAAAAGAGAAAAAAATAAAAATATTACGAATAATCGTAACTAAATTGACCATTCGAAAATACTTACCATTTTATGTTTCAAATATCCTAGCTTAAGTACACATTTCATATTTTATGTGTTTTTTACTGGTTTCGGTAAGGAAAACTCAATGCACCAACATTTATGCCTAGATATATTATATCAACAATCTCCATGTTACTGTTGGTTGCCAGCCAGCTGAAACAAGCAGTTTGGGTACTATTCTCACAGGAAAAAATAATGTTTTTTTGTAGATATTTGTCCTGTGTATGGGTATTTTTCTGTATATCATAAGTATTTATTTTCAAAGCAAAAGTATTTAATTATTCTATCAAACATCTGATACCCATGACACAAGCTTTGCTTACCTCGAGGCTAGATGGTGCTGTGTTAGAGCCAGCATAGTTTATTTATTTATAATTTTAATGTAAAAGATGTGGTAATGGCAGGTGGAGTAAGGTCTTACTAACCATTATGGAATCCCAGAGATTATAAACGCAGCGCTGGCAGACCTTCTAAATGGGTGGATTATATTTAAGGTTGCCAACAAGACCTGGATGCAATTGGCTCAACACTGGAAGAAGTGGTAAAAAGTGGAGGAGACCTATACACAGCAGCGGGGTGACCCAGACTGAAAATAAATGATGGGATTTAAGAATCTGGCAAATAAACTATTTCATTTCATTACATTTCAATCAAACTAGACACCACTTTTTTCCATGGGTTATTAGAACTGAGCCTGATATAGGTTGTCCTCATAAATAAATATTATTCATACTTTTTTGTTTATTTACAGATGTCAGCGATGATTAAAAAGTGGTACCGATCAAGACGAAACCTAGTCATAGCGATAATACTAGTTTTATTCTGCATCATGTACTATGTGAGCTTGCATGATAATGCCACCAGGGAAGCTAACTTGGACATCACTCGGAGGTGAGTGTAAATATAGTAGGTGGAGTATGGTTCCAACACTTGCAACCACAAAAAAACTTTTGGTTAAGTATAAATAGCCTTTCAGGTTGCAATGATTCATATATGATGTTGAGTAGGAACATTAATACAATTAAAATATCAGAAGTACAGTTACTCATGGTCAAATTTTGCAATTATATTAGGCTACTTGATTAAATTTAAATTTTTACTTTATCATGATATTATTATTAATGATAACTATGGGACACGTATTTTTTCTTATTTAACGTTATTCAAAAATAACGCTCTGACTTCACGAACCCCCACTTCAGTGGTCTTTTATTGTTTCATTAATTTAAAAAAGCACATAATTTGTGTATATTTGTATTATTTAACTGACGGTCTATTAACTGGAAACTCAAAAAGACTCAAATCATGCTAAGTATCCCGGAAATGTTTCCCATAGTTAATATTATTCGTAAGCTTATTTAATTTTCTTTAATGCACGCTTTGATATTTGGTGTTGCTTCTTTTAGTTTGTCCATGCTTGCGTCTGTAGATGTAGATGTAATTATTATAATTATATGCTACTAATATCCCACGGCCTGTCGCTTTGAACACTGAAAGCCGGTAAGAGAGAGAAGAGGCATTACATTGCCGGCCCACGGCAAAAAAACAAATAATACATAGCTAATATATTTGTTTTATCTAACTGATGGTTTAAATATATTTTGATTTTCGTACTCTGTCAAAGTAGGCTACATTCGAGGAACTCAACAAGACTCAAATCGTGCTAAATATCCCTGAAATGTTTCCCACCTATACAAAATAAATATTTTAAATCTTTACAAAATAAATATTTGTATTTTGTGTGTTGTATTTTGTATGTTTGTAACGAATAAACTCAAAAACTACTGTACCGATTTTCAAAATTCTTTCACCATTACAACGCTACATTATCCCTGAGTAACATAGGCTATATTTTATCCCCGTATTCCCACGGGAACGAGAACTAAAAACGGCAGTGTGCGGCTAGTAGTTTAATATATTGATAAGCTTATTTAATTTTCCTTTAATGCATGCCTTAATACTTGGTGTTGGTTCTTTTAGTTTGCCCACACTTGCGTCTGTAGATGTAGATGTAACACAGGCTAGTAAAACCGTACGGCCTGTCGCACTGGACATTGAAAACAGGTAAGAAGGACTTTAAACTTTCATTTGTAATAAATTAACTATTATATTTTAAAAACACTCGTGAGTTACATTCCTTATTTGTTTTTTTTTCCACTAGCCTGTACTGCCCCATTGCTGGGCAAAGGCCTCCCCCGTTTCCCTCCATTTGTCCCTGTCCAGTGCGATCACCCGCCAGCTCCCATAGAACCCGTCTAGGTCATCGCGCCAGCGCTTTTTTGGCCTGCGTCGCCGTTCGTGTTTCCTCAGGGGTCTGATCAGGGATCTGTGGCAATCTTAGCCATCTCTCGGCATGCATCTTTTATTAATTTCATTATTATTCATAAAAATACTCAAATGTAATAAGCATACATTACAGCGGTTTGGGCATTTTAAGCAATATACGAGCTATGGAGAGGACTATGCTCGGGGTTCTTTACGCGATCGAATCAGAAATGAGGAGATACGTAGAACTCGGGTCACCGACATAGCCAAACGGATTAGCACGTTGAAGTGGCAATGGGCAGGCCATGTAGCTCGCAGAACAGATGGCCGATGGGGCCGAAAAGTTCTCAAGTGGAGGCCACGGACCGGCAAGCGCAGCGTAGGACGTCCACCAACAAGATGGACTGATGACCTGGTGAAGACCGCAGGTCGACGGTGGATGCAGATCGCTTCAAACCGTAATAACTGGAAATCCATGAGGGAGGCCTATGTCCAGCAGTGGACGTCCTACAGCTGAAATAATGAATGATGATGAAGCAATATTTAGATATTATCAATAAAGTCGGTTTTTTGTTGAAAATTAAAGAATTATTGTTTGGCTTACTTTTGAGGGTTCAAATACTATGATTAAAGATTCAGTTTAGCCGTTTGAAGATAATCAGCTCTTCTTTGTCTGTTAGTAGATAATGTATTGTATGCGGTTCTTGGTTTGATTCAGATAGTGTTTTTGACTTTGTTTGTTTGCATTTTTATACTAAATATGTTATTTTATGAAGCAAGCACAATATTCTAATTAAGATGTCATGTGTTTTTAGCTTAAGCATGATTAATGTATATTAATTATATATTTATGTGGTTTCAGAGCCTCTATTATTGAGTAAGTAGTTTTTATTGTAGTTTTCTGCATGCGTTTTAGTTTTTACGTGCATTTGTTTAATTTAAAACTAATTGATTATTAAATGCTTTCGTGCTATCGGCAGTGAACTAAAGTTATTAAAATTTTGCTAATTATAGACTCTCACACGAATACCATCCATTCCTACATTATTAAAATAAAATAACGCATTAGGGGCCATCAAGAAGTTATGTCACACGTTAAAGGGGAGTCGACGAAGTGTGACATTGTGTGACAAGGGGTAGGAGGGCCCTAAATTTCGTGATGTCACGTTTTAAAAATAATGTGGTAGTTGCCATACTCACCACGCTTGGCAGGCGCGTTGGCGAGCGTAGTACGGGATGTTGATACACGGAAAGATGCTGCTGCCCATTTTCCGGAAATATCCCTTAGCAGGCTCCTACTGCATCCACGGCCATGAAAAGAGGGGCAATAAGATAACCCACTAGGGGCTATCGATGAATTATGTCACACGTTAAAGGGGAGAGAGGAGTTGACGAAGTGTGACATTGTGTGACAAGGGGTAGGAGGGTCCTAAATTTCGTGACGTCACGTTTCAAAATAATGTAAATGGAAATAAAAAAAATTACGACTTTCTATAACTTAATTCGTAACTTTCGTGACTTATCATTATTACATTCATATTTATTCGCGGGAATGCTCACGTAGTTGTTATTGTTGGTGGAGGCACCAACTGTTTCGACTCGTATCGAGGGCCTTCTTCAGGGTGAAGACGGTTCGCGACCCTCCACCTCCGCTTTCTTAAGCCGGAAGTGCTTTAACCACTAAGCTACGGAACCCGTGTAGGGTTGCGTTGAAATTCTTGATAAAGTCGTATCGGTTGAGCACCAATTAGTGCGCAGTTACAGGTTACTAAATTTTAACAAGGTTCCTCGTTAGCTAAGTGTGGTTGAACCTGTTAAGTAACCCTACAACACACGCACTTACTGACGCACAAAAATCATCTATTGGATGAGATGCTTTCGGGTAATGTCGGACAACGGGTAAGAACGGTCACATGGATTCACCTACTAATTGACCCTACAAGACACAAACTTACTGACACACAAGAAATAATCTATTGGATAAGATGCTTTCGGGTTATGTCGGACAACTGCTAAGATCAGTCACATGGATTCACCTACTAATTAACCCTACAAGACACAAACTTATTAACGCACAAGAAATCATCTATTCGATAAAATGCTTTCGGGTAATGTCGGACAACGGGTATGATCTCATCAATCAAATGATGTTCACCAATTAACCCACTAATCAACCCCACAACATAAGAACTTAGTGCCGCGCGTGTCACACCCGTTGTGGCTAAAAGTCATCATCAAAATTGTAAAATCAAATGTTCATGCTGCTCTCAATAACTATAGTTACAAAAGCTGTAAACATAACTAAAACAATAACTGCAGGTACATAGAAACGAAACTCGAAGAAGCCCTGAAGGAGGACAAAGGCACAGGATGCGAATTTCCGGTCTTGGACCCGTTTAACCCGGAAGTGACGCAGTTCGACAAGCCAGTGCCTTCTATAGTATGCGAGGGACAAGACTGGGTGAAATGCTATGTGAGTATTTCAGGATAATTATGCATAATAAAGATTAAGGTCTTCTCACAACTCTCATCAACGTCAAACTTACCTTTACAATGCGATTTTGTTTGAAGTTTTGTTTACATTTTAAGCAATATTTACCATGATTTGAGTCTTTTTGAGTTTTCCGATATTTCAACGCAATTTGACACGTCATGATCACGGATAATCTGGTCGTGACGCGGGAAGCTGCATCGAAATATCGGGAAACTCAAAAAGACTCAAATCATGGTAGATATCCCGTAAATTTTGCATATAATGTTCCCAACCCTGATAGTTTCAAATGTTATATTTTTTCATGTATTATTTTGTTAATAACTAGGGTTCCGTAGTACAAAAGAACCAAAGCATCCATAGGCAAGAGAGGAGAGGGGCAACATTCTATTCTACCTCAGACATAAATGATAATACCGATGGATATTTCACACTGCACCACCCAGCCACAATGTAAGCAGAGCTTGATTTTGGGCGCCAGATGATTTATAGAGTGCTAATAAGACATAATGACAGGCGATACGTTCCACATTGTAGATTCATCATTTCAGCCATAAAACGTCCACTGATGAACACAGGCCACCCTCATGGATCTCCATGAGGGGTAGTTGCCATTCTCACCACGCTTGGCAGGTGGGTTGGTGAGCGCAGTACGTGATGTTGATACACGGATAGACGCTGCTGCCCATCTTCCGGAGGTATCCCTTAGCAGGCTCTTACTGAATCTATGGGCATGAGAGGAGGGGTATCATTCTACTGCCGGCACCCCCACGGCATTATAGATTAAAACGTAACAAAAATAATGTTTATCAGCAGGTGATTACAATTTTTAACAAATTACCCAGTGACATAAAAAAAATGCAATTACATTTATTTAAATTAAAATTAAAATATTGGCTACAAGACAATTGTTTTTATGACTTAAATGAATATTTAGATTATAAATGTTGACATTGTATTAGCTTTTGTCTTATTTGACATTAACAAAATCGATGACCATAATTAATTAATAATTGTTCATTTTACTACCTATCTTGCATGAATCTTAATCCATAATTAAGGGCGTGCAAAACAGAATATACCTATATTCTGTTTTGCACGCCCTTACGAGGTAGAATGTATTGGAAGTTGTTGTCATTATATAAGATCTATAGTACCTACATTCAGCAAATAAATGATTGTCTTATCTAAAAATATTTTTTATACGTTCTCAAGATTTACTCAAGAAGATCAAACATTTGTCCCCCCGCGGGAATCAAACACTCAACCTCTAGCTGGATAAAGAAATAAAATGAAAATCACCATTACAGTAGTGTAGGTTTTAGGGCTGTAATGATGAATGTCAATAAAACATTTTTTTTTAATTTTGTAAGTACTGTTTTTTTGCAGCTGTCCGAGTGCAAAGTCCCCGAATCAATACTAAAAAACTTTAAATACATAGAATGTACGTACCGAGACATATTATATGAGAACGACGGTAAATACACGATTGGAGAGCCGACCTCGGTCTCCGGGAGTGGAGTCTACACGCTCAGGAAGAGTGACCATGTCAAAGTAAACTGTATGGGAAAGCATCGTGATGAGTGAGTGGGAACTTTATTTTTTTCACTGATCTATTTTGACCAACTCTGTGGCGCAGCGGGCGAAGGTCCGCCTGCGACGCAAGGGGTTGCGGGTTCGATTCCCGCCTCGGGACAAATGTCTGTATGATCTGCAGATATTTGTTCAGGGTTTTCTGGGTGTTTTTCTATATATAATAAAAATATCTATCTATGTAGTTATAATGTATTAAGTACAATAGTAATGTATATCAGTCATCTAGTACCCATAACACAAGCTCAGCTTAGCTTGGGGCTAGATGATGCTGTGTGATTTGTCCAGCATTATTGATTTATTTGTTAATTAACTCTATTTATTTATTTTAATTTTTCGTAAACTTTCGCGATCACAATTTATTATAATAAAAATAAAAACTTTATAAAACTAAAAATTTTAAGTAACTCCCGATACTTTAGGTAGGTAGGTACCTAATTTTTTTTTGTTATGTGTTCCTCTGTTTTACAATTTATATCTGATATTTTGTCAGGCGTTAAAAAGTAGTAAAATGTGATCTAAACCCGCTGGCTCGAACCCCCGTACTGCGTCAACTTTTTGCTTTCCAAATTTTGTAATTTTTCTAATCTCCCTCAGCATTATACCGAAGAAATGGACTGGCCACGCAACAGGGTTCCGCACGGAAGTGGACAGGGTGGAACCGCCGCCGGGCAGGGAGGATTCTCTGGACGTGCTGATTTTCGGCTTCGACTCCACGGCGAAGAACGGGTTTATAAGGCGGATGCCGAAGAGCTATCAGTACTTGACCGAGGAGATGGGGGCTACTGTGTTGCAAGGGTCAGTTGTCGTCATCTCTGTTGTAGGACGTCATAGGCCTTCCTCACGGAGCTCCAAGTACCGATCATGAGGGGGTAGTTGCCATATGATGACCAATTCACATCTCACTATCTCACTAAAAGCCGTGTTGGCCGAGTGGTATGTACCCCTGACTTTCAATCCGAAGGTCGTGGGTTCGATACCGGCAGTGCACCAATGGATTTTTCTTTCTTGAAAAATGTGTGTGCACACCTTTGCATGTGCAGCCTTTTGTTGATGCACTTTATTCATTGCTAATATTTTTCTAGTTTTTACATCTATTTTCTTTAAATCGCTTGTTGTGTAATTTACTATGCCGTATAGTAAATTACATTTACTATTCGGCAAATGTAATTTAGCCGAATTTCATTGAATGGCATTACAGCCCTTAGGTTTTGCTATAGAAAGTCATATTATAATATGAAATAATTTTTTGCGATTTTCATACCCACATAAATGATATTTTTGATTTGCGTAATATTAGCTCCAATGCATCAGGTGATGTCTTGGTTTAAAAGTATGCCCATGATTTCAAATTCACCCTGTATATGAGTATAGATTGAAATATTACAATATAATCATTGAAATTTGATATAGGTAGGTGCAATAGTAATTAATTTGTACTCACCTATTTCAGATGTAGGTAAGAAATTACTCAGTTTTTAATTTCCTGATAAGATAAGGCCAGTTAATTGTTAAATAAACTCGAGAGCATAGAAATCGCACACCCCCTACATTTTCATTTTACCCTTATTATTTTTTAAATTAAAGTTTTGTTGCAAATATAACTTGAATTATATTGAAGTACACACTGTTAGCTTCCTAAAAATCCATAATGTCTAGCCTTGACCTTCAAAATCATAACAATGGCAACTTAACAATAGAGTGGCCTAAATTTGCTCGTTTCAGGTAGCTCGGTTTGTGGGACTTTGAGGAGGTATAAAAGGTTAAAAAAACAATAAATTTGTGAATTTTACGATTTATTAATACAAGGTATTGCCTCCCCTAGCCTTAATAACAGCTTTCATTCGATGTTTCATTGAAGAAATCATTTTTTTTACGAAATCCTGCGGTATGCTGTCCCATTCTTCCTTGATCGCGGTTTGGAGCTCTCTGAGACTCGTAGGCAGGATTTCGTAAAAAAAATGATTTCTTCAATGAAACATCGAATGAAAGCTGTTATTAAGGCTAGGGGAGGCAATACCTTGTATTAATAAATCGTAAAATTCACAAATTTATTGTTTTTTTAACCTTTTATACCTCCTCAAAGTCCCACAAACCGAGCTACCTGAAACGAGCTAATTTAGGCCATTCTGTTGTTAAGTTGCCATTGTTATGATTTCGAAGGTCAAGGCTAGACATTATGGGTTTTTAGGAAGCTAACAGTGTGTACTTTAATTTGATTTAAGTTATAATTGCAAACAAACATTAATTTAAAAAAAAATAAGGGTCAAAAAGAAAATGTAGGAAAATGTATGGGATGTGCGATTTCTATCCTCTCGAGTGTAGTTAGTGTTATTACTTATTAGATTTACGGGAGTAGGTCTACCATGAGTTTTCACAATCTGCACTCGCTGGCGACTAGTTAAAAAAATGTGTGAAAACTTGTACAGCGTCTCTAGCGGATAGTTTGGTACTAAAATACGCAGTAAACTATAATACAGCGACTGTAGTTTGGGCTCAATTTGCTTAGAATTTGGTACCATGAGTTACAAATCTGACAGATGTCATATGAACGTACTATTACTACTGTAGTAACGGCAGGCGATCAGGCAACAGTGACTACTCATGGTAGACACACTGACCATTATTTGCCAAACTGTCATGTGAAAATGACCCTTATATCAAAATTGTTTTTTTTTAATGAAATAACTAACCTCTTTGTGGTTATAGTTATTTTTATTTGTACCTGTACGGCAACTCTTCGCTGAGTTCAATGACCCTGACAAGAATCAGCTGGCGGTTAGGTTGTCATTTCATGAATGAAAATCACTGAATCCTGAAAAGTCGTAAAATAAAATTGTTCCTTGGGATGGTCAGAATCACCCCCTTTCGGCTTAGTACACATGTTATAATACGCCCTGTATACCTACTATTTGACATCATCATCATATAACCTCAGCCGTAGGCTGTCCACTGCTGGACATAGGCCTCCCTAGTGGATCTAAGTGATCATGTTACACTCTTTAAGTACTGATTTTTATTTAATTCGCGCTTCAGGTACAACATAGTAGGAGACGGGACTCCGGCGGCCCTGTTCCCCATCCTGACTGGGAAGACGGAGCTGGAACTGCCTGATGTGAGGAAGAAGTCCACTTACAGAGGCAGCTTGGACGACATGCCCTTTATATTCTACAAGCTGAAAGAGGATGGGTGAGCTTTTGATTTAAATCACTTAGTGGTTGCTTTGGGCAGTGAAATGTTACCCCTCCTCTCATGGCGGGGATGCAGTAAGAGCCTGCTAAGGGATTTATTTATTTATTTATTTTTATTTACTTATGAAGGAAGGCCTACAGCTTATACAAATGCAGAACAAAAATAAAGTTAATTTTTAAACCAAATTACAGATAGTACAAATACACTAGGTAGACAAAACATTAACTTAATTTTAACAGACACCAGACAAGCCAATAAGTGGCCTTCACGGCTAAAAAACAATTTAGATACACAAAAACGCTAATGCAGGATACCTTCGGAAGATGGGTAGCAGCGTCATTCCGTGTATCAACATTCCTGTACTGCGCTCGCCAACCCGCTTGCCAGCGTGGTGAGTATGACAAGTACCTTTCGTGGAGGCATTGTTCAGAAGTGGACGTTTTACGGCTGAAATGATGATGATAGGTTCAAGTGTCACCACCATCTCAGCCGTAGGACTGATGTCCACGTCCACTGCTGAACGTAGGCCTCCGTCATGGACCTTCAAGATCTCAAGAAAAAAAATACTTATATTATTAGAAGTGGTGCCTTATGAACAAGCTCAGTGTCGCTCAACGAGCTATGGAGAGGGCTATGCTCGGGGTTTCTCTACGGGATCGATCGAACCTCCAAAATAAGGAGATATGTAAAAGAACTCGGGTCACCGACAGCCAAACGGATTGGCGCGTTGAAGTGGTAATAGGCAGGCCATGTAACTCGCAGAACAGATGGCCAATAGGGCCGCAAAGTTCTCGGTATTATAGATTTGACCTACGTAGTTAATACGTTCTCAGGTACCGCACAGCTTACTTCGAAGACATGCCATGGATAGGCACCTTCCAATACCGCTTCAAAGGGTTCAAGCGGCAGCCGGCGGACCACTACCTGAGGGCGTTCTACCTGGAGGAGCACAGCAATGGCAAGAAGTGGTGGCGGTCCAACTCGCAGCGGTACTGCGTGGGAGACACGCTGCAGTACAAGCTCATGATGAACATCACTGAACAGGTGAGGCTTCAATTAATGGCTCGCAGAATTGTAGACCGGTTACTGAATCGTAGTTGAGTCACTAAATTGTAGATGGGGCACTCAATTGTAGATGCGTCACTAAATTGTAGATGGGTCGCAGAATTGTAGAGGGTTCACTAAATTGTAGATGGGTCACTAAATTGTAGATGGGTCACTAAATTGTAGATGGGTCACTAAATTGTAGATGAGTCGCAGAATTGTAGAGGGTTCACTAAATTGTAGATGGGTCACTAAATTGTAGATGGGTCACTAAATTGTAGATGCGTCACTAAATTGTAAATGGGTCGCAGAATTGTAGAGGGTTCACTAAATTGTAGATGGGTCACTAAATTGTAGAAGGGTCACTAAATTATGGTTGGGTGACTAAATTGTAGATGGGTCACTAAATTGTAGATGGGTCACTAAATTGTAGATGGCTCACTAAATTGTAGATGGGTCACTAAATTGTAGATGGGTCACTAAATTGTAGAAGGGTCACTAAATTATGGTTGGGTTACTAAATTGTAGATAGGTCCCTAAATTGTAGATAGGTCGCACAATTGTAGAGGGGTAACTAAATTGTAGATAGGTCACTAAATTGTAGATAGGTCACTAAATTGTAGATAGGTCACTAAATTATGGATCGGTGACTAAATTGTAGATAGGTCTTTTAAGTGTAGATAGGTCGCAAAATTGTAGAGGGGGTCACTAAATTGTAGATACTACTTACTCCGCTGGTTCAGTGACCCGAAGTGGGTCTTGGCCACCGACAGAAGAAGACGCCATTTGCTCCTATCTTCATATCTTTCCAGAATGGCCAAGCCAGCGCAGTCGGTCAACTAAATTGTCACTAAATTGTTGATGGGTCGCTAAATTGCAGATGGGTCACTAAATTGTAGACCGGTCACTGAATTGTAGATTGGTCACTTAATTTTACAAGAAAATTCTACTGGAACGCCACCACTTCCATTGCTGTTTTCTACTTAATTACTAAATTACTTAATCGATTATGTAATTTGGTAACTTTAATTACTGTACTACTATAAAACAGTAATGGCAAGAAGTGGTGGCATTCTAGTTCGCAGAGGTACTGCGTGGGAAGTACGTTACAGTACAAGCTCATGATGAATATCAACTGAACAGCAGGTGAGGCTTGGGTGAACTGTAGATAGGTCTTATTTGTAAATCGGTCGCTTTATTGTAAAATGGTTATAAACTGTGGATTGCTCACTAAATTGAAGATGAGTCACTGAATGGTAGAATAGAATAGAATAGAAAACTCTTTATTGCACACCACATAAAAAATATAACATTAAAATAAAGGAATTAAATAATACAATGTATGAGTACAAAGGGCGGCCTTATCGCTATGAGCGATCTCTTCCAGGCAACCTTGGGATGGACAGGAAATAGAGAACGATAATAGACAGTGGTGTAAAATTAAGAGAGTATAAATAGCAAACAAACTTACATACTAATAAGAAACTATACATAGGAGATACAAAACAAACATACATAAACATAAAATTAAAATCAGTATATAAGTACTTACATAATAAAATAATTATAGTGATAAATAATGTTGATGGAGCAGATTCTTAAATATGGGAAGTGATTTTGCATGGTAGATTGGTTATTAAATTAAAATTCACCAAGTAAAAGGTCACCGAGTAACATTGTACAAGAAGATGTTAGAATGTCCCAGGCACTGCAGCATCCCGTACAGTATGAATGAATACCAGTTGCTGACGCTGTATAAATCATCCATAATAGATGTGATAGCCCAATTTACTTACTTATCATCATCATCATCTCAGCCGTAAGACGTCCACTGCTGAAGATCATCCTTCCTCATGAATCTCCAAAAAGGAATCATGAGGGTTTTTTTGTCATACTCACCTCACTTGGTTGGCGGGTTTGCGAGCGCAGTACGGGATGTGCATAATGATACACGGAAAGGTGCTGCTGCCCTACTTTAAGAGGTAACCCTTGGATTCTGCATTCGCGGGCAACATTCCACTCCCGCACCCTACGGCAGACTCCTATTAGTAAATCACACTTTCTCTTTCAGTTCTTCAAGCTCGACGGAAAGCATTTTGCGTTCACATTCATAGCAGATATAACACATGACGACTTCAACATGGTCGCCATAGCTGACGAGGACACGAGGCGGTTCCTGCAGGCTTTCAAGGACTCTGGCAGGTTGGACAAGACCCTGCTGATCGTTATGGGGGACCATGGACCTAGGTTAGTGCACCTAACAAAAATACTATCTATACTGTGTCCCACTGCTGGGCAAAGGTCTCCCCCATCTCCTTCCACTGCTTACGATCGCCGGCTGCTGGGAACCAGACCTCCTGGTAGCCATCCATATCGTCACGCCAGCGTCTTTTGGGCCTGCCAAAAAGACTTGAGACTAAATCAATATTTTTTGATAAATATAAGCATCCAGCTAAGACCCAAACCATGGCAGGAATCGTACCCTGCGTCTCAGCCGGCTAATAACCAATGATTATTAATAAAATGCCGTGGGGTGCCGGTAGTAGAATGTTACCCCTCCTCTCATGCCCGTGGATGCAGTAAGAGCCTGCTAAGGGATACCTCCGGAAGATGGGCAGCAGCGTCTTCCTATATATCAACATCCAGAACTGCGCTCGCCAACCCGCCTGCCAAGCGTGGTGTGTTTGGCAACTACCCCTCATGAAGATCCAAGAGGGAGGCCTGTGTTCAGTAGTGGACGTTTAACGGCTGAAATGTAATTAATACACATAACAAGAACACATGCCATGGTAAGTAGATAATATAGCTGGTTTAGTAGGTCATGGACCGACGTAAGTTGCCTGGAAGAGAACGCTAATAGCGATAAGGCCGCTCTTTGTACACCTGTGCGGTTTCGTATATAAGGTTCTTTATTTGTTGGTATATTTTCAATGTGGTGTACAATAAAGAGTTATCTATCTATCTATCTATCAAAAATTCCAAACATTTGTGCCGCGGCAAGAATTGAACCCGCAACCTCCTCGTCTCCGCGTCTCGGTTGCCTATAAATTTAAAACTTACTAAACCATTCTTCACACATACAGATACGCGAACGTACGCAGCACGCTCCAAGGCAAATTCGAAGAACGGATGCCGCTAATGGCGATCCGCCTGCCGGAAGTGCTGGAACGGAGCCGGCCGGAAGTGGCCGCCATTTTGAGGAACAACTCGCAAGTCCTGACTACCCCCCACGATATCCACGCGACTATATTGGACGCGATGGGCTGGCGGAAGTATTGGAATGATTATAAGATAAAAGGAGCTGATTTGACTCGAGGGATGAGTCTTTTTGAACCGGTAAGCATTTTACATAAATCTTTATCTTTTGTGTAGCACACATTAAGTTGGCAAGGTGTGGACGTTGTGTCAAAAAGTGTAGTTCAATATTATTTTTATAAATGCGACACTTTTTTACTCCCTGTCTGGGTCTCGCTGTTTTTCTATCTACGATAAGTGTATGTATTATCAAAAATAACCTATTTATATATGGTGAGCATTCTAATGGTGAATTTTGAAAATCGGTCCACTTGTTTTTGAGTTTATTCGTTACAAACATACAAATTGAAAATCTTTATACACCGCACTAAATGAAAATCTTTCCTCTTTATAATATTAGTATAGATTTATTTGTTTGCTTGTGTTATTTCTTTTTTATGATGTACGTAAAAGAGTTAATCTAATTGAGTTGTCTTCCCGGGACCATGCTTGTTGCAATCCAAGCGAAACGTCGGGAAATAATAAAGGTAATTTACGCGATAAATGCATGTTTATACCCGGGTTTATAGGATATAAACCCGGTTATACATATGTATGTTTATAAGAGTTAATATATCAATCTATAAACATTGGTTTATCTGCGTATTTAAGGGTTAGATTTAGCTGTGAACTGTCCAGCATTATGTATTGTTACCTCGGTAGCTCTAGCGATAAGGTGGAGCGGTAAATACGGGTTAATTTTCACTAAAATAACGGCGATTTTTTTTCTGTTAATAACTATTGGTTAACTCGCGACACGAGACAAGATTCGGTGACTAACCCCCATATCTTTAGTCGTTACCTCGAGCTCGACTCAACCTCTACTCAACCTCCAAATGCGTTTTGGTATGCTTGATCGTAAAAAATTCCTCCACTCGACCAACCTGAGATATTTTTCTCATACGAGTGGAGAAATGAACTGTCATCAAGGTACCTCGCGACCTACCTTGAATGCTCCTCGAAAGCTCCTCGAAAGTGTTTGTTGTTATTTAAAATGGATTTTGGAGATTTTCGTTTATGACATTTACGACGATGAAGCCTTAAAATTACCCTTCACGGAGTGGAGTTGAGATTTAACAAAAATAACGAGTAAGCACACCGAACTCGAGTATGTTTTGGAGGAATGCTCGAGGCACTCTCCGTCGAGTTTGAGTGGAGGAGGAGTTGAGGAATTGTCTAAAGATATGGGTGTTATTTATCAATAAAACGGCGGGTCCGTTTCAGATCCCCGGCAACAGGTCGTGTTCGGAAGCGGGGATCGAGCCGCACTGGTGCGCCTGCGTGGCGTGGGAGCGCGTGGACGCCGACCACGTGACCGGGGCGGTGGCGCGCGCGTTCCTCCACTTCATCAATAAGCTGACCGAGTCCGTCAGGTAAGTTATACACTCACATCGATGACGCAACCACAAGACATCTTATAACATGACAGGTGTCTGTCAACCGTCGAGTTCATATCCAATAGAGGGGAAATAAGGTGATAAGAATTCCGAAACACGTTAGTGCTTTGCACTAATGCAATGACAACTGTCTCTCGCCTTTGACAGTACAGCGCCAACAGCCGACCTGTGTACTTTTCCGTACAATTATGAGATACTTTTGGCGGAATTGTTGTTTAGACAAAATAAATGACATTTTCTGTCTACTGGGTATGTCCTCGATGCGTCGACAGATCCCACTAATCCCACTTCTGATCCACTTATGACACATCCAACATTTGATCCCAGATCTGACTAATCTAATGTTATAATTTCTAAGACCACAGCATGAACGCAGTCAAACTTTTGTACTTTAAACCTAATCCCACTTCTGATCCAAGATCTGATCTGAAGGCCTTCAGCTGGGCAACATATTACAACGTTCATTTTATTGCTGCAATAACCTATTTACTTGCATATTAACATTCACAGACCAAGATGCGTGCCGCGAACGTTGACCGCCGTCTCGTGGGTGATGAGGCGCAAAGCCAACAGCAAGATGCTGCAGTTCACCGGCAACAGAGACGTGGACGGATACGTCGGGAAATTCAGCTCTAAGACCTACAGTAATAAAGACTATTATCAAATAAAGGTGAGCTAGTTTGTTATGTACTCATACGGTAGGAAATAGCCAGGGGAAGTAGACTTGCTCACACAAACACATGCTAGAGAATAATTCGAGGTAGTCATGGAATGGTGTCGTCCTCACGGTACCCACGCAGATTCTCCCACAAAACATACACGTTCACACGCCCCACACACACACACACACGCGCATACACACACACACACGCATACACACACGCATACACACACGCATACACACATACATACACGCAAGATAACCTCTAATCTGTGACTTTCCGGCGGCTCCACGCTTCATCTGTTACGCATTTTGCGTAAAAAAAGTGCGCGACGCGACGGTGCGGTTTCGCAAAGTAACGATTTCTCGATATTTTTCTAAAAGTTTAGTATTTTTTTGGTTTGATGTTTGCGTCCGCCATCTTGGATTTATTTATTTATAAGAACAACCAACAGCTTTAAAAAATAATATAATTTTCGTATTCAACACCCCCATTTATGTTAGTCAGAATCGATACCCATATCAATTTTTTGGATTGACATTTGCGTCCGCCATCTTTGATTTTAAAAATAACATTTTTTTTGTAATAAGCACCCCAAAGTTAGTCAAAAACGATACCCATAGAGTCTAATTTATGGCATTGTAAATAAACTACAATTGTTTTAGTTCAAGAATCAATACATTTTACCCATATTAGCTGGACAATACATCCAGTAACAAGACAGAAGGAGCGACATTACTTATTTATTGGAAAACCAACAGCCTACAATACAAGAATAAAAAAACGGAGTTACAAACATTAAGACAATTAGAGGTTCTCACGAATATCAAAGGAATTAGGAAAAACAGTGACGGTTGTAAGCAAATCGACAGTAACCTAAGTGTAAACACAAAACAAAAATGACGTACACATCAAAAGTAGCTGTAGGAACCAAGAGAAAGGTAAACTCCTTAAAATCATAGATATTATAACCAATCAAGTCACCGCTAAGCCGCTGTCTAGCCGAACTGACACTGGTGCAGAATAAATCAATGTCCATTTGCTTAAATAGGTTGAAATTAACGCTTGATATTACTTAATAACTTTAAAACTTATCTATGAAAGGTTTACTAGAATGTTTTATCTATTAATTTTATTTTGTTTCTTCAATAATAAACGAATAAAACTCATCAAATATACGATTTCACATTATACACATAATTAATAACTTCATAAGCTTAAAAGTATCTAATTTTATATATAATTATTTTTTAAACTTTCGCGATCACAACACATTATTAACATACATAAAACCGGGTATTTATCGCGTAAATTACCTTTATTATTTCCCGACGTTTCGCTTGGATTGCACCAAGCATGGTCCCGGGAAGTCTCATTCATTATTTTATTCCAATTTTTTTCTACTGAAATGTAAATAGCTTATAATTTAGATTCAGTACATTCACCTGCAATGATACCCTTTTTAAAATACTAACTACATAACAAGATACAAGTTTTAGTTAACTTAGTTCGGTAGAGAGAGCTCAAAATAATATGTTTTCGACTTAAGGCTCAACAAGCCGCGGAGGCAAAGTCGTCAGTGGGCACGGCCTAAATGTATGCCATCTCACCTGACATAGTATGTGTACCCGCGCGCTAGTATGAAATGCACAATGATCTATTCCTAAAACGACCGCGAAAAATATGTGAATAGACCTTTTAGCACAAGGGATAGAAAAACTTGATAATAATCTTTTCAAATTAACATTTATTTCAACTTTTGAATTATTAAACTATGTCGGAACGGCGTTAATTTTTGAGTTTTCTTTCTCCGTATATTATTTAGTTTCGTCCAAAGTTGGGCTACAATCTGTGTTGAAATACGAAAGTTTAGAAGCTTGTATTTTTGAAATAAATACTTTTATTACGGTTTGGGGTGGGTGTATACAAACATACATATATTATGACGAAATAAATTGATATAATCCTTAGTGTTGGATGGTCAACGTCAAACAGTGGAGTAGGTTCCACGTTTGTATGGAAAGATGGGCGACTCGTTAAAAAATTAAATAATCGAAATTATTTTTATTTATTACTTAACTATTTACCATGAAAGCGTGTCCACATATTGAATCTTTTGCATATTATCAATAAATTACTATTATATATACGACTTACCGTTCCCAGTTGGAGGTAGGTCCGGGGGCGGGCGTGTACGAAGCGTCCGCGACCCATCTCAAGGAGGAAGACAAGTTCGTATTCGACACGAGGGACATATCCAGAACAAACGCGTGAGTACAGTACTGATTATTCTAACAATAAGTTAAAAAAAATTTTACCTTCACAATAAAGCTTATCCTGGCTACGGTAGCAGTCACGGTAACGGCGGGGCTAGGGGTGCTAAGAATCCCCGGGAGACGATCGGCTACCAACCCCTACGACGACCACTGGCCCTGGTAACACACAACATCCGCACTTTGAGGACAGACGATAAGATTGTTGAGCTGGAAGAAGAAATTAGTAGATTACACTGGGACATTTTGGGGCTATCAGAAGTCCGTAGAGAGGGCGAGGACACGATATCCCTTAAGTCCGGTAACCTACTATACTACCGGGAGGGCGACCAACAGTCCCAAGGTGGTGTCGGGTTTCTCGTTCACAAGTCACTCATTAACAACATTGTCACCATCGACAGTGTGTCGAGCAGGGTCGCGTACCTAACACTCAGAATATCTAAGCGATATTTGCTGAAGGTCGTTCAGGTATATGCGCCGACCTCGTCACACCCAGATGAAGAAGTAGAGTCTATGTATGAGGACATCAGTAGAGCCATACATACGAACAACACTCACTTCACTGTTGTAATGGGGGACTTCAATGCAAAGCTAGGCATGAGAAGCGATGATGAGTTGAGAGTGGGGCAATTTGGGTATGGGCAACGGAACCCCAGGGGACAGAGGCTGGCCGATTTTCTGGAGAAAGAAGGACTCTTTATGATGAATTCTTTCTTCCAGAAGCCGCCTCACAGGAAATGGACCTGGATGAGTCCCAATGGTTCTACGAGAAATGAGATTGATTTCATCCTGACCAACAAGAAACGAATATTCAATGATGTCTCTGTGATTCACAGGGTGAAAACCGGCAGTGATCACCGAATTGTAAGGGGCACATTGAATATGAACGTTAAACTTGAAAGGTCCCGTTTGATGAAATCTACGCTCCGACCCACTCGCGCACATATCCAAAACCTCGAGAGCTTTCAACTCGAACTCGCAAATCGCTTTGACTGTCTACGAGTAGATGCATCGGTGGACGAGATCAATAACAGGTTCGTAGAAACCGTCCATACGGTGGGGTCCCAGTTTTTTAAGACCCCCCGTACTAATAGACCTCAGAAACTTTCTGATGACACCCTAAACCTCATGGCTGAACGACGTTCTTTGCGACTGCAGTCTCCCGATGATGCTCAGTCACACAGGCA
Organism: Pasiphila rectangulata; assembly: GCA_963082625.1. Lineage (NCBI taxonomy): Eukaryota > Metazoa > Arthropoda > Insecta > Lepidoptera > Geometridae > Pasiphila > Pasiphila rectangulata. The sequence goes on along the minus strand of OY720261.1, from coordinate 10,502,447 downwards.
GCTCAATAGACAAATTTGGAAATCCTTGCGGCACGATATTCGTACCTTTAATACAGCCAGTATTAAAGATACGATAGAGCGGAATAAAGGCTCCAAACTGTTCGCGAGAGATAGTTCTATTGGGCAGAGCCAGATGACGAAGCTGAAGAGGGAAGATGGCAGCATAACGTCAAGTAAAGCAGAAGTGTTAAGGGAAGTCGAAAGGTTCTATGGACGGCTCTACGATTCGGTCACTAAACCTGTTTGCAGTGCGGCCAACGACCCAAGAGCTAAACTGACCCGACATTATACCGAGGATATCCCGGACATCAGCCTGTACGAGATCAGGATGGCCTTGAAACAGCTTAAGAACGACAAGGCGCCGGGTGAGGACGGAATCACTTCAGAGCTTCTGAAAGCGGGTGGATCACCGGTACTTAAAGTCCTTCAGAAGCTATTTAATTCCGCCTTGCTTGAAGGTACGACGCCAAAAGCATGGAACAAGGGCGTGGTGGTTCTGTTCTTCAAGAAAGGTGACAAAACCTTACTTAAGAATTACAGACCCATCTCGCTGTTGAGCCATGTTTATAAGCTGTTTTCAAGGGTCATCGCGAACCGTCTCGAACGCAGGTTTGATGACTTCCAGCCTCCCGAACAAGCCGGGTTCCGAAAAGGCTACAGTACCATAGACCACATACATACGCTGCGGCAAGTCATACAGAAGACCGAAGAGTATAACTTGCCGCTATGTCTTGCGTTTGTGGACTATGAGAAAGCCTTCGATTCGATCGAAACATGGGCGGTGCTTGAGTCTCTCCAACGATGCCGAATTGACTATCGGTACATCGAAGTGTTGAAGTGTTTGTATACAAACGCCACTATGTCAGTCCGAGTACAAGAACAGAGCTCGAAGGCGATTCCCTTAAAAAGAGGCGTAAGACAGGGAGACGTAATCTCTCCGAAACTGTTTACGACCGCTTTGGAAGATGCCTTCAAGCTCCTGGAATGGAAAGGGCTGGGCATCAATATTAACGGCGAATACATCACTCACCTTCGATTTGCCGACGATATTGTGGTCATGGCAAAGTCGATGGAAGAGCTCAGCACGATGCTCGAAGGCCTCAATCGAGTCTCCCAGCGGGTAGGCCTTAAAATGAACATGGACAAGACGAAAATCATGTCAAATGTCCATGTCGTGCCTGCCCCAGTTATGGTTGAGAACTCGGCTCTTGAAGTTGTCGACGCGTACGTATACCTAGGACAAACAGTCCAATTAGGTAGGTCCAACTTCGAGAAAGAGGTCAATCGTCGAATCCAACTCGGATGGGCAGCGTTTGGGAAACTTCGCAACGTCTTTTCGTCCAACATACCTCAGTGCCTTAAGACGAAAGTCTACAACCAGTGTGTGTTACCAGTGATGACATATGGAACCGAGACGTGGTCCTTCACTATTGGCCTTATGAACAAGCTCAGAGTCGCTCAACGAGCTATGGAGAGGGCTATGCTCGGGGTTTCACTACGGGATCGAATCAGAAATGAGGAGATACGTAGGAGAACTCGGGTCACCGACATAGCCAAACGGATTAGCACGTTGAAGTGGCAATGGGCAGGCCATATAGCGCGCAGAACTGACGGCCGATGGGGCAGCAAAGTTCTCGAATGGAGGCCACGGATCGGCAAGCGCAGCGTAGGACGTCCACCTACAAGATGGGCAGACGACTTGGTGAGAACTGCTGGTCGGCGGTGGATGCAGACGGCTTCCAACCGCAGTACTTGGAGATCAATGAGGGAGGCCTTTGTCCAGCAGTGGACGTCCTACGGCTGAAATGATGATGATGATGATGATAAAGCTTACCATAAAATATTTGATTATCTAGAAGGCAAAAATGCTTGGAATGAAATTTGCGCCAACTCCGAAAAATAATGAAAAAAGTTAAGTGTTAAAAAGAACTGTGTTTTCTAATCGCTTCGTATCACAGTGTTTAAAACAGGGAAGCGAAGAGATTCATTGCCATATTTCCTGGTAACATTAAATGAAATATGTTTTGTAATTGCAAACTATGGAATAAATGAAGGAATTTTGATGGTAACGCCTGCCTCCGTGGCTCAGCTGGTCCAATACCCGACTGACACGCAGGAAGTAGCGGGTTCGATTATATACTTATTTGCTTTATTCTTCATTAATTTGTGTTGAATGAATGATTATAAATTTATTGTACACCATAAAATAAAAGAAGAGGATAAGACACTTAACTAAATGCACAATGGCGGCTTATCGCTAAAAGATAGATAGTGTTGGTTTATTTTGAATATCCACGCGTCAAATGTATAAAGTAGTACTCTTGAATTCCCGGATTTTTTCGTAGGAAAAATGCGGGAAATCATATTTTCCCCCTCATGTACTGTTTTATTGGGTGATTTTGATGTGGTGATAAGTGTCCATGTCTGTAATGTATTTCATCATTTCAGCCATAAAACGTCCACTGATGAACACAGGCTCATGGATCTCCATGTGGGGTAGTTGCCATACTCACCACGCTTGGCAAGCGGGTTGGTGAGCGCAGTATGGGATTATGACAATAAAATGCAATGAAAATATCTAGTTTTAATTCCGCTAATGCTGAGATGCATATGCACCGCCCTCCCGCCCGCTAATTATGCACATGCAGGGAGAACCAGGCTGTTAGTGCAACATGCATACCCAAACCCACACGACGACACGTGTTTCGCCTCTCCGCGAGGCATCTTCAGGTTAAACGCCGAGATGTTGACTGGTCGGCGGCTGGAACAACGTTCTTGCATGTGCATAATTAGCGGGCGGGAGGGCGGTGCATATGCATCTCAGCATTAGCGGAATTAAAACTAGATATTTTCATGGCATTTTATTGTCATAATAATATGGATTTCCGCAAAGTAACGCCTGATTCTATTAATTATATGCAGTATGGGATGTTGATACACGGATAGACGCTGCTGCCCATCTTCCGGAGGTGTCCCTTAGCAGGCTCTTACTGCATCCATGGGCATGAGAGGAGGGGTAACATTCTACTGCCGGCACCCCACGGCAAGTATTTAATTGTTATTAATTTCGTTTCAGTTACAACGACGAGCCATCTTGCATAAGTGCGACCCATCCCCACCTCAACATGTACTGTTACTGCGACCGTGGTGTCTAACCTTCATCTCTAGGACGTCCACTGCTGGGCATAGGCCTCCCATATCTCCAGGATCATGAGGATTGAAAAATCGCCCCTTAAACTAATAGGTAATGCTGCCGTGAGGTTCATTAAATAAATAAATAAAATAAATAATGCTGGACAAATCACACAGCATCATCTAGCCCCAAGCTAAGCAGAGCTTGTGTTATGGGTGCTAAATGACTGATATACTTATACTACATTAGAATGTTGCCTCTCTCCTCTCGCCCGTGGATCTAGTGAGAGCCTGCTGGGCAGCAGCGTCCTAGCGCGTGCACACAACCCGTATACTCAATCTATCTTTCTATCCTCAGCGGGGCTAGCATGGGCTGGGGATAAAACTTTTGTCCACCGGTTATTTCCACTGACAAGGGATAAAATTATTTTATCCACCTGCCAAAGCACGGCAACAGGGGGAAAGAGAATTATATCACTTTTTGACATTAGACGTGGACAACCGTTTCCCCAGGCCAGCATGGCCGGAGATATTTTATCCACGGGGAGAGGACAAAATACTATTCCCCTCTGTCAATTTTGTCCACCCTCCGAGCATGGCGACATGGGTGGATGAACTATTCACGGTGGACAAACCAGGGGAAACGCTTGTCCCCGAAATTATAGGCGGACGGTGAGTATCGACGTCTAATGTCAAAAAGTGATATAATTCTCTTTCCCCCTGTTGCCGTGCTTTGGCAGGTGGATAAAATAATTGTATCCCTTGTCAGTAGAAATAACCGGTGGACAAAAGTTTTATCCCCAGCCCATGCTAGCCCTGCTGGTTTGTCCACCATGAATCATTCAGTTCATCCACCCATGTCGCCATGCTCGGAGGGTGGACAAAATTGTCAGAGGGGAATAGTATTTTGTCCTCTCCCCGTGGATAAAATATCTCCGGCCATGCTAGCCCTGCTGATATCCTTATCCAACGAATAGAGAGTGAGACAACAATACGGTATTGATGAATGTTAGAGAGGAATAGACAATATCTGACTGTTAACCTGAGGATTGTAAAATCGGTTCTTAAAATCCTGTATTTTATAACTTAAAAAATCAAGTTATATTTTCTGAGTGAATTTGTTTCTGATCTGTATTTGTGTAGGACAAGTATGTATGTGTATGCTAAAGACGTGCATTAAGTCATTCTATCAACCACTTGTTAACGACAGCACAAGCTCCGCTTACCTTGGGCCAGATGGCTGTGTGTAATGTCCAGCGCAGATTGACTTAATTATCCTGTCTTAAATAAGGTTTATGTTACATTGACATACCGGTAAACCGTTACTTTGCGCCTGCCAGGATATCTTTGCGCCAAGTCGGATACGTACAAAAACACGTGACCTTTTATCAAAATCAACAAGTGGCATTTAGTTTTAATTTCGGATATCAATAATTCCGTTGAAGCAGCGAGTTCTTTTATGAAAAAAAATCATGTACCGACTTGGCGCAAAGATATCCCGGCAGGCGCAAAGTTACCCCGGCTTACGGTACATATAATCGCGTATTGTAGTAAATTACCTTTATGCCTTTCCTCCGTCGACCGAGACACGTTCACGGCTTGCCCGTTGACGAGCTCACCGCCGCCAACCCGGAGGTGACGTCAACCCGTCCCACATTAGCTGCTAGGCACACATTCAATAACCGGTCTCGCCGGCGGGGCCGAAGAATACACTCTTCCGTCTTGAGGTGCAGTTTTGCACCTGGACGTTAACCATCATTACATACAAAAATCTGGCAACAGTCCAAGCCGTGGTTCGAACCTAAGTGGTGCCCTTGAGCTTGTTGCCCCAACCTAACTTTTGCGGCGCCCTCTGCACTCGCCATAGTCCGGTGACTTTGTCATGGCCATCTGCGGTCAACAACAATATTGTCATTTCAAAAAAAAAATGCCTCTATTATGTCCCGACGCTTCGCCTGGATCTAATAAAGTCTGGAAATAATAAAGTCAAAGTCATACGTGTTTATTCAATAGAGCAATACGCCACTTAGAATAGTAAATTTACATAAGAACGAGACACATTTAATTTGAATGAAGCACATAATTGAATTCGTTCGCTTCAGATTACTTTTTTCCAAGTGAGGGAAAGAAGCGAACAAGAAGCCTCACTCTTTCACTTCTATACATATACAGGTAATTTGCGCGATAAATACCTCGATAATAATGTTTATATCATCATCATCATTTCAGCCGTAAAACGTCCACTACTGAACACAGGCCTCCCTCATGGATCTCCATGAGGGGTAGTTGCCATACTCACCACGCTTGGCAAGCTGGTTGGCGAGCGCAGTACAAGATGTTGTTACATGGAAAGACGCTGCTGCCCATCTTCCGGAGGTATCCCTTAGCAGGCTCTTACTGCATCCACGGGCATGAGAGGAGGTGTAACATTCTATTGCCGGCATCCCACGGCAAATCCAATCCAATGGCAATCCAATGTATATAATGTTTTTTAATAATGTGTTGTGATCGCGGAAGTTTAAAAAGGTTTAAGTTTTGACTGTTTTTTTAATGTATTTTAATTATCATGAATTCATAAGTAACGTGGAACTTGTAAACAGAAGCAATGTACATAAGTACGCTAGTGTCGAATACGTAGAGATACTGTAGGCTGTGTGTACTGTAGTGCCGTGGGGTGCTGGCAGTAGAATGTCACCCCTCCTCTCCTGCCCGTGGATGCAGTAAGAATCTGCTAAGGGATATCTCCGGTAGATGGGCAGCAGCGTCTTTCCGTGTAAGAACATCCCGAACTGCGCTCACCAACCCGCCTGCCAAGCGTGGTGAGTATGGCAACGCAACTACCCCTCATGCACTTGGATCTCTAAGTCAGTGAGAGAGGCCTATGTCCAGCAGTGGATATCTTACGGCTGTAATGATGATGATGATGATGATGATGACTGTAGCTCTTTTCGTATCTCACGGTTTTGGGGCTACAATACTAATTTTACGCTCGAAAATGTTATTAAAATATCGGTATATATACAAATATACCTATAAAATAGATAGAAAACACTTTATTGTACACCACATTAAGAGAACATAAACAATTAAGAAATAAGGTAAAATAACACAGGAGTACAAAGGGCGGCCTTATCGCTACGAGCGATCTCTTCCAGGCAACCTTGGGATGGACAGGAAAATAAAGGACGCTATATCGTGGCGTAAAATTAGGAGATTATAGGAATCAAACCAACATAAATAAATAAATAGTCATAGATTAAAATACGTCAGTCTTTATATTAAGATATGTCTGGGATAAATAAAATTACATGAAAAAGACTTAAGAAGAAGGTGGCGATTCTGTGTTGCACTAACTAGCTAAAGCTAATTAAAATGACGTAAAGCGGACTAAAATGGCATATAGCTATTCAGTTAGGGCCGTTCTAAAATTAAAACGTAACAAAAGGACCCAATTTTACGGTGACAGCTCTAAATTTAGAAGCGTCATATCTCTAAGTATAATTAGTCTTAGGAAGTGTAAAACGGAATCGACACCATTATGTTGTTAACTTACTTATACAACGTTACTTAAATTTAAGTAGTTTTTAATTAATTATTGTTCTGTTTGTTCTATCTATTGTCTGTATTTTATATGTTTGATAAGTATGTATTTAGAAAATATATGTATTTAGTTAGTCTATTCAACCACCTGTTACCCATAACACAGACTGCTTACGTTGGGCTAGATAGCTGTGTGTACATTTTCCTTATTCCAAAATTATATTTTTATTTTAGCGCTCGAAATGTATTAAAAAATCTCATTAAATATACAAAGATACATATGTCAGTATTAATATTAAGAATCTCCGTCTGAGATAATTATAAGAGCATGAAAAAGTTATTATGTTTTTAGAATACTTTTACGATGTTACTCAAATTAAAGTAGTATTTTTTAATTAATTATTTTCGGATTGTTCTGTTTTTATGTCTTAAAAGATAAAAGCATTTGATATTATTAGGTTCTACAAGTTCTCGTATTATAAGGTATTCGTATGTCTGTTGTTTTTCTGCAGTAATTTGTAACGGGTCTGGGTATGTATTTACAAAAAAAAGTATTTAAGTATTATCTGAACCACCTGGTACTAACAACACAAGCTCTGCTTAGCTTGCGGCTAGATGGTGCTGGGTGCAATGTCCAGCATTATTGAATATATTTTTTTAAAACCCCGGCTTACGGTACAGCATTTGTTGTTGCAAGGAAATGAAAAACCATACCAAAAATTTACGATTCCGGTGGGATTCGAACCCACGGCCGTCAAATCGATCCTTGACGCGTCCCAAAGCCGGGAGTGCTTTAACCACTAAGCTACGGAGCCGGTGTCAGTTACCGCTGAAAGTCTAAATATAAAAATCTAAATTACAGACTATTTGTTATTTCATCAATCTTAATTCATCATGGCAATAAGTTGACTGACGGTCAAGTACTTTCTATAATTCTGATATCGACTATTTAATTTGTAATTAAATAACCCATTATGATCAGTACTTAAGTCCATGCGGGAGGCCTATGTCCCCCTAGCTATGTCCTCCGACTGTGATAAATAAATATAAATAATAATGCTGAACGAATCACACAGCATCATCTAGCCCCAAGCTAAGCAGAGCTTGTGTTATGGGTACTAGATGACTGATATACATACTTAATACATTATACTACATAGATAGATATTTTTATTATAATATAGAAAAACACCCTGAACAAATATCTGCAGATCGTACAGACATTTGTCCCGAGGCGGGAATCGAACCCGCAACCTCTTGCGTCGCAGGCGGACCTTCGCCCGCTGCGCCACAGAGCTCGTCAAACTCGTGATGATGATGATAAACGCACAAAATTACGCCAAGACCCAGAAGGCCATTCTTAAATCCATCTCAGTCGTAGGACTGCTGTTTACGTCCACAGCTGGACATAGCCCTCCCTCATGGATCTTCAAAAGCAGGCTTGTTGCCATACTCGTCACGCTTTGCAGGCGAGTTTGTGAGATTCCCCCCTTACTAGTGAGACGTTATGTATTTTCAATTTCACATTGACGTGCAGGTCGCGCGGTGGTTTAAGATCGCTCGATGAATCTAGTGGGGGCGATCGGCGCATGTGTCAAATCGCACACGAATCGAGACGCGTGCACGCAACGCGGGAGGTGACCTTGAGACCTTGAGAGAGACTGATCTACCAATGACGTGACGCCGTCAGCGCACACCCACCCCCCTCACTCCGCACCCCCCGCCCCCCTCACTCCGCACACCCGCCCCCCTTACTCCGCACACCCGCCCCCCTCACTCCGCACATCACCAAATAGACCTTACAATTGAATACTGCGCATACCCCTTCTACTTTTGCCGAGCGATCTTTAACTATATCGCGCGACCTATACAACAATTTATTGAATAATTTATTTGTACTATTAAGTTTAGTAGGTTTAAAATAGTGAGATCTCAGATATTGTTTGTTTTGAAGCATAGTTACAAAGTGATTATGTCGCTCCGACTAATAATACAATAAAAACACTTGTAAACAACAAAGGAACTTCTTAATTAAAGCGTTACCAAAAACATATTAGATTTAGTATAAATATCTAGAAAGTAGACTTCTTCAAAATATACCTACCATTTTGTGTATCAAATGTCGAACACTGGACTGTAGTAGCGATGATGATAATGATGATACATTACAATTAATGTACGTCGTAAAATAATGTAGTGTTTACCATAATGCCATTTATTAAATAATAAAAATTATGTATAAGTATCCCATTTCTTTTAAATTGTTTATTTTAATTTTTTTGTATAATTTTAAATTTGTGTACATATATTTTGGTATTATCGTTTGAAAACAATATTGTGATATTTGTTAACCGACGAAAACACAGAGGTTTCTCAATTCGACTGTAGGTACATTTTTTATTTATTAAAGACTTCAAATAATTAATTTTGTTTTGTATTTACATCCCATATTACGAAAACAAGAGTTACGAAGAGAGTTGCCGTGGGGCGCCGGCAGTAGAATGTTGCCCCTCTCCAGCCCATGGAAGCAGTAGAAATCTGCTAAGGGATACCTCCGAAAGATGGGCAGCAGCGTCTTTTCGTGTTTTCAGCACCCTATACTGCGCTCGCTAACCCGCCTGCCAAGCGTGGCGAGTATGGCAACAACCCCCCCTGTGATAAAACAAACCAAAACCAGGCACCGAGTCCCCGGCGGCCCCGCTAGTCCTAGCTGGTCACGGTAACGGCGGGGCTAGGCGTGCTACTTGGAGATCAATGAGGGAGGCCTTTGTCCAGCAGTGGACGTCCTACGTCTGATATGATGATGATTACAAAAGCAAAACGGAATTATAAAGGAAATGTAAACCTTGGTCACACTGTCATCATGTATGCTTACCTACCGCCCACAGAACAGATAGAGGTTAGAAGGGCCTTGTGGGCGGGGCAGGCGCGCCGCACTTTTGAGCAGACGCGCAAAAGTCAGCCGAAATTTGAATCACCGGTCAACAATCGCGCTCTTGTTGTGACAGCGTTCGAAACTCGGCGGAAAAAAAGAATTATGCCGTCTTGCGCTATTATAACGTGTCGGAAAAGAAGTCAGGAGTGTAATGTGGCCCGAGGAGGAATTTCTTATCACCGGTAAGTCCAAAAACCTTAAAATACGAGTGATATTTGTAATTATTGAAAAAGTATTATGATGTTTGTAGACAAAAACGATAAAATCGCATTCAGATGCAAAATTATACATTGCTCGCAATACATGGGTACGATCTTGTACGACGTGAGCGATCACGCAATGTATTGCGTTCAATGCGAACATCGCGTGCGTCGAGCCAAAGCTTTAATTCCGGGAAATCTGAGCGCGTCGATAGTGTTGTACCTAATTGTAAACAATGTCGATATTCAGTATGTGTATACGAATGATTATTTGCAGTAATATTACAATTAAAATAACTTTGTTTTTATTGTATAATGTTTATGTAATTGTATATGTATTATGGTATAGTGTGGGTTACTAATAAATACATTTTTCACAGAGTAATTCAAAATAAATTATTTAGATTATACCTACTATGTTATTCGACTTAGCATTCGCATTTTAAATTTCTTTTTAGTTTTTTTTGCAAATTGTAGCTTTGTTTTACGTTTTATGTTATTCAAAATGCTTTTTTTCTTTCTTTCTATTATTATGATGAAGTAAAACAGAGCTGCAACTAGCTTAAAACGAAAGAAAATTTAAATTTCGCGGCAGTATCGGATGTTGCCCCTTAATTTGACTTTGATTTAATTTTATTTGTATGTAATGAGGCGTTTTCATTAAAAAGTAAAAACTTCAAAAATAGTTACCTCGAACCTTATAGATGGCGTTAATTTTCTTTTACTGGTAGGCACAATTTGACAATGACAGGATTAATCACAAACTTGCTTACTCCGCTTGCCAGCTCCATCTGTTAGGTTTAGTAGAAAACTCTTTTTGTTTTGTTACTGAAAACGGCTCATTAGGAAGTCCACATAATTCGTATCGTACCCGCAACTTAAAAAATTGCAAAACTTTAATTAACAGAATTACAGTAATTTTATCGATATGATTAATCGACCTTTTGGTCGCCGTAACATTATAAGAGAAATACATTGCTATTACACGTGTGTGAGTGCACGTCCAGAGCAGTATTTGCGTTAGTTTGACAACCAATAGCAAACACGCGATCTTAGTGCATGTGGTTTATTTGTGTGCGTAATGCGCGTACGTATTGATCTCTTGCTTGTAGTAGAGAGGCAGAGTGGGAGACATGCGGCGACACGCGTTCTAATACAAATCAGGTACTATTTCCTTTCTAACCTCTTTATCTGTTCTGTGCTACCGCCAATGTTTATTATGTCATTGAGTTATTTCCAAAACTAGCGCAAATGGTTTAAGTCTTACTGGCATAAATTGCTATAGTACCTAGTTAAGTCTCTTTTTTAGGTATACTAATTGTGTTGTGTTGTATCTCATGAAGATCCATGAGGCCCACGTATCGATATAAAGATTTCCTACGGTTGAGATGATGATGATGAACACCCGACACTACCTCGGTCGGAGGTTACCTAAATGTTTTTTGTTATATTCCCTCAGTTTTGCAATCTACATATATCACTATCATTTTGATATCACACTTGGGTATATTTGGAAACATTCGATTGTTCACCCCTACTTTCAACCCCCATGAGTGCAGTAGGTACGTGATGTTGTCACACGGAAAGATGCTGCTGCCCATCTTCCGGAGGTATCCCATAGCAGGCTCTTACTGCATCCACAGGCTTGAGAGGAGGGGTAACATTCTACTGCCGGCACCCCACAGCCAGAGTGGTAGGTCGATATAATTCCATACGTATTCAAATAAGTATCTGATGGAAAAAGTATCTGATGGAAATGTAGATCAAGGCTCTCAATTACAATTGTTTGATTTTTAATCGTTTTAATTCATGGGAGAAAGCGGATGAACATAATTATATCGAGTACTACATATGTGTATTGTAATATGGCGCATTGGCGTTATTGCAGAATACAGGGTGTTATTATCACTATATTGAGTCGTCTGAATTGTCCAGCATTATTTATTATTAAAAAAAGATTTACTAGTTTTCGGCAAGATGCATTGGCTTTTGACCAACAAGTATATTATTATTTTACCATTACTAATAAATAGGTACAGCATTCATAACAGTATAACAGTGTTTGCCGTGGGGTGCCGGCAGTAGAATGTTTCCCCTCCTCTCATACCCGTGGATGTAGTAAGAGCCTGCTAAGGGATACCTCCGGAAGATGGTCAGCAGCGTCTTTCCGTGTATAAGCTTTACTTGCAGAGTATGGATTACAAACAAACAGAAATCCTGTTATAAACTCAATCTTGAGCATGGCAACAAATGGGCTATATTATATGTATTATTATGGTATTAAGTATAAGGCTTCTTATTATTATTTTTATTTTGTTTATTAAATAGTAATATAAGGTTTAGTAATAAAAAATAAATTGTTATTCTTAGGTATCAAGTAACATGGCAAACTCTTTCTTTCTTTTTTTTTGTATAATTATAGTAACTGTTATTAGCATGATCGTTTATCTTGTATGTAATCTCTATAATACCTACTGTAACGCCGAAGCAGTGAGCCCTCGCGTCTTTATACAAGTGTAAAAACTTAGTAAGAGCGAGGACGAACCTCTTTGAGTACACAGGGTTATTCTCCATTTTCTTATTACCACCCAGATTGAATGATAGATTGTTATTGTTAATTATAGTGTAAATTAGTAACAAGAAGTTTGTTAACCCGCTATTTGAAAATAAATATTTTATTATTATTATTATTAACAACCCATACTGCGCTCGCCAACCCGCCTGCCAAGCGTGGTGAGTATGGTAACTACCCCTCATGGAAATCCATGAGGAAGGCCTGTGTTCAGTAGTGGACGTGTTACGGCTGAGAACATAAAAAGTAAGGCCTTTGCATCTATTATAGATGATTTATGCAGCGTCAGCAACTGGTAATCAAGGTATTTACCTTTATTATTGCCCGACGTTTCGACAGGATTGTGAGATTATTACCAAGTGTACTCGACGTATGAATCAACCTAAGTGTGCTGATACAGTTAGTGTAGTGTGCTGTCCCAATGCGAAACAGCCTTAATCTCAAGTTACTATATTTATGAAGACCAAGTGAGGGTAGTCTGAAAAGACGCCTTCGCTTTGCTGCGGCTATCTCCAACATGTCAGTCTTCCCGGGACCACGATGGGTGCAATCCTGTCGAAACGTCGGGCAATAATAAAGGTAAATAACGCGATAAATACCCGGTTAAATATGTGTTAATAATGTGTCGTGATCGCGAAAGTTTAAAAAAGACTAAACACTTATTGACTTTGACAAACCACGGCGGTCGTCGGAGTAAGTCCATGACTTACACCATCTTCACTAAAGTACAATCATGGTTTGTTTATTGTTTATAAGTAGCGTATGATGACGTTTGGAAGATAGCAAGGTTTTCATCTTGTTTAACTGGCTTATGAGTAGGTCATCATCATCATCATCTCAGTCGTAAAACGTCCACTGCTGGACATGCCTCCCTCATGGACATTGAAGTGCTGATCATGAGAGGGTAGTTGCCATACTCACCACGCTTGGCAGGCGGGTTGGTGAGCGCTGTATGAGATGTAGATACACGGAAAGACGCTGCTAGCCATCTTCCGGGGGTACGAATAATTATATTATATTATAACGCTTTTCAACGATAAATTGTTTGCGCAAGCATCATTGTTGGGTCATTCATAAATATACAAGGATATAAGCTCTTCGTTGTCGCCATCAATAAGTTTCGAGGGAACTGTTTTTGAAGTTTTTACTTTTCAATGAAAACGCCTCACTACAAATGTTTGACTTTCGACGATGAAAACTTTCGCGATCTGTGGACATATTTTTAAACTCATTAACGGGACTTTATTGCGTAATTACCTTATTTTATTTAAGAGGCTTGAAGCTAGGAGATATCTTAAGTAAGGCCTTTGCATCTATTATAGATGATTTATGCAGCGTCAGCAACTGGTAATCATACTGTACGGGACGCTGCGGTGCCTGGGACATTGTTAGATGGATTAGGCTTGCCCAGCACCTATACCATCCTTTCAGCTTAGTCAGCTGTTATTCAGAGGAAAGAACGTCTGAAGCTAACTAAGCCGCGGGTTTCCTCACCATGTTTCCTTCACCGTTAAGCACGTGTTAAATGTGAACTTACACTTTTCAAGAAAGAAAAATCCATTGGCGTCACGGCCGGTATCGATCCCACGAATTTCAGATTGAAAGTCGGGGGTACATACCATTCGACCAACACAATATCTTAATATACCTGGCTTATCATTGAATAAGCGCTCGGAAAAATCTCATAGTATCTTGCCTAAACTGCAACAACAAAAAGTGAAACTTTTTCACTAACTCGTCCGTCATTTAATCCACCAAATTCAATTTAAATAACATATGTAGGTATCACTTTGGCCTTCATCTCACGTGAACCATGGAAATCAAATATGCCCCAGAATAGGCGGTATGTAAGAGAAGGTTTAGACAATCGTACAATTGCAAAATCACACGAAAGAAGACCCGAGAACCTACAGTCGGGTACAGTGAGGTAAGGGGCCGTCTCCACGAGCGAGGGAATCGCGGCGATGTTATCGTCGTGCCACGTATTTCTATACATACTTAGAGGCCGTCTCCACGAGCGAGAGAATCGCGGCGATGTTATCGTCGTGCCTTTACAAATATGAATTATTATTATTATGACCCATTTGGGTCCCAAAGCTGGGCAAAGACCTCCCCCAATTCCCTCCATACATCCCGATCCTGAGCTGCTATATGAATATGAAATATAAATATACTTTTAAACAAGAACTTTCTAGCAAGACTATAACGTAATTAATAGAATCAGGCGTTACTTTGCGGAAATCCATGACAATAAAATGCAATGAAAATATCTCGCGAACGAATCCGTTCCAGCCGCCGACCAGTCAACACCTCGGCGTCTCACCTAAAGATGCCTCGCGGAGAGGCGAAACACGTGTCGTCGTGTGGGTTTGGGTATGCATGTTGCACTAACTACCTAGTTCTCCCTGCATGTGCATAATTAGCGGGCGGGAGGGCGGTGCATATGCATCTCAGCATTAGCGGAATTAAAACTAGATATTTTCATTGCATTTTTTTTATACTATAACAGTTAACCTAGGTAGCTTTTTTTAGTTTTGGAGAAATTGTCGCTCAAATAAGTGGTCCACGACAACAGGTCCACGGTAAACCTACATAGTGCGTGTCCCGACACGCACCTGGCCCGTTTTATTTCATTCAAAGACACCACTGTAACCAACTGTACCCACCTACCGTATTTACGCACTGGTTTTAATTGACATAGTAAAGAACAGCTTATCTTTAGATCAGAAGTTGTGAGCAAAGCAAGTGTGCGGCGCTAAGATTACAACACGGTTCCGTAGGACAATAGGAGTTACAGGTTTAAATTATAAAAAACCGGTCAAGTGCTTTCTGAGTACCGAGGAACAGCGAGATCTCCTAGCACAGGTATGTTATACATGGTACTTAAAAGGAGTCGTATGCCACTGAAATGTACATATAAGATTAAGTTACTGAAATAAATCATTTTTAGTTTTTTTTTAAAGTGCAAGTCAGTCTCGGCCACTACGACTCCGTACAAATAGGGGGCGAAGCCCCCTAATATGCATAGCGCTGTGTGTCTGTCCACAGAACAGAGAAAACATTTTATCTGTTCATTCTCACTCAACTCATTTTTATCTGTTCTGTGTGTCTGTCTGTCTGTCTGTGCATGAGACGATTACAACAGAACGCGTTGACCGATTTGCATGAAATCTTTTTTCTTAGCACCGTCTTAATGATAGAAGGGTACTGATTGATTTTGGTGACCGGGTCACAGGGACCGGAGTTATTGTGACCTCAAAAGGTCACCAAAAAAATAAGTCTTCAAATGGCCGAAAACGTCCAAAAACCTAAAAATACCATTTTTGACCTTTGGTGACCTTTTGAGGCCTTCGCCCCCTTTTCTGGTACCTCCGTACCAGCTTGTTTGTAGGTAACTATTATATTTTTTTCAGGAATCGATTTTCGCAGTTGATACACGGAAAGACGCAGCTGCCCATCTTCCGGAGGTATCCCTTAGCAGGCTCTTACTACATCCATGGGCATGAGAGGAGGGGTAACATTCTACTGCCGGCACCCCACGGCGACAAATACTTAACTAAATAAATATGGCAAGCTTTCAGAGGGGGGTATATCCAGTAGTGGACGTCGACAGGAGGCCGAGATGATGATGATATAAACAAGACCACGGAGCCCTGAAACTAGTGTTGGGATAGAGATCTAGCCCGCACTCGTGAGAAGAAGCCTCTTCACTCGAAAAGCACAGCACTATCTGATCTTACAAAGCTTGGTTACGTATTTCGTAGGTACCTACTTAACAAGTTAAGTGCCTAATGGCTTGATTTATTAGTGACTATCTAATTATGCGTTAGCATCTGATCAAGATAATTTAATGAGTTTTACTCAAGACGCCCTACGTGGCACAGGTGAAGACTGAGACGCAGGTAGCTGGTTCGATTCCGGCCGCGAATTCGAATTTGATCTTATTTAAATAATGCTGGACACAGAGCACCATGTGGCTCCAAACTAAGCAAAGCTTGTGCTAAGGAAACAAGATGATCGAAAGAATACTTATAATTATGTATTTAGCCGTGGGGTGCCGGCACTAGAATATTACTCCTCCTCTCATGCCCGTGGATGCAGTAAGAGCGTGCTAAGGGATGCCTCTGGAAGATGGGCAGCAGCGCCTTTCCGTGTATCAACTTCCCGTACTGCGCTCGCCAACCCGCCTGCCAAGCATGGTGAGTATGGCAACTACCCCCCATGGAGAGCCAAGAGGAAGGCCTGTGTTCAGTAGTGGACGTTTTACGGCTGAAATGATGATGATGATGACGTATTTTGGTGGAGTGTTAGGTATCTTACCTTCAAAGTACCTACCTACAAAAAGTAAAAACAGGTATTATTTTGATAAAAACAAATACAATTTAAGTTTTGCAGACACCAGTATTATAGATGGTATAGTATGTTTCAAAGAACTACACTATACTTTAGCCAATATCTATGTATGTGTAACACTATTAAACAAACTGTTACACTACAAATAGAATTGCTACCTAAGGGTTGGTTTTGTTACCGAGTACCTATACTTAGTTATTTTTAATGAAGAGAGATTGTTTACAAACATTCTACCTACATCGATTGTACCTATGCCTTTACCCATTGTACTTCTACTTTTAATTTTGTAATTTTATGTCTTTGTTATATTATATCATGTGTTATTATATTATCTATCTATCTATCGATTTTGGCAGATAGGTCCATCTCAAGTAAGTCTCATTTCCGAAAACGGACACGCAAAACCTTTATCAACAACCGATTGAAATTTGTAACAAGGCCCTATTATGTTTTTAGTTAAAGTGATAGCAACAATACACAGAATACAGTAATTAGCCTGGCCTTGGTCCAGTAAGAAGATCACGGTCCAGTGGCGGGCAACCTTTCATAACACTGCACTTTATTAAAGACTAGCTGACCCGGATGCCCATTTCGTTGGGCGGTAATTTATAGCTTATGACACTCACAAATACTGTGGCTTTCTATTAGTAAAGTTTATGTTAATACATAAACTTTACTAATAGAAAGCCACAATAGTAATAGAACTAATGTTCTATTAGTAAGAATTTTGAAAATCGGTTCAGTAGATCTAGAGATTACCCCCTACAACCTCACAAACTCACAAACTTTACCTCTTTATAATATTAGTATGCTGTAGGTACGCAAATGTGCATAAGTTGTATAAGTTAAATCTGTAACTTTCTATTTATACTTTAAGTTGTGTTTCTTTTCTTCTTTGTGTATCTTTTATTATAATCTTGTATGTCAACCGAGAACCTAGTGTCCTGGACAAACCTAATATAGGTTTTTTCGCTTCGTTGGGCGGTAAACATTTTACAAGCTTTTATTTAGCTTACTATGTATATATGTAACTATGATTGTCGGCATGATTTTCGACCCGACGGTTAATTGCTCCGTGGCCGAACGGTTAAGGCAGCCTGCGTTGAAGGTGTTCGTCTGAACGTTACGGGTTCGAGTCCCGTCGGAGACAAAATTTTGATTGCATTTTTCATTTCTATATGATTGTCGGGTTGAATATTGCAACTCAATTTTGAAGCAGATACATATCTTCAACCAATTGAGCTGAGAAATTTTGTATACCCGTTTTATTTGGATAACAATGCATGGTCAGCTATGTGAATGTGACGTCACTCTAATGTTTAAGGCACTCCTACAATATGGATATCAAATAAAAGGGGGTTCCTGAGGACCAGTTTATAAGTGCGTTTGCACTAGTAACGTGCCTATAGTGCACTGGAAGAGTGCGAATTACACTTATTAGACCATTTTATCAGTGTATTAGCGATAACTAAGAAGTAAAGTTATTTTATTATTTTTAGTACATACAAATAAAATCTTGTTTTTTTTTAGTTTTTTACTTTTAATTTATTTACTAGTGATGAAACGAGTGTGGTTCGGTTGTTACTGAGTGCTACGATTTATTTCCTGACTGCTAGAAGGAGGGTTATATTTTTAAATCATAATTATGTATGTTGTATGTATTTGCATGCCAATTTTAATATATTACCGTTTTTTTTCCAAATAAGTGAATAAAATTACTATAATTAATTAAATCATGTTTATTATCCCGTTTCAATTTGCCGTAGGTGTCCCAGCGTTGGACAAAGGCCTCCTCCCCATCTCTCCATGCTTCTCAATCTGCTGTTAATTCGACCCATGCGACCATGCGATCATGCATATTGGTCTAACTCGTCACGCCATCGTTTCTCCGGTAGCCGCGGCGTCTTACCGTGTTGGGTTCCACTGGGTGGTGATCTTAGCCCACAGATCTTCGGGCATGCGGCAGACATGACCAGTCCATTATTATTATATTGTATTATCGGGTATTTATCGCGTACCTTTATTTAGAGAGTATCCCCGTGACCACGACCAGGTACAATCCGGTCGAAACGTCGGGAATAAAATAAAGGTAATTACGCGATAAAAACCCGATAATCCAATATAGTCATAATGTGTTGTGATTGTGAAAGTTTAAAAAAGACTATGACCAGCCCAGCTCCATTTAAGTTTCGCAACTTTCTGAGCTACGACGATTTAAATTGTTCAAAACTTTTCTGTATACTATATTAGATGTAATGAGGAGTTCAAACCCGAGATAAGTCAAAATATAACTACCCATGGGAAAAACACTGCTTTCTCAGGTCAATACCCACCCACCATAGAGAATTTTTTTAGTGAGGGCAAAAGAGAAACGTTTTTAAATTTAGAGCTGTAAGCGTAAAATTGTGTGTTGTTTCGATTTAATTTTAGAACAGCACTAACCAAATAGCTGTACGTCATTTTAGTCAGTTTTACGTGAATTAAATTAGCTTTAGCTAGTTAGTGCAACAACAGAATCGCTACCAGTGTAGCCTTCAAATATTAACGTCTTGTTTAAGAGAAAAGCCGTCTAATAGAAATATCACTCAATAGAATACGATATGGTCGCAGTTACATACCTATGTCGTGTTATCTCCTTAACCACTAAACTTGTCCAAATTATATAAAGTAAAAGAGAAAAGTATTTTAAGAATTTATAATGTTCCTTATTATGACCAACAAACATCACCTAACGGTTTGAATTATTTTTTAAATATAAAAACTACTTACCTATTGTTACTTAAATATAAAAGTTAGACATAGACTGTCGCGGATTTTTTTGTAGCTATTATTAAGCTTTAAAACTTTTCTCTTGAATTTAATCTTCTATCTCTGATCGTTAAGGCAGCGTTCGTAAGAAACGTTTTCGTTCGACCGTTTTTTTCGCCGACTTACTTTGCAAGTCTGAACCACGAAAAAGTATTTTCATTTTTCAGGTTACTATATAGCCTATGACGCTCACAAAAAATGTGGCTTTCTATTAGTAAAATAATTTTCAAAATCGGTTCAGTAGATCCAGAGATTACCCCCTACAACCTTACAAACTCACAAACTACCTCTTTAATATTATTAGTAAATTAGTAAAGATAAAGTTTGAGAAATGTTTATTTTGTCACACACATTTGTACATTTCATCATCATTAATATTTTCAGCCGTTAAACGTCGTCTACTGAACACAGGGCTCCCTCATGGATCTCCATCAGGGGTAGTTGCCATACCCACCACGCTTGGCAAACGTTGGCGAGCGCAGTGCGGGATGTTGATACACGGAAAGAAGCTGCTGCCCATTTTCCGGAGGTATCACTTAGCAGGCTCTTACTACATCCACTGGCATGAGAGAAAGAGTAACATTCTAAAAAAATATTATAAAATTAATTTATTAAAATATCTTCACGAGTGATAAACCACAAAATGTTGCGAGCCCCTGCCGTTTCATTAATCAAAGTTTGGCAGTACCGATCCGGATCGCGCAATCGGACATAAGCCACAGAACCCTAATCTGCTTGATCTCTATTGTAACTATTAAACAACATCCTATACTCCAATAGATCGATGGTTTTATAAGAACAAAGGTATTTTAAAATTAAAATATTTGTTTTATAATAACGACGCAGAAAGTTGCGTATTCGTTCTCGCTACGGGACAGTTAAAATAATAGAAAAATCTAGCCTTATTGCCTTGGGTATTTTTCTATGTTTATCTACTATAGGTGATGTGATGTATCTCACTAATATTATAAAGCCGAAAGTTTGTTTGTATGGAGGTTTGTTACTTCTTCACGTAAAAACTAGCGTACGTATCTTTTTATCCGGGTGCAACGCATGCGAAGCGGCGGGTACAAGCTAGTAGCTAATACAATAAAGCCGAAAGTTTGTTTTTATAGATGTATGGATGTTTGATACCTCTTCACGCAAAAGCTACCTTACGGATTGAGCCGAAACATTGCATACTTATAAATGTTGACCGGGATTAACAAATAGGCTACTTGATGCAGGTACAACGCATGCGATGTGGCGGGAGGAAGCTAGTTTGCATATAAGTTTAATTGGAGTTGTTGTTTGTCCAAAAAATTTGCAACGCCATCTATGGTGGTATCAGGACTATTATTTTTTTTATTTTATTTATTTAGGAAAAGCAAACAGCTACAAAATAATATAATAGGTAAGCAGGGATAATAAAATTATTATCTTACATAATAATGCAGCCCACAGCGCTATTCACAGAATGCTATGAGTATTTCTTAAATACCGCTAGGTTATCTGACCTACAAAACAATTATTATTTAGATAAGTGAATTAAATTAAAAACGAATTAAAAATAACACATAACTAAGACAAGCAGATATTTCTAAGACACTTTTCAAATGGCCTAAAAATATAGGAGAATATCAAGAATATAAGAAATAAAATAAAACTTAAAAGCTGCTACAATTTCAAATTCTTCATGACTAAAATCTTAAATTGATACATACTTACTACAAAAGAAAATATCTATGTCTGCGAAGTATTTGTTATAAGACTATTAGAAAACAAACATAATAAGATAAAGGTTTTGTGTTTTTTTTTTAGGTTTCTTTGAGAATTTATACTGAAGTAAATAGGTACGACGTTTAAGCAAAATTTTAAACGGGGACTTTGAACATTAAATTTTGAATGTTTTTAGTGACCTTTCATTTATTTTCCACTACCTGTATTTATAGATTGTAGGTACAGCATCTGAAGAACAGCAAAACTCCGCGATCGCTAGCCAACGCGCGTTAATCGGCTGTAGCTAACGAAACCGCGGGATTCCTCACGTTTTCAACAAGCTTACACATAGGGTCGGCGCCACAACTCAAGTAAGTATAAAATTTTCCCAATTCCACGACATCGTCTAGCCCTTGCAGCTCGTCATTACGACGTTTTGAGTCCTCGGCTTTATAACAAAGCAAACGAATTGCTGCAAATTTATCACCTGTCGACGGATAAATGCAAAGTGTTAATTTCGGATTGGCTCAAAGCTTTAAGCTATGATGAAACGGAAGATCTTTTTTCAGTTCTTCATTAGGAAGCACTACCATCAAAAACCCTTTTGAATAACGACACATCATCTGTTTACTCTCATTATCTATCACACAGTCCAAACATACACATACACACACATACAAACACAGACACACACAGACACAAATACATACACACCTACTGAGATTTGACTTGTCCAATTTGATTAGAACTAAATATAATTCTAATGTTACATTTATTTTGCATCAGGAATTATAATTTATCTATTATTTATTATGAATATTATACTATAAAATCATTTATTGTTAATTTCAACTCTTTATTTTATGAATTTGTGAAGTATTTTTGATAATATTATTGTTATTAATTTTAAACTAGCTACAAATTTAGTTTTATATTTAAATCAATTACAGTTTTAACATTAACTTTTAAAAATGGAATTATATACAAGAATTATTATTATTATTTCACATTAATCCAGCGTATACATAAAATCAACCTATTGTCATATTAATTTAATTTTTTAATTAATTTTATATTTTTACTTATGATTGCCAAAATGCTGTTGATTTACATACATGTTATTTGCATACTGAATTTATCACCATAAAACATAAGCATACCCTGATCAGTACTGTAATTAAATAAATAAATAAATCATGGGAAAGCACTTATTACCATAACACAAGTTTATAAAACTTATATTGGTAATAAGGGTTTGTATTATTATGTATGTACTTAAAGAGAAATAAATAAATTTTTAATTTTAATTAATTTAAAGTCTTAGGCCGTATACAGAAAGAAAGCTGGAAACTTATAAGCGCTTACAGGGGCTTGACAGCGCTGGTCCGTTCCACACAAAGGAAGCAGGTTGAAGCAGACCAAGCGAAATGTCGGACTCATCGGACGATGATTTGGTTTTGTTAGAAAATGTGTATTTAAAAATGCGCCCAGCGCTGACCAGCGCGTGTTGAAGCTTGTCGGAACTTGTCGGCACCGTTCAGTGCTTATCGGCGCGCGTTCATATATTTTCCTGCGCGGGTTACCAGCGCTGTCAAGCGCCGGTAAGCGCTTATAAGTTTCCAGCTTTCTGTAGGTATACGGCCTTACGGCAAAAGCGGGAACTAAACTCTACAGTACAGTCTGTTGTCTTTAACTAGTTCTATGTTACCAGCGCCGCGTCTATCGGACTTGAGTGGTGGCGCGGACTCTAGCACCGTACCGCACCACCGTATTACCAAAAGAACGTACATAGTAGATACTCAGACAAAACGAGATTACCTAGGCACGTTACATCTTTTAATTCACCTAATGATAACTACCTACAACTGTAACGAAGCCGTTAAACCAAATCGTAATCACACACATTATCTTGCTCATCGAGATCTCTGTCGAAATATCGTTGTTTATGTCGAAACTGGCGCATATTGTAGACTTTCAATCTTCATCCGTGGTTTACATGTCCTTGATGGAGTTTGTATTTTCTATCCCTGCTGTGCTCAGGGTAACCCCCCATTATGATAAAACTTTCGCATAACTATTATGGAATAATATTTTTTGGCATAACACTCGCATAATTTTTATTAATTATTAAGGCATAAGGCAAATGTTAGCAAAAGTACTCGTATAATTTGGCCTAATTTGTTTTGGCAGAATTACGTCCACTCCCGCCGCTACAATGTTCGCTGTTGCGGCGGCCGCAACAGCGAACATTGTAGCCGTTTTTAACATATTTTTTTTATTTATGAGCCTGATTCTTCCCACTGCATGGCAAAGGCCTCCCATCCCTCCGTTAATAACATTATGGGTGATAAAATTATTCCAAAAGTATTTAAGTGTAATGACGATCATTATGCAGAATTTCGTTATGCCAAAAGATGTTTTATAATGTTTTCGTATGATAGGTACACGATCCAGTAACATCACTTTAAAATTTTAAGACCCCCTTTCAGCACCCTTTCAATTCAAATATGTGAGTAGTTGTATTAGTTTTATTTAATTACTAGCCGTACTCCGCAATTTCACCGCATAGTTCCCGATCCCGTGGGAATACGGGGATAAAATATAGCATATAATGTCAAAAAAATTTGAAAATCGGTTCAATTGTTTTTTAGTTTTTTTTTGTTACCAACATACAAAATACAAATATTTCCTCTTTCTTAGATTTTACTGTATTAGTAAATAAGCGTTACTAATGAATAATGGATATCCCAAATTTCAAGTCGATCGCTTAAGTAGTTCCTGCGATATTTAGCTGAGATAGACAGACAATGGTGGCGATACTGTTGTTGTACTAACCAGCTGAAGCTAATTATACTAATAATATAATGAAGTTCTTTATTGTAAAAAAAAAAACATTTTACAAAAGGTGGTCTTATCACTTACTACGATTTCTTACAGACTACCGAAAACTATACTAAGCTGAAGAGCACAGCACGGTTTTGTGTGCCGCCGAGCGTACGTTTCCCTCTAAACTAGTCGAAGGACTGTGCCTCAGAGGTCACGCAGCTCAACAGCACCCAGCACCGCCCGTATACCAGGCATAGTTACAGCCCCTCCTCCCGTTAAATCTTGGGTTAGAGGAAGCTTACACACATGCTAATAATTTAAATAAAACTAAAGCAAATACTATAACAAAAATAATAATTGATCTAGATCATTTAATTATGCTACAATTTAAGTCATACTGAATAGACGTTAAAATAATCATAATAAAGTTTTAGGAAGTGTAAAGGAGAAGCGACGCCAATGAACAGATTCAATTATGTGCTTTATTCTATTAATTTGCTTTCTTTTTATTTTGTTAATTGTGACGCGTCAATAAGTTCCATACGGCCGCAATGAATAAAGTATTTTTTGAGTTTGATGTTTAATGTCACACTACTATAAAAGGTACTTACCCTCTTTTTACCATTCTGGTCTGGAAACCTAAGACTTTGCATCTATTATAGATGATTTATGCAGCGTCAGCAACTGGTAATCATGCTGTACGGGACCCTGCAGTGCCTGGGACATAGTTTGATGGATTAGGCTTGCCCAGCACCTATACCATCCTCTCAGCTTAGTCAGAGGAAAGAACAGGTTAATACGTCTGAAGCTAACTAAGCCGCGGGTTTCCTCACGATGTTTCCTTCACCGTTAAGCACGTGTTAAATGTGAACTTACACTTTTCAAGAAAGAAAAATCCATTGGTTCACGGCCGGTATCGAACCCACGACTTTCTGATTGAAAGTCGGGGGTACATACCATTCGGCCAACACTAAGAATATATTAAAACGGTAAATCACCGGCCGCGAAGCAAGGATCAAGCGGTCGGTGACTAGGACTGCGGGGAGAGGAATCTTCTCACTAGAGGTACATGCGGAATTCCTATTTATCATCATTTCAGCCGTAAAACGTCCACTACTGAACACAGGCCTCAACTCATGGATCTCCATGAGGGGTAGTTGCCATACTCACCACAGTACGGGATGTTGATATACGGCAAGGCGCTGGTGCCCATCTGCCGGAGGTATCCCTTAGCAGGCTCTTTACTGCATCCGCGGGCACGAATGGAGGGGTAGGTAAATATTCTACTGTACCTCACGGCTTTTGTTAATTTATCCAACTTAGATAGATAGATAAAACGTTTATTTACGACTGCAGACACACATACAAGAAACAAAAGCTGAGTACAACATTACAATACATCAAATAAACACAAAATATAACAAATTAAGACAATATAATTAGCAATTAAATTGATATGTGTGTGCTGCAGCACGTCAAAAGGTCATGGCTCAGCGTGAGATGTGCTGAAGGAGCAAACGCTGATTTTCAGCCATAGCCTGTAGGTGTAGAGTGCAAGCAGAACGAGACGCAATCCGTGTGTTGTGTACAACTTGCTAAACTTGCGTGATTTGTTAACATACATATATGTCATCTCACGGGCATATTTGGAGGTCCATGAGGGAGGAGTGCCATCCTCCCTGATAAATATCCAAGATCATGAACGGGTTGATACCATACTCGCAACGCTTGGGGTTTTTACTACATGACGAGACAAGCCGAAGACGCACGTGATATTAAGCACGTGACCGAAGCTGCACTGTATTGCGCCCGTCACCAAAGACAAAGTAAAAGTATCTCTCTCTCTCTCTCCCAGCTGTAAGACGTCCACTGCTGGACAACGGCCTCCCTCATTGATCACTAAGTACTGATCATTAAGGATGTTGCCATACTCACCACGCTTGGCATGCGGGTTGGCGAGCGCGTACAACGATGTTGATACACGGAGAGACGCTGCTGCCCATCTTCCGGAGGTATACTTTTACAGGTTCTTACTGCATCCACGGACAAGAGTGACAAGTCCCTTGGCAGATTCTTACAGCATTGACGGGCAAGAGAGGAATATTATTATCTACTAGGGTTTTTCCTAACAGGAAATAGTAAACGTAGCACAACACCAGGAGATTATGATCTTAAGGCGGCATTAACACCATCACGTCTCTGTGGCACTGTCCTTTTAACGGCTTCGCAGATTTTGATAAAACTTCCCGTGGGTTGAATAGTTTCTTCAAGGTCAGGCTTCAATCACATACGAGTTAGTAACGAGCATGACGAGCTCTGTGGCGCAGCGGGCGAAGGTCCGCCTGCGACGCAAGGGGTTGCGGGTTCGATTCCCGCCTCGGGACAAATGTCTGTACGATCTGCAGATATTTGTTCAGGGTGTTCTGGGTGTTTTTCTATATATAATAAAAATATCTATCTATGTAGTATAATGTATTAAGTATATCAGTCATCTAGTACCCATAACACAAGCTCTGCTTAGCTTGGGGCTAGATGATGCTGTGTGATTTGTCCAGCATTATTTATTTATTTATTTTAGTAACATAAGGGGCATTCCACGTGAAGCGGACAGGTAAACAATGTCGATTTTTCCGATTTTAGTAATATTTGAGTTTATTATACCTGTACATGTTCTAGACTCATGTCATCAAATTCTGTTGTCTAAACTGGTTTCGAACCTTTGGTTTCCAAAGCGGCCGAAGGGATCATTTTTAGGTACGAGTATATTATACATGAAAATTAATTAAAAGTCAAAATTATGTCTAGTTCTATCTAGTACAGTGGGCCAAAAAAGTGGTCTACAGTTAGGCAAAAGTTTATGTGGGATCTAATTATCGCTTAGGTTGACTTTTCTCACCGTATGAGATGCAATGGAAAATCGACCTAGTTTTTTCATGAAGTTCAAATTAATCTAAGCCGTAGGGTGGTAGACCGCTTTTTCAGCCGACTGTACAAGAAATTAATTGTTTCAAGTGTGACTTTGCGGAAATCAATTAGCTAACTGAACAACAAATATTAATTATTAACATACATATAACCGGGTATTTATCGCGCAGGTAATTTACGCGATAAATACCCGGTTATATAAATAAATAAGTAAATAAATAATGCTGGACAAATCACACAGCATCATCTAGCCCCAATCTAAGCAGAGCTTGTGTTATGGGTACTAGATGACTGATATACTTAATACATTATACTACATAGATAGATATTTTGATATTTCTATAGAAAAACACCCAGAACACCCTGAACAAATATCTGCAGATCGTACAGACATTTGTCCCGAGGCGGGAATCGAACCCGCAACCCCTTGCGTCGCAGGTGGACCTTCACCCGCTGCGCCACAGAGCTCGTCAAGATGATATGTATGTTAATAATGTGTTGTGATCGCGAAAGCTTAAAAAAACAAATATTAAGTAACAAATCCACTAATCTATGTATGATGAGTACTTGAGAAACACTCAGTAAGAATTCAACACGTGTTTTGCCTTTTTTACAAGGCAACTTCAGGAGAAATCTTTCCGTTCGTCGCGGAGTTCACTAGAAACCGCTCCCTCTGGTGGTGTTGTTCATTGCTGGGCAGGAGTAAAGCAATTCTTAAAGAAATATACATGTTTTTTTTATTTAATCTACGTATTTAAGTACCTAAGGGTGTAAATATTCATAACTAAGAAGAAGAGATTGCCGTGGGGTGCCGGCTGTAGAATGTTGCCTTTCTCTCTTGCCCGTAGATGCAGTAAGAATCAGCCAAGCTATACCTACGGGAGATGGGCAGCAGCATCTTTCCGTCTATCAACATCTCGTCAACCCGCCTACCAGGCGTGGCGAGCATGGCAACAACTTGACCATGATCTTGGAGATACATGATCCATGGCCCATGTCTAGCAGTGGACGTGGAGAACAGTCCTACGGCTGAGATGATGATGATGAAGAAGAAGGAAAGAGAATCATGGAGAAAAATGGTTGAGGCCACGGTGATCAATTTATACTATTTGAATTTTACATACATACAAAATTCACACTTACGTAAAAATAATGTTTTATAAAACATTAATTTTATAATATTTGTTTTTAACCGAAACACTTTTCTAACTTTTATGTATATTTATAATATGGAAATGTAAGGCTTATTATAATACTAAGATTACTAGTCACGTTCTGTGCCTCATAGGAAAAAAAAAAGTTGTGTTTACCTCTTCTAGATTAGGACTTGCTTATAATAAATAAAATAATATAAAATTATAATGTTATAGATATCTTCAATTAATTTACTACGGATATCTAAACAGCTTAAAATTGACCAAACATTTTTATAACAAATCTAGTCATACAGGTTCAAAGTACATAGGTACATGTCCATTTTGTGCATAAGCTAGAGTGATAATTTGTTATTAGACAAATAATGTCAGAATCATATTTTTGTACATCGCATTATGACATAATAGGCGACTTATTAGACGAAAAAAGAAAAAAGCCGTGTTGGCCGAGTGGTATGTACCCCCGACTTTCAATCCGAAGGTCGTGGGTTCGATACGGGCCTTGCACCAATAGATTTTTCTTTCTTGAAAAATGTATGTGTACACGAGCTTTAACGGTGAAGGAAACATCGTGAGGAAACCCTCGGCTTAGTTAGCTTCAAACGTATTGACCTGTTCTTTCCTCTGAATAATAGCTGACTAAGCTGAGAGGATGATATAGGTGCTGAGCAAGCCTAATCCAGCAATGTCCCAGGCACTGCAGCGTCCCGTACAGAATGATTACCAGTTGCTGACGCTGTATAAATCATCTATAATAGATGCCAAAAAGGAGGTTTCTGAACTCAACCGTATAGGTATTTAGTTTTTTTATTTATCAAACCAATCATACGTAGGCTTAGATTGTTCGTCGCGAATCACAATAGGTGCCTAATTATAACTACTACTAACTAGTTTTGTATTAAATCAAAATACGGTTGTTTGTTGGACGCAAGGCAAAACCATCAATAAAATGAATCTCGACATCACCAATTAGCAATTACTTTATCCGAACAATGCAATCGTGCAACCAATAAAAAAAAGTGCTACTGTGACGAAAACTAATAAAAACAATTTTTAGTAAAGCATGCATATGAAATAAATGCTTCAGATAATAATTATTGACCCCTAATGCTATAATGTTTCGCGTGTAACTGTGGCAGAATAGAGGATGCGCGTTGCCCCTCTTTGCTCTATAAAAAGTAAAACTGTTCTGAATTTGAAGCAGTGTTGTGTGTGATCTAGATCGTGCGTTGTGTTTTGCGCGGCAAAAGTTTCGTGTAGTGTTTTAGAAAAAAGTGAGTGGCTTTTGCATTTTCGTTAGCTTTTTCACATAAGTGAGTGTGTAATGTTACCCATAAAAAACGATACTAATAAAAAACTAAAAATTGTTAAAATAATACAAAAACCTTATACTATTAAATGGCGCTATTTTATACCTACCTATTGAATAAAAAAATAATTTATCATACCCAAATTATTGACAATTTTTTTGAATGCACTAATTAACTAAAAACTTCAGAAAATATAAAAACAAAAATATCAATTATAAAATCAATTACAAAAAATCGTTCAAAAGCACTTAATGTAATCCTAACGAGAAGTTTTACAACATTCCATTACAACACTATTACACAGACGTAATAAGGCCCGAAATATGCAAAATCAAGCATTGTTCTACACTTTGCGTAATTATTTTAATTGTAACAATTTTATGTTACTCCTGATACCATCGTCACTTTCCAACGATGGGAAAATGTTATAATTTATTATTCGCAGAATAAATGCAATTTCTTTGTTGTTAATGTAATTTAGAAGAAAGTTTTTGTGAGAGTCTAGACGGTAGAGCCGTAGTTCGTTTCCGTCGTAATTCTGTTTCATGGACGGAAGAAATGGGACATAAAATATTAAGAAAATACCCTAGTTCTTTCGTACAAAGTCAAAGTCAATAAGTGTTTGTTCAACAGAGCAAAAAGCTACATAGAATAGTCAATTTACAAAAGAAGAACAAGACACATTTAAATTGAATAAAGCACATAATTGAATTCGTTTACTTCAGATATTTTTTTTTCGTTACAAAATAAACAAGTGCTTACAACGGGTTCCAGGGGTAATTTTTGAAAAAAATACTAAAGGGTGCCCAATGCCCATCTTGTACCTCAAATAAAACACACTGGTATACCGTGGGAATACATTTCCAAAATGTATTCCCATCTTGTCACACCCAACCGAAACCATATTAAAAGCCTTCTTCTTCTTTACTTAGGCCAGAAATAACTTCAAAAATTACTGTCAAATTAATGCAAAATACTAAGTTAGTTATGTTTGCGGTATACACGTGTTAAAACGTATAAAAAATCCTTAGTTATTATATCAGATATTATAATGACGTTTATAATATAATATATAATATCTGAAATGGAAGAATACATAGTTTTATTCAATTAGTTATTATTTTATTTTTCATTATTTTTACAGCATTATTATTAGTTTCTTGAATTTTTGTAACGAATATTGTTTAAATGTAAATTTGTCACTATCGTTGAGGCTGCTCCACAGTTTTTACTTTTTTCTCACCGTTCCTCATGTAACCCATAAAACGTATTCTAAATAAATGATTATGAAAACAAAAATAATAAAACAAAGGATTTTTTTATCAAATTGGAGCTCACCTTTATTTTAATTAATAAAAACTTTATCACATAATGTATTATCTATAATATCTATTTTGGATGTGATAGATAACACTCACACAGAGTTTAAAAAAATTACTGCGTAACTAGAACAAAATAATCAACACTGTTTTTTTTTTCAGGTTACCTGACGAGTAAACATGGTGTACTTTAAGGTACGTGATATTTAACTTTAATACTCAAACTATATTCAATAAATGCATTTCTTTAGATAAATGCTGTGTGATTTGTGTCCAGCATTGTTTATTTATTATTTATTTATTCAGGTAGGCATTATAAAAGCACGTCCCTTAAGAGCTTACTACAGGTGAACAATACCGATTCACACCTCTAAATATTTATTATATATAAGATACACCTTTTTCTTTACACCTTTTTATGGATGGTAATTGGATATTACATAATTAACTCATAGATTTTATTTTCAACGAAAATTACTATTTTTCGCTTGCGACTTTTAATTTCAAGCTAGCTTCAGGCGGCCCCTCAGTCCGCGTTTTACCACAGATAGTATAATAAACTAGTGGATTACCATTGTTATTTAAACTATGTACATTTAAATAATTGTTTATCAATGTCGCCGAATTATAAATGAATTCCTAAATTATCAACAAGTTTATAAAATTAAAAATTTTAAAGTATCCCCTGACACTTTACCTAGTCTCGGAGGTTACTAAATTTTTTTGCAATCTGTACCCTTAGTTTTGCAATCTACACATTACCCTTTCATTTCAATAACACACTTGGGTATATTTGAAAATATTCGATTGTTCGTCCCTAGTTTAGACCCCATATCTCATAAATAGCTGTACGGATTTCTATATAACTTTCAGTTTTGAATTCTACACATAATTTCCCTTCATTTGATACTAAACTCGGGTATTTTTGGAAACATTCAACCCTTCTTTCACCCCATACATTGTAAACATCTCAGCTGATTTTGATAAAACAAAAGAACCACCGCCGGAAAACCCGCTTTGAAATAAAACAAACTGCATGCAAATCGGTCCACTCGTTTAAGAGGTGCCGCATGCCACAGACACACAGATAGCGGTCAAACATAACACTTTTTTGTCGAGGGTTAAAAAATGTATGAAGAAATGACAACGATCTCACTCGTTCATTAACGTAGGTAATGTCAAACCATGGCAGGTTTGACATTAGACAGCTGAGAGGTTAGAGATAAACATGAAGATTACATTGTGAGCGAGTCCTTAACGTGAATAAAAGAAGCGTTATCATCATCATCTCCGACGTAAGACTCAGCTGGACATAGGCCTCATTAGGGATCTCCAAGGTACTGATCATGGAGGTTGTCAACTCGCCCGCCAAGCGTGGTGAATATGGCAATTCACCACGCTTAGGGGGCGGGTTGGCGAACGCAGTACCGGATGTTGTTAATGATGATACACGGAGTAACGCAGCTGCCCATCTTCCATAGGTATCCCTTTCGATATATTTAGTGAAAACGTTTCTAGGGGGCGAAGCCCCCTAATATGCATAGCGCTGTCTGTCTGTCTGTGTATTGGACGATTACAACCGAACGCGTTGACCAATTTACATGAAACCTTTTTTGTTAGAACCGTCTTAATGAGAGAAGGGTACTGATTGATGTTGGTGACCCTAGGATCACCAAATTATTGTGACCTCAAAAGGTCACGAAAATAATAAAAGTCTTCAAATGGCCGCATGGCTTGTTCAAAACAAGCTTAAGAGATGACCTCCGAGGTACAGTTGATCCAATCACCTGGTATCCATAGTACAGTCACGTACATAGGATACCCTTTAAGCCTTAGGGACCGTCTCCACGAGCGAGGGAATCGCGGCGATTCTATAGCGCGGACTCGTCGCGATTCTCTCGCTCGTGGAGACGGCTCCAGTGGTACGTTAGTGTATCCTTACCTTAGTGGTATCCTTTAGTATGAGCGCGGCCGTAAAAGGTCCACTACTAAACACAGGCCTCCATCATGGGTCTCCATGAGGGGTGATTGTCATACTCACCATGCTTGGCAGCCGGGTTGGCGAGCGCAGTACATGCTGCTGCCCATCTTCCGGAAGTGTCCCTTAGCAGGCTCTTACTGCATCCACGGACATGAGAGGAGTGGAAACATTCCATTGCCGGCACCCCACGGAAAAACGCGTACCGCCTCTCTCCGTAAATAAGGCCTAAGTCGTTACCTCTCGAGTCATCAGTCACAGTCCCGTCACTCACCTCCGTAAAAAGGTGATCACCCGACCATGTCCATATTACAGCAACAATGCAAAAACGTTAACTTAAGTAGCTACTTCACTTACATTAGATTCATGGTTCAAAAGCTCTGACCCTTATTTTGTGATGATATAATCGCTCCGCCCCTCTCCTCCTCTTCTCTCTTCCCCGCGGACGATGGAAGATGGCAGCAATGTCATTCCGTGTATCAACATCCCGTACTGCGCTCGCCAACCCGCCTGCCGCTTGGAGTAATGGTGAGTATGGCCCCTTATGGAGATCCTTGAGTGAGGCCTATGTTCAGTTGTGGACATTTCACGGCTGAAATGATGATGTATTATAAATTATTGTATTGTAACTCCATTATACAATAAATTAAAATAAAATAAAAACAACTATTATTTAAATAACAATGTCAGGAATAAAACAAGCGATAAACATTCTAAAATATGTCAATCAAGTACTCATTATACTGCAATATAATAAGCTTATAAGCCTTTGGATATAGATTTTTTGAGTTTATTTTTAAAAACATTACTTAGTAGTGTTCATTTTCAAAATGTTATTTAGCAAATTATTTGAAAAAAAAATTTTTTTTTGTCTGCGTCTGACGTCTCCCGTTCACAGCGTGTCTAGAAAAATTAAAATTCAATTATTGTAACATTACAGATTAAGAAAAGCGTTACACATTAAATCTCGTACTAATAATATACACGCTTAATTTATTTATTTATTTATTTATTAAGGCACACAAAACAGAACACAATCAAAGAGAAACAAATGAATAAAGCACAATATAGATCTAGATTGTATCCTAAAATATGTGTACACAGCAATTTGCTATTTACGAAGCAGTTCTGTGTAAACGAATGAGGAGAAGAAGATTAAACTAGAAAAGTTAATACAGTTAAATAAAATAAACGGGTTACAACATTACAACAACAGTTACAAACATGTTTTTTTTTTTATGAAAAACTAAGCCCGCTCTCGGTAATGAGAGTGGTTAATATATCTTTTTTGAATCTATATAATTTATTGTTAAAAATATCAATATTTTCAAATTTATTGTTAAAAATATCAATATTTGTATTATTTGATTAAAAGATCGTTGTAAAGACGACACATTCTGACTAAGGGATTGTAGTATGACGTGTTATTGGTATATACCTGTAGGGCGAAAGTATTCTGAAATGGGTATCGAGATCTCGGTCTTATGCTAAAGTTTATGGAGGATAGTAAGCTAGGGGAATCTATAATTGAGTGAATAATTTTAAAAAAGGTAATCAAGTCAAGGTATTGGCGGCGGGTCTCGAGTGATACAAGTTGGAATTTATTCAATTTCTGCACATATCGTGGCAAAGTCCTGTGAATACCGCTTCGATAGCATAAAATATTTAAAAATTTCTTTTGGATTCTTTCAACACGCTCAATATGAACCTTATAGAAAGGAGACCAAACTACGGCATTGTATTCCATAATACTGCGCACAAGTGAGTGGTACAAACAAATAAGACTCTTTGTATTTTTGAAATCTCTAGTTGATCTTGCTATAAAACCAAGAAGCTTGGAGCATCTGGCCGTAATATAATCATAATGAGCATGAAATGTTAGCTTCTCGTCAAATATAATACCAAGATCCTTTACGGTAGATTTTCGATCTAGAATTTGACGATGAAGACTGTAGTCTGCTAGAACTCTATTCTTTTTATTGGTAAACGATACGACGAAGCACTTTTTGACATTGAGAAACATATCATTCGCATCACACCACCCGTGCAAGGTATACATACAATAACATAATAATAATAAACAAGTAATACACACATAGAAAAGAAATACAGTTCACACAAAAACAATTCGATACTTTCACGGTAGCTTTGACACAATTATGCAAAATAAAGTACGTCCAAACGTCCATGATACCATGAGTTTTCGCAATCTATACTCGCTAGCGACTATAGTTAAAAAAATGTATGAAAACTTCTACAGCGCCTCTAGCGGATAGTTTGGTACTAAAATACGCAGTAAACTTATACTACAGCGACTGTATTTGCTTACAATTTGGTACCATTAGTTACAGATCTGACAGAAGTCATAGTAACGTACTAATAATACCAGGCCGGGCCCGGATTAGCCCCTAGGGGCCCTCTAAGTCTAGGTCGTCTCTATTCAAAAATAAATAAATAAAATTATGGTGCATGTATAAAATATTGTAATGCAGTGGGGCCCTGGATTCCTACATACGGGCCTGATTACTGCTGTAGTAACGGCAGGCGATCTGACAGTGACAACTCATGGTAGACCTACAGGGCAGAGGCAGTCAAATGACATTGACCAAAGCCATTAAATTCACGCACAAGCCATCAAAATAAAACCCCGTTGTTATAAATGGATACATAAATAATTGCAGTCGTGTCCAATTGGAAATTACGAGGATTGAGAGCAGAATTGCAAAATATATAATAGGCCCATCGTGTTATGGTGCCATAGAACATTATATTAGTAACGAGAGGAATACAATATATATGTATAGCCGTGGGGTGCTGGCAGTAGAATGTTGCCTCTCCTCTCATGCCCGTGGATGCAGTAAGAGCCTGCTAAGGGATACCTCCGGAAGATGGGCAGCAGCGTCTTTCCGTGTAACAACATCCCATACTGCGCTCGCCAACCCGCCTGCCAAGCGTGGTGAGTATGGCAACTACCCCTCATGGATATCGACGAGGGAGGCCTGTGTTCAGTATTGGACGTTTTACGGCTGAAATGATGATGATGGTTAGCCGTGGGGTGCTGGCAGTAGAATGTTACCCCTCCTCTCTTGCCCGTGGATGCAGTAAGAGCCGAACCCGCCACCAAGCGTGGTGAGTGAACTACCCCTCATGGAGATCCATAAGGGAGGCCTGTGTTCAGTAGTGGACGTTTTACGGCTGAAATGATGATGAATGATGATGTTTATTTGTTACCAGCATAAGGGGCCATCCATAAATTAAGTCACACGTTAAAGGGGAGGCAGAGGGACGATGAAGTGTGCAATAGTGAGACAGAGAGGAGGTCCTAAATTTCGTGACGTCACATTTCAAAATCTTTTTAATCTCAGTTTTTAAACTCGAACTTTCAACTATAAATGAAAAACTCAAAATCATTTCTAATTCTATAAATTGGGGGAGTTATTGCGGGTTCATGGAAATTCTAGTGACGTAATTTAGCTGGGTTATACCACAGATTACAGAAACTAATAAACTGGTTATACTGCCTTCAGCTATTACCCAAAAGTAATATACCTACATTAGCTGAGGCTTATTTTTCCTCTGCGATAATCCCCTGCGAAGTTCTCAAGGTTCCTCAAGGTACACTGTTATACCCTAAATTTTAACTCACGGTTGAGTTTTTTGTTTCACATAATTTACTGTTTGCTTGCTTTTAAACCCAGTTCTGCTTGTGGGACCCATGATAAATCAAGGGAAATATTTAAATGTAATAAGCATACATATCGCGGTTTGGGTATTTGGGAAAATTTTAGATTTTATCATTAAAGTGGTTTATTTTTGTTTAAAAATAAAAAAATTAAGGACTTTTTGTTTCGCTTCTCAATGGGTACTTATGGAACTACCCAACAATCCCCTTTGCTTCCTCGTCGCCGACCGCTGCCGTGAAAGATCTATTATTTATTTATTTTAGAAACAACTAGATAGGCTATTGCAGATAAGTGACAAATCTGAACTTTGCTTATAGAAAATACAGTTTTTTTGTTCATTTATTGCAAGCATGTTGAGTTACAAGGTCTTAAAATAATATTGGAGTATCAAACATGTGCCCTGTTAGGGCACAGGTAAACTCTTAATACTAGACTTTATGAATCTTATCAGAGGCGGAGTTTCAAATTTGCCTCCAGTAGGCTATTACATTAGCCGTGGGGTGCCGGCAGTAGAATGTTACCCCTCCTCTCCTACCCGTGGATGCAGTAAGAGCCTGCTAAGGGATACCTCCGGAAGATGGGCAGCAGCGTCTTTCCGTATATCAACATCCCATACTGCGCTCACCAACCCGCCTGCCAAGCGTGGTGAGTATGGCAACTACCCCTCATGGAGATCCATGAGGGAGGCCTTAGTTCAGTAGGTGGACGTTTTACGGCTGAAATGATGAATAAGGATATTACATTATTCCTGCCCCTACTGACATAAGATATCTAGAAACAATGAAATTCCAACTTTATGATTTGTACAGTATCGTTGGTATCGTCCTCATTTCCTACATCATCTTTTTTTCCGTTATAAATTAAATTATCATACCTACAAGCTATGATGTTACAGCAAAGTGCGAGTATGTCGTCATCTCATCACCATGTAATAGCTAACAGCAAGCGCTAATCTTCTAATACTTATCTGCAGTATTTAGAGCGGTCTAGATTTTCTCATGATCTGAACATTTGAATTACATGTGTGTTGAATATTCATGAGAGCATAGCTGCAGTGGCTCGGTTGGGTTTATAGCTGAGCAGAAGGTGGCCGTTCGATTCCCGCCGAGTGCGTAATCTGCTGTAAATGTGCAACGAATAAGGAATAAATAAATAATGCTGGACAATCCACATAGCATCATCTAGCCCCAAGCTGAGCAGAGCTTGTGTTATAGGTACTAGATGACTGATAATAAAATAAATTAAGAATAAAAAAAACTTTTTAACAAACAAGCTTTTATTTAAACGTACTAAAAATTATAAAATAAACATTTTCCATCAAAGTTTAATGTCAACTTAAAACGTCTTTACACGATTTACGCGATAAAAAAGCTTGAAGCAGATAGCTTCAAAATTGCAAGATTCCGCAAACAAACATACAAACAGGGCAAGCAAAAAATAAAAGCTTGTAAAATATGTGTGTATTGTGTTTTAAAAAAATCGGAAAATACAATCCCTGCTCGTGCTAACGTTACAAAAACATTCATAATTAATAGTCAGAGACAAATGCTTGCTTTTCTGCAGACTTTGTATCCGAGTATTTTCTATGTATGAAAAATGTTAACAAAGAAAATTTTAAGTAGCTATTCTATAAAGCATCTGGTACCACCACATACTACAAGCTCTGTTTACTTTGGGGCTAGATGAAAATTTGTCATGGCGTGCCGGCAGTAATGTTGCCTCTCCTCTCTTCACCGTGGAAGCAGTAACAATCTGCCAAAAGATAACTCCGGAAGATGGGCAGCGTCTTCCCGTGTATCAATATCCCGTACTGCGCTCGCCAACCCGGCTGCCAAGCGTGGTGAGTATGGCAACAACCCCCTCATGATTTTGGTAATCCATTAGGAAGGTCTTTGTCTAGCAGTGGACGTCCTACGGCTGAGATGATGATGATGATAAAACATTTGTTCCTCGACGGGAATCGTGCCCGCAACCTCTGGGTTGCCGGCTTTGGACCCAGTTGGTCCAAAGCCGAATCAACGAATTTTGTCAAATTGAGGCAAACAACGCGACTTTTTAAGTAAAAAAGAAAAAAAAAATACTAAACCTAACAGATGGAGCTGGCAAGCGGAGAAAGCAAGTTTGTGATTAATCACAATAATTGCTGTCATTGTCAAATTGTGTTTCCTATTAAAACCTACTTTTACTAGTAAAAGAAAACTAACGCTAACTAACTAAAATAAGGTACGAGGGAACTATTTTTGGAGTTATTATTTTGGAGCCGCTCTAACAACAAATACTAAAAACAGAATAAAATAAATATTTAAAGACTCCCATACAACAAACATCATTTTTTTGCCATTTTTTGCTCGATATTAACAACGGCAACAAGCAGACGCATGAATATTGAATATTTAGGTAGATAGATAATTTCTTTCTTTGCTACTTCAGCACACACATACAATTTTTACAAAAATGTTGATACACATTTTCTTACAATGGAATAAAACAATTTGAAAACGATAAAAATACAAACAATTAGAAAGCAAAACCAAAATAAACAAATATTAAAAACAATTATACAGTAGCAACACAGCTTATGTCTACTCATAGAGCAAACACTGATTTTCAGTACTACCACTTGCAGTGACCAGAAAACGAGAAATCAACAAGCAATAAATGTGTATACTGAAATTAGTTTTGATAATATAAGTGGTTTTACCAAATAATGGTACGCACTTAGTCGATTTTAATGAAAACGCCTAATTGCCCTTAGGCAGCCCATAGACGGTTGGTACCTAACCTACATAATGTAGTTAGTAGTTACACATGTTAAGTGTTCCCACACAACAATAGACGCCGTTGGTCATTTGGTTACACAATCTACCTACATGGGTAAGGTAGGCTGTTCGCAAAGATGGTATGATGAGTTCTTGTGGTTTACAAAGAAGGTCTTAATCTTAGATTATGACCAAAAAGGTTAGATTGATCCAGTGGCGTAGCTAGGTAACCAAGGGCCCTGGGGCAAATTAAAAAATGGGGCCCCACTGCTATGTAAACTGATTCATCATCATCATTTCAGCCGTAAAACGTCCACTACTGAATTAAGGCCTCCCTCATGGATCTCCATGAGGGGTAGTTGCCATACTCACCACGCTTGGCAGGCGGGTTGGTGAGCGCAGTATGGGATGTTGATATACGGAAAGACGCTGCTGCCCATCTTCCGGAGGTGTCCCTTAGCAGGCTCTTACTGCATCCACGGGTAGGAGAGGAGGGGTAACATTCTACTGCCGGCACCCCACGGCTCATTGTATAACGCGAAATATCGTGAAAAATTGCAAGTCAGGTGACTGTAGGTACATTAATTCAGGTCCGCGGACAGGATTCATGGTCTCCATCGGTAAATGTGGTAACACTAACGGTGATAAAAAAAAATCCGGGGATTCCCCAACGACACTTGTAGCGTATCATTGTGTTTCTCTATCTAAAAAAAATTATCACCGTTAGCGTTCACTATCCGTCAAATTGACAACACTGCAATGCAAAGACATTTTCCACTGGACACGTTATGCTTGCAAAATGAATGCAATCACGTTCAACCAATTTTTGCGGGGTACGGGGGGAGTGATTTTTTGCTGTCTTAGTTACGCATATAGCGCACTGTTTCACAATTCTATAAGATGTTCTATAGTGATCGACGCAATCGATGAAATTCATGAATCAAAATGAATGAATGACGAAAAATGTAGGAGTTTGGTTACTTACATTTCGATTTGAAATTATAGTACCTAAATACGATCGTTTGCCTGTACTTCGTAAAAAAAATATTTTAATAGTGATTTCACTGTTCACCCTCATCCCGAGGCTTCAATTGCGTGCACCTAACGCCTTTACTTAGCGCTCAAAATTACAGATTTTCTTTATGAATTCCGACAAATAGAACACTAATTAATAAGATTACGCTGAGGTGCAGCCCCGGCATTACGTACGACACACTGATACACAGAATTAAGAGAAGATACAATGTTTGCACGCCAGTATAGGAGCAGGAGTGAGTTCGTTTGTTGTCCTCCAGAGGTACAAACAATAAATAAATAAAATTATTTATTTATGTATTACATGACTAGAACTGGATAAATACTTTATAGTACCACATAACTAGAACTGGATAAAACAATCGGCACAACGTCTGTCGGATCAGATAGTAATTAAATA
Organism: Pasiphila rectangulata; assembly: GCA_963082625.1. NCBI lineage: Eukaryota > Metazoa > Arthropoda > Insecta > Lepidoptera > Geometridae > Pasiphila > Pasiphila rectangulata. Next base: position 10,461,820 of record OY720261.1, on the reverse strand, counting down.
AACAGAAAAAAATAGTGAACTCGCTACAAAGGTTTATTTATTTTACTTCCCCACTGGAAAATAATTACGTTTGACGAAAATACAGTTTTGGTATGTACCTATAGTTTTCTTTTCTTAGACATTCATATTTATTATTAACATTTATGAATATCTTTGTAATGAACGAATGGAAAATGAACGGTATAATCCAGACTTGTTTCGGTAGGTCACAAGTTAAGTTAAATTGCATTAAAATTTGAGTACTTTTTAAAATGGCGGTATGAATGAAATAATTACATCACATTTATTTAATTTTACGAAAAAATAGCTGCTTTTATGGGATAAAATTGTACTTACCTATAAAAAGAAATATTGGCGGATCAGTCACTATAATTTTTACAAAACAATACACCTAGTCAATTTTTTAACTAATGTTTGTCCTCGACAACCACCAACGCACTGACAAGACAATTTCGGTCAGTTAGGCTAAAAGGCTGACTGAGTGACAGCAGGGTATAGAGCGAGATCGGCCGAGTAACGCGTCCAGTGGAAAATGTCTTTGCAACACTGCCAACCTACAGAAAGAATTTAGGGGAATTCCCTAGGCATAACTTTTGAATTTCTCTCAACTGAGTTGTCATGATTAAAGTGGGGTTGCCTGTCATATTTATTTTGAAAATGGGAGAAATTTCCAAAAGTTCAGTTCGATCGAGATTTCTGGTAAGGATTGGAGGGCCCCCTGAGCTTGAGGGCCCCGGGGCACTGCCCCGCCTAGCCCCTGGGTAGCTACGCCACTGGATTGATCTAATTATGCGAGATTCGGAACTATTTTGATCTCTGCGTAAGATGCCAACCTTATTTATTTTTTATTTAATACTTCAATGCACAATTACAAAAGGTGGGCTTAATGCTAAAGCATTCTCTACCAGCCAAATCTGTAGTTTAGAGTGTGGTTGGCGTGCTTTAATGGGACTTACTTATAAACTAAATAAACAGAAAACAACATTTAATCAAATTACACTTCACGATAGAACAGCCGAGGGTGAAGCAAGAGGTGATGATGGTGAACATACGGGTATATTTCATCAAGAAAATGCTTGCGGGTAAGTTGCTTGAAACAGTCCTTTGATTGTACTTTTTTGATGTCGAGGGATAAATCATTCCAAAGTCGAACAGCCTCCACTGAAAAGGAATCAAAGAAGAAGTACTATGCTCTGGAATGTCCAGTAGTATGTTTTCGGAAGATCTTAGCTGTTTGTTGTGAGTGACAGTGCGAAAATGGAACCGTGTCTTGAGGTAGTAGGGAGTGAAAGGGTCTTTGAGAACAGAAAAGTAAACAGGATTCTGAGATTTCTGCGTTGTCACTAACGTCTACATAAATTATCTCGTCGTTTCCACAACGTTTCGTCTCGCACTGATTTTATCTCAGAATAATGACATAATTAATTAATAATGATATTTTATAATGTCGGGAATAATTCAAAGGTATTACGCGATATATTCCCGTGTTTTTGTTATTTAGTATAATAAAATATCAATTCCAAACGTTTTGTAATTGCTGTAAAAAGTTGTATAAGTAAATGATTGACTTTTTTAAACTTTCGCGATCACAGCACATTATTAACATAAATATAACCAGGTATTTATCGCGTAAATTACCTACCTTTATTATTTCCCGACGTTTCGCTTGGATTGCAACAAGCATGGTCCCGGGAAGACTGGTGAAATAATAAAGGTAATTTACGCGATAAATACCCGGTTTTATGATGTTAATAAAGTAAATAAATTTGGTTAATCTGTATACTGTTTCTTAAGATTGTTTGTTTCCCGTCCATATATTCCTATCTATTAGCCGTGGGGTGCCGGCAGTAGAATGATACCCCTCCTCTCATGCCCATGGATGCAGTAAAAGCCTGCTAAGGGATACCTCCGGAAGATGGGCAGCAGCATCTATCCGTGTATCAACATCCCATACTGCGCTCACCAACCCGTCTGCCAAGCGTAGAGTATGGCAACTACCCCTCATGGAGATCCATGAGGGAGGCCTGTGTTCATCAGTGGACGTTTTATGGCTGAAATGATGATTCCTATCTATTTACTATGTTCCTCTCCGGTCTCCTTCTCTCCTTTGCGGTCGTGAAGTCACCCGGGGCCCCAACTCAAAACCAGCGTAGCATCTGACCCTGGCCAGGTGCTACACAATGCTGAGTTGGGGATCCATTTACCCACGCCACATCTGCTTCTTCTTGTTTATTTATGATATTTTTTTATTTTTAATGTTATTTTTTGTTTTTTTTGTGGATGTATGTTTTGTGATTTGTGCGTGTGGTAAATAAATGGTTTCCTTCTTCTTCTTCTTTCTAAATGATTATTTATGGTTCCAGGTACTCATCATCAGCGCACTCTGGACCGCGGTTCTGTGCGAACCCCCGGTCTCAGGGTACAACTACAACGCACCCGCTCCCTTCGCGCCAAGCAACAGTTACATACCACCGGCAACAGGTAACACAGTACCACAAAAACCATTATACTGCCCCCGATTGGTAATAATAGTAGTAGAACTAATTAAAAATATTTTATTAACATACATATTACCGGGTATTTATCAAAAGGAAGGAAGGAAGGGAGGCCTTTGCCCTGCAGTGGGACAGTACAGGCTCTTAATAATAATGAAGAAATAATAAGAATGTGGAAAATGAGCAAAGTGTTCATAGTACCGTTGGTGCTCTCTAGTACCGGAGTCATCCCGAAAAACCTTTTTCATTATCTTAAAGTAATTAGCCTTGAAGAAAGCCTTCATATAACGATGCAGAAAGCTGTCATTCTCAACACTTGTAGAATTGTTAGAAAGTTTTTACAGGACGACCCTGTAACAACACTCCAGTGATCCTCACTTGGCTTAGGCCCGTGAGTTTCACTTAATACCGAAATATTTTCAAATATTTTGAGCAAACATAAACCCATAAAAATAATAATAATAATACATATTACCGGGTATTAATCGCGTGAATTACCTTTATTATTTCCCGACGACGTTTCGCTTGGATTGCGCCAAGCATGGTCCCGGGAAGTCTTCCCGGTAATATGTATGTTAATAATGTGTTGTGATCGCGAAAGCTAAAAAATATTTTGTCTAAACCAGGGGTTCCCAAACTATTTTGTAACACGCCCCCCTCCGCAGAATACAAAAAGTTCAAGCCCGCTACTGTACATCTTTGACGGACCTAATGATAAAAAGAACAGCCCAAAGCAAGGAATTTGTAACGCAAATTTATCAATGCACGAGTGCGGGAGTGTGTATTTGTAACCAGGGACGGTTATTAGACGGACGATTGCGTGGGCTGAGCGCAGGGCGAGCTGGTGCGCCAGCTTTGTAGGGACGAGTTATGGACCACGCCCCCCGCAAAATTGTCTTACGTCCCCCTAGGAGGGCGCGCCCCCTAGTTTGGGAATCCCTGGTCTAAACGCTGGTTTTGCGAGACACGCTTGGCAGGCACGCGAGTGCAGTATAGAGGATGTTAATACACGGAAGGACGCTGCTGTCGTGTGATAATCGGTCTATAACTATTTCCCCAGGCTTCAACCAGCAGAGCTACCCTTCAGCATCAGGACACGACTACCAGGGACACCAAGCGAACGGGCACGGCCACGGCCATGGTCATGACAATGAAGTGGTGAGTAATGAAACACATGACGACCTCTGTGCCGCAGCGAAGGTCCGCCTGCGTCGCAAGAGGTTTCGGGTGTGATTCCTGCCTCGGAACGAATGATCTGCAGTTCCGGGTGTTTTGGATATTTTTATATACCGTAGGTAACTGTAACGTAACGAACCGTAACTAGCGTATCAGCTTATCAAAATATTGCAAGTAGGCATACAAGTGATAATGATCTTCTTACATATGTACCTGCTGTTATCTTAACATTCGTTATTTATTTATTTATTCTTTTAATATTTTAACGTTTTTCACTATCTAAATTTAATTTTGTTTTAGTATTTTATTGTCTTTTATTTTAATGATGATCTCATTATAATATAGTTACCATAAATGTGATATAGATATATTTAGTTACCTACTTTTAGTATAAAGAGTGTTGTGTTCGCCTATAATTGGCATATATATAAGAATGAATGATTGATTGATTGAACTGATCCTTGTCATTTTATTGTTGAATGTGTTTATATATGTATATACTGTAGGCGTTCCTTTTTATAAATAAATAAATAAATGATTAACTCTTTAATTATTAAGCTATACATTGATATTGAAATGAGATTGAAGATAATGCCTTCCAGACCGATTTCGGCCACGGCGACATAACTTTTGTTAACCGACGAAAAAACGGAGGACGTTCTCAAGTCGACGCGTAGATTTTTTCACGCATACGGCATAACGTTTAGAGAGTAGTCCAATTTTCATACTTCTTGTCTTACTGGAAAGGGTAAAAAGTAATAATACGTTTCTGTAATCTATGATAATACCCCGAAGTTGGTCCCTTTGGAAAAAAATGCAACCCTAAATGTAGGCAAAAAGGGATTATTGATTGTTCACTCACTGATTGTAATGTATGACCACGCATAACTTTACAGAGAAGTCCGATTTTGATAATTATATTTTATCATTTGCAGTCGGTTTTATTTCAATTAAATATTTACGGAAGAGCTTCGTTCGTGTGCTCTGATGTGGCTAATGTACCCTATCTCGGCTTTTGAAAGTGCGTTTGCAAAAATTGCACGTCAGCGTATAATACATTGCTTTCTAGGAAAATTATAACAGTTGGGCTAGCATTTTAGTTTCGGAGAAATTGTCGCTCAAATAAGTGATACGGTTTATCAAACATACCGAAATACTTTAAACCGAAAACTCAAAGAAATGCTATCTGTTAATATGTTTTGGTAAACGTTGAAAACAAAACACCAACTCCCAACAATATCTCTGCGCATCTGGCCTAATTTATTTTACGTTAACTTAGACGTTGTATAAGGTTTTAATTACAACTCGATACCTCCACGCACTCCCGGGATAAAGGGTCTTGACAGACAGACAGACAGACGAACGGACAACAAAGTGATCCTATAAGGGTTCCATTTTTTTCCTCTTGAAGTACGGAACCATATAAACAATAAAACTTTCTCTAATCTATTATTGGCAGACTGATAACTTGACGATAAATGTTCCTGGATGATAAATGTTCACATAAGAACGAACTGGCTTTGGGAAAGAGGGCTTATGCCCAGCAGTGGGTCAATACATGCTGTCAATAATGATTAATAATAAATTAGCGAAATGGCCAATCCTAAAATAAAACCATACATTTTTTACAATCGTTTCTTTTTATGCAAATTATATAGCAGAAAAGATTTAATGGGAGTCAGTTTATAAATATTATCATCTACAGAAAAATATATGTCACCGTAGTCACCGAAAGTAATGCTATTCGGATAAAAGTCCAACGCAGCTAATTTCCTAGCTGTTCCATTTTCACACTTTATTTGGAAAATTCCCTCGTCGTTCACAGCAAAGGTGTCCGGACCATCGACAATGAAATGGTAGACCACAGACAAATCACTGTTTTTCACAAGTTCCTGACCCTTCACAGCGCAGAACACACCACACATCGTCACTGCATGTATATTCCTATAATTGTCAACTTCGAACTGCATAACTGTTTTAAGATTTCCAGCTTTCACTGCCATTGTTCCTTCGTTCCATACTTTGTAAATCATGTGGTCGTTCGCGTCTAGAAGAAACATTTCGTTGTTCCTAACCACTAGTTTCATTATATTCATGTTGTAAAGTCCTGTGACACTCGCTTCGTTTGTCAAATGATCGTATTTGTACAAACCGTTGTCCGATCCGAAGTATACATCACTAGTATCAGCGTCCACCGCTATAGCTTTGTTTCTGGCAATGTTTTTGACTTTTCTAGCTTCTTTTGTCACTGTATTTATGTACGCACGTCCGGAATTCTGGAGCTGATCGTCCATATACATGAAGAACAGATTCCTGCTAGATGAATCGTACGTTAGTTCCTTTGGGCTTAAAAAATCGTCTGTGAGTAAAATCCTTTTGTACACTCGCGGTCCTATCTGCTGTATTGGAGAATCCATTAAGAATATCTTCATTTTTGCTTGTATTTGCATCGCACTTGCAATTAATATCAACAGCACTGTGACATGCATTTTTACGGGTATCTTATTCGGTGTCGCATTTTAAACTGTAGTAATCCCACGTTTCAGTGTTTGATCTCTATGTTGTCAGTCGATTATGATTCTTATTTTCTGCGTGGTAGAGATTAGTGTGACTTTAATTGTGCTTGATACGGACAATTAGCGTTTTAAATGAGTGAATTGAGATATGCACTGCAAGGTCGCCCGGGGTTAGATACATACATGTTACGTCATCATAATACAAACCTAGTTACGTAGCTATAAACATTTAAGAATAAATCAGACTTTTGTAACATTTGAAGACCTTCGTGGCGCAGTTCATTCAATAACCCGCTGCGACGCAGGAGGTTGCGAGTTCGATTCTCGCCGCGGTACAAATATTTGTATGTTTTAACGTATGTGATACTTTTCAGCTTAAACGTGATGGGGTCATCACGTCTATGGTGCTCATAGAATGATAAATCTGAATTTATCTTAATAGGTATTATAAGCGTAAGAAAATTATTATGATTATAATACTGGGTTATTGAGATCTGTGAAGGTAGAGAAAATTACGTTTGTTTAAAATTGGCTATATTTCTTTTATATTTTCGGATTTTTAGTATTTTGGTTAATACTAAATTTAAAAAAAATGGTTTTCTCAATTAATGTGCAGCTTCTACATCATTATTAAAATCTCTTTAATACGTCTTGATGTGACTGAGTGATTGTTTAAGTATTCTTCCAGTTACCTGGTTTCCACAGTACAAGCTTGCTCAGCTTGGGTCAAGATGGCGCTGTGTGTAGGGTCCAGCGTTCTTCTATACAATAAAGATCGGCCATTTTGTTTGCAGCCGAAGTCCTACGAGTTCGGCTACTCTGTGAAAGACGCCCAGTCCGGCAACGACTACAACAGGCGCGAGAGTTCCGACGGCAACGAGGTGCGAGGGGAGTACCGGGTGGCTCTGCCCGACGGCAGGACACAGATCGGTAAGTTTACTAGCGCCATCTAGCGATCTAATCTGAACTACTATTAACGCCATCTAGCGGCCTACGCATGAACTAGTACGCCGCACACGAAGAGACAGCTAACTGAATTAACGAAGCACGTAACACAATGAAAGGTTTACTAGTAAGAGTGCGTGGTTTTCAATCTGCTGCTAGAACTGTGCCTTCCGGCGTCCCTCAAGGCTCGCATCTTGGCCCTCTATTGTTTCTCGTTTTTGTCAATGATTATGCACCACAATAACATCTAAATATCAAATGTTTGCAGAGATTTAAAACTTTACAGAATCTGAGACTGCAATCTGATTGCAGTGTTATATTGAGCCCTTTTTATGAGGTCCATATTGGTATATTATAGACTACAAAAAAAAATCTTATACCATCTCGCATATGCGAATAATCTCTGCCGTAGTCTAAACTCCTATAGGTAGTTCTAGGTTAACTCATTTTCATCTGGATAGGACGCAGACGGAACGTGGAGGACATTTTGTTTCTGTTTCAAATGATAAATGGTCAAATTCACTGCCCTAGTTTGCTTCAAAAGTTTAATTTGATTATACTTCGTCCCTCCAGCCGTCTTCATAATATAAAAACTTACATTCTGTCATACAAGCTACAGTCAGCACTCATGGATTCACCGAATGTGTTCTTCCTATAATCACATTTGTCACGAATTAGGAATATTTCTTTTACTCCATTATCTTCTATAAAAAGACTTAATTCTACCTAATTACTGAAAAACAGTAATTAGGTTTTTTAAATCAACATTTATTTAGAATATAAGTTTTTGCATCCTAATATTTGTTTTGTTAATGTTATTTGCGAGAGTAATTTCAAATTTTATGTTGCGTGATGCGTTCTCGTGTTACCTCTTTTGTTAACTGTTTGAGTAAAAGTGTAACGTCCAGTTTTGAGAACCAAAGAAAAAAAAGAAGTTTAAAGTAATTGGTTCCGTTCCCTTCCAGTGACTTACCACGCTGACTGGAAGACTGGTTTCCACGCCGACGTGAGGTACGAAGGCGAGGCGCGGTATCCGGAACCCAGCCGGAACCACCACCAAGGTACAACATTATTTTGCTAACCGACTTCAAACAGGAGGAGGCGTGACTGTAGTTAAAAAAATGTAATTATGATAACTTGTACAGCGCCTCTAGCGGATAGTTTGGTACTAAAATACGCAGTCAACTATACTACAGCGACTGTAGTTTGGGCTTCATTTCCTTAGAATTTGGTACCATGAGTTTCAAATCTGACAGATGTCATAGTAACGTACTATTTTACTGTAGTAACGGCAGGCGATCTAACAGTGACAACTCATGGTAGACACAGGTTATTTTTCATGACATAATGTCTAGTATCATTATCATCTCAAGATGATAATGATGATAAGATATGACATTTAGATATGAGGATGACCTCAGGACGTCCACTGCTAAACATTAGCCTTCCTCTTGGATCTCCAAGCACGGTTGATAATGGGGTTGTTTTCATACTCACCACGCTTGGAAGGCCGGTTGGCGAGCGCAGTACGGGATGTTTATACACAAAAAGACGCTGCTGCCCATCTTTCGGAAGCATCCCTTCGCTGATTCTTACTGCATCTACGGGCATGAAAAGGGGCAAATTCGACCGGCGGCACCCCTCGACTATCTCTAGCATAATGCTTATGTAATTCCTCTTTTTTCCAGCAGGATACAACTATGCGTCTCCCGACTTCAGCGGTTCCCTCACTGGCTTCCAAGGACAACGACCTTCGTCTGCCTATGGACCTCCTGACTACCATCATTAGGACCCTATATCTCATAATGAAGCGATAGACTCCGAAGATAGGTACCTATTAATATCCTTCCAATGTTCTTGACATTATTCTAGGGCAAAATAACCGATCTCCGTTGTTTTCAATGTCGTGATAACACCTTTGGGGTTATCAGGATATAGGTACTCCTTTAATGAAGCCGATATAATAATGAATCAAATAAATGATTACAAATATGAAGATAATAGTCAAAGTAAGGAGTATATACATGAACATCAAGTATATACCTAGTAACAAGTCCGCTAACCGTATATATCTAAGAATTCGACACTGTTTCGCCTCTCTACAAGGTATCTTCAGGATGAGTCATCGTAACCAACATCCAACATCGTGTCACTTGGCATATCGCACACCTAGTATTAAAGTAACCTAACTCAAAAATCCTGTTTTGTGGGAAATGCGAAAAAACTGTTCTACGGTTCGACGGTTTAATCAAAGTTATATTTTTAGTTACCTAGGTCACTTTAATGCTAGGTGTGCGATATGTCGCAGCAATCAAGCTAAGTTTTGATAGTATTATCATATATCATAATTATAGCAGTCATCGCAGCGTCCTGTCAATAAATAAATGCCTGAGATAATGTATGGATGCTGATGCTGTATAAATCTGGTTACTCCAAGTTATCGCCAGTGGTGAGAACTGGAATATACGCTTATTACGTTCCCGGTAGTCTCCATTTTAGTTTTGGTGACAACTGGGAATAACTTAAAAATCTTTTGCAATTGTCAAAATCAATGTACAGAGGAGCATTAAGTCCTCTGTGCATAGATTTTTATGCACAAAATAAAAAAAAATCAATAAAATCTAGAGATGATTGATACAGCGTCAGCATCTGTTAAATAACAATGGAGTGTTAATGTAGGTATTGTGGGGTCGATGAGGTATACTTATATAGAAATATATAAATAATGTACCAAAATAGGAGCAGTATTAAACTAGAACCTAAACTGAATTTTAGAAGTTAATTATGTAATAAGTTTTGTACATGTTTTTTTATGAAAATAAATAATTTCAAGTTTGATTCTATTTCAATTAAATTCCCCTACTTTATTTTTCTTCTTCTTATAAAGCTTTTCGTGTTTGGTTTTACACAATAGGTAAATGCCAGTGTCAAGTATCATCATCATCATTTCAGCCGTAGGACGTCCACAGCTGGACATAGTCCTTATATGGATTTCCAGTTATTGCAGTTGGAACGATCTGCATCCACCATCGAACTGCGGTCTTCACCAGGTCGTCTTGTTGGTGGACGTCCTACGCTGCGCTTGTCGGTCCGTGGCCTCCACTCGAGAACTTTGCGGCCCATCGACAGGCCCGGATATAGGGATCCAGTCCCTAGGCACTTGGTTCTTGAGGGCCCCCATCATCATCATCATTTCAGCCATAAAACGTCCACTGATGAACACAGGCCTCCCTCATGGATTAGGGGTAGTTGCCATTCTCACCACGCTTGGCAGGCGGGTTGGTAGGCGCAGTATCGGATGTTGATATACGGAAAGCTGCTGCCCATCTTCCGGAGGTATCCCTTAGCAGGCTCTTACTGCATCCATGGGCATGAGAGGAGGGGTAACGTTCTACTGCCGGCACCCCACGGCCACATCAGGCATTAGGGTCATCAAAATGTTGTTTATTTAAATTTAACTGTACTGGAACCCTGAACTTCTTGTAGTAGTTTAGTTTTGATGTAATCTGCACTTCCCGCGGCGAAGATAAGGTACCTACCTACTTTTGAAATTTTTTTGGAAACCTTTCTGTGAGACGTAGGAAGGAATGGGGTTTTAGTGGAATAAAACTATTTTAGGAATGTTACTTTAAATTTTTCACTTTACTAGATTGAGAAGTTTTTTGTTACAACTTATTGGTAAGGTACCTACTCGTAGATACTAAAAGGTGCATAATATGCACCTTTTAGTAATATGCACATATTATGTTACCGGCCAAACCCAATTTCAGGACAAACTAGTTTTGCCTAAGCTAAACTAGTTCTTTTCCTAATAACCTACTGTCTCTCCATCTCGGTTCTGCCACAGGCAGTGTTTTTGGATGGTCATAAAAAAACCTAATAACCTACTGTCTCTCCATCTCGGTTCTGTCACAGGCAGTGTATTTACATTTCCTAAATAGCTTCGGAATTGTATATAGGAAGAACTAGTTTAGCCTAGGCAAAACTAGTTTGTCCTGAAATCGGGTTTGGCCATCACACAATAAAAAAATATCTAGGTACATTTTACACAGCAATAGCGTTAAAAATAAAATAATACTAGAAATTTCACTTAGCCCCATAGTAATTAGATCGTGTGTTTGTGTACCAGTACCAGATGGTTGATCAAACACATAATACATTTTTGTTTGTAAATACATACTTATCTTATATAGGTACATAGAATATACGGCTTATACCCGGACTTGGAAACATATATCTGCAGATTCACAAACATTTTGTCACTCGGCCTGGATCATACCCGCATCCTCTGCGCCTTAGCCGGCTATTCAAACAACTGCGCCACGGAGGTCGTAAAAATATAATAATCGCATAATTACCCAATTTCATATTGTCGTGAGGTGCCGGCAGTAGAATGTTACCCCTCCTCTCATGCCCGTGGATGCAGTAAGAGCCTGCTAAAGGAATCCCTCCGGAAGATGGGCAGCAGCGTCTTTCCGTATATCAACATTCCGTACTGCGCTCGCCAACCCGCCTGCCAAGCGTGGTGAGTATGGCAACTACCCCTCATGGAGATCCATGAGGGAGGCCTGTTCAGTAGTGGACTTTTTACGGCTGGAATGATGATGATGATATTATAGAGATAGATGATATTATATAGCAATAATATTATTATTGCTATATAATATCATCATTTTAAAAAATAAATAATATAATAATATCATCGTCTTTAAAACAACTTTCGGGATCACAAAGGATTAAAGACAAATATAATACACTAGCTTAGGCCCGCCGCTTCGCACGCGTTGTATACAGCGTGTCCGGTAATTGGGGTACTAAGCCGAAAGGGGGGTTTTCTACCCCCCCTGGCAAACAACGTTTGTTCTACGACTTTCTTGATTTTCAAGTTTTTCAGTGATAAGATAACGTTCAAAGTTTATACCAATTTCATAAGAGTGACAACCCTGCTCTCAGCTGTTACGGGCAATGACCTATTGACCGCCGGGGATTCCCGCGGCGCGCCCGCAACGCGCTTGTGCGTATATTGAGTGTGGGTATAGGTGCGTGGTGTGCGTAGGCGCGTAGGTATGTATTACGGACACACGTCTGTTATACATTAGGGTTGACAGCGACTTAGAAAACTTTAATTTTGTATGGAAATCTGAAAATACGTTTTTCTGAAATCTTTCTTCGCCTTTGCATTCCTTTGGTGGGGGGTAATTTGCAGCTCCTGGCTTCATACCCCAGTTACGGGACACCTTGTATAACATGATAAAAAGTAACCTATGTGTTAATCCTGGTCAACATCGATGCGTGTGCAAAGTTTCAGCTCAATCTGTAGGTTAGTTTTTGCGTGAAGAGGTAGCAAACATCCATACATCTACAGGTATGATAACATATGTATATTGACACGAAAGGGGGGTTACAACCCACAAAAACAAGTAGTTTTAGAAGGGAAAAAATCGGGAATTCGTAAAGGTACTTAGGTATGATTTTTAATTTTTTTTTTTAATATTTTTATTTATAATCTTCCAAACAATGCTTCGAAGAACGATAATTATGTCCAAAGCTGAGCGATCTTTGTTGGCGGTATGCAGATCCAAAAAAAAAGAATTAATAAGTGTTTATTCAACAGAGCAAAACGCTACTTAGAATACTTAGTCAATTTACATAAGAAGAACAAGACACATTTAAATTGAATAAAGCACATAATTGAATTCGTTCGCTTCAGATAACTTTTTTCCCAAGTGAGGGAAAGAAGCGAACAAGAAAGCTCACTCTTTCACTTCTATTCATTGTTACAATTTCTGTCTTAGTATTAAGCTTAATTTTAATGTAATGTTCGCAAGGATATTGGATACTTTGGATATTGCAAGATGACATTATTTCTTCGTGGTCGAACCGAGCAACACTCGGCCAAGGGTCAATATCATTCAAATAATCATGTAAGGAATAATAAGCCTTTTCTAGGAGATTTCGTTTTACAAAAAGCTTAAACCTATGAATCGATAGTTCAATCGCCTCAGATGGAAGCTTATTATAGAAGCGCACACAGTTCCCCATAAAATATATTAAATTTACTTTCTGTAGTCTAAATTTAGGGATGTGCAATTTATTTTAATTTCTTGTATTTATGCTATGCAAATCACATATCTTGATATAATTATTTATATTTTTGTGTGCATACAGTAAGTTTTAATAAATATTATATATTGCGATATAACAGTTAAAATATTAATCTTCTTAAATCGTTTCCTAAGTGAATCGCGAGGTTTCATCTTGTAAATATCACGTATCGCCCTTATTTGAAGGTCAAAGATTGTCTGTATATCGGCCGCCCTTCCCCAAAGCTGGGTACCATATGACATCACATTACGGAAGTAGCTAAAATAAACCAGTCTAGCTGTAGCTTCGTCAGTAAGTCTTATTGTCCTGACTGCATAAGCTGCTGAACTAAGCCGACCTGCAAGTTCATCAATTTGCAGTTTCCATTGAAGGGTAGAATCTATGTGTATACCTAAACATACTGTGGAATTGACGGCATTTCCCCGCCCAAAATTATGTTTGTATCCGTGTAGTTATATCAGTATCAATCAATCCTTACGCAGCTAAAATTATAAGACTGTCAACAATTTGACACCGCCGCATACTCACTTTATGTGGCGTCTCAAAAAGCTGGTCATTGTTAGAAACGTCGAGGGAAGGAGATCACGCGGAGGCTTCTTTCCCTCACTTGGAAAAAAGTTTTCCGAAGCGAACGAATTCAATTATGTGCTTTATTCAATTTAAATGTGTTTTGTTTTTATTTTGTAAACTGACTATTCTAAGTAACTTTTTGCTCTATTGAATAAACACTTATTGACTTTGATCCCCTATCCATCGATGGACGAGCCAGCTCGATGGGAAGCCAGGTTCTACGATGTGGTCTATCCGTCTATCTTCTTATTTTTTGGCTTCTGTGACTAGCGGTCACAATTCTGCCAGTGTCCGTACAAATGATACTTTCATAAATTACGCCGGAGAATCAGGCCAATAGAACTCGTTGGAGGCAAGCTGTCCACATTTTCACGAAGACATCCAGTGATGACAATCTTCAGACCACAAAGAGATTGCACAGAAAATAATCAAAATTGCAGCATATACATATGTAGGTACCAAGTGGTTTAATCTAATAAATCGCGGTGGAGCGTTCCTCTTCAGAAGCAGGACACAGGCGCTGGCGCTGCTGACTGTGGGTTCTTTTATGTCTCTTCATATTATATTTCTCAGTAAATTGTTTATTGCACATATCGCAGGCATATGGCTTTTCCCCACTGTGAGTTTCTAGATGAAAGTGGATTTTTCTATGTCGATCCATATTAGATTTCTCACTAAACTGTTTATCGCAGACGTCGCAGGTATATGGCTTTTCACCAGTATGCGTTTTAAGATGCACAATCAAGGGACGTTTCTTAACAAATGGTTTATTGCACATATCACATGAATATACATTTTCACCAGTGTGAGATCTTTCGTGGACGATCAAGTGGTTTTCATAAAGAAATCTTTCATTACATTTACTGCAGGCATATGGCTTTTCTCTACTGTGAGTTTTGAGATGTATGTCCATATTATACTTCTTACCGAATTGTTTTCCACAGACACTGCAGGCATATGGTTTTTCACCAGTGTGAATCCTTACATGTACAATCAAATGCTGTTTACTTCCAAATTGTTTTTTACAATAATCACAGATAAAATAAGGGATACAGCTGGTGTGAAGTTTAATGTGTCTATTGAAACTCCCTTTATGAAAGTATTGTTTATCACATAGGTTGCAGGCATATGACTTCTCGGTATCTTTCACACTACTACTGTGAGCTTCAATATGTCTCTTCAAATTTTGTTTTCGATTAAATTGTCTATTACAAAGACTGCAGGCAAATAATTGTTTTTCCCTGATTATCGCCGGCGGCCTATCGGCTTTATGAACATTTACGACGTGCCTATACATATTTTCTTTTCGATTAAATCGTTTATCACACAGAGTGCACGCATATGACGTTTCGGTGTCGTATGGCTTTTCACCAGTGTGAATTTTAATGTGTCTATTCAAACTTCTTTTTTGATAATATTGTTTATTACATATACTGCAGGCGTAAAATGACTTGTCGCGTTCGTCGGCCTGTTGGTTTATTAGCAAATGTGAATTACCTTCAAACTTTTTCTCAGTTTTATTACAGTTGTATGGGATTTGTTTGTTGTGTGACTCGATTATGTGTAACGCTAATTCACAATTGACACTAAATATCATGCTGCAAAATTTGCAGCAGTAAGTCATTTTGGGTTGTTCAGCGGCTGTTGACGACGGAAGCTCATTTAAAACTTTATGTGCATTATCAACCTCTAATGTCAAGCATTGACTTGCTATATTACATTCCTGATATGTTAAAGAGCTTTCTGCTTTAATCTCCAGGAAGGTTTCTTCTTTAGGCGTTATCTCCTCATATTCAGACATAATCATTTCTTCCTTGATAGTTATATGGGAATTATCATGATTTGAATTACTTACGGAAGAGTATTGCATTGGGTTATCAATTACTTCTTCTTTCACAGATACTTCATCCTTGATGTCTTGAAAACTATCTTGAGTTGTATCATTTACGAAGAGGTATTGCATCGGGCTCTTAGATAAGGGCTGTTTCAGGTTAAGCTTGGTGACTGTTTCATGAGTTGCCTGAAACAAACACATCGGAAAACAATTAGTTTAAGACAATATGACAAGAAAAATGTTATTTTCTTCCTCACACAGTTTTTTTCTTTTTCTTGTTCTATTTTTATCTGCAATCACTCAACTATAAGCAAGTTTTCCTTACTGACAAAATAAACATATATTATCATTTTAGGTGCCGTGAGGTGCCGGCATTAGAATGTTGCCTCTCCTCTCTTGCCCGTGGATGCAGTAAGAATCCGCTAAGGGTCTGCTCTGCTCCGGAAGATGGGCAGCAACGTCTTTCCGTGCATCAACATCGCATACTGCGCTCGCTAACCCGCCTGCCAAGCGTGGTGAGTATGGCAACAGTCCCCTCGTGATGTTGGAGATGTACGAGGGAGGCCTACGTCCAGCTGTGGGCGTGGGCACAGTCCTACAGCCTGAATTACCTGAATGCGACTCAGCGAGAACTGCGTCAGTATCTCCTCCGCTTTCCGAGACTTATATATGAATCGACGGCACTTATGCAGATGAGAGAAGCATATGTAGCACATTGTCTCCGGTCTTCCGTCCGCTGTGTGTAGCTGAAAAGAATAAAAATTAAATAAATTAAAGTGTAGTGTATCGTAATGTGAACTTGGACATTTCTGAATCTGAAGACGAATTGAGGGTAGTCGTGGATCCTGCCATCAATACTCGGCGGTAGCTCCCAGCACATCAGTCCTCCCGCGACCAAGAACGCTGAAATGTGTTCGAAACGTCGGGAAAATAATAAAAAAGGTACGCGATAAAATCCTGTAATTTTAAAACTAAAAAATATGTTAACAAATCGCGAAAGCTTAACAAGTTATATACACTGTATTTGAGGACCATTATACTATTTGAGGAATCATCATTTCACAGGAACTTTAACCGAGAACATGGTTTTCAATTATCTGGCGCCTAGAATCCTGTTGTGAAGAAATGTAGCAACCGAAAAAGTGCAGTATTAGCCCCGCGTAGTGATACCGTTAGTGTTGTGTGCCGTGATCGAGTTGCGTTCGAAAGTGAAACCGATAGTAGGGCCATCATTCGCAGTCATACTTAGAAGGAGGGTAGATCGTTTCGTCTGTCAATGACTACCCACTCGCAAATGACTTCAGTTTATCCGTGATCATGACGTGTGAAGTTAGAGTATATTGTTCTGTGCGTGTGAAACTGCGTTGAAATATCGGGAAACACAAAAAGACTCAAATCATGGTATATATAAAACAAGCATTGGTACGGCGGTACCAGAATAGGGGGCGGAGGTTTCTGCCATTTTTGAACTTTGGTGACCTTTTGAGGTTAACTCCGGTTCCTGTGACCCTCTAGGGTCACCAAAATCAATCAGTACCCTTTTCTCATTAAGACGGTGCTGACAAAAAAGGTTTTATGTATATTGGTCAACGCATTTGGTTGTAATCATTCTGTGTATAAGACAATTACAACCAAACCAGACAGACAGCGCTATGCAAATTAGGGGGCGAAGCGCTATAAAAATAAATATTGCATATAATGTATTATTAAATATTGCATTATAATATCATCATTTCAGCCATAAAATGCCCTACTGAACACAGGTCACTCTCTTGGATCTCCATGAGGGGTTGTTGCCATACTCACCATGCTTGGCAAGCTGGTTGGCGAGTGCAGTACAGGTTTTTGTTACAATACAATAATTTATTCATAAAACCAGTTTTACAAGTCAATCAGTTCACATAATATAATACAAATTTCATTAAAACATAATAACACCAAATATAACATTAATTAAAATTCATTAAGATCATTAATTGTAATCTTTCATAAAACATTCACTAAACTCATTCATTAAAAATCATTAAAATTATTAGGTAATAGTCAATATGTTTAGGTTACTGGTGGGAAGCCTTACAGTTCAGGTAACTCGTTAAATTCGTCTAAACTGTAAAATACCACAAATCCAATAACCACATTTTTAATTGATTTTTAAAGGAAGCAATGGAAGCTGCTTTTCGAATTTGTTCTGGCAGCCTGTTGTATATAGAAGGGCCTAAAATGTAAGCAGATTTTTCTGATTTTGTCAATTTGTGCGGCGGAGTGACGAGACGATAAAAAAACTTATTGCTTCGCATGGCGCGGTGTTCGTATGTGTCATGTTTGTTACATGGAAAGACTGCTGTCCATCTACCAGAGGTATCACTTAGCAGAATTTTACTGTATCCAGGCTGCTTATGGGCAAGAGAGGAGGGGCAACATTCTCGTGTGTGGTTTCTAAATGTGTGTAGAGGTGAATTGTGCATTGTCCCCCAGGACACTTCCTCTTTAAATAATGGTGAAAGCATTCCATTGAGCATCCCTGAAGGAGATACAGATGTTGTAGAAGAAGGGGTAAGGGAAGGAAGAACTCAATTAGCTCTTGTAAAGTTTTGTGTTTTGTATTACATACAAACATAGTAATTGCAAACCCAGTAATCCTACTACTTCATTTTAACAATCTATACAACATCCAACAATCTGCTCATTCAAGGTACAAGTTGAAAAGCTTAGCTTAGCAGTAAGTCAAGCAATTTTTATTAATTTGATTGAGCAAAGATGAGTCAGATGAATCACAAGTCATCAAGTCAGCTCCCATTTGAAATTTAAAATATTCATTGATTAATGGTGTACCTTAAAGATCCTATCATTAGTTTGTACAGTTTACTCCTGGTAGACGTACATAATGTGTTACGAACATTTATTTAATACAGTTTTTAGAAAGCTTATAGTAGGTAATAGTTTACACCCGTTTTGTTTCCATGCCGCTGCCTTGTCCATACCGGAGTACGGACAAGGCAGCGACTGTATTTGAGAGGCAGTCTATCTAGGATCTCCATGTCTTAACAGTTGATTAGGCGTATCATCATTAGAAACATACCTTTGTTGATAACTTCTCGAATATCTCCTGATACTCGGTATTCGCTACATGATGCATTTTGATATTACTGGCTAGGCAAACTCTGCACAGGGTTCCCGAAGACATTTTAATTTACAATTTTAATTAATTAAATACCTACGTAAACCAAAGACGTAAACTTTCACCATCAAATACAAAACGCTTCTTCTTCTTTTATGGCTTTTTGTGTTTGTTTTTACACAATTCTGCCAGTGTCAAGTTCGTAATCATTAGAAAGTTAGATTCTACCATTATTATAAAATAAAAGGTTATTGAGGATTTATCTCGTTTAAGCGTGAAAGATATAACATCTACGGAATTTTAGAGATTTCAGACCGTGCCACGTATTTCTATGCACTCTTTGAGGCCGTCTCCACGAGCGAGAGAATCGCGACGAGTCCGCGCTATAGAATCGCCGCGATTCCCTCGCTCGTGGAGACGGTCCCGAAGTTAGGCTTTAATTTCATTCAGATATAATATCTCTCCCAGGGGATCCCACAAGACCGTCTCCAGCATTAATAGGTACCTACAGCCTATACTGATGTATTTTTACCTATTGAAGCATTGCTGCAATATTAATCGTAAAATTATCAGAATTTTGCTCTGTTTTTCCTGTCAGGCACTGCTGTTGTAATATCCTTTGTCGATATCAAGAGCCGTGATACATGATGGATTGGCAGCAGCGTCTTTCCGTAAATCAACATCCCGTGCTGCGTTTGCCAACCTGCCTGCCAAATGTGGCGAGTATGGCAACAACCACCTCATGATCTTGGAGATACATGAGAGAGGCCTATGTCAAGCAGTGGACGTGGTTGGTTCCAAAGATTTATATCAGGTTCAGAAATTAACAAAACATTGAAGCAAACTTTCTGTAGCTATAATCATCATCATCATCATTTCAGCCGTAAAACGTCCACTACTGAACTAAGGCCTCCATCATGGATGAGGGGTAGTTGCCTCACCACGCTTGGCAGGCGGGATGGTGTGCGCAGTATGGGATGTTGATATACGGAGACGCTGCTGCCCATCTTCCGGAGGTGTCCCTTAGCAGGCTCTTACTGCATCCACAGGTAGGAGAGGAGGGGTAATATTCTACTGCCGGCACCCTACGGCTATAGTACCACACATAAAGCAAACACAGATAAAGCTGTTTTACACTACACGATATTCAGGGCCCGGCAGTTAGGGCGCCCTAATCGCCCTAACTACCAAGCAAGGCTTGCCGGGTCCGACCGATCGCTGTAACTCTTATTACACCACTCTTAGTTAGGGTAAGGGTCCCTGAATACCGTGTAATGTAATACAGGCTTTAGCAAACAGAATAAAACAACTCAATTCAATCATTAGTTTATTTCACTGTATTGTTCAGTGTTCACTGTTTCCTGTCAGCTCTAGTACTCCTCGGCGCCTTCGCCCTCGCCCTCGGCCGAGTCCATGCCGACCTCTTCGTAATCCTTCTCCAGAGCTGCCAAGTCCTCGCGGGCCTCGGAGAACTCTCCCTCCTCCATACCCTCTCCCACGTACCAGTGGACGAAGGCGCGCTTGGCGTACATGAGGTCGAACTTGTGGTCGAGACGCGCCCATGCCTCGGCGATGGCCGTGGTGTTGGATAACATGCAGACCGCTCGCTGGACCTTGGCCAGGTCGCCACCGGGCACCACGGTCGGGGGTTGGTAGTTGATGCCGACCTGGAATTCAAGTTTATGTTTAACCACTCGTTTGGTTTCGCGCCGCGCCGATTATGCACCGCATTTGGTTCGCGTTTTGGCGCGGAATACGGCGTGCGCTCCGCGTCGGCGCTAAAGCCTGTATTACATTACACGGTATTCAGGGACCCTTACCCTAAAAGCTGTATTACACTACACGGTATTCAGGGCCCGGTAGTTAGGGCGATTAGGGAGCAAGGCTTGCCGGGTCCGACGGTCGCCCAAGTTAGGGTCCCTTACGCTCTAACTCTTATTACACCACTCTATGTTTAACCACTCGCTAAGAAAATTACTTCAGCTGATTAACAAGCTTTAAATGCATTTTATTCTAGTTCTATAGGAACCTATTTTATCAAATGAAATCAAAAAAAATACTTTATTCGGTGCGGCCGCATGGACCTTATTGATGCGTCATTCATACATAACGTATCGTAACATAAATTACAAAATAAAACAACAGAAATTAATAGAATAAAAGCACATTATTTAAATCGGTTCACTTCAGACGAGACGCGAGTATCTAAATCCCAACACGACTTAGGAGGCAGTGTTTCAAAATAATGCACATTTTATACCCATTTTAGAATCACTACAAAACATTTAATTTACCATTCAAAATGGCGGATGATGATCCACCATTTAGTTTAAAACTGCCGTGGGGTGCCGGTAATAGAATGTTGCCCCATCTCTCTTGCCCCCCGTAGAAGCAGTAAGAATCTGCGAAGGGATACCTCTAAAAGATGGTCAGCAGCGTCTATTCGTGTATCATTATCAACATCCCGTACTGCGCTCACAAATCTGTCTGCCAAGTGTGGTGAGTATGGCAACCACCTTTGCAACCACCCCATGTCATCAGTATAGATTCATCAGACGGTGACTGGTGTGTGCGAATGCACCTTTAGCTGAGAGGATGGTATAGGTGTTGTTGGGCAAGCCAAATCCATCTAACAATATCCCAGAAACAGCAGCGTCCCTACAGCATAAATACCAGTTGCTGACTTTGTATATGTATAAACCACATGCAAAGGCCTTACTAATATCTCTATCTTATTTCACAAAGCTTGTTACAATGTGACTGGTTAGTAAATAATATTCTAATGGTCAAATCAATGTGGCAGGCATGGTACATTTTCTTACTAACAGCCTAACAGTCCCATTAGTGTGACAGAGCAGTGTGACGGTTATTCGGTCGCGATCTAATGGCGGGCTGAGGTTGCGGGTTCGATTCCCTCGGGGCTAGATGGTGCTGTGTGAAATGTCCAGCATAGAGCTATGCCCTTCTTCCACAACATTTCCGTATCCTTCGGATGCTCATGGAATCCTCCCGGGGCGGCCCAGTCCTTCTCCGGTACTGCAAGGAGTGCAGATCTGGCAACTCCCACTAGAATTGGAATTAGATGTCCAGAATAATTTATTATTTACAATAACTCACCTTGAAACCGGTGGGACACCAGTCCACGAATTGGATGGTGCGCTTCGTCTTGATGGTAGCGATGGCAGCGTTGACATCCTTGGGCACAACATCCCCACGGTACAGCATGCAGCAAGCCATGTACTTTCCATGACGCGGATCGCACTTCACCATCTGATTAGCTGGCTCGAAGCAAGCATTGGTGATCTCGCCCACAGACAACTGCTCGTGGTAAGCCTTCTCCGCTGAGATGACCGGGGCATACGTGACAAGCGGGAAGTGGATACGAGGGTACGGCACCAAATTTGTCTGGAACTCCGTTAGGTCGACGTTCAGAGCGCCGTCGAAGCGGAGGGATGCCGTGATGGAAGATACTATCTGCCCGATCAGCCGATTCAAGTTGGTGTAAGTAGGACGCTCGATATCGAGGTTGCGTCTGCAGATGTCGTAGATTGCTTCGTTGTCGACCATGAAAGCGCAGTCGGAGTGCTCCAGAGTGGTATGGGTGGTTAGAATGGAGTTGTAAGGCTCGACCACTGCGGTGGAAACTTGAGGGGCGGGGTAGATTGCGAACTCCAGTTTAGACTTCTTTCCGTAGTCGACGGACAGTCTCTCCATGAGGAGAGAGGTGAAGCCGGAGCCGGTGCCTCCTCCGAAGGAGTGGAAGATGAGGAAGCCCTGGAGACCGGTGCACTGGTCCGCCAGCTTGCGGACTCTGTCGAGGACTAAGTCGACGATCTCCTTGCCGATAGTGTAGTGGCCGCGGGCGTAGTTGTTGGCTGCGTCTTCCTTGCCGGTGATGAGTTGTTCCGGGTGGAACAGCTGTCTGTATGTGCCAGTGCGGACCTCATCTGTTAACAAAATATATAACTGTTACAGCAGATGCCATCAAGAAGGAATGCTTTAAATGAACATTCCTCTACGAGTACATGCAGCAGTTTCTTGATTTCTCTGAAACGACCATTTGTCATTCATTTTTGATCATTCAACAAGGAGATACGTGTACACTTTTAAGTATATAAGTTAGTTTCTGTAATCTGTGATATAAGTAGAATATTATAAAATATTAAGTGCCGTACTCGCGCACGTGATGCGATGATTTCTTGTTTGATAGCGGACGGAACTAGTGCATGTCCGTAATATTAACAACCATCGTATTTGGCTGAATGACGATGATTGAAAATTGTAGGACGTCCACTGCTGGACATAGGCCTCCATCATGGATCATGAGGGGTTGTAGCCATACTCGTCACGTTTGGCCGGCGGGTTGGCGAGCGTAGTACGAGATGTTGCTAAACGGAAAGACGCTACTGCTAATGAGGTGGTATGAACGTGAAACGGTGGTACGATGCCAAAATAATAAGATCTACGCGGATGATCAGGATTTCGCGTTGTCTGAACTAGCTCTAATTCTACTTCTAGTGACCAGATATGACGTCCCGCGTTAGGCCGTATACAGAAAGAAAGCCGGAAACTTAAGCGCTTACCGGCGCTTGACAGCGCTGGTCCGTTCTACACAAAGGAAGCAGGTTAAAGCAGACCAAGCGAAATGTCGGACTCATCGGACGATGATTTGGTTTTGTTAGAAAATGTGTATTTAAAAATGCGCCCAGCGCTGACCAGCGCGTGTTGTAGCTTGTAGGAACTTGTCGGCACCGTTCAGTGCTTATCGGCGCGCGTTCATATATTTTCCTGCGCGGTTTACCAGCGCTGTCAAGCGCCGGTAAGCGCTTATAAGTTTCCAGCTTTCTTTCTGTATACGGCCTTGGGTTGTAAAGTGGCCATTGTGCATGGTCTCCTTAAGAATTAGACCAGCGCGACTCCCTTAAATAACCTAGATGTGGCTGCCTGTAATTGGGAGAACACTAGCTCATGATTTTTATTGTTTTTACTTTTGTAATTTTTCTTTGTGTATCTTCTGTTGGTGGCTCAAATAAATAAATATCATGGAACTCAGGATCGTTGGCAGCATCCTTTAAGAATTAATTAATAGGTAATGTGGTATCTGATAGTATCGATTGGGGTGATCCATCAAATGTTGGTCGTCCAGCAGCAACATGATCAAAGAATCAAGAATCAAAAAATACTTTATTCACTGCGGCCGCATGGACCTTATTGACGCGTCACAAATTACAAAATAAAACAACACAAATAAATAGAAGAAAGCACATAATTGAATCTGTTCACTTCAGATGACACGCGAGTTCGGAAAAGAAGTGAACAGAAGAACCTAACTCGGTCGTAATAGTCATCATTTAACAATTTTATTTTGTCTTATGTTACGTTTGACGGAGTTGGGGCAGATTCCGTC
This sequence comes from Pasiphila rectangulata, assembly GCA_963082625.1. Taxonomy (NCBI): domain Eukaryota; kingdom Metazoa; phylum Arthropoda; class Insecta; order Lepidoptera; family Geometridae; genus Pasiphila; species Pasiphila rectangulata. The sequence goes on along the minus strand of OY720261.1, from coordinate 10,437,654 downwards.
CCAAGTGCTTTTGTCCTCTAGATAATCTGATATTTTATAATAAGCTTCATTGCACAGATTGCGTTTATGTTTTTGAATTTATTCAATGATAACTTCTGCAACTCACTTGGGAGAAGAGCACGAGAGACACCTGAGAATGAGAATACCAGCAGTGAGTGAAGTCAGTGTGTCTACCATGAGTTGTCGCTGTTAGATCGCCTGACGTTACTGCAGTAGTAATAGTACGTTACTTTGACATCTGTCAGATTTGTAACTCATGGTACCAAATCCTAAGCAAATGAAGCCCAAACTACAGTCGCTGTAGTATAGTTTGCTGCGTATTTTAGTACCAAACTATCCGCTAGAGGCGCTGTACAAGTTTTCATACATTTTATTAACTACAGTCGCTAGCATAGATTGTGAAAACTCATGGTAGACCTACTGATGACGATTGCTCACCTACTACAGTAGGCTCCAAGTCCACGAACACAGCGCGCGGCACGTGCTTGCCGGCTCCGGTCTCGCTGAAGAAGGTGTTGAAGGAGTCGTCTCCGCCCCCGATGGTCTTGTCGGTGGGCATCTGGCCGTCCGGCTGGATGCCGTGCTCCAGGCAGTACAGCTCCCAGCACGCATTGCCGATCTGGACTCCGGCTTGGCCGACGTGGATCGAGATACACTCACGCTATTGGCAAGGAAATAGAAAATAACGTTGGAATATTTATAAATGTCATGAGTACCAGGCAAAGATTTGAATCGTTAGATGTTCCCCTTACATTATTTCCTGTGAATACCTACTCATACAATATTATTTCGATTTTCCGTCGTGGGGTGCCGGCAGTAGAATGATACCCCTCCTCTCATGCCCATGGATGCAGTAAGAGCCTGCTAAGGGATACCTCTGGAAGATGGGCAGCAGTGTCTATCTGTGTATCATGAACACAGGCCTCCCTCATGGATCTCCATTAGGGGTAGTTGCCATACTCACCACGCTTGGCAGGCGGGTTGGCGAGCGCAGTACGGGATTTTGATACACGGAAAGACACTGCTGCCCATCTTGTATCTATGTCTATGTTGTAATTGTAAACTATGTCTTTTCCTTTGGCAAATTACATGTTCTTGGATTGTTCTCCTTATCCATCAATGTCCCAGTTGTAAGCTTTATAAATAATCTAATAAAAGATGTGATAGGCCAATTCATTATAGTTCACCTACCTACTTCATTTTATTGTGGTGTTGGTGGCTTGTATCGCCATTTTGGGTACTTTGAAGTATTAAACTGTGGGATGAGATGAATCATTCATCATCATCATTTCAGCCGTAGGACGTCCACTGCTGGACATAGGCCCTCCCTCATGGATTTCCAGTTATTGCGGTTGGAAGCGATCTGCATCCACCGTCAACCTGCGGTCTTCACCAGGTCATCATCCCATCTTGTTGGTGGACGTCCTACGCTGCGCTTGCCGGTCCGTGGCCTCCACTCGAGAACTTTGCGGCCCCATCGGCCATCTGTTCTGCGCGTTATATGGCCTGCCAATTGCCACTTCAACGTGCTAATCCGTTTGGCTATGTCGGTGACCCGAGTTCTTCTACGTATCTCCTCATTTCTGATTCGATCGCGTAAAGAAACCCCGAGCATAGCCCTCTCCATAGCTCGTTGAGCGACTCTGAGCTTATTCATGAGGCCAATCGTGAAGGACCACGTTTCGGTTCCATATGTCATCACTGGTAACACACATTGATTGTAGACTTTCGTCTTAAGGCACTGAGGAATTTTGGACGAAAAAATCATGATGAATCATTGCAGCAATGCAATACTGGTCATGAACCGTTCTGCGTCAGCATGTTGAGTGGCGGAACCCGTAAAAATGGTCGTAAGGGTTCCGGACCAAAATGGTAACAGCCAAGAAACTGTTTATTACCGACGGCATCTACAAATGAATAAGGATCACCGCCTCCACGCAAAAAGTACAGTCTATAATCAAATTCGTATATAAAAGTACCAGGCGACCATAATATTAAAGAAGGTTTTTTTTTCTTTGGATAAAACAACAATCAAAATAAATTACGATTTAAAATCTTATGGTGTGACCTGTGGGTGTGACTTTCGTCTATCCGTCTGTGACAAATGGATGTCTTAATAACATAGGTACCTAATAAATCTATATAAGTTCCGCTATCAGACAAGAGATGGCGCTGTTTTGGTACTGTTCCTCAACAAATATAAATAAAACCGGGCAAGAGCGAGTCGGACTCGCGCACCGAGGGTTTTATTTATTTATTTATTTCCGTGCCATCATACAATATAATATTATGATAAAGGCAATTTATATTTGTTGGAACACCTAGACAGCGCCATCTCTTGTCCGATAGCGAATCTTATGTAGATTATTAACACTTTCGATGATTTCTAAAAAACTATGCAAATTAGAGGGTTCATTATAATTCTCATGTAATCTTTACATACACTCCTATTAGCAATAAAAGTGTCAGGAGAACGCTACTTTTTTCAAAGTTTTCGTAAATAACTCAAAAACGATACGGCATAAAGGAAAACGAAAATCTGTTTATTAATGCTCAAATTTTTTCTTTTCTTATGATACCCCACATGACCTAGTAACTTCACAAAAAATTTGAGCACCCGCCTTCCAACCCCCTTGCCTAAAAAAAATATGCAAATTAGAGAGTTCGCTATAATTTTCCTATAAAGTTTACATACACTTCTATTACCTATAAAAGTTTCACAGGTTTATCTCTGCAAATTTAGAATAAAAACACTTCTGCAAACTTCGGAGATGTAAGGGAACGGTCGTTTTTTCAATATTTTTGTAAATTAAAATACCATATGGCTTATAGGAAAACTAAAAACTGTTTATTAATGTGCAAATGAATACCTTTCATATGATACCCCACACGACCTAGTAACTTCACTTAAAAAATTTAAGATCCCATCTCCGCAATCATAATAAGAATATTTTTTTAACATTTTCATATACCTAAATGCTATATTAGTTAAAAGTGTTATCTTTAACCATTCCAAATATCAAGTCGATAGCATCAGTATTTCTCGAGATATCCATTTGTGACAGACAGACAGAGTGATTTTATAAGGGTTCCTTTTTACTATTTTGGTCCGGACGGAACCCTAAAACCGCCTTTGGTTCTAAACAACATTATATAGGTCTACGGTTATCTACGGAACCGGACTTTATTTTTTAAATATATATTTTTATAGGTAACAAACCTAGGTACATTTGTTCATCACCTCCCCGTCCCCGATGACGTCATAGTAAGTAGGTGTAAATAGGGGTGTGCCACCATTGATATAATCGTTAGATGAGCCCTCACACCAAAGGCGAATGCTACACGCTCGATATGTATGTATCGCGGATATAGACATAGACAATATTATTATGGATATTTGGATCGTAATCCGGAAAATGGGCAACAGCGTCTTTTCGTGTATCAACATTCCGTTCTGTGCTCGCTCACAATATTTTTTTCACCGACGTCAATGAGAAAATCTAAAATGTTGCTGAAAATACCCAAAAATATCCTTTAACATTTTAATATAATCCCTTGATTTATCATGGATCCCATCATCAGAACTGAATTTAAAAGCAAACATTATTATTTGAAAGAAAAACCCAACCGCATATTTAAATTACATTAAATTTAATCCAATGCTGATGATGATGTGTTCTATCTCGAGAAATTTACGAGAAAATCGATAAAATAGACGAAGAAATTAGTAGCTATGTAGCCTAAACCTACGGTAATTTACCATGGGTTAGGCTTGTAGACCAAATAATGACCCGTTCTTTGAATAGGCCTTCTCAAATCATGGTATTATTCTATAGAAATGAATAATGCAAGCCCTACCTACCTACATATTACCTACTAAGGGCAGACGGAACGCCTGGCGGCTTGGCCATCTGGTATTTAAACATTGAAAAAACGAGTAGGACTGCATAAATTCACTAAAATAACACACGAAATTCAAATTAAAACTATCACTTACCATTTTGATTGGAGATTCTCGTATTTATAGAGATATTAGAGATTAATTTTTTCAGCCGAGACGTTCAACAAGACCGGCTAGGAGGCTTGTTAAACACGAACGAATGTAGAGCAAAATTCCGTTGCTTACGACTTTGCAGCATAGAACCGTAGAGAGGGAAATGACGCTACCGGTGTTGTGTTATGATTGGTGGATTCAAATGCCGCATGGGCGTATCGACCAATACGGTGAAAGCAGCATTATTCACCATTGAGACACCGTCGTTGGTTGGCTATCAGCTATTACATAGTGAAGTGCGTAACACTAATTCAAATTATCGATGACGTTGGTCTCCTAATTATCATCATCATTACATCCGTAGGACCGCTGTCCATATCTATCCTTCTTCATGGATCCCCAAGATTATGAGGAGATTGTTGCCATACTCGCCACGCTTGGCAGACGGGTTGGTGAGCGCAGTATGGGATGTTGATTATGCAGCAGCATCTTCCGGAGATATCCCTTGGCAAATTCTTACTGCATCAACGGGCATAGGCAAAGAATATCTGTATAGAAATGAAAAAAAAAAAAAAAATTGCTTATATATATCTGGTTACAATTAAATTAAAGAAACCTGCCATGCGCATTGTCAGGATAAGCAAGCAGATAAGCAAGCATTTGTCTCTCCCGTATATGAATGTCATATATTGCCGTTGTCGATGATTACAACTATTGTACATCACTAGCCTGTGCATGTGGCGCCATCTGCACAGAATTCTATGTTAGGTCTCCCTTAAGTAATTACAGCAACGAACTTTCCCTCTGCGGCAATCGATTTTTTCTGAACCCTCGCTTTCTGAATAAGGCTGGGACATTTTATATCACACTAGCTGCTACCCGCAACTTTGACCGCGTTTTTTCTAGAATTTTAGTAGCCTAAGTTTATCTCTACAAAGACAGCTATCTGCCAGTAAAAGTCCGGTCATAGTTAGTTCAGCCGGTCCTAATTACCTAAAACAGACACCATGACAGAAAAAAAATATATTGTAATTTGGTATAAGCATCATACATAATGCATTTATGTAGTGAAAACTTGTTAGTACGAGGCACAAACAGGCAATTCAATTTTATTATTATTAATGTGTATATGTCATCCATCATTCACTTTATGTTGTACTGTAAATACCCTAGCTTGTTTTTAGGCAAAAATCTACTAATCTAGTTATAAATACATAAATAAAAAAGCTTTATTTTCTTTACACAGTATTTGAATATATCTATCTATGTATGTAACTTAAGACTTAGTTTATAATAAATTAATTGCTATTTTGACTTTGTATTTTAGAGTTTTCTATGTAAGGACCGCTTTCAGCGGTAAAAGCCTCCTCCAGCTCTTTCCATTTTTCTCGGTCTAGAGCGACCCTGCTCCAAGATTTGCCTGCCACTCTTCTTCGTTTTTTGTGTATTGAGTACCAATTCATTATTGTTTTGGACCATCTATCGTTTTCCATTCTCTGGATATGTCCCTCCCGCCCATTTCCATTTAAGTCTTAAAACTTTTTGGACAACGTCTTTAGCCTTTGTTTTTCTTCTCATGTATGTGTTCCTGATTTTGTTTTTTAGCTTCAGACCTAAAAAGCTTCTTCTTTCTATACCTCTTTGGCAAACCCTAAGGTTTTGAGCAGTCTATGTCCATGTTTGGCATGCATGTATAATAATCTAAGATGATAATCTAGTGAGTCAGACAGAATTTTTGCTCGTTTGTAGTGGGTGCCAGACACCCTCTTGTTAGGAAAACCCGTTATACAAAGCTAGTCAAAAGGCAAGACCTTGGATGTGTGGCTATAGAAACCGCGCCGGCCGGCCGGCTGCCGTGGTTAGATTTTTCACAGCTGTGAGCGGGATATCTAGATACCTAGGTACTTACTTGAAATAAACAATTTTTATTATTTATTTATTAATAACGGCAACAGGTAGACGCTTGAAATATTCAGAAACTAATGGTCTGGAACCCTTGGTGCGCGAGTCCGACTTGCACTTAGCCGATATTTTAAACTTTCGCGATCACAACACGTTATTAGTTATTACTATATTTGAGTATCGGGTATTTATCACGTGATAACCTTTATTTAATGACATCTAATAATAATAATAATAAATGATGCTGGACAAATCACACAGCATCATCTAGCCCCAAGCTAAGCAGAGCTTGTGTTATGGGTAGGGGAGAAGGAGGTAGTTTAGGACAGGGGCACCTTTAGACATTGAAGATTTCTTCCAAACCATGGACATTTTTTTGCCAGAAAATGCATTTCTAGTATGGCAACACTACTACTACAAACCATCACATGTCATATGCCGCGCTGTCAGCTGTCAAACTGACTTATTAGCAGGTCGGGATTTTCGGCGGCCGGTGTAAATTTTTCACCTGGACTACGTAAGTGTTTCTTTGCTAATTATGAGTATAAATTATATGTTTTTTATAGTTTCCGTTAAGTTTGGATATCCATGCATGGATAGACCCAAACGTATTAGTTTCAAAAGAAATAAAAAAATGTTTTATGACACAAAGCTTTTTAAATGGCGCCTTGGGGTAGTTTAGGACACATAGTAAGGGGCACTTTAGGACATGCCCTAATGTGCCCCTTTTGGTAATATTATAAGTTTTTATTTCTTTCAGTTGCTTAACACCGATGCAAAAATGGTTCGCAAGTATAAAAAAAAGAGGGAAACCATAGTCAATGAAGAGGATATTAAGAAGGCAATCGATTGTGTTCAAAATGGAACCATGACACTAAGAGGAGCTGCCGCTATATTTGGTATTACTAAAAGCACTCTAGGATACCGAATTAAACTATTAAAAAACGATAAAAAGTCAAAAAGTGAAGACTTTTCTACCAAATATAGCGTCAATCAGGTATTTACGAAAGAAGAAGAAATCATGCTGCAAAAATATATTTTAAAATCATCAAAAATAAATTATGGTTTAACTTACAATAAAACTAGGTTGTTGGCATACCAATATGCTAAGGCTTTAAAAAAATGTCCAGAGGCATGGGAACTGAAGAAAATTGCTGGAATTGAATGGTTGAAGGGTTTTATGGGGAGGCACAGAAGCCTATCACTACGGAAACCTGAAAATACCAGTTTATCGAGAGCGACCAGCTTTAACCGCCACAACGTAATGGAGTTCCAAAACAATTTAGAAACAGTGTTCCAAAAAAAAGTGTTTACACCAGACAGAATATACAACATAGATGAAACAAATATCATGACTGTCGTCCAAGCTCCCAATGTGATAGCTCAGCGTGGACAAAAACAAGTTGGACAAAGTGTTTCTGCTGAAAGAGGACAACTAATAACCATGTGTGCAATTGTCAATGCCGCAGGGAATGCGTTACCACCTGTGTTCATTTATCCACGAGCAAGATTTCAGGAACATATGATAACAGGAGGACCTAATGGTTGCATTGGCTTTGCTAACAGCCCTACCAGTGGATGGATGACAGGATCACTATTTATAAAAGTGCTAGAACATCTGCAAAAAATTACAAGATGCACCAAAGATGACACGATACTGCTTTTACTTGACAACCACGAGAGTCATTGTACCATCGACTGTATAAACTTTTGCAGAGAAAACGGAATTATTTTACTTACATTCCCGCCTCATTGCACGCATCGACTTCAACCTCTTGATGTATCAGTTATGGGGCCATTAAACAAAAGCTTTCTGTTGCTCAAAATGATTGGTTGCTGAATCACCCAGGAAAAACCATATCAATCCATTATTTAGCTGGTATAGTAACTCCAGCATATAATGCTGCATTTACACCAAATAATATCACTGCCGGTTTCAGAAAGCCAGGTATATACCCTTTTTCAAAGAATGCGTTCTCTGACGATGACTTTGCTTGTGCTGAAGTGACTAATCGCCCTTTAGATCAAACTGGTTCTTCAGAGACAAATCAACCAAATGCTTCGGAATAGGATAATGTAAATGAGGATACTATTGATATCAGAAACCTTGAAGTTCACATGGATCCTATCACAAACGCAATATTACCTCCCGCATCTGAAACCAACATAGAGTTGCTGTCTACTGCTGGTGAGACTTATCAATCCATGAAAGATAAACCACCGAATGTGACACATACAACAAATGGAGAATCAAACGCCAGCCTCATCACAGACTCAGTCTTGACACCTGAAATGATAATGCCATATCCGCAAGCACCACCTCGACAGGCATCAACAAAGGGTAGAAAGAAAGGAAAATCGCGAATTTTAACAGAAACACCAGAGAAGAATGAAGTTGAAGAAACAAACAAAGAAACTGGAAATGTGAGTAACTTTAACAACCAATTTAAAATAAATTATAATAATACAACCTACAAAAGTGATGAAGATGTAGCCCAAGCATTTGAAACTTTTTTTACTGACATTCCAGTTTCTACCACAAAGTCTTTAAACTCTTCTCACCTGATCGCCGAGTCCTTACTTAGCAAAAATGTACCTAAATGTGATAGTAATTTTAATTTCCAATATGTGGACAGCAGCGATATAGTTAAAGCCTTTAAAATGTTAAATGTTAAGAAAACTGCAGATCTCTGGGGTATTTCTGTAAACATTGTAAAACCATTGGTAGACACAATCGCACCTGAGCTGGCTCTTATATATAATGAATGCATTGACTGTGGCGTATTTCCTGATCTAATGAAACACAGTAAAATAATACCTTTATTTAAATCAGGTTCTAAGTCGGACCCCACTAACTTTAGGCCGATATCAGTACTGCCGACATTTAGTAAAATTTTTGAAAAGCTTATTTTAAATCAGCTATCTAAGCACTTTGCCGACAACAAATTGCTTCACTGCAAGCAATTTGGCTTTACCCGCGGCCGTTCCACTACTGATGCTGGTATAGAGTTAGTCTCGCATATCTATGATGCTTGGGAGAGGTCGCAAGACGCTTTAGGTGTTTTTTGCGACCTTTCAAAAGCATTTGACTGTGTACACCATGAAACATTAATCGGAAAATTGCGCCACTATGGTGTTAGAGATATCTCTTTGGATCTACTTATTTCTTATCTCAGTAACAGGATACAAAGAGTTGATGTTAATGGAAAACGTTCTTCGGGATCTGTAGTTACAATGGGTGTACCGCAGGGATCAATTCTTGGGCCTTTTCTATTTTTAATTTACATTAATGATCTACCTCATCTTGTCAAAAACAATCATGAGATTGTATTGTTTGCTGATGACACTTCACTTTTGTTCAAAATGAAACGACGTACCACCGATTATGACGAGGTGAATAATGCAATCTCAGAGGTTGTTAATTGGTTTAATGTCAATAACTTATTACTTAATGAAAATAAAACAAAATGCATTAGATTTACTCTTCCTAATGTAAAACAGGCTGATGCCAAGATTAAATTAAAAGGTGAAAGTTTAAACCTTGTAGAAAAAACTGTATTTTTAGGCATAACTTTAGACAATAAGCTTCAATGGGGCCCACACATAGAACAACTATCGGGTAGGCTTAGTTCTGCAGCATATGCAGTCAAAAAAATCCGCCTTCTTACAGACGTTGATACCGCTAGACTTGTTTACTTCAGCTATTTCCACAGCATTATGTCTTATGGCTTACTACTGTGGGGATGTGCTGCAGATATAGACACCGTATTTGTGCTGCAGAAGAGGGCTATTCGTTCTATCTACAATATGGGTCCCAGAGAATCACTTCGCACTAAATTTAAAGAAATAAATATAATGACAGTAGCTTGTCAATATATTTATGAGAACCTGTTGTACACCCATAAAAATATTGCTTCGTTTAAGAAAAACAGCGACAATCACAATGTAAATACAAGAAATAAGAATAAACTCGCTGTGCCCACTACTAGGCTCCATAAGGTGAAAATATCTTTTAAAGGGCAATGTATACGCTTCTACAACAAACTCCCAAGTGAGTTGCAGAAGTTATCATTGAATAAATTCAAAAACATTATTAAACGCAATCTGTGCAATAAAGCTTATTATAAAATATCAGATTACCTAGAGGACAAAACCACTTGGGACGGAATCTGCTCCAACTCCGTCAAACGTAACATAAGACAAAATAAAATTGTTAAATGATGACTATAACGACCGAGTTAGGTTCTTCTGTTCACTTCTTTTCCTAACTCGCGTGTCATCTGAAGTGAACAGATTCAATTATGTGCTTTATTCTATTTATTTGTGTTGTTTTATTTTGTAATTTGTGACGCGTCAATAAGGTCCATGCGGCCGCACTGAATAAAGTATTTTTTGATTCTTGATTCTTGAAGCAGCTTATTTGGAAAGACAGAAAAGATTAGAAAAATCAGTACTAAGAAAATCGAAAATAAATGTACCGAAACCGAAACCCAAGAAAGCTAAAATAATGAAAGAAGTTTTCGACTCAGATTCCGACCAAACTAACTACTCTGTCCACAGTGACACTGATTGTGCCTTAACTGATGAAGAAGACGTGAGTATGGACAAAGCGCCAGACGTCAGAATGGAACTCATAAAACCTGGGGAATTTTACTTAATTCAATGCACGTCAAGAAATATGGACAGAGCTTTGGCTTTTGTGGCCAAAGTAGAAGAAAAATTTGAAAATACACTGATAGTTAGTTTTATGAAGAAAAAGTCAGGGTTCAATAAATTTTTCTTTCCTGAAAAAGAAGATAAGTGGACTATATCAATATTGGATATCTTGACAAAGCTCCCATCACCCAATGATGTTGGAAGCACTTCCAGAACTGCTGCGATGTTTACTTTTAGATTCGATTTTTCAAGATTTAAACTTGGGTAATGTATGGCAACTACCCCCCTCATGGAGATCCATGAGGGAGGCCTTTGTTCATTAGTGGACGTTTTATGGCTGAAATGATGATGAATGAATGTATACTAATAAGAAAATAAGAAATGACGGATAATAATCTAAATGCTTACTGGTTACATGTTTGATTAATTGCATTTTATATTAGTTTCTAAGTTTGATTGATCTCAAGTACAAATTATATTGTGATAATTGAAGAATTTATAGTTCCTAGCAAATACATTTTAATAATAATAAGCATGTTTGAATAAATATATATTTTTAATACTATTATGGCCTTTTAAATCACAAGTCCAAAACTGCCCCAGTAGCGTCCCAAACTACCCCCCAAGGGGGGCAGATTGGGTCACTGTCAATTGCTTACTAAAATTAAATATTTACATATTCTACTCTATAAATATGTTTATTTTATTATTGTACTCTAAAGGTAAAATACAAAAATATGTTTTACTGCATAAAACGCACTAAAAACTTAAAAACCAAAAAATCTAAGACCTATAAGGTAAAAAGTGTCCTAATGTGCCTCCTTCTCCCCTACTAGATGACTGATATACTTAATACATTATACTACATAGATATATCCACGATCTGTATCTAGTATCGTCGTCGATAAATATCGAGCGTCCAGTCACTAATCGATATTTATCGCGTCAGTATTCGTTCTTTCTTTTCTCTCACGGTAATAGCCTTTCTCATTAATTTATCTTTTATAATCAAGTATGGTGTAATCAACTCCAGCAGATGTTCAAAGCGAGCATCGGGCATGCGAAAATAATTTTCATAGTCATCCATTTCTTGGTATTCCCGAATCTGAGTAAATAAATTCAGATGACTGTGTTATATGTGTTATACAGTGTATCCCTGGATAAAGTGCAACCCCGAAAGGGGGTGAAACTAGATCAAAAATTATCGACAAAAAAATAGAAAAAAAAAATTAAAAAAATTTCGTATATACTTTATTGATGAATTAAAATTTGTATTACTCACTAATGACTCTATTTAATAAAAAAATGATTTCTTCCAAAGTAGTGGGTCTATTTTGTTAAAATAAAAACCATAATCATGTCAGATATGTGACAATGACGATAAAATAACAAGTAGCTCACAAACGAGTGGCTATCGTGACTTAAAGTTTAATTTTTGTATTAAAATTACATTTTTTATGCTGTTTTTTTCAAATAATTTCCAAAAATCTTAAAATTAAGCCTATAATACTAGATATTTTTATGACTTTTTATTATTTTCTATCATAATAGCTTTTAAATAAAAAAAAAACCTACGGTCTAACATAAAAAATGCGCTGGCTAGGAGCTTTTAAAGTTGACCACTGATTACGTCACCACTCAGGTAGAGACACTTGTTTTTACTGCTCAGGTAGTATTAAAAATCAAATTTTAGTTACAACATTTTTATTTAACTTATTACATGTAAGTATGAAATAAGGGTTTTGTTTAATGCATTAAATGCTCAAAATGGCTTCCTTGTTGTTGTAGGCACATTGCCACACGAAGAGCGATTTGCTGTGTGGCTCTAAGCACCATCTCTGGGTCACTTCTTATCTCATCGGCACATCGCATGATTTGATCTTGTAACTCTGCCTCGGTGTTTACGGTCGTTCTGTAGACTCTTTGTTTCATAACACCCCACAGAAAATAGTCTAGGGGTGTCAGGTCAGGTGAACGTGCCGGCCACCCGACTGGTCCATCCCGGCCGATCCATTTATTAGCGTAGTTTTCGTTTAAAAAACTTCGCACATTGCGCCCGTAGTGCGCAGGGCATCCGTCCATCTGCAAATACATCTGCTGCCTTGTAGCCAGCGGAACATCTTCCAGCAGTAGTGGCAGATCGTCTCTTAATAAGCTTAAAAAACTTTCGGCATTTAATGTTGCGGGTAAAATAACTGGCCCAATCAGCGTGTCGTCTATTAGAGCTGCCCATACATTAACTGAAAATTGCACTTGAAAAGTAGACGCCCTCTTTAGGTGTGGATTTTCCTCGGACCATACATGTAAGTTTCTGCAATTTGTGATTCCATTCCGGGTGAATTTCGCTTCATCCATCCATAAAATATTTTTTGGGAATTGTGGATTATTTCTAATTTTTTGTTGAATCCACATAGACATTACGCATCTTGCACGATTGTCTACATTTTCATGCAAATGCTGTACTCGCTGATAATGATATGGATGCAATCCCTTCTTTTTCAAAATTCGCCATACGGATGTTTTTGATATACCGTGACGCAAAGCTAAGCGTCTAATGCTGGTTGTGGGATCAGCAAACAAATCGTTTAAAACGGCCTCTTCTATGGAATGGTCAATAATGGTAGCTTGTTGCTCACGGCGATCTCTTGCTAATCCAAGTCCGATGTTGGATAACTTTCGGTGAACTTCTTGGAAATTTCGTGCTGACGGTACAAGTCTGCTCGGAAACGCATATATGTATGCAGAACGAGCGACTGTTGTGCGTCCACGTGACATACCATAATAATAATGAATGTCAGCGATTTCTCGCGGAGAGAACTCAGTCAATCGCGGCATCTCCACAACACAACAAAGTACAGTCAAAAACGTAACAAAAAGTCAATAACAAAACAAAAGCAAAACAACGTAACAAAAACTTGAAGGCGCAGTAAGGTACGGTAGACGGTAGCAGCGGCGAGAATATCAGAGCGACTGGCGAGTGGCGGGCGGGCGTGCCTTGTTGTGAGTCCTGTTTCGATCCCCACCCTTCATCTTTCATAGAACAGGCCCAGCGACCATAATCTACAACAATAGAAGTTAAAAAAGTGTCTCTACCTGAGTGGTGACGTAATCAGTGGTCAACTTTAAAAGCTCCTAGCCAGCGCATTTTTTATGTTAGACCGTAGGTTTTTTTTTTATTTAAAAGCTATTATGATAGACAATAATAAAAACTCATAAAAATATCTAGTATTATATGCTTAATTTTAAGATTTTTGGAAATTATTTGAAAAAAACAGCATAAAAAATGTAATTTTAATACAAAAATTAAACTTTAAGTCACGATAGCCACTCCTTTGTGAGCTACTTGTTATTTTATCGTCATCGTCACATATCTGACATGATTATGGTTTTTATTTTAACAAAATAGACCCACTACTTTGGAAGAAATCATGTTTTTATTAAATAGAGTCATTAGTGAGTAATACAAGTTTTAATTCATCAATAAAGTATATACGAATTTTTTTTAATTTGTTTTTTCTATTTTTTTGTCGATAATTTTCGATCTAGTTTCACCCCCTTTCGGGGTTGCACTTTATCCAGGGATACACTGTATAAGTTTCTCTATCTTGAAACCAATGTTTCGCCCATTTTTTTCGCTATATACGTCTTTTTAATGCTGTCGCTAATACATATAATAGCAATGCAAGCTTTATTTATATTGTCACTCATACTCATAGCTTTATTTAATGTAATACGAAACCACAGAACAGAGAAAACTGTTCTATGTACGAAACGTACGAGTGTACCACAGAATTTTTATATAAATATTCTGTGAGTGTACTCAATTAGCCTATGTTCAGATGAACGCACGGCACCGCGCGGTTGACTCGGCGCGCGGTTTGAGATTGTAACAAATCAATATTGTTGTTTACATGACTGCGCGGCAACGCGCGGCTTAAGATCTACAATCCTGTATCGAACTGTTCAGATGACCCGCGCGGCACCGCGCGTTCATCTGAACATAGGCTAAAATTTACCGTGCGTCGTACTCACACAGTAGGTACTGACGCGATTCTTATCGTATCATTTCAGCCATAAAACTGATAAAACGTCCACTGATGAACACAGGCCTCCCTCATGGATCTCCATGAGGGGTAGTTGCCATTCTCACCACGCTTGGCAGGCGGGTGTGAGCGCAGTATCGGATGTTGATACACGGATAGACGCTGCTGCCCATCTTCCGGAGGTATCGCTTAGCAGGCTCTTACTGCATCCATGGGCATGAGAGGAGGGGTATCATTCTACTGCCGGCACCCCACGGCGGCTCTTATCGTATGTGTAGTAGGTAGGTATACCAAAATATTACTAGATAAATATCACGTTAAATATCGCGATACATATCCAGCGTGTAGCATTCGCAAGTATTCGGCATAATGTATCATTTTATTGGTGAAATAATTTTGAAAATCGGTCCAGAAGTTTTTGAGTTAATTCGTTAGCGTTACAAACATACAATATTATTACAGTTCTACCAGTTCTACGCAATAATCTCAAAGATATGAAACATGAATGATTTTCTTCTTCTTCTTCTCCCAAATAACATACCTTTAACAATTTTACCTAATAATTTTAATATTAAAATAGTTAGCGATTATACAAATTGTTATCTATACTATGTACCTTATATATAAATATTGAGATTATCTAGCCAAGACAAGAAAGATAAATAAATGGAAAAAAAAACTTATATCACTTTTACCGCCATCTGTTGTCGAGTAGCGAAACATTCTAGCACGTGCCGGCCGCGGTACATCGGCACCCTTTGACCTCTTTGTAGGAAGCCGCAAACTGCCGCAAACTGTGGCCGCAAAGGATCGGCGTTGTGTGTCGGTGTCCTTTGAGCAAACGCCGAAAGGTAAATAAACATATTTTTATCCTCAAAACTTTTCATTCGGCGCGCGACATTCGTGAAGGAAGCACGTGTTTTAGTGCGTGAATACCTTCGGTTCGTTTTCGTGATATTTGTAAAAGGATTTATTTTGGTAAGTTTTAAGATTTTTCCAAAGACCTTGGTAGTTTCCTTCTTAGAACTCTTTTCCGGATCTTATGGTAGTTTCATAAGTTTTATATCAAAAAGATGTTGGATTTACCAGACGAATTATTTACTAGCCTCCGCCCGAGCTTTTACATTTCATTTTAATTCAGTTTTTTCATCATCATCATCATCTCTGCCTAGGACGTACTGCTGGCCTCCCTCATGGATTATTTATCAGGAGGGGTAGTTGCCATACTCGCCCCGCTTGGCAGGCGGGTTGGCGAGCGCAGAACAGTGTTGAAACACTAAAAGACGCTGCTTCCCATCTTCCGGAGGTATCCCTAGCAGGCTCTTGTCGAAGATTTCTTTCCGGATCCACGGGCATTAGAGGGGCGGTAATTCTACATCTATCGCTTTCCCATACCGTCAAATTTTATCAAGATCCGTTTAGCCGCTAAGCCTTCTAGAGAAACTCATTATAATCATCTTATCCGTATGACATCTGTGGTATGGTTCCATGAGAGAAGCGCAGTGGACACTGGTCATATGCTTCCCTCATGGAACTTCAGTACTACTGGTACTACTAAGTGCTGCGGTTGGAAGCGGCCTGCACCCACCTCCGACTGCTGTCTTCACCACTGGTGAAGACAGCAATCGACCTGGTGAATCACCAGGTCGTCTGTCATCTTATAGTTGAGCGTTCTATGCTGCGCTTGCCGCTGGCCTCTGTAGCTGTGCCTGTAGGTGGTGGCCTCTATTGAGAACTTTTTCGACCACCATCTTTCATTACCTACACAAAGATTTAAATTAATATTTGTACATGTACCTATTTTCGACGTGCCGTGATTGTAGCCGTGGGGCGGTAGAAGCCGTAGTAGAATGTTGCCCCTCCTCTCATGCCCGTGGATGCAGTAAGAGCCTGCTAAGGGATACCTCCGGAAGATGGGCAGCAGCGTCTTTCCGTGTATCAACTTCCCGTACTGCGCTCACCAACCCGCCTGCCAAGCGTGGTGAGTATGGCAACTACCCCTCATGGAGCCATGTGAAGGCCTTTGTTCATTAGTGGACGTTTTATGGCTGAAATGAAATGATGATTTTCGACGACCTGTGAATAATTCATAAATTTTTCAACAACAAAGGCAACATCATTGATCTGATGATGATGATGATGAGCAGATAGGTATGATCATTAGTTCATTATAACAGTATTTATTATTTATCCTACTAATTTTATAAACGCGAAAGTTTGTAAGTATGGATGGATGTTTGTTTGTTACTCTTTCACGTAAAAACTACTGAATGGATTTTAATGAAACTACAACCGGCACCCCTCAGCAATGGTCCCTTTACTGTTATAAAATAGATAGGTACTTAAATTATTTCAGTACCTACATACATATATATTTATTAATTAGTATTTTTGGGACCTAGTATGTTTTTTACTTTCTACATAAAATACCTCTGTTTTAATAGTTATTAAAATACTTTTTGAGCCTTTGTTTACACGGAAGTTTGCAAGTATAAATTTAATTTTTTTTCAATTATCAAGCAAAGCAAGCACTACTTGCTAAAATGTCGTCACTTCCGTCAAACTTTTACTGAAAACTTTTTGTAAAATGTAAATAGATCTATGAATTAATTTTATTTATCTTGATTTTCCAGACATAAAGATGTATCATACGAATAGTAAGCTTGACAACATGCATCGGTTTCCAAGATCCGGCGAAAGAGGTGAGTTTTATTATTTATTTTGTTAATAGCTGTAGTAATGAAAAGTTACTCGAAAACGCCATGAAAATGCTTGAGTACATTGGTTAGTAATGTTAGCATAAGTGTTTGTTTTTAGTGGTGTCTACTTACCTACGATTCATGGAAAATTTGTAGGTAGGGTAACTCTTTGCATTTTATATAACTAACAGCATCATACAACTAGATAGACAGCAATTCGATAGGAGTAGGAAAGCATAGCGATAAGCGAATCTATGTGACTACGGATTATGCTATCTGTGCTGATCATAGAAAAAAATAAACTGTTTTTTCTTTGGTGCCGATACCTGGCCTGCATAATCCACCAGTAGCTGTGAGAAAGCAGGTTCAAATCCTCAGCTAAAATGGCTACGGGAGCTGCGTTGCCAGTTAACAAAAATCCCGATATCCCTTGCTTAGTTACAAAGTTTTCTTTAGAATCAAATGGAGGTATAGGTATACTCGACATACTTGTTGCAATAATAAAATATGACTAATACATTTCAAAACTTTTTCTTAGTTCTGTTATTTATTAGTGCCTTCTCAATTTCTTGAACTCCCAGGTTGACTGGTAGAAAATGCTACTAGCATTAAGTCCTCTGTACATTGTGCACAAGTATTACATTATTATTATTTCAGACATAAAACGTCCACTGATGAACACAGGCCTCCCTCATGGATCTCCATGAGGGGTAGTTGCCATACTCACCACGCTTGGCAGGCGGGTTGGTGAGCACAGTATGGGATGTTGATACACGGATAGACACTGCTGCCCATCTTCCGGAGGTATCCCTTAGCAGGCTCTTACTGCATCTCCATGGGCATGAGAGGAGGAGTATCATTCTACTGCCGGCACCCCACGGCGGTGGGGGGTTTGTTTGTTTTATATTTAAGTATTACATACTTAAATATAAAACAAACAAAATTATTGCATTCATGTTTACATTAAAGCTAAATCTAGTTAAACATGAGCTATTGTGGGGTCACAGCAGTTTATATAGGTACCAGTAGGTACATAAAAGTCTACTTCAACAAATAATGGTTTTATATTACAGGTACTCTTAATGTTAAGACCTATGTAGATGTATTCAATATTGTATCATACTTTCAGACATGTTCCAAACGCCGTTCACCTTCAACCAAACAACCACGGCCCATTCGTCCAGCTCAACAGAAACATCACCAGATTCATTCCCAGACCTCACTCCACACCAGTTCCCAGATTTCCGTCTTGAAGATACAAGAAAACCAGATTTTTATAGACGAAACCTCAACAGAGAACATGAAAATCAACCTAGACATAATAGCTTCAGATCTGAGAACATGTACCAATCTCAACGAAGACCAGAAACAGCTTTTGAACCAATCAGACCGTTTGAAGGTCATATGCTTCCAGAAATGGCATTTGGAACCCAACGCCCGGATCTCAGCAATTTTACACTCACTGAGCATATTTATGACACTCCACTGATTAGTAAACGCCAACGGCCAATCATGGGCAGGAACATCATGGCTACCAATGAGCCACAGAAGCCTATAGGTGAATTTCCTTGGCAACTAGACATGGCTCAGACACCACCTAAGTCCCTTGAGAAATACCCACCAAATATGTATGAGCTGTTTCCATCCGAAAACAAAGGTTTTGAGTTCCCATCCCCAGTGAAGAGCTCCAACACGTCACCACAGCTAGGTACACCACCAAGGATCCCCATGACTCCGAGAACATCCACACCGGTCACACCGCCACAAAAATCCCCATTCTCCCAGAGGGTGTCGACACCATTCAAAGAACCACTGATCGGGCCGAACATGTCTTTCACATCGAACTATGGGGCTTCAAAGATGTGTACGTTCTGCAGGAAAAATGGAGAGACACCGCTGGTGTATATGACTCATGCGGTCAAGGAGAAGGTGGGAAATAAGAATGTGGTGACATGTCCGATACTGAGGTCCCATGTTTGTTCCACTTGTGGAGTATCCGGTGACAATGCACATACCATGTAAGTATTCTAAATATGTTTTATAATGAGGCACACTACTGAACAGGCCTTCCTCATGGGTTTCCATGAGAGGTAGTTGCCATGCTCACCACGCTTGGCAGGCGGGTTGGCGAGTGCAATACGGGATGTTGATACACGGAAAGACGCTGCTGCCCATCTTCCGGAGGTATCCCTTAGCAGGCTCTTACTGCATCTACAGGCATGAGAACATTCTACTGCCGGCACCCCACGGCAAGTGTTATAGGTACTAGATGATTAATAGATTCATCATCATCCACAACCTGACTTAGACATTCATTTATTTACTAAAGAGCACATATATGTACATTTTAAAAGACAAAGAAAACATTTACAGTTTATGCATAGTTTATACATAAAAGAAAACAGCAATTGAGTTGCAGTAAAATAAATAAATTGCCGTGGGGTGCCGGCAGTTGAATTTTACCCCTCCTCTCCTACCCGTGGATGCAGTAAGAGCCTGCTAAGAGACACCTCCGGAAGATGGGCAGCAGCGTCTATCCGTGTATCAACATCCCATACTGCGCTCACCAACCCGCCTGCCAAGCGTGGTGAGAATGGCAACTACCCCTCATGGAGATCCATGAGGGAGGCCTGTGTTCATCAGTGGACGTTTTACGGCTGAAATGATGATGATGAAAATAAATAAAAGCACTTCACCCACTGCTGGGCTTGGGTATGGCCTCCCTTAGTTTGTGGGTCCACCACGAACCGGTGCCAGTACGCCCTGCGACATGTACATTTCTTTATAATCATAATCATAAATCATTTATTGCGAGAAATATGGTTACAATTATTATCTTAAATTTAGGGATAGTTTCACATATTTCACCATTACATGGCATGCAAAATTACACAAAATAAATTAAGTTATTGGATGTCACTAGATAACAATCATGATTCAATACGTCAATTAAATTGATTATTTAATACTTATTTAATGTCCATAAATTCATAAATATAATAAGAAGACCGTTGAAAACCAGCGTTATAGTAATGGCTATTGTTTTTAATAGACTTTAAAAAGGAAGAACCTTCTTTTTGAAGTTGGTTAAAAACTGTACCCACTCAGTTATAGTTATAAGCCGCTACTATAACGCTGGTCTTCAGTAATGTCTTCTATATATTTCATATTTCATTTATTTTGCTTTACATGTACATATTTTATACATATACATAGCTTAGATCTAAAATAGCCTTAAGTAAGTACATGTACCCTGCAAGGGCACTGCGATTGTGTGATATATTTTTTATGTTCACCGATTTTCTAAGACTTCGCTGTCCGTCTGTCTGTCCGTTAACCCACCACAGGCTATCTCATGAACCGTGATAGCAAAACAGTTGAAATCTTCACAGATGATGTATTTTTAATGCCGCAACGAATACTAAAAACAGAATAAAGTAAATATTTAAGCGGGACTCCCATACGACAAACGTGATTTTTTTGCCGTCTTTTGTTCGACATTAATAAAAGCTGTATTACACTACACGGTATTCAGGGCCCGGTAGTTAGGGCGCCCTAATCGCCCTAACTACCAAGCAAGGCTTGCCGGGTCCGACCGGTCGCTCCTCTAACTCTTATTACACCACTTAGTTAGGGTAAGGGTCCCTGAATATCGTGTAATGTAATATAGGCTTGTTACCCTTCCTCTCATGCCCATGGATGCAGCAAGAGCCTGCTAAGGGATGCCTCCGGAAGTCGGGCAGCAGCGTCTTTCCGTGTATCAACGTCCCATACTGCGCTGACCAACCCGCCTGCCAAGCGTGGTGGGTATGGCAACTACCCCTCATGGAGATCCATGAGGGAGGCCTGTGTTCATCAGTGGACGTTTTATGGCTGAAATGATGATGATGACCAAGCTAGGCTTGCCGAGTCCGACCGGTCGCTCTAACTCTTAATACAACACTCTTAGTTAGGGTAAGGGTCCCTGAATATCGTGTAATGTAATACAGGCTTAACGGCAACAAGTAGACGCTTGAAATATTAACAGAATATTTACACACGTTGGTACGGAACCGTTCGTGCGCGAATCCGACTGGCCGACTGGCCGTGGGGCGCCGGCAGTAGAATGTTGCCTCTTCTCTCTTACCCATGGATGCAGTAAGAATCTGCTAAGGGATACCTCCGGAAGATGGGCAGCAGCATATTTCCGTGTTTTTTTCACTACCCTATACTGCGCTCGCCAACCCGCCTGCCAAGCGTGGTGAGTATGGCATCAACCCCCCCTCATGACAATACAACAAAAAACTTGGAGATCAATGAGGGAGGCCTTTGTCCAGCAGTGGACGTCCTACGGCTGAAATGATGAATGATGAATTGTTGTCATTTTACATAATATTTTTTATTGTATTCTTTGTTTTATAAACCGAGCGAAAGTCGGGACTTTCAATCCGAAGATCGTGGGTTAGATCCGGCTGGGCACCAATGGATTTATTTATCGTGTGGAAACCCGCGGCTTAATCAGCTACTCGTTTTTTCCTCTAATAGCCGTGGGGTGCCGGCAGTAGAATGTTACCCCTCCTCTCATGCCCATGGATGCAGCAAGAGCCTGCTAAGGGATGCCTCCGGAAGTCGGGCAGCAGCGTCTTCCCGTGTATCAACATCCCGTACTGCGCTCGCCAACCCGCCTG
Organism: Pasiphila rectangulata; assembly: GCA_963082625.1. NCBI lineage: Eukaryota > Metazoa > Arthropoda > Insecta > Lepidoptera > Geometridae > Pasiphila > Pasiphila rectangulata. The sequence goes on along the minus strand of OY720261.1, from coordinate 10,415,693 downwards.
CCAAGCGTGGTGAGTATGGCAACTACCCCTCATGGAGATCCATGAGGAAGGCCTGTTCAGAAGTGGACTTTTTACAGCTGGAATGATGAATAGCTGGCTAAGCTGTGAGGATGGTAAAGGTGCTGGGGAAGCGTAATCCATCTAAATGAATCTCAATGTCCCAGGCACTGCAGCACCCCATACAGTAAAAAATACTGTAAAAATCATCTAAAATAGATGACATTTGTTTATTTGTTTCTTTGTGACACAAAATATGAATGTTTCTCATCTTTTCTTAATAATAATTAATAATTTTCCGGTGGGAGGGTATACCCATCATACAGGTTTTACCTAGTTTGGGTGCCTATGTGTTTAGTTCTGGATAGTATATATTCTATTTGACGAGCTCTGTGGCGCAGCGGGCGAAGGTCCGCCTGCGACGCCAGGGGTTGCGGGTTCGATTCCCGCCTCGGGACAAGTCCGCCTGCGACGCCAGGGGTTGCGGGTTCGATTCCCGCCTCGGGACAAATGTCTGCATGATCTGCAGATATTTATTTGTTCAGGGTGTTCTGGGTGTTTTTCTATATTATAATGAAAATATATATCTATGTGTATTAAGTATATCAGTCATCTAGTACCCATAACACAAGCTCTGCTTAGCTTGGGGCTAGATGATGCTGTGTGATTTGTCCAGCAGTATTTATTATTATTTATTAATTATAAATAAATGATCTCTATCTTTAATAATTTATTGTATTCCAGCACATACTGCCCAGTACTCCGGAGCGGGAACAACGGGCAGCCGCTACAGTCCACAACCATCACACTGAAGAACACAAGAGTGAAGAGTAACGGTAGGCGTAGATATTAGTGCAACCGACACTGAGCAGTGCGGTTGATACAGACAACTGAGCTGCCTCTTGTCCACTGGAGCGGAGATAGGAAGAGTGGAACTGACCAAATAGGCATGTTGACAACATATAAAAATAAAATTCTATTTAGTCTGTTTATTTGGCTTTTTAAAATGAATAAAACAATGCTTAGATAAGGCGCATTGAAGTTTAGGAGTTGGGGCTTGTGACGTCAGAACTCGGTCATAAACGGTGCCGTTTCACGTCGGTGCGTGACGTCACGCTATATTTCGACGCGAGTTTTTATGCAATTTGAATGGTTGGCTGGCTCCACTCTTTGAATTGTCTTTTTTTTAAACAATACTCAAAAGTACTATAATTTAAAATGATTTAATAATTCAGCTTACAATATTATGCTATTGGTATGTATATTTTTTATTTTCCATGGAATATATATAATTTTTATAGTAATGTTATCATAAAATGCTTTAGGTCACCAATTTTAACTAGTCTCATATTTAATGTAATGATGAACGTAGAACGACTTATGCGCCATTTTTAACTGCTTTCACATTTGATGTAATCATATAACAACCTAAGTAGCTTAAACAGTAATAAAATAGTTGATATAAAGTAGTATTTATAACAATGATCTCTATCAACTTGTATGTGATGTGTATTTTTAATCCTAAAACGACACAAGTCGCTAATTTTAAAAGGTCTACCCATGACAATAATTTAATATTTGATATAAAGAAGTACTTATAATTATAAAGTTGGTTTATAGAAGTACTTATAACAATGATCTCTAATAACTTGTATGTGCTGTGAATTTTTAATCTTAAAACGACACAAGTCTCTTTTCAAGTAAATTTTAAAAGGTTAAATAGTGTAGTACCTACAATAACAATGATCTCTACTTACTTGCATGTGCCTTGAATTGCTCAACATAATTTTAGAGAAAATGCAGGTTATTTAATAAATAAATTAGTTATAATTTGAAGAACCAAGTTCTGCTACATAATAGTCTTTTCTATACTTTCGTGATCACAACATATTACTATATTGGATTATTGGGTATTTATCGCGTAAATACCTTTATTTTTATCCTGACGCTTCGACCGGATTGCACCAGGTCGTGGTCTAAAAAAATTAGTACCTACCTACTTAATAATAATAATTTGATATCTATGTACATTATTTTAACTTCAAAATGTTGACCTTGTGTGTACTATCTTATACAGATATTTGGCTCAATATTGTTATATCTATCTAACAGTGTTATACATATAATTTTGACTGTCTGTGAACTAGAGTCCGTGCCACCACTAAGTCCGATAAACGCGGCGCTGCTATCATTGAACTAAATACAGAAAAGAAAACATACTGTACTGTAGTTTAGTTTTGTTTTAGTTAAGACTTCTGTGGTGGCTCAGACTCTATTGGACTTGTGTATATTTTAATGTTTATTCTCATTGTATAACTTTTGAAACTATTGTGGTTGTGATTAATATAATGCAATATTTACGGGATAACTACCATGGTTCGAGTGGAAATATCGGGAAACTCAACACTCATATCGTGGTAGATATATCCTGTAAATATTCTATATAATATTCTCATCATTATTTTTTTTCTATATTTTCACTCAAACTTGACTGTTTTCTGTTAAACTATAAATAATATCGTGTATTTCTGATGTTTGACCTCTTAGCAATACTTTTTGACATAATTTAGTAATCAGTAGCTATTAGTGACAATTTTTACTTATAAATCATGCTTACTTTTGACTATTTTACTTTAAACATTTTTATATCTGACTAAAACTTTACCATTTTCGTTTTTACATTTTGTCTAATTGTTTATTTTAACCATAAAAGAGTGAATAACATTTTTTGAACACAACTTTACATTATGTATATATTTTTTTAATATTACAATGACAATTTTTCCTTGTAAATCATGCTTACTTATTTTTGACTATTGTATTGTACTCTCAACATTGTTCTTTCTGACTAAATCTTAACCATTTTTATATTTTGACTAATTGTTTGGATTGACCATCAAAGAGGTAAATAACACAACATGATTACACAACATCATGATTATATATTTTTTTAAATTACTGTTACAATTTTGACATGTAAATCATGCTTACTTATTTTTGACTAAATGGGTATGACCCTACAAGAGGTGACTCATTTTGAACAACACCTTAACATTTTAATATGCATGGTATTCAACATTTTACCCATGAAAAAGGTGAGGTTCATGTTTTTAATCACTTCTTATCGTCTAATTCATGAGGAAATAGATAATATTATCATCATGTTAGAGTGTGATAACTATTTTTTATGGTTTAGAGCAGTGGTTAACCTATGGTCTGCTAATCCGATTTTTATTAGGTCCACTATGAACTAATCAAAATCTGCTTACTATTATTACACTTCTTACTGTCCACATGCTCCGAACCACATGTAGAATTTAGCGTGGAACATAACTAATAGTGTCTTTAAACGCAAAATTGTTATACATTGCATTTTCATATTTCTGGGTTGTTTAACCTCTTAGCGGTCCGTGCGACTACAAAAGTTTGTCAAATGGTACCTCATTTGTAAAAGGTTAAGAACCCACTGGCTTAGAGTAATGAAACAGAGATGAAAATATCTTCAAGATTATGTATCATGTCTAGTATAAGATATAGTACCCTGTATAGTCTTCATTGATTTCGTTGATGTGGACCCAAAAATAATTTAAAGAGTTATGTTTTTAAAATTATAGTGAACTATTGTGTAAATGGTTAAAATGAAAGCGCCAAAATTTATGGAAACATGTTAGTTTTCTATGAGATTTTCCGTTGCCGCAATTGGACGCTAGAGGCGCTGTACCAAATCATTTTTAATATTAAAATGACAATAGCTATAATGTCATTTTAGTCCGTTTTACTATATTTTAATAAGTTTTAGTTAGGATATGTGCCAACAGAATTATAACATTAAATAGTTTCGTCTAGTTATAATTCAGATTATTTATGATTTTAAGTGAGTTTTTGTTTATAAAAAAACAATTTATTATTTAAGGTTGATTTATGTACAAGTTCTTTCATACTACCATTGATTGAGAAATGAGCATAATTTCATACATTTTCCACAAAATATTGGTCACGACCTAGGTTTTTTTAAGTAAGAAAAACAAATACTTGAATTGCAGTTCTGTATCAATTATTTGGCAAATATAAACTATTAGACCAGAATCAACAGATTTTGTGTCTATTCATGAAATATGTATTAAAAAATTATTATATTTCAAACTTCCAAATATGAACTGATTTTGAGGGGTATGAAAGCAAAAATAGAACATTTATGTTCTGGTTACGTTTTTGCTTAAAGTACCTATATACCCCAAAAATGTAAAATGCCGAAACTACGTACAAACTGTATGAAACTCTATGAAACTATTAATTTGATATTGCTTCACTTACCAAGTGTATGAATGCATGGAAAAAATATAGAAATGTTAGGTTGATATAACTGAATTTTAATTAATTAGAAATAATTTATCTCTTTCAGTCTTTTTATAATATTTAAACATTTTGAGAACTAGATGATTCTAGTTATTTTGTGTACTTTGAGTACCACTTTTTAAGTTTTTAAAGTGCATGATTTTCTATTAAATGGTTTTAAAATAATAAACATATTTTTATTTAATAACTGGGCTGAAAATGCTTCACCATTACTCTCTTTCCCTTTTTCTCTCTATACATCTCCGCCTGGATCTGCCTCATGTATGTATCTCTAAGCACAAGAAGTTGCCGTAGGTACATACCACGCTTGGCAGGCGGGTTGTCGAGCGCATTACATACACGGAAAGTCGCTGCAGGTATCCATTGACAGATTATTCTGCATCTATGGGCAGAGAGCTCTCCTCTGCCCGAAGAATGTCTACTCTAATTACCTACTTGTGCTTCATTCATTAATTTGCGATAAAATCGCTATTGAATTATTGTTTATCTACAATAGGTATTCCTCTGATTATAGCCAACTAAGCTGAGCAAGTCTAAATGTCCCTGGCATTGCAGCGAGCATACAGCATGAATACCAGTTGCTGACGCTGTATAAATCTATCATATCTTAATAGATGTACAAGAAATTAATTGATTCAGTCGTGACTGCGGAAATCCATTACAATATCTAAATGAACAACATGAAGTCTGTTCGCCGCCGGTCGAAGAGACGACACGTGACGTGTCTCTTCGACCGGCGACGTGTCACACGTCCAGGGAGCGGTAATGTTGTTCGTTATTGGACAACTAGGTACCTCTGTGTGTGTCTTCGTTGTTTCTTGTGTGTTCCGTGACGAACGGGCAGCCGTTTTCTCCTGAAGGTGCCTTGTAGAGGCGAAACACGTGTCGAAGAAGTTCTTTTTCGAGTGTTTTTCAAGCGTTCATTAGCATTAGATATAGGTTAACGGATTTGTTACTAAATATTTCTAGTTCATATACTTGATGCCGTGGGGTGCCGGCAGTAGAATGTCACCCCTCCGGAAGATGGGCAGCAGCGTCTTGTGCGCGTCCGTGTATGAACATCCCGAACTGCGCTCGCCAGCTCGCCTGCCGAGCGTGGTGAGTATGGCAACAACCCCTCATGATCTGTACTTGGATCCCTCATGGACTTAGGGGCCGTCTCCACGAGCGAGGGAATCGTGGCGATGTTATCGTCGTGCCACGTATTTCTATAGCGCGGACTCGTCGCGATTATCTCGCTTGTGGAGACGGCCTCTAAGAGAGTGTATAGAAATACGTGGCACGACGATAACATCGCCGCGATTCCCTCGCTCGTGGAGACGGCCCCTAAGTCCATGAGGGAGGCCTATGACCAGCAGTGTATACGATGTACGACTAGTTTGGTGTTATTTTACTTTTAAAACTGTAATTTCAATTAAATAAAAAAGCGGTTAATAAATTTACATCTTTAGCTGCGTCCCCAGTAGGCAAACTGTTAGCCGCCGACTGAGTGTGCCGCTTTGTGGCGACATTCGAGTCAGCTGCAAACTCAGATCAATTTGCCGGCGTCGCAAACTAACTGTTATGTATGAGTTAGCCACCTATTTAGGTCGACCGACTGAATCTTCACTTTACCACCTACTTTGTACGAAGTGAGCGTGTTTGTGACTATGAATATTTTTGAGTTAGGTAATCTAGAGGTGATGGAAGAGGACAAATATAAAAAGAAGCACTGGTAATTGGCACCTACGTTATATTTTATATTTTTAATAAGTTTCATCACTTCAAACCGAAATTCAAAATTCTGTGTAGGGGACATTGTCTTCATTTCCGGTAAAATATTTAGTAGAAAGTTCATATCCGGATCGTTTTCTATTTTTTTATCCATCGATTTAAGTAGTGCCTCCTGAAACACAGTCAGTTTTGTTAGTTTTGGGGTGCTGTGTTTGTTTTCCGAATTCGTAGAAAAACTCATATCATTTTCATTAATCTTAGCGCTGTTGCCATAAGTCTTGTTGCTAGATGTCTGGTTAGCTCTAGAAACATTTAAAAACTGCAACATATCCAAGAATGGTGTCTTGCGTTTTTTTCGTGCCCCACTTCCAGTTTTATGTGAGGGATCCTTATTTTTTTCTCTGGAGTGATAGTCGCGTAACCCTTTCCATTTTTTTTGTAGCTCTTGTACTGAAACAAAAATGAAAATAAAATAATATTTACCTACTTATTACAGCAAAAACAATATGAAAATGTTCGCAGGGTACAATTTTTCTCCCACTGCAGAAAAGAAAGCATTAAGTGAATTTGCAATTTCTGACGGATCTTCTGTTAGACAACTTTAAAAACTACTTTCGTAACGAGAGAAAATTACCATGGCAAGATAAATATTTGTAAGCTGTTATAGCTACAGGGCGAAATGGTGCAACAGTGTTTGTAAGACATTCGCTGTATGCGATTTATATTAGTTTTTTTGTCTTTATTGTCCCACTGCTGGGCAAAGGCCAAATCCCTCCACTCGTATCTAATAAGTATTACCACAGTATTACTCTCTCTTTCAGCCGTAGGACGTCCACTGCTGGACAAATGCCTCATTGATTACTAAGTACTAATTATGAGGGGTTGTTGCCATACTCACCACGCGTGGCAGGCGGGTTGGCGAGCGCAGTACAGGATGTTGATACACAGAAAGTCGCCGCTGCCCACCTTCTGGACGTAACCCTTGGCAGATTCTTACTGCATCCACGGGCACGAGAGGAGGGCAACATTCTAATGCCGTGATGGGCATTAGTATATTGTTGAAAAAATATTAAATAAATTAGAATGCAACTTACTTCTTTTTCTTTTAGTGTTTTCTTTTAAGTTTTGCCAATCACCGTATAGAGTATCAGCAATTTCATTCCAAGCGCTCTGCTTTAACACTCTGTTGCTGTACTCTTCACTCGACATGTTCCATATGCATGGTCTATTTCGTATTTCCGTAATGAATGTTTCCGTATCAAAGGACATCTTGGATTTTCTGTGGTGTGAGTTAGATTAGATATGTAAGCGATGCAAAAATCACTCGACCACACGCGTCGATATCGAGCATCGCTCCAGCCGTCCGCATGAACAGTTTGCGGCAAACTGAACTCACTAACTGCGTCGGCGAACAACGCGCCGCGGCGCCGATTGGAACCGGTTTTGCTGTGAGTTACTAGACAGTCGGCGCACGTAACGCTGCAAACTGCGTAGAGTCGTAGTGAGCGCAAAACTAGCAGACTGTGGACACTCCATTTCAAATATATGGAAGGGCGTAATAAACTGATACACCGCTAACTCAGTCGGCCGCTAACAGTTTGCCTACAGGGGACGCAACGCAACCTTAAGGCAGTAATAACATGACTGTACCTATTTTGTAACAAAAAGTTCCACAATAAAATATTTCTGATTCCGATAGCGCCTGAAGAAAAAGTATCATTTTTAAGCCAAGTATAATTTTATGCTCTTACAATTTAATTAGGCGTTGAGTTTGTTACAGTTGGCCCTTTGATAGAGATAAAGATAAAAAACGTTTATTTTGTTTCACACATTACAAATAATACAACAAAAATAAAAATATACAGACATGGAAACAAAAAAGGAAATCGCTCAGCATGTGCACAGTAGCGATGGCGCTACGTGCGCTGGTTTTCTGCGACACCTAGAGTGTGTGAGGTAGCGTTTGACACGTCTTAGTAGAACCTCTACCACCTCTACCTTCTTTGAGTTAAATTCCGAAATCTGTACATTGGGAAGGGTATTCTAAAGTGCATTTATTTCAATTTATGTTATCAGAATTAATAGTATGGACATAACTTTGACCGTGTCGATGTCGCGTCGAACTATAACTCAAAACTCCAAAATAACTACCAATACCTAGTAAAAGTGAAACTCATAGCTACTTAATCATCATAGATCACCAACGAAACAATGGTGATATGGATCTCAACTCGCAAGAGTAACAGGCCAAATCTTTTCTATTTTTAGTTTTATTCATGGCCAAACAGTAGCGCGTGCAGCTTTTGCACGAACCGTGCCGTATTAATTAATACCTGTGTTTTCTTTATGTCGTCTAAGGTTTTCTTCATAATCATAAAGAAAGTTTTTTTTTAAAGAGGTTTTACTTTAAAGTTTTCCTTTAAAATGGCAGGTCGGGCCTATGATTGGCCCGTAGATACGGAAAATCTTCCTGTAATGAAGATTGTGACTCCTAGAAATGTCTTGATGGCAGGCACATTTGGCATGTAAGTACCCGTGTGTCGAGTAAATCGGAGGAAACTACATAGGTAATTACAGTTACGGATGCTTTAGCGGATTTAAAGCCCAGTATATGTATTGTAAACTTGGATAAGGAGCGCGAGAGACAGATGTGACTGGAAGAGGTTGGAGGAGGCCTTTGCCAAAAAAGGGCAACCAGATATTAGTGTTGATGTCGTAGTGTAAAATAATTAAATTTAAGTAAAATAATATGTCTGTAATAAAGGCTTAAATAAATATGTATTGTAACCTCATGCTTATAAATACGGTGGACTCATTCTAAATGATTAAAGCCATTATGTTGAGAGATTAGTTGAGACAAAGGAAACAAAATGTTAGCCGATACTGTATTAGCGAATGTGTTGATTATTAAAGCCTTGATGTACCTACTATAACCTCTACGGCTACAAGATTACAACGTTCGCGTTCGACGATTTTTTTTAACTCTAGATTATTTACAATCAAAACGTCAACGTCAAAATGTCAATTACAAAAATGACAGACTACAGCTGATTTCATTCATTTCCTACCTGCTGCTGTCAGATCAATCAAAATAAATATCTATCTCGATGGCGCCGGTGGCCAAAAAATAGTCAAAATTACAGTAAAACAAAATAATTAAAAATGAGTTCAAATGGAGCTTTGAAAACCGTTGTCGGCGAGCAAACGTACGATGAATGCTGTCGGCCAGAGTTTATTTACGGAGGGCCCTTTATAAAAGTGGAGAAACCGGAGCCTTTTATGACCACAGCTACCCCGATTAACGTACAGCTGCAGGGAACTTATAAAAGGTAGGTTTTTTTTTTTTTTTATACATAATAATTCGAACTATTAAGTTTGCAGAGCTTGTGTTATGGGTAGTTTGCAGTTTCAAAGTTTCATTTTCTAGTTTTATATAATCCATTCTCAAGTGACCCTTTACGGCGTCAAACAGATTGACTAGGGATTAGAGCGATTGCTTGTCATTACCGACTTAGGTACTTATTTCTTAAATGCCGTTAGTATATAATAATTTTAAGCACCTTTTTACGCACTCTTGTAAACGCACCATGGTTCGCAACTAACAAAGAGATCCATGAGTATCTAGAGGTTCCGACAGTTGAAGAGGAAATAAAACTTAGAGGAAGCCGATACCTGGACCGCCTTAAAAGTCATGCTAATCCACTAGCAAGAGCACTACTACTAACAACCCACATGACACAAAGCGGTTGAAAAGAAGCCATGTGCTGGACAACCTGCTAGAATAAGGGGATACAAATCTGATGAGACTGAACCCCAAATGCGAGAAAATCCACCAACGCACCCGCCTATAGTAGACCAACTGATAGCGGATGAAAATACAAAAAAAAAAAAGCTCCTTTTTAACTACATATGTAGGTAAACTTTAACCCCTCATGATCGCATGGAGATTGATAAGGGAGGCCTATGTCCGGCTTAGGATGTCCTACGTCTGAGATTATGTGTCTTTTAATTGGAGAAGCTCAATAATACCCTTTATTGTACTACATGTTGTTAAGGACTGGAACCGGCTGCCAGAATCAGCTCTTTCAGTGAACAGTTTTAAAAATAGACTAGTTAAACATTTAAAATGCACTGACAATTAACTTGATGTACACACATCAGCTTAAGCTGCCTGTGTAATGAAATGAAATTTATTGTAGAAACTGTGTACAAAAAAGATCTTAAAAACTAGGTGAAACAACAGTTTATCTCGGACAACAGTATATCGGAGTTTTGTCTTAAATTTACTAGTAGGCAGTTCTCTTATATCTCTAGGAGTTTTGTTATATACTGTAACAGTCATGGTAGAGCAATTTTTCCCACTCAGTGCAGTTTTGTGTAAGGGCATTATTAAATAAAGTAAAAGTATCTTTATTGCTGAAATACATGTAAAATAATATGTTAACAATGTATTCTGCCGAGATTGACGTGCAACATTTTAATACAAAAAATTACATAATTTAGGTATTGATAGAATTAAAAACACATTGTAAAAAACAATAATTGTTGATGTCACCATTCCAAATGATCCAATCTCGTCATAGCCGAGAAAGATATCGCACCTCCAGTCGTAGACTGACTCAATTCAAAATTTGGGTGAATTAAGTTAAGTATACAGAACGACTCACAAAAGTGCGCTCTATTTAGTAGTAAATCATAAATAAACTGTAATAGCTCTCTGTTTCATAAAGTTATAGTGTGATTTATCAAAAACTGTCAAGGACCGAAACACATTTTCTTCATTTCCCAGAAAACATGAATTTTGGATTGAGTCAGTCTACGACTGGAGGTGTGATATATATTTTTTTCTTTTTTATTCTGTTTTTATTTAGGTACTTTGACTATCTGCCGAGAATGATAAGTTCAGCAAATATCTTGATTTGGCCCACGAGATTGCCACCATATGGGATGTTGAGGGACTATTGTTCCGATAGTTGTTTCCGCTAACGGACACAGCGAAGAGTCTCGTTCAGAGAGTTTTTCACTAGGCAGTTGGATCAAGAGTCAGATCCAAAAGGCAGTACTTCTTGTGATCAATAAGGGTGGCCTTTCACCAGCGCAGTGGATGTCCCAGCTGGAAGATAAAGGTGATGATGATGATGATGACAGTAATGGAATCCTGTTATCCCTCATCAGGGACATAGGGCTCTGAGAAGGGAATTTCACTTTTACAAGCACTTGGACAAGCTATTTATAATGAAAATAATTTAAACATTGAGCATATTCTGATAAGAATAAGCTATTATTATTTACTTACGTAACATAATTATCTAAGTATGAATTTTATTACATTGCAGTTTATCACTTGTGTCAATTTAATTAAGTAGGTACCTACCTAAGTATTACAAGATAATAATTCATAGTCTCAGCTGTAGGATGTCTATTTCTTGACTGACAACACTTGGCAAGCGGGTTGGCGAGCGCAGTACACAGTGTTGATACACGGAAAGACGCTGCTGCCTTAGCAGATATCCCTTAGCAGATTCTTACCACATCCACGGGCAATAATGGAGGGGCAACATACTACTGCGGCACCCCACGGCCCCAATACTTAATAATGAATAAACAAAAATACATAAACAGTGTTATGTTAATTCATTGGTGTTCTTGTAAAAACATCCAACGCACCGAATGAACCAATATTGTAAAACAAACATAATTTGTTACCTAATTTAGATTGAATACGCTAATTTCGCGCTTTCGAACATAGCCCGGATAGCTCAGTCGGTAGAGCATTGGACTTTTAATCCAAGGGTCCAGGGTTCAAGTCCCTGTTCGGGCGGGGCTTACTTTTTGCTTTATTGTCTTTTAGAATTTTTCACTACGAACAAATTAATCGCAAATGAATTTTAACATTTAAATTTTACCATTGAAGATGGATGATGAATAAAGACTAATAGAGCGTAAACAATCATTTAATTTTCATCCAAATTAGTATACGTATTATCTGTATCGATTTTAGCTACAACTGATTTTACGATGAAATTGAATTTAATAATTTTCTAAAAAAAAAAAAACTATTTTAAATAGTGCCTCAGCAACATCCATTGTTCAGGTTCAGTTAGTAATAGCATGGACCAAATATACACTAATTATTTGGTCCATGGTGAACAATATTTTTTTTCTGAAAAGGACACACGCAGCTCAACGTCTACGTTTGTATTGTTCCAGGAGTTTCGCCTACTACTCCCTGAAAGAACGTATGCCAATAATACTCACTAAAATAATTGATCACGCATCCAAAAAAGTAAGTACCTTTAGCATTATTCTATGTAGAGGATGACTTCGGTGAGAGCAGGATAGAATAATTTTAAAATCAATGAGCGAGAAAGGGACAACTGCTTAGTCTCGTCTGCTCTTTTGCACTTATTCGTTCTTCTATTATCTATCCTGCTCTGTCCTGCTGTCACTGTACTCATCTACATGAAATAGACTATAGTACCAAAACCAAAAACAAGTATGACTCGCGCGCCTTTCATTTCTTATCATCATCATCTCAACTTTAGGACTGGAGTCCACGCCCACTGCTGGCCATAGGCCTCCCTCATGAATCTCCAAGATCATAAAGGGGTGGTCGCCATACTCGCCGTGCCTGGCGAGCGCGGTACGGGATGTTGATACACAGAAGGACGCTGCTGTCCAACATCTGGAGGTATCTCTTGGAAGATTATAGATAAGAGAGAAGGGGCAACGTTCTACTGCCGGCATCGGCACCTTGCGGCAATGTCGCGGTGATTGAAAAAATAAATTTAATATAAGAAGTCAAAAGTTTGAAGAGTTTCATTTTCAACGACCGAAGGCACTAGCCTCAACAGGCAACCATCTTAAGTAAATGTTAATTTTAAAGATTAGGTAACTAAATAAATCCGATTTGTCAAATATTTTTTCCAGAACTACCAGGAATACGTGAAATACGTGGCCAAACTGAAGAGCGATCTAGTCACGAATAAAGAATACGATCTCTTCACAGTGGACACAGAAGACGCCAGGAAATGGAACACTTGGATACAGGAGTGCGAAAACAAACGTTACTTCACTAACGTCTGGGTCTTCTCTGAGTGCTACGTGTATCGGCGGCTGAGGGAAGGCTGCGAGCTTGTGTGAGTGCTAAACTTGACTGTTTGAAGTAGTATAACTAAATATACCCACGTAGTATTGACACCACGTAGTAATGACCACTTGAATACAGTAGTGCGAAAGCAAACGTTACCTACTTCACTTACATCTGGGTCTCCTCTGAGTGCTACGTGTATCGGCGGCTGAGGGAAGGCTGCGAGCTTGTGTGAGTGCTAAACTTGACTGTTTGAAGTAGTATAACTAAATATACCCACGTAGTATTGACACCACGTAGTAATGACCACTTGAATACAGTAGTGCGAAAGCAAACGTTACCTACTTCACTTACATCTGGGTCTCCTCTGAGTGCTACGTGTATCGGCGGCTGAGGGAAGGCTGCGAGCTTGTGTGAATGCTAAACTTGACTGTTTGAAGAAGTTTCACTAAAAATACCCACGTGGTAGTCATCTAAACTTGAATACAGGGACTGCGAACTTATGTGTGCTAAACTTGACTGCTTAGGCAAGATTCCCGAAGATTCTCATAGATTATGTTGAATTATGACAAAACTATCGTCGGCTGAGAGAAGGCTGCGAGCTCGTATGAGTGCTAAGCTTGAAAGTTTGAATTACTATAGTTAATAGTACTTACGTAGTAGTTAGCAGTACAGTAGACACAGAAGATGCCAGGATATGGAACATTTGGATACAGGAGTGCTAAAGTGAACGTTTCTTCACTATAATCTAAGTCTCTCTGAGTGCTACATGTATACAGCGCCACAGACAGACACACACACAGCGGTCAAAATTATACCCCTCATTTTCGTCGGGGTTTAAAAATAATAAAACTATGTTTTCTGTTTTCAGCAAAGGCCTGGATAAATTCGATCCCTTCGAAGACCAGAAGAACCAACAGTTTGCAAGCAGTCTTGAGGCGATGTGTGTGGCTGCTGACAGGGTAAGGACTCATCCTTTCAGCCACACATTGTGTGTGTGTGTGTATGTGTGTATGTGTGTGTGTGTCCGGTGACAGACAGTCTTAGTAATACGGTCCCACCCTATTAGGTACTAAGACTGTGTCTGTATGTATGTGTCTGTCACCAGACAGACGTTCAGCGTTTTGCTTTGAAAAGCCTAGCGTTAGTTGGCTACCTAAATTATACCAAACCAAAATTACTGTTATTCTCTTTCTAATTGCAGGTAGTTACAATGTTACCGCAGAGCGAAAAGGAGAAAAGAAAACTGGACTTTGTTGCACTACTGAAGGTGAATAAAACTATTTTGAACCGACTTCGAAAAGAAGGAGGCTACCAATTAGACTGTATAGTTTTTATATGTTTGTTACGCGATCGCTCCGACAATTTTGAATGGATTCTGATGATTATTTTTATTATTATTACAAGCTTTTATTTAGTTAACCAGCGCTCCAGCAGCCCTCGTGCTGATGTAGCAAATGCTGAGGGGTAGCCTTATTGTTTTCACCTCTCTGTCATGTAATTAAATAACTGTATCTGTAATGTAAGTGATTGTGATAACAATAAAACTTTTTCTATTCTATTCTATTCTATTCTATAGTTTCACCTCTCCCGATGTCTGTCTGCAATCGAAACTTGCAGGTTAGTGATCCAGTTCTCGGTTACCGATTGAGCTAAATTTTCCGTGGCGAAGGTTTCCGAAAAATGCCATTTTTGACCTTTGGTGACCTTTTGAGGTCACAATAACTCCGGTCCCTGTGAGCCTAGGATCACCAAAATCAATCAGTACCCTTCTCTCATTAAGACAGTGCTAACAAAAAAGGTTTCACGTAAATCGGTCAACGCGTTCGGTTGTAATCGTGTCATGCTCAGACAGAGAGCGCTATGCATAAAAGGGGGCTTAGCCCCCTAAAAAATTGAACTATTATGTATGACTTAGCCTGGACGAATCCAGCAGTATGTATTTATTGATACAATACGCTTCCTTTCAGCTTTGCCTATGGGCCAACAAGTGCGACCTATCCCTGACGGTCGGCGAAGACGTGACGTTGGCTGGATCCGCTTCTGTCATAGACCCCTTCCAAATGATCATAGATCTCAAGGACAAGGTGAAATCATTATTGTTTTGCACCATTCCACATCTACACAGTTTCTTCTTCTTCTTATTTTTTGGCTTCTGTGACTAGCTGTCACAATTCTGCCAGTGTCCGTACAATGATACTTTAATAAATTACATATTGTGTGTTCTAAAAGAGACACATCAGAAATTTTGACTAAATGATTAATCTATCTACACAGTTTGGGTACCAATTCCAATCCCCAAACAATAACTTATCGCACAGCATGCTATGTATATTTGAAGTCGTTTCAGCCGTAAACGTCCACTCCTGAACACGAGCCTCCCTCATGGAGATCCATGAGGGTATTTGCCATACTGATCACGCTTGGCAGGC
Organism: Pasiphila rectangulata; assembly: GCA_963082625.1. Taxonomy (NCBI): domain Eukaryota; kingdom Metazoa; phylum Arthropoda; class Insecta; order Lepidoptera; family Geometridae; genus Pasiphila; species Pasiphila rectangulata. The sequence continues at coordinate 10,400,105 of OY720261.1, read as the reverse complement.
GGGTTGGCGAGCGTAGTACGAGATGTTGATACACGGAAAGACGCTGCTGCCCATCCTTCGGAGGTATCCTTAGGCAGGCTCTTACTGTATCCACGGACATGAGAGGAGGGGTAACATTCTACTGCCGGCACCCCACGGCAATGATTCTGTGTGAATTGTCTTATTTTTATAAAAAAAAATATTTCGTACCATTTTACATACATAAATGAGTACTAATATCTAATATTCTTTACTTACAGGTTTTAGTGGACGACTCGGGCAAGATCGCGGATTCTGTGGTCGCGAAAGCAGAGGCCATGAGGAAAGCTATCGAAGGAGTGAGACTTTACCTACTAATCATCATCATCATCACCATCACCATCATCACCGTCAGAGGTTGATTTTTCTCTGTTGAAAAATTGTCACGGGAGGGAAAATTGCGTTTACAGTGACACTACTTTGAAGCCATTAGAAAGGCCTTCAACATCTAAGACAATTGATTTATACAGCGTCAGCAAGCACGTATTGCTTCGCTTTTTTGGACGCTGCAGTGCCTAGGACATTGTTAGATGGATAAGGCTTGCCCAGCACCTATACCATCCTCCCAGCTTAGTCGGCTTATAATAACCGCTCGGAGAAAAAAACAGGTCAACACGTTTGAAGCTGGCTAGGCCGCGGGGTTCCTCACGATATTTCCGCCAAGCAGTAATCTCTGCATTGCTGTGTTCGGCAGGGTGATTACGTATCTCGCGACAGGTTTTGCAACAGGCAATTGACAGCAATATTGCTGTTAAATGTCAATTTTGTATTAGAGAACAGCAAGGAATTGACATTTGACAGCAATATTGCTGTCAATTGTCTGTTGCAAAACCTGTCGCCAGATACGTAATCACCCTGCCAGTTTGAAGGGTAAGGGGGCCGGGGACATTACGGGCACACGAGACCTTACAACTCTATGTCTCAGGGTGACGGGCGCAATGCAGCGTTGGTCACGTGCTTCGTGAAGGTGATCACCGTGGTATTGTAGTAGTTATAGGTAAAGGCAGAACTGGATAAAGGGATCCGGGGCCTCTAGGCACTTGGTATTTGAGGCCCCCCTGCCTTAGGGTCAGCGCAGACAGAACGGAGCGCAACGGAGAGGATTTTATTGACGCACTTGAAAATGAACTTTAAAATTATTGCAATAAAGTGCAAAACGCCGCGCGAGGACTCCCGCGTATCTTCGAGGACGCGCGAGCATTTTTTGTCAGGTTCAAGCATTTATGCGCTTTATTGTGATAATTTTAAAGTTTATTTTCAAGTGCGTTAATAAAATCCTCTCCGCTGCGCTCCGTTCTGTCTGCGCTGACCCTTTCGGATGTGTTTACGTAATCACCGGTCCTTTCTGGAACGTTCGCTAACTTACTAGATTGAGTTTGTGCGCGGCGCAACAATATTTCGGGCAAGGCAGACTTTAGGGCTATGAATGTTCCGCCATGAAGGCCCCTAGGACCGGGCCTAGGAGCTAACCCGGGCCTGGGTAAAGGTTACCGGCGGGCCTCGGGCCAGTCTCGTAATTTAGTCGTAAAAAAAACCTTTATTGATGGTAGTTGGTTGTAACTTGCTTTGCAGAACACCACGTTCAAGTTCCAATGCAGCTGTCACAGGCTCGCCGCTGCGTTCGGCGTTCCGCTTTGCAAGGAGGTTTATTGAACTAAATAACATTTTATCATTAGAGTTAGAATGTAAACTTGTAGTGGTTGGATTTAATATTTATATATAATACTAGCCGCACGCCGCAGTTCCACCCCGCGTAGTTCTCGTTCCCGTGGGAATTTCGAAAAATCCCTCCTTAGTGCACCTCTAGGATACTAGGTACCTCTAGGACTCTAGGATACAAGGTATATGTGTGCCAAATTTCAAGTCTCTAGGTCCAGTGGTTTAGGCTGTGCGTTGTCTGTCAGTCACTCAGTCAGTAACGGAAGAGTTTTAATATATATTGATGATTTATATAATAGGTCTTTACCTATGAAATTGCCGTTCTTCAGTACTGGTAATTTCAAATAAAAAAAAGTTTGGCATGGCTTTGTATTCTAAATTAAAATTCATTTTGTTTTAAAAACATGACATTCTTTTTGCAAACTCAGTCTTTTGTTTATTGATTAGCGTTGTATTTTCATTACATTTGAACATTTTTCGTCATAATGGATACCTTAAAAATTGTGTAATTATGGAATATGAGTTCCGTCGTGGCACCAACGCGACACAAACGGCACGTAACATCCAAAACGTTTACGGAGAACTGTACAAACGAAAGCACAACCCGTTATTGGTTTTCCCGGTTCCGTTCTGGAAATTTTGACTTGAAAAATGAAGCTCGTGGCCGTCCGAAGACTATTGTCATCAATGATGAATTAAAGGCGATCGTGGATGCTGACGAAACTCAATCTACAGCTGAGCTAGCAGCAGCTTTTGATGTTATCATCAAAACAATATTGATCCATTTGCGACAAATTGGCAAGGTAAAAAAGCTTGATAGGTGGGTACCCCACGAACTTAACGATCGCCAGCGCAACGTACGCGTTGAGACCTGTCTTGCGCTGCTCAACAGACAAAGAAATGAAGGAATTTTGAACCGAATTGTTACGTGCGATGGAAAATGGATTCTGTTCGACAATCGAAAGCGCTCAACAAGTGGGTTTGATCCTGGTTCAGCACCAAAGCAATGCCCTAAACCAAAAATGACCACTAAAAAGGTGATGGTCACTGTTTTGTGGTCTAGAGCGGGTTTTATTCACCACAGTTTTTACAAAACGGCATGAGCATTACTGCAGATGTGTACTGTGAAGAACTGGAGACAATGATGGAGAAGCTTGCACATCTGCAACCAGCTTTGGTCAATCGGTCGTCCCCACTGCTCCTCCACGACAACGCGCGACCCCATACTGCACAACAGACAGTTTCCAAGCTGCAAGAGCTGGGGTTGGAAGCTCTCCCTCATCCGCCATACTCACCAGACCTTGCACCTACCGACTATTACTTTTTTCAAAATTTAGACAACTTTTTAGTTGGTAAAAAATTCAATTCCCGAGAGGCAGTACAAAATGCCTTTGAAGAGTTTTTTGCCTCCCGTGCAGCTGATTTTTACAAGAAGGGCATCAATAAACTACCAATGCGTTGGCAAAGATGCGTCGATTGCATGGGTGATTACTTTGAGTAACAGAAATAAAAAAGTTTGGGAAAAAAGTACTTTCATTTATTCCATACGAAACGGCAATTTCATAGGTAAAGACCTAATATAATAACCTAGATTCTTAAATTAGCTTTTAGGCTTAAGATGCCACTAGCTTTTGCCCGCGACTTCGTCCGCGTGGAAGTCATAAAACGTAAAATCCCCTTTTTCACGCAGGGCCACTTTGATTCGAAAATATAAATCCCATTTATTCCCTATCCCGTGGGAATTTCTAAAGATCCCTTCTTAGTGCACCTCTAGGATACTCAAGGTATATGTGTGCCAAATTTCAAGTCTCTAGGTCCAATGGTTTAGGCTGTGCGTTGATATATCAGTCAGTCAGTCAGTGGGTCAGTCAGGACTTTGAATTTTAAATATATAGATATTAGCGAATTAGCGTTGTTTAGTACCATTTCAAATTTCAAGTCGATAGCATCAGTAGTTCCCATGATATCCATTTGTGACAAACAGATAGACGAAGTTACACCATAAGGACTTTCCATCTATTATAGATGATTTATACAGCGTCAGCAACTGGTAATCATACGGGACGCTGTAGTGCCTGGGACATTGTAAGATGGATTAGGCTTGCCCAGCCAACCAATAGATACCACCCTCTCAGCTTAGTCAATAGTTGACTAAGCTGAGAGGCTGACTAATGTCAGAAAGAACAGGTCAATCAATACGTCTGAAGCTAACTAAGCCGCGGGTTTCCTCTCTATGTTTCCTTCAACATTAAAGCACGTGTTAAGTGAGCACATACATACATTTTTCAAGAAAAAAGAATCCATTGGTTCACGGCCGCGATCGAAACCACGACCTTCGGATTGAAAGTCGAGGGTACTTACCACTCGGCTATCACAGCCATACGTGTCACACTACAAAGGGTTCGTTTATACCATTTTGGACCGGAACCCTAAAAAGGCAGCCCCCCCCCACCCCCCTAAAATGCATCTGTTATTCCAGCCCGAAGGGACAGATAGCAATCCTCCCCCGCCGGAGCCAGAAGAGGGGGAAGAAGCCCCCAAGATACCCTGTCCTGCCAAGATGGTGCTGCCGCAAACCGTTATGTTTGGTAAGTTTAGGTTCAAGAAATATTATTAGGGGGCGAAGCCCCCTATTATGCATAGCGCTGTCTGTCTGTGCATGACACGATTACAACCAAACGCGTTGACCGATTTACATGAAACCTTTTTTTGTTAGCACTGTCTTAATGAGAGAAGGTTGATTGATTTTGGTGCCCCTAGGGTCACAGGGACCGGAGTTATTGTGACCTCAAACCTTGACGATACATTCTCAGCAAGCCCTTTCATTTGATACATGGTCATTAAAATGACTAGTCCGCCATCTTGGGTGTTCCACCATGTTGGATTTAGAGTGACGTCATTTTATTTTTTGAGTTATTCTTATAGCACATAATTGAATTCGCTCGCTTCAGAAAACTTTAAAAACTCTTTCAAAAATAAAATGTTTTTTTATTGTTTCTTTATCTTCCAGATATCGTGTGTGACAATGCTGGCTATGAGCTGTTCGCTGACTTGTGTTTGGGGCAGTTCTTAATTTCACAGAAAATCGTAGATAAAGTGAGTTTTACTCATCATCATTATCATATCATTCATATCATTATCATATCCGGTGCCTGTGATGCCGTGGGGTGCTCCTATATTGCCCGTGGATGCAGTAAGAGCCTGCTAAGGGACACCTCCGGAAGATGGGCATCAGCGTCATTCCGTGTATCAACATCCCGTATTGCGCTCGCCAACCCGCCTGCCAACTGCCCCTCATGGAGATCCATGAGGGAGGCCTGCGTTCAGTAGTGGACGTTTTATGGCTGAAATGATGATGATGATTATCATATCAGACGTCCACTGCTGGACATAGGCCTCGCTCGTGGATCGCCAAGTGCTGATGTGGGAGTGTTGCCATACTCACCACGCTTGGCGGGAGGGTTGACGAGCTCAGCGGGATGTTGATACACGGAAAGACGCTGCTACCCATCTTCCGCAGGTATCCCTTGGCAGATTCATACTGAACAGGCAAGATCCCCATGATCACTGCCCTTGCCCTTGTTTACCATTCATTTATAATCTATACTAATATTATAAAGAGGTAATGTTTGTGAGGTTGTAGGGGGTAATCTCTGGATCTACTGAACCGATTTTGAAAATTCTTTTACTAATAGAAAGCCACAGTATTTGTGAGTGTCATAGGCTATACATTACCGCCCAACGAAGTGGGCACCGGGTCAGCTAGTTAATGAATATTTTCAATAATTTTCAAATAATATTATATTATTGTTATGATTTATTGTACTTGTTACTATTGTTACACCTAGTGAGTTTATTGTTGTTTTAATTATCTGTTTATTTACTTCCGGAGGCTTGATCCTAACAATAACTTAAATTACTTCATTCATTCATTCATCATCATTACATTTTCACCACTCACTGACTGACTGACTCACTGACATCATTGTTCTCCCACTTCCAGATGGAATTTCGAGAATCTGTAAACGGGGTTGTGTAGAGGGTTGGGGGGTGAGTACGAGAAAAATCGAAAACTACCCCTTTTCCACCCCCTTAATTTTTTTTTACTTTTTTTGTTTTTTGCTTAAAACTTCGCGAGCTGCACAGCAGCTCGCGCACAACCTACCCTCGACTCTTTTTAAACAACCCTCGCGTGCTGCGAAGCAGCTCGCGCACCACCCAGTCACTAGTTTTAGTTATAAAATTGATATTAATTTATTTCAGGTAAGATTCCATGTGAAGAACATGGCGTGGTTCATTTCCGATGTGACTGAAAGGGATTTTAAGTAAGTCTGTAATAATAATCTTTACTAATCTATGCTACCTAATATTATAAAGAGGAAAGATTTGTATGTTTGTAACGAATATACTCAAAAACTGCTGGATTGATTTTCAAAATTCGTTCACCATTAGAATGCTACATTATCCCTGAGTAACATACATTACTGGACAGTTGGTTTCTTGTCTGTTCATCTCATGACCGCCATGTTGGATTTAGAGTGTTGTCATATAATTTTTCAAGTAACTCTCAGCAAGGCCTTTCATTTGATACCCATATTGTAAGAGTGCATAAAGAATAACTAGCCCGCCATCTTGAGTACACCGCCATGTTGGATTTAGAGTGATGTCATTTAATTTTTCAATCAACTCTCAGCAAGGCCTTTCATTTGATACTCATATTGTAAGAGTGCATAAAGAATAACTAGCCCGCCATCTTGAGTACACCGCCATGTTGGATTTAGAGTGATGTCATTTAATTTTTCAATCAACTCTCAGCAAGGCCTTTCATTTGATACCCATATTATAGGAGTGCATTAAGAATAACTAGTCCGCCAACTTGGATGTTCCGCCATGTTGGATTCAGAGTATCGTCATTTCATTTTCGAATTATTCTCAGCAAGCCCATTCATTTGATACCCATATTGTAGGAGTCCATTAAAAATAACTTGTCCGACATCTTGGGTGTTCCGCCATGTTGGATTCAGATTTCTTTGTCCAGCAGTGGACGTCCTACAGCTGACACGATAACCTTAATTGAGCCTAAAATTTTGTTGCGCAGCAAAACAAAAGATGGGTCGCTACGGAACCCTAAAAAACCCGCTGCGGGAATCGAACCCGCAACTTCCTGCGGCCTCGACATTCTCACTGCGTCACGGAGGTCGTTGTTAAGTTCCGTTTTTTTATTTCCAGGTACGTGATAGATTCGTGTTCTAAAGCGAATTACAACAGGACTGTGGAATCAGAAGCGAAGCCAGGTAATTATATACTAGCTAATACCCGCCGCTTCGCATGCATTGTACTTTGTTTTTTCAGATAATAGTTAGACATTTACTTAAGATAGACTAGCTGTCCATATCTTCTAATTACTACTCCACTATTACCACTACCCCACCACTATTCTACTACTACTCTACTTTTAACCTACTTCTACCCTACTTGAATCCGTGTTGGCCGAGTGGTATACACCGGCTTTCAATCCGAACGTCGTGGGTTCGATACCGGCCGCGCACCAATGGATTTTTCTTGAAAAATGTATGTGCACACAACACGTGCTTTAACGGTGAAGGAAACATCGTGAGGAAACCCGCGGCTTAGTTAGCTTCAGACGTATTGACCTGTTCTTTCCTCTGACTTAGGCTGAGATATGATACATAATATAGTTGTTGGCTGTGATACATTATATAGTTTATTATATTAGTATTACGTACTCATGTTAGCTCACAATTTTTTATTTTTCTAATTGTATTAGAGGAAACTGTTCACATTTACGTTCTTATCTTACAACTATCTATAGAGGTAGAATACATTCCATACATAAATCATGTATGTGTTATGTAATGTATTCCATACCTTAATTACATGATTAGACGAAAGTCTTGGTCGAAACGTCGCGAAATTAATAAAAAAGGTACGTGATAAAATCCTGTTTTAAAAACTAATAATAAGTTTTTTTTTTATCTTTACAGAGGGCGAGGAGCCCAGCGAGCCGCGCAGCATCACAGCGGACAATCTGAGACAGCTCGGTGCGGAGTGGACGGCCAGACTGCAAGAAGGCAGCTTTGTACTATGTGTATGTACAACATTACTTACAACATCACTTACGACAGTACTTAAAACACACTTCATTTACTACACAATGTTAGCAAGCTTTCGTCAAAACCACGACCAAACATTATATACGTATCTTTGTATCGACATCCTGTACTGCGCTCACCAACCCGCCTGCCGAGCGTGGCGAGTATGGCAACTATCCCTATTATTACTATTATCAGTGGACGTTTTACGGCTGAAATGAAAACAGTATGATGTGCTTTATTCAATTTAAATGTGTCTTGTTGTTCCTTCGTAAATTGACCATTCTATGTATCATGCTCTATTTAATAAACGCTGATTTACAGTTTAACCTCTTTTAAAACCTCACTTAAAAAACATCTGTTAAATTCTCAGAAATTGAATTCATAAACGGTCGTTTTTAGGGCTTGTTTAGTGTAAATTAAGTTTTAAAATTAAGATAGTCAATATTTTTATTTTGAATTATAGAATAGAATATACTTTATTGTACACCATAACAAACAGGAAAAAAAATACAGAAACACAATTAACAAAAAGTGGTACAATGGGCGGCCTTATCACTAAAAGCGATCTCTGCCAGGCAACCTTTGAATGGACACGAAAAGTTGAATACGAGAAGACGATGGCGTACTTAGAAGCACAAGTACAACGAGAAATAAATAAATAAATAAATATACTTACATTATATACACATATACATATATGCCTACTTAGATAAATAAATACTAGATATTTTATAATACATACTTATATACCCATAATAGACTAAGTGCGAAAGGAAATGTTACTGACTAGAAGATACTGAGGAGAGAAAGTGGTATTTATATAACATTTATAATAGGTTATGTCTACTTCATTGATAATAATGTTAAAAACATATTTTCTAGTTTATTTATTGTTAAATTCAATACTGTTATTAATCTTCGATGTTTTGTTTCGGTCGGTGTTGCGTCCTGTGGGACAAATACGGCGCCACTGAAAATCAGTGTCGTGTTCTCACGGCGTGTGCTGAGTTGGCGACCGATTTATGTTTCTGTACCTTAAGAGGGGCCAATCCAACTTACTTTTCATACAACCGCTCGTACGTGGGTGTGGCGTCGTAATAGATCTTTCTATGAAACTTTTGATCTTATTAGATCATAACCTAGATATAAGATACCTATTGGTATCTTGTATGATATAAGATACCTATTGGTATCTTATATCTAGGTTTCTATCCAAACAAAAAATCAAAATTTGGAGAAACAAATTTTATACGGAATTTTTTTCTCCGAATTTTGATTTTTTGTTTGGATAGAAACCTAGATATTATAGTGCACAAGATACCTATTAGATCAACAGTTTCATAGAAAGATCTATTACGACGCCACACCCACGTACGAGCGGTTGTATGAAAAGTAAGCTGGATTGGGCCCTCTTAATGTTATTTTTCATGTATGTGTATTTTTGAGACATAAATAAACATTTTCTATTCTATTCTGTTGATTGACTTTGACTTTTGACGTTCCAGGACGAGGACTACTGGACCTGGCCGCATTGCTACAAAGACATGAAGAAATACGACTACAATCTGTACAGGAAACTTCAGTACGCGGTCGCTGTGCTGTTCAAGGGAGACCTCAACTATAGGAAGCTGCTGGGAGAGAAGAATTGGAATCCGGTCACCGGATTCGAGACTGCATTGCAAGGTACTGATTCTGGTGGGCGGTGGTACCGCCGGCAGTAGAAAGATACCCCTCCTCTCATGCCCGTGGATGCAGTAAGAGCCTGCTAAGGGACACCTCCGGAAGATGGGCAGCAGCGTCTATCCGTGTATCGACATCCCGTACTGCGCTCGCCAACCCGCCTGCCAAGCGTGGTGAGAATGGCAACTACCCCACATGGAGATCCATGAGGGAGGCCTGTGTTCATCAGTGGACGTGTTATGGCTGAAATGATGATGAATTCTGGTGGAGGGTACCAGAGTGCCTTACCTACCCCGTGGATGCAGGAAGAATCTGCCGAGGGATACCTCAGAAAGATGCAGCGGCGTCTTTCCGTATTAACATTCCGTACTGCGCCAACCCGCCTGCCAGGAGTGAGTGAGTATCCACTGCTAGACATAGTCCTCTGTCTATAAGTGGACTATGTCTAGACATACTAGCAGTGGACGTGGATAGAAGTCTAGGCTTATATGATAATCGAACGACCTCTGTGGCGCAGCGGGCGAAGGTCCGCCTGCGACGCAATTCGATTCCCGCCTCGGGACCAATATCTGTACGATCTACAGATATTTGTTCAGGGTGTTCTGGATGTTTTTCTTTATATAATAAAAATATCTATCTATGTAGTATAATGTATTAAGTATATCAGTCATCTAGTACCCATAACACAAGCTCTGCTTAGCTTGGGGCTAGATGATGCTGTGTGATTTGTACAGCATTATTTATTTATAATAGATAGATAGATAAACTCTTTATTGTACATTCACCATAAAACATAAATTTCACAAAGAGACACACAGACAATGGGCGATCTTATCGCTAAAAGCGATTTCTTCCAGACAACCTTTGGATGGACAGGATATAAGATAATAAAAACGGCGGTGTACGAATAATACATACGCAAAAATAGATAGATAAAAATATACCTACATACGTATATAACAACCTAAATACTTATATGATATACATACTTATCACTACATAAATATAAAAATACTACAATCATAAATAGGTAACGATATAACTATTATACTGTAAAGATGAATACATAATTAAATTATACAAGTACCTAATATTTAGGAAAAAAAACAGTTTTACGACAAGGATAAGTCACCATTACACCTAACGTCTTACGTCCACTACTGAACACAGGCCTCCCTCATGGGTCTCTATGAGGGGTAGTTGCCATACTCACCACGCTTGGCAGGCGGGTTGGCGAGCGCAGTTTGCGATGTTGATACACGAAAAGACGCTGCTGCCCATCTTCCAAAAGTATCCCTTAGCAGGCTCTTACTGCATCCATGGGCATGAGAGGAGGGGTATCATTCTACTGCCGGCACCCCACGGCATAACGGCAAGGATAAGTAATGACAGACCTTAGATTTAAAAATAGCCAGATTTTTTGATGATCTAATAGAAAATGTATTAAGTATATCAGTCATCTAGTACCTCTGCTTAGCTTGGAGCTAGATTACGTTGTGTGAATTGTCCAGCATTATTATTATCTTTATATTACAATGATGATGATGACATAGTATGTTAAGGATGAACGAGTCGCTCATCTTTCCATACAAAAGGATGGAAGGGTAACTACATGCTAAAAGTCTATTCACATATTTTTGCGCGGTCGGTTTAGGAATGAACCATTGTGCATTTCATTCTAGCGCGCGGGTAAACATGTGAATATGTCGTAGGAGTGTCTTAATAAATAAATAAATAAACACACTATGTCAGCAGGGCTAGCATGGGCTGGGGATGAAACTTTTGTCCACCGGTTATTTCCACTGACAAGGGATAACATTATTTTATCCACCTGCCAAATCACGGTAACAGGAGAATTATATCACTTTTTGACATTAGACGTGGATACTCACCCCCCGGCTATAGCATGTCTATCCACCCATGTCGCCATGCTCGGAGGGTGGACAAAATTGACAGAGGGGAGAATTATATCACTTTTTGACATTAGACGTGGATACTCACCCCCCGGCTATAGCATGTTTATCCACCCATGTCGCCATGCTCGGAGGATGGACAAAATTGACAGAGGGGAGAATTATATCACTTTTTGACATTAGACGTGGATACTCACCCCCCGGCTATAGCATGTCTATCCACCCATGTCGCCATGCTCGGAGGGTGGACAAAATTGACAGAGGGGAGAATTATATCACTTTTTGACATTAGACGTGGATACTCACCCCCCGGCTATAGCATGTTTATCCACCCATGTCGCCATGCTCGGAGGATGGACAAAATTGACAGAGGGGAGAATTATATCACTTTTTGACATTAGACGTGGATACTCACCCCCCGGCTATAGCATGTCTATCCACCCATGTCGCCATGCTCGGAGGGTGGACAAAATTGACAGAGGGGAGAATTATATCACTTTTTGACATTAGACGTGGATACTCACCCCCCCGGCTATAGCATGTCTATCCACCCATGTCGCCATGCTCGGAGGGTGGACAAAATTGACAGAGGGGAATAGTATTTTGTCCCCTCCCCGTGGATAAAATATCTCCGGCCATGCTAGCCCTGCAGGTGAGATAGCATACATTTAGGCCGCGCCCACTGACGACTTTGCCTCCGCGACTAGTTGGAGCTTGAATCACCGTGTCTCTTGCAGGCTTCACCCCGGCGCCCGTGATAGCAGTTCGCACGGTGAAAGCGGACCTGATCTGTGGCCTGCCGAAGGGGAAGGCCGACCAGCTTAGCAAGCTCGACGAGAAGTGGATGGAGAAGGGCGATTATGGGTAATAATTTACTGTTGTTTCGTTCTATCGGACAAGAGAGGGCGCTGTTAAGATTTTCCGACAAATAAATAATAAAACAGATAAAAATACAATAAAAGTCATTTATTTCAGGTAAGATTAGTCAAGTACAAGATTTACTTAAAATTACGCCCCAAATAAAATATATACATACATATGTACATACATACTTGGGATATTAACGCATGGAGAACCATGAGGGGTAGTTGCCATAATCACCATGCTTGGCAGGCGGGTTGGTGAGCGCAGTACGGGATATTGATATATGAAAAGACGCTGCTGCCCATCTTTCGGAGGTATCCCTTAGCAGGCTCTTACTGCATCCACGGGCATGAGAGGAGGGGCAACATTCTACTGCCGGCGCCCCACGGCTATGTAATAAATGAAGATAATCTAAATCCAGTCCAATAAAATAACGGTATCGACCACGCGAGCCGGCCCGCCGGCGGGTCGGGCGCCGGTCGCGGCCTTTTCTTATATTTTGTTCCGACCCGCCGGCGGGTCAGAAGAGTGTATAGACGTTAATAAAATATTAAATTATATTGCATTAAAAACTATAATAAAACAAAATTACAGCTCGTTATACAAATTTGACGCACGCATAAATGAGTCGATTGCCATGGGGTGTCGGCAATAGAATGTTACCCCTCCTCTTATACCCGTGGATGCAGTAAGAGCCTGCTAAGGGATACCGTCGGAAGACGGGCAGCAGCGTCTTTCCGTGTAACAACATCTCGTACTGCGCTCGCCAACCCGCCTGCCAAGCGTGGTGAGTATGGCAACTACCCCTCATGGAGATCCATGATCCGGCCTGTGTTCAGTAGTGGACGTTTTACGGCTGGAATGATGATGATGATGATTAATGAGTCTTCTAAAATTAACCTTATAAACTAAGAACGTTGTTTTTGTTGCAGCGTGATACAGTACTGCGCCAAAGCGGAGGCCCTGAAGGTGTCTGACCGGCCCTGCAGCGACTATGGCGACCTCTGTCGCGGCGGGCCGTGTCCGATACACAGCGACATGTAAATACGGAGAGTAGCTAGGTAAGCATCTTACATCTATTGATAATTCAAATTCAAAATCTTTATTGCAAAATCCATACCTACTAGACATATTATTGTTCCTCTCCATAGATGAGCCCTCACACCAAAAACTCTGGCATTGTGTTTACAATACTGCCGACGAATGCGCAACACGCCACGCGTACCGAAAAAATAGTGTTATCTCCTTTTCTCCCACATTATTTGCAAACACTACTTTCTCTTTCTTGCAATCGCCATTTTTTTTATTTGTTACTTTGACAACGGAAGCAAACAAATAGTTATTTAACAAAATCGCAATACTTACGAGCGAAATGTTACACCTTTGGCTTTATTTGTGTTTCTGGAATTGTTGGTGCAATTGCGAAATGCACAAGATGGCATTTTGTGGCACTTTTCATCTATTTTAGATGCAAAGATCAACACGCCCGGGCAACACTGTTTCGATGTGCACTGATTCAAAAAGTGAGCTCACTCATCATCGTTTGGAAACACAAAGACGCGGTCTCAGTACGGTGAGGGCTCATCTATGCTTTTATATCAATGGTATAAACCTGTTCTTTCCACTGAATAATAGCTGACTAAGCTGAGAGGAAGGTGCTTGCTGGGAATCCTTATTCGTCTAACAATGTCTCAGGCACTGCAACGTCCCGTAGGTACAGCTTGAATACATGTTGTTAACGCTGTATAAAACATCTATAATAGATGTAAAGGCACTCATTTGATAAACCCGTAAACTAAAAGTACTAAAACGCTGTTTTTGTTGCAGGTACTAATTTTTTTATCGTTTTGTTATTAAATTATTAAATCAAATTTATAGATAGGTTTATATTTCTTGCTTATTTGCACACTCTTGTTTTCAATCACTTTTTACATGGTTACCAAATAAATAATGTTTTCATAAAATATTGTATGTTTTATTTGCCCGAAGTATTTAGGTATGTATTGTACACATACTATCATCATTTCAGCCATAAAACGTCCACTGATGAACACAGGCCTCCCTCATGGATCTTCATGAGGGGTAGTTGCCATTCTCACCACGCTTGGCAGGCGGGTTGGTGAGCGCAGTATGGTATGTTGATACACGGATAGACGCTGCTGCTCATCTTCCGGAGGTATCCCTTAGCAGGCTCTTACTGCATCCATGGACATGAGAGGAGGGGTACCATTCTACTGCCGGCACCCCACGGCGGTATATATACTATGTATCCAGCTAACCTTGTGGCCAAGTTGTATGTAACCCCGACTTTGGAACCGAAGGTCGTAGGTTTTAATACCCGCCGGGCACTAATGGATTTTTTTTTCTTGAAAAATGTATGTGCACACTTTTAGTGCTTTGTATGTGAAGGAAACATCGTGAGGAAACCAGCGGCTTAGTAAGCTTCGGACGTATTGACCTGTTCTTTCCTCTGATTAATAGAGTGTCTAACCTGAGAGGATGGTAGCTATAGGTGCTGGGCAAACATAATCCATCAGTACAGAAATTACACAGAATCCCAATTTGTATATCTAGAAAGATAAAAACTTTAGTCGCAACTTTGTACTAGTGAACTTATTTGTAGCCGGAGAAAGGAGCCCTCGTGTCTCATTACAAGTAATTTTTACTTAGTTAGAGCGAGGAGACATTTTTCTTTGACCATAATACTAGGAAAATATTTGTGCAAATGTATTTACCATTATACTTATACTGTTTCAAAGTTTATTCAAATAATCAATGTAACATTACAGATTAACCAAAGCGTTACACGTTAAATCTTACACTCATATTAAACACACATATTAAATAAATATTATTAAAACAACACACACAAAAGAAATACAAAACATAAAAAACAAAATAAAAACAGAAAAATCTAATTAAAACAGGTGGCTAAGAAAAATTATTTACAATTCTATACTTTCACAGTACGAGTAGCTTTGACATACTCTAGAAATTATATTTATATTATCATGAAATAAATCTAAATCTGGCTCGATTTTCATAATTACATTGAAATGGTTCTGAGCGCGGCAGATGGGGGATTGTTGGCGTGCAACCGTGCGTGGGGGTATGGGGGCGAATAGTGGGACTAGTCTGGGACGGAACCTGGCGCGCTGCTCAGGTACCCAGAGCCGACTCGCTTCCCTAACTAAGTCAGGACTGTCTACTATTCCTTAGTATACGAATAACTGTGAAAAGCTGATCGCACAGTCTGCGTGTCTGGAGAGAATGAAAACCAAGTGTCCCTTGTAGGTATTTAGTAGGGTACAAATACGGGTAATATCCATGAGAGTTCCTGTACAAGAAACGAAGAAAACGTTTCTGGACTTTTTCCAGCATTAATGCATATGTCATCTCGTGGGGATTCCATATGCATGAGCCACTCTCTATTTTGGAGCGTACTAATGCGGTGTATAATGCCTTTATAGCGGGGACAGATGTAAATTCCTTACAGTTTCGTGTTACGAACCCAAGACGTTTGAAGCAAGTTGTTGTAACTCCACGGACGTGCTCGTGAAATGTAAGTTTGGGATCGAACACTACACCGAGGCGAGGTCCTTCACAGTGTGACACCTTGTTATTGGTTTACCATTAAGCTCATAGCTTCATGTCATCATATGATGTGCACGTGAATAGCTCAGCACTTGACATTTCGTAATGTTTAGATAAAGTAAACCTTTATTACTGTAAATAAACATTTTTATTATTTATTATTATCTAACAATGTCCTAGGCACTGCAGCGTCCCGTACAACATGATAACCAGTTGCTGACGCTGTATAAATCATCCATAATAGATGCAAAAGGCCTTTACTGTAAAAGGTTAAAGTACCTAAACATCATGAGGTTAGCTTGACCAGATCTTTCCTCTTGACATAGAATCGACTAAGCCTGAAGAATGGTAGGTATTATAGTATACTATAGGTGCTGGGCAAGCCTTAGGGGTGTCCACTTATAAAATATATCGATATTTATATTCGATGTAAAACATCGGATCCCAGCATCGGTGTTTATCGATATATCGCTAGAAAACATCGATATTTTTACCACTATCGAATATCGATAGTGAAAAAAAGTTTGTTTGGATGGAGGTTTGTTAACTCTTCGCGCAAAAACTAGGCTACGGATTAAGCTGAAACTTTGCACACGTATTGATGTTGATCAGAATTAACACATAGGCTACTTTTTATTCGGGTACAACGCATGCGAAGTGGCGGGCAGAAGCTAGTGTTAATATACCTTTTTCCAGTAAAACGCGCAGTTTGATTTTGTATGTGTGAATGTAGAATCAGAGACCTACACTAAACTAATAGTGATTTTCATGAGTGTTACTTGAATAGAATTTGTGAGATGAGTTATACCAGTTAAACCTAAATTTATAGGTGGAATAAAAATGATTAAGCTGGTCACTCACAGATGTCACTATCATAATGAACCTTATTTAAAATTGAAGTCATCAAGTACATAGTGTTAAAATTATTTAGTTTTTTTAATATTATTTATAGATTCGACAAAACATAAAATATTCGATGTTAAATATATCGAATACAATAAATATTTGCATCATATCGATATATGCAAAACATCGAATCAATCCGTTAAATCGTATCCGTACGATTTAACGGATTGATTCGATGCTTTCCGAAGCGAAAACACAATTTGAATTAAAAAAAAATACAAAGATTTGAATTGTCTTTATTGCACAATCTTACAGTTCATTCGTTTACGAGACTGTACAATTCCCATCACAGAACACTTACTCTACGCCTACGGATCCTACGGATTTCCCCTATGGTAATGATTATAAATAAATACCACCATTCTACTCAGTCCCAAACTAAGCAAATGGTTAAATTTTTGTTTCAAAGTACATACCTACCATGATTATAGTTTTTTGTAAATAATACTTAGGTTAACAACCTAGGAAAAATACCCGGACCTGGAACAAATATCTGCAGAACAATTACAAACATTTGTCCCGAGGCGGGAATCAAACCCTCCTGCGTGCTTGTCAGTCGGCTATTATAACAACTGAGCCACTGAAGCAGTCGAGCAGATAGAACCGAAAGTAGTCATAATAGAGCCAACTGAGACCAATATATCCCACCACTGAAGTAGGTACGATAGACGGGGCGCGGCGCTGTTAGCATAGAACCATACTGTACTTAATGTACCTAGACATCAGTGGTAAGAGCAGAGTGAAAGAAGAAATAAAGAAAACACATTTATTGGCACACAAGACATAGGTAAACAACAAAATCAAAAAATTATAAAATAAAATAAATAAAAAATCGTTTAATCATATAGGTCAATGGTACAAAATTATCAATGTTGTTTTTAGGTTAACCTAATTATATTTAGCTAAGACCTGTTTGTGTTGCATAAACATTGAGCGTCTCGTTCTAACTAAGCTCTAGGCTTGTAAAAAGAAACGAGCGATCACTGCTTCGGCACAGTGAAAACAAAAGCGAATAAAACTAGTTACAGAAAAAACTACATGTTGGTCGTATATCTCGTATAACTCGAAAAATAAAACTAGAACTAAAATAAAATAAAAAACAATTTTTCACAACTACGAAATTATATGATACATTTATATATATATATATATATCTTTAATTATAAAGTTATATATATAATAAATATCTGCCTTTCTATCTATAAATAAATTAAAAAAATTCTCAAACTTTGAAACTAGGATGGAATGTAAAAATGTTTCTCTGTTAGTGGGTAATCTAGAGTCAAGAGATATTTGTGGATACACTTTGCATTCATAGTAAGATTTTTCTTGAAGTGGTACTATTTTATTTATGTGTGGTGCTAAAAAACCGTTATGTTTCTGCGCGAATCTAGTTTTACAGGAAGTTTTGTTAAAAACTTTATCTCTCCGCCTTTTAGTTAGGTATCCGACGCGTGGTGAAGCCACACGTTGCTTCAGTAGGACCTGCTGGATGTTTATCTCTCCGCCTTTTAGTTAGGTATCCGACGCGTGGTGAAGCCACACGTTGCTTCAGTAGGACCTGCTGGATGTTTATCTCTCCGCCTTTTAGTTAGGTATCCGACGCGTGGTGAAGTTACACGTTGCTTCAGTAGGACCTGCTGGATGTATAATTGCCTTACTGTAAGGACTCCAGCATCATTGTATAGATCTTTGGTTGGGTATCTAAACGGGCGACATAGAGCGATTTTTAGAACCGCCCTTTGTGCTCGTTCCAAGGTCAATATAAGTGTTTTTGCTTCGCCCAAGTCGCTTTGCAGTAGAATAGCAAAGATTGGCAGAGTGCGTAGCCCCTCGCCTGCGGCGCCTTGCGCGCTAAAAATGACACATCTGGGTGCGGTTTTCGTGGGTTGTACGCGCGCGCACGCCGCTCGGTAATTGATTGATGATTGTCTTTTATTTTACTACCGCAACTATTGTATCATTATAGCTTTTTGAAATCAGCTTGAAATATTCTAACTAATTAAATAATAATTAAGACTCGTTTACAAATATACACTTCGCTACTCGAAGTCAAAGATTGAGTAAACGGATGGATCACTGATTTATGTGTAAAAACCCCTAAATCTTATAAATAAAAAGACTTTTAAATCAAATTAGTCTTTTATCTACTCAAATAAACACCATGCTAAGATAAAAGGTCAACAAAAGCATAACTTCCTATTAATTTTTACGAGAAAAATAATCACAAAAAAAGGGTTGTTTTCGGCAGCCCTAGCGCCCAGATGTGAAGAATATGAAATTCCAAGATTGTTTATGAATTCCACAAGAGTGAAGTTGCCTTTTTTATGGCTTAAGTCTCAAGAGTAGTTCATAAACAATACTCAGACAAAGCTTCTCACATCCCAAGCATACTATTTCAAGATTTATAAACAAAATGCCAGACCCCTTAAAATCTAACACCAAATACACACTATCAATTTATGTATTGTAGTACAAAGTAGAATCAACGAGTTAGGTAAAAACATTTGTATCCAAAAACTACAATATATTTACAATAGATTTGTAATAAAATAATTACCCTTTACCTTACAAAAACTTTTAGAAATTCAACAATCAAAACTTACAATTTTCTATGATATCAGCGCCAAGGATCTACCAACGTAAACGGATATGGCATTTCAGTAAAATCGGCGAATATACTGAATGTACGAGTACTATTGAATAAAAAATAAATATCGAAAAAATCAACAGTCTGTCTGTCTGTCTATCTGAAAGTGTGTTTGTCTGTCTGTAAAATCTAGGATCTAAATTTTTTGAGTAATAAATACCTTGTCACTTTTGCAAGTCTATCCCAAGTTAAAATTACGTACCTACTTCATAAGTTACTGAATTACCAAAACATATTTTTTTCTATAAAGAAACGTCGAAATCGAAATGATGATGATGAATCTGACATACTGAAATGCCACATCCATTCCTATCTAGATCCGGCAAAATGGTCGTTACGCGGACTGCGTATTGGCCCGCTCCGGGCCGATGCATGGAACGCTAGTATTTACTTCACTATTTTGAGGAAATCGAATTAAATTATAACAATATAACACATAAATAACATAACAATATGTATTGTTGACCTAATTAATTGGTTTTTTAGTAAGGACAATTAGTTTTTATGCCAAACAAATTGTTTTTGTTAGAGTACTTTGCAGAAGAAAAATTGGGTGGCTGATGAAATTAGCAAGATTTTGAATGTAAACTTTATCAAAACCGACATCATTGATTATAAAAACATTAAACACTTACTTGTTCATTGTTCGTTTACGTTGAAAACACCAATTAAACACAAAATACACACAAAAACCCCAACCAAAATACCGCCTTGAATTTTTGAACTTCCCGCAAAAGAGCGCGCAAATCGACTGAATTTTCGAACTTTTATTCTATGGGCGCCACTGTTGTCAATGTTTGTTACCTCTCTCTGTTCTTCAACGAACCCACTGACTAAGTGCAGGCGATAGGCGTTTATGGTTAATTCCGCGAAAAAACGGAGGCAGCGTGCGTACTGCGTATCAACCCGGAGCGGGTTGGTGCGCAGTTGCGCCATATTTGAATAGAACCCGGAGCGGGTTCATTCCCAGTTCAAGGGGTAGTAAATGGTTTTAATCTGTGTGTTTGTTGCTGCATGTCGAACGTTTTTAAATACGTATATTAATTTTCGTACTCTAGCTGTTAGTTTAGTGATATGGGCCTGGTACGTCAAATGACAATCTATAGTAATGCCAAGATATCTATAGGTATTAACATTTTCCAATAATGTACAGTTGCAATCTTCTGGTCTGTATGCTGTGCAGTTATGTATGTGTGCTTTTAAGGCATATTGAGCAGGGTCTGCTAAGCTGTTTTTACGTATTGCAAATGTTATGTATTGTGTCTTAGTTGCATTCAACGTTAACAGATTGTCATAGAGGCACTTGGAGACTTTGTTTAGGCCTAGCTGTGCTGTTCTAAAGACGGATGCCCAATCTTTGTCCCTAAAAACCAAAACCGTGTCATCTGCAAAGGCAATTATTTTGCCATTTCCTGCATTGAGTCTGCAAACTTTTATTTATTTATTTCATATTTACATTGCCATGACAGTATAACAAAACACCAAAGCGACAAAGAAATGCATAAATTTTAAACTTAACCATAATATTAATCAGTTTTTTTTTCACTTTATGTAACTATAAATTGGTTCTACCTAAATAGAGTAAAACCGTATCCGTGAATTTCGGCAACGTCATATTGAAAATATCAACACCCTCGTCTGCGCATAGTCTATTGATGGTACACAGGGCCCGCGGCCCGCAAAATTGTTTTATTAGTTTTAATTATAAGTGCTGAAATAATTATTGTCGCATCCTACTGAACAATCAATTTTCAAGGAATTTATTAAAGTGTGAACTTCTTCTACATCCGCTTCCAACAACACAAATGAATTTTGTTGATTTTTATAGCAACGAGTATCGATTATATCCGGATTAAAATTTTTCGCAAGATTTCTCCCGACATTGACAAAATATTTATTTACTTTATTTATTGCATTTTCCGGGTCACTGTTTTGTATGAGGTCGTCCGGTAGAGCCTTCTTTTGTTTATAATTTGTTATGTCACTTACTAATTGCCATGTTTTTTTAATGTTCTTATCTGCTTTTTGAAGTAGAGTTTTCTCATACTCTCCCTTTAACCTGCGAAGTAGAGACGTACAAAAATTTCTATAACGTTTGTATATGACTGCGAGGCATGTGTCATCTGGTGATTGCCTTACTCTTGCGTGGAGACGATCCCGGTGGCACAAACATCGAATATGCCCTTTTGCATGGTTTAATTGTGGTATTACCAGGCGTCCGTCACTCGCTCAAGGGCACGCGTTAAATGCCTACCGCTTTGCGAGGAGTCCGCGATACGCCAGTAGTTAAGGCTGCCACACGCTCGCTTGAGCGCACGCACGTTAAATGTTAAAACGTTTCTTTAGATGCTGAGACCGCGTAACTATTGTGCAGTGGATGGATGCCAAAGTAAAAAAACGAATGAAAAATTTTAATTTTTTTCTTTATTATCAAAGATACTTTCAATCTTAAGTTTTTAGAATCATTTTTTTCTCTTTCCTCTAAAAATGGTCAGAACGTAGGAAGGTACTATGTAAATATTCGTAAATAAAGGAGTTTAGCTATTAAAACAGTATTGTTTGTATAAAAAATAGCTACCTATCACACACAAAATATGCATGTAAAACTGTGGCTTTAAAAACAACAGTCCTAAAATCAAGCCAAAAAGTAGTAGGTACCCACCGGAGAACAAAGATTCAAATCTTTGCTGGCGAAGTATTTGAATACCTAGGTTATAGATAAAGTGTGGTGTTATGTCCTAGTTCGTTATGTCAAAGAATATAACTACTACCATAGTACACCTATTACTATACTGCGTACGGAGAGTAGGTAGGTCCTTACTTACCTCCCTATACAAAGGTCGCTGCTTTTCTTAGCCGACTTAAAAAAAGAGGAGGTTGTAAAAATAACTGTTTTTTTCACCACATTCGTTTTATTATAAAAATTATCGTAGAAGCAACCCTAGCGACTCATTCGATGCCGCGTCACAGATTACTTGCAAGTAAGTGAGGCGGGTACACTCTTTCGCTCTGTGAACTGCTGGTATTATTAATATAATTTTGTAGGCTATTATAGCGTAGGTATTTTCGCTTTTGTATTGAAGTGATGTATCTGTTAGTTTCTGTAATCTGTGGTATTACGGCGAGAGCGTTTGACCAGTGTAGAGTTTTTTATAATACTGTTACTTATGGTGGTAATAAATGTTTCCGCAGCTATGTTGACATCAGAGGCATCCAATACATGTTGATAATTCGCTGCTGTCAGATCCTTTGAAATATTATCATAGTTAAGCTTACGTATCCATAAGTCTGAAGTGGGCTTATTTATATAATTCTGTAAATTCAAAAGTAGGTATCGTGTCGTGATCTGTAATGCTATTTTAAACTTAATGTACCTAGACATCAGTGGTAAGAGCAGAGTGAAAGAAGAAATAAAGAAAACACATTTATTGGTACACAAGACATAGGTATAGGTAAGCAACAAAATCAAAAAATTATTTAACAAACAACAAAACAGAAGAAGCAAACCAATATAACAAACTACTTATGTGGGTAAGGCAGAGTGCATTAGGTACCTACTGTATCAGTGGCGCCGTCTCTAGCATAGCTTAAATTTTAAAAATGACATAGTCACGGATCGTGCACAGGGAAAGACACCGGAGCCGATGTGTTGATAAAGAAAGGAGCAAATCTCATTCCAAACTGTGACGATGTTGAACCACAGATTACAGAAACTAAGTTGAACTCTACAATCCTCCGACTCGACCGCAAAAATTAAAACCTGAAAAAAATATATGAACGAGACACAATAACAAGAGGAATCGAATGGTGTCTGCGCCCCAGGCTCCTTCTTCGGTATTTAAGGGAGGTTGACCATCCCAATGATCCCTTGGTCAGCCTCCCTTACACTCCATGGAGTGAAAGTGTTTGTGAGTTCCCGTGAAGTATCCCAACGTATTATAAAATTATGTGCTTGGTTGTAGATAGAATGCTTGCGACATAAATGCAGCATTTCTGTCGTTGTCAAACAAGTAAACTTCAAAGTGGACGCATTGTGTAAGATTGTTGACAGTCATCCTATTTTCTGTCAAATTGTCAATCAATCTCGCTGCAGCAGTATTCATTTCGTTTTTGATTTTGTTTTTTCCTTTCACAACAAAAAATACTGTATTTTTAGATAGATTCATTCAATTGCTGATAACGTTATTACGAAAAGAAATCTTAAAGCATCACATGCGATCAGTGGAAAGTGGCGTTGATTGTAAATTCTCGGAGATATACGCAGTAAGTTGTAGCAGGATTATCGTTTTATTTTTAAACAATGAAACACAAGGAATTTTCCCACTTTTCTTAACTTTCTAAATATTAATGTCACCTATATTGCAACGACATGCTTTGAACTAAGTAGCCTAATTCAAACGATTCTATGTCAACATTATTTTTGCAGGTTATAAAATAGCTATCCAAAAAATTATCATCAAAAATGGCCAATATAGCTGTGAAACGCATCAAGAGAGAGTTCAAAGAAGTTATCAAAAGCGAAGAGGTCGCAGGAGGCGCTATTAAACTAGAACTCGTCAATGAAAGCTGGACTGAGTTGAAAGGAGAGATAGTGGGGCCAAGTGAAACTCCTTACGACGGAGGGCGGTTCATCCTAGAGATCAAAGTCCCTGATACTTACCCGTTCAATCCTCCGAAAATTCGATTCATAACCAAAATCTGGCATCCTAATGTGTCATCAGTGACGGGAGCTATTTGCCTTGATATTCTAAAGGACCAATGGGCTGCCGCCCTTACTCTACGAACAGTTCTACTGTCAATCCAGGCTCTGCTTTCAGCCGGAGAGCCGGACGACCCTCAAGATGCAGTAGTAGCCAAGCAATACAAAGAGAACTACCAACTATTCCAAATGACAGCTCGGCATTGGACCAATGTTTATGCCGGAGGACCTAATGTAATTGCAGAGTTCAATAATAAAGTACAACGCATTGCAGACATGGGTGTGGACGACCACAGGGCAAGAGTTGCTCTTTCAACATTTGATTGGCAGATTGAGCGAGCTACAGAAAATCTATTTAGCTAGTGTAGTTAGATAATAAACTTTAGATTAGGCCTCCCATTCAGTTTAAGGCTGACACTGTTCAACATTCAGCTAGTTTTCAATTCATATTATCCTTGTCATATATCAAATTGAAAGCTTACCTTCTTCTTGAATACATGGTAGCCTGAAAATAGCCAATTTTGCTGATAGCATGGTATAAAGGCATCGGACAAGGACCAATTCACTTAGTGGCAATTTAAAGGGATTTCAGATAATTTAATGTAGATAGTTGATCAAATATACCTTAGCTTTTGCATATAAAAGCCTGAATGGTTCTAATATTTTTACTTCAATTTAATACTTGCTAATGCTTTGCATTCCTTCCACTGTTTATTATGAGAAATTGTAAATTATAAAAACATCCAATATTTAGAAACTAGAATAGAAGCATACAACCATCTCAGATAAGATAGACTTCAAAAGTTCTTAATGCTTTTGGTGACTGCCCATTTAGGCTTCTTAGTAGTCATCTGGTTGAAATTCATGTCTTGGATCTTCAAGTACTGATTGTGAGGGTTTGCCATGCTTGGCATGCGGGTTGGTGAGTGCAGTACAGGATGTTGATACATGGAAAGGGCAAGAGAGGACATTCTCCTTCTGGCACCCCATGGCAGTTGGTACTTATTACCTGTCAATAGCCAAATTTGCAATATTTTGTGAAAATTGGAACCTATTAAGTTTTCTATAATAATATGCGTTTTTTGCTATAATACTAGTTTGACATCAACAGTGGATATATACCAGAGTACTAAACTAATTTGAGAATTTGGAATGTTGAGTTGAAGATTGTGATGAGATGCATGATCAAGTGTGGAGTCTGTCTTTAGCAATATTGTATGGCTATAGATAGATAAACTTGTCATAAGGCATAACCACATGAGGAAAATGTAACTACAGTAAATCCACTGTCTTGATCTTGAGTGTGTAAAAAGTCTAGGTTAGTTGTCAGTTATGGTTGTAAGTTATGGCCAACCAGTTGTAAATAAAACCGCAGCCAAAAAGTGGTTGCGGCATTATGAGCAAGAGGTATTGATTAACAGTTTAAAAAAAAATAACAAAATTTATATTTTCTTGCTGGCCTGTAGTACTGCTATGTTGAACTATTATTCGCAAAAAACGCACTAATGTAGTGTAAAAGCCAATGCTATTGGGATAGTGTAAAAGTTCATCCATTGAAACTTTTTCATGGGTGGTGTTGTTTCAAAATAATAAGTGAGTCTATGACCCACTGGGTTAGTTAAGTTTTTACCTATTATCTGTATAAATAAAATAAAGTAATTTGGAGTAAAAATGCATAATTTATTTCATAATTTGACTACTTATTTACAACTTTTCACATTTGGTATTTTACAGAGTAAGATAATTTTAGAAATAGAAACTATTTTTGAAAACTAACAACATAGTTATTTAGATAGGCAGTTAACTTGATGAGTATGAGTTTAAAAAGAATGTTCTTATAACATGAAACATACACATAAATAAAATTTAAGTGTCTGTTTGCAATGTCAAAATGACAGCTTTTTACTAAGTGCCTGAAAAAGTACTCTTATAATAATAATACAATTTATGTTCGGGTTGGTATAAATTATCTCTCGGTTCAGGCTTATCTTCGAAACGGCTAGACCAATTTTGACGAGGTTCTCACTGACAGATAGCTGATGTAACTGAGGTTGACTGATGTAATGATCATCACCCACAGCCCGATTTCATCCACTCTTCCCTTCCTTACTCCTGCTATACTCACCATTTCACTTACTGCTGGGTATAAATAGGCATCCCTAAGTTTGTGGCATCCACCACGATGTGCCAGTCGCATCCATTGATGCCCCGCGATAGGTCGGTATAGTGTCGGGATAGATGAGAAGAGAGATAAGATAGGTCTTATCTCTCTTCTCATCTATCCCGACACTATGAGGTTACATTTTACCTAAAGGTAAAAATAATCAGAGTTCAACAATAAATTCGTCTTTATAGGTACTTAATTATAAACTAATTTACGAGTAGTCCATTTTTTCATTCAAACGATTATTAAAAAAATATTTATTACAACTCCAATTTCATTTTTCCAACCAAACAGGCAGCCGTTCTATGCCTTATTCTACAATAAATTTGATCATTTCGAACCATATATTTAATTAATTCTGTTATTGGTAAATTATGTTTTTTACATAGCATATTATTTGTTATTTAATTATCTGTTTAAATTGTCATATTGTGCTGCAAAGCGGCAACTTTGCGCTTGTATACATATGTGTGCAGCCACGGACGACAAGCGCTGTGGCGCGATTTATTGTGCCAAAGCATTTGCTGAGTGGTAGCCATTTTTGTTAACATATTTAAAAGAACCTTTCTACTAATTGTTTCTGTGAGTTCTTTTTTGTATGATATCATGGACCTTCGAATTGTTTGTGTGCACTTTATACTTGGTAACAAAATAAACTTGTTTTATCTTTATCTTAACTGTGTTGTACAAGGGTAATTATTTCGTGTTAAATAAATGCACTCTCTTTCTTTCGGACGCGGCCGACTGAGAGGATCGTAAACATAGGTGGTACAAGCGTAGTCCATATAAAAACATCCCGCGTCCCGTGCAATATGGGTCAGTCGACGCTGCATAGATCGTGTAAGACCTATTTGTATTTATCCGTTTGGTTTGCGTTTATTGTCAGTCGTTGAGAGCCACCCATCCGTCTTTGCCGTCGGGCATCTTGACTTGGATGAACTGCAGAATGCTGCCATTATCATTCGTCATCTGTGAAAAGAAATATACTATATCAAAACCATCTCATAATAATCAAGGGAACTTAATGCTCTACAACCCTTTCGGGTGCATTGTTAATGAGTTATCTGGTGTACTTGATTATATTTTATAATTTGTTTATTTAATTTTCTTTTTCCACAATTAGAAGAAGAAGAAAATCATTTATTTTTGACACACACACAACATATACAAATAATAAAGAAAACATAAAATAATCAAATTAGGCTTACACTGTTAAACAAAATTTTAAACATACATACATATGTAGGTACAATCAATGCTGCGTGAGGTCAAAAAATGGACTCTGCCTCAGTATTACCGCAATCACGTAGCAAGCTACGCGGTTGCGGCGCTGATTTTCAGGCAGGTCCGTGTGACCGCCTCGTCTGCCAGTGCAAGGCGCAGGCGTACAAAATAAATAAATACCATTTATACAGCAATAATAGAGTAGAGAGACTAGAGTACACAATTACAGACTTTCTAGAGCAGATATCTCGACAACTATGCAAGTTATTGAAGAAAGCAAATTTAATCAGCTTCATTTTGTACGAAGTGGTCACGGCGCTATAAGGACGCATAGTTTCCGAGATATTTATTTATTAGGAAGACCAACAGCTATAACATAGTTTTATAAATAACTTATATAAAGCAGTGAGCCAATTTAGAGGTCCTCACGGATAGAAACTAAGAAAAATAACATGAGAACAATGAAAAATGAGGTACAAACAAGTACTAGTAAAAATTTGAGATAGGTAGTAAGTTACCGGTTATTTTGGGATAAAAAATTATCTGCTCAACAACTGCCTAGTCGATACAACGCATAAGCAGTATAAATCCAAGTCTAGGCGCTTACTGACTACATTGAAACTATTACTTGCCCGTTTTTAAATAAGAATTCTGTCGGTAATTTGTTTTTGACTAACGGAACGTTATGTAAGCGTATAACCGGAAATTGACCTTTAACCAATGAAAGAAAACATCGTGAGGAAACCCATGGCTTAGCTTCAGAGGTATTGAGATGTTCTACCCTCTGACTGAATATACAGATAATAATTGTACAATATATAATATATATATTGTACATGCTGTGACGTCCTGTAATTACGGGAGAACCAGGCTAGTAACATTTAGACCTTAGTATTATGTGTAACCCTGTGTTGGATGTCCTATTTAAATAAATAAATAAATACTAAACTGAGAGGATGGTATAGGTCTTTACATCGAGCTCATACCCATGGGCCTTAAGTATTTTATTTTATTATGAAACAAAATCACACAGCTCTTAAAAACTACCTAAATAATTCTACATAACATAAAGCCAATAATAGAATTAATGGAATCAGGCGTTACTTTGCGGAAATCCATGACAATAAAATGCAATAAAAAAATATTTAGTTTTAATTCCGCTAATGCTGTGGATGCAGGAGCACCGCCCTCCCGCCCGCTAATTATGCACATGCAGGGAGAACTAGGTTGTCATGTCAGTGCAGCATGCATTCCCAAACCTATACGACGACACGTGTTTCGCCTCTCCGCGAGGCATCATCAGGTGAACGCTGAGGTGTTGACTGGTCGGCCGCTGGAACGAAAGAGTGTCTTTCGTTCCAGCGGCCGACCTGTGCTCCTGCATCTCAGCATAAGCGGAATTAAAACTAAATATTTTTTATTGCATTTTATTACCAATAATAGATTTAATTTTTACAATCAATTATACGTAAAAAGTATTCTGTCAACTATCTGGCACCCAAAACAAACTGTGCTTACTTCGGGGGCTAGGTGCTGCGTGTAATGTGCTGGGTGCAGCGCTATTTACTTTATCTGTGGGACTTACCTGAGGGTCTATACTCTCAGCGCTGACCGTGATGATGGCATTTTCTTGGGGATTTGCAATTGTTGTGTCTGCAATAAGAATTACCTAGCATTAGTCAAATTATTAGTGCTAGAAAGCTGTCATTTTTCATTGGCGTATGAAATAACAACGCCGAGATTACGCTACAAAAAATGCTAAAAAAAATATTAATTTGGGGTACCTACCGCCCATACACGTAAAGCGTGCGGGGTATCGTTGAATAGGTATCGAAATAGGAATACGCTCAAATAAGTGATGCGGTTTCCCAAACATACCGGATATTGATGAGTACATTGGACCCCCCAAAGTTTTCGGTAGTCGTCCTTTTACACCCTGTATAATTTACCAACCTTCTGCTAATGCGAATAATTTTGATTCCGTGTGATCCGTGTGATCATCATCACCATCGCCATCCTCTGAAGCTTTAGCTGAAACAAAAATATTAGGTTATTATATATTAGGTTATTATAAGGCGTGCGAATACTACTTATGGCTGGTTAATTACTGTTTGTATGTTCGTTTTTATGTTGTTTCAATAAAGCTATTATATTCTATGTCTGTTGGCTGAGTATTCTATTAATGATCTGGTGTCCACAGTACAAGCTTCGCCTAGCGGAACACAGCGAAGCAGACATCACTGCTGGGGGCAGACATAAGTATGGCAGTAGTACTTCCCCAGATGAACACTTCACAAAAATTCTACTACTACATAGTTACTAAATGTATACTTGTAATTGGCCCTCAGATACTTTGAAGCATTTTGCTTTTAATTAGTTTATAATTTAGTTATAAAAATGTACCTATGTAGCTGTAAGTTTTCTTAAAATTAATAAAATAAAAATAAAATAAATAAAATACTAATTCTACTGCTACATAGTTACTAAATATATACTAAATTTTACTGCTACATAGTTTCTAAATGTATACTAAATTCTACTGCTACAAAGTTACTAAATTCTACTACTACATAGTTACTAAACGTATACTAAATTCTACTGCTACATAGTTACTAAATGTTTACTAAATTCTACTGCTACATAGTTACTACATGTATACTGAATTCTACTACTACATAGTTACTTAATGTATACTAAATTCTACTGCTACATAGTTACTAAATGTATACTAAATTCTTCTACCTACTACATAGTTATTAAATGTATACTAAATTCTACTGCTACATAGTTACTAAATTCTACTGCTACATAGTTACTAAATGTATACTAAATTCTACTACTAAATAGTTACTAAATTTATACTAAATTCTACTACTAAATAGTTACTAAATGTATAATAGTATAGAGAAACATCCATAGAGCTACAAACTTCCGGCTTTATAGTATTAGATGTGTAGTAACCAGGAAAGTTTAAGAGACTAAAATACTTACTACTATCATCGTCGCTGTCTTCACTAGCTTTGACCTTTCTCTGCTCGTCTGAGAATACCTGAGACAATATGAATTTAATTAATATATTTATTATCTTATCTCACTGATAAGAAGAATAAGATGCTAGCCGCACTTCGAGGTTTCACCCGCGTAGTTCCCGTTCCCGTGGGAATACGGGTATAAAATATAGCCCATGTCAGGATCATGTAGCATTCTAATGGTGAAAGAATTTTGAAAAAACGATCCAGTAGTTTTTGAGTTTATTCGTTACAATATACAAATCTTTCCGCTTTAAAATGAAAACAGTTTAAGGCTTAATTTGTTCGATTCCACTTACCATTTCTTTGTTATTATAAGCTGTTTGTTTTCCAAGCATCAATAAAATAAAAATAAAATATAGAGAGATGAGAGGTGATCTCGTCACCTTCAACAGAGTATGTTGAGAGTCGGCGAACGAGCGGGATGGTCGAGGGACTTTGCCCAGCAGTGGGATGACATAGGTTAATAAAAAAAGACATTTATGATGACTTTATTTACACAGCACCATCTAGCCCCAAAGAAAGCAGACCTCGAGTAACGAGACCAGCTGCTTGATGGAATACTTAAATGCATCAGTTTGTAAAGTACACATACTTATCATCAGGCCAGGAATACCAGTTGATTACTCTGTAAAAATCTTCTACAATAGATGCAAAGGCCGTACTGCTTAAAAAACACCCAGACTCGAGACAAATTTCTGCAGATAAAACATTTTGTCCCCGGGGCGGATAGAACCTGCAACCTTCTGCGTCTCAGCCGGGTATTAAACCAACTGTTCCGCGAAAGTCGTCGATACGTACGTTTTACAAAAAAATTTGCATTTAAGTATTTTGTCAATAATTAGTACTCAAAATACAAGCTGTGCTTACTTTGGTGCTTTGTGTGATCATCCCAGCCGTAGGACCGCCTTCCACGTCCACTGCTGGGCATAGCGCTTGTCGTGAGAGTGTTGCCACACTCGCCACGCTTGGCTGGCCGGCTGGCGAGCGCAGTACGGGATTTTGATACACGGAAATACTGCTGCCCATATCCCGGAGGTATCCCTTAGCAGACTCTTACTGCATCCACGGGCAAGAGAGGAGGGGCAACAATCTACTGCCGGCACCCCACGGCTCTGTGTAATGTCCAACAGTATTTAGTATTGGATACTTACGTTTTCATTGACCCGCGTAACCCTCGGCTGGTTCACCACAATAGATTCCGCTAAATGACCCTGAAATGAAATAATAGTGTTACTAAAATGATCGCTACACCTGTTACGAAACAGGATAAGATAATGTATTTATTTCAAAAAAAGGTATAAAAGGTACTTAAGCTAATTACAGTGTAAATTATCTAAAAAAGTACAATTTGGTAAACCTTTTAGGGTCAAACATAATTGACACTTTTACTAAGTTGTCACTTGTATTGCAAGGGCTCTCTGCACCGACGCACGTCTAGCGGGCTACAATTTCAGATATTGGAAACCTTGTTTGCTTACTCGTACGGCTTGTTGTCGCGCGAGTTGTACGATACACTTACGTTAGCGTTCATGTGCGCGACCAGCATCCGCTTGCGCATGTAGGAGGCGCCGCACGCGAGGCACTCGTACGTACGGCTTGTTGTCGCGCGAGTTGTACGATACACTTACGTTAGCGTTCATGTGCGCGACCAGCATCCGCTTGCGCATGTAGGAGGCGCCGCACGCGAGGCACTCGTACGTACGGCTTGTTGTCGCGCGAGTTGTACGATACACTTACGTTAGCGTTCATGTGCGCGACCAGCATCCGCTTGCGCATGTAGGAGGCGCCGCACGCGAGGCACTCGTACGTACGGCTTGTTGTCGCGCGAGTTGTACGATACACTTACGTTAGCGTTCATGTGCGCGACCAGCATCCGCTTGCGCATGTAGGAGGCGCCGCACGCGAGGCACTCGTACGTACGGCTTGTTGTCGCGCGAGTTGTACGATACACTTACGTTAGCGTTCATGTGCGCGACCAGCATCCGCTTGCGCATGTAGGAGGCGCCGCACGCGAGGCACTCGTACGTACGGCTTGTTGTCGCGCGAGTTGTACGATACACTTACGTTAGCGTTCATGTGCGCGACCAGCATCCGCTTGCGCATGTAGGAGGCGCCGCACGCGAGGCACTCGTACGTACGGCTTGTTGTCGCGCGAGTTGTACGATACACTTACGTTAGCGTTCATGTGCGCGACCAGCATCCGCTTGCGCATGTAGGAGGCGCCGCACGCGAGGCACTCGTACGTACGGCTTGTTGTCGCGCGAGTTGTACGATACACTTACGTTAGCGTTCATGTGCGCGACCAGCATCCGCTTGCGCATGTAGGAGGCGCCGCACGCGAGGCACTCGTACGTACGGCTTGTTGTCGCGCGAGTTGTACGATACACTTACGTTAGCGTTCATGTGCGCGACCAGCATCCGCTTGCGCATGTAGGAGGCGCCGCACGCGAGGCACTCGTACGTACGGCTTGTTGTCGCGCGAGTTGTACGATACACTTACGTTAGCGTTCATGTGCGCGACCAGCATCCGCTTGCGCATGTAGGAGGCGCCGCACGCGAGGCACTCGTACGTACGGCTTGTTGTCGCGCGAGTTGTACGATACACTTACGTTAGCGTTCATGTGCGCGACCAGCATCCGCTTGCGCATGTAGGAGGCGCCGCACGCGAGGCACTCGTACGTACGGCTTGTTGTCGCGCGAGTTGTACGATACACTTACGTTAGCGTTCATGTGCGCGACCAGCATCCGCTTGCGCATGTAGGAGGCGCCGCACGCGAGGCACTCGTACGTACGGCTTGTTGTCGCGCGAGTTGTACGATACACTTACGTTAGCGTTCATGTGCGCGACCAGCATCCGCTTGCGCATGTAGGAGGCGCCGCACGCGAGGCACTCGTACGTACGGCTTGTTGTCGCGCGAGTTGTACGATACACTTACGTTAGCGTTCATGTGCGCGACCAGCATCCGCTTGCGCATGTAGGAGGCGCCGCACGCGAGGCACTCGTACGTACGGCTTGTTGTCGCGCGAGTTGTACGATACACTTACGTTAGCGTTCATGTGCGCGACCAGCATCCGCTTGCGCATGTAGGAGGCGCCGCACGCGAGGCACTCGTACGTACGGCTTGTTGTCGCGCGAGTTGTACGATACACTTACGTTAGCGTTCATGTGCGCGACCAGCATCCGCTTGCGCATGTAGGAGGCGCCGCACGCGAGGCACTCGTACGTACGGCTTGTTGTCGCGCGAGTTGTACGATACACTTACGTTAGCGTTCATGTGCGCGACCAGCATCCGCTTGCGCATGTAGGAGGCGCCGCACGCGAGGCACTCGTACGTACGGCTTGTTGTCGCGCGAGTTGTACGATACACTTACGTTAGCGTTCATGTGCGCGACCAGCATCCGCTTGCGCATGTAGGAGGCGCCGCACGCGAGGCACTCGTACGTACGGCTTGTTGTCGCGCGAGTTGTACGATACACTTACGTTAGCGTTCATGTGCGCGACCAGCATCCGCTTGCGCATGTAGGAGGCGCCGCACGCGAGGCACTCGTACGTACGGCTTGTTGTCGCGCGAGTTGTACGATACACTTACGTTAGCGTTCATGTGCGCGACCAGCATCCGCTTGCGCATGTAGGAGGCGCCGCACGCGAGGCACTCGTACGTACGGCTTGTTGTCGCGCGAGTTGTACGATACACTTACGTTAGCGTTCATGTGCGCGACCAGCATCCGCTTGCGCATGTAGGAGGCGCCGCACGCGAGGCACTCGTACGTACGGCTTGTTGTCGCGCGAGTTGTACGATACACTTACGTTAGCGTTCATGTGCGCGACCAGCATCCGCTTGCGCATGTAGGAGGCGCCGCACGCGAGGCACTCGTACGTACGGCTTGTTGTCGCGCGAGTTGTACGATACACTTACGTTAGCGTTCATGTGCGCGACCAGCATCCGCTTGCGCATGTAGGAGGCGCCGCACGCGAGGCACTCGTACGTACGGCTTGTTGTCGCGCGAGTTGTACGATACACTTACGTTAGCGTTCATGTGCGCGACCAGCATCCGCTTGCGCATGTAGGAGGCGCCGCACGCGAGGCACTCGTACGTACGGCTTGTTGTCGCGCGAGTTGTACGATACACTTACGTTAGCGTTCATGTGCGCGACCAGCATCCGCTTGCGCATGTAGGAGGCGCCGCACGCGAGGCACTCGTACGTACGGCTTGTTGTCGCGCGAGTTGTACGATACACTTACGTTAGCGTTCATGTGCGCGACCAGCATCCGCTTGCGCATGTAGGAGGCGCCGCACGCGAGGCACTCGTACGTACGGCTTGTTGTCGCGCGAGTTGTACGATACACTTACGTTAGCGTTCATGTGCGCGACCAGCATCCGCTTGCGCATGTAGGAGGCGCCGCACGCGAGGCACTCGTACGTACGGCTTGTTGTCGCGCGAGTTGTACGATACACTTACGTTAGCGTTCATGTGCGCGACCAGCATCCGCTTGCGCATGTAGGAGGCGCCGCACGCGAGGCACTCGTACGTACGGCTTGTTGTCGCGCGAGTTGTACGATACACTTACGTTAGCGTTCATGTGCGCGACCAGCATCCGCTTGCGCATGTAGGAGGCGCCGCACGCGAGGCACTCGTACGTACGGCTTGTTGTCGCGCGAGTTGTACGATACACTTACGTTAGCGTTCATGTGCGCGACCAGCATCCGCTTGCGCATGTAGGAGGCGCCGCACGCGAGGCACTCGTACGTACGGCTTGTTGTCGCGCGAGTTGTACGATACACTTACGTTAGCGTTCATGTGCGCGACCAGCATCCGCTTGCGCATGTAGGAGGCGCCGCACGCGAGGCACTCGTACGTACGGCTTGTTGTCGCGCGAGTTGTACGATACACTTACGTTAGCGTTCATGTGCGCGACCAGCATCCGCTTGCGCATGTAGGAGGCGCCGCACGCGAGGCACTCGTACGTACGGCTTGTTGTCGCGCGAGTTGTACGATACACTTACGTTAGCGTTCATGTGCGCGACCAGCATCCGCTTGCGCATGTAGGAGGCGCCGCACGCGAGGCACTCGTACGTACGGCTTGTTGTCGCGCGAGTTGTACGATACACTTACGTTAGCGTTCATGTGCGCGACCAGCATCCGCTTGCGCATGTAGGAGGCGCCGCACGCGAGGCACTCGTACGTACGGCTTGTTGTCGCGCGAGTTGTACGATACACTTACGTTAGCGTTCATGTGCGCGACCAGCATCCGCTTGCGCATGTAGGAGGCGCCGCACGCGAGGCACTCGTACGTACGGCTTGTTGTCGCGCGAGTTGTACGATACACTTACGTTAGCGTTCATGTGCGCGACCAGCATCCGCTTGCGCATGTAGGAGGCGCCGCACGCGAGGCACTCGTACGTACGGCTTGTTGTCGCGCGAGTTGTACGATACACTTACGTTAGCGTTCATGTGCGCGACCAGCATCCGCTTGCGCATGTAGGAGGCGCCGCACGCGAGGCACTCGTACGTACGGCTTGTTGTCGCGCGAGTTGTACGATACACTTACGTTAGCGTTCATGTGCGCGACCAGCATCCGCTTGCGCATGTAGGAGGCGCCGCACGCGAGGCACTCGTACGTACGGCTTGTTGTCGCGCGAGTTGTACGATACACTTACGTTAGCGTTCATGTGCGCGACCAGCATCCGCTTGCGCATGTAGGAGGCGCCGCACGCGAGGCACTCGTACGTACGGCTTGTTGTCGCGCGAGTTGTACGATACACTTACGTTAGCGTTCATGTGCGCGACCAGCATCCGCTTGCGCATGTAGGAGGCGCCGCACGCGAGGCACTCGTACGTACGGCTTGTTGTCGCGCGAGTTGTACGATACACTTACGTTAGCGTTCATGTGCGCGACCAGCATCCGCTTGCGCATGTAGGAGGCGCCGCACGCGAGGCACTCGTACGTACGGCTTGTTGTCGCGCGAGTTGTACGATACACTTACGTTAGCGTTCATGTGCGCGACCAGCATCCGCTTGCGCATGTAGGAGGCGCCGCACGCGAGGCACTCGTACGTACGGCTTGTTGTCGCGCGAGTTGTACGATACACTTACGTTAGCGTTCATGTGCGCGACCAGCATCCGCTTGCGCATGTAGGAGGCGCCGCACGCGAGGCACTCGTACGTACGGCTTGTTGTCGCGCGAGTTGTACGATACACTTACGTTAGCGTTCATGTGCGCGACCAGCATCCGCTTGCGCATGTAGGAGGCGCCGCACGCGAGGCACTCGTACGTACGGCTTGTTGTCGCGCGAGTTGTACGATACACTTACGTTAGCGTTCATGTGCGCGACCAGCATCCGCTTGCGCATGTAGGAGGCGCCGCACGCGAGGCACTCGTACGTACGGCTTGTTGTCGCGCGAGTTGTACGATACACTTACGTTAGCGTTCATGTGCGCGACCAGCATCCGCTTGCGCATGTAGGAGGCGCCGCACGCGAGGCACTCGTACGTACGGCTTGTTGTCGCGCGAGTTGTACGATACACTTACGTTAGCGTTCATGTGCGCGACCAGCATCCGCTTGCGCATGTAGGAGGCGCCGCACGCGAGGCACTCGTACGTACGGCTTGTTGTCGCGCGAGTTGTACGATACACTTACGTTAGCGTTCATGTGCGCGACCAGCATCCGCTTGCGCATGTAGGAGGCGCCGCACGCGAGGCACTCGTACGTACGGCTTGTTGTCGCGCGAGTTGTACGATACACTTACGTTAGCGTTCATGTGCGCGACCAGCATCCGCTTGCGCATGTAGGAGGCGCCGCACGCGAGGCACTCGTACGTACGGCTTGTTGTCGCGCGAGTTGTACGATACACTTACGTTAGCGTTCATGTGCGCGACCAGCATCCGCTTGCGCATGTAGGAGGCGCCGCACGCGAGGCACTCGTACGTACGGCTTGTTGTCGCGCGAGTTGTACGATACACTTACGTTAGCGTTCATGTGCGCGACCAGCATCCGCTTGCGCATGTAGGAGGCGCCGCACGCGAGGCACTCGTACGTACGGCTTGTTGTCGCGCGAGTTGTACGATACACTTACGTTAGCGTTCATGTGCGCGACCAGCATCCGCTTGCGCATGTAGGAGGCGCCGCACGCGAGGCACTCGTACGTACGGCTTGTTGTCGCGCGAGTTGTACGATACACTTACGTTAGCGTTCATGTGCGCGACCAGCATCCGCTTGCGCATGTAGGAGGCGCCGCACGCGAGGCACTCGTACGTACGGCTTGTTGTCGCGCGAGTTGTACGATACACTTACGTTAGCGTTCATGTGCGCGACCAGCATCCGCTTGCGCATGTAGGAGGCGCCGCACGCGAGGCACTCGTACGTACGGCTTGTTGTCGCGCGAGTTGTACGATACACTTACGTTAGCGTTCATGTGCGCGACCAGCATCCGCTTGCGCATGTAGGAGGCGCCGCACGCGAGGCACTCGTACGTACGGCTTGTTGTCGCGCGAGTTGTACGATACACTTACGTTAGCGTTCATGTGCGCGACCAGCATCCGCTTGCGCATGTAGGAGGCGCCGCACGCGAGGCACTCGTACGGCTTCTTGTCGCTGTGCACGAAGCGGTGCGTGTTGCGGTTGTCGCGCGAGTTGAACGCCTTGCCGCAGATCTGGAGTGCAACGGTTCATTATCCACCATGTCAATCTTCAAATGGCCATAACTCGACAACTAATCAGCCCAGACATTCAGCTTAGGGCTCAAATGAAAGGCACTGATGTTACCTACTATTTTGATGACAGCTGTCAAATTTCAAATGGCCATAACTCGACAACTACACAGCCCAGACATTCCGTTTAGGGCTCAAGTGAAAGGCATTGATGATACCTACTTTTTCGATGACAGCTGTCAAACATCAAATAGCCATAACTCGACAACTACTCAGCCCAGACTTTTCGTTTAGGGCTCAAATGAAAGGCATTGAGATACCTACTTTTTCAATGACAGCTGTCAAACTTCAAATGGCCATTACTCGGCAACTACTCAGCTTAGACATTCCGTTTAGGGCTCATATGAAAGGCATTGATGGTAGCTACTTTTTCGATGACAGCTGTCAAACTTCAAATGAGCCGTTTTCAGTAACAAAACAAAAAGAGTTTTCTACTAAACCTAACAGATGGAGCTGACAAACGGAGTAAGCAGTTTGTGATTAATCCTGTCATTGTCAAATTGTGCCTACCAGTAAAAGAAAATTAACGCCATCTATAAGGTACGAGGTAACTATTTTTGAAGTTTTTACTTTTTAATGAAAACGCCTCATTGCCATAACTCGACAACTACGACTGACAACTCAGCCCAGACATTCGGTTTAGGGCTCAAATGAGAGGTTTCTCTCTTCTCTTTGTAAAGCTAGCAGTTTAAATTTTACAGGGGCCCTCGAAAAAAGTTGCAAACTTTAATATTGACCCCTAAATCAATAAATTGTCTTTGCAACCCTGTGATGGTTTTAAAATACCTATTCAACGATAACCCACAAGGCGGGGAAAACAAGAAAAATAATCATCCCCATCTTACGTGTACGGGAGTCATTGTATTGCTGTGGGATGCTGACAGTAGATTGTTGCCCCTCCTTACTTGCCCGTGGATGCAGTAAGAATCTGCCAAAGAATACTTCAGGAATATGGGCAGCAGCTGTTTATCGACATCACATACTGCGCTCGCCAAGCGTAGCGAGTATGGCAAGAGGCGATACCCCAAAAAAATATATTTTTGTTAAAATAACAGGAAACAAACGTCAGCAAGATGATAATAAGTTAGGTACGTGGTGTAAGCCGTATTATATTTATTAAATATTTTTGTTAATTTCCTATTATTTATTTTATTTTGTATCTGATTGTCATGCATAAAGTTAAATCATTTTAATAAGCTATCTTCTTTGATATTGTTTATTTTTCAGTTTCATATTTTTTATGTTGTCAAATAAATTAATGCATTATTAACATACATATAACCGGGTATTCATCGCGTAAATTACCTTCATTATTTCCTGACGTTTCGCTTGGTTTGCACACTAAACTAATGCACTTAGATTAATATTTGGACGCTTTGGCGCAAGCGGTAAGCCCATTTATGTGTGTTATAATAAATCATCATCATCACAATATCAGCCCGTTGACACCCACTGGCGGGTACAGGCCTCCTCTTCAGCACGCCAACGTAAACAGTCCTGTGCAAGTCTCATGCACCGTCGTCCGGCAACCCTGGCTAGATCGTCCGCCCATCTGGCAGG
The DNA here is from genome assembly GCA_963082625.1 of Pasiphila rectangulata. Taxonomy (NCBI): domain Eukaryota; kingdom Metazoa; phylum Arthropoda; class Insecta; order Lepidoptera; family Geometridae; genus Pasiphila; species Pasiphila rectangulata. The sequence goes on along the minus strand of OY720261.1, from coordinate 10,360,314 downwards.
TGGTCTGCCTCGAGGCCGTGTCGCCTCCATATAATAAATAAATGAGCACAGCCATCGATAGCTGGTCACCTCGCAGAAGTAGGGCCGCTCGCCGCTGTGAATGCGGATGTGCTTCTTGTAGTGCTCGGGGTACACGAAGGTGGTGTGGCACACGCCGCACACCAGCGGCCGCTCGCCCGTGTGCGCCGCCTTGATGTGGTACTGCAGCAGTCTGCGGGGACAACTCATTGATAGCTGGTCACCTCGCAGAAGTAGGGCCGCTCGCCGCTGTGAATGCGGATGTGTTTCTTGTAGTGCTCGGGGTACACGAAGGTGGTGTGGCACACGCCGCACACCAGCGGCCGCTCGCCCGTGTGCGCCGCCTTGATGTGGTACTGCAGCAGTCTGCGGGGACAACTCATTGATAGCTGGTCACCTCGCAGAAGTAGGGCCGCTCGCCGCTGTGAATGCGGATGTGTTTCTTGTAGTGCTCGGGGTACACGAAGGTGGTGTGGCACACGCCGCACACCAGCGGCCGCTCGCCCGTGTGCGCCGCCTTGATGTGGTACTGCAGCAGTCTGCGGGGACAACTCATTGATAGCTGGTCACCTCGCAGAAGTAGGGCCGCTCGCCGCTGTGAATGCGGATGTGTTTCTTGTAGTGCTCGGGGTACACGAAGGTGGTGTGGCACACGCCGCACACCAGCGGCCGCTCGCCCGTGTGCGCCGCCTTGATGTGGTACTGCAGCAGTCTGCGGGGACAACTCATTGATAGCTGGTCACCTCGCAGAAGTAGGGCCGCTCGCCGCTGTGAATGCGGATGTGTTTCTTGTAGTGCTCGGGGTACACGAAGGTGGTGTGGCACACGCCGCACACCAGCGGCCGCTCGCCCGTGTGCGCCGCCTTGATGTGGTACTGCAGCAGTCTGCGGGGACAACTCATTGATAGCTGGTCACCTCGCAGAAGTAGGGCCGCTCGCCGCTGTGAATGCGGATGTGTTTCTTGTAGTGCTCGGGGTACACGAAGGTGGTGTGGCACACGCCGCACACCAGCGGCCGCTCGCCCGTGTGCGCCGCCTTGATGTGGTACTGCAGCAGTCTGCGGGGACAACTCATTGATAGCTGGTCACCTCGCAGAAGTAGGGCCGCTCGCCGCTGTGAATGCGGATGTGTTTCTTGTAGTGCTCGGGGTACACGAAGGTGGTGTGGCACACGCCGCACACCAGCGGCCGCTCGCCCGTGTGCGCCGCCTTGATGTGGTACTGCAGCAGTCTGCGGGGACAACTCATTGATAGCTGGTCACCTCGCAGAAGTAGGGCCGCTCGCCGCTGTGAATGCGGATGTGTTTCTTGTAGTGCTCGGGGTACACGAAGGTGGTGTGGCACACGCCGCACACCAGCGGCCGCTCGCCCGTGTGCGCCGCCTTGATGTGGTACTGCAGCAGTCTGCGGGGACAACTCATTGATAGCTGGTCACCTCGCAGAAGTAGGGCCGCTCGCCGCTGTGAATGCGGATGTGTTTCTTGTAGTGCTCGGGGTACACGAAGGTGGTGTGGCACACGCCGCACACCAGCGGCCGCTCGCCCGTGTGCGCCGCCTTGATGTGGTACTGCAGCAGTCTGCGGGGACAACTCATTGATAGCTGGTCACCTCGCAGAAGTAGGGCCGCTCGCCGCTGTGAATGCGGATGTGTTTCTTGTAGTGCTCGGGGTACACGAAGGTGGTGTGGCACACGCCGCACACCAGCGGCCGCTCGCCCGTGTGCGCCGCCTTGATGTGGTACTGCAGCAGTCTGCGGGGACAACTCATTGATAGCTGGTCACCTCGCAGAAGTAGGGCCGCTCGCCGCTGTGAATGCGGATGTGTTTCTTGTAGTGCTCGGGGTACACGAAGGTGGTGTGGCACACGCCGCACACCAGCGGCCGCTCGCCCGTGTGCGCCGCCTTGATGTGGTACTGCAGCAGTCTGCGGGGACAAATTATTGAGATGGTTTCAAAATTTTTAAATTAAAAGAAACAATATATTATTATGTTGTTGACCGCAGATGGCCATGACAACGTTACCGGACTATGGCGAGCGCAGAAGGCGCCCAGCCGCAAAAGTTAGGTTGGGGCAACAAGCTCAAGGGCACCACTTAGGTTCGAACCACGGCTTGGACTGTTGCCAGATTTTTTAATGTACTGATGGTTAACGTCCAGGTGCAAAACTGCACCTCAAGACGAAATAGTGTATTCTTCGGCCCCGCCGGCGGGACCGGTTATCGAATATGTGCCTAGCAGCTAATGTGGGACGGGTTGACGTTACCTCCGGGTTAGCGGCGGTGAGCTCGTCAACGGGCAAGCCGAGACCGGGTCTCGGTCGACGGAGGAAAGTTTTATTGAGATGGTTGTAACAAATATAACAGATATAGCCTAGCTCCCTCCCAGTGGTTAGGCATTATGCTGAGCCGTGACCGATTTGCTACTGTAGCACATAAACATAATACCTTTTTTGTGTAATATATATAAATTCATTTGTTAGTTTGGCATAAAATTATTATCTTCTACTTAAAATCTCTGTCTCTGTTCTTTCACTGTCATTATTGTATAATGTGTGCTATACAAGCAAATAAACAAATGTCTTTATAGTGTTGCCAGCCTGACACACTTTTGAGACATCTAATGACGAATAGTATATTAGGATTATACGGACAATTTAAAATAACATAAAATGACTGATGAAAACTACATGGAGATATGAGAGACATATGTTACATGGAGGGGAAGAAAATACTCAATTTTGGACATTTCGGATATTACCGCGGAAATAAATCAATTTAATTGTACATTAGCAGACGGCAGCCTAATCCATTTATCGACAAAAAGCTCGCCGACTGACCCAACTGCCGGTGACACCTCCCAGCAGACCGAGTTAAAACAGAAAGTTCAAGATCTCGAAAATGTAGTAATTATAGCACACGGAGAAATATCAAAATTTAACTCGGAATGCAGTACATTAAAAAACGAATTATCAAACAGAATACGCCAATTACATGTTTTAAAGAAGGTTACACAAGAATCTTCTTACTACGTGTAGAACGCCGAGGGCGACCTCTCGTAAAGCCAGGGATGCTCATATCATGAAAAAACTGACTAATATACGAATGAGAGTTTCTCGTCTATCACCAATTAGCACATCCGATAAACAGACGAAAGCGAGACCACCACCGCTGATGCCGCTGTAACTGACGCCGCCTTTGCCATCGTCATCCCCGCAACCATTAATAGAACCAATCGCTTCACAATTGGATATAATTAATCCGCTTGTCGTCGAGGTGCGTGGCGCGCCGGTGCGAGTGCAGCAGTATGTATACCTGCGGCGCTTGAAGCGCTTGGGGCAGTCGGGGCAGGCGTGCCGCTTGTCGTCGAGGTGCGTGGCGCGCCGGTGCGAGTGCAGCAGTATGTATACCTGCGGCGCTTGAAGCGCTTGGGGCAGTCGGGGCAGGCGTGCCGCTTGTCGTCGAGGTGCGTGGCGCGCCGGTGCGAGTGCAGCAGTATGTATACCTGCGGCGCTTGAAGCGCTTGGGGCAGTCGGGGCAGGCGTGCCGCTTGTCGTCGAGGTGCGTGGCGCGCCGGTGCGAGTGCAGCAGTATGTATACCTGCGGCGCTTGAAGCGCTTGGGGCAGTCGGGGCAGGCGTGCCGCTTGTCGTCGAGGTGCGTGGCGCGCCGGTGCGAGTGCAGCAGTATGTATACCTGCGGCGCTTGAAGCGCTTGGGGCAGTCGGGGCAGGCGTGCCGCTTGTCGTCGAGGTGCGTGGCGCGCCGGTGCGAGTGCAGCAGTATGTATACCTGCGGCGCTTGAAGCGCTTGGGGCAGTCGGGGCAGGCGTGCCGCTTGTCGTCGAGGTGCGTGGCGCGCCGGTGCGAGTGCAGCAGTATGTATACCTGCGGCGCTTGAAGCGCTTGGGGCAGTCGGGGCAGGCGTGCCGCTTGTCGTCGAGGTGCGTGGCGCGCCGGTGCGAGTGCAGCAGTATGTATACCTGCGGCGCTTGAAGCGCTTGGGGCAGTCGGGGCAGGCGTGCCGCTTGTCGTCGAGGTGCGTGGCGCGCCGGTGCGAGTGCAGCAGTATGTATACCTGCGGCGCTTGAAGCGCTTGGGGCAGTCGGGGCAGGCGTGCCGCTTGTCGTCGAGGTGCGTGGCGCGCCGGTGCGAGTGCAGCAAGCAGTATGTATACCTGCGGCGCTTGAAGCGCTTGGGGCAGTCGGGGCAGGCGTGCCGCTTGTCGTCGAGGTGCGTGGCGCGCCGGTGCGAGTGCAGCAAGCAGTATGTATACCTGCGGCGCTTGAAGCGCTTGGGGCAGTCGGGGCAGGCGTGCCGCTTGTCGTCGAGGTGCGTGGCGCGCCGGTGCGAGTGCAGCAGTATGTATACCTGCGGCGCTTGAAGCGCTTGGGGCAGTCGGGGCAGGCGTGCCGCTTGTCGTCGAGGTGCGTGGCGCGCCGGTGCGAGTGCAGCAGTATGTATACCTGCGGCGCTTGAAGCGCTTGGGGCAGTCGGGGCAGGCGTGCCGCTTGTCGTCGAGGTGCGTGGCGCGCCGGTGCGAGTGCAGCAGTATGTATACCTGCGGCGCTTGAAGCGCTTGGGGCAGTCGGGGCAGGCGTGCCGCTTGTCGTCGAGGTGCGTGGCGCGCCGGTGCGAGTGCAGCAGTATGTATACCTGCGGCGCTTGAAGCGCTTGGGGCAGTCGGGGCAGGCGTGCCGCTTGTCGTCGAGGTGCGTGGCGCGCCGGTGCGAGTGCAGCAGTATGTATACCTGCGGCGCTTGAAGCGCTTGGGGCAGTCGGGGCAGGCGTGCCGCTTGTCGTCGAGGTGCGTGGCGCGCCGGTGCGAGTGCAGCAGTATGTATACCTGCGGCGCTTAAAGCGCTTGGGGCAGTCGGGGCAGGCGTGCCGCTTGTCGTCGAGGTGCGTGGCGCGCCGGTGCGAGTGCAGCAGTATGTATACCTGCGGCGCTTGAAGCGCTTGGGGCAGTCGGGGCAGGCGTGCCGCTTGTCGTCGAGGTGCGTGGCGCGCCGGTGCGAGTGCAGCAGTATGTATACCTGCGGCGCTTGAAGCGCTTGGGGCAGTCGGGGCAGGCGTGCCGCTTGTCGTCGAGGTGCGTGGCGCGCCGGTGCGAGTGCAGCAGTATGTATACCTGCGGCGCTTGAAGCGCTTGGGGCAGTCGGGGCAGGCGTGCCGCTTGTCGTCGAGGTGCGTGGCGCGCCGGTGCGAGTGCAGCAGTATGTATACCTGCGGCGCTTGAAGCGCTTGGGGCAGTCGGGGCAGGCGTGCCGCTTGTCGTCGAGGTGCGTGGCGCGCCGGTGCGAGTGCAGCAGTATGTATACCTGCGGCGCTTGAAGCGCTTGGGGCAGTCGGGGCAGGCGTGCCGCTTGTCGTCGAGGTGCGTGGCGCGCCGGTGCGAGTGCAGCAGTATGTATACCTGCGGCGCTTGAAGCGCTTGGGGCAGTCGGGGCAGGCGTGCCGCTTGTCGTCGAGGTGCGTGGCGCGCCGGTGCGAGTGCAGCAGTATGTATACCTGCGGCGCTTGAAGCGCTTGGGGCAGTCGGGGCAGGCGTGCCGCTTGTCGTCGAGGTGCGTGGCGCGCCGGTGCGAGTGCAGCAGTATGTATACCTGCGGCGCTTGAAGCGCTTGGGGCAGTCGGGGCAGGCGTGCCGCTTGTCGTCGAGGTGCGTGGCGCGCCGGTGCGAGTGCAGCAGTATGTATACCTGCGGCGCTTGAAGCGCTTGGGGCAGTCGGGGCAGGCGTGCCGCTTGTCGTCGAGGTGCGTGGCGCGCCGGTGCGAGTGCAGCAAGCAGTATGTATACCTGCGGCGCTTGAAGCGCTTGGGGCAGTCGGGGCAGGCGTGCCGCTTGTCGTCGAGGTGCGTGGCGCGCCGGTGCGAGTGCAGCAGTATGTATACCTGCGGCGCTTGAAGCGCTTGGGGCAGTCGGGGCAGGCGTGCCGCTTGTCGTCGAGGTGCGTGGCGCGCCGGTGCGAGTGCAGCAGTATGTATACCTGCGGCGCTTGAAGCGCTTGGGGCAGTCGGGGCAGGCGTGCCGCTTGTCGTCGAGGTGCGTGGCGCGCCGGTGCGAGTGCAGCAAGCAGTATGTATACCTGCGGCGCTTGAAGCGCTTGGGGCAGTCGGGGCAGGCGTGCCGCTTGTCGTCGAGGTGCGTGGCGCGCCGGTGCGAGTGCAGCAGTATGTATACCTGCGGCGCTTGAAGCGCTTGGGGCAGTCGGGGCAGGCGTGCCGCTTGTCGTCGAGGTGCGTGGCGCGCCGGTGCGAGTGCAGCAGTATGTATACCTGCGGCGCTTGAAGCGCTTGGGGCAGTCGGGGCAGGCGTGCCGCTTGTCGTCGAGGTGCGTGGCGCGCCGGTGCGAGTGCAGCAGTATGTATACCTGCGGCGCTTGAAGCGCTTGGGGCAGTCGGGGCAGGCGTGCCGCTTGTCGTCGAGGTGCGTGGCGCGCCGGTGCGAGTGCAGCAGTATGTATACCTGCGGCGCTTGAAGCGCTTGGGGCAGTCGGGGCAGGCGTGCCGCTTGTCGTCGAGGTGCGTGGCGCGCCGGTGCGAGTGCAGCAGTATGTATACCTGCGGCGCTTGAAGCGCTTGGGGCAGTCGGGGCAGGCGTGCCGCTTGTCGTCGAGGTGCGTGGCGCGCCGGTGCGAGTGCAGCAGTATGTATACCTGCGGCGCTTGAAGCGCTTGGGGCAGTCGGGGCAGGCGTGCCGCTTGTCGTCGAGGTGCGTGGCGCGCCGGTGCGAGTGCAGCAAGCAGTATGTATACCTGCGGCGCTTGAAGCGCTTGGGGCAGTCGGGGCAGGCGTGCCGCTTGTCGTCGAGGTGCGTGGCGCGCCGGTGCGAGTGCAGCAGTATGTATACCTGCGGCGCTTGAAGCGCTTGGGGCAGTCGGGGCAGGCGTGCCGCTTGTCGTCGAGGTGCGTGGCGCGCCGGTGCGAGTGCAGCAAGCAGTATGTATACCTGCGGCGCTTGAAGCGCTTGGGGCAGTCGGGGCAGGCGTGCCGCTTGTCGTCGAGGTGCGTGGCGCGCCGGTGCGAGTGCAGCAGTATGTATACCTGCGGCGCTTGAAGCGCTTGGGGCAGTCGGGGCAGGCGTGCCGCTTGTCGTCGAGGTGCGTGGCGCGCCGGTGCGAGTGCAGCAAGCAGTATGTATACCTGCGGCGCTTGAAGCGCTTGGGGCAGTCGGGGCAGGCGTGCCGCTTGTCGTCGAGGTGCGTGGCGCGCCGGTGCGAGTGCAGCAAGCAGTATGTATACCTGCGGCGCTTGAAGCGCTTGGGGCAGTCGGGGCAGGCGTGCCGCTTGTCGTCGAGGTGCGTGGCGCGCCGGTGCGAGTGCAGCAGTATGTATACCTGCGGCGCTTGAAGCGCTTGGGGCAGTCGTGCCGCTTGTCGTCGAGGTGCGTGGCGCGCCGGTGCGAGTGCAGCAGTATGTATACCTGCGGCGCTTGAAGCGCTTGGGGCAGTCGGGGCAGGCGTGCCGCTTGTCGTCGAGGTGCGTGGCGCGCCGGTGCGAGTGCAGCAGTATGTATACCTGCGGCGCTTGAAGCGCTTGGGGCAGTCGGGGCAGGCGTGCCGCTTGTCGTCGAGGTGCGTGGCGCGCCGGTGCGAGTGCAGCAGTATGTATACCTGCGGCGCTTGAAGCGCTTGGGGCAGTCGGGGCAGGCGTGCCGCTTGTCGTCGAGGTGCGTGGCGCGCCGGTGCGAGTGCAGGTTGGAGCGCTGCGAGAAGCGCGCGCCGCACGTGTCGCACGCGAACGGACGCTCGCCTGCAAACAACCATTACAACTAAGATAATTTATTTATTTGAAACAACAAGCATAATAAAACTTTGATGAAATTAAAAAAAAAGACATTATGAGTCAATGATTAACACATAATTTTCAGTAAGAACAATATTAATTATTAATAATGGAACTGGTGATGACTGATGATAGATGAATATCCAGAACACCCTGAGCGAATATCTGCAGATCACAGAGGTCCCCGGCGCGGACGCGTGTGTACGTGTGTATGCGCGCACTGACCGGTGTGTATGCGCGCGTGGTCGACGAGCTCGGCGCGGCGCGCGAAGGCCTTGTCGCAGACGGAGCACACGTGGCTCTTCTGTCCGCTGTGCACCACGCCGTGCACCTCGAGGCTGTGCTGCGTGTGTACGTGTGTACGTGTGTATGCGCACTGACCGGTGTGTATGCGCGCGTGGTCGACGAGCTCGGCGCGGCGCGCGAAGGCCTTGTCGCAGACGGAGCACACGTGGCTCTTCTGGCCGCTGTGCACCACGCCGTGCACCTCGAGGCTGTGCTGCGTGTGTACGTGTGTATGCGCACTGACCGGTGTGTATGCGCGCGTGGTCGACGAGCTCGGCGCGGCGCGCGAAGGCCTTGTCGCAGACGGAGCACACGTGGCTTTTCTGGCCGCTGTGCACCACGCCGTGCACCTCGAGGCTGTGCTGCGTGTGTACGTGTGTATGCGCACTGACCGGTGTGTATGCGCGCGTGGTCGACGAGCTCGGCGCGGCGCGCGAAGGCCTTGTCGCAGACGGAGCACACGTGGCTCTTCTGGCCGCTGTGCACCACGCCGTGCACCTCGAGGCTGTGCTGCGTGTGTACGTGTGTACGTGTGTATGCGCACTGACCGGTGTGTATGCGCGCGTGGTCGACGAGCTCGGCGCGGCGCGCGAAGGCCTTGTCGCAGACGGAGCACACGTGGCTCTTCTGGCCGCTGTGCACCACGCCGTGCACCTCGAGGCTGTGCTGCGTGTGTACGTGTGTATGCGCACTGACCGGTGTGTATGCGCGCGTGGTCGACGAGCTCGGCGCGGCGCGCGAAGGCCTTGTCGCAGACGGAGCACACGTGGCTCTTCTGGCCGCTGTGCACCACGCCGTGCACCTCGAGGCTGTGCTGCGTGTGTACGTGTGTATGCGCACTGACCGGTGTGTATGCGCGCGTGGTCGACGAGCTCGGCGCGGCGCGCGAAGGCCTTGTCGCAGACGGAGCACACGTGGCTTTTCTGGCCGCTGTGCACCACGCCGTGCACCTCGAGGCTGTGCTGCGTGTGTACGTGTGTATGCGCACTGACCGGTGTGTATGCGCGCGTGGTCGACGAGCTCGGCGCGGCGCGCGAAGGCCTTGTCGCAGACGGAGCACACGTGGCTTTTCTGGCCGCTGTGCACCACGCCGTGCACCTCGAGGCTGTGCTGCGTGTGTACGTGTGTATGCGCACTGACCGGTGTGTATGCGCGCGTGGTCGACGAGCTCGGCGCGGCGCGCGAAGGCCTTGTCGCAGACGGAGCACACGTGGCTCTTCTGGCCGCTGTGCACCACGCCGTGCACCTCGAGGCTGTGCTGCGTGTGTACGTGTGTACGTGTGTATGCGCACTGACCGGTGTGTATGCGCGCGTGGTCGACGAGCTCGGCGCGGCGCGCGAAGGCCTTGTCGCAGACGGAGCACACGTGGCTCTTTTGGCCGCTGTGCACCACGCCGTGCACCTCGAGGCTGTGCTGCGTGTGTACGTGTGTATGCGCACTGACCGGTGTGTATGCGCGCGTGGTCGACGAGCTCGGCGCGGCGCGCGAAGGCCTTGTCGCAGACGGAGCACACGTGGCTCTTCTGGCCGCTGTGCACCACGCCGTGCACCTCGAGGCTGTGCTGCGTGTGTACGTGTGTATGCGCACTGACCGGTGTGTATGCGCGCGTGGTCGACGAGCTCGGCGCGGCGCGCGAAGGCCTTGTCGCAGACGGAGCACACGTGGCTCTTCTGTCCGCTGTGCACCACGCCGTGCACCTCGAGGCTGTGCTGCGTGTGTACGTGTGTATGCGCACTGACCGGTGTGTATGCGCGCGTGGTCGACGAGCTCGGCGCGGCGCGCGAAGGCCTTGTCGCAGACGGAGCACACGTGGCTCTTCTGTCCGCTGTGCACCACGCCGTGCACCTCGAGGCTGTGCTGCGTGTGTACGTGTGTATGCGCACTGACCGGTGTGTATGCGCGCGTGGTCGACGAGCTCGGCGCGGCGCGCGAAGGCCTTGTCGCAGACGGAGCACACGTGGCTCTTCTGTCCGCTGTGCACCACGCCGTGCACCTCGAGGCTGTGCTGCGTGTGTACGTGTGTATGCGCACTGACCGGTGTGTATGCGCGCGTGGTCGACGAGCTCGGCGCGGCGCGCGAAGGCCTTGTCGCAGACGGAGCACACGTGGCTCTTCTGTCCGCTGTGCACCACGCCGTGCACCTCGAGGCTGTGCTGCGTGTGTACGTGTGTATGCGCACTGACCGGTGTGTATGCGCGCGTGGTCGACGAGCTCGGCGCGGCGCGCGAAGGCCTTGTCGCAGACGGAGCACACGTGGCTCTTCTGTCCGCTGTGCACCACGCCGTGCACCTCGAGGCTGTGCTGCGTGTGTACGTGTGTATGCGCACTGACCGGTGTGTATGCGCGCGTGGTCGACGAGCTCGGCGCGGCGCGCGAAGGCCTTGTCGCAGACGGAGCACACGTGGCTCTTCTGTCCGCTGTGCACCACGCCGTGCACCTCGAGGCTGTGCTGCGTGTGTACGTGTGTATGCGCACTGACCGGTGTGTATGCGCGCGTGGTCGACGAGCTCGGCGCGGCGCGCGAAGGCCTTGTCGCAGACGGAGCACACGTGGCTCTTCTGTCCGCTGTGCACCACGCCGTGCACCTCGAGGCTGTGCTGCGTGTGTACGTGTGTATGCGCACTGACCGGTGTGTATGCGCGCGTGGTCGACGAGCTCGGCGCGGCGCGCGAAGGCCTTGTCGCAGACGGAGCACACGTGGCTCTTCTGTCCGCTGTGCACCACGCCGTGCACCTCGAGGCTGTGCTGCGTGTGTACGTGTGTATGCGCACTGACCGGTGTGTATGCGCGCGTGGTCGACGAGCTCGGCGCGGCGCGCGAAGGCCTTGTCGCAGACGGAGCACACGTGGCTCTTCTGTCCGCTGTGCACCACGCCGTGCACCTCGAGGCTGTGCTGCGTGTGTACGTGTGTATGCGCACTGACCGGTGTGTATGCGCGCGTGGTCGACGAGCTCGGCGCGGCGCGCGAAGGCCTTGTCGCAGACGGAGCACACGTGGCTCTTCTGTCCGCTGTGCACCACGCCGTGCACCTCGAGGCTGTGCTGCGTGCCGAACGCCTTGTCTGCGAATGGAGGACAACAACTCAAAGCCAATAAGTCTTTATTGAATAGAGCAAAACGCTACATGGATTAATAAATAAATAAATACGTTTATCACAACAGTTCTTAGAGGTAATCTACTACAGCACTAGTGTTCTTAACCCCTAAGCTCGATAACGTAATTCATACGCATGATTTGATACTACCGTTGACTCGACAAGATATGAATCTATTATGCATACACCAACAAAACAAAAAGTGTATTCTAGTGTTTCTCTCTTGCTTTATCCATTGAGTGTTTGTATATGAAAGAAAGAGAGGTTAATATGCTCTTTAATTTGATGTATAATATGTGTGGTCTGCTGTCTTTGGTAACGAGCACTGCCATTTTGAAATCAGACGTTCGGTACGACCAAAAATGTGTGTTTTTGTGTTTTTCGTGTGAAGTTTTTTGTGAGAAAGGTGGGTGAAACTAGATACATAGGTTATTAGATTTTATTTTCAAGATTAAAATAGGCGTACCTCATTTATCCTAAATCCATACTAATATTATAAATGGGAAAGTAACTCTGTCTGTCTGTCTGTCTGTTCCTCTTTCACGCCTAAACGGCTGAACGGATTTTGATGAAATTTGGTATGGTGATAGATGATAACCTAGAAATGGTCATAGGCTATAATTAATCACGCCATCGTTCTTAGGGGGTAGGCAGTAGGCAGATAACTAAATTGAGTTAGTGATTTTTAGTCGTTTTTGTTGGGACTTTTGCTCTTTCACGTATAAAAGGCTGAACAGATCTTGATGAAATTTAGTAAGGTAATAGATGGTTACCTAAAACGATGATCACGTCATAGTACTTAGGGGGTAGGAAGTAGGCAGAAAACTGAATTGAGTTAGTGATTTTTTTATGGTTTTTGGTGGGAGTTTTGCTCTATCATGCCTAAACGGCTGAACGGATTTTTATAAGACTTGGTTAATATAAAGATAGGATCCTAGGCACGGACACAGGCTACTTCTTACGGCGGGAAAATACCTCATTCCCGCGGAAATCTAGCGTGATCGTGTCAAGAAGCGAATGACGCCATAGCTACTGAAATGATTTTAATGTTTTTTTTTTAAATGAGTGTTACTGAGACTTAAAGTTAGTATTTGATCACTTTTCTAACTTAGAGGGTCGGTAGGCGCCATAATTTAGGGAATTTATTATAAAATTTTGATGCATCTGTCTTTTAACAGTTTTACTTGGATCGAAACTTAGCGACATACCATCACACTACTTAACTTATAGGGTAGGAAGGTACCAAAATTCAGACTACTTTTTACTTCGGGAAAATATCTCATTCCCACAGGAACCTATACACAGCTACCTATCTACAACATTAAAACTCTGTCTAGAATCACATTACGCCATAGCTATTGATCTGATTTGTATACGATTTTTTATTCAACTGACTGTTAAATTACATACAGATAAAATCTAATTACCTACACCACAGAATTAATATAGTACTACATAACTAGCTACGCTTTAAACTTGAGGAGGTAATTAGATAGACATTTATACGAACTTTATGCTCAGTAATCAATCATAGTGATAAGTTAATACTCATTTTAGACAAAGAAACGGATAGGTAATCAGTTCATCACCGAAATTATAACACCTACACCACAGAATAGTAATGTATACAGTAGTTTGACTCGGCCGTATTTTTGAAATAAATACCTACAGCCGCGCGGTACGTAAACATGCGATAGGGCTGCCCGCCTCCAGCATTTTAATTAAATTTGCCTACTTTGTGTTTCCATTTAGTTTTGTGATTGTAAATATACTTTTTTTATATAAACAAATATAATACTTTGTGAATTGAATAGATAAATTGAAAATATAGTGTACGCAGAAGTACTATAAAATAACATAGTTATGAATTATTAGAATAACCTACAATCTAAATGATATAAGATTATAAGACCCAGTACTTTTACCTAATGTTTTAAAGTTCCACTCTTACTGATGAAAGCGTGATGTAGGTACCTACCTACCTAAAATTACGCTTAACGTAGGTATTATTTAAAAATATTATATTTTCACCTTCTACGTAAACGAAGTCGTGGGTAAGAGTTAGCGTTAGCCCAAAGAAACTATTCCACGCGGACGAAGTCGCGGGCAGAAGCTAGTTGTCTTATATTCCTAAAAATAAATCTTTCCATGAACATGTCTTATTTTTTTTTATAAATTAATTTAAAATATGAAATAATAACAAATCATATAAAATTTATGTTGAAATTTAGAACTGCATTATCATAGAATAGTTTGCTTTTTATTTCAAGTAAAAATTCCTGTTAGTTTCAGTATTATCGTCATTCTTGTAATAGTTGCAAATATCAGGTGGCGCCGCCATGACAGTGCGCGAGCTTACGGGTGTAAGACAAGATAGGTGACAGTCGAGCTTAGGGGTTAAGGTATTGTTATAATTAACCTGCATTGTGAGACTGGTGCCTGAAAAAGGTTTAAGAAACCTGTGGTACAGACCTCCAGGCCCTCGCTCCACGGATAAATATACATTTTAATAGGTGTGTTCATTACACCAAGTTGATTACAAATAAGTTAGGATTTCATCACATCCACACAACTTTGAGTTGAAGGGAGAGAAAGTTTGAAATAACAAATATTTTATACGCAATACTAGGTTACTGTACTAAATTAAGTGATGATTATGTGAACAAACAAATATATTATAATTAACTTATGAAAATAAATATACTTAGGTCTACATTTATAACTACACTATAGAATAGTCAATTTACACAAGAAGTACGAGGTCTTTGCATCTATTATAGATGATTTATACAGCGTTAGCAACTGATAATCGTGCTGCACGGGACACTGCATTTTTCCTTCTTTAAGGTTTTCTTCTTGTTCCTTGTTTCCTCACGAGTTCTTGTTTCCTCTCGTGAGGAAAGAAGAACAAGCGTTTAAATTTAATAAAGCACATAATTAAATTCGTTCGCTTCAGATAACTTTTTTGTTAAGTATAACTTATCATAAAAACTTTAGCCGTGGAGCAGTAGAACGTTACACCTCCTCTCATGCCCGTCGATGCAGTAAGAGCCTGCTAAGGGATACTTCCTGAAAATGGGCAGCGGCGTCTTTCCGTGTATTAACATCACGTACTGCGCTCACCAACCCGCCTGCCAAGCGTGGTGAGCATGGCAACTACCGCTCATGGGCCTGTGTTCAGCAGTGGACGTTTTACGGCTGAAATGATGATGATGAACTTTATGATTAGACTAGCCGCACCCGCGCAGTTCACGATCCCGCGGGAAGACATGGATAAAATATAGTCTATGTCACTCAGGAATAATGTAGCATTTGAAAATCAGTCCAGTAGTTTTAGAGTTATTCGTTACATACATACGAAATACAAATATTTCCTTTTTTATAATATACTAGCTTCTGCCCGCGACTTCGTCCGCGTGGAATAGTTTCTTTGGGCTAACGCTAACTCTTACCCACGACTTCGTTTACGTAGAAGGTGAAAATATAATATTTTTAAATAATACCTACGTTAAGCGTAATTTTAGGTAGGTAGGTACCTACATCACGCTTTCATCAGTAAGAGTGGAACTTTAAAACATTAGGTAAAAGTACTGGGTCTTATAATCTTATATCATTTAGATTGTAGGTTATTCTAATAATTCATAACTATGTTATTTTATAGTACTTCTGCGTACACTATATTTTCAATTTATCTATTCAATTCACAAAGTATTATATTTGTTTATATAAAAAAAGTATATTTACAATCACAAAACTAAATGGAAACACAAAGTAGGCAAATTTAATTAAAATGCTGGAGGCGGGCAGCCCTATCGCATGTTTACGTACCGCGCGGCTGTAGGTATTTATTTCAAAAATACGGCCGAGTCAAACTACTGTATACATTACTATTCTGTGGTGTAGGTGTTATAATTTCGGTGATGAACTGATTACCTATCCGTTTCTTTGTCTAAAATGAGTATTAACTTATCACTATGATTGATTACTGAGCATAAAGTTCGTATAAATGTCTATCTAATTACCTCCTCAAGTTTAAAGCGTAGCTAGTTATGTAGTACTATATTAATTCTGTGGTGTAGGTAATTAGATTTTATCTGTATGTAATTTAACAGTCAGTTGAATAAAAAATCGTATACAAATCAGATCAATAGCTATGGCGTAATGTGATTCTAGACAGAGTTTTAATGTTGTAGATAGGTAGCTGTGTATAGGTTCCTGTGGGAATGAGATATTTTCCCGAAGTAAAAAGTAGTCTGAATTTTGGTACCTTCCTACCCTATAAGTTAAGTAGTGTGATGGTATGTCGCTAAGTTTCGATCCAAGTAAAACTGTTAAAAGACAGATGCATCAAAATTTTATAATAAATTCCCTAAATTATGGCGCCTACCGACCCTCTAAGTTAGAAAAGTGATCAAATACTAACTTTAAGTCTCAGTAACACTCATTTAAAAAAAAAACATTAAAATCATTTCAGTAGCTATGGCGTCATTCGCTTCTTGACACGATCACGCTAGATTTCCGCGGGAATGAGGTATTTTCCCGCCGTAAGAAGTAGCCTGTGTCCGTGCCTAGGATCCTATCTTTATATTAACCAAGTCTTATAAAAATCCGTTCAGCCGTTTAGGCATGATAGAGCAAAACTCCCACCAAAAACCATAAAAAAATCACTAACTCAATTCAGTTTTCTGCCTACTTCCTACCCCCTAAGTACTATGACGTGATCATCGTTTTAGGTAACCATCTATTACCTTACTAAATTTCATCAAGATCTGTTCAGCCTTTTATACGTGAAAGAGCAAAAGTCCCAACAAAAACGACTAAAAATCACTAACTCAATTTAGTTATCTGCCTACTGCCTACCCCCTAAGAACGATGGCGTGATTACCTATGACCATTTCTAGGTTATCATCTATCACCATACCAAATTTCATCAAAATCCGTTCAGCCGTTTAGGCGTGAAAGAGGAACAGACAGACAGACAGACAGACAGACAGAGTTACTTTCCCATTTATAATATTAGTATGGATTATTATTAGTACAGATAAATACTCACGGCAAATGCTGCAGACGAAGCTCTTGATGCCGAGATGCGTTTTCTCGTGCTGCGTGAGGTTCTGCTGCGAAAGGAACGATTTACCGCACGTGCTGCATTTGAAGGGACGGGGTCTTGCCTGGGAATTGAAAACTAGATTATTATATGTATGTATATTTTAGTGAGAAGTACTATCTATATATACACCGTGGAACCAGACTACTACCGAAAACTGGGGGAGTTGCAATCAGACCATGATACTGAAAATATTTAGCGAAAAAAGAACCGCAAAAATATGTCAACATATCTACGTCCTTTTAATTTTGAGACCCACCTGGTGCGTCTTCAGATGCGCCTGCCTCGTGTACTTGGAGGCGAAGGCCTTGTCGCAGATGTGGCACTCGTGAGGCTCACCTGGTGCGTCTTCAGATGCGCCTGCCTCGTGTACTTGGAGGCGAAGGCCTTGTCGCAGATGTGGCACTCGTGAGGCTCACCTGGTGCGTCTTCAGATGCGCCTGCCTCGTGTACTTGGAGGCGAAGGCCTTGTCGCAGATGTGGCACTCGTGAGGCTCACCTGGTGCGTCTTCAGATGCGCCTGCCTCGTGTACTTGGAGGCGAAGGCCTTGTCGCAGATGTGGCACTCGTGAGGCTCACCTGGTGCGTCTTCAGATGCGCCTGCCTCGTGTACTTGGAGGCGAAGGCCTTGTCGCAGATGTGGCACTCGTGAGGCTCACCTGGTGCGTCTTCAGATGCGCCTGCCTCGTGTACTTGGAGGCGAAGGCCTTGTCGCAGATGTGGCACTCGTGAGGCTCACCTGGTGCGTCTTCAGATGCGCCTGCCTCGTGTACTTGGAGGCGAAGGCCTTGTCGCAGATGTGGCACTCGTGAGGCTCACCTGGTGCGTCTTCAGATGCGCCTGCCTCGTGTACTTGGAGGCGAAGGCCTTGTCGCAGATGTGGCACTCGTGAGGCTCACCTGGTGCGTCTTCAGATGCGCCTGCCTCGTGTACTTGGAGGCGAAGGCCTTGTCGCAGATGTGGCACTCGTGAGGCTCACCTGGTGCGTCTTCAGATGCGCCTGCCTCGTGTACTTGGAGGCGAAGGCCTTGTCGCAGATGTGGCACTCGTGAGGCTCACCTGGTGCGTCTTCAGATGCGCCTGCCTCGTGTACTTGGAGGCGAAGGCCTTGTCGCAGATGTGGCACTCGTAGGGCCGCTGGCCGGTGTGCAGGTTGGAGTGCTCCTGCAGCAGGGTGCGCGAGTTGTAGCTTTTCTTGCAAACCGCGCAGTCGTAGGAGCGCGCTTTCGGGGCGGCCGGGTCGGATTTCGTGCCGTGTGTCGCTGGAAAGAAGGGCATCATCATATAATCAGTCACACACATCAGTCTGCTCCGCGATCGCATATCGTGAGCACGTATTCACTAACGCCGTTGTGAACATTATTATCACGTGTTTATTTCGGATCGGAACTAACCCTACACTATGTATAACTGTCCTGGATGTACTGTTGAACACTCAGATGGAGTTAATTGCTCCAAATGTAAACTAGTTTACTGTTTTTCCTTTTTTGGAAATTTTCTTATGTCTAATTTAAACAAAAATATAAAAAAAAGTGTAATAAGCTCACCCATATGCGTGGAGTACTCGGACCTGTTCCGCATGATGACGCCGCAGGAGGCGCAGATGTACACCTTGGCGGAGTGCGCGGCCTTCATGTGCTCCATCATCTCCGCCGCCTCGGACGCGAACGAGCCCGGCGAGCCTGCCCGATAAATCACTATTAATAATAATAATATATGTATATCAATAGAATGTTGCCTCTCCTCTCGTGCCCGTGGATGCAGTAAGATCCTGCTAAGGGATACCTCCAGAAAATGTCTTTCCGTGTATCAACATCCCGTACTGCGCCGACGCGTCTGCCAAGCGTGGTGAGTATGGCCACTACCCCTCATGGAGATCTATGACAGAGGCCTGTGTTCAGTAGCGGACTTTTTACGGCTGAACTGATGAAAATAAATTGACGCAATTTTAGTTAAGAAGTGCGTCAACAGAACTGCCATCATTGTCTATATACATACCCTCCGCATGCGGACACACGAGACAGGCGTAGGTGGCCCCTTCTCCCCTCTCGAGCTGCGGGGTCGTGTCTCGACAATTCGAGTGTCTAGAATCATGGATTCTCCAAAAGCGGCATTACTATCTATTGCCTTAATATTTTTGTGATGTAATGACTATTGTAATACAGTTACCCTCCGCATGCGGACACACGAGACAGGCGTAGGCGGCGCCGGCTCGCCGCACGAGCTGCGCGCCCGTGTCGCGGCCGGGCGCCGGCGCCGGCTGACTCACAGATTGTAATACAGTTACCCTCCGCATGCGGACACACGAGACAGGCGGCGCCGGCTCGCCGCACGAGCTGCGCGCCCGTGTCGCGGCCGGGCGCCGACGCCGGCTGACTCACAGATTGTAATACAGTTACCCTCCGCATGCGGACACACGAGACAGGCGGCGCCGGCTCGCCGCACGAGCTGCGCGCCCGTGTCGCGGCCGGGCGCCGACGCCGGCTGACTCACAGATTGTAATACAGTTACCCTCCGCATGCGGACACACGAGACAGGCGGCGCCGGCTCGCCGCACGAGCTGCGCGCCCGTGTCGCGGCCGGGCGCCGACGCCGGCTGACTCACAGATTGTAATACAGTTACCCTCCGCATGCGGACACACGAGACAGGCGTAGGCGGCGCCGGCTCGCCGCACGAGCTGCGCGCCCGTGTCGCGGCCGGGCGCCGACGCCGGCTGACTCACAGATTGTAATACAGTTACCCTCCGCATGCGGACACACGAGACAGGCGGCGCCGGCTCGCCGCACGAGCTGCGCGCCCGTGTCGCGGCCGGGCGCCGACGCCGGCTGACTCACAGATTGTAATACAGTTACCCTCCGCATGCGGACACACGAGACAGGCGTAGGCGGCGCCGGCTCGCCGCACGAGCTGCGCGCCCGTGTCGCGGCCGGGCGCCGACGCCGGCTGACTCACAGATTGTAATACAGTTACCCTCCGCATGCGGACACACGAGACAGGCGGCGCCGGCTCGCCGCACGAGCTGCGCGCCCGTGTCGCGGCCGGGCGCCGACGCCGGCTGACTCACAGATTGTAATACAGTTACCCTCCGCATGCGGACACACGAGACAGGCGTAGGCGGCGCCGGCTCGCCGCACGAGCTGCGCGCCCGTGTCGCGGCCGGGCGCCGACGCCGGCTGACTCACAGATTGTAATACAGTTACCCTCCGCATGCGGACACACGAGACAGGCGTAGGCGGCGCCGGCTCGCCGCACGAGCTGCGCGCCCGTGTCGCGGCCGGGTGCCGACGCCGGCTGACTCACAGATTGTAATACAGTTACCCTCCGCATGCGGAAACACGAGACAGGCGTAGGCGGCGCCGGCTCGCCGCACGAGCTGCGCGCCCGTGTCGCGGCCGGGCGCCGGCACCGGCTGACTCACAGATTGTAATACAGTTACCCTCCGCATGCGGACACACGAGACAGGCGTAGGCGGCGCCGGCTCGCCGCACGAGCTGCGCGCCCGTGTCGCGGCCGGGCGCCGACGCCGGCTGACTCACAGATTGTAATACAGTTACCCTCCGCATGCAGACACACGAGACAGGCGTAGGCGGCGCCGGCTCGCCGCACGAGCTGCGCGCCCGTGTCGCGGCCGGGCGCCGACGCCAGCTGACTCACAGATTGTAATACAGTTACCCTCCGCATGCGGACACACGAGACAGGCGTAGGCGGCGCCGGCTCGCCGCACGAGCTGCGCGCCCGTGTCGCGGCCGGGCGCCGACGCCGGCTGACTCACAGATTGTAATACAGTTACCCTCCGCATGCGGACACACGAGACAGGCGTAGGCGGCGCCGGCTCGCCGCACGAGCTGCGCGCCCGTGTCGCGGCCGGGCGCCGACGCCAGCTGACTCACAGATTGTAATACAGTTACCCTCCGCATGCAGACACACGAGACAGGCGTAGGCGGCGCCGGCTCGCCGCACGAGCTGCGCGCCCGTGTCGCGGCCGGGCGCCGACGCCAGCTGACTCACAGATTGTAATACAGTTACCCTCCGCATGCGGACACACGAGACAGGCGTAGGCGGCGCCGGCTCGCCGCACGAGCTGCGCGCCCGTGTCGCGGCCGGGCGCCGACGCCGGCTGACTCACAGATTGTAATACAGTTACCCTCCGCATGCGGACACACGAGACAGGCGTAGGCGGCGCCGGCTCGCCGCACGAGCTGCGCGCCCGTGTCGCGGCCGGGCGCCGACGCCGGCTGACTCACAGATTGTAATACAGTTACCCTCCGCATGCGGACACACGAGACAGGCGGCGCCGGCTCGCCGCACGAGCTGCGCGCCCGTGTCGCGGCCGGGCGCCGACGCCGGCTGACTCACAGATTGTAATACAGTTACCCTCCGCATGCGGACACACGAGACAGGCGTAGGCGGCGCCGGCTCGCCGCACGAGCTGCGCGCCCGTGTCGCGGCCGGGCGCCGACGCCGGCTGACTCACAGATTGTAATACAGTTACCCTCCGCATGCGGACACACGAGACAGGCGTAGGCGGCGCCGGCTCGCCGCACGAGCTGCGCGCCCGTGTCGCGGCCGGGTGCCGACGCCGGCTGACTCACAGATTGTAATACAGTTACCCTCCGCATGCGGAAACACGAGACAGGCGTAGGCGGCGCCGGCTCGCCGCACGAGCTGCGCGCCCGTGTCGCGGCCGGGCGCCGGCACCGGCTGACTCACAGATTGTAATACAGTTACCCTCCGCATGCGGACACACGAGACAGGCGTAGGCGGCGCCGGCTCGCCGCACGAGCTGCGCGCCCGTGTCGCGGCCGGGCGCCGACGCCGGCTGACTCACAGATTGTAATACAGTTACCCTCCGCATGCAGACACACGAGACAGGCGTAGGCGGCGCCGGCTCGCCGCACGAGCTGCGCGCCCGTGTCGCGGCCGGGCGCCGACGCCAGCTGACTCACAGATTGTAATACAGTTACCCTCCGCATGCAGACACACGAGACAGGCGTAGGCGGCGCCGGCTCGCCGCACGAGCTGCGCGCCCGTGTCGCGGCCGGGCGCCGACGCCAGCTGACTCACAGATTGTAATACAGTTACCCTCCGCATGCGGACACACGAGACAGGCGTAGGCGGCGCCGGCTCGCCGCACGAGCTGCGCGCCCGTGTCGCGGCCGGGTGCCGACGCCGGCTGACTCACAGATTGTAATACAGTTACCCTCCGCATGCGGACACACGAGACAGGCGTAGGCGGCGCCGGCTCGCCGCACGAGCTGCGCGCCCGTGTCGCGGCCGGGCGCCGACGCCGGCTGACTCTTCACAGATTTCACTCGGTACATCTCTCCACTTTCTACTTTGATGAAGGCGCCACCTGAGGATGTATATTTAAAGATCATTTTCATCCCATTTATTTAAAAAGGACGATTTCGTTCGCCTTTAAATGCACCCAAAGGTGGTGTTTTCTATAAGAAACTTTTAGCAGTAATGAGTTTTTAATCCTCTTTATAAATGCGCCGCAATTATCTTTGCCGCGCACTTTTTGAATTTGGAAGATCTTAGTGTTCAGCGCCAAAGAAATCGAACGCAAATATTGTTTGAATAAAGACTGGCTGGTACGACGCCCATAGTTGCGCCGCCGGCTGAATAAAAAACAATGAAATTAAATTAAAAACGCGCGAACTACAGCCCGCGTTTTCGTCAATTTTCACGGATTGTTAGAAATTCATGCTTTTGTTTTGAAAAATGAGTTCGTCAAGTGACAGTGAAAGTATTGAATTAACTCCTGAAAGTATTAGAACTGACCAAGAAATGTGATGGATAACCTATTACCTGCAAAATCCCGGGAGAAATATATGAAAGCCTATGGTAATTTTATTAAATGGAGAAATTCAAGAGGCGCCAATAATTTTTCAGAATCTGTGTTTTTGACCTACATACTTCCAGTACCTAGCCAAAACTAAACAACCTTCAACTCTTTAGAGTACCTACTCAATGCTAAAATCAACAGTCAGTTTCACCTTTTATTTTCTCATAGAGGGTGATGAAAAGTAGAGTCTATCACTCGGGCGCAAAATATATTTTTTGCTCGGGCGACGTACTTTGAATTCCTCACTACTCAGGATTCTACTAAAGAATCCCTCGCTACGCTCGGGATTCTACTCTAGAATCCCTCCCTTCGCTCTGGATTCAAAAAAGCGCCCTCGCCGTAAAAATATTATTTTGCTCCCTTATGTATGATACAATCTACTATTAACCACTCCGCGTAAAATAAATAGATGTTACCCCTACTCTCATGCCCGTGGATGCAGTACGAGCCTGCTAAGGGATACCTCCGGAAGATGGGCAGTAGCGTATTTCCGTGTATCAACATCCCATACTACGCTCACCAAACCCGCCTGCGTAGCGTGGTGAGTATGGCAACTACCCTTCATGGATACATGAGGGAGACCTGTGTTCAGCAGCGGACGTTTTACGGCTGAAATGATGACGATAATCGGGTCGAATGGAAGACGCATGAAGAGTCCTGTACGGAGAAACAGGGCTGAAGAAAGAAGAAGAATTGAGAACATCCTTCTTGAAGTCGGTTCAAAAAGAAAGGTTCTCAATTCGACTGTATGTTTTTTTTGTATGTTTGTTACGCGATTACTCCGCCAATTATAAGGGAATTTTTGTGTTTTTTTTTATAAAGGAGGACATTTTTAGAGGTTCATTCCAAAACTCGAATGTGATGATGGGATCTTGATCGGATCTCATAATTTCACTTTCAAAACACTCGTGAGTTACACTATACATAGTTATGTTTTTCTTTGTAATGTTTTTTTTTTATTCAAATTTATTATAAGGACCTTTATTTAACAACGTGCCGGTCCTATCGTATTTACAATGATTTTATAACATTACCTGCACCAATAAAAAAAGGAAATAAGCCAACAATAAGAGAATATTATTACTACAATTAAATAAAAATTAAAAAAGACAATTTTTAACGAATATTAAATTAGGTAGGTAGTGTGTACTACTTGCGATGAGTCACGGCTCTGAACAGCTGAAGTTTGTAATGTTAAACCCTCTCATTATCAGTACTTTAGAGACCCATGAGGGAGGCCTATGTCCAGCAGTGGACCTGCTGCGTCTGTGATGATGGTGATGAAGCGACTTAACAAGATCCCCTACTACGCTCGCCAACCCCCCTTGCGAAGCGTGGCGAGTATGAGAACCCCTCAAGCTCCGCAGGTCCAAAAGGAATGTCCAGCAGTGGACGTGCTACGGCTGAGATGGTGATGATGGCGATGATGATGATTATTATGGTGGTGATGATGATGATGGCGATGATGTTGGTGATGATGATAATGATGATGATGATGGTAATGATGATGATGGTGCTGATGGCGATGGTGATGAAGCGACTTACCTTGCTCTTGAGCCGCGGCTATGATAGCGTTCGCTGTTTCCTCGTCGCCGGATACCTGAAGTTCTATCTGAGACTCTTCGTCGTTTGAATCTGGAAGGATACAAATACGTGCTTTAGCGGCGAAGAAAAACACTGTCCAAGCGTAGGCAAAGCCGAAGGCCGTAACTAGTTTGGCAATAAATAAAAATAAACATTGCTGGACATTTCAAACAGCCCCTAAGTAAGCAGGGCTTGTTAAAAGGATATTGATGATTAATATTATTATCTGTGAGAAATAATAATAACCTTCTGTATATCCATACATCTAAGAATAAGTATTACTCAACATTTCTCCTTCTAGTTTTAAACATATGTGTATTAATTTATTCTTTAAATCTTAATTCATAAATTAGTATTTGTTTATTTGACAACTTTTTGTATTTGTATTCTTCTACCCATATGTGGAAACTTTTAATTGGCTTTCTGTACCTATTTCTTTAATTATTAAATTGCTAGCTGTAAGTTTTCCTGTAAGTTCTAAAATAAAATAATAAAATAAATATATATTTTTTTTAATATGCATATTTTTTTTCAGATTACAGACATTTTATCACAGTGACCCATATTATGACATTTAAAAAAAGTGTGCATAGAAAAACACTCAGACCCGAGACAAATAAAGCATTTTTTTAAAATACATGCTTATCACACGTAAAAAAAATTCCAGACACGGGACAAATATCTGCAGAACAAAATAATATTTTTAAGGCGAGGGCGCTTTTTTGAATCCAGATCGAAGCGAGGGATTCTTTAGTAGGATCCTGACTGAACGTATTCAAAGTACGTCGCCCGAGCCAAAAATAGATTTTGCGCTCGAGTCATACACTCTACTTTTCATCACCCTCTATGAGAAAATAAAAGGCGCCCTAAATTTTATTGTAATATTATTAAATAATAATAACATAAACAACTAAATTGAAATTAAATAGTATCTAATAATCAAACAACTAAAAAACACTATGGTTGTACTTTACTAATCCACCATTACACATAGTTACTTGCTTTTACGACAAGAAAGACTTTGTCGGGTGCCTCATTAAGGAAAGTCTCCACGTTTTTGATTGAGAACACTTTCGATTTTTTAGGTTTACCTAAATCCATCAGACATCCTCTTCAGATACGTTATTAATTTCGAATATGTGTCCAGTTTTACGTCGTTATTAGAACTGACTGTTGATTTTAGCATTGAGTAGGTATTCCAAAGAGTGGAAGGTTGTTTAGTTTTGGCTAAGTACTGGAAGTGGGCCAAAAAACACAGATTCTGAAAAATTCTTGGCGCCTCTTGCATTTCTCCGTTCAATAAAATTACCACAGGTTTTCATAACATTTTCATAACTGTTCGGCATAACAGCGCATCATGGGTCGAATTGATGGCGGATCGGGATGCATGGAGAGTTGGAGGGGAGGCCTTTGCCCAGCAGTGGGACACTTATGGCTAATTGTAATTGTAATTTCATATATTTCTCCCGGGATTTTGCAGGTTATAGATTATCCATCACATTTCTTGCGTCAGTTCTAATACTTTCAGGAGTTAATTCTTTACTTTCACTGTCACTTGACGAACTCATTTTTGAAAACAAAACCAAGATTTTCTAACAATCCGTGAAAATTGACGAAAACGCGGGCTGTAGTTCGCGCGTTTTTAAATTGATTTCATTGTTTTTTATTCAACCGGCGGCGCAACTATGGGCGTCGTACCAGCCAGTCTTTATTCAAACAATATTTGCGTTCGATTTCTTTGGCGCTGAACACTAAGGTGTTCCAAATTCAAAAAGAGCGCGGCAAACATATTTTGCGGCGCACTTATTACTAAAGAGGATTAAAACTCATTACTGCCCGCTAAAAGTTTCTTATAGAAAACACAGGTAGTGTTTTCTATAATATATTATTATTATATTAGACTGCACTTTAGACAGACGAAACACTACAAGTCGTCCTTTTCGAATCATCATTTCAGCCATTAAACGTCCACTGATGAACACAGGCCTCCCTCATGGATCTCCATGAGGGGTAGTTGCCATTCTCACCACGCTTGGCAGGCGGGTTGGTGAGCGCAGTACGGGATGTTGATACACGGATAGACGCTGCTGCCCATCTTCCGGAGGTATCACTTAGCAGGCTCTTACTGCATCCATGGGCATGAGAGGAGGGGTATCATTCTACTGCCGGCACCCCACGGCGGGTTTTCGAATAGATGGGATGGGAAGTGCTATGCGATACCTTGTCCATCATCATTCTCATCCTCATTGTCGTCCATGAGCAGGGACATCTCTCCGCCCTCGTACACCAGCTTCTGTCCCGACATCATCTGCAGTATGGAGGTGCTGCTGTCCAGTACAATCGTATCTGTGAATATATATTCGTTTATTAGCACACTGACAAAGCGTACACGATAACTTCAAACGAGGAACATTTTCGCCTATTCTCCAGCCAATTTCGATTTAGAATGTTTGTGAGCAAACTCTTAATACTTAACCTAAAAACAATTGTGTTTCGGTTGGATTTTATATAAATTTCTCAATTATACAGGATTTGTGAGCACTCCTTCCGATATAAATTACTATTAACTCGGTCAAATAACGAACCCGAAGGAAGCAATTCAATTTGAAGTTTGACAGTTTGCAAACATTCTACATCGTAAGTGGCTGCTGAAATATATAAGGTGAGCACAAGCTTACCGGAAATAATCGGCCGGCCAATAGTTTGGATCGAAATAAACACATTGAAGAAAAAAAAAATACAAAAAAATCTGAGAAAATCGAATAAGTTACAGTGCCCAGCAGTTTGTCGAAATAAGTATTTTACACTGTTGCATAAGACATCCCTTAGGGGCCGTCTCCACGAGCGAGATAATCGCGACGAGTCTGCGCTGTAGAATTGCCGCGATTCCCTCGCTCGTGGAGACGGTCCCTAAGCGTATAAAGGTGCCTACAACCTTCATACGGTTAGAGATGTCATATGCAAAAGTGTAAAATATGGCAGTATGGTTAATAAATGCTTTTCTTCTGCTTCTTTATCGGTGAAGGAAAACATCGCGGATTTCCCGCGGCTTAGCTGGCTTCAGACGTTCTAACATGTCCTTTTCTCTGACTAATAGCCGACTTAGCCGGGAGGATGGTACATGTGCTGGGCAAGCCTGCTCACTAGCAATGTCCCAGGCACCGCATCGTGCTGGTACAGCACGAAATACCAGTTTCTGACGTCGTATAAATAAATAAATAAATAATGCTGGACAGATTACACAGCATCATCTAACCCCAAGCTAAGCAGAGCTTGTGTTATGGGTACTAGATGACTGATATACTTAATACATTATACTACATACGAACACCCTAAACAAATATCTGCAGATCGCACAGACATTTGTCCCGAGGCGGGAATCGAACCCGCAACCCCTTGCGTCGCAGGCGGACCTTCGCCCGCTGCGCCACAGAGCTCGAAATCATCTGTACAGATGTTAAAGGCCTACTTACGTGGTTGGTCGCCCTCTTCTTCCTGACCTTCAAGTAACCATTCAACATTCTCTGCGTCTATGTAAGTGTTCCCGTCAGAGTTTTCAGTCTGAAATATAATTGGTAATTCAATTGGCGTGCGGTGCCGGCAGTAGATGGTTACCCCTCCTCTCTTGCCCGTGGATCCAAAAATAATCTGCCATGGGACACCGCTGGAAGATGTGCAGCCGCGTCTTTCTGTGTATCAATGTCCCGTACTGCGCTCGCCAACCCGCCTGCCAGGCGTGGCGAGTATGACAACAACCCCTCACGACCTCGGAGATCCTTTGTGATTCAGTTTAAGTTACAGCTTTAGTATTTTAGGAACAAATCTAATAAATAAGGTATTGCAGGTTGGTGACAAAAAAATCTAGATGCACTATCTGTTCGCTTAC
The DNA here is from genome assembly GCA_963082625.1 of Pasiphila rectangulata. NCBI lineage: Eukaryota > Metazoa > Arthropoda > Insecta > Lepidoptera > Geometridae > Pasiphila > Pasiphila rectangulata. The sequence continues at coordinate 10,332,710 of OY720261.1, read as the reverse complement.
CTTTACATTCGATGCATCTATCACAATAGGCTCTTTCTTTGTAGCTGGTACCACATTGCAATCTGAAATCATATTCGTGTATTTCAATCTATACAAACTAGTTATATCTACAGGGTGAATTTTTGAGACGGGACAGTAAGGGCAGGTACCTTAACCGTTATAGTTACAGGAAAACGTTTTTAGAAGACTATCCATAAATTTTTAAAATATTCTGAACTGCATTTACAGATTTTGGAAAAAATGTACAGTCAGCAAGAAAATGGTCATTTTACACAAAAACCTTTTTTGATGCCAATCGATTCTGTTTCTTATAAGGATCAAAAGTCTCTACTGGACCGACTGATGTTTGAGCACTAGAAATGTCAGAAATTGCGAAAAACTTTTTCCATACATTTCGGTAAAAGAGTCAAACTTCTAAATTAGCCAAACTTTCTGTTAGCGCTATAATCCGCTATTAAGAAGACTAGCTGAAGAAAGTAGGTACTTAAGTAAAAAAAAGTTTTAAATTCAAACTTCGAATTCGATTTGAATTGATTGCGGTGGACGTAGACATCAGTCCTAAGACTGCTATGCTGATGAAACACACTGTACCATCATCAACCTCCATATCCAGATCTTCATCACCAGCATCGTTGAATATCTCGGGAGGCAGGGCGTGCACACTCCACTCCCCGACGGCGCCCTTGTCCTTGGGACGCGCCAGTTCCGGCTTCATCATCTTGACGGTGGAGGTCGCGAGGCTCTGCGTGAGCACGGAGTTGCCGATGGTCACCTTCAGGTTTAGCAGCGGCTTCTGTGCCTGCAACGGCTTACAATCGTTAGATGACATATCGTTATTTCTTTCCACACGAAATGAGTGAGCTCGCTCGTTTAAATAAATAATCATCATCGTCATTTCAGCCGTAGGACGTCCACTGCTGGACATAGGCCTCCCTCATGGATTTCCAATTATTGCGGTTGGAAGCGATCTGCATTCACTGTCGACCTGCGGTCTTCACCAGGTCGTCAGCTCATCTTGTAGGTGGACGTCCTACGCTGCGCTTGCCGGTCCGTGGCCTACACCCGAGTATATTCACCTATATATTCGGCCCTATCGGCCATCTGTTCTGCGAGCTACATGGCCTGCCCATTGCCACTTCAGCGTGTTAATCCTTTTGGCTATGTCGGTGACCCGAGTTCTTCTACGTATCTCCTCATTTCTGATTCGATCGCGTAAAGAAACCCCGAGCATAGCCCTCTCCATAGCTCGTTGAGCGACTCTGAGCTTATTCATGAGGCCAATCGTGAAGGACCACGTCTCAGTTCCAATGTCATCACTGGTAACACACACTGATTGTAGACTTTCGTCTAAAATAAATAATGCTGGACAAAAATCCTGAAAAACATCCAGAACACCCTGAACATATTATACCGTGCAGACATTTGCCCCGAGGCGGGAATCGAACCCACAACCTCTTGCATCGCACCTTCGCCTGCTGTCAAAGTCATTTCTTCGTGTTTACTCTGTGTCTCTGTTTTAATTTTAGTTGTGAAGTGAAATATTGTTCATTTTGTAAAAACGGGATTTACTCACGTAGTATTGTAACGTCGAAGATTATTCCGACACGTTTCGATTTTTCAAGAAAATCATCATCATGGGATTGAATGCCCGTCCGCGCGTGGGGCCGACATCATCATGGGATTGAATGCCCGTCCGCGCGTGGGGCCGACAGTCGTGTCGGCCCCACGCGCGGACGGGCATTCAATCCCATGATGATGATTTTCTTGAAAAATCGAAACGTGTCGGAATAATCTTCGACGTTACAATACTACGTGAGTAAATCCCGTTTTTACAAAATGAATAGTATATCTCACGTTAATTTTGAAAGTGAAATATTGTTATTATCATTATAATTATATTAATAAATATATAGTATATATTATTATACCTGCGTTTGAGTCGTCAGGGCGGCTATCTTGCCCAAGTTGAGTTGAAAGTCTGCTGGCAAAGGCTGCAGTTTCGACGCGGGCACCACAAACTTTCCTAAAAACAATAATAATGCATAAAGGCAGTAGAATGTTGCCCCTCCCCTTTTGCAAGTACTTGCAGCAAGAATCTGCTAAGAGATACCTTCGGAAGATGTGCAGCATCTTTCTGTGAATCAACATACTTACACATTTGACACACACACACACACACACACCACGCACTCACACCAAGACACGCATGCACCTATACATATACTACCCACTCAAACAAACAATAAATGTAATATGTTTTCCTTTCTTGAATACTAAAAATGTTTTTAAGTGTTTAAAATTAATTATTTTGAGTGTTTTTTTTTGTTAAGAATCGTTTATGACAATGGCTATAAAAGAGCGGATTCTCCTAACACAAGCAATTTTTTGCTATAATAGTAGAATAGGAGAAATAGGAGAATCCAAACCCTGTAATAACTAGTGAATAAGTTAAGGCAATAAACATTTTTTTTTATTTTACATACCGCACTGCGCCATCCGCCTTTGCCGTGGGGTGCCGGCAGTAGAATGATACCCTTCCTCTCATGCCCATGGATGCAGTAAGAGCTTGCTAAGGGATACCTCCGGAAGATGGGCAGCAGCGTCTATCCGTGTATCAACATCCCGTACTGCGCTCACCAACCCGCCTACCAAGCGTGGTGAGAATGGCAACTACCCCTCATGGAGCTCCATGAGGGAGGCCTGTGTTCATCAGTGGACGTTTAATGGCTGAAATGATGAATGACTGCCCATCCCGCCGAGCGTGGCGGGATGGATTACCAGTACGTGGAGGTCCATGAGACTAAGCCGCGGGTTTCCCACATGTTTTCCTTCACCGTTAAAGCTCGTGTTAAACGTGAGCAAACATTTTCAAGAAAAGAATAATTCTTTGATTCACGGCCGCTACCGAGCCCACGACCTTCGGATTCGGGGTCGTCTTCGAAAGTCGGAGGTTCACCACTCAACAAACAAACAAACAAACAAACATACAAGATAATAATACACAAAATACAGCAACACTAAAAGAAAGTTACCTTTTGTCACCTTTTTTTGTTCTTTGGAAGTTTCAATGTCCGTTGCACTGGCAATCTTTGTAATCTTCTCCTGGGTTTCATAGTACTGGTCTGATAGCTTATTCTTGAGGATGGAGATACTGAAAGAATTAAAAATGGTTAACACTAGGTACAATATTCACGGATCTCCATGAGGGCTAGTTGCCATACTCACCACGCTTGGCAGGCGGGTTGGCGAGCGCAGTACGGGATGTTGATACACGGAAAGACGCTGCTGACCATATCATGTGTGACGGACAAATATCTGCAGAAAACAAGACATTTGTCCCGCTCAGGAACCTCATCTTCGGTGTCTCATTATTATAAGTAGTACATAAGTAACATATAAGTAACACATACTTATTCCTGTACATATCATAATTGCTGCACATGTCATGACAATCCTTGCACAGCAACTTACTGTGTACACTCTCTTCGTCTAACTCTTTGTCAATGATTTCACATATTGTTTCAGACAGCTTCCTATCACATGATGTGTTCTGAAAAATGGTAAAAAAATAGCTATAAATAAAATATTAATAGAAATATTATATTCTTATACAACACAATTTCAATGATCTTAGATTTAATGGTGAATTTGTCTGTGCTCAGAATAACATAATTGCATATAAGCTATTTGGAGGCATAGAGAAAATAATTATAACATTAATTTATTTTCTTATCCATCAAATATTTAAAGGTGCATTCAGAAATTGTATTTTGTGACTAAACTAAAACTCAAAGGTAGTAAAAAGGTAGTACTGGTAGTAAAGTTGTAGTAGTAGAGTAGTAATAGAGTAGAAGTAGACTAATATTAAAAGAGTACTACTACTCTAATAGAGTTCTAAAGTCTCATGATACATTATTGAAAAGTAACAAAAAGAAAAACCTTACTCAGTAAGTGATGTAAGTCAAACATCTTATGTTTGATCACTTCATCCAATGTAAAATGATAGTCATTTTATTATACTATATTATATTATGTTTCACTGAGATGCTGCAGATACTATCCCAAGTTGAGCCAAATTGAAAACAAGAAAATAATTAAAGAATAGAAGAATAGTTATGTAAGGTTGTAAAAATATAGAAAGTTAGGAACTTACTTCATCGTCAAACACATTCTGTATATATTCTTTCCCAAACGGCCCCAGGGTACCACAAACAAGGCATATTTGTGACATGCTGAAATAGGAGGTGATTTAAATGTAAACATTTTGTAGAAACATTTACTTTTAGTTTTTTAACTAGCACGGGAAGTAATAATTAATGGTAAATATGTTGTTAAGGTTTTAGTAAATAAATGATTGAACTTTAAGATAAATTAGCTTTAGAATATAAGGCATGGAGCTGATAACCTCCGTGGCGCAGTTGGTGTAACAGCCACCTGAGATGCAGGAGGTTCCAGGTTTGATTCTCCCAGTGGTCTGAGTATTTTTATTTGTGGAAGTAGGTATGTATTTCAAAATAAAGGTGTTTTAATATTCTATTAACCTTCTGGTACCCTAAGCACAAGCTCTGCTGCTTAATTTTTCAAATTTTATTTTAAACTTATATTCATGCTTTCACTAACATATTTAATATAATAACACTGCATAAGGCAGTGATAGTTTCTGTAAATCTATGATCTTTTTTTTCAAATTATGCGGTCACATCACAGCCTTTTGCCATTTATTTGTATTGTATTATCGTGTATTCACTTTTAGAGTAATAAATCTATGTTGTAGTTCAGATACTGTAGCCATCAACATCCATTGCTAGGCAAAGGTCTCGTATTCTTTCCAAAAACCTCGATCCTGAATATATTTAGCCAATTAGTCCAAGTAGTAAAGACTATGTAAGACCTGTTTACCTCTAGGAATTACTTAATGCATTATTTGCAGCTAAGCGTGGCAAAATCATGAAAACATTATCTAACAATCTAGTCCACGTCAAATTATGTAACTTTTTCAGTTACTGAAATTATGAGAAACTAATGAAATAAACAATAAGTGATTTTGTTTTCACAAAACTTTTCTTATCAATGTTTACGTTCTTATCAATCCTCCGTAATTATTCAAAAATGCTACCACCCTAAAGAATCAAATACGTCTAAAACAACTTTTAGCCGCAACATTTTGCGCATTTTACATAGGTCAAAGCCGCCATTTTACGGTCTAAGTTTAATTTACAATTATTTTTGACATAATAGAGAATAAATTAATGTGTGAGACTTACGTTAGGTTTTATTTTGTAAATTCCATAGGTCTTTAGTTGGTTTTTCAAGTTTATAAAATTAATTTCTATGATTATTTAGGTTGTCGGCAATGAGTACATAGGCACAGGCAGCCACCATTACGAGGATTTAGTTTAGTTCATATTTTGCACGCTAGAGGCGCCAGCTAGATCCGGTTTAGTGTTGGACTGTAGACATTATTTTCGGAATTTTTACCGGTTTTTAATTGCTTGTAGCGGGTAGTACGCGGAAAACTTCTTGAGCTCTGTGAAGTTAACATCTTGAGTAGTTAGTTCATAATAGACCATAATAATTTAAATTAAGAGTTAAAACTCTCGCGCGACAACATAATTACAGCGGTGCGGGCGTACGTCTAACTCCTCCTAAACAGTTCGACTGACACAATTGAACCCGGTAGATGGCGCTGCTGTCAGCAGTCTACTTATCAGCAGGACGACGACGTCTGCCGGGTCCGCTAGTATAAAATAATATAAATGAGGTAGGTAGATGGAAAAGAAGTTATTAGTTATATTAGATTAACATTGTAATTTAAGAGTTTGAAATGATTTTTCGGTCATGATTTTCATCTCTTATCAAAAAATTGCTAAAATTGTTTTCCACTTGACTGTTCATGCGCGACTTTGCATTTGCGGCAACGTTCACAGGGCTCAAGGAGTTTTGCTCGAACTCTACCTACCTTACATTTTATATTCCGATCGGCTGCTGCTAGATCTACCAGTTCTTGGGCTTGCCGCATCTAGCATCTATGCTAGATGCGGCAAGCCCAAGAAAGGGTGCAGATGTATAATGGCGCAAATTAGGGGATGCCTCTGGCCACCAATCATATTAATAACAATAATAACATAATAATCTTTTTATTGATAATTCTGCCTTCACTGCAGGACAAATCCTTCCCTTCAGTTCCCTGTTCTGTGCTCTCTGGTGCCAATGTAAGAATCTAGCTCGTCCCTCCATCGCCGCCTAGCCTTGGCCCTACTCGTGTTCGGTTGGTGTTCATATTTTTTTATTTAGGTACGTATTACTTATGACAACTTTCCGTTGCGACAACTTATCGGTTTTTTATTTATACTTTTTAGCCTATATCAGTTTCCGATGACCTTGAAGATAACACATGTCAAAAATTTTAAGCGGGAATTTCAAGTAGTTAGAAAATTTCTCGTGGAAAAACCCAAATTTCGATTCACCTCGTTTCTTTCTTGGCGCTTGGGTAAGAGAAGTGTTGTAGCGAAGTGAAATAATTAGTTAAAGTTAGTTCTATGGGACCGTTTAGTTTATTTTAACAAAAAAATTAAATAAAAAACAGCAATCCAAAATCCGTTATTTATTTCTATACAATTTACATCATTTCGCGTCTCAAGTGCAGCTTCTATGTAAATAACTCCATTTCCCTAATTAGGTACAATTTTCATTAAAACTATAGAAACGAAGAAAGAAAATGCGTAGTAACTTTTAACATGATAATCTCTAAATATTCATTCCTTTTTTAAATCTTTATTATTTCGTGAAGTTTTTCCTGAATATGATTGTGGTGTTTTGTTGTGAATGAATTTGAGCAATTTAAATTGAATGACTTCGACCCGCAACCTTTAACGATAGCAAGTGAAAAATGGCAAGGCACCTATTTAAATAAATTTACTACTTACCTCTATATTAATAATACTAATGTATAACTTATTTTTATAAACGTAATTTCAAAGTCGGCCATCTAGTCTTCAGGAAATGACTAGAGGTTATGACTTCGCATCTAAAATAATACTAGAAGGTATAGTCGTGTACAAAAGGCTCAGCCTTTTTTTCCCAGAAGGCGTGGCCTAATTTGATAGTGTAAACGTGTTTAAATGAAAGAATATTGTTGTGTTTGACATGTATTTAATGTTCACCATGTAACTACAAGACTAATATCCAATGAAATAATTAATCTAAACGAAAATTAATGTTACAATAGGTAGTCTTAATGTATATTGTAATGCCAGAGTGACGTTTCTTGTGGTTTGTTAAGCATGACATAGCGACTTTTTCTTTACTTATGTGTAAATGTGAATTCGACAGTGTTTGATAAACAGTGTTTAAATTGTCGTGTGAATATGACTGTCGGTTTCAAGTAGGTATAATTTATTGTAATACAAAACGAAACGTTTATACATAAATACATTAAAGTAAAACAAGCTATCACGACATCGAGGTCCTAATACTAAACACTTATTTTTTTCATTTCCAAAATATTTCTAGAGAAAAAGATATGCATCTATTATCCTGATAACATTGATTTAGTGTTAAGTATTAATCAGCTATACCATAAACTATCTTGGCTACATCACTGCTTATTTTTATAAAAAGGAAAATAAAGTCACTTCTGAGAAACCACTAAAATACAGACATCTTCTCTAAAAGTCTAAAAAGACTAAAGACAGAATTCAAAGAAAAAATTACATAAATATTATATATAGCTTGCCCGATGTTTCTTAGCCTCCATAGCCTTAGTCAAAGACAATTTTTTTGAAAGGACGTGTGTCTCGCTGCTTGAATAAGGTTAAAATGCATCGGACTAACTATAACAAAGACAAACTACACATAGACCACACCATACAAACATTTATCTTAGTCATAGAGTAGAACAGAGTTTGAAAACAGCGCCCACCCCCATTTCCCCACCCCATCTCAAGTGCAGGCTTAAATTGAAAGTCGAATCACTATTTTTTTTTATTTTTAAGAAATATTATAGAAAATTCATACTGTCATATTTCCCACTAATCGAATATAATTGACATTGCAATGACACTTACTACTAGCCTAGAGTGCTAATCTTATTCTTACATAAAGTTTTTTTGGTTCTTAAAGATTTAAATGGTCAAAGTAATTCTGTCACTAATTCATGCATAAACAAAAGAAACATGCACACTCTAAGCGTGGTCCTACGAAAAAACAAAATGAAAGTCATATTTCTATCTTAAACCACAGTTTCTTTATTTCTTGTACATTTTCACAACTGCCATGTTTACAAAACAACCGAATGTTTAGGGATAATCCATACAAGACCGGCGCCCGCGCATCCTGCTAAGCTTAAGAATAATGGCGCCCAACATGTCTATAATGCTTAGTTTTTTGCATCGCATGGACCATCCGATAATTCCATTAAGTCACGTACACATTCAAAAACAGGGAATAAGAAAATCTATGTTTTTACTCACAAACTAATATCAATATTACAAATCAACAATACGGGAAAATCAGTACCATTCTCAAAATTCACGAACATTTTAATGTTCTAATCCATGATGTACTTTTATTTTGAAAATGGCACCTTACGAAATTACATATCTAATAAATTCTAAAGTTACACAAATTAAATGGGAATAATTATCTTACCAATACCTAGAAATCAAAATTAAACAGAAAAAATGCATAAGCATTAAAACGGAGAATATTTATTAATATAGCTCCACAGAAAATTAATAAAAGAAAAATAGAGAAAGAAATAAAAATGGAAATGTAATTTTGTGTTAACAAAAATGAAAACGCATGTTATGTGTCTAAATTAAACTAAATAATAGAAAAACTATATGTTAATGTCTTTATAAGAGTGATCTAAATCACAATAATAAAAGGAATTACAACGATGTTGCCATTTTTCACAAGAATAAACATCCAGTTCCTAATTCAAAATATACAAATCGTGTTGTCAAACAGTTTGACCCATGCATGTGTTTTCCTGACGATTAAGTTATATTGATGTTTTATTTCAATGGCAACAATTTCCCTCCCCCAAAGCGCACTTCGTAGGTGTTGTGCCTGTGTGTGTCTGTGTGTTGGCTTCCGTCTTGATATGTGTGTGTGTTTGTGCACCGCCGGTACGCCGTTAGCTAGAAGCAAATAGTATTATGTGAGTTTATCAGGATATGTTAATGGGACATTTTTGAAACCGTAGTTTTGCTAAACTTTTGCGAATTCAGTAAGTAACTACTAAATAACTGATTTAGTAATATTACGGTATCCAAAAACAACCACTGGTTGTGAATATTGTTAAGTACCTACCTAAAAGTTTGTATGTATGTCAAGATAAATGAGTAAGAAAAAAAAACAAAATTAAAACAAATTTTTGGGCAAAATTTGCCTATTAGTCTGTTAAATCAACGTAGTGCGACTTAATGAAGAAGACATGTTCTTGTCTTATCATTTATTATTTATAATGTATGTATTTAATATTATTATTTGTCACTGTGATATGTAATTTCGAAGCATAATTAATAATTGATAGGAGTAATTTTATTCACAGTACATACGCCCAGACATACGCTAAATAGATCTAGTTTAAATTGACATCATTACATACTTTCGACGATACAAGCGAGATGTACAGTCGCGCACGAAATACTTTAAAACTATCTATTAAGTACAAATCTAGTTTCCATCAAGCTTAAAAAAGCAATGTTGCAATGTCTTCACAAAAATATAACTGACATTTTATTTGGGCACGACTGTACATTTTTACAATTATTTATGTAAGTATAATAATGTACATAAAATTTCAAATTGACAATAAAATTATACATTACAATTAGCATAGGTACATCACAAACGATATGTGATTTTTCGCCATCTTATAACGAATATGTCATTTATAAGGTACATTATCATTATTGAACTTAACACTTCTGTAGTCGATTGTACTTTCAAACAACTATCGGCGCGAAATAATGTTTTAATAGCGTTTTACTATGTACAACATTTTTTTTTACTAAATATTTATATATTTTTTTATAGCTATTATAGTTTTTATAAACTTTGGCTTACTTATTTGGCTTACATAAGGAACGGAAAGCCCATATTATATTTTTATTTCTGCTTTTTTAAGACAAATTATTTTGTTATATAAGATAATATTCAAAATGTGAAACGTATGGGACAAGTGTAGAAGATAGAAGAATAGATATATTTTTCGTCGAAATAATTAATATTATACAACTATGTAAAAGCAGAAATCTCTATAATTTTACTAGACTTGGAGCTCACGAAGAGAAAAGTGTTAGTGTATATTTAAAATAGTCGATGCAAAGTCATAGAGATTATCACGTCAAAGTCTATGGTCCCTACAATTAAAAGGTTTAAATATTTTAGAGAATATATTCAAAATTCTGTTTAGAAAATTTAAAACGTTCAAGTAAAGAGGTTTCAGTCTAAAATCACCTTTAGATTACAATGCAATAGAATTATGCGTTAAATTTTTGACTAGAAAAAAGTCCTTGCGCTTAAGAGTTTTCTTTTTAAGAACTAAACCAACAAAAACAATTGTCCTTATTATAAATTTAGGCCGCTAACATAAAATATATTGTTAAGATATTCTTATTAGGGCACTCAAAATTCCCAAACTATATGGGATAAAAAATTAACGTCACAACTACAAGTAGAACAACAGACAACTAAACTACGTCATAGTGATAAAACGTAACTCTTTCGAAAAATAATGGCAGGATTCAACAGTACAACGGAGAAAATATACACTAATATTACAACACATAATTACAAACTACATTTTGTGCACATATATTCAGCAATATACATTTTTACTACAATATTTCATTTATAGAGACAAAAAACTAAATTTTTCCTAAATATTTTTTTAACTACATTATTTAACAACGTAATATTTTTTTAGCTTGGTAACATTTTTATCTTTGGCTCGCTGTAAAAGAAAAAACGGGCAATAATCTTATGACTGAATCTTTTTCATTTTAGTAATGGAACTTTTCATAAGTTTTTCAATTCTGGAAATAAAATTAACATTATATTAGTAACAAAGTAAGCTCACTTCATTTAAAAATCTACGTCTTTTTATTGCGAATACTAAACAGCAGATGCCTGTAAATATAAATACAACTTATTGTTTAAATTATTCGTAATATTGAACATTCAAATTTCAAATTTTTTTTTAATGAATAGCTTTATTTTTCACATTCTATTAGTAAAATGACAAGACTCCTCATAGTTTTGCCAAATCGACTTAACATTGGTCCAACGTCCCTATACAATTTACATGTCTTTTTTTTCAAACCACTTGTGCACAAGATTGTACACATGAATACTTTACGACCGTTCAAGACGAACTAGGTTTTATTACCATTTGTTAAGGTTGTAAACTCCTGCTGAATATTGTTGAAATAGTTGTTAAACTCAACACAAATTATATAAAAACACGAATTCACAACCTCATAATCATGTAGCAAAGATATGATAAAAGTTAAGATCTTGAATTGATTTGATTGACGATGTTCGATGGTGTAATTTTGCCGACATCGTCGTCCCCTCGATATTTTTTTCCTTTGAAGGTGAAAAGATTGCTATAGTTTGGGATACCTCTACACATTTTTTTAGAACTTTTTAACGTACCTTTGCAGCACTTGATCCTCACTGTTCCAATTTCACCACATTACATTTCGGGTTTCGAAGTTCGAACCTTATTAAGAGTCCGAACTTTAAAGATACCCACAGTTCTTCAAACATCCACGATTTGTTTCAAGAGTCCGTTTCCACACAACTATACTAACTTCAAACCAAGTGCTTAACGTCTCCACGGATAATTAGCCGCTTTTATAGTTCGAACTTCGAAGATAGACCCTCCTTTTTGAACTTCGAATATGGTATATTGTCTAGACTTCTTTCAGTTCAGTATTCTCCGAATCTCACTAATATTATAAAGCCGAAAGTTTGTTTGTATGGAGGTTTGTTAATTCTTCACGCAAAAACTAGCGTACGTATAGAGCTGAAACTTTACAAACGTATAGATGTTGACCAGAATTAACACATAGGCTACTTTTAATAATACCGGGTACAACGCATGCGAAGCGGCGGGCACAAGCTAGTTTTTTATAAGTGCAACATGATAGCCGATATTATTATGAGAATTTTATCAGAATCCGAATCAGAAATATTTTTATTGTGGAACTGTTGTACAAAAAGATGTTACAATGAAAAAGAATGGACAAGCTGTAATAACATGTTCCTAACATGTTATTATAGCTTGTCCATTCTGGACATACATATTTTTGTAGGTCAATAGCCTACTTTATGAAAGACTTACTAGTTAAAATTAATACATTGACAACATGACATGTTTAAATTGTATTACATAAGTACTTTTACTTATAGGTAATCGTTTTATATAATGTTATTAAAAAAGTGACTTCGGTGGCACTTGAACGGCACTTACAACTGGGATTTGTTGTTCAAACTTCGAATACGAATATAGAAGAAGCTCACTGTTCTCCAAATTTATTTTTTTAATTAAAATTTGATTAAATAACTCGATAATTGCCATGAATTACATCAGTTCAAATATGTAATGAAAAAAGTACGGACTATTGTGAATCGAACCTTATTCTACAAAATAGGCTATAGGTACCTCCGAAGTTCAAACTATAAAAACGCCCATCAACCCTTAAATAAGTCCTTTAACCACTCGCAGTTCTTACCACCATCGAACTAAAGTCGTGTTCCCATCCGTTGTTCTGTCGTGGTTTCTTCGGCTATGAAAAAAATATAGACTATTGTTGTTCAAACCTCATTTTACAATTCGTTGTGGGCGACAACCTCCGAAGTTCAAACTGACAACGCTCACTAACCCATTACATCAAATCTTATACAAGTTTAACAAGTTAACCACCCGTCTTTGGCCTTCGCGTCCATTTCAGACGATCTAGGTACCGCCTGTGGTTTGGTTGTTACATTTGACAACTCATAGTTCTCAACGGCATCAATTTGCACACCTAACCTCAAATATTCCTTCTAACCTCAAACTAAGTCGTCTAAGTAACTAGTACTCGTGTTCTCCGTTGTTCTGCCGCGGGCCTCCGTCCTTCGGCTGCGGGCCTTTGCCCTGGCCGATCTGCCGCGAAGATGAGAAGCACAGCTTCATCACGAACGGGAACTTTGCACCTGGAAATTTTGGTGGTATAATTAATATCATCATCATATCAGCCGTAGAACGTCCAATGCTGGACAAAGGCCTCCCTCATTGATCTCCAAGTACTGCGGTTGGAAGCCGTCTGCATCCACCGCCGACCAGCGGTTCTCATCAAGTCGTCTGCCCATCTTGTAGGTGGACGTCCTACGCTGCGCTTGCCGGTCCGTGGCCTCCACTCGAGAACTTTGCGGTCCCATCGGCCATCAATAAATAAATAATGCTGGACAATTCACACAGCATCATCTATAGCCCGTAGCTAAGCAGAGCTTGTGTTATGGGTACTAGATGACTGATATACTTAATACATTATGCTACATAGATATGCAGAGCATACACACATTTGTTCCGAGGCGGGAATCGAACCCGCAACCACTTGCGTCGCAGGCGCACCTTCCTCGCTATATGAAAGGGCAATTCACTTCATGTATTTACCTGGATGTTGTATGGTCGCGTGGTTGCAGGCCATTATCGCCATCACCGACTGCGATATGTTCTGGAACTCCATGAGGCCGGAAGATGATCTGGACAAACAATACACAGACCTTGAGAATTATACAATTAGTAACAAAAACCCTGTCCGATCCAATAAAGGCGTAGTCCTGGTTCAACATACGTACTGGAAAAAAATGTTTTAAAAATGTAACTCATAAAAATCTAAAGTTATTGATTTTTTATTTTTATAATCCATGCAAAATTTAACACAGAATATGGCAAATTTTTATAAGTTGGCAACACTCCACCCGGCGGCAAAATCTTTTTATTTTTACCTATTTTTATTTCAAAGAACACCGCCCTACACTACCGCGTTGTAGGTACTCTTTCAACTCGCCGCCGAGTCTTTGATGTCGCCGACGGGTTGTTTACTTTGTTGGCAGTCTTTCGTGGAGATAGCTTTCGATCGGACGTCCGTACATATCACGCGCTATCGTTTCGCGAACAATGTCGTATTCCAATCAGGAATATTTTATGTTCATGTTAAACAAATAGTTTATAAAAGAGAGTGCGATTCAGAAATCGAAGTCAGAACTCGGATTGTGGCAGCTTTCGACTCACTTAAATCGGACACAAGTGCGCTGCAAAGAGTACGTGCAAATTTAATGAAAAGGTGTCGAATGCGTATTAGTGTTGGAGGTGGACCTGTGGAGCACGATCGCGGAAGTATGCAGTAACAGCAAGTGAACGTTTTAATAAACTGATAGGTACCTGCAGTCGGTAAGTACATTGCCAAAAGCACATCACAGTTAAAAAAAAGCCCTTATGAGGGCTACATTTATTTCGATTAATAATTGTTTCTTGATAAACAGAATTATTTCTGAAACACAAAATACAGTGTGTCTGAAATCCGGATCACTGTCTACAAAACAATATCAGCTGATACCTACGCATAGGTATGACGTAGCGTAACCTACGCTACGTCAGTCGCTATGAATATAAAAAAAAACATTAAAGATCATGGCATGCAGGTAGTCGATATAAGTCGATATTAGTTAACCGACGAAAGAAGACGGAGGTGGTTTCTACCGTATATATTTTTTCATTGAACAGTTCGTCAAGCGAATAGAACGTGTTTTCTACGAGCCAGCGTTTCAGTCTCCACTTGAAATTCGTAGTACTTGGTGCATCCTTGACGCTATCAGGATATAAGATATATGTATATATGTACATATATCATAAACGTTTTAATTACGAGACTGCCAAGACTGCAAAGAAGGGTATTGTTTTTCGCGCATTTCTTGTATGTATGTATGTTTGTAAATTTCTTTATTGCCACATATCTTCCAACCGGCTAGATGGATTTCGACAGTTATCGTTATAGGGTATCGTTAGATTCGTCTCAAAAACCCAAGTGTCCTATAAAAGTATTCAAATAAAAAAAAAACAGAATGCCGGATACTTGGTGCCAAATTGTAAGTAAGTAATTTTTTTTTAACGAAACCTATCGAGTAGTGTATCAAAATAAAGGGAATTGAAAGGAGATTACAAAAATATAATGTATAAAAATTTGATCAGGAATAATTACAACCATTTTAATTCAATCATTCGAATCAATTTCTAATCAATGCATTCAAATGTTCGTACTTTGGCTTTAAATCGGCCAAGTGCGTGTTGGACCTTGCAGTTGGATAAATCCAACTGATTGTGGTAAACCACAATCTCACCTGATCGCCGACTATGCGGCTGATGATGGATCACAAAGGTCTAGAAGACACCTATTCACACTTTATAATGTTTGCTTGTTTTATCTTTATAAATAAATAAATAATGCATCTTTATAATAAACAAATCACACAGCATCATCTAGCCCAAAGCTAAGCAGAGCTTGTGTTTTGGGTACTAGATGACTGATATACTTAATACATTATTAATAGATAGATATTTTTATTATATATAGAAAAACACCCAGAATACCCTGAGTACAATATCTGCAGACCGTACAGACATTTGTCCCGAGGCGGGAATTGAACCCGCTACCCCTTGCGTCGCAGGCGCACCTTCGCCCGCCGCGCCACAGAGCTCGTCCAATCTTAAAGGCTCGAGCAGACCGGATGCGTATGCGTAGACGTGCACGTACCACTGAGTTGTAATGTATGGCACTGATATATGACGCGCACGTCTACGTTACGCAAGCGGTGTGTCCTGTCTCATACAGTTCCATACATTACAACTCAGTGGTACGTGCACGTCTACGCATACGCATCCGGTCTGCTCGAGCCTTAAGTGAACGCAAAGCTCACCGTTCACTCTTCAGCGGGAACTTGGAGATGGTGTGCGGCGGCGTGACGCTGTAGTCCTGGAACACCTGCAGCAGCTGCTCGTCGGACACGTCCGGAGGCGTGTTGAAGAAATGCAGCACCTGCGAACAGTGATACATTATGATCTGTTTGGGCTACGTAACTCGAGAGGAACAAACGTAAACCTTGTAGGATCATTCATATTACATAGCGGGAATGTTCACGTACTTGTTATTGTTGGTGGAGGCACTAGCACCTAGGTGCTAGCACCTGTACGCCCCCCACCCCCCTGCCTTCCCCGTCCGAAGACGCGCGCTGAGAGAGCCTTGGCGCGCAGTGCACGACGGGACGCGGAGGTGGCGGGTCGCGAACTGAGTTCACCCTGACGAAGGCCCTCGATAAGGGTCGAAACAGTTGGTGCCTCCACCAACAATTACAAGTACGAAAACATTCCCGCTATTTAATATGAATGTAATAAGTCACGAAAGTTACTTGTAGGATCACTTTGTTGTCCGTCTGCCTGTCTGTCATAAGTCATAACTCTATATCTCGGGCGCGCTTGCCGCGGGGTGCGTTGTTGAAGACACCTATTCGTTATAATATAATAACAAAAACACGGGAATATATCGCGTAATACCTTTGATTATTCCCGCCTATACACACATATTCACTCTCGACTAGAAGAGAGCCAGGACAGTTCTTGCGACTAAGTACTGCCTAACGCGACTAATATATTTGTTTCATCTCGACCGTATCTCAGAATGCAATTATATCTTTCTTACCTTAGAAGGCGGCTGAATCCAGTTCTTGTAAATTGTTGCCGACGTAGTATTTGAAGGAAAGGCTTTTGGCTGTCCTGTATCTTACTTAAGAAGGCAGACGATAAAAATAGAATATAGTGTCTCCTTAGAATATGTTTATAAACCTAACAATCAAGCAGCTTCTTAGAACCTTGCCTTGGAAAATGGCTGTATCTTAGAATGCGACTATATCATATCTTAGAATAATCTTACCTTAGAAGGCGGCTGTATCCTATTCTTGCGACTAAGTCTTGTTTAACGCGACTAATATTCTACCTTTGTCTTACAGCTCGACCGTATCGTAGAATGCAATTATATCTTACCTAAGAAGGAGGCTTTATCCTATTCATGAGACTAAATCTTGTCTAACGCGACTAATATCTTATCCCACAGCTCGAACGTATCTTAGAATGCAATCATATCTTGCCTTAGAAGGCGGCAGCATCCTGTTCTTGCGACTAAGTCCTGCCTAACGCGACTAATATTCCACCTTTGTTTTACAGCTCGACCGTATCTTAGAATGCAATTATATCTTACCTTAGAAGGCGGCAGCATCCTGTTCTTGCGACCAAGTCCAGCCTAACGCGACTAATATTCCACATTTGTGTTACAGCTCGACCATATCTTAGAATGCAATCATATCTTACCTTAGAAGGCGGCAGCATCCTGTTCTTGCGACTAACTCCTGCCTAACGCGACTAATATTCCACCTGTGTCTCACAGCTCGACCGTATCTTAGAATGCATTCATATCTTACCTTAGAAGGCGGCTGTATCCTGTTCTTGTGAATGGAGGCGGGCGTCAGGAACCTGTTGTTCTTGTTGCCGACGTAGTCTTTGAAGGAAGGGCTCTTGTCGGGCAGCGGGTACGGGTTCATCACTTCGGATAGGTACGCTTGTTTTGAGAAACTGGAATACAATAAATAAGAGTTTATTTTACTATAATAATTATCGTATTCGTATTATACGGGGTGTAAAAGGACGACTACCGAAAACTTCGGGGGGGAGGGGGGGGGGGGGTCAATGTACTCATCAATATGGACAACTTTTACTAAGGAACTTTCGCTATAAAGAAATATAAAGAAAAGCTGTTCCATACAAAAGTACAATACCTACTTTACTAAAATAAATGGAACAGCTGTTTCTTAACATTTTTTTACAGCAAAAGTTCCTTAGTAAAAGTTGTTCATATTGACGAGTACATTGACCTCCCGAAGTTTTCGGTAGTTGTCCTTTTACACCCTGTATATCGAGAATGTTCACGTACTTGTTAAATTGGTAGAGGCACCAACTGTTTCGAGCCTTATCGAGGACCTTCTTCAGGCGTGATGACAGTTCGCGAACCTTTCCCTCCGCGCCCCGTCGAACTGTCATCACCCTGAAGGCCCTAGCTAAGGGTCGAAACAGTTGGTGCCTCCACCAATTTAACAAGTAGATACGTGAACATTACTAATATTATAAAGAGGTAAAGTTTGTGAGGTTGTAGGGAGTAATCTCTGGATCTACTGAACCGATTTTCAAAATTCATTTACTAATAGAAAGCCACAGTGTATTAACATTTGTGAGGCTATAAATTACCGCCCAACGAAGTGGGCACCGGGTCAGCTAGTTATGAATAAAGAGTTCGTTCCGTTGAACGCGTTAACCTCAGGAACTATTGGTGCGAACTGAAAAATGATTTCTGTGTACGCTAGTCTTATTATTGTGGAAGGCTATATAACATCACGCTACGACCAATACGCGCGGAGCACCATTGAAAATTGTTGCATAAACGGAAACAATTTATTTCCTTTTAAGAGTTTCCGAGTTGCGTACGGTTTAAGTTACGATCACCTCTCTCTCTTATGTGACGCAGACAAAGTTGCGCGGGACACCTAGTTATTTCTATAAAGGATCTCTACCACTCCCCCTAAAGCGGAAACTTGATCATTTATTTATTTGTTTGAGCTACCAACAGAAGATACACAAGAAAATACAAAATTGTAAACAATAAAATAGCATGGGCTAGTGTTCCCCCAATTACATTGTATTTGACAGATGTATTTTGGGTCTTGTCATTAAACAAGAATTCAGCCTTGGGGGACAGGGTGAAATGGCACTGATATAGGAAGGCTCTATCCATCCATTTCAATATTTAAATGATCAACAAAAGTTTAGTAACAAATCCGCTCGCCTATATCTAATGAGTGATTATAAAACAATCCTATATCCTATAATAATAGGGCAAAAAAAATGTATATAGATTAAACTCACGCCAAAGTCAACGTGTAGTCACCGACGGTGACGTTGTTCAGATTCGTGACGCAGCGCTCCACGGAGACGCCGTCCCCCATCTGAACCATCGCCGTGCCTTCCTTGGTCTTCAGGAACTTTATCTGTAACACGGCAACAGGTACCTTATCTATACGAACATTATAAAGCTGTAGAGTTTGTTTGGTTGAACGCAGTTGCGGATTTACAAAGTCGCCGCCAGTACGTAGACTTACATTTTTGTCGATCCTACTGACCTAACCATAGGGTTCCTACTACGGCAGGCTGGTTACGTATCTCGCAACAGGTTTGCAACAGGCGCAAATCTAGCGATCATCGCTATAAAACGTCAATTCTGTTGCAAGCCTGTCGCTAGATACGTAATTAGCCTGCGGAACCCTAAAACAGCTAAAAATAACAGCACTCACTCTGACAACATTCCCGTATAGGCAGCACAGGTTGAAGAGTCGATCGGCGTTGACCGTCTGCGGATCCAGCCCGTAGACCATCATCACCGCGCCCTGCTGCGGCGGCCCGCCCTGCAAGAAGGAGAGGGCATATCAGCAGAGAATCCTTAATGACGTTGAGAAGCAATATGTAGAGTAAAGCGTTTAATAGCGGGGGCAATATACGTCATCGTCTTGAAGATAAGAAGCAATTTGTAGAGTAAAGCGTTTAATAGCAGGGGCAACATACGTCATCGTCTTGAAGATAAGAAGTAATTTGTAAAGCGTTTAATAGCTGGGGCAATTTACGTCATCGTCTTGAAGATAAGAAGCAATTTGTAGAGTAAAGCGTTTAATAGCGGGGGCAATTTACGTCATCGTCTTGAAGATAAGAAGTAATTTGTAAAGCGTTTAATAGCGGGGGCAATTTACGTCATCGTCTTGAAGATAAGAAGTAATTTGTAAAGCGTTTAATAGCGGGGGCAATTTACGTCATCGTCTTGAAGATAAGAAGTAATTTGTAAAGCGTTTAATAGCGGGGGCAATTTACGTCATCGTCTTGAAGATAAGAAGTAATTTGTAAAGCGTTTAATAGCGGGGGCAATTTACGTCATCGTCTTGAAGATAAGAAGCAATTTGTAGAGTAAAGTGTTTAATAGCTGGGACTTAGAATATACATATGTACATCCACGTTCACTGCTGGATATAGGCATCCCTTGTGGGTCTCCAAGTTGTTAAGAGCTCTCGCTATGTCTTTAAAGTTTAACAAATCATTCAATGACACACTAATTTTGAGAAATACGCAAGTTCGGACAAATTTTTCATTTGTGCTGAAGTGTATTACAATAAAAAAATACCAAAAATATCGTCTTAAGAGCTATAAATATAAAATAAAAGCTATAAAAATAAAAGCGATTAGAAAATTAAAGCGTTCTAAGTTACCTGTTTTGCGGGTGGAGTATAATTTAGAACGGTATTCGACAAGATAATAGATAGTAAACGATATATCGGTAAAATTAGTATTAGCCATAAATATCGTACCTAAGATAATTCTTTAATTTAAAAGAAGGTCCAGTTCAATGATAAAATATTTGACTTGTTGCTGAAAATACCCACACCGCTATAAGTACGCCTAATACATTTGAGCATTTCCCACGATTTCATGGATCCCATCATCAGAACTGGGTGTAAGAAAAAGCAAACATTATAAAGTGAAAATAAAAACACAACCGCAAGTTAAAGTTTAGGGCATTAAACTATACCTTGAGGGACTCCAATGTCTACTATTACAATTATTTAATTCCTTATGGATCCCATCATCAAAATCCAGCTTAAAAAATGTGGGACGTCTGAAACATGATCTACCTCATCAAAAGCGAATCATTAAAATCCGTTCATAATTAGCGGATTAATCGCGTAACAAACATAAGCTAACATACAGTCAGACAGTCCTTATTTTTGAAGTCGATAAAAAAGCTATACATATATAAGCGATTGAAAAGTAGAGCGTGTAATAATGAAACATCTACCCACATATTCGTCACTGAACCCTGACATCACCTGGGACTGCGGCATCGTGTGGTGCATGGGCGGGGGGGCGAAGCCCTCGTTTGCGTAGCCCTCCGGGCCGTAGCCACGCCCGTCACGCTGGAATTGAGAAAACAATATATTATTTATTTATTTCACAGCAAGAAATTACAAAGTCATGTCTTATTGCACCTAAAAACCTTAACCCAAATATTATACACTAAGGCGATTATCACACCGCCACGCACCACGCTGCATGTTGCGTGAATGCATCTTCTAATGTTGCTTGTAAGTATCTCCGTTTGTATAAAAAACACAGTCCAACACAGAAAATGAATCCACGCGCGGTTATGCAGATCACGCACTCAAGCGCGGAGAAACATGCACCCACGCGCGTAGGTGCGGGGCGAGACGCAAGGTATGGCATAGCGAGTCCCGCAGTCTTGCGAACAGCTTTGAATGACATGAGTCAGAGCCGCCGTGAATCCACAAAACGCAACTACGCGCGTGAGTGCGTGAAAAACCCGCACGATGATGCAGATCTGCACTTCCCGCAAGAACGCGCGTAGCTGTGTCGACACACAACATGCAGTGTGGTGCATGGCAGTGTGTTAACCGCCTAAGCCGCACTTCACAGTTTCACCCGCGTAGTTCGCGTTCCCGTGGGAATACGGGGATAAAATATAGCCTATGTTAATTAGGGATAATGTAGCATTCTAATGGTGAAACAATTTTAAAAAAAGGTCCAGTAGTTTTTGAGTTTATTCGTTACAAACTTACAAAATACAAATCTTTCCTCTTTATAATATTAGTATTATGTATTATACCTCTATATATAATGTAGCGTAGTTGGTCTTAAGGTGTTGTCAATCGAGCCTAAACATATTTCAGGAAAATTCGGTGTTAACAATAAAAGAACTCTACTTCCTTACATAACATTGTTTTTGGACAGAACTGATTATAATTAACAATCCAGTCAACGATCCACAATTAATAAAAGTTCCACACAAAAATCAACAATAAGAAACGCACGTTTAGATCAGGAACTAGGTCGTTTGTTTACTTTTAGTTCACATCGAATTTGGAGTATAGTACAATATCGACACACTCATTTCCATCGTTTAATAACAAGCCAATAAACTTAAATCGGCGTTAATCTATCAAACTAATTAACCCCGTAGCGGCACTACCCAGCCCTGCCAGAAACCGGACAATTTATATCCATCATCAAGTGAATTCAGCTGCTAAATTAAAAACTTTTACGCAGGTGGTACATCTATTATAGATGACTAGCCGCACTTGCGGTTTCACCTGCGTAGTTCCCGTTCCCGTGAGAATACAGGGATAAAATATAGCCTTTGTTACTCAGGGATAATGTAGCATTCTAATGGTGAAATAATTTTGAAAATCGGTCCAGTAGTTTTTGGAGTTTATTCGTTATAAACATATAAAATACAAAATTCTAATATTTCCTATTTAACGTCGTTTCAGCCGTAAACGTCCACTACTGAACACGGGCCTCCCTCATGGATCTCCATGAGGGGTATTTGCCATACTCACCACGCTTGGCAGGCGAGGAACACAAGGAAAGACGCTGCTGCCCATCTTCCGGAGGTATCCCTTAGCAGGCTCTTACTGCATCGACGGGAATGAGAGGAGGGGTAACATTATATTATTAGTATTGAGAGATAAATACAGCACGTGCAACGTGTGGATTCATGCACTACGGGACGCTGCAGTGCCGTGTCTGCGATATTGCTATATGGATTAGGCTTGCCAAACACTTATACCGCCCTCCCAGCTTAGTCGGCTATTAGTCAGAGGAAAGAACAGGTCACAAAACGTCTGAAGCTAAGTTCAGACTACTATTTTTTTATGACAGATAAACACGTAGGTGCTCGGCAAGTACCAACCCAACCAAGCGTGGCAGCAACCCCTCGTGATCAGCACAAAGATCCTCGGGGAGGCCTACGCCCAGCTGGGGATGTCCTACGTCTGAGAGGTGAGAGAGATGACCTAGAGTCATCCTCAGGATCTGCCAATCTGTTTAATGTGAACCTACGGAATTAAGTTGAGGCACATAACACTCGGCCAACACACACCGGCTAAAAGTGGCCTTAATAAACCTAAAATCGCCGTTAATCTATAAAATTAATTAACACCATCGCGGCACTGTCCTGCCCAGCCCAGCGAAAACCCGGTTAATTTATATTCATCATCAAATGTGTTCAGTTGCTAAATTAAAAACTTTTATAGAGGTGAAAATATGAAACTTTACGACCTGCGTGATAAAACCGGATGAATTTATATGAAAATTGTTAGATGTAATAAAATGCTTTATTAGATGACATACGAGTAGATAATAGGTTGTGCCATCATGATCATCTCAGTCGTGGGTCGTCCACTGTTGGACATAGGTTTTCTCATGGATCCCCAAGTACTAATCATGTGGGGGTTGTTGCCATAATCGCCACGCTTGGCGGGATGACCTACGGGATGATGAGACACAGAAAGAGGCTGCTGCCCTTAGCAGACTCATACTGCATCCACAGGCAAGAGAGGAGGGGCCACAAAACAATTGGGGAAGATAGATCTCTGCCCAGCTAAATAAAAAGGGCAGGCGTTTCGCAAAACCGCACGCAAATTTAATACGAGCCAAGAGTTATATTTGCCCAATTAAATTTGCATTTACTACAGGGTATGTTATGAATTACGTTCCAGGAGTATTTCCGTAAGCGATGTCGGTGCGGATAACTTCATACCGGGAGCTTTTAACAGTAAATCAAATTATGGGAGCGGTTAATTTCGGAGTATCCGTAGGTACCTGCAGTCAACGACAGGTGGAACACGGACAAACTTTATGATTTGCAGCACTTAGTTCTGTGCTATTACCACATATTACTGTTTAATGAGGAATAAGCGACGCGACTATTGGTTTTACAAAAAATACTTAAATAAAAACACATACATTTATTTATTTATTCTTTATGCACAAAAAGTGAGCAGTGAACAGAGGATGCCTCAATGCTAATAATAGCATTTTCTACCAGTCAACCTGGGCGTGCAAGAAAAATAGAAGGCACCAATAACATAAGTGAGAAAAAGATTCTAAAGAAATAGAATTTAACATAAATATATGTGTAATGAAAATATACAATAAACCGATCTATAATGTTTTAGATCAAAAAGCTGCTTTAAGGCGCCATTTGTCCAATATGGCGGCGCGAGCGGTAAAAATACAAAGTGGCAAAGTTAAATTCGGAAACAGCTCATCGAAATCTATGAAATGACCATTTAAACTTTATGATTTGTAGCACAAACCTAGTGAGCACTTAATATAATATTTCGGTATTTTGAATTGAAGAAACTCAAAATTTAATTTGAAATATGTAACTTTTATAATTCCTTTATTGGACTATCTACATACGAGTGGGGGGTTGCGTTTGTACACAATTATTTTAATACAACTTGTATAATTAATTTATATCACCATTCGAGTGAATTTCGTAGTATGTTACAATATCCCAAGCATTGCAGCGTTCCGTGAGGCATGTTTTTGCTTTTATGTAATCAACTATATTTTATATATAAAAGGGGCCTTTCTATAGCAAAAGAAATTGCGCTCAACTTTTAAATTTACCTGGAATTCCCTGGCTTAGTCAGCTCTAGACTTATAAGCCTGTTCTTTCCTCTGAAGGTAATAATACTTTAAGGGGATCATCATCATCATCTCAGCCGTAGACTAAAGGGTCCACTGCTGGACTTAGGCCTCCCTCTTGGATCTCCAAGTACAAATCATGAGAGCGTTGTGCCATACATACCTATACATACATTTTCTTATCTAACCTACTAACTTCAATGATCGATCCTAATGAACCTAAAGTTTATGTTATAATTTTTCATACTTGCTTTTTATATACTGTTTAAAATTTTATTAATCTAAAGTTTATGTTACAATTTTTCTTGTATGCTCTACATACTGTTTAAAAAATACTTTTTGTCAGTTGTCGCTCTAACTTTGTACATGCTGTGACGTCCTGTAATTACGGGAGCACCAGGCTATTAACATTTAGACCTTAGTATTATGTGCATTATGTGTAACCCTGTGTTGGATGTCCTATTTAAATAAATAAATATATGTATAACATGCTTAACAGGCGGATTGGCGAGCGCAGTACGGGATGTTGATATACGGAAAGACGCTGAGGTGTCTCTCGGCAGATTTCTGCATCCACTGGCAAGTGAGGAGGGGCAACATTATACTTACGGGATGGTGTGGCGGCGGTGGACCATGCCGGTCTTTCATCATGCCTGGAGGGGGCCCGCCGCTGCCAAAATCCATATCTGTAAAAAATAACATAGAGTTAGGACTCTAGATAAAAACAGCAAGTCGTGTTTTTTAAAGAGCATGAAGCTCTTACGTCGAGGAGTGGAACTTGGACTTCATCATCTCAGCCGTAGAACTGCTCTCGACATCCACTGCTAGACATAGGCCTCCCTCATGGATCTTCAAGATAGCAAGACGGTTGTTGCCATAATAGCCACGCTTGGCAGGCGGGTTGGAGAGCGCAGCACGGTATGGTGATACAAGAAAAGACGCTGATGCCTATCATCCGGGGGTATCCCTTTGCAGTAAGAATCTGCAAAGGGATACCCCCGGATGATAGGCAGCTACATCCACGGGCAAGGACGGAGAGGCAACATTCTTCTCACGGCACCCCGCGGGCATGTAAATTATAGAAAACGATTATATATGTCGTGAAAGGGTATCGATTTGACCAACGTCGGTTCAAACCCCACCGGTATCGAAAATCTTTGATTAGGTTTTTAATTTCCTTGAAAATCTATTCTGATGTTATATCTACTTCGCGACAATAAGGCCCCCGAACGGTTGCGTAACCCGCTGCAGCGTGATACGAAATACTATTATTTCTTCATCTATCTTTCACATTTACCCACTGTTGGGTAAAGGGCTCTTCTTTATATCATTATTTATTGGCCTGCGCCAATTTTAATCATTGGTTGTTTGTCATCAATCATCTTTTTTTATTATAAGTTGACGTGTCTATGTTTTGTAATTGCAAACTATGGAAATAAATGATTTAATTTCTGAATTTCAAGATACGATTCCAATTGAAGAATATGTTCTTCACTTGAAATCGTAAATTGAAATTCTGAGGTATTCCTCAGCTATATAGACATGTTGAGTAAGGTAAAGTTTGCAGTTCTTTCTACGTCGATTAATATAATTGTACATATCACATAGCGGTGTTGGCCGAGTGGTATGTACCACAGACTTTCAATGCGAAGGTCGTGCACCAATGGATCTCTCTTGAAAGATGTACGTGCACATTTAACACGTGCTTTAACGGTGAAGGAAAACATCGCGTGCAAACCCGCGGCTTAGTTAGCTTCAGACGTATGACCTGTTCTTCCCTCTGACTAATAGCTGACTTTGCTAAAAGGATGGTATAGGTTCTGGGCAAGCCTAATCCATCTAACAATGTTCCAGGCACTGTCTGCAGCGTCTCGTTACATATAGTTACGAGAGTGACGACCTCTGTGGCGCAGCGGGCGAAGGTCCGCCTGCGACGCAAAAGGTTGCGGGTTCGATTCCCGCCTCGGAACAAATGTCTGTATGATCTGCAGATATTTGTTCAGGGTGTTCTGGGTGTTTTTCTATATATAAAAAAAAAATATCTATCTATGTAGTATAATGTATTAAGTATGTCAGTCATCTAGTACCAATAACACAAGCTCTGCTTAGCTTGGGGCTAGATGATGCTGTGTGAATTGTCCAGCATTATTTATTTATTATTTATTTATTATTATTATATAGTTGCTGACGCTGTATAAATCATCTATAGATGTTAAGGCCTTACTACATTTTACATAAATCAAACATACAAACATGTTATTCTAACATCAAAACGACAGTAGCATGCGAGGTAGGATTAAATAAAAGTCTGTATTTGCGAAAATATGTTTATTGTCTTAATGTTAATATATATGTATTATGTAGGTATGTAAAAATATAATATATTGTAGTATATAAGTATTGTGTACTCAATTATGAAGAATGTACTGAATTATTGTGAGTATTTAACTCATGTTATCTTATGTATTGCTTTTTGTCTATATAAAATATAAAAGTAATATAATGTACATTTCTATATATTTACAAGATATTTCAGTATTTACGAGTATTTCTATAATGTTAACATGTGTTTGTACCTGGAGTAGAGTTCCGAAATGTGGTGATAACGAAGGCATTTTCTTTTATCACTGGATCTTATTTTTGTCATTTTTCAAAATCAATCTATATTATACGAGTATATATGATCAAAACAAAACCATAGAAGTTGGTTATATAGGACCACATATTAACCGTGTATTAAAAGAGCACATAATTTTTTTTTTTTTTTAACTGTTGAGGATATATGTACGTGTAGGTTATATTTCACTACATCTGTGGCTCAGTTGGGTCTTATAGCCGCCTGATATGAAGAAAATAGCAGGTTCGATTGCACCAATACGACCAATAGACGAGCTCTGTGGCGCAGCGGGCGAAGGTCCGCCTGCGACGCAAGGGGTTGCGGGTTCAATTCCCGCTTCGGGACAAATGTCTGTACGATCTGCAGATATTTGTTCAGGGTGTTCTGGGTGTTTTTCTATATATAATAAAAATATCTATCTATGTAGTATGTATTAAGTATATCAGTCATCTAGTACCCATAATATAAGCTCTGCTTAGCTTGGGGCTAGATGATGCTGTGTGATTTGTCCAGCATTATTTATTTATTATTATTTATATTATTAATGGATCTCACGGGACAAATATTTGTACTTGTTCTGCAGACATTTATTCATATTTATCCCGGGGTCTAGGCATTCTTTATTGTAATTATTTACAAAAAAAAATGTATTTAAATCTACAATCACTCATCTGGTATCCATAACACAAGCTCTGCTTACTTTAGGGCTAGATGGTGCTGTGTGAAATGTCCAGCGTTATTTATTTATATATTACATTACAAGAAGCTTTTTATTTTGAAAGTGTGTGTTCATTTCTATATCCTCATAATTATTTTTTAATATTAGGCAGTGTTAATTACTTAAAAGGGGTACATAACAAACTAA
The DNA here is from genome assembly GCA_963082625.1 of Pasiphila rectangulata. NCBI lineage: Eukaryota > Metazoa > Arthropoda > Insecta > Lepidoptera > Geometridae > Pasiphila > Pasiphila rectangulata. Next base: position 10,304,576 of record OY720261.1, on the reverse strand, counting down.
GACCAATCACACAGCTAAACACAAAATATTCAAAATATTAATATGCTTTTTGCAAAGCCGACATGCCGACATTCACAATCTGTTATCCTCACACGCAAGACATCCTATGGCAAAACTAAATTAGGTACATATTGATACTAATTAATTGCTTTCTAAGGTTTCGAACCTCAAGAAGAAAAACCCGAAACCCTATAGGTGTTTTTGAAGTTTAACTTTTTGTGAACAGTTGATCCGGGGAAGTACTACCACCATACCTATTTCTGCCGCCAAGAATGTCTGCATTGCTGTGTTTTGGTTTGAAGGGTATAAAGGGGCCATGAGACCTTACAACTCTATGTCTCAGGGTGACGGGCGCAATGCAATGCAGAGTTCGTTACGTGCTTAGTGAACGTGATCACCTCGGTATTGCAGTTGTATCAAATAACTAGAGGTTACCGCGTAACATCAGATGGGACTTTGGCTACATTCCCTGCCTACAGCTTTATGGTTCTACCTCAAGGCATTCTCAAGTGTCAAGTGTCAAGAATATGGTGAAAATGGAAAACTTTTAGGGCACTTCCAGAAGTCTCACAACCCAGCATTTGGAATGCTGGGAGCTTATGTGGCACAAGCAAAGGGAACATTCTTTAAAGATTCGAGGTATGTATTTTAGATCAAGAAAATTATAAATCGAAGTCTTATCTGTTCTAGCATAGATATTTCATCAAATATTACGAGTACATCTTTTAATTTTGGAACCCATAATGCGCGAATCTCGCTCGCACTTCTAAGTTTTATTTAACTATACATGTCGCTATTGTAAATATTAAGTTATGCCATTTTAATAAAAGGTTAAAGTTAAAACTACGCTTAAGGCCAGGACAGAATGTTTACTAAGTAGTATATATTTTACTACATTAATAGTAATTTTAATGAATTTAAATGTTAGCTGTATAATTCTCCTATGAATAATATCTAGTGAAATTAAAAAGAACGTTTGTACCGATAGGATTAGAGCATGTTTCGACCGTGGAATTCTCCTCCCTTAGTTTTTATCGATTAATTCCAGAGCGAAGAGCAAGCTTCCCGATGATGCCTCGTAGACAGGCGAGACGGTTGACGAGGTTTCATTAAGTGTTTTTGTGTTATTTTCGATATTCGTATGGCAAAATCCGTAGTTCACACGTATTTGCGTTGTTTAGCATTCATTAGGAGTAAGTTAAGCGAAACCTTTACGAATTAACTGTCACTGATGGTTCCGTCACACAGTTCAAAATACATAATTTTATATATAGAGATCGCAAAAGTTTACAAAATTATATCTGTTTGTTATGTTATTTTAATGTGTATTCTATCTCTCTTTGTTACCTATTCGACCACCGAAAGTAAGGAGAGTGTAACAGTCAATAGTCAGGCTTAGTTACCGATAAGGGAAGAAGCAGTTAGTGTCACACAATTGGGGGTTATCTACAAACCGTTCTGGGTTATTTCGCAAGCCGGGTGTTGGCTGGTCTCCTCGCTGCGAGGCCTTGCCGGCGGCTGCAGCGATGCATCTGTTGATTGTCAGCTTCATTACAACATCAGTTTTACAGTATCTTCTCGGCGACGTTTTGATAATCGACAAAAGCAAGATAATAAGTAGAATTTCAAGGCCGCGTCACTTCACGTTTCGTTACAGGAGATAAAAGTGATATTTATCTTTCATTCTTTATTTTTAACAACACTATTACGTTCTGGTATCCTTTCTTCTTCTAAGCTGTAAACTGTACAATAAACACGATATAACACACAAGACAACATAAACCAGTTATACGAGAAACATCCTGTCTTGTTATCTTCGTTACGTTAAGTGATCATTTTATATTCTTGTATATTTAAGGTAAAGATTCTTTGTTCATTTGCATTGTTACTTAATTTCCTTTCAGTTTTGTTACACTGAAGTAATAATACAGTATGTTCTTGATTTAGTCGTGCAGTTTCTTTGGAAGCGTAGAATCGTGTGTTTTGTTTCGTTCTTGTGTTTCGTTATGGATTTTTCTTGTGTTTTGTTGAGTTCTAGTGATAACATTGTTTTCTTTAAGATAAGATAAGATAAGAAAATTCTTTATTGCACAAAAACATGTACATAGGCGAACTTAATGCTATTTAGCATTTTCTTCCAGCTAACCTTTGTGTAGTGCAGAGTTTTGTGGTGGTGCGAGAAATAAATATGATTTTGAGTTGGTAATTTACAAATAAAAATTAACATAAAGATACATACATAATAAGATAAACAGCATAATAAAAGAAATATCCAAATAATAATACATGCAATAAGTATATCTACAAATAAATAAATAAACATAAATTGCTCAATTTTGTTGACCATCCTGAAGGGATATAAAATATAAATATAGTTTGGATTTGAAGATTCCGATAGACGAGGCCCTACGAATTTCCACTGGCAAGGAGTTCCACAGTCGGATCGCAGTTACTGTGAAGGAGTCAGTGTAAAAGGAGGTATTATGCTTCGGAGTCTTAATACGTAGATGTAAGGAGGAGCGTGTGACACGATCAGGAGGGAAAAGAGGAAGAAAACGTTCTTGGAGATAGTTAGGAGTGAGTGGGTTATTGAGGATGTTATAGAGAAGGCAGTGTGTGCGTATCCCGACGGTACCGGATATTAAGCCACTTTAACTGGGAGCGGAAGTGGGAGATGTGATCGTACTTACGTAGACCGTTTCTTTATGATAATATGCATTAGGTATCAGAATCCCTTTATTTTCATTCACTTTTTATTTGTGTTAAATTCTTCATTGGTATGTTTTAAACGAATCAATGTATATGTATACATATTTATAAAACAAAGTCCTCCGCTGCATCAGTCTATCTGTTCGCGATTAACTACTAAACTGATTTTTATGCGGATTTCACCAATGGACAACAGAAAGTGTCGAGAGGAAGGTTATGTAGTAAAAATAATTAATGCTTGGCTAGGCTAACTTAATTATGACGATGATCTGACCCGTTTAATTTTTAACTCTTCATACAAGATGACCGCTGATTCGTTAATCTGAAACCAAACTAGTCGCTAGTTTGGATATAATTTTAACTCATAATAAATTTTAAGGAATATGAATAACGGGCAAGCCGTATAAATCCGTGAAATCGTATATTAATGATGTGCTGCCGTAGGGTGCTGGCAGTTAAATGTTAACTCTTGTTAACTCCATGGATACAAGCGGTAGGTAGCCATTAATTTTGCTGTCAAGTATTTTTCTTCTGTCATAGATTAGCGATTCATACTTTTTTTTCTACATTCATATCTACGACATTAATGTTTTGGTCCATTGATGCCATTAAAAACAGCTTGCTATTTAACTCCAAAATTTCTTCATTTAAATATGAGTGTCGTACATATTTGACAGTACTTATTATTAGCTTCTTGCTAATAATAAGTAACATAATAATATTTTTTTCTTGTTGCCCCTCCTCTCTTGCCAGTGAATGCAGTAAGAATCTGCCAAGGGATACCTCCGAAAGATGGGCAGCAGCCTATATCCGTGTAACAAAATCCCGTACTGCGCTCGCCAACCGGCCTGCCAAGCGGGATTAAAGAGAGACAACAACCCCTAATGGTACTTGGAGATTCATGAGGGAAGATACCATCAGTGGATATATATATATATATATAAAATATGTATATATATCTAGGCCTCCTGTTATGACTGAGATGATGATGAACATCCCTGATTGTAATACAAACATTTAAGTCGCGTGGCTTGACCATTTTGCTTGATAAAGGATAATGATATTACGCCGTAAATTGACCAAACCGCACTGTAACTAAAAGCTTTTTCACGTAAAGTGCTCTGGTGTGTATATATCGCTATTTGTTTGAAATATTTCACGGGAACCTTGTAATAGCTCGGTGATTGCCGTAGTCATCATCATCCTTTTCATCATCATTATCAGCCCGTTGACACCCACTACATATGATCGGATTTGATGAAATTTGAAATTCAAATTGAAGTATTTACTCGTATATCGACAGCAACGCCACATAACAGCAGAAAACGCATACTGACAAAGTTAAAAGTTATCACACAATTATCAAGCAATAGTTAACATAGAACATGTATTTCTATAGATAATGTCGCTTAAAGCTATCCTTTCAGCATATTTAAAGTGCAAAGAGCAGATCCTGTTGCCGCCAAGCAAACACACGTGCAGAATCATTTTTGCGAATATTTTCCGAAATGTTCCCGCCTTTCAGTGAAATATGTCCAATATTGAGAGTTTAATGGGCCGTCTGTGCTCAAAACGGCCATTATAGAGGGTTTGTTTGATAAAAATGAAAATTGACTCTACTTTTCAATTAATAACTTGCGGTACGGGTTTTTAATGTCAAGGTTCGCTTTCAGGGTTCCATGCCCAAGGGTGCACACGGGACCCTACATAGATTTCAATGATATACAACGTAATATGAATCACTACTGTTGATGATAATACAAATAATGATACTCATACTCATTTATTTCACCATAGGAACATATAGTACACTTGGCTGTCACAGAATCTAAAATGAATGTCACTTCTTAATAACATAGTAAAATTCTAAATAAAATAAAAAAATGGTAAAAATAAACAAAATCCTAACTCTAAGTTCTATTATTATAGTTGGCCGTACATGGCCAGCTATAATAATAGAATAGCTATATAATAAGTTAGCTTTAAGAAAACATTTTCAAAAACAAGCTTTTGATGCTCATCTTATGGGGCTTGACAAAAATATATCGTGTTCCCACTTTGTTTACTACTTAATGTCTATCAGTTAAGGCCTTTTATTATTAGTTTTATGTTTTAATATTAGTTGTTATTTCTATATAGCTATTAAAGTAATGGCTTTCCGATGAAAAAAATTCTTTTGTGTGTAAATCATTTTGTGGCCGCGGCCATTTTGCAATTTTCGAGTACTGTATCGTCTACGAAACTATAGATTTACCTATGCACGATTTCAAATTTATCTGATGTCAGGCAGTGGTTCAAATTCATCCTATGCTCATATTTCATATGGCTTATTCCAAAAAAATCCCCTTCGACGATCCCCTGCGAAGGGTATTATTGAACTTTTTGTCCAGAAATCCCCTTAACTATAATAATTAGATATTCTTTTATATTATCATAAGGCTATGGCCAATCCTTTTTTTATATGTAAATTTAAATTAAATGTGTGGCAATACGGAACCCTTAGTGCGCGCGATCAACTCGTGCCTGGCTGCGTTTCATTGTAAATTGAACTTTATCGCTGCATGGTGAATTGGAAAGTAAACAATGTTTTAAACTTCCAATTTGTTAACATATTATTTAGTTTTAAAATTTAGGACTTTATCGCGTACCTTTTCTATTATTTTCTCGACGTTTCGAACACGTTTCAGTTTCGTTCTTGGCCGCTAATAAACGTTTTTTCGACACCCACACCAAATTGTAATGGTACATTTATGTAGTAAGTAAATAAAATATCTTACTGGAAAGACGAAGAACTTGCATGCCCTTTCAAACGTAGAAAGGGGATGTACAGAAAACAATATGGAAACTGGGAAATTCTGTCTCCGGTAAAAGAACAAAGACGGAGACCAGAACCACACTTCGTTTGGCCGAGGTTTGAAACCATGCAACGTTTCAGAAGACGAAGTCGTTGTTTTTTGACAGAATTCAGTACAATTTACACAATAAATAAAATATCTGTGTAAAAATCAACATGCAGATTTTTGGATTAATGAATGCCAATTATTTATATTTTGTGCAAACTAAATTTGGCAGAAGTTATAAGTTGTAAGCTCTAGGCTCCCTTTATTGGAGCTTGAAATGATTTTTTATTTAATTTGAAGCGAACCAGAGTCCAAATCGCGCAAAAGCGCAAAACCTGATTTAGAAAAGTCCTAGCGACATTCAAAGAGACACAAAGCTATCCTGATCAGTGATAAAAGTTGAAATACAATATTTTGTATGAATCCCAACCTGGCCACGTCTATTTAAATATTCACCGAGGTTTCCATAGAGCGGTACAAAAAGTGACGACAGTGACACTGAAAACGGAAATCGGGTATCTGTTCGAAAGGGCACAACTACTCGTAGATCGGTTTTTTGGCCTCAGCTCTAAAACGTCCATTGCTGGACAAAGGGCTCCCTCATGAATCTCAAAGTACTGATCATCAGGGGGTTGTTGTTATACTCGCCACGCTTGGCAGGGGGGCTGGCGAGCGTAGTACGGGCTGTTGATACGAGGAAAGACGCAGCTGTCCATCTTCTGGAGGTTATCCCTTAGCAGATTCTTACAGGACAACATTCTACTGCCGGCACGCCACGGCAATTAATAAATAACTATACAATAATATTTGGTTGGAAAGGGGCTAGCCAAATGCACTTTTAAGTCGACAAATGCATAAAAAAATTCGAAATATGTCAATTTCTAAAATACACAAACTTTTAAATGTTTCGGTGTGACTAAGGCAGCGGTTTATATACATTTTTAAACTTTATATACACAAGGCAGGTGTCAGACTGAGGGCCTTTTTATTTTTTCAATTTAGCCCCGAACGGAGACAATGTAGACAAAAGAGAATGAAAGTATCCCGAGTGTAGCTAAGGCTTCTACATATTGTATGTAGAAGCCGAAGAAGAAATAATATTGTGTACTAATCCGATAGGGTCTAGTCCGTTAAAACAAAGTACTTTTGAAGGAAAAAAAAACATAGTTTAATTAATGACAATTCTACAAGTTGGTACAGAATCCTGAAAAGTCGTAGAACGTCGTGTCGTATTATTTTTGAAGATGTTTTCAAGCTCTTATTAGATATAGATAAATCATCATCATCATCATCATCATTTCAGCCGTAAAACGTCCACTACTGAACACAGGCCTCCCTCATGGATCTCCATAAGGAGTACTTGCCATACTCGCCACGCTTGGTAGGCGGGTTGGCGAGCGCAGTACGGGATGTTGATACACGGAAAGACGCTGCTACCCATCTTCCGGAGGTATCCCTTAGCAGGCTCTTACTGCATGCACGGGCATGAGAGGAGGGGTAACATTCTACTGCCGACACCCCACGGCGATAGATAAACATGTATTTTAAATAACAGTTACTGTTCGCCCGAATCATACCAATGGCGAAGGCCTCTCTCCACTTCTTCCACTCGCTTCGGTTCCCAGCTAATTCTTCCCATGTCTTATGGAACTGGTCAAGTCCATCATCATCATCGCACCACCGTCACCGCAAATTATTTTAAATTAATTAATTATAAAATATTTATTATCTATATCTAATAATAAATAATTATTGTTCGTTTAGTTATTATAATGGATTTCCACAAAGTCACGCCTGAATCAATTCATTTCTAAGTGGTCATTACTCCATGACTTTTTATTTGAAAAATAGTCATCGAGTTTGTAGGTAATACGCTTTATAATAACTACATTTTTGCTGCTCCACAAAGCTCAATTATGCAATATTGAAACAAAGGCAAAAACGCAAAATCCATTTCCGGTCGAATAATTGGATTGCAAAAGTTCACTTTAATGTTTTTTCGTTTGACGAGAGAACCCCAGTTTTGTTAGGGTCAATTAGTACCCCGCTTTGAGCCTGAAACCTGAAAGCCTGTTTCTGCTATTAGAATCTCGTCTTTTGTTCGGTTTAATATGAAAATGTTTTTTCCGTATGCATTTTGTATTCAACGTTGATAATAAAAATGAAAAATGTTTAAATCCTGTTAAAATTTCGGTTGTTAAGATCTCTACTAATATTAAAAAGCTAAAGTGTGGAAATGTTTTCATTTAAAATTATGTAAAATGAATAATAATGTACCTACCTACTAAAATTGTGTTTATATCCTATTAATTTCAAATATTTGTATTCTAAGACATATCTAAGCGCTTGTATTCAGTTTATAGATTAAATAAATAATACTGATACTCAGTTTGATTGTTTGTTTGAAAGCGCTAATCTCCTGAACGGTCCGGACTCCGGAGTGACTTAAAGTCAAAGTCAATAAGTGTTTATTCAATCGAGCAAAACGCTCCATAGAATAGTCAATTTGCAAAAGAAGAACAAGACACATTTAAATTGAATAAAGCACATAATTGCATTCGAACTTTTGAAGAAAATTTTTGAAGAAGCGAACAACAAATCTAAGGGAGGCCTCCCTTATACCTAGCAGTGGGTAAAGTAGGGCCGTTATTATAGTAACAGTTTAAAAAGTTGACGACGAGTCGATATGTTAACAAAGATAATCATCATTTCAGCCGTAAAATGTCCACTACTGAACACAGGCTTCCCTCATGAATCTCCATGAGGGTTAGCTGCCATACTCACCACGCTTGGCAGGCGGGTTGGCGAGCGCAATACGGGATGTTGATACACGGAAGGACGCTGCTGCCCATCTTCCGGAGGTACCCCTTAGCCAGGCTCTTACTGCATCCGCGGGCATGCGAGGGCACCCCAGGCAATGCATAGTTAAATTTCCTTTAAATTTTCAATTTACTCTTTTGCGTGAAAATAATACCATACGCCACGAATGATTGGACCAATTCCGAATATTAAACTACCGATTTGACTTGCAGATTTTCGTTGTCGATTTTACATTCGTATATTTGAAATCTCCATAGCCATTATTATAAAAATTATATACAGGTTTCAGCCCATGAAAACAAGTAGTTTTAGAAGGAAAAAAAAGGAAAATCGGGAATTCGTATTTTTTTTAATTCTTTTTTTTTTTTTTTTCTTAATAATTTTACTAGATGGTGGAATGAGAAAATGATCCTGAGGTCAGATATTAAACTAATCATTGAAAAAAAAAAAACTACATTGAGTAAACATATATTGTAGATCTACATACAAACAAATAAAATAGTAAGAAATACTGTGAAAGGGAAAGGGTGGTAATATAATAAGTAATAATTATATATTTATATATTTATATAATAACAGTATAAATAAAGAATTGGTTCAGTATGTAAAGTCAGTATAAACAAGCATTGGTACGGGGGTACCAGAAAAGGGGGGTCACCAAAGGTTTAAACTTTTGGACGTTTTTGGCCATTTGAAGACTTTTATTTTTTTGATGAACTTTTGTAATTCCGGTCCCTGTGACCCAAGGGTCACCAAAATCAATCAGTACCTTTCTCTCATTAAGACGGTGCTAACAAAAAAGGTTTCATGTAAATCGGTCAACGCGTTCGGTTGTAATCGTCTCATGCACAGACAGACAGACAGACAGATATACCGACAGGCAGACATACAGATATACAGACAGACAGACAGATATACCGACAGACAGACAGTGCTATGCATATTAGAAAGGCTTCGCCCCCTAAATAATACTAAAAACAAAAACACAAATACTTAAAATACAAACAGTGTATTCCCAATCTCATCCGTCTCAACGAAGTGTTTTCAGTAGATCCTCTATTTCCTCGTATATAAAGGTCTGAAGCCAGAGTGAGCATATATACATAATATATATGCGTTGTGTATGTCTTTAAACTAGACCGTTTTCGAAGAAATTTTTTAACGACTTCAAAAATAGGTGGATGTTATCAAGTCCTCGTTATTTTTTGGCTTATTATTTAATTACAAAATTCTTGGGTGATGACATCGCAAAATTATCCACTTATCATCATACTTATGTACGCATCATCATATATGATAGTTTACGAATTATTTAAAATGGCAACACTCACTTTAGGGATGCAGTATTCTTCAATGTCATACTAGCTGCTGCCCGCGGCTTTGCCCGCGTTTTATGGTTTTTATTTTATTATGAAGGTGTCTATTTAACTATTAAAAACACGATTTGGGTAATTATTACATGGTATGCACATGTTCTCTGAGTTTATTTTGACAGGCATTCAAAGGCATTCAAACATTAACATATCAAACAAAATAATCCAGTTGCAATATTCTATTCCGTTTCCCTCCGCAGCGCTAAACAGCAAGTATTCCAAAGCGCACATAAAGCCAGGCGCCCGTCCGCTCTGTTCACGGCGACTCGCGCTGGCAACACGGGCCCGGTGAAATTTATGAATTATTTAAAATGGCAACACTCACGCGCGAGAGCCGTTTCGCTGTTGGGTTGGATGTTCTTTCATGCTGCTACCTGCGGCTTGATGATTCATAAGAGGCCTATATCCAACCGTGGACGTCACACGGCTGAGATGACAATGATGCAAATGATATAAATATCAATATTCATTTACGTTTCTTTGACATTTGATTATTATTTATGATTTATGTAAAATTTACTTTTTAACTATCTGTAACATCTTAATTTTAACTGACTCAATTAATATAATTGTTTTTTTTCTTTATTAGGTAATCTTAATGTGTAGGTAATCTTTGATTATTATTTCTTATTCTGAATTTATTTCTATGTTGTGTATTAATTTTGTTTAATTAATGTTATTGGTTTAATTACCGTTTTAATTAAAGATAAATAAATAAATAAACAAATAAGTTTTTCCATAGTTTGTAATTACAAAACATAGTTTGTACCATAGTTTACAATAGAGAATAGGGATATATAATCTTCGATTCCACGTTTAAGCACTGTGATAAGAAGCGATTAGAAAACACAGCTCTTTATAATAGTTACATTTTTAGTTGGACCAAATTCCATTCCAAGCGTTTCTGTCTTCTAGATAATCAGATATTTTATAGTAAGCTTTATTGTGTAGATTACATTACAGCCTCTTTAAAATCATTAAATGTAAGATTAAGAAGAGTGAGGCTTTGTTATCCTTAAAAGGAGGCTTCGATTACTGCTATAATCAATGTACTTTTGTGAATCATCATTTTCATCATCATCATTTCAGCCGTAAAACGTCCACTACTGAACACAGGCCTCCCTCATGGATCTCCATGAGGGTTAGTTGCCATACTCACCACGCTTGGCAGGCGGGTCGGCAAGCGCAGTACGGGATGTTGATACGCGGAATGACGCTGCTGCCCAACTTTCCGGAGGTATCCCTTAGCAGGCTCTTACTGCATCCGCGGGCATGAGAGGAGGGGTAACATTCTACTGCCGGCACCACACGGTATTTTCATGTGAATATATAATTTTGTGATCTTTTGTGAATATCAATATATAATTTGAATTTAATCAATAAAACCATCAAACGACCTAATTAAACCTTTGCAATCCGCCGCAGCGTTCCGTCCGCTAAACATCAACATTTATAATTTACAAATGGCAACCCTGCGCGGCATTCCCCGGAGTCGCAAGCACAGCTAGGGTTCCAAGTGTTAGGAAATCCTGATTTCTGTAAGCAAACCGGTCTTTGAACGAAATTAAAACAGCGTTTTATCAACATTTATTATATTCTATTTGTACTTACATATATTTCTGTCTACTAACTAGCAATAACTATCAAAATCTCTTTTAGTAGAAATCTCACTGTATAAATTCACATGTCAGATGTTTGAAGTTATATTGTGTGAGTCATATTGCTCTTATTGACTCAACAGAACAATCTGTCGTTCGTCCGCTGTTAGTTACCTATATAAAATTCAAAGTCCTGACTGACTCACTGACTGACTGACTGATATATCAACGCACAGCCTAAACCACTGGACCTAAAGACTTGAAATTTTGGCACACATAATACCTTGAGTATCCTAAAGGTGCACTAGGAAGGGATTTTTCGAAATTCCCACTGGATAGGGAATAAATGGGATTTATATTTTCGAATCAAAGTGGCTCTGCGTGAAAAAGGGGATTTTACGTTTTATGACTTCCACGCGGACGAAGTCGCGGGCAAAAGCTACCTATATAACACAAGCTAATTTAAATCAGTTTGTATTAAACAATTCATGAAGCTCTTGCTAAACGTAATAGATGGACGCGACCCGCTCTGGGCCCTTTTTAAAACTAGACCCGCGCAGGCAAAGTTCAGAATACTACTTTTTCGAGTGCAAAACTTCCCCCTACAGCACAAGAGTTGGGCGCCAGTTAGAAACAAGACATAGAAATAATGTGATTTGAAAGAAAGTTTGCCCTGGCACGTCTTTGGTAGTAATAAAATAAAGTTTTTGTTGTGCGGTGCCGGCAGTGGGATGTTGCCTCTTCTTCTTGCCCGTGTATGCAGTAAGAATCTACCGAGGGATCTGCGGAACAGCAGCGTCTTACAGTGTATCGACATCCTGTACTGCGCTCACCAACCCGCCTGCCAAGCGTGCCGAGTATGGCAACAACCCTCTTATGATCTTGCTGATCCATGGACAGCTACGGATACTACCGGCTGAGATGATGATAGTTTAAAATTATCTAGATAATTTTGTTTCATAGGACTTTATCGCGTAATTACCTTACCTTGTTTTATTATTTCCCGTTAAAAAGTATAAAATTATGTCTATTGATCGCGAAAGTCTACAAAGTACTATCTTCAGCTATTTTCACTGCACGCGTCAACACAGATGCGGAAGCATATAAAAATCTCAATACATTCGAATCACATTAAGTGGTCAATCCACGAGACATTAATCAACGCTCACACGAATAAGGTAACGCTCATATGATTTGTTTATGAGCTATATAATTATAATTGTTTATGATGACCAGCAGTGGACGTCCCGCGGCTGAGATGATGATGATGATGATGATGAAACATAAAAAGGACCAATTCCAGTCAAAATGGCGGTCGCCGCTCGCGCCATTCGGGCGAATTTCAATTTTATTCAACGGAAACGGCTCATTTGACTTTTCGTATGAGTTGAAACATCTTTTATGCATGGAACTCCTCACTTCGCCGGAGAATCAACTCTAATAAACGCCCGGGACGTTTATCATTTGATCGTTACGTTTTTCTACCAATTTAATGGATTAGCATAACTTTGCCGCGGGGCGCCGGCAGTACAATGTTACCCCCTCCTCTCTTGCCCGTGGATGCAGAATGAATCGCTAAGGGATAGCATCGGAAGACGGGCGGTAGCATCTTTCGCTTCTTAAGCATCCTATAGTGCGCTCGCCAACCCGCCTGGCGAGTATGGCAACAACCCCTCATGATTACATAACCAAGGACCAGGCCCCGAGTCCACGGCAGCCCCGTTAGTCCTTGCTACAGTAGCAGACTTATTGTCTATAATATTCTGTTCATTGTTACATTTGAGTATTTGCCTTATACAGGATGTAAAAGGACAACTACCGAAAACTTCGGGAGGTCAATGTACTCGTCGATATGAACAACTTTTACTAAGGAAATTTAGCTGTAAAAAAATGTAAAGAAACAGCTGTTCCATATATTTTAGTAAAGTAGGTATTGTACTTTTGTATGGAACAGCTGTTTCTTCACATTTTTTTACAGCGAAAGTTCCTTAGTAAAAGTTGTTCATATTGATGAGTACATTGACCCCCCGAAGTTTTCGGTAGTCGTCCTTTTACACCCTGTTTACATTAGCTTAGTCATCTTTCAATGTCGTCATCCATGAATTTGTAATATTAAAGAGTTTCGATAAAGCGGTTTGGCGAGCGCAGTACGGGATGTTGATAGTCGGAAAGGCGGTGCTGCCCATCTTCCGGAGGTATCCCTTGGCAGATTATTACTGCATCCACGGGCAAGAGAGGCAGGGCAACATACTACTGCCGGCACCCCACGGCACTCATTTTTAGTATCAGAAAAAAATGCTTATACCTGTTGCATAAAAGCAAATTTAATAAGCAACTTCAAATTGGACGACCTCTGTGGCGCAGTAGGCGAAGGTCCGCCTGCGACGCAAGAGGTTGCGAGTTCGATTCCTGTCTCGGGACAAATGTCTGTACGATCTGCAGATATTTGTTCAGGGTGTTCTGGATATTTTTCTTTTTATAAAAATCTATCTATGTTGTATAATGTAGTATATCATTCATCTAGTACCCCCTAACACAAGCTCTGCTTAGCTCGAGGCTAGATGATGCTGTGTGAATTGTCCAGCTTAATTTTTTTATAATTCATTTCCCTACATACCGGCAGTATTAATCTGACTAATACCTGACTAAGCTGAGAGGATGGTATAGGTGCTGGGCAAGCCTAATCCATCTAACAATGTCCCAGGCACCGCAGCGTCCCGTACAGCATAACAACCAGTTGCTGACGCTGTATAAATCACCTATAATTCTTTTTAATCGATCAAAAGAACAGCGCCTACGTGAAATCTATGTTGCTGTGTGAAATGTGCAGCATTATTGAAGACTGTCACCCCGATTGGACCCCAAAGGGCTGGAATTCCTTTGACAGATTTCGCACTTTGACGCGCTCAAATTGCTTCGGAACAATGATACAATGAGTTCGCTTTATTCGTCTATAGAGTGTGTAGTGTTGGCATCGAGCACATATCCAATAGAGGGAAATAAGGTGATAAGAATTCCGAAACACATTAGTGCTTTGCACTAATGCAATGACAACTGTCTCTCGCCTTTGACAGTACAGCGCCAACAGCCGACCTGTGTACTTTTCCGTACTTTTATGAAATACTAGCTATTGCCCGCGACTTCGTCCGCGTGGAAATCCCCTTTTTCACGCAGAGCCACTTTGATTCGAAAATATAAATCCCAATTATTCCTTATCGCGTGGGAATTTTGAAAAATATTTTCTTAGTGCACCTCTAGGATACTCAAGGTAATGTGTGCCAAATTTCAAGTCTTTAGGTCCATTGGTTTAGGCTGTGCGTTGATATATCAGTCAGTCAGTCAGTGAGTCAGTCAGGACTTTGAATTTTATATATGTAGATTTTTGGCGGAATTGTTGTTTATACAAAATAAATGACATTTCCTCTCCTCCTCTCCTACTCCTTATTGGGTATGTCCTCGATGTGGAAGATATACTGACAACGGACTAAATTAAATCGATGTATAAATTTTATTGGCAGTTTTGCTGTGCATGGTAATTAAAAACAACGTGCCGCAAAATTCGAATTACATTATAATATATAAAAATAGTAAATTTACAAAAGAAGAACCGAGCACATAATTGAATTCGTTCGCTTCAGCAAACATTTTTTTCTATGTGAGGGAAATAAGCCGAGAAGAAAACTCACTCTTTCACTTCTATTCTTTGTTACGATTAAATTGCTCTGTTGCGAAAATTTCAGCATTATTTATGAAACGGGCAATCCACTTCAGGAGGCTCACTGAATAATAACTGAAGCTAAAACAGTTTTTCAGTCACAAAGCATTGCTTTCAGTAATGCGCTGCATAAACTGGACCGGTTGAAACTGGATCGGTTGAAACTGGATTCTTAAAGTTCCCTGATGGGTTGTTGCCATACTAACCACGCTTGGCAGGCGGGTTGGCGAGCGCAGTACACGATGTTGATAACGCTGCCCATCTTCCGGAGGTAACCCATGGCAGATTCTTACTGCATCCACGGGGAAGAGAGGAGCCCCTCCGGGCAACATTCCACTGCCGACCCACAGCAATTCTACTATTAAGTACACAAGTGATGTGTGCTAATTTTATTGTAATTTTTATTTGCGTTTCTCCGTTTCCAATAAGCCAATTAAAGTCATTCGTTACTCAAAAAAAATATATATGTTAATTTTCTTTCTATCATAGATAGATAGATAGATAGATAACTCTTTATTGTACTTAACTTAATACTAACACAAAAATTAACATAGAAAGAAACTTACAAAACTAAAAGTAGAAGTACAATGGGCGGCCTTATCACTATAAGCGATCTCTTCATCATAATGCATTTAGAAATAAAAACTAAGTATTCTGACTGTCATCTCGTTTCCACAACACAAGCTCTGTTGTATTTGGGACGCGAAGGTTCTGTGTAACTTAACTAAAATAGATCGCACTGTATGAAATTGTCCAACATTATTTATTCAACTGGCAATCCAAAAGGCTTACTAGTAATAGCCTGAGCTAAAACTGTTTTTGAATCACAAAGCAATGCTTAGCGTAATCCGTTGCACAAAGTAAACCGGTGCAAACCGGACTCCTAAAGTTCCTTTGTGAGCTAGAACTCAATTATAAAGTTAATGATCTAGAATAACTGTAGTTTTAAGAGTATTGTGACCGCTAACAAAGATGCAAATCGTTAGATACTCCTTAGCGTAATGATACCGCGCCGTTTTGTAACCACACGAAATGAGATACCTAGCTCATTTGGAATCAGTGCACCTCTAAACACAGTATTTTCCGGATGTGATGTGTGTTATTTTTTCAAATAAGTTCGTAGATATGTATGTATATATGTACGAACTTATGTATATGATTGCACAATAAATAACAATAACTGTTGGTTTTTTTCTATTCCTGTCCGTCTGTCTGTCTGTCACCAGGCTGTATCTCATAAACCGTGATAAGCTAGACAGTTGAAATTTTTACAGATGATGTATCTCTGTTGCCGCTATAACAACAAATACAGAATAACAACAGAAAAACATAAATATTTAAGGGAGCCCCATACAACAAACGTGACTTTGATTGAATAATGGCACGGAACCCTTCGTGCGCGAGTCCGACTCGCTTTTGGCCGATTTTTGGAAAAACTAGTGTGCGTGCATCGGCATTATTGTTAACACACATACATATATAGACAAAGCTACAGATTTTGGTGTCAGGGCACATCTGCCAATATAAATCTTTGTCCGCTAAGCCTCGTTTTGCAGTTAAAGTGTCCTGATGACTGCTAATCTTATAAGTCGAACGAGTTAGCGAAAGAAACGAAGTTCTCAGTGTCAACTAGGCATTTAAGCTTGTGTTTTTATGTATGTACATAAGTCCGCAATTTTTGTCCGAGAATAATTCTTGAACGAATGATCAGATTCCTATAAAATTTAAAACGTAAGGATTAAGTCACTTATGTTTAGGTTTTTTTTTGTTGCAATTACGAAACAATGTAGGCATATGAAATAAAAAATATACTTGCTTGAGTTTTGCAGACTTCTTTCTGTGTCTTCCGCTAGGACGACGTGTCATGATAGCGCTACATTCTAATGTCGAAGTCAGAATACCATAAACGGCAATGGATGATAGTATGGTATGTCATAGACAGATGATGTCTATGGGCTGTATCAGTGTCTACGGGTGAGAGTGCAATTGGCGGGAAACATTGTTGTTCGGGAAACAACTCAGTTTCGTTGTAATAATTATCTCTTCTAATTTTGATGGTAAAACTCTATTAAAAGTCCCGCTCTGTGTGAAATAAGTAGTGTAAACTAAAGTTGACCTCTTTGTGCTAGTATTTATAATATTTGTAAAATTACACTACTTTACATTACACCTAACCAAGGTTAGGTTAGGTTACCTGTAAAAATACATGAAAGTTTGTAAAATCAAAAATTTCAAGTAAATCTCGACACTTCCCCCCCCCCCCCCCCCCACCCCATGTCTTGTAAATGACTCAGGTATACATATACACATCATTCCCCTTTATCTGATACCAAACTCTGGTATCTTTGGAAAATTTGATTATTCATCCCCACTTACAACCCCCATAATGATGCAATCGTCTTAACCGATTTTTATAAAACATTTTCAAGAACTACCGCTAGAAAAACTGCTATTAAACACAAACAATAAAAATCCGTTTAATCGTTTAAGAGCTACGGTGCCACAGACTAAACACACATAGCGGTCAAACTTGAACAAATAAAATGACTTGGGCGTCGACCACTGGGGGCCTAAGCCAACCCATCCCTTTTTGTTTCAGGGATTAAAAATGTTGGAAACTGTCTTCGAGGACTATGCCGCGTTTGCATATAATATGTTCTAAAATGACCGGAGGCGTCGACAACTGGGGGCCTAAGCCACGAACCCATCCCCTTTCGTGTCAGGGATTAAAAATGTTGAAAACTGTCTTCGAGGACTATGCCGCGTTTGCATATAATATGTACTAAAATGACCGGGGGCGTCGACAACTGGGGGCCTAAGCCACGAACCCATCCCCTTTCGTGTCAGGGATTAAAAATGTTGGAAACTGTCTTCGAGGACTATGCCGCGTTTGCATATAATATGTACTAAAATGACCGGGGGCGTCGACAACTGGGGGCCTAAGCCACGATCCCATCCCCTTGTGTCAGGGATTAAAAATGTTGGAAACTGTCTTCGAGGACTATGCCGCGTTTGCATATAATATGTACTTACTGTATGGCTGCGGCCTGCCCCCGGTGTACTGCGGCGACTGCAGGAGCGGCGCGCTCCTCTGCACCGGCTGGACGTCCTCCGACACTGTGGACAAGAATAACCATCAATAACGTTGATACTAATAGATAACTGATAAAGGAAAATATTTAGATCAAGTATAATAATGGGGAAAAAAGAGCTACTTCGCCGTAACACAGTTTAGACTAGCACGGGAAGTATGTCCAAAACCTCATGGTGCTGATCCAGATTATTCTCTTTTTCTCTACGTTTATTTAGCTAGTAAGGCACTGTGAAAATTGTATTGTTTGTGGTGATAAAATATTTATTCATTCATTCATTATTCATACTCGTACTTAACTTTATCTTAAAACAGCATACTTAGTTTTAAGTTTATTTATTTTATTTTATTTATTTAAACAAAATCCAGTCCTTAGTTGCAAGAGGTGTTGTGTTACCACAAATTAGGAACAAATATATTAAGCAAGCATTGGTACGGGGGTACCAGAAAAGGGGGCGAAGGCCTCAAAAGGTCACAAAAGGTCAAATATGGCATTTTTGGGTTTTTGGACGTTTTCGGCCATTTGAAGACTTTTATTTTTTTGGTGACCTTTTGAGGTCACAATAATTCCGGTCCCTGTGACCCTAGGGTCACCAAAATCAATCAGTCACCTTCTTTCATTAAGATGATGCTAACAAAAAAGGTTTCATGTAAATCGGTCAACGCGTTCGGTTGTAATCGTCAAATACACAGACAGACAGACAGACAGACAACGCTATGCAAGCCCCCCTAGTAACAAACAAATGTAAACATTGGTGACAAAAAATATAGTTGTACTGTAAGAAGATATTATACAGTAAGAGCCTGCTAAGGGATTCCTCCGAAAGATAAGCATCTAAATACAGATAGCAGCGTCTCTCCGTGTATCAACACACGACAACTACCCCTCATAGAGATCCATGATGAGGCCTGTGTTCAGCAGTGGACGTTACACGGCTGAAATGATGGTCTGTGTAGTACCGTAAGCTTGGCACTGTTCCTCACACCAGGACATACAATAAATAAATAAATAATGCTGGACAAATCACACAGCATCATCTAGCCCCAAGCTAAGCAGAGCTTGTGTTATGGGTACTAGATGACTGATATACTTAATACATTATACTACATACATAGATATTTTTATTATATATAGAAAAACACCCAGAACACCCTGAACAAATATCTGCAGATCGTACAGACATTTGTCCCGAGGCGGGAATCGAACCCGCAACTCCTTGCGTCGCAGGCGGACCTTCGTCCGCAGCGCCACAGAGCTCGTCAAATGCCACAATGCCTGTAGAGTGAGGTCACAGGGTTTCGCTCTTGGCAAAGATGAAAGATGATGATGAATGCCAAAATTTAATTATGAAGAAATGGGTAGGGTTAGTTGGCCCCACTTAGGCCAATAAAGGTACCCAAATTTTGCTGGCCCAAGTGGGGCCATCAAAAGCATCAAAGCCAGCAAGGCAATTATGTGCTTTATTAAATTTAAATGTTTTTAGTTTTTTATTTGTCATTCACTTATTGCCTTTGACTTTATTGACGACTGGCGGCGCCCCGCAATTTCACTCGCGTAGTTCCCGTTCCCGTGGGAATACAGGGATTAAATGTAACTTACTCGCTAATAATTTAGCTTTTCATTGGAGGGAACATTTTCAAAATAAGTTTACTGGTTATTTTTTTTACACCTTGGTTTACTTACATTATTGAAGTTTTAGTATGGATCCCTTTATTATCTATTATAAATTATAAATATCGCCTATATTACTCAGAGTTGATGTACCACTGTAACAATGAAATAACTTTTGAAATTGGTCCCGTAGTTTGAGATTAAAATAAATAAAATAAATAAATAAATAAATAATGCTGGACAATTCACACAGCATCACCTAGCCCCAAGCTAAGCAGAGCTTGTGTTATGGGTGCTAGATGACTGATATACTTAATACAATATACTACATAGATAGATATTTTTTATTATATATAGAAAACATCCATATATATTATTAGTAACAAACATAAAATACAAATCTTTACAACACTAGTATAGATATAGGACTATAGATGTAGATAGTACGAACATATTGTATAGATAAAACCTTCGCACGGGAAGCCGGGCAAGCCAGCACACACTTGCCCGCAGCTTTTAGCGTGGATAACCCATTAATAGCGGCGGCATAGGCGGATTAATAATTAACTTTACAAGAACCGGATCGATGTAACACTGAATGAATTATAAATAACGAACCGGGCGAGGGCTGCTAGTGCGTGTCGACGGATACAGTCCATCGTTTAACTGTCTGCATTTTGTAAAACGCTTAATTGTGAAGTTCCCGTGAAATGTTAAACGTAAAAAAAATTAAGGTATTATTTAAAAGCATTTTTTTATGGATGTACAATAAATACATCTAAACTAATATTATAAAGAGGAAAGATTTGCATGTTGTTGTTGGTATGATTATATTAACCGATGTTTGCGATATATATTGACGATCTTCTGGCCGGACACTGTCATCTCCAACGCAGACTTGTGGAAAATGTGCCGTGAGGATCCCATCGAGCTACAAATCCGACGTCGCAAATGGAGCTGGATTGGTCACACTTTGCGCCGCACCGAAAATCATATCCCGAAACAAGCGATGGAGTGGAATCCACAAGCGTGGCCGCCCGAAACAGACTTGGCGACGCTCAGTCGTCGCCGAAGCAAAAGCACACGGGCTCACCTGGAGTGAAATTAAGTATGCAGCCTCAGACCGAACAAGATGGCGAACTGTTGTAACTGCCCTTTGCCCCGACGGGGGACATAGGAATCAAGAAGAAGTTGGTATGATTGTAACGAATAAACTCAAAAACTACTGGACCGATTTTTTTATTGTAACATAGGCTATTTTATATTTTATCCCCGTATTCCCCACGGGAACGGGAACTACGCGGGTGGCACTGCGGAGAGCGTTCAGTACTTGATAAAGTCATATCGGTTGAGGACAAATAAGGTTTTCAATTTAATTTTATACTAATTTTACACTAATTATAAAATATACTTATCTGAATCCTAATAACTAGACAAGTAACTCTAGACAAGTAGGCCACAGAGCATCTTTACTTCAACATAGTTTTATATTTTATGAGTAAAATCATCATCATCATCATATCAGCCCGTTGACACCCATTGCTGAGTACCTACAGGCCTCCTCTTCAGCACGCCAACGTAAACGGTCATGTGCAAGTCTCATCCACTGCCGTCAAGTAAAAGTAAAATAAAACACATTAAATAACTTTGTTTTTTTTAATAGTTACTTGTCACTGTTTTATTTTTTGACGTTTTACGACTGAGAGAAAGGGTAAATACAATTTAACAATTATTAAACGAATAAACGATTATTATTATTACATATGAATTGACTTTTTACATGATTTGAGAAGAATAAAATGCCTATGAAAAATTCTACTAACCTTTGCATAGCATTTCTGTTCAACCGTATCAGTAGATACAATGATAAAAAAAAATGGCCATCATGGTAAGCCCGGCCGATGTGAAACATCAGAAAAGTCATGCCCATGATAAGTTAAAGATTTCAAGGGAAAGAAAAACCTTATTATTTTTTTTTGTAAGGGTTTAGACGACCTTTGGCAATATCGCACTTTATGGATGAGACTGCACGAATAGTGATGTGCGATGAGTAAGTGAGTGATAATCGATAATTATCTCACTAATATTACAAAGCCGAAAGTTTGTTTGTATATATGTATGTATGTATGGATGTTTGTTACTTCTTCACGTTCTTCGTTACACTTCAAAACTACCTGATTGAGCTGAAACTTTGCACACGTATAAATAAATGTAGGCCTGGATTAACACATAGGCTATTTCTTATCTGGATACAATGCATGCGAAGCGGCGGGCAGAAGCTAGTATTAGTATATTTTAACATCATCCCAGCCCTAATCGTATCACTTGGCATCTGTCGCTGCGATCAAGATAAGTTTTATGAACGATAGCGTGGCGCCCAATAGATGTTTCACATCAACATTTAAAATGGATAGACTTTATCCCGCCTGCGTGTGTATCTCGTAAGATGATTTGATAATTCGAATTATCGCGAAAATTCTAGAGGTTTTGCGAAAACACGGATAGTTAGACAATTGTGATCACGTAACCATGCGAAAACACTGCCTGTGACAGAACTGAGATGGACAGACAGTAGGTTATTAGGTTTTTTTAATAACCATCCTAAGACACTGGCTTTGACATAACCGAGACGAACAGACAGTAGGTTATTAGGTTTAAATGTAATCACAATTATCACAATTATTTTCGCGATAATTCGAATTATCAAATCATCCTACGACATAAATATATCGATAATACCGAGATCTCAAGAGATTGTAATGAGCCGTTTTCAGTAACAAAAAGAAGGTATTTTCTTCTAAACCTAACAGATGGAGCTGGCAAGCGGAGAAAGCAAGAATGTGATTAATCATAATTGCTGTCATTGTCAAATTGCGTTTCCTACCAGTGATATATAAGTAACGCCATCTATAACGTTCGAGGGAACCGTTTTTGAAGTTTTTTACTATTTCATGAAAACGACACATTTCTAATCTCGCGAGATCTCTAATTTGCATTCCCAAGTGTATACATAAAACTTACCATGTAAATAACCGCCCCTCGTCAACTCCCATCGGCGCAGTCACCCCTGCACACATAAAGACAAACACACTCTTTACTCTCTATATATCTCTTTATATATCTCATATATTGTCTCTCTTTAGCGTTATGTGCATGCCGATTCGATAGTTATATAAGAAAAGCTACAAAAAATACGAAACAATTAAAATATACTTTTGTATACTTTTGTATTACATTGTGTCTTTGTGTTACATCTGTTTGGCTGTTTATTATTTGTATCTGTGATACGTTTGTATCATTATATTCAGAAATTATCTATAATATCTTTTTTAAGAGTGTGTTTGTCATTAGTTTATGTGCATGGTTGGCTAATTATTAGGAAATATACATTTAATTATGGTTGTACAGTGAAGGAAATGCAAGACTGACCGAGTAAAAACAATATATATCCGATTATTTAAACATCATATAACTACGGTCAATCTCAATTTTCTTGTGTACATCTGTATGTTAATAAGTTAAAATTGTGGATGCATATCTATGTAAAGCTTACTAAGTATATAAAATATGTAGAGCTGTAAACCGCGACGCCTTTTGGTTCAAACTAAGAAAAATAATATAAGCGCAAATAAAGTTACATACAAAAAACGTTCCATTTTTGTATGCGATTTGGAGGAGCGCCTCAGCATGCGATTTCGGCGGCTAAAATCCCATACAAAATGGACGTGTTTTTTTATAAGCCATGTGAGACGAATAGAGCTGGCACGATTTTGAAAATATGTCGATATAATGTTGGTGGCGGTAACTCATCGGCATTGCACTTTACTATTCGTGCAGACCCACCCATATCGTACGTACGTTAGTACGACGTTGCCGTAGGTCTCTTGTAACGTGACAAAATTCAGAACTTGATGGGCGGGATGACAGCTGCCGCAGCGATCAAGCTAAGTTTCACGGACTTAAATGAACCACAGAAAATAGGTTCATAATTGGAAACATTATAAGTAAAAAAAACAATGATATTGAACCAAAAGTGTCGCTTAGAAAATGCAGTATAAGGTATTGTCAAAATTACTTATACCTATTAAAATTCATGTATATTCTATGTCGAGTATAAATTAAAGCTATATTTAAATATCATGCCTTTTTATCCATATGCAAATAAAAAAAATATAATTTGGCAGAGTTGCCCATTCGGTTTATCAAATGAAAAGTCTATAACTGAAGGCTGTTGTGTAAATAATAATAAAAAAAAGTAATGCTGAACCATCTAGTGCCAAACTAAGCAACGCTGTACAACGGAAACCAGATTAATAGAATCTATATATCTATCTAATCAGCCGGTAACACCCACTGCTGAGTAAAGGCCTCTTATATGTCGCTCCTGGCGGTCTTGTGCCAGCCGGATCCACTGTTCCCCTACTGCCTTAACAATATCATCCGACCAGCGGGCAGGTGGTCTGCCCCGAGGCCGCCGCTTTGCTCTTGGCCGCCACGCTGCGACTGCTTTGGTCCATCTTTGATCTTCCCGCCGTGCCAATTTCAATAGAATACTTAATTTTTTTTAAATTAATATTAAAGATACATACATAGAAAACACCCAAACCCGTGACAAATATGTATCTGCAAAAAAGCAATCATTTGTCCACCGGCGGGAATCGAACCCACCGAGGTCTTCAAAATGTTATTACTTTCGTAAATTTATGTTTAATTTTTTTAAATTGTATTAATTAGAGTGAGATAAGGGCAGTATAATGTTGCCTCTCCTCTCTTGCTCGAGGGTACAGTAAGAATCTGCCATGCAATACCTCCGGAAGAAGGGCAGCAGTGTCTTTCCGTGTATCAACATCCCTTGGAGATCCATGAGGGAGGCCTATGTCCAGCAGTCGCCGTCGACAGCAGTCCTACTGAGATGAAGTTTGAAGAGGCAATGGTTAGTTTTTCACTAAGTTGAACCGTTTTTTGGTTGGTTCAACAAATAGTTCACAGATCAGCCTCCAGCTAAACTCGACAAAATAAACCGCAAAGATATTACAAAAGAAAAATCACAATTTCAAACTGTTTTATGGGACTTTATCGCGTAATTACCTCATTTTATTACTTCCCGACGTTCCGAGTGCATTTTAGGGAAATCATAAAAGTAGGTAATAATTACGTGATATTCAAGAGTTAACAAAAATTATGGCTACAGATCACGAAAGTAATAAAATAATACGTCGAAAATGGGTTTCCAACGTGTTCAGTTCCTCCCAGGGGAACTTTCATCAGGGAATGGAGTCTTACGCGGCGCCTTCTCCTTCCCTCTCGCGCCCTGGCGTGGAGTGCAACGCGAAACCATTTACGACGTATAATAATTAACGTCAGTAGAAAGCCCGTTTAACATTACAATGAATCGTGTAACTCACGAGTGTTTCGAAAGAAAAATAGTATATCTCATGTTAATACTGAAACATGGGAATTTATTACAGGTATGAAGATAAATCTTTGTTCTTAAAACTCTTCCACTTCTATTAATAATTACAGTTTGCTTCTGGAGTAACATGAAACGGGTTATGTAAAGAGAATCGGCGTCCACGCAGTGCTTAAGATTATGTATAGTTCACAAGAAGAGGGTTAATGTAAGCAATACGTACCATGGACGCTCAAGCAGTCGTGAGTACCTGTAGGGAGTGTGTTGTGGTGTGATGGTGATGATGATGACGCACCTGTGTATAACTTCGGTAAGATTAGGTCACTGCGGGAGGATGTTAGTGTATCGTGTCTGATAATAAAACAACACTGATAAGATAAATAATAATAAATAATGCTGGACAAATTCACACAGCATCATCTAGCCCCAAGCTATGCAGAGCTTGTGTTATCGGTGCTAGATGACTGATATAATTAATACACTAAGGAGATATATGTTTTTCTATATACATATATATTTTTATTATAATTAGAAAAACTTCCAGAAACCCATGAATAAGATCTGAAGATCGTACAGACATTTGTCCCGAGGCGGGAATCGAATCCGCAACCTCTTGCGTCGTAGGCGGACCTTCGCCCTCTGCACCAGAGAGGTCGTCGTTTTGATCCTTTCGTCAACCGGTTAGTGTATGTTTACTGAAGTGTAAAATATCGTTTTTTTATTATATGCTTAAGATTTAAATTTGAACACAACGACAGCTAACCTTCAACAATTTCCAACCGGTGTGATTTTGAAAAAAGGTGACTACCGCTTATAGAAAACCCGCTTACAAATAAATTCGGTTTACCCCTTATATAGCTACAATGCCACATCTTATGGTACCACAGCTGATGACTTCCACAATAAACAATAGTCTTTTCTTCCTAATAAAACATATTTTTATTCCAAATATGGGAAGT
Organism: Pasiphila rectangulata; assembly: GCA_963082625.1. Taxonomy (NCBI): domain Eukaryota; kingdom Metazoa; phylum Arthropoda; class Insecta; order Lepidoptera; family Geometridae; genus Pasiphila; species Pasiphila rectangulata. The sequence goes on along the minus strand of OY720261.1, from coordinate 10,278,449 downwards.
GTTTTCCTATTCTTATTCAAACAAAGGCACACAATACTTAAAGGCTTAGGCGTCCTCGCCCTGCTTTATATTCAAGTGAATGTATAAATATTGAGATTTTCTTAAGTGAAACAACGAATAAGTCGTAATAATTATTAATGCGCGCTGCGTAGAGGCAGAATATTCGCCAAGAATATGCATACAAATGGGTTTTCTACTTCGGGCTGTCATACGCAGCATGGCATAGTGTAGAATGTAGATGGTTTTACAGTGGGCTAACTTCAAAATCGTGGCATTATTTGAGGCGCATAGCTCCTTCAACGCGTTTATATCAAAACTAGCTAAACATGTTACAGAGGACAATGCATACAAAATTGTAACAATAAATAGAAGTGAAAGAGTGAGGTTTCTTGTTCGCTTCTTTTCCTCAATTGGAAAAAAGTTATATGAAGCGAATGAATTCAATTTAGAAGAAGAAGAAAAAGAAAAACATTTATTTAACACACGCACAAATCACTTAACACACATCGACAAAAAAATAAACAAAAACAGGTAGAAAAAAAAATAAGTAACAAAAATATAAAACACATCGCGGAGAGGAAGAAGCGGATGTGGCGCGGGTACATGGGTCCCCAACTCAGCATTGCGTAGCACCTGGCCAGGCTCAGATGCTACGCTACAATTATATGTCTTATTCAATTTAAATGTGTCTTGTTCTTCTTTTGTAATTTGACTATTCTATTTAGTTTTTTGCTCTATTAAATAAACACTTAATAACTTTGTGTTTTTAATAAATCTCCTTAAAAATAATCGCATTTGATGGGGCAACATTGAACGACTAGCTGCCGGCACCCCATGGCTCACCAAACTTGTTTATAAATTTTCAATTCAAGCGTCCACTGCATCGAAGCGATAAAGTTGTGCATCTGTTTCTAATCACCCTCTACTGTGCCGTCGAGTTTTTTCTCGTGCCTTGGCGCGCAACATGACCCATATAGGGCTCCAATTGGGACATGCGAAGGGAAGTCCGTGGAACATATATTATCCGAGTGTACTCTTTATGTCGGGAGTATATGTTATAGATTTTTTTTTGCAATTTCTCTTGCTATCTGGCCGCCTTTTTTTAATACGTTGTCTGTCTTTCGACAACCACGAGTGGTCGGGTGAAATAAAACTTAATCTCTATCTCTACCATAGTATACATTGAAGTCGCTTCTTGCGTCTGTCTGCCTGGCTTTCTACACATCCTGAACCACGCAACGGATTTTGATGCGGTTTTTACTACTGGATATAGTGTTTCAAAAGTTTAAACGTATTATTGAACTAAAGAATTAAGACTGTTGAAGTTGTCGGAAAATTTCGCACCGATTGGGAGTTGTTTTGGTGTGCGCCGCGCAAACTTAACGAAAAATTGATCTTCTTAAAAAGTTTTTGAACATCTTGAGTAATTCATATAAAACACATTTGCCGTTTTCATTACATAAATTTAATCAATATATTACCCTTAATATCGTCTGCCCTGCTGCAGTAAACTAGGCCATGTTATTAGCTTGGTGGCTTTCTTTTTGCCCCAGAGACACTGTAATGTAGGCTCCTATTCACGCCAGATATTGTGCTGCTTGGGAAAACGTATGGATGTAGTAGAGGTATATAGTCTTTTTCACATAGGAAGGGTTCTGTGCCAGCATTAGTTACTAGAAGAGTTCATCATCATCATCACAGCCGTAGACTGCTGTCCACATCCACTGCTGGACATAGGCCTCCCTCATTGATCTCAAATATCATGACGGGATTGTTGCCATACTCGCCATGCTTGGCAGGCGGGTTGGCGAGTGCAGAACGGGATGTTGATGAAAAGAGCCCATCTTTCGGAGTTATTATGCAATATTGACGGGAAATTTACCATGATATGAGTTTCTCGGTATTACGTACGACGCAGTTACACATGACATGATAACGGATCCACCATCATCATTTCACCCGTAAAACGTCCACTACTGAACTCAGGCCTTCCTCATAAACCTACATGAGGGGTAGTTCCCATACTCTCCACGCTTGGCCGGCGGGTTTGCGAGCGCAGTACGGGATGTTGATACACAAAAAGACGCTGCCGCCCGCCCATCTTCCGGAGGTATCCCTTAGCAGGCGCCTACTAAATCCACGGGCAAGAGAGGAGGGGTGTTGTCTATTATATATATATATATATGTACATATATGTATATACATATATTCTCCTGCCAGCACCCCACGGCTTAACAGATTAACTGAAGAGATTCAACAAGTTTCGAAGGTTGTATTGATAATGATGATGTCGATGAAAATACGGAACGTTACACCCACTGATAAACCAAGCTTCGATTTCAAATAAATCCGCCCGTCAATTGCGGATCTCGCATACCGGTGTTTATGACATACAACCCGATAATCCAATAATAGTAACTCTACACCGATATATCGCGGCCTGTATCGCATGCGATATGAATCGTGACAGATCGACGAGTTCGGAGCTGGTTACGGTTTCCGGCTGGCTTGATGTTTTGTTCACGTCTCAAACTGGGTTTTGTTATCTATTCAAAGAAATAAAATGGCAGTGTCTGTTTGTAATTAAACAATACAATGTCTTTACTAAATTCGTATGTGATTGTATAAGTATAGTAACATTTTTTTATATTTATATAAATACCGACGACCTCCGAGGCGCAGTAGGGTTAATAGTCGACTGAGACGCAGGAGGTTGCGGATTCGATGCCTGAAATAGGGCAGTGGACATAGGCTTCCCCAAATTTCCGCCATTTGCCCCGCCTTCGGATGGCCGCATCCAGCGTCTTTCTTATATCGTAACTCCAGCTCTGCCGTCATCACCGCCGTGGGGTACCGGCAGTAGAATGTTGCCCCTTCGCCCGTGGCCATGGAGGTATTAAGGTCTGCCAAGGGATACCTCCGGAAGATGGGCAGCAGCGTCATTCCGTGTATCAACATCCGGTACTGCGCTCGCCAACCCTCCCGCCAAGCGTGGTGAGTATGGCATCAACCCCCTCACGATCCGTACTTGGAGGGCAATGTCCAGCATGGCTGTGCTGATGTCGAGATGCGAAAAGCCAATTAACTCCATACGCAAGTCTTTATGTAACATATCGACTCTAACACAAAGATTGATGACGTGTAAGATTACGAATCGGTAAGGTTGTGATATACGGAGATAAATTCGATCTCGCTATTTGTAAGAATATCGAATTTTATCCCGATCGACGAATAGATAACTTATGTGAGAGCATAAACTATCGTTCTCAGATATAACGTAGAACTGGGTTATTCCCGCGGCGTCGCTAGGAGGCATTCTTTCTTTTTATTTCTAGCCTATGTTGTCCCACAGCTGGGCATAGGTCTCCCCCAAGTTCTTCCGGGAATCGCGCTCGCTCGCCCAGTCTCACCATTCAACCCTGATCATATCCTTCCTTAATTACAAATTTATATTTAAGTCAAGAGTTGTCTGCGGTTATATCGTCGCTTATTATCTGGTGAGATTGTGGTGACAAAAAGGTCTAACAGCTTAAAAAAAACTAACAAAAACTAACGTGACTCTCTTAAATTTTAAAGAAAGAAAGAAAGAAAATAATATTTATTTATGTCTCATTTACAAATACACAAACGGAACTGTTACAATAAAATATTTATAGACATAAATCGGTCGCCAACTCAGCGTACGCTGTGTTAGACACTGCACTGGTTTTCAGTGGCGCCGTGGGAGAGTTTGTTTTTTTTGTTTTTTTTTTTATACAAATACCTACATATTTTTTTTCGAATTGACCCAGTATATTGTAGGCCGCAAATGATCACAAGAAAGATGAGAAAGTGTTTAAGAAAATGGAGAAAGAGTTTCTCCAACCAACCTAAAGACAAACCAATAAACTTTCGCGCATAAAACTTCAGTAGATATATTTTCTGCAAGAAAACGGTACTCCTAATATAAGACCCTCCACAGAAAATCACGCCGAAATTCGAAAACCCACACGGATCATGAACTAGGCATTTTTTCACGCCTTAAGCGAGATACTTCACACGAGTCAGATAATGTGGGTATCGTGTCAGTGTTAAGCCCCAGGGTTGGCACTTAGAAATGGAGTACGAGGACGAAGAAGTTGCGGGTTCGATTCTCGCCGCGGGTCAAGTGTTTGTAAGATTTCTGCAGATGTTTATCCCGGATCTAGGTATGGTACCTATAACACAAGCTCTGACAGCTTCGGGGTCCAGATGTTGCTGTTTAAAAAAGTCCCGCAATTTTTTTTAAGATTTTTGTTTCCCTTTTTAATATTTATAATTATTATTTATTATTTAATACTTTATTGCACAATTACAAAAGGTGGGCTTAATGCTAAAGCATTCTCTACCAGCCAAATCTGTAGTTTAGAGTGTGGTTGGCGTGCTATAATGGTACTTACTTAAAAACTAAACAAACAGAAAATTGTCGAGAAAAAGCCGAGGGTTAAGCAAGGGGAGATGATGATGAACCTACGGGTATATTTTATCAAGAGAGTGCTTGCGGGTTGCTTGAAACAGTCCTTTGATTGTACCTTTTTGATGTCGAGGGGTAAATCATTCCAAAGTCGAACAGCCTCCACTGAAAAGGAGTCATCCCGAAAAGAAGTACTATGCTCTGGAATGTCCTGAATATTTGCCTGTTAATAAAGTTAAAACTGGTAGCGCTATCTAGCTTCAATTCAATACGAAAGTAGTCAAAGGACTTTTTTAAGTATTGCTTATCAAGTATACTAATTTGACATTAATAATTGGTATAGTTTTAATTTTATTTTTTTATTTTTAAGCCATTTGTGTCCCACTGCAGGGCAAATGCCTGTAGTTTTAAATCACCCACTATTTTAAATGTACGTTATTCATTCAATGGCGCATAATGCCTGAAAGTCCTGCCTATCAATCTTCTAATTTCGGAACCCTTAGGGCGCGTTATGTTCCGTTCGTCCGTTTTATTTACATTACATTTTTTTTGACGAAATGACGAGACTAGTTCAGCTTGGCTTAACATCAAGTAGGCCCCGAAGGTCCACCTATCTCAACTGCAATGCTGCGGTAATCCCGTTCACTAAGCACGTTACCAACGCTGAATTGCATTGCGCCCGCCTCACCCTGAGACAGAGTTGTAAGTCTCATGTGCCAGTACTTTCACCGGCCCCGTTCCCCTTCAAACCGGAACACAGCAATGGAGACATTTCTGCTTGGTGGCAGAAATATGTACGGTGGTAGTACTTCCCCGGATGAACTCAAAAAGTTCTACTACTACAAAAATGGGATCGATGCCGCTCAGGTTAGCTATGACCTTTAGATCTCCAGGCTAAGTGAAGTGTGAACCTACGATTGTATAGGTCAGGTCATTTAGCCAGGCCTGCGTAACGGGTTCACAAGACCACAATACCATTGTGTGGTAACGGTCGGAACATGTGCCGCGGCTGAGTGACCGCGGTGTGACAACACAATTCGCAACGCACGTTATTGTGCAAAAGGTCCAACTGTAATGTAAAACACAGATTTGAGGTAGCAAGGTGAAGTCATTTTAACCTTGACAAATTAAATGCCGTGAGGTGTCGGTAGTTGAATGTCTCTCTCCTCCCTTACTTGTGGATGCAGTACGAAACAGCCAATGGATACCTTCGGAAGATAGACAACAGCGTTTTTCCGTGTCATCAACATCCCGTATTGTACTGGCCAACCCGCTTGTCAAGGGTGGCGAAATACAAGAGGGAGGCCTTTGTCCATTAGTGCACGTTCTAAAGCTGAGATGATTATTTTTTTCATTTAAGTAAAGGTCTATTCACTTAGCTACAGCTGTGGTCACTGGAACCGCCTGGGGTCCGTGACCGTTTAGTATAAAAATCTATGATTCGCAAAAGCCTAACCCGAAAGTATACAGCGCCCACACTCAATTCACGCAAACGGTTTTACAACATAAACAATCCCCCTATAAGCAAATCTCGACAGAGGAGCTCGTCCGATGAATACAAATTGAAATCAAACCGGCTGGCTGTTTGGTAAACAAATACAGAGCGGATTATGCGGACGGGAGCATTTTACAGGCTCCGTATTATTGTAGCGTTTAAGCGGTCGGGAAGTACGGCCGGATCGGATTTGGAGCTTAGGCTAGGATGCGCCGCGATCATACTCGTTTTTAACGGGCTCCAGAAAAATGAAGTTCCAAGTCTTTAACTTTCATCCACAGCCCGATTTCACCCACTCCTGCGCCAGTCGCGCATCCATTGACGCCCCGCGATGTGTACTAGGTCGTCGAACCATCTCGCCACCACCGATCGTCCGACACCGGAATTTTTACAAATTGTGGCATTGTCTTCATATGTGTGTAAACATTAACGCCGTATTTTTGAAATAAATACTTTTTTACGATTTGGGGTGTATACAAACATAGATTATGAAGAGATAAATTGATATAATCCTTAGTGTTGGATGGTCAACGTCAAACAGTGGAGTAGTTACCCTTCCACGTTTGTATGGAAAGATGGGCGACTCGTTCAGCCTTAAGTGAACTTGTTGTTCTTTATGAGTATTAATAAAGTTCTTTAAGGAATATACATTTATTTGACTACTAAAGATCTCAGCCAGAAAACGATACACATACTAAGATACTTAAGAAAAGGAAGGGTATAGTTACAGGAGAAACACGATAATACAAGTTAAACACATTTAAAAAGTTAGGCAAATGGCACCAGGATAACTGGGTACTTCTCGTATGTTACTTTTATTAGTTGTAGAAAGACTTCAAACCCAGTCTAAGGTAATAAGAAGGAAGGAAATCAAAAAGACGTTGTATTATGATAAAAATAGCGTATACATGTTCTTTCAAGTTAAAACTAGGCAAGGTACCTACGTTGTTTCTTACGATAGTCACACTATTAGCCTTTGAAAACTTACAGTTTTCCATGAATAATGAGACAACAAGGGCATCAAAGGTGCCATTGGCGCCCAACGCGACAAGACCGCGACATCCTTTTCCCCAATTCATATCCCTATCGCCTACCCTAGCGCCGTGGGGTGCCGGCAGTAAATGATACCCCTCCTCTCATGCCCATGGATGCAGTAAGAGCCTGATAGGGGATACCTCCGGAAGATGGGCAGCAGCGTCTATCCGTGTATCAACATCCCATACTGCGCTCACCAACCCGCCTGCCAAGCGTGGTGAGAATGGCAACTACCCCTCATGGAGATCCATGAGGGAGGCCTGTGTTCATCAGTGGACGTTTTATGGCTGAAATGATGATATCCCTATCGACAGCCCATAATTAAACGTACTTGTCCTACTTCGCGACCCCGCCCCGGTTTTATCAACTTCAGGCCCGGCTGAATAAAAGGGGGGCATCCAAGGAACCTCCTCATTGTCGCCCAACGCTGTATTTTTAGGGTTCCGTACCTAAAGGGTAAAAACGGGACCCTATTACTAAGACTTCGCTGTCCGTCTGTCAGTCGGTCAGTCTGTCTGTCTATCTGTCACCAGGCTGTATCTCATGAACCGTAATAGCTAGACAGTTAAAATTTTCACAGATGTTGCCGCTAAACAACAAATTCTAAAAAGAAAAATTAATATTTTAAGGGATGCTCCCATACAACAAACGTGATTCTTTTGCCGTTTTTTGCTCGTTATTAATAACGGAAACAGGTAGGACATTTGAAATTATTTAATTATTATTTATGAAATCATTAGCTGTACATTAAAAATAAATAATTGAATTAAAATAATTGTACGGAACCCTTCGTCAAGTGCGAGTCGGACTCGCCCGACTCGCACTTGGCCGATTTTTTTCTTGATGTCACATTACTGTACACATTAGCCGTGGAGTGCCGGCAGTAGGATGTTGCCTCACCTCTCTTATCCGTAAACGCAGTTAGAATCTGCTATAGGATACCTCTGTAAGACGGGCAGCAGCGTCATTCAGTTTATCAACATTCCGTACTGCGCTTGCCCTCGCCTGTCAAGCGTGGCGAGAATGGTGGAAGCTTATTATAGAAACGCACACAGTTTCCCATAAATGATTTGTTTACTTTTTGGAGCCTAAATTTAGGGATGTGCAATTTATTTAAGTTGCAAATAAACACAATGAGAATTAAAACTGCACAGTAATTATTTCAAAGAGTGCCCTAAAACGAAAAAAAAACTTTTACGGCGAGCACAAGTCGCTCATTAAAAGTTTTGCGCGGAAGCTAATTATTGGATTCTAATTTATGCTCAGCGAGCATAATAATAACGCTTTATCCTTGGACCTTGCCGTGGGGTGCCGGCAGAAGAATATTACTCCTCCTCCATCCCGTGGATGCAGTAAGGCGGTTATCTATCACACTGCCACGCACCACGCTGCATGTTGCGTGTACTTGCGGAGTGCAGATCTGCATCATCGTGCGGGTTTTTTACGCACTCACGCGCGTCGTTGCGTTTTGTGGATTCACGGCGGCGCTGAACTGTTCGCTAGACTGCGGGACTCAGTGTGCCATAACCTTACGTCTCGCCCCGCACCTACGCGCGTGGGTGCTTGTTTCTCCGTGCTTAAGCGCTAGATCTGCATGAACGCGCGTAGATGCATTTTCGGTGTGTTGGACTGTGCGTGTTTTCTATACAAACGGAGATACTTACAAGCAACGTTAGAAGACGCATTCACGCAACATGCAGCGTGATGCGTGGCAGAGTGTGAACCGCCTAAGAGCCTGCTAATGTATGCCTCCGGAAGATGGGCTTTTCTTTTCATGTATCAAAATCCCGTACTGCGTTCGCCAACCCACCTGCCAAGTGTGGTGAGTATGGCAACTACCCCTAATGGAGATCCATGAGAAAGACCTGTTGAGTAGTGGACGTTTTACGGTTGAAATGATGCAGATGATCTTTAGACCGGAAAATAGGGGTTGAAACTACCTCAAACTGGTTTTGAAAATTTGAATTTATTGCACTTTCTATTAATTTCAGTGCGATCCACGAATAAATAAATGACGAATCATGCTGGAGACAACACCAGCTAGTCCGAAACTAAGCAAAGCTTGTACTATGAAACTCAGATGGTTGATAGAATACTTAATTTCTTTTTGTAAATACTTACTATCTATGTAAATACTATAAGTACATCTATCATACATAGACAGATGCCCAGACCCGAAACAAATATCTGCAGAACCTGCATCTCAGCTCAGCCGTACGCACCACTCAGCCTACACGCCTTTTTTACCGTATACGCACCTTCCAGTTTCCAAGTATTCACATTACAGAAGAAGACAGAAATAAAAATTCTAACGCAGAAGTATTCCCGGAGTAATTTAAGTTCAATAGAACCAATAAAACTCAAGTACATATTTACAGAACCAATTTACACAGATTCCAATAAATGTCAGCCGCAGAGCGGAATAAAGCAAGCTGGAGTTGCAAATGGCGCCGAGAAAAGGGTGTTTTAGGATTCAGTATTATTTAGGAACGCCGTGCGGTGCCGGCAGTAGAACGATGCCCCTCCTCTCTTTCTCGAGGACTATCTTGTGCAGGTATCCCGGATTTAGCAGAAAGAATCGGGGATACCTGCGGCAGACGAGTTAGCGAGCGGGGTCTTCATACACGTGAAGGCGCCGAAGCATCTTTGCCGGAGGTATGCCTTAGCAGATTCTCCGTCTACAACCGGCGCCGCACAGTTAATGTAGGTAAGTATGTATTTCCAAATAATATTTCATCATCATCATAATTTTCAGTCGTGTCAACCCACGGCTGGGTGTAGGCCTCCTCTATTTTTTGCCACTCCTTCCGGTGTTGGGCCAATCGCATCCAGGTCTTATTGGCGACCTTAACGATGGCATCCACCCATCTAGCAGGTGGTCTGCCAGCGTTGCGTTTAAGATTCCATACGGTTAAGGTCTTTGTTCCACCTGCCATCACGTCGTCTCGCCAATCCCACTAATAATATTTAGGTAATTCATTTTACTAAAATAACCCACAGAAGAAAGACAATTTGCTACTCATCATTACAGCCATAAAACGTCCACTGATGAACAAGGCCACCCTCATGGATCTCCATGAGGGGTAGTTGCCATTCTCACCACGCTTGGCAGGCGGGTTGGTGAGCGCAGTATGGGATGTTGATACAACGGAATATTATTATATTTGCTATATATATTTTCTACTACGGAACCCTTATTGTGCGACCCAAACTCGCTCCCGAGTTTTTTTTTAACATATACATAATTGAATAAGATATTGAAGGGTACTCTTTATAGGACGCAAGGCTATGAATACAAAATGGTACGTACGCGGACAGTAGCACCTACTCGTTTATAAAATCCATCTGTTTTTGTGTTTAGTCGTAAAAGTCGGTAACTACTAACTTGAAAATGTGATTTTTTTTTCAATAATCTATTACTTAATGAAAACAAAACGAAATGTATCGGATTATCACTTTTTAATGTAAATAAAAGGTGACAACCTAGAACTTGTAGCTAACACTGTCTTTTTAGGCATCACCCTAGATAATAAGTGGGTCCAAACATAGATAAGCTATCGAACAGGCTCAGTTCTGCTGCATATGCAGTACAAAAAGTTTGTAATTGGAAATAAATGAATGAATTTGAATTTGAACTTGTACATGTATTCGTCATTTTCTCGCGTCATATCTTGTGCGATCGGTTTAAATTAAACAACAGATGTCTCACATCAATAATTTTAACGACCTCTGTGGCGCAGCGGGCGAAGGCCCGCCTGCGACGCAAGGTTAAAGAATCGATTTCCGCGTTGGTGTTCTGGGTGTTTTTCTATATATGATAAAAAAAACTATCTATGTAGTGTACTAAGTATTTCAGTCATCTAGAACCCATAACACAAGCACCGCTTAGCTTGGGACAGGATGATGGTGCGTGAATTGTCCAGCATTATCTATATATATAAAATTCAAAGTCCTGACTGACTCACTGACTGACTGACTGACTGATATATCAACGCACAGCCTAAACCACTGGACCTAAAGGCTTGAAATTTGGCACACATATACATACCTTGAGTATCCTAGAGGTGCACTAAGAAGGGATTTTTCAAAATTCCCACGGGATAGGAAATAACTGGGATTTCTATTTTCGAATCCAAGTGGCTCTGCGTAAAAAAGGGGATTTTACGTTTTATGACTTGCACGCGGATGCAGTCGCGGGCAAAAGCTAGTTTATTAATAATGCGGGCTATTAACTGATAGCAAGGCGGGGTCATTTATGACTCGCAAGCCTAAAATTGCAATCGCACTGAATCGAGAAAATGTCAATCAATGTTATTCGAGCGAGTCATTATTAATTACTCATTAATGAGTTCGCCATATCGCAGTGAACAGTACACGAAATAGAGTGCTGGTGGTTTTCACACAGCCATCTAGCCGCAAGCTAAGCTAAACCTCTTTTTAACTTCTCCTTCGAATAATAAACTATTTGAAAAAAAAACGGCTTTAATTGATAAAATCCTACTGTCCGTGTAATATTTGAATATCCTCCGAGATTCATCATGGATGGAACGGGTATAAAAACAAGCAAACATTATAAAGTGAAACAAAGAACCCAACCGCAAGGTTATATTTAGGACAGAAAACTTTACCCTGAGGGACCCCAGGGACTACCAGACACTGGGGTCCTTCAAGTATAAGTGTCCTAATATTATTATTTAATTCCTCATGGAACCCATCATCAGAATCGAGTTTTGAAAAAGTGGGACCACCTCGTGAAACATGATCTACCTTACAAATAAAGAATCATAAAAAAAAACATTCCTCATTAACGGAGTAATCGCGTAACAAACACAATTTTATTGAGAAACACAAATTCGAATTGAGAACCTCCTTCTTTTTGAAGTCCGTTAAAATAGGAAACAGCTTGGGTCTCAAGTAGTCCGCATTTTTCTTACCAGATTTGGAAAACTCGCACTAACGGACCTCCACGTTGGTAATGAGATCGAGCTAGTTCATCTTAAACCTGGAATATATTAATAAAGTTCCCTCTGGGGGGTAGATGTAAAGCTTGTTACAGTGCTAATAAATCTTTCGCTTTCTCATTTGATGAAATTGAAAATATTTAATAATACTCCTGATGCAAAACTAACTTCACTCGTAGTTTTATTAAATTCGTGTAAGAAATTGGCTGTAAATAGCTTGCTACATAATGTGAAATTTCATGAAACACCGTAGTCAAAGACAACTATAGATGTGAAATTACGGGTACATGAGACCTTACAACTCTGTGTCAGGGTGACGTGCGCAATGCAATAAATAAAATAAATAAAAATAAAAATTGTTTATTTCAAGTTAGTACTCATAAAATTACATTTATCACAAATACACAATAACAATAAAATACAATGGAAAATAAAAATAATAATTAAAAGGCAAACATAAATTAAACAAAAAATTAAAATTAAAATCAATAAAATAAAATAAAGTATTATATAATTAGACACCGTTATACAGATAAATATGCGGACACGGGGGACCATCAGCGACCGGGGCACCGCCCCTTAAAAAGGGTTGCGTGCAAATTTACCCAGTGCCTCATAAACGGAGAGTCCCACCTATCCGACAATGTCCTCAGAATGGTGTTGGGGCTGCCACGCAGGCGTTTCCAGAGCGACGCACAACGCTTTCTTATGATGGCGTGAAAGCCATCAGTGTGCGCCTCACTGAACATACCTGATGCACTGCAGAAACGTGGCAACCCCATCAGCACTCTAAACCCATTGTTGTATTGCACGCGCAGCGCGTTGTACGCCTTCTGCGTATAGGTAACCCACAGGCTTCCAGTGTATAGCGACTGACAGTAGGCTCTGAAGAGCGTCACCTTCACCTCCCTGGAACTGCGAGCAAACCTGCGAGCTACCATGTTACATCGGACGGCCAACGCCCTGCGCTCTCTCTCAATGTCCTCATTATCCACTAGGTCCTCGTTGACCCAGTGGCCCAGATATTTAAATGCTGATACGCGTTTAAGAGGAGTTCCGTCTAGGGCGATGGGTGGTACGTTCACATAGGTCTTAGAGCCCGCCCTAAACACCATAAACTCACTCTTTTTCGCATTATATCTCAGCCCATGGACCTTCGCATAGGACTCACAAATTTTCAGTAGCTTGCGTAGGGCTCCGATCGAAGGGCTCAGCAACACCATATCGTCGGCGTAGCTAATATTATTGATACAGACCCCATCTATGTGACAGCCGACTTTGGTACCACTGAGCTCCTCAATCAAGCTGTTTATGTACAGGTTAAAAAGACTGGGAGAAGAGACCCCCCCCTGCCTTACTCCGCATTCCAGCCTGTACATGTCAGAGTATGAGCTCGCCCACTTTATAGTATTGGTTTGGTGACTATACCAATAACGAAATAGTGACGTTAACTCTCCTGGGAAAGCCGACTCAAGCGCCAACTTCTCCCAAAGTAAGTCATACGTCACCAGGTCAAATGCCTTGGACAGGTCCAAATAACAGGCGAACACTGGTGTCCCTCTAGCTGTGTAATACTGAACAGTTTGCTTGAGAGACAAGATAGCACTCTCTGTTGATAAACCTGACCGGAACCCAAATTGAGCATCGTTCAGTTTAATGTGTCCCCGTAGGTATCGGTCAAGCAAACTATCCAGTACCTTAGCCACGATAGTAGCCAGTGAAATCGGCCTATAGTTGGACAGGTCCGAAACATCGCCCGTCTTGTTTTTGACAATAGGCACCACCGTCGTGTGCATCAGGTTATCAGGTAGGTATGAATGACTCAGACAAAGGTTAAACAGTATTGAGAGCACCCTAGGTAGATGTACACCTGCGCACTGCAGGTGTTCGATGCTGAGGTAGTCGTTACCTGGAGATTTACCACGTACCATGTTTTTTATTACGCTTTTAACATCTTTTTCAGAAAAACTTACTGTCAGGTTATCAGTACGACACTCATCATCGAACACCACAGCCGACGACGGTCCGAGGGACGAGTCAACTCTAAAGTGTGCCTGAAAAGCCCTAGCTATGCCAGCAGGATCCTGCACTCCAGCGACGCTCACGGGAAGACTCGGCTTCGGACTAAGTCTATTTGTCGTTTTCCAAAAGAGCTTAAAGTCCTTGTTGAAATGGTGTTGCGAAATAATGTCCATTTTCAGTTGTTGCTGGTTGTTTTGGCACCATTTCAACTTAGACTTAAAAACTCTTCTCGACTCCAACATCTCATTGTAAACTTGCCCAGCTCTAGGTTTACCGTGAAGCTGCCACATCTGAAAACAAAGGCGAGACCTCTCGTGAGCGGCCCTGACGTGCTTATTCCACCCAGCTACCTGTTTATACTTTTTTCTCCCTGTCTTATTACAACAGTGTTTTGCACCCTCGCTCAAAATATTTACGATATCATTGTAAAACGTGTTAATTAGCATTTTGTGGGAGCTGTCATTACAGTTTTTATTGACACAGCCTGTACATTCTACTGGACAATGTATATCTTTTAATTTAGAATTACAAAAGCTATAGTATTTATCTACTTGAGAGTGATCCCTATCTCCCCAAATTATATCATTGTGGCAATTATCAGAAAACATGATTTTGGGTTTTATTAAATTAATGTCACACTTTAACTGTAAAGGATAATGATCCGACCAGTAGGTATCATATAAAACCTTAACACTAACAACGGTAAGCCGCGCGGCACCTGTCACAACGCAGTGATCTAGCCAGCGCAGACTGCCATGAACGTCACTGACGAATGTATGCGTATCAGTTGTTAAAATGTCTAAGTCAACGCATGACCAGGTTTGCTCAACACAAAAGTTTAACAGTTCCAAAGAAAATAACTCACCAGGATGTGCGTTATAGTCACCTAGCATATACACTGAGTCCACATTTTGGTTCTCCACTATGGCACTAATTTCACTAAGGCACTGTGTAAACTCTGTTAAATTTTCAATTGAATCGGTAGGCATATAAATCGAGAAAACTAGCAGTGAACGATCGTGTAGCGTTATTTTAATTGCGGTAAGCCGCACACTACTACACGGTATTACTGACACACAGGTGAAAAGCGTTTTCCGCCACAATAGCGCCACACCACCGTAGGGCCTCCCTCGTAGCATGCCGGCCGTTGTATCCACTGCAGATGTTGCAGTGAATGCAAAATTTTCATCTATGCTTCCCAAGTATGAAATGTCGTGAGGTAATAACCATGTCTCTTGTAACGCGATCACGTCGTTAGTGCGACATAATCTTCTTACGCATTCGACGGATCTTTTTACATTCTTACAATTAAAACTTAGGAAATTTACTGTGTTTATTTTGTTATTCATTAAGATTCTAATTGATTTCTGCTATTGACTCGATCGTAGTGCTTATAGCCAATATTGTGGAAGCGACGAAAAGCTATCCCATCTGGCCAAAAATCATCACTAAGAAATATTTCTTCTTTACTTTTCGGAACAAAAATCTTGTATGCGTCATAATCTTTAGATTTTTTCATATTCATTTTAAATAGCGTCACCTCAATATTAGTCTTATTCTTCACGTATTTTAGAATGTCACACACGGACACTTCCTTCGATACGTTGTAAATATAGATGGGAGATTTGACGTCGGCTGCCTTAAATTTCTCATTCGGTTCTGTAGTCGCCTTTCCTCTATTGCCTACAAAGCGATTTCTCAGCCGCCTCCGCTGTACCATGGTCCAATTTTCATCCGGGGTCTCAGGCTTCCATCCTCCACCGCGCACTGTCTCCGCTATCGTTTTTCGTACGGCTGTCGCATTACTGCACTCATTCGGCGAGGCAGTGTGTATCGTGACCGGCGGCGGTGAATGGATCTGCGGCGCATGAGTCATCACCTCAGCGGCGGCGCTAGTCGTAGACGCTCGCTCAGTGCACTTCACGCGCTCGGGTGTCGTCGTAACCGGCTCGGCCACCTCCGCCGTAACGCGCTTTGCTTCGGCCGCCCGACCGGTTTGAGTTTGCTTGCTCACATCTGATTTGTTTGTCCGGAGTTCGTTATTCATTTGCGTTTGTTGCGCGGAACTACCTTCTAATGAAAAACTGATTTTAGGAATACTCCGATAATCCCGTGGCACTTGTGGAGATAGCTGTTGAATAATTGGAGTCGATACTTCATTATGCAGAGGAGGTAATCCCATCGGTCCACTATCGTACGCAAAACTGCTCATCATACACGCTCCGCGTTTGGCGTTGACGTTTCCGGTAAATGTGTTCACAATCGAGGCTTTCTTTAGTGATTCTAGGTCCAATTTGATGTTATTTAATTCACTTGCAGTTGCATATTCTTCTTTGATAATCTGAATTTCATTTTGCATTCTTACAAGGTCCTTTAGTAATCGTGTTACGTCAACATGGTCAAATAAAACCGGCGGTAATTTTTGTAGATCCTTAGCTACAAAAATAGGAAAGTCTTCAGGGTCTGATTCTTTGATCACAGTGATGATGTCGTCGATATCACGAAGCGTCTTCCCTTGCCTTTTTCGAATTTTCTTGCGTCTTGTCGAGGATAATGACTCGAATAACAGATTCTTCGCACATAAAATGTCATTTTCAGAGAAAGCACTAGCACATATACGACTTATGCTTTCTTCGTCCATCACATCAACTTTATTGCATATAAATGCCAGCACCTCGTTTATAACCACATTACAATTTGGACATTTTACAACATTAGACGACATTGTGATTTACAATGCCGTTTACTAGGTTCGTAACCACAACACAACACAACCGTTAGCTAGCGCAGTCGCACTGTCACTATCACAATGCAGCGTTGGTCACGTGCTTAGTGAACGTGATCACCGCGGTGTTGCAGTTGTAATAGTAAAGGTTACCGCTTAACATCAGGTGGGCCTTCTACTAGTCTAGTCACGACATTTAGTCGTAAAAAATGAATTTTATTTTATTTTATTTTACACATTTTAGGAAAACTAACAGCTAGCCTTAAAAACTAATAGATAAATTAATACATGTAGCCGGTACAACCAGCACATGCGCACTGATGGCCAATTATAAGTTTCCACTTATAGGAACAATTAAACAGGAATGCGCAATATTTCTTTACTTTTCTGTTTTAAGATAATTTATTTCTCATGAGAATAACATTCACTAAAATGAGAACTTAAATTGAATATTTATAATTTTTTGGTCGAAATCCTAATTACTTACTTTTGCCATAAAATTTTATAGCCTGTCAAACTCATTTTAACTTTAATACGAACATACAAACAAAAACAAACCGAGTCACCAACTGTAACAGTAAATGAATAACCCATACAATTCAACATCCCAAAAAATACATCCACAGAAAACTCCAACAATGACAATTCAAAACCGAAGCCCTAACGAGATGTTAACAAACATGGCGGTGAAAAAGGACATGGCATTTTAAAGGGGCTATTTCACTTCACGAGGCCGTATTGGACGAGTGAGGTTACCCTTTTATACTTACTAATATTACAAAGAGGAAAGAATTGTATTCTTATTATGCATAGCGCTGTCTGTCTGTCTGTGCATGACACGATCACAACCGAACGCGTTGACCGATTTACATGAAACCTTTTTTTGTTAGCACTGTCTTAATGAGAGAAGGGTACTGATTGATTTTGACCCTAGGTCACAGGGACCGGAGTTATTGCGACCTTCGCCCACTCTTCTGGTACCCCCCTACCAATGCTTGTTGTATGTTCGTAACGAATAAATTCAAAAACAACTAAACCACTTTTCATAATTCTTTCACTTCATCCGTGAGAAACATAGGCTATGTTTTATGTATTAGGTCTTTACCTATGAAATTGCCGTTTTGTATGGAATAAATGAAAGTACTTATTTTCCATTTTTTTTTTATTTCTATTACTCAAAGTAACACCCCATGCAATCGACGCATCTTTGCCAACGCATTGGTAGTTTATTGATGCCCTTCTTGTAAAAATCAGCTGCACGGGAGGCAACAAACTCTTCAAAGGCATTTTGTACTGCCCCTCGGGAATTGAATTTTTTACCCACTAAAAAGTTGTCTAAATTTTGAAAAAAGTAATAGTCGGTAGGTGCAAGGTCTGGTGAGTATGGCGGATGAGGGAGAGCTTCCAACCCCAGCTCTTGCAGCTTGGAAACTGGTCTGTTGAGCAGTATGGGGTCGCGCGTTGTCGTGAAGGAGCAGTGGGGACGACCGATTGACCAAAGCTGGTTGCAGATGTGCAAGCTTCTCCATCATTGTCTCCAGTTCTTTACAGTACACATCTGCAGTAATGCTCATGCCGTTTTTTAAAAAAAACTGTGGTGTTTTTTTTGGTGGTCTACCACCAAACAGTGATAATCACCTTTTTAGTGGTAATTTTTGGTTTAGGGCATTGCTTTGGTGCTGAACCAGGATCTAACCAACTTGTTGAGCGCTTTCGATTGTCGAACAGAATCCATTTTTTATCGCACGTAACAATTCGGTTCAAAATTCCTTCATTTCTTTGTCTGTTGAGCAGCGCGAGACAGGTCTCAACGCGTACGTTGCGCTCGCCAGCACTAAGTTCGTGGGGTACCCATCTATCAAGCTTTTTTACCTTGCCAATTTGTCGCAAATGGATCAATATTGTTTTGATGCTAACATCAAAAGCTGCTGCTAGCTCAGCTGTAGATTGAGTTTCGTCAGCTTCCACAATCGCCTTTAATTCATCATTGTTGACAATAGTCTTCGGACGGCCACGAGCTTCATTTTTCAAGTCAACATTTCCAGAACGGAACCGGGAACCCAATAACGGGTTGTGCGTTCGTTTGTACAGTTCTCCCCGTAAACGTTTTTGATGTTACGTGCCGTTTGTGTCGCGTTGGTGCCACGACGGAACTCATATTCCATAATTACACGATTTTTTAAGGTACCCATTATGACGAAAAATGTTCAAATGTAATGAAAATACAACACTAATCAATAAAAAAAAGACTGAGTTTGTAAAAAGAATGTCATGTTTTTAAAACAAAATTAATTTGAATTTGAAATACCAAGCCATGTCAATTTTTTTTTTATTTGAAATTACCAGTACTGAAGAACGGCAATTTCATAGGTAAAGACCTATTATTAAATTAAAGTAAGTCTATCGTCTCGTACGGTCACACCACGCGGCGTCGAAGCGTGGCAGTCGCTTGCAAACCGCTAAGTGATAAAGACGGGGTAGTGAGTTAGCGAGCCGATATAGTGTAGTGTATACGTGTGTATAAATAACATCCAGGACAGGGAACTGCATATATTCTAGAATAAATCTACTTTCACAATAACTCCTATTGGTAATCATCATAGCATAAATTAGTCCACTGCTGGTCACAGGCCACCCCAAATCTCCATCTAACTGGAGGACGAGCAACGCTTGTCAAGTCACAGTCTCCACTCACTATCGGCAGACATAGCCAGTCCACCGCTACTTCAGCTTTCTTATCCTAAGTGCTATGTGGACGAATTTTTTGACTTGGTCCTATAGATACCGCACCAGTGGAACTCGTAAAACCAAGCTACACCCTCATCTGTGCAGAAGCACGATAAATAACCTCAAATTGCCGACACGACAGCAGAAATAACTCGAAAGGACACGGGCACGCCATTGTATCGTTCAAATTATATAATCTACTGGTTCGTGAAAAATCGCAACGCTTTTTCAACGTCAAGTCAGCTTTTGAAACCGATGATGATGATAACGGTAATATTGTATGATAAAAAGGAGAAGTCGTCTCGAAGCGAAACACAACATCCATTCCATGGTGAGAGATTTTCTTTATAATAGAAACTCTGGTCCTCCGAAAGCGCGACGGGTCGATGCATTATCGCAGACCGCAGTCGCGTCGATGCGAAATGCACAAGAGACCGAGGAGGCTTGCAAAAACTAAGGGAAGCCTATAGGCATACCCTTAGTTTTTGTGGGTATACCGAAAAGTTATTCCGTACCGGCGGCAGAAGAATGAAATCTAATATAACTCTATGTAATATAACGGAAACACTATAATCGGTGAATGGTGAGGAAAACCTATAGGCTTCCCTTAGTTTTTGTGGGTTTTTGTGGGTATAGCCAGCAGTGGGTGATTCCAGGCCGGCGGCAGAAGAATGAAATCTAATATAACTCTATGTAATATAACGGAAACACTATAATCGGTGAATGGTGAGGAAAACCTATAGGCTTCCCTTAGTTATTGTGGGTTTTTGTGGGTATAGCCAGCAGTGGGTGATTCCAGGCCGGCGGCAGAAGAATGAAATCCAATATAACTTCTGTAATATAACGGAAACACAAAGCTTGTAGGTTATGGGTAGAACAGTGATTTTTTTAAGACAAACTCTTTTTTTTAACGCACACTTGGAAGGCTGGACCACAGTAGCTCAAGACAGAGAAGTGAGGAAGGAGGGAAGAAAGGTATTTGCCCTGCAGAGGGTCATTAAAGGCTCTCATAATAATGCATAATAATAATAAATAATGAATTAAAAAGAAAGGCTGCCGTGGAGTAGAATGTTGCCCCTCTTGTCCGTGAATGCAGTAAAAACCTCCGGAAGATGGCGCCTATGTCCAGCTGTGCACGTGGCCAGCAGTCCTACGACTGAGATGATGTAAAATAAAAAAAGCAGGATGACGCATTGAAGAATATGCTTTTACCCGACTGTGGTTGTAAACGCGCTAAAATGATGATGATCCTATTATAAATCTATCTCTAGTTGGGACATTAAGGTCTTGTATTCCTACCATTATTCGTAAATTAAATATACGTAAGGAACGTAAGGAAGACCCCGGTAAAAGACAAAAATAGACAAAAACAGCCACGTGAAATAATAAAAGCACGAATTGGCGCCCAACACGGTGCGTTCTTGGAAATTTAATTAATTTGGCTTTTCATACGAGCCAGCGAGCCCTGTTTGGCGATGTTTGGATAACGGTGGAATAATTGGCAAGTCGGCGAAAGCCTAGCCTCCAGTTATTAGTCCGGAAATCGCACTAATATTATGAAGCCGAAAATTTGTATGGGTGGATGTTTGTTGCCTGTTCACGCTACCATAAGCTACCAGGCAGATATATATGAGAATGCAAATATATGGATAGATAGATGAACTCCTTATTGCACATTCACCATAAAACATAAAATAAATAAAGAGAAACACAAACAAATATACAATAGGCGGTCTTATCGCTAAAAGCGATCTATTAGGATGGATGTAGTCCAGAACTGACTTTTAGGCTATTTTTTAACCGGGTACAATGCGAAGCTGCGTGCAGTAGCTAGTATTAAATAGTCTTTACCACTGCAGGTTATTTAACTTTATACAGGTGATTAGTTGAGCCTGCAAATTTATACTGTGTATGTTCTAAACTGCATTTAGCGTAACACACCCTTTGTATCTTGTGGCTTCAGAAAAAACAATTATGGAATGCGGCTATAACGTTTATACAACATTATCGTTAAAAAGTTAACCGTTACTTCGTTCTCCGTCTTACTACCAAGAACCTTTTTCTCGAAATAAATTCAAAGGCGATGTCGAGTTAAAATCTATTCTATTCATTATTATTTCTACATCGGCTTGTTAAACAAACACTACGAATTCAACGACTAGTCAAATTGACAATTAGTATTTCTTCATATGATTTGACACTTCGTTATTGTGTTCAGCCGCTATAAGCACCTAAAAACCTTGTGCACACGGGCCTTAAAGTTAAAAGTAACTTCATATTTAAACTGTAACACAAGATAATAATCTGAGATGATCCTGTTAGCGATATTAGGTTCAGACCTGCGCCGCAGCCTTTAAGTTAATTATAATGGAGGCAACATTGTAATTTAGAGTAAATTTTAGTTGCTTAACGTCTCCATTAGTTAGTGTTCTAGTTGTATGCCTAGTTCGTGTTCCTGTTTTTATCTCGAAAGTTGCTTAGTTACGTTGACGACGTGCTACGTAGCGCAGTGGGTAGGTAGACTGTGAAACATGAGGCAGTCACAACACACAACTGAAATGCCATCTTCCTCAATTTCAAAGGTTAAATTGAGGAAATTCAATCTTCATCGATGAAAGGTTAAATTAAGGAAGATCGAACTTTATTGATTTGAACAGATGAAACAAGGAAGATCAATATTCAAAAGGTGACATTGAAGAAGATCGCTAAAACAGTCACCAATAAAAAAGGTGGAATGGTTGTATCATCACGGGACACTGTGATCTCAACCACAATCTCCTCAAGATAGGGGTCAAAGATAGTGGGCTATGTCGCGGGTGTCTTGAGGAGGAGACAGTGGAGCACGTGCAACTGCTCTGTAGTGCCATAAAGGAAGAGAGGTCAAAAATGGGACTACAGGAGCTCATAGCATCATGCCCTTCTTCTTCTACAACAATATCCTTCGGAGAGCTCATGAAATGCTGCGAGCGGTCCCGATCCTTTCTCCAGTATTTCAAGGAGTTGGGCTGCTTAGGATCGGGGTCGCATCTCGGGGGACAATGCACATTACACCTTAACGCGGAACGTCAGCGCAGATCTGGTATCCCTCAACAGAATTAGAATTAGGAAGGTTGGATGAGATCCATCTGTGGTAACCAATTTGATAGATTGATCTTCATCAAATTCAAAGGTTCAATGGAGGAAGTTCGATCATTCCATAAACATGGAAAGTAAACAACACTCAAATCATGGTAAATACTTCATATTTAAACTGTAACATAAAATAATAATCTAAGATAATCCTGTTAGCGATATTAGGGTCAGCCCTACGTACGCCGCAACCTTTAAGTTAATTATATTGTAGGCAACATTGTAATCTAGTTAATATAAGTTGCTTAATGTCTCCATTAGCCTAGTTCGTATGCCTGTTTTCATCTCGAAAGTTGTGTAGTTAGGTTGATCACGTCCTATGTAGCATAGTAGTAGGCTGTGACACAAGAGGCAGCTACAACACAAAACAACAATACCATCTTTCTCAATTCAAGAGGTTGAATTGAGTAAAATCCATCTTCATCAATTTAATATATAGAATTAAGGAAGGTAATATTTATAGCAAAGTAATAAGGAAGATCGATACTCACCAATAAAAAAGGTTGAATGTAGGTCGATCTTAAGTAACCTTTTAATAAATATTAAGGATAATAATCAATTTCAAAGGTCGAATCGAGGGAGATCGTTCTTCTTTCAAAGTTTGAATTGAGGAAGATCGATCTTTATTGCATTCAAAGGTTGAAATGAGGATGATCTTACCTAGCAGCTGGATCATAACAAAATAGGGAAAATATTACCTTTTTATGGTGATGAAACGTTTAAATTTTATTTATTTCTACTTTGCATTACATTATATGGATCTTGTACATAAATAACACTGCTGAAATGGGTTTAGACAGTTAGACCGATTTTGCTTTAGCTTCAGTAAGTTACTAGTGAAAAATCTATAACACGTAAGTTGTAGCTATTCTACGACAGAACTGCTACCTAGATCCAGTGCCAATAACAAAAACAAACTTGGAATCGAACAGATAATTTTGATTTCAAATGGCCTTTTCAGAAAATGCCTTGGATGGGATATCTGATTGGAAATCATGATTTATCTGAGCTGTACTTGGCAAGGCTCAAGCCATTTCTAGTAGGATGTTACCTGATTTTCAGTTCGACCTGTTTTGAGGAAAAACTTCAGTAAAAGTTAGTTAAAAGTTTGTTCTGAAATAGTTAAAAGTTGTACAAATATCTGCAAAACAAACTTTTGCCTACAGCGGTAATCAGACCAGCAATCTCCTTCATCTCGGCCGTCTAATAGACAAACTGAGTGACGCAGTTTGCATGTAACCGGGTATTTGTCGCGTAAATAACCTTTATAAATTCCTGATGTAACGGAGGTTGTCAAAACAATGATGATGGGACCCTCTCAGAAAAGATATCACCCCATCTTTAGAGTTTTTTTTTAAATATTTTATAAAAGCCTAACATAATTCATCAATCAAACGTATCAATAGACGCCGCTTTGCCAGAGAACTCGCAACTCTCAAGCACTTAATTTTTTTTATCCTCAAACTTCGCGAGTTTAGCCACTGTTGGAAACACAATGCACTCTTGTCAATTACGTTTGTGCAAAACGAATGTTGTAAGAACTTGGCTCTATCTTCGATTTATAGTCTGATGTTTTTGTGTTAAATGTACGGGGGATTTTGGCGCCCAACGTGGGGTAGCTTTGTATATTCAGGACGATCTGTTTTTTAATGTGGGGTTTTTTACTTCAGTCCTATTCGATGTAGAATGTTTGTAAACAAACTGTCTACTGCTATAAAATATATGTTTATTATAAAGTCTACGTATGTTAGTCTGTAAGGTATATGTTTTAGAACCTTTATAAGGCATTTTATATAAACGCGCAGTTTGAGAGACCTCACCTATCCGTAACACAGTTTTTCAACTAGCACGGGAGGTACATAAGTTTTAGATAATTGCGTTATGCGTATGTAATATTTTGTTAAGGTTTATATTTATGAATAAATGATTAAAAGAAAAGATAATATTAATAAATTCATTCATTCCTCTCAAGCTATTTGCAATGTTTACACCCAAACTTCGCAAGCTGAGCTACTGTTCGAAACACAATGCAGTTTTGTCAAACAAGTTCGCACTGTTACAAAACGGGGGTAGTAGGAACTTGGCCCTGTCTTCTGTTTATCGTCGCGAGTCGTTAAGCACGTCATATCTTTAATACATTGTCGTGTGACGCTTCCAAGTTTGCTAAATTAAGTTGTTTCACTGCGATAGTTTTTTGTTTTAACCGTTCGGGGATTTTGGCGCCCAACGTGGGGTAACTTTGTATCTTTAGGACGCGAGGCGATCTGCTTTTGTTTGCACGGGAAGTTTAGGAGATAAGCCGACTGATATTTTGTGGCTTTAGCTGACTGGTGTTAAGATAAATATATATTGTAGTTGCTGAGCGCTTATGTTGCTGAAAACTTTGAAACGTTTGTCGTGAATCGAACCGGGAATCTCCTGCGTCTCCGCCACGGAATGGAAAGGAATAACATTTCCATGTCCTGTCAAAATCCATAATAAAGTAAAAAAAATATACTAGCTAGAGCTATTTTGAGCTACAGATTCCAGTTTTTTTTGTTTTTCATACACACGTTGTGCCTGCCGGCAGTAGAATATTAGTGTAATATTAGTATTAGTAGAATATTAATGTCCTGCCCGTAATGCAGTAAATAATAAATAAATAATGCTCGACAATTCACACAGCATTATCAAGCCCCCAAACTAAGAAGAACTTGTGTTATGGGTACTAAATGCCGGATATACTTAACACTCTACATAGAAACATAGAACACCCTGAACAAATATCTGCAGATCATACAGACATTTGCACCGAGGCGGGAAACGAACCCGCAACCTCTTGCGTCGCAGCCGATCTTCGCCCGCTGCGCCACAGAGGTCGTCAAGAATACCTCCGAAAGATGCCCGGGCAGCAGCGTCTATCCGTGTATCAACATCCCTTACTGCGCTCGCCAACACACCTGCCAAACGTGGTGAGTATGGCAACAACCCTTCATGGAGATCCATAAGGGAGGCCTATGTCCAGCAGTGAACTTCGTGCGGCTGAGATGATGATGATGTATGACACGGAATAAGTTACTAAGCCAACTGAGCTTGTGTTCATAATTTACAGTTAAACTGAAACGCTTGCAGACTGCCAAAACTACAAGATGCTAATAACACTTAAGACTTAATGAGGTTTCTATGAATAGCTTCCTGTTATACATTTATTGCCCTGGGGTACCGGCAGTAGAATGTTACCCCTCCTCTCATGCCCTAGGATGCAGTAAGAACCTGCTAAGGGATATCTCAGGAAGATGGGCAGTAGCGTCTTTCTGTGTATCAGCATCCCGTACTGCGATCGTTAACCCGCTAGCCAAGCGTGGTGAGTATGGCAACTACCCCTCATGGAGCACCATGAGGAAGCCCTGTGTTCAGCAGTGGACATTTTACAACTGAAATGATGATGATTATACATTTATTTAAGAGAATATTGACCCTCCTCTCTTGCCCGTGGATGCAGTCAGAACCTGCCAAGGGATAACTCCGGAGGATGGGCAGTAGCGTCTTTCCGTGTACCAACATCCCGTACTGCATTCGCCGACCCGCCTGCCAAGCGTGGTGTGTATGGCAACAACCCCTCGTGGGAGATTCATGAGGGAGGCCTTTGTCCAGCAGTGGAAATCCTACGGCTGAAATGATGATGATAAATTTATTATGATTTCTATTTTTATTATATTGTAGTGTTGAACGACCCATATAAAGATCATCTGAACTAGATGTGACACCTATCCACATAATGTCATACTCACCTACTCATCATCATCATCATAAGTTCCTTGTTTTATTTTTTTTTTGTTGAAATTTTTAATATTGGTTCTTTTATACGACTTATGACGAGACCAGCCGAAGACCCACCTGATGTTAACCGGTCACCTTTACCAATTACAACACCGCAATACCGCAGTGATCACAGTCACGAAGCATGTGACTACGTGACCAACGCTGCATTGCATTGCGCCCGTCACCCTGAGACAGAGCTGTAAGGTCTCATGTACCCGGAATTTCACCGGCCCCTTTCCTTCTAAACCGGAACGCAGCAATGCAGACATTACTGCTTGGCGGCAGAAATGGGTATGGTGGTAGTACTTCCCCGGATAAACTCTTCAAGGAGTTCTACTACTACTAGATTTGGTTACGAACATTATATTAAGCAGCATTTACGAATAAACTAATAAACGTTTCTCCAAGATCATGGCGTGTGTAACTGCGTCATAATATCGAGAAACTCAAAAACACTAAAATCTTTGTAAATAAACCGTATATTTTGCATCTTATTAATAACTATTGTCCTATAAAGCATTAATAAACATTTAACAAGACAGAAAACGCCAAAATGGCAAATTTCACAATTGCCAAATGCCAATTCCTATTATCGAAAACGTAAGTTAAGAAATTAATTCTCCTCTCGAAAATTCAGCGTGAATTTCAAATTAAAGTTGTGCGTGCCAAGAATTTAGCTAAGATTTCTTTGAAAGGTAAGTATTTCTGACCTGAAATGTAGCGTTGTTGTCTGACAGAGTGCTTGTATACTTTTTTACACGCTTCAGGCCGCCTGTCCACTGGAGCGGAGCAGGGGAATAGTGGAGCTGATCAATAGAATTGCATAAACTTTCAGAGTTTCTAATGGTCAAAGATAAAAATCGCTATAGACGCCCATAACGCAATGAGACCGCGCCGTTTTGTTTACGCGAAATGAGTGAACACGCTCATTGTGATTCAGTGAACCTCTAAAATAGTGTTAGCCGGACGTGCCGTGTGTTATTTCTTTCACGAAAGTTCGTGCAATAATGATTGCACAATAAATGTTAACAATAACTGTTTGGTTTATTGGCGATACTAGTTAGTGTGCGTGCGTCGGCATTATTGTTGCCACGCATTCTAAGACAATGCCACAGTTTTTGGTGTCGGGGCACATCTAGCGATTAAAATCTTTGCTATTGGTCAGCTTCCTCTGTTCCCAACTCCGCTCCGCTTCGGTGGACAGGCAGCCTTAATCTCATTACCAAATTTCTTTTTATTGAAATTAGTTGTATTTTTTTCCTGACAACCGCTCAACTAGGGGAGACTACGTTTTTAGGCATTTTGCGTCATCTTTATCAGACAGAGACGGATGCTTTCATGAGTTATTGAATTTTAATTGTAAATATACACTGAGTTATATAACATTAATCAAAAACTGTTATTTGTTCATATTAGCCATATGTTTTTACAAATATTATTGCTCGATGCATCTGCGAAAAGAAATGTCATCTTGCAATAACTAAACTTTCCAATATCCTTCATCTTCATCATCATGATCTTGAAGATCTTGACTTACAGCGCCCCGCTGTTGCCACACTCGCCACGCTTGGCAGGCGGGTTGGCGTGCGCAGTACAGGATTCTGATACACGGAAAGGTCCTGCTGCCAATCTTCCTTGGAAGATTCTTGCTGCATTCACAGGCAAAAGAGTAAACATTCTACTGCCGGCGTCCCAAACCCGAATATCCTTGCAGACATTAAATTAAGGACAAAAATTGTAATGATTAATATTATAGAAGCGAAAGAGTGAAGTAACTTATTCGCTTTCTTTTACTTGAAAATAAACAACTGCAAAGCGAACAATTTCGAAGCATTGTCTCGACTCTTGGTCGCGCGACATTTCTTTGCCCCATTTCGTCCATACAGAATGAAAATAACATTTTTCACGCTGAAACAGTTTAAGCCCGACAAAAGTAACTCCATCTACCCATTAAGCCCATTAAGTCGTACTTTTCCAGCTGAAAGCTGGAATCAGCGCTAAGTGGCGAACGCAGATGTGATCTGCATGCATTTGCAGACTCCCTGCGGCTGCGAAGACGAATTATACAACATGAGCTGGTGCACGCGATTTCGTCTGCGTATTTCCCGACAAAAAGTACAGAATTATGACAACTGTCAAACTGACCGATGTAGTCTTTCTCACGTGCTTAATTAACTCGTTACGCGACTATAAGCCTTGTCAAATTTCCTCGCGGGGCAAAATGGTTTTTGTCAAAAGCCATTTTGGTCGGACGGCTCGTTTGAAATAATACAACGTAATGTATTTTAAGAAAATAAACTGTAACAACAACCCAAAAATAATGTCTATTATTTGTTAGTTATAAAATACTTACTTATAATCAAAAAATTACACCTGTAACGCATCATACTCATAATACTCATAAACATGAAATTTCACAGTGAAATTTAATTACTTATTTAGTTCAAAAACTCGTTTTCGTCGACTGTATCTGGTAGAAATGACTTTTATTCCGACGAAATCAGCTGTTATAACTTAATTGAAAATCGGGTGCCTCCACGACGGGGGCGTCACACACCGGGGGCCTAACCCACTAACCCGTTTAAACTTACGTACACATGGTGTACTCCAAGCACTAAAAGAGTTAAATTCTACAATCCGGCTTGAAAATCAGGTACGAACATACCCAATAAAAGAGGAAATAAGGTCATAAGAATTCCGAAACACATTATTGCTTTGCACTAATGCAATGACAACTGTCTCTCGCCTTTGACTGTACAGCGCCAACAGCCGACCTGTGTACTTTTCCGTACAATTATGAAATATTTTGGCGGAATTGTTTTTTAAACAAAATAAGTGACATTTTCTTTCTATTGGATATGTGTTCGATGGGTACGAAAGAGCACAAACATCATGAATATCTCTGGGTTTTTCCTAATGATTGGCTTAGCACAAAATGTACCTAGGACCATAAAGGACCATATAAACATGGCGTAGTTAATGGTACATAAATAATGCTGGACAGTTCACACAGCATCATCTAGTTCCAGCTAAGCAGAGCTTTTGATAGGGGTTCTAGATGACTGATATATATATAAATAGATATTTTTTTTATTATTTATAGAAAAACACCCAGAACACACGTACAGACACTAGTGCCGAGGAATCGATTGTGGAATTGAACCAGCAACCTCTTGTGTCGCAAGCGGACCTTCGCCCGCTGCGCCACAGAGGTCGTCAAACTATAAGTCGGTAACACAAATCACGTTCAAGAAAACTTATCGAATCTTGACCAAATAATGTATACAGGCAGGGTGTATTGTAAAATGTGTACTAAGGCGAAAGGGGGTGATTCTGGCCACCCCAAGAGACAACTTTAGTTCTACGACTTTTCAGGATTCGGTGATTTACATTCATAAAAAGACCGCGAAAGTTTTAAATTCAACGCTCGCTGATACTTGACAGGGTCATTGACCTCCGTGAGGAGCTGCCGTAGAAGTAAAAATAAAAATACCTAAAACCACGTAAAAGTATTTTTTTTTTCAAAATGTATTAAAAAGATCTAAAAATCCAACTATGAACTCCGTGTCATGTTAACACCACACCAGCAAGTAAAAAATTATATGAAAATAATTTAAAACAAAATAAAAAAAAACTGAAAATTACGAATTCCTGATTTTTTCCTTGAAAAATACTTGTTTTTGTTTGTTTGGTTGTGTACACTTGTTATAATAACACCGTGTACATACATATGTAGCTCTTGAATCTCAGCTTTAAACAGACGCATTATTCGTATCCTTTCTATCGTCGCTACGAATACTATTATCATATTTCTTGCATACTAAAAGCACCACGAATCCTAAACACATGAGTTATTTTACAAACAAGACAGGCCGAGACCCGACAAACGATACGACTCACCGCCGAGACGTATCACGAGATCGCTCTGGATATTGCATTCCTTTAACTGCGACTAGGAACAGGAATTATTAGATTTTGCGTCTGTGAGACCTTGCTAAGCCGTGTGGTGCCTGCAGTAGAATGTTACCCTTCCTCTCATACCCGCGGATGCAGTAATAGCCCGCTGAGGGATACCTCCGGCAGATGGGCAGCACCGTCTTTCCGTGTATCAACATCCCGTACTGCGCTCGCCAACCCGCCTGCTAAGCGTGGTGAGTATGGCAACTACCCCTCATGGAGATCCATGGGAGAGGCCTGTATTCAGTAGTGGACGTTTTACGGCTGAAATTATGGTGATGGTGAAGATAACTTACCGAATCATGATAAACAAAAACAAGGTAGTTCCTAATCACAATACAAATACTTTTTATTGCACACCAAACAAATAATAAAAACAAACAAATAATAAAAACAAACAAATAATAAAAAGAAAACATTACAAATATGAGGCACAATGGGCGGCCTTATCGCTAAAAGCGATCTCTTCACCTTTAATTTTAGCTTTAACCAAACAGACGCATTATTCGTACCCTTCGTATCGTCGTTACAAATTCTATTGTCATATTTCTTGCAAACTAAAAAGCACTACAAATCCTAAATACACGAGTTATTACAAACAAGGCATGCCGAGACCCGACAAACGACACGACTCACCGCCGAGACGTATCACGAGATCGCTCTGGATATTGCATTCCCTTAACCGCGACTACGAGACAGAGAAATTGATTTTTTGCGTCTATGTGATCTTGCTGATGATTTGACAAGTCGAGTAAGAACTGGCGAGCTATTTCTATAAATGACAAAGTCAAACTCAATAAGCGTTTACTCAATAGAACAAAAAGCTACGCAGAATGTTCAATTTACAAAAGAGAAACAGAACACATTTAAATTAATCCAAGTGTTGGAAAGGAGCGAATAACTTCTCTCTTTCCTTGTGTTTTTTTAGTTTTCATCTTTAGTCATTCATTAGAAATGGTTATGGACTTAATGTACCAGGGTATTATTAAATTTCAAGAAACTCTCATGAGCGAACTGAAAATATGAACGTTGACATGCACAACAGGAATGCAATATTTTTTACCATCCACGGCCCGACATCACCCAAAGCTGGGTATAGCCCTCCCATCCGACACGATCCTACGCCCGTCCGGTCCATCGTATGCCTGCAACATTTTCAGTGCCGTAGAGTAGCGGCAGTAGAATCTTGCCACTCCTTCCTTGCCCGTAGGTGAAGTAAGAATCTGCCAAGGGATACCTCCGGAAGATGGTCAGCAGCGTCTTTCCCTGCATCAACATCTCGTACTGCTCTGCCAAGCCAAGCGAGTATGGCAAACAACCCACTTCAAGATCTTGGAGGTCCATGAGGGAGGGAGCTGATAAAAACGTTGAATAAAAAAAAAACTCTAGACTATAGACTATACCTCTATACTTCATTATAAATCATTCTTTTTTTCTACCTTCCAATGAAGAATGCTTCCATAATTCACTGGTTATTTTCTGGTACTCCAGTAATTTGCATGGACTGCTCGAACCGAGACTCATTTCCACCCACAATCATCTTTTAATAACTCTATTGTCATAGCTCATTGAGAATATCTGGGTGAATAAGTATCACCGAGCGTGTTAAATTTGCACGTACATTTTGTCATGGAAGAAAAATCAATTGGTGCACTACTAGTATCGAAATCCATGAGCTTCGGATCGAAAGCTTCAGGCGTGTTCTTCCCTATGACTAATAGCTGACTAAGCTGACAGGATGATATACGTTGCTGACGCTTTATAAATCATCTATAATATATGTAAAGGCCTTAATTGTCCAAAAGAGTACCATACCGTAATTCTCAATACCAATACGGGTAAAATACAAGCATTAACTCGACTACTACTTTCATAGTTGATTATGAAAGCAGTGAATATCTAGATGTCGGCTATCGTGGGTATGTCCATAACATCACGTTAGCCGACATCTATTCACTTTTTGTTCACTTTTTGGAACCAACCACCACATTCCATGGCAAACTGCTATAGCATTACTTCCCAGATGAACAACAAACATTTCTTAGTTAATTATAATACTGATCCAGCTAACCTACAAGTACCATGTCTCTCTGAACCGTAATTAACGTCTTGCACGTTACCGCTTCCCAAACGGTAAGATAGGAAATTGCAGATCCTAGCTCTAGCGCTTCAAATATCTCCTTGCGGATTCTGCATGGCTGGTACTTTGAGTCTAGCAAATCGGTACGCACACTAGAAATGCTTTGTTGTTTCTTCACTTCCGAAACTTATAATTAAATATCATCATAAAATCAAAATAACATATTTCCTCGTATTCTATGAAATTAAAAGGGCCGTAATTCCGTTCTGGATGCTGCCTAATGCATGTTTTAACGCTGAAAATCAAGATAAACGAGAGTTAAGGAAAAACAAGTTTATTTACATCAGATGGCGCTGTAAAAAATTTATAAAAATTGCAGATGCATGGACGGTTTTATTGGAAATTGCAAATCGACCGGCGCTTCTTACTTTGATCTTGCATCTTGCTTATCTGTGCCTTACGACGTGTTCATCAAAAATACTTAAGTGTTATTTTATTAACCCATTGAGAGAGCTCAAAAAGTAAAGATAAATAAATCCAACATATTTTACAGCAAAGTACAGCAAATAGATATAATTTAAAAATAACGCTTCAAAAACTCAATTTGCACAAACGCACCATTATTTGCGCATCACAAACTTTTTATTATCCACGTTTTCGAGTTGCTAAAGTGAGAAACATAATAAACGGTCCTCTACGACCCTGGTATACCCTCATATTTGTCAAGCGCACCGCGCCGGGCGACCGCGCGTAAAGAGCCTATATTTGCGAGCACGCTACGAAAGCGAGAATTAGAACGTTTTTATTAATATTCTGCCGTGGGGTGTAGAATGCTGCCCCTCCACTCTTGCCCGTCGATGAGCAAAAAGCATCTGCCAAGGGATACCTCCGGAAGTATGGGCAGCAGGATCTTTCCGTGTATCATCCCGTACTGCGAAGCGTGGTGATTATGGCAACGACCCCCTCATGATCGTTAGACAGTTGTTTTTTCATCATTTTAGTAAATAACTCGGAAACGATACAGATTAAAGAAAAAATAAAACAACTATTAATGTATCGATGAATACCTTTCATAGTACCCCACACGACCTAGTAACTCCACTTAAAAAAATGAGATCCCCTATCCGCCCCCCTGCAATCATAATATGAATATTTTTTTTGCATTTATATATATGCTATAAAAACATTATAAATAACAACTTCGACAGAGGATGGCGGAAGTCTGCGAAGGATCGGGATGGTTGGAGGAAATTGGGGGAGACCTTCGCCCAGCAGTGGGACGATATAGGTTAGTATACAATAAATTAAAAAAATATAAATTTGCTATATTAGTAAAAAAGTGTTATCTTTCCAACCGTTTCAAATTTCAAGTCGATAGCATCTGTAGTTGTCGAGATATCCGTTTGTGACAGACAGACAAAGTAATACCATAAGGGTTCCTTTTTACCATTTTGGTCTGAAACCCTAATACTCGTAACATTCGTCAAAGAAGAAATCATGATTTCACAGCTACTAAGCCGGAATGAAACACTTCTTAGTTAATAAAAACCCGACGAAGTATCAAGACATTTCCTTCCACTGCCTCATAAACTTATCAAAGGCTTTTATAAAATTTTATATGTATTTCTTTAAGCGAATGAAACGGTCTCCTTTTAAGTGTATTCTCTTAATTTACATATGAATCGAGGAGTCGGAATGAATTAAAGTGTGGAGTTTTATAACACACCTCCTTCAACAGTGGGTATGAATTGGATATTAGAGGTATATGCACACCTGCACTGTAATCTTTCTTTTATCAATTTCAACCGCGATAAGAAATAATGTCATCTTGCAATAATATCCAATATAATACTTGCAAACATTAAATTAAGCATAAAATTAAGACATAGGTTGTAGCAAAGAATAGAAGTGAAAGAGTAAGGTTTCGTCTTCGCTTCTTTCCCATAGTTGCAATAAAAAGTTTTCTACAAGCAAACGAATTCAATTATGTACTTTATTCAATTTAAATGTGTTTTGTTTTTATTTTGTAAGTTCACAATTCTATGTAACTTTTTGCTTTATTGAATAAACACTTATTCACTTTAACTTGACTTGACTTTAGCTTTAGATCAGAACAAAAATAGCTATCCAACGACATTATATACATATCACACATAGCTATTTGAGGGCGGTACCAAAATTGTAATGGTCCTTTGTAACATAATAAATAAATAAATAAATAAACATAATTTTTAATGAAAAAATTAGCATACACTTGTATGCTAAAATTTTTACTGCATGAGTAAGCTATATTTAAACAAATGTTTATAATGTTTTAAGTCTTAAAATGCTTTTGAGAATTGTTGGTAGGTATTATTTTATGTCGGCCGTAAGCGTTTATTTTAATGTTAGCTTTTATAACGATAAACCTCCTTCAACAATCGGTATGAACTGTATAATAATGCTCACCTACGCTTGAAAATGTATTTATATATCTTGTGACAATTTATTATATTTTGTAAAAAATGGTAACACTTAGAGGCCGCCTAAGTGTTACCATTTTTCGAGATTTCTTTTTTGAGATACTTTTGCGCTTAGCACGACAATGGTGGTGTCTATCTAATGTTGCACGTCCTAAAACTATTATAATTACAGATATTACGTGTCTAAATTTAGAGCTGTCAACGTAAAATTTGGACAAACTGTTCCGTTTTTATTTTAGAACGTCACTAACCGAAAAGCTTTATGTAATTTTAGTCCATTTTACGCAATAGTTAGCTTTAGTCAGGAGGAGTGCCAACATAATCGACACCAGTACAGCTATCAAACAGTATGTCTTGTATTTGTATCGTTGGTGTAAAATAATACGCCTGAAAACTATATGATAAAGTATTCAGACAACAGCTATTGTAGAGTTTTTATAAGTAAGCCTCCCGTAGTGACCATAAAATTTACCGAAGTGTTATTTTTACTTGTGAAGTAGAGTATAGGTAGGTTCACAGTAAGTATAGTAATTATATACCTACTAATTATAAAAGTCATGCAACACATGCCTTACAATCAATTTTTAACATCTAAAAATCTGCACGAAAAATCAAATTTAAGCAAAAGAATATACTTAAAAAAATAAAATTTTACTGATATTTAGAAATCGTTTAGAAAGGGTTATATACCTAGGTACTCACATGTGTAGTCCCAACTGTCTTGGTCGTTTTTGAAGACGTTCAATCGTTCAGGCTGAAACAAAAACCAAAATTAACTTGAGTCATACTTAGTTATTTGCTGTGCAATAATTACAAGACGTGCCGTGGGGTGCCGGCAGTAGAATGTCGCCACTCCTCTCTTGCCCGAGGATGCAGTAAGAATCTGCCAAGGGATACCTCCGGAAGACGGGCAGCAGCGTGTATCAACAACGTGTACTGCGATCGCTAACCCGCCTGCCAGGTGTAGTGAGTATAATAGCAACAACTCCTCATGACCTCTTGGAGATCCATGAGGAGTCTTAAGTCCAGCGGTGGACATCCTACGGCCATATTTTTACGTTTACGTTTCAGCGCTATTTGTAAGTTATTCTGGCAAATCAGTTTCGGGGTTACGAAGCCAACTGTCTAGAGAGCCATTTTGGCACGGTTCAAGTAAGGTGCAACAAAACGAGTGCATCAGACGTATTTCAGTTGAACAAACTTATCATAATTGATAAATAATAAATAATATAAATAATGCTGGACAATTCATACAGCATCATCTAGCCCCAAGCTAAGCAGAGCTTGTGTTATGGGTACTAGATGACTGACATACTTAATACATTATACTACATAGATAGATACATATTTTTATTATATATAGAAAAACACCCAGAACAAATATCTGCAGATCATACAGACATTAGTTCCGAGGCGGGAATCGAACCCGCAACCTCTTGCGTCGCAGGCGGACCTTCACCCGCTGCGCGCAAAACAAAAAAAAATCTGTTCCAATGAATCTATTCGCGTCAGCAAATAAGACTCCTTACTTAATTAATTGTAGTGTATGCGATACTATTGCATACAAAGATTTAAATCATTAGATACGCTCTTACCCTATTTAGACAGCACCGTTTTATTTCCACACGAAATGAGATTATTGAATAGCTAGCTGATTTGGAATCAGTGTACTTCTAAACACAGTGTGAGCTGGACGTGGAGTGTGTTATTTTTGTCATGACAGTTCGTGCAGCATGATTGCTCAATAAATTTAAGTTGAAGTTTAGTTAATGGTCAAAACCAGTGTGCATCTGTTATTATTGTCAATAATATAGCTATTTCATATTTTATTTTCCTCCATTTTCCATTCTGTTTTCTATTTTGCGTTTTCAATATTGTTTTTATTTTTGTTTTGTGTGTGTACGTACATTATTAAAATATGGGATTATCGGGTATTTATCGCGTAATTACCGCGACCACGACCAGGTGCAATCCGGTCGAAACGTCGGGAATAAAATAAAGGTAATTACGCGATAAATACCCGATAATCCCATATTTTAATAATGTGTTGTGTACGTACATGTTATTGAAGAATTGGATCCTATTGTCTGAATAACAATATGAACTGAACTTAGTCGTCACGAGACAACCTCACGTTTTGAAGGCGCTCAAGCTTGTCCAATTGTTGCTGCGTTATATCGATAGAAGAAGAGATTGAGCAAGAGAAATTCTAGTGGCAATAGGAAGGAAGTTACGCAGTCTACGTAGTGATCCTACGCTTGCAAATACTTTTCGGCTGATTTCAGAGAGATGGGGTCACCACGACAGATTTCTATCAATGAGGACACCTAAATTTTTCACCGATTCGCTTTGCATGATAAGTTTTCCGTCAAATAAAACAGGAGGAAGCCCGCCCCAGTTTAAACGTGATATCATTCTCGAACCCCCAACCAATATCACCAGTGTTTTGGTCGGGTTCACCTTAAGTCCATATGCCGTGCTCCAGTCCAAGATACGTCTAAGATCATTATTGATCACTTCGATCACATCAGGCAGGTGGTCAACAGGGGCTTGTGTATATATCTGGAGATCTTCTGCATAGAAGTGGTACGCTGAAGCTAATTGACAGGATATTGTATTTATAAAGATAGAAAAAAGAAGAGGTGATAAAACGCCGCCCTCGAGAACGCCTGCATATATGTCGCATCATGATGAATAGACATGATCGACGCGTACACGCTGCCGACGCCGCTGCAGATAACTGCGGAACCAGTCAATCACAGCTGGAGAAATGTTAAGAGAGCGAAGGATTCCAAGGAGGATTTCAAAGTCAACGTTATATATACATATATTTAAAATCATTCTTAAAGTCTTTTAGAAAAAAGAGAATACATAAGCAATATACGGTAACTTATTGTTAGGTAACAACGTTATTTTTAGCCCCGAGGCAAATTGGGACAACGTGTCTTTAGTTGGTGTATCAGAACAATTTGTTTTTGACAGGTGCTTGCGTAGGGACGAACTTCAGTTGCCTGAAGGTAAAGTAATGTTATTTCTGAAAGTATTTTCGTTTTTGTCGAAATGTAATAAACTAAAACTATTTCTATCTGTCAGACCATTATAATACAAATTTACCTCCGACACTTTACCCAGTCTCGGAGGTTACCTAATTTTTTTTGTAATCTGTTCCCTCAGTTTTGCAATCTACACATCATGCCCTTTAATTTGATACCATAATTATATTTGAAAACATTCGATTCTTCGCCCCTACTTACAACCCCCATATCTCAAGAATGGCTTGACCGAATTTTATAAAATTTTTATGTTTGCATTGCATTTTGTTTGATACCAAACTCGGGCATATTTGGAAAAAAATGATTATTCATCCCTTCTTGCACCCCCCATATATTGTAAACATTTTAACCACCGCCGGAAAACTGCAAGCACATCGTCCACTCGTCCATACACAGATATAGGATATCGATCAGTGGTTGGGAGGGAAGGCCTTTGACCTGCTGTAAAAAAAGCCTTTTTAGTTATAGTTAAAAAAGCCTATTACTATAAATGAATTTTTAATTGACGGTAATATTTAGAATTTTGAATTGACAATGTGAAATAATTTGACATTTTTACATTTTTTTTGTTTAACTTGACATTATATATACTCGTATATATTTTTATTTATAATTATTTTCTTAATGTACTTAAATATTAATTGTGAAATAATGGTGTATAATGTATTAAAAGAGTTTGTATGCTTATCAGCAGGATCTAGTGATTCTAATAATTAATTATGTAACATCTATTGTAAACATAGGTTCACAGACGAATAAATAAATTGAAATTGAAAAAACTATTACGTAATATAAATCCCTCTTTCCCTGTACAATGACAGTCTCTGTACCGCAGCTACGATAGCTGCGAGTCCATTTGCGTCTCCCCAAGTTGCACGAGAACCATTACCCCACTCCGAGCGCGGCCCGGATGGCAGAGCTATCTGCAAAGTGGCCAAGCGCGGGTACAGCGCACCGCCACAGAGCGCCCGTAGTGCTACTCAAGTGCGTGATACACGGGCGCAGCGCTACTTTCTCACTTCGCTTTGTGCGACGTTTGAGCTGTCTTTGGAACGGGGAGATGCAAAAGGACTAATGCCTTTTGCAGACGACCTATGTGGCTCACTTGGTCTGATGGCCGCCTGAGACGCAGGACGCCAAATGTTTCATCATCATCATTTCAGCCGTAGGACGTCCACTACTGAACTAAGGCCCCCCTCATGGATCTCCATGAGGGGTAGTTGCCATACTCACCACGCTTGGCAGGCGGGTTGGTGAGCGCAGTACGGGATGTTAAAATAAGGAAAGACGCTGCTGCCCATCTTCCGGTGCCCATCTTCCCTTAGCAGGCTCTTACTGCATCCACGGGTAGGAGAGGATGGGTAACATTCTACTGCCGGCACCCCACGGCATAATGTTTGCTTTGCTGCAAATATTCGTCTCGGATCTAGGTGTCGTCTATGTACATATGATAAGTATGTATTAAGAAAAACAAAAGTATTTGTATTCTATCAACTATTTGGTTGCCGTGGGGTGCCGGAAGTAGAATGTTACCCCTCCTCTTATGCCCGTTACAGTAAGAGCTTGCTAAAGGATAACTCCGGAAAATGGGCAGCAGCGTCTTTCCGTGCATCAACATTCTGTAGTGCGATCGCCAAGCGTATGGTGAGTATGGCAACTACATCTCATGGAGATCCATGAGGGAGGCCTATGTTCAGATGATGATGATGAACTATTTGGTTTCCATAGTACAAGGTTTTCTTAGCTTGATACGAGATGGTGGTGTGTTTAGTATCCAGCATTATTCAATTGATTTATGATAGTATGTTTTGATCATCAAAGTACAATAATTATCCGAAATGCTGTAATATCTGCAAAGCTTCGCCTGTGCCTGGGACTTGCTAATGTTCGTCTCTATAGTAGATTCTGTGGACATTTTCTATCATACATCGATCACGTCTCGAGATTAGCCATGTCGTTATGGCAGCTATCGATGCGTGATTTTCCGTCGGGGGTGCCTCGTTACGATGGCACAGCTCAATGGAGAGAGATATCTACGGTACTGACGCTTATAGGATGAACATTGAACAAGTTAAAAGATAAAATTATGTATATGCGAAAAGATTTGCAGCATAAGTATCACAAATAATCACAATTAAATTTCGGCCTTTTACATCGATCCAGATAACGTTTATAGCGTCACTAGTAGCGATGAATGAGACAGTTCAGTTGATTTATGCCACATTCGTCCCTAATGTTCGGCCCACGTTGTTCAGCCAACGAATGACAACTTCAAACAGACCATACGTCATATCATAATGTCAATCACAATTTAGCTAATAATTTTTTTGTTGTGTTTGTTATCTATCTATGTAGTATAATGTATTAAGTATATCAGTCATCTAGTACCCATAACACAAGCTCTGCTTAGCTTGGGGCTAGATGATGCTGTGTGATTTGTCCAGCATCTTTTTTTTTTATTGTCAGGAGAAGGTTCTTATGAAAGAAAAAACAGTATAGTAGAAGTGGAGTAGTAGCAGAGTAGTAGTAGAGTAGTAGGGTAGAAGTAGAATAGTAGTAGAGTAGAAGTAGAGTAGTAATCAAGTAGTAATTGTAGTTGAGTAGTTGTAGGGAAGTTGTTGATTAGTTGTAGCGTAGAAGTAGAGTAGTAGTTATGTAGAAGTAGGGTAGAAGTAGAGTAGTAGTAGAGTAGAGATAGGGTAGAAGTAGAGTTGTATTAGAATAGTAGTAGTGGTAGAGTAGTAGTTAGAAGATGTGGTAGTAGGTAGTTGATTCTGGGCGGTACAAAGTTCGCCGGAACAGCTAGTGCGTTATAAATCGGACAGATAACATAGTAACGTACTTTTACTACTGTAGTAACGGCAGGCGATCTAATAGTGACAAATAATGGTAGACACTGATAGCCGATTAAGCTGGCCCTCTATGATACTGACGCTTACAGAATAAATAAGTTAGAAGATAAATGAATTGCGAAAGGAACTGCAGCATACTCCAAATCGAATTAATTAAATGAGAAAATTAATATTTATGTAACATCTCATTTGTAAGGTGCTTAATGTTTTCATAGATGTTAATGTTTTTATTGACTAGAAAGAATATTTAGAGTATAAATTAATACTACCATAATTAATTAATAATTTATACCTAAATTAATGACCAAAAATGAGCTATTTACAAATGTTATTAAATTGAATTTATATTAATTATTAAAACGAAGGGTTCCTATCCTGTACCACTAATACTCGTATTTGTAATTATGTTTCATTTTCTCGCCATCACGAGGTTATTAAGATTGTTCTACATACAGCAAATAAATTATTACCTTATCTGAAATCTGTTCACTAGTTTGTTCTGACAAATAATAATTTCATCTAGATGATTTATACAGTGTCAGAAAATGTTTCTTGCTGTACGGAACGCAGTGCCTGGGACATTGTTAGATAGATTAGGCTTCCCAGCACCTATACCATCGTCCCAGCATAGTCGGCTATTCAGATGAAAGAACTGGCTACGCCGTGGGTTGCCTCACGATGTTTTCCTTCACCTATAAAGCGTTATATTTTACACCTATGGATTGAAAGTTACACACCACTCCACCACACCACTAGGCCAACAATCCACATGGAATCCTTAAGGCAACCCTTGTATAAAAACCATTTTTAACGTAAACGCGTAATTTTCATTAAGCATTCTGCCATAGACACATTTGTATGCAAGAGGCAATTCCGCTTTTGGGGTTGAGTACTTTAAAAATGAAAAGCCTTTTACTCTGCGGAATACACTTAAATACGGTATGGGTTCTGCTTGTAAAACATTGAGTAAATTTTGTTTTATGGAGCCCAGAACAGTTTTAAACAACAGACAACTGATTTAATTTCAAACTATTATACATAAATAATACAAATAAATAATGCTGGACATTGCATACCATCAAGCCCAAAAGTAAGCAGAATTGCATAATTATAGTGTTTACAGCCATGATAGTTTTAAAAGTTTAATGCAATTGGTAAAAAAAAACGTAATTAAATTAAAATTAAAAGGCATGGCTAAGAATCTATTTGTGCAAGAGATTAATTAGAACACAAAGCTTTCTAAACCAAACCCTACATCCGTTCCACTTGGCCAATACTGCCCTCTCGTCAAAGAATATCCTCATTATGAACCACGCCGCGTCCGTTCCCTCGCATCGTAACGGAACCCCAAGTACATCCTTTACCGCGCGTACGGAATTGCAGACTAACATTTTCATTTCCACATCCGTTTAATCGGAAGTTAAGCGCCCGCTAATTTTTGGACGGGTTTTCATGTATGCTTTTTTTTAAATAGCCCGTTAATTTTTAACACGGAGTTAATGGAGTAATAATGGAAAACGGGCTAAAATGTTTTTTTCTTATTTTCGTTAGGTTTTTAGTTTACCTCTTGTTGTTGTCGTTTATTTTAGCATGCCTTTAACTCAATTTTAACTGACTTCAACATGTTTATGAAATTAAAAATTTTTAATAATCCCCGAGAGTACGTATTACTTTTACTTTACCTTGATATCTAAGAATGGAGATAATAAGATAAAAAAACACAGTCGTTAATCTTTGTAACCCCCGAATTCCGTCATTTATTAACCGATTCAGAAAATTATTTTTTGGTTTAAATAAATACCCTTTCAGATTGCTCCCTTTTATTTAGACTCCCATCATCAGAACTCGATTCTGATGATGGGAGGGAAATACTTAAAAGGTAAACATATAGATAGAAAATCCTTTATTACACACCTTATAACATACAAGTACAAAATAAAAAAAACTAAAGAAACACTGATAATGTGACAATCGGCGGTCTTATCGCTCTTTATTCTATGCAACATGTGGTTCTATCGATGCAAGATGTACATATATACCGTAATAGTAATTGAAAATATTATATCATACATAATTTATACATACATAGGTACTTGATAAACATACATAAATATAGAGACAACTGTTATATTATATACTAAAATACATATAAATATATACAATGGTGTCAACGAATCAAGCAGTTAGCGACAACAGGACGAATAGTGTTCCTTAACCATAGACTTGAAAATAGGAAGAGATGGAGCACGCCTGATGGATACAGGCAATGCGTTCCACAGGGTAACAGCCTGGACAGTAAAAGATTTGTGGTAGTAAGACGAGTTATGCACAGGTGTCATAAGTTGAAATGTCTCAGAAGACCGAAGAGATCGAGAGTGAGAAAGGTGAAGAAAATTACGGTTAGGGTATACAGATACAATTCAAGGATATCATTGAAGTCGGTTTTTTTTGGTAAAATATTAAGAAATTATTATATGATGTGGCCGAGGTATGTTATTTATATTTATAACGAATAAAGGCAATATAATGGTCAAACTCCGACGGTTCATCGGACGCGGACACCGCGAATCGTCGCTATGGGACAGCGATGCGTAAATATATTATGGGCCGAGTACGGCATACAATGTGGGACGTACGGAGATTTTTTGATGTGGGCCGAACTTCCGTGGGACGAATATGGCATAAACCGT
Source organism: Pasiphila rectangulata (assembly GCA_963082625.1). Taxonomy (NCBI): domain Eukaryota; kingdom Metazoa; phylum Arthropoda; class Insecta; order Lepidoptera; family Geometridae; genus Pasiphila; species Pasiphila rectangulata. The sequence continues at coordinate 10,235,028 of OY720261.1, read as the reverse complement.
CGTCATACGTCGCGTCGCCGTCATAAATGTGTGTTAGTTTTAATATTATACTAGCGACCCCCCCCCGGCTTCGCACGGGTGAAATCATCCTTCATCATTACAGCCGTAAGATATCCACTGCTGGACATAGGCCTGCCTCATTGACTTAAGAGATCCAAGTGCATGAGGGGTTGTTGCCATACCCACCACGCTTGGCAGGCGGGTTGGTGAGCGCAGTTCGGGATGTTCTTACGCGGAAAGACGCTGCTGCTCATCTTCCGGAGATATCCCTTAGCAGATTCCTACTGCATCCGCGGGCAGGAAAGGAGGGGTGACATTCTACTGCCGGCACCCCACGGCACGGGTGCAATGCTGATACTAAATATACTACAGAATATAACATCGCGGACTTTTTTGTAGACCTCTTTAAGGTGTTCAATACTGTAGTACATTGTTTTGATCTATCTCGTAGGGTTTAGCCAGCGTTTGTAATTTGAGCGCAAAAAAATGTGTTTATTTACAACCTCACATTAGAAACCTCCAAAATAATCAACGTTTCTCTAATATATTATGTATGTTTTATGCATATAAAACATCCTCTTGAATCACTCTATCTATTGAAAAAAAACCGCATCAAAATGCGTTGCATAGTTTTAAAGATCTAACTGAGCACACTATATGTGCTTAGTCTGTAGTTTGGACAGACAGACAGCGGGAAACGACTTTGTTTTATACTATGTATTGAGTTATATGTATGTTAGTTTGTAAGGTAAGGAATACCTTACAAACTAACATACATATATACATATACATACATATACGTAGAATAAATATTTATGATCTTTATGATTTACTTTTCTATTAATTATATTTAATTATTAATTATGATTACTTTTCTATTGTTGCCTGATAATAAATATTTTTCATTCTCATTAATTCAATAAGGTGTATGATTTTGATTTGCAGGGCTTTTTGCATACTAAAACTGTACATTCCGATATAAATCACGCGTCAAAGAAAGAATCATTATTCGCTAACTTACGCAACGCAGACGCAAAAGTAACGCAAAAGTAACGCAAAAGTAGAGCTTTTTGTGACAGGTTCATCCGGGGAAGTACTACCACCATACCTATTTCTGCCAACAAGCAGTAATGTCTGCATTGCTGTGTTCCGGTTTGAAGGGCAAGAAGGGGGCCGGTGAAATTACGGGCACATGAGACCTTACAACTCTGTCTCAGGGTGACGGGCGCAATATAATGCAGCGTTGGTCACGTGCTTAGTGAACGTAATCACCGCGGCATTGCAATTGTTATAGGTAGAGGTAACCGCTTAACGTCACATGGGCCTTCGGCTTGTCTCGTCATCTAGTAGTATAAAAAAAACAATCAAACTTTTAAACCATCATGTCCTCCACACGTTGCAAAACTTGCTATATCCCACAAAAAAACCTGCTCCAACAGCGTATCGCTAAAATCGAACAGCCGTCCCGGTGTCCCGTGCTCCGCGCCCGCGACAATACCGTCAAACGAACCTCGCACGTGGCGAGTCTATTTTTATTCTACACACCTGCGGCGAATGAAACCCGGAACGAAGCAATGGCCGGGGCGATAGGTACTAACGTGTTTCATTTTATCCCGTACCTCACCAGTTGAATTGAGGTGAATATAGTGCGGTTCATTTTGGTTCAGAGGTTCATTTTGCAAAAGCCAGAGACAGTGAGTGGGAAGCGTAGAAAAGGTACTGTATGCCAGTCTGTAACCTTCCATACCAGCCTTTCGCACAATTTCGTCCGTTTTCTCGGTGACTTCTTCTACAATAAAGTAAATAACATCCTTACCATCTTAAATTAAAATTGCATCTTAAACGAAAATTACGCGTTTACGTTAATAATGGTTTTTATACAAGGGATGCGTTAAGGATTCCATGTGGATTGCTGGCCTAGTGGTGTGGTGGAGTATAAAAAATATATGGGATATAAATATAAATAAGATAAATATATGTATATGTATATGGGATATATAATTTTTAGGGTTCCGGACCAAAATGGTAAAAAGGAACCCTTATAGAATCACTCTGTCTGTCTGTCTGTCACAAATGGATATCTCGAGAACTACTGATGCTATCGACTTGAAATTTGAAATAGTAAAAGACAACACTTTTTTACTAATATAGCATTATAAGAATATGTTAAAAAATATTCTTATTTTGTTTGCAGGGGGGCGGATGGGGATCTTAAAAATTTTAAGTGAAGTTACTAGGCCGTGTGGGGTATCATATGAAAGGTATTCATTTGCACATTAATATACAGTTTTTAGTTTTCCTTTAAATCGTATAGTTTTTGAGTAATTTACAAAAATGTTGAAAAAAATAGCGTTCCCCCCTTACCTCCGAAGTTTGCAGAGATAAACCTCTGAAACTTTTATTGCTATTCGAAGTGTATGTAAAGATTAGAGGAAATTTATTACGATCTCTCTACATAGCATACTTTTTAAGAAATCGTCGAAAGTGTAAACAATCTACATAAGTTCCACTATCAGACAAGAGATGGCGCTGTCAAGGTTCTCCAACAAATATAAAACAGCCTTTGTCATATATTTTATTGTATGATGGCACGGAACCCTTGGTGCGCGAGTCCGACTCACTCTTGCCCGGTTTTATTTAATTTAAAACTTAGTGTCATCTGAAGTGAGAGATTGAGTGAGAAGATTATATGCCTTATTCTATTAATTTGTATGAGGTCCATGCGGCCGCACTGAATAAAAGTATTTCTTGGGGTTTGATTTTTTTTTAAATTTGAAAACGTTTGAAACACGTTAGACTCATATTTTAAGCGCATTGTTCCGGGTTTTGGTTCTAGGTTCTCGGCAATTATAACGTCACCGTGACTGTACACGTCACCCTAAGTGGCGGTAACCCTAGCAGGCAAACACACAGTCTGACGAGCACTCTCCTGCCGATCGAGTTACAGACGGACAGGCTACACTTTGTGTATGAATAGCGTTGGGTAGTATAAGAATTTCAGTAGTAAAAGTAACAAGCGCAAACATTTATAAGGAAGTGATTTTGCACGCTTGATTGCAAAATATATTTAAAATTTTAACATAAACTAATTTTAGCAACTCCAAATGAGTGATAGTTTTGTGATAGTTTTAGAAAAATACCAGTTAAGCTTTAGCAGAATTTTAACTAAATAACTGCCAAAGGTAAGTCATCATCATCATCATCTCAGCAGTAGAACGTCCACAGCTGGACACAGGCCTCCATCATGGATCTTTGTAGGTACTGACCATGAGGGGTTGTTGCCACACTCACCACGCTTAGCAGGCAGGTTGGCGAGCGCAGTACGGGATGTTGGTGCACGGAAAGATGCTGCTGCCCAGCTCCTTGAGGTATGCTTTGGCAGATTCTTACTGCATCCACGGGAAAGCGGGGGCAGGAGGAATATTCTACTGCCGGCACCTTACAAGCTTATAAAATAATAGTAATACAACATACCTTTGCAAATTCAATTTTGAGTGTACAGCATCCGGAGTAGATGTCGCATCCGTGCAGCGCCTCCTTCGCTCTCGTCGCGGACTCCACACATTCAAACTTGTGGCGATGGGTTAAGGTGCATATTTGTATGGCAACAGATCACAAAATATCATATAAAAAAATAGGTACAGAATAACACATACAATTACAAAAAAACCCTGCGACTAAAATTAGGTGTGAAATTTACTATTTAACACACAAATATTTATAAGAGGTAGGTACTTAATAATTCTGGTGACGGATGTGCTACTATAGGAACAAATATATTTCTAAGGTTATTGATAAAACTGAAGGTAATTTTATTTAACAGGAAAAGCCAAGCCATTAAGCCGACAAAAATAAACATTTAATGCAAATGGAGGTAAAGTAGCCAACATAGAATTCACTTGATTTCAAACTCATTTTCAACTCAAATCAGAATAACCGTATTTCGATACTTTACGGAAATCTATTTAAATATCTGAATGAACAACAAATATTACAACATATCCCAGCGGATTAGCGGTTAGAGTTAGTGGATTCGTTACTAAATATTTGTCGTTCATTATTGATAGAATTTTAAGTAATAAATATTCAAACAGCCTAATTTGCTTTGTAAGATATCCCGTCACATTATTAATAAATTGCCCATGGTAAAATAAAATTAAGGGAATATTAAAATCCCAATGGAACAAACTTACAAAGTTTATCTGAGATTGTAATATCATTCGGAATAAGTTTACAAGGCGAAGGACATCGGTTTTATACAAACTGACTTTTAATAACCCGGGTAAGGGCGTGGTCTGAGTGGGCGCGGTTCTCTTGCTTCGGCATGAGGATGGTTTGTTAGATGGCAGACTCAAACGCATTTTTCATCGGTAGTTATTTTCCCTCCGTGATCGCGGTGTTTTGTCATGCATGCAATTTAATGAAAGTAATTACCTTTATAATCTCGATATTTTTTGTCCAAACGCACATTTAATATACTCAATACTTACTGTCGCATTTTATCCTAAACTCATTAAGGTTTGCGAAAATTGGCATATATCATTGTTATTTTAATATAGGTAGTAAAAGTATAAGTCAATTACGGTTTAGTTAAAGTGAGTTATTGAACTCCTTTTAACTAATGATTATGATAATGAACTAAACCTCCTATGGGGGTCCTGCTTAAGGAAAACTCCGGTGTCCTTTACAATTCACCTGAGACGACAAGTCTTGTAATAGAAAAATAAATTAATAAATAACACTTAGAGAGGTGCCACACGGGCGATGTCTATGCATTGCGTCAAGCGGTGGCGCTCCGTTGTTCGACATATAAATCTGAACGCGATGCGTTGTAATGACGGAGGGCGACGCAGCGCACGCGCAACGCACAAAGAGAAGAGGGAGACGAGGTGGGAAAGGGAGCTGCGTTGAAACGACGGAGCGGCAGCTCACTCACACTAATTTTTACTAGTGTGAGCGAGATAGTGTATGTCTCTCTGTCAGTCGCTGCCGCTCCGTCGTTCCATTTAAATGTGTTTTAATTTTCTTGTACAAATTGACAGTGTCAATAATCTTTTCGTAAACTATTTCTGTAATATCAATCGCAAAACACCGTCTTAAAACAGCATCCCATTAAATAGTAGCAAGATAAAGGTGTAACATTTAATCCCATTCGAAACAGCCTATCAGCTCACATTTGAATTTTAGACGAGATATCCCAAAGTTGGATCGTTGGAGCATTACGATAGTAAAATCAAACTGTTATTACACGAGCGAGTTGCAAAGACGTCGCGATTATTCAAATCGCAGAGTTTCTTTGCTCAATATCATGGATTTGGGGTGCGGCACGACTGTTAGCGAGTATATGACCTCGGTGGCTCAGTTGGTTCAATATCCAACTGAGACGCAGGTTATTGCTTTGATACCCGCCGAAGGACTAATTTTTGCTTTTCTGCAGACATTTGTCTCGTGTTTGGGTGTTTCCTAAGTATTTATTTTTAAAAAAATCATCTAGTTTTCAGCGCACATGCTTAGTTTCGTTTTGGACCAAATGGCGCTGTGCCCAACATTATTTATTATTTCACATTTAAAGTCTTCTATATTGTTACAAATTCTCTCAGCATATGTGATATTTTAGTATAATAACAATTCTAAGAAACGATAAATCTATTATTATAACTCTAAATGCCATGTATTATGTATATCTGTAATCGCACGAAAAAAATATTTTATAAAAGAAAAGCCTAACTCGAAACGTATCATCATTTCACGTTTTGTATTAAATATATTTACGCACAATTATGTCCAAAAAACCAGCATGCTACGGGCTCTAAACCTCGTTTATAGCCAAAAAACGCTACAAGTCTAACATACAAATTATCTTATTAACAGCTATACGCTGATTACGTGTCTCGCGACGGGTTTTTTTGTATTAGATAACATAAAAAAATTGACGTTTGACAGCGGTGATTGCAAGATTTACGCGTGGTGAAAACCTGTCGAGATACGTAATAGCGAGATAAGTAATCAGCCTTCCGCTATCACTCAAGCCGTACACCGCAAAGTACACCAGCTTCGCAGCATAACTTCAAAGTAATTTTAATAAATCTGTTCCCTCCACAAAGGAACAAAAAATAACGAATATGTAATTATAGAATTATGCTACTCGCTGCGAATTCATTATTCTCCTTTCGATATTTCTTTGAGTTCATTAACGAGGTTCTTTATTTAGTTTGCGCGAATGAAAATTACTAAAAATCATCATCATCATTGTCGTGGGGTGCCGGCAGTAGAATGTTACCCCTCCTCTCATGCCCGTGGAGGCAGAGCAAGAGCCTGCTAAGGGATACCTCCGGAAGATGGGCAGCAGCGTCTTCCCGTGTGTCGATATCCCGTACTGCACTGGCCAACCCGCCTGCGAAGCGTGGCAACTACCCCTCATCCATAAGGAAGGCGAAAAACGTCCACTACTGAACAAAGGCCGTATTCAGTAGTGGACGTTTTACGGCTGAAGTGATGTCATGTAGCGTACTGAACACAGCCTGTGTTCAGTAGTGGACGTTTTACGGCTGAAGCGATGTCATGTAGCGTACTGAACACAGCCTGTGTTCAGTAGTGGATGTTTTACGGCTGAAGTGATGTCATGTAGCGTACTGAACACAGCCTGTGTTCAGTAGTGGACGTTTTACGGCTGAAGTGATGTCATGTAGCGTACTGAACACAGCCTGTGTTCAGTAGTGGACGTTTTACGGCTGAAGTGATGTCATGTAGCATACTGAACACGGCCTGTGTTCAGTAGTAGATGTTTTACGGCTGAAGTGATGTCATGTAGCGCACTAAATTACTCATTAATCGTTCGTTTTATTAGTCGTGTAGAATCTTGCTTGCGATTGTCATTAATTTAAGTTTTGCTCTATAAAATGTAAATACATAATTAAGTAAGTAAAATTGTAAGCTGTTTAGAATCAGGGCTGATGATATTGTTAAATGTCTTTTTAGTCTTTTTTAAACTTTAACGATCACAACAAGTTATTACTATATTGGATTATCGGGTATTCGTCGGGATAAAAATAAAGGTAAATACGCCATAAATGTAGGAGAAAAAGCCGCAAAGCTTAAATATGACTGGACCGGCCATGTGTGAGGCTGTGGGCCAAAATAACCACTATGTGGAGCCCTGAGACAGCGAGACGGAGTCGCGGTAGACCACGCAGACGATGGCGAGACGAGCTGGACGGTGCCGAGAAGGACTGGCAAAGAGTGGCGGAAAATCGTGAAGAGTGAAGGGAATCGGGGGAGGCCATTGCCCAAAAATGGGATGATACAGGCTAACAGTAACAGTAACGCGATCATCATCATTTCAGCCGTAAAACGTCCACTACTGAACACAGGCCTCCTCTCATGGATCTCCAAGAGGGGTAGTTGCCATACTCACCACGCTTGGCAGGCGGGTTGTTGAGCGCAGTTCGGGATGTTTTTACACGGAAAGATGCTACTGCCTATCATCCGGAGGTATCCCTTAGCGGGCTCTTACTGCATCCATGGGCATGAGAGGAGGGGCAACATTCTACTGCCGGCACCCCACGGCAAAGTAATGCGATAAATACTCGATAATCTAACATTGTGAAAAATATCTGTTTCTTCTATTGAACTTAAATCTCATTGACTTTGACTTTTAATAAATAAAAATTAAATAAACGATCTTCTATTCTATTCTACTATCGAGCAATCTATATCTTTTTTATACCCGTATTCCCATGGGAACGAGAACTACGCTGGTGAAACTGCGGATTGCGGCCAGTCTGCAATATAATGGATATTGAAATTTCCCATCTGTTTCAGTAATGCAAAGTCACGTGCCCGACTCCAGGCTATGGGCTATATAATGTAGAAAGGGGGTCGACGCACCGCCGACCTTCGGTGAAATATTTGAGTACCCCCGGAGGCGACCTGTTACACTTTGCTATTCAATTTCAATCGGACGTATCTCAATTTCATTCATTTACGAAACTGCCGTAACTTTTGCCTGTAATTCAATAACGCGTAATTCCCTGTAATGTAGAAAATAATTTAATTTAAACAAACCTGTTCGTTAACCGTCCACGGGATAATCTAACATTATTAAGGTTTTAATGATTTGTTATTTTTATACTGCTAAACCACACTTAGGTACATCATTTCCAAGATTTTTCTTTTGTGAAAAACAGAATGTTTAGTTTTAATAATCTTCCAAAGGTTATCTGGGATAAACAGCTTTACTAAGCAATAAGGCGGCACATCGTGCATTTCTGTTGTTTTTTGTTTAAGTTAATTTAAGCTATGTTCTATTTTCTGCACGGTTTTATGCAGTAAAAAGATTTTCGATCTCTATATTGGTTACGCGTTGAGGCAGCCAAATATCCGTTTAGATGGACGTTATCATAATGCTTTATTTCGTAAGACCTTCCTAAACCCCAAAACCTGAAACCGACTGGGGCGCAATTCCATTTAATCTAAAATTCTGAAACTTTCAAAAGTTTATATGTACGTCCACCATTTAACGATACAGTCGTTAAATGCGAGTACGTCAGCGCTTACGTAAACCGTAAAATTACGTAGTATGTGTCGTAAATCTAGTATGAGATGCTGTTTTATGGCGATTAACGTTTAAAGGCCGCTCTACATTCTCACGAGAATCTCGCGAGAACGCGAGAAACATGCGAGAAACGTGAATGTGGAAGCGATTCGCGTATTCTTCTCATCGCTTCCACATTCACGTTTCTCGCATGTTTCTCGCGTTCTCGCGAGATTCTCGTGAGAATGTAGAGCGGCCTTTAGATGTGATGCGATGAACTTATTGTGAACGAAGAAATAAATTAGGACGACGCATTGGCGATATTGGCGTCAGGGATTTAACTTTTTCAGCAATTACGAAACATTTAAAATTTATATTTCATGTTATATACTTCAAACCGGTAGTTGGTTTACACGATTGCAACAAATACTCTATAAAAACAGATATATAAAAATAGATTCTCACTTTATAGGTAAAAGATTATTTATACCTCTAAATTTTCTTTACTATAAACCTTTTTAAAATGGTGGTTGAATTTTACATAATTACCAATAGTTTTTATTTCAAACGAGAATTACTGATTCGGCGCTTTCGACTATTCGTCCGCATTTTACCATTGTTATTTAAACAATTGCATCAAAAAACTGTTTATCAATGCGTCGCCTTTAACATAATAAAACTTGTCAAACAGGGAGAGCTGATAATCTGCAAACGCTGATCAGATTTTCATGAACCTAGGAACTATCTCGATCAAGCATCATCATCATTGTCGGCTCGTATTAAACCACTGCTGGGCCTGCTTTTCTAAACAAACGCCAGATAGTTCTTATCTGGGCCTTTTGCATCCCTGTACAGCAATTATGTCGTCTGTCCATCTGCCTGCCGAGAGGTTTTTCCCGCGGCTTCCTCTTCACATTATTAGAAATCGGTTTTGTAATAGCAATATCTTCTGCCCAGAATAAAAATTATCTAGCTATATTATTAGGGGGTCAAGCCCCCTAATATGCATAGCGCTGCCTGTCTGTCTGTCTATTTTTCTGCCTGTTTGTCTGTCTGTCTGTGTATTTCACGATTACAACCGAACGCGTTGACATGACACTTTTTTTTGTTAGTACCGTCTTAATGAGAGAAGGTGACTGATTGATTTTGGTGACCCTAAGGTCAGAGGTACCGGAGTTATTGTGACCTCAAAAGGTCACCAAAAAAATAAGTCTTCAAATGGCTGAAAACGTCCTAAGACACAAAAATGCAATTTTTGACCTTTGATGACCTTTTGAGGCCTTCGCCCCCTTTTCTGGTACCCCCGTACTAATGCTTGTTTAATCAAAGTATTGCATTCTTAAAATTACTGGCAATATTATAATGGTGCTAATATAATTTTTGAGCTAACGTGAAATAGCAATCTCCCTAATATTATAAAGCCGAAAGTTTGTTTGTAAGGAGGTTTGTTACCTCTTCACGCAAAAACTAGCGTAAGTATCGAGCTGAAATTTTTCAAAACATATAGATGTTGACGAGGATTAACACATAGGCTATTTTTTATCCGGGTACGACTCATGCGAAGCGGCGGGCACAAGGTAGTTACCTATAAAATCGTTAAATAAGTCAGTTTTTCAGATGCGCAATCGAGAACAGAAAATACATAAAAACAAATAAGAATCGCCATTTTTACGTGACAATGCAGCGAGCATTCCGGGCACTCCGCAGCGTGTTCACACACTAATAATTTACAACCAAGCTTTAATTTATATTCACAACGTTTTTACTGATAAATTAATTGGCTAGTAATTTAAAAAATATAGTTGCTATTTTATGTAAGCGCAACTGAAAAACTAATTTATTAAACGATATGTTGGTATTTTTTTTTTTCACCTTTGCACATCTCAACAACTCATTTCGTAAACACATTTATTAGATACGAGTACTTTTACAAATACCATGTAGTTAAGTGTTAAATGCAAATTAATTTAAATTGTTTTGGTTACAGAAAAAAAACAAATTGCTAATATTTATTACTCATCCGCTCGCTAATGTAACATAAATTTAATTTATGTTCACAAAGGCTTTAAATAAACGAAATATTAATCTTATCTAGTTAACTACAAATGTAATAAATGTCTCATTTCTGCCATCAAACGTCCACTGATGAACACAGGCCTCCCTCATGGATCTCCATGAGGGGTAGTTGCCATACTCACCACGCATGGCAGGCGGGTTGGCGAGCGCAGTATGGGATGTTGATACACGGATAGACGCTGCTGTCCATTTTCCAGAGGTATCCCTTAGCAGGCTCTTACTGCATCCATGGACATGAGAGGAGGGGTATCATTCTACTGCCGGCACCCCACGGCGGTGTAAAAATAAGTGTTTAAATAAATGTGTATTCGTATTATTAGCTATTTCACGTCAGAGCATCACAAAAACTCATTTATCACGAGTATTTTTACAAATTGTATGTACATTGTACATGTTAAATCTATAATATATGGGGTTTTAGTTAACAAATGTATTGCATAGACAGATTGTTATTATAACGCTCGCTAAAGTAACAAAGCTTTGGTTATGTTTACAAACGTTGATATATTACTTGTATAGTGAAAAAGAAATATAAATCTACATCTACACTAATAATAATGACGAAAGATTTGATTGTTTGTATGCGTTGAATATATATTTCCAGGACACAGACTCTGCCTAGTGTAGAGACCATTGTTAATTGTATGTACCTAGCTTAGGTTAAGGGGATTTGTGGAACTTTTGTCCAGTTATCCCCTTTGCGTCCCCTTCGAGAGCCGGAAGGGGATTTCTGGACAAAAAGTCCAATATTCCCCTTCGCAGGGGATCGTCGAAGGGGATTTTTGGAATAAGCCAGTTTTTTTATTAAAATAAACATTTTTTTTTTCATTTTACAATAGGCTCCGAAATTACTAAGGCGATTTGTAAATTCTTCCACCATTAGAAAGCTACATTATCCCTGAGTAACATAGGCTATATTTAATTCTCGTATTATCAAGGGAACGGGAACTACGCGGGTGAAACGGAGTGCGGCTATATCTTATAATTTGACTACTTTTTCATGTAAGCGCGTCATAAAAACTCATTTAATAAACACATACATCACGAGTATCTTTCAAATTGCACGAAAGTGTTAAATGTGTTTTGGTTACCAAACGTAAACAAAGACAAATTGCTATCATTCATCCGGTCGCCGAAGTAGTGTGCCGAGTGAATTTAACCCAAGAAAAAATATTTAGACGTTCCGTTTCCTACGTTGAATCATATAATTTATTATTACACCTTCCTGTGCTTTCAAATGCACAATTTACATTCCGACCATTATTCATTGGACATTAAAATGTAATGAAGCCGTTTCAAAACTGTCTTCAAAGTTTGCTGAACTGAATAGAACGGTTGTATGAGAGAATTTAAATATAAAAAGTAATCTTGCAATGTTTCAAAAGAATGATGCATGGTTTAGGAAAAGAGAACGAGCTATTTCAGCGTAGCAGACAAGCAATTTGTTGGGCAAACGCGAAAATTACATTATTTACGACGACAATTTGGATATTTCTGATACAATATGGATATTTCTGCTGAGCATTGATTGAAGCCAGATTTAGGATATTACTCTAATGACTCTAATCGATCACCATAATTGCAGCCGTAGGACGTCCACTACTGGACATAGCCCTCCCTCCATGATGATCCCTCCACGTGATCCATATCACCAACATCATGAGGGGGTTTTTGCCATACTCGTCACGCTTAGCAGGCGGATCGGCACCCGTCAATGGAGACAACTAGCACAGGACCGTGGTGGATGACACTAGAGGACGGTTTTCCCAGCAGTGTGTGAGTTAAAGCAGTGTATGATAATGCTGGGATCGTCAAAGATGCAAATGAGATAGCTACTATAAACGCGACCCTGGCACCTGTTGTTTGCCTTTGGATTCGACGATTTTTATTTATGGGATTTTTACGATTCGTGGATGTAGGGCGAAGCAGAGTGAAACCCGAAAAGTGTTACGGTTTTACTTGTAGCGGAGTTCAAATTTTTTATATTTGTTGTAAGGACTAGCACGAACAAGATCATATCAGTAGAAAAAGGTAAGAAAAGTTAAGGTTAAGATAACCACTTACTGCAAAAAGACAGAGTTGCGGTAGACCACGCAGACGATGGCGGGACGAGCTGGAAGCTGCCAAGACGGTCTGGCAAAGGATGGCGCAAAATCGTAAAGAGTGGAGGGAATGGGGGGAGGCCTATGCCGAAAATTGAGACGAAACAAGCTAACAGTAACTTCAAAAAACAATATTTACAATTTTTGTCAGTTTGTCTGTCAGTCCGTCTGTTTTTACTGAGAGTAAAAACTCTCAATAGATCCAGAATGGATATACTGAGAGTGATCCGGTAATGAGGGTTCTGCGCAAAAAAATAAACACTACGGCAAACCCGCAGGCCGCTGCAAGTTTACTTAATAATAATACAAATCGATTGTTAACAACTATTTTAACTTACACCCATAAACGCCATTTTATTGTTTGTGAACAGTTATGTATGTAACGCTAGTTATGTTTTATTGACGATAAACGCCTCACGAGCTGTTATTAATTTATCGCTGCATGCATCGGTTTTATTACATCTTAATTGATTGATGGGACCTTTTTCACGATACTATCTTGAATTTTTGGAATGTTTATAATTTTTAACAACTTTAATTTCATCGTCAACCAGTAAGTATTGAGAAGAAAAATATTTTCATTTTCACGACTCAAAAGTAAATCACGTCCTTGAATTATTAAATTTCACTACTATATAAATATGTTTTACAACTAAATAATCGGGCAAAAAATGTTCCTAAAACTGCCCCGATTTAAACGGATAGGCCAATACGTTGGCAAAGGAAGGAGCTCTCATTCCGAACTGCGACTATATCGGCCTCTGCAAACCCCCGACCGCCGATATCACAACCAGGATTAAAATGAACTCTGAAAAAGAACACCAGAAAATATGGGAACGCAGACTGGACTGCGGTCCAGTCTGCGTTCAGAGAAAAACAAAATATGTTATGGTCCCAGAGAAAAGCAAAAAGATATCTAATACTTTGCTTTAACAGGACAGGGGCCACAGACATTGTACTAAGTCGCGCGTGTCTTGAAGATGAAGTGACAGTGGAGAACGTGCTACCGTACTGTAGTGCCACAAAGGATCGCATCAAAAACGGGACTACAGGAGCTCTTGGAGTCATGCCCACATGCTCATGCACATATAAAATAATAATTTGAGGCCCTAAGATTTCCCATAGATTGGAGAGTTGCGACAAGGTAGAACTATTTAATTTATCTTAATATGGTTACTCTATGATTTTGCGTTACTTGCCAAACATTTTAAACCGTATCCTTCATGATTACAAAACCGCTCCGCTTATGAAATCGCTCGCACTCATAACACGCCGAAACGAAAGAGAAAATATACACCTTGATTTTTACGACTTCACGCGAGTGGTTCCTGACATAACGTTGTGTTAAATGGGCGTGCTGGTAAATGTATCTACTGCGAGAATATTTTCATTTCATGATGGCATTTGATTTGTTAAACCGTGGGGTGCCGGCAGTTGAATGTTGCCTGCTATGAGAGGCAACATTATACAGCCGGCACCCCACGGCAACATTAACAAATATTATGTTTAATGATTAGGTAGGCCCTGGGGTGCCTGTAGTAGAATGTTACCCCCCCTCTCATGCCCGCGGATGCAGTAAGAGCCTGCTAAGGGATACCTCCGGAAGATGGGCAGCAGCGTCTTTCCGTGTATCAATATCCCGTACTGCGCTCGCCAACACGCCTGCCAAGCGTGGTGAGTATGGCAACTACATACTTCTCATGGAGATCCATGAGGGAGCCCTGTGTTCAGTAGTGGACGCGTTACGGCTGAAATAATGAATGATTAGGTTAATCTAATTTTGTTTTCTATTGCAAAGGATATTCAACCATCGCCTGGACGCCGTTCTTCTTGAAGACCACGATCCTCTGCACCTGGCCGTGTGGATTGCTGATCGTGTGTATGACGTCCTGCAACAAACAAACATACTGTTAGACAACTGGCACAACTAGGTTTTCAAGTAAAACATTTTAGCAAAATGATATTAAATTTTAAACGGTTTTCGTCTCGCGGCCCTCGGAGGTGCTCATTAAGAAGGGCCTCTAAATGGTCTACGTAACATCAGCAAGATGATAATTAGTAAGTTAGGTACGTAGTGAATAAGATAAGAGTAAAAACACTAGAAATTTACCACGTAATTAATACCTTTGATTATTCCCGACGTGCCGACTGTGTTACAGCAACCGTGGTTCCGGGTAAATTATGTTTTTGATTCCCGTGTAAAATACATTTGATTTATCGCGAAAGTTTAGGAGAAAATAAAACAATATGCCCCCTCAAAGACCAACCCTTTCCTTTTCTTATTAGTATGTTTGTGTTGGTTTACTATTTATACTCTCTTAATTTAGACCACAAATCTTCAATATTCATAAAGTAATTCTCAAATGCAACATCAGACGCATTGGAACACTTCAAAACCGGCTGATTAGCTTAAAAGCAAATAATCCCCGGCCGTACACTGTCGGCCATAATAACATGCAAACGACTCAGACTCAAACGGCTTCAGAATTCCAAATCACCTGCATTCACTACCGGGAATCAAGGATTTATAATATACAGAGTGCAGTTGATGACAAATGAATACCACTTTATGAGAAATCGGCACAACATTTTTATTCAACTTCTAACGGGAGTAATTTGCAAAGTAGGTATATAATAAACAATTAAACAGTTAGTTGGTACCCTCTAATTAATATTAAAGTAGAGTTTTTTGTAAGTTTATGTATATGTTCCTACTAGGACTATATACAAATTAATGTTTGTTACCTGCGTTAAATTTATTACTACCACCCTTACTATCCCACTGTTTTCATTTCTATCAAATAGCTAACTATACTCTTAAATTCTTACAAAACAAATAAATAGCTGGCGCCACCGCAGACTTACACTAACCTACATGAAATAAGCCAGCTTAGCCGAGGCTCTAGTAATTTAGTCCCGCGCCGCACGTGCAATTTCGCGAGCCACTTGTTGAAATTGAAAACACGATCCGTGCTCCCGAAGTGTACGCGCGTTACAGGGTTGACGCAACACATCGACGCATAGAAAAAATATATGTAAATTTCTATAAGAATAATTTTATCTCCTTCTAAGTACACATATAAGGCAAGGTCGCAGAAAACTGAGGTAAAGCCTCTAAAAAAATATTATACAATACCAAACCTTTTAAAAAATATACTGTGATTACATCACGTCAATGCATAATGCCAATCGATGGTGGATTGAGCTAAGTTATGACTTAAAAAATGATTTGAATGACATTATCTGTCTACGTAAAGCTGTGAGAGCAGATTCTGTAAGTTTTGCTTGAGAATATACTCCATATTACAACAAGCCGGATTTAGACCCGCTCTATTGGGCCAACATTTACATGAAACTCCAAACGTTCCTGATATTCTACGTAATCAAGCCAATCGTTAATACTGAAACCCCACGCTCGTCTCCGTGGGGTGCCGGCAGTAGAATGTTACCCCTCCTCTCATGCCCGTGGATGCAGTAAGAGCCTGCTAAGGGATACTTTCGGAAGATGGGCAGCAGCGTCTTTCCGTGTATCAACATCGCAAACTGCGCTCGCCAACCCGCCTGCCAAGCGTGGTGAGTATGGCAACTACCCCTCATGGAGATCCATGAAGAAGGCCTGTGTTCAGTAGTGGACGTTTTACGGCTGGAATGATGATGATAATTGAATCCTTTTAAAAAACATCTAAAGTGTACGTGTCACGAAAATCATCACAACAAAGAAAAAAAACAGCATCTAATACTCAACATAAGTCATATTAAGTTTAATTTAATTCGATCTCATTCACCGCACGTCTCCGAGTAGGGTTGTCAGTTGCCACCCGGAAGCATTTCAAGTACATACCGGACCGAACCGCAATTCAGATCATGTACTTCAAGATCCCTACTTAAAGCAGACAGCTGGGTTAGAAAACTCTTCTAGTCGTAGGACGTTCGCTGCTAGACAAAAGCCTCCCACATAGATCGCTAAGTACTGTTACATAAGGGTTCCTGTTTAGCATTTTGGTCCGGAACCCTAAATACCGGGACTTCGATAAAAAAAAATTAAAAGAAAAATACCTTACTTTCTACCCAAGCAACTATGCAGATGTGTCCTTACTACTATTTTTTGTACATTTATCAACACAATAACAAAGAAAAATAATAAAAAGCTCAAAACACCATCTAATATATTATAATTAAGTTAGCATTCGTGCGATCACATTCGCCGCACGTTTCCGAGTAGGGTTGTCACCCGCAAGCATTTCAAGTGGATACTGGACCGAACCGCAATTCTGATCAAGTATTTCAAGATTCCTACTTAAAGCAGACAGGTTAGAAAACGTGATCCTTAAGTTGCTTCTGATGTTAAATACCAATAGAGCTACCAACATTTACTTGTGGAGTCAGTGGATATATAAATAAAGCTTGACATTATACAGAAATAAATACATTTCATTAGTAAAAAACAAGTAATTAGGGAAAGATAAATACATATTTCTAAGTATTCTATCAAACATTTGGTACTCCAAATCTTAATAGAATACATAAAAATATAAATATAATTTAAAGTAGAAAGCTCGTTACTGGAAAATAACTTTATTTTTCGCTTGTTGTTTTTGTTAGTTCTGATGTTTTATCATCAGAGAAAACCGTGACTTCTATTGTGAAATAATGCTGAACATAGCACATATGTAGATACATTACATTTGGTTGGTAATCTTTGTTAGCACCTCTATCAACTTTAGAAAGTATCCCCACAACATAGTCTACCATATTCAGAGGAAATAACATTTCTGGTCAATACATCAACTTAACCATGAGTGAACTGACGGTGAGTCTTTTAGGTAATACCTCTAGTTATATTATAAAGTAAAAAGTCACAAAAACGGGTGCCAACCCTAGTCTGTCGTTTCTATAATAACATTTGCATCCGACATAATAAAAGTTCCTCTTTTTCCTCACGTCGATTGTACCCGGTGTTCCGATTAAATTGCAATGCATTGTACTCTTAAATTTTTATCCGCATTGTTTCGCTGGAATAAAAATGCTATAATCAAAGCTTTGGAGCGAAATGTTCAATGTTTTTATGGTACATGAACATATTCCACACACTATTCTCGTTTAGATATTCAAGATATGATTTTCTAATGGAGCTTATGAGTATATGTTTTGTAGATTTTGAGTTATGAAGGAGTTAAAAGTGCCTTAAAAATGGTTCGTGTAACACACACACGGCTTTTTCTTCCACCCGATCGATTTGCGCAAAATGGTTCGTGTAACACACGGCTTTGTCTTCCACCCGATCGATTTGCGCAAAATGGTTCGTGTAACACACGGCTTTGTCTTCCACCCAATCGATTTGCTTAAAATGGTTCGTGTAACACACCCAATCGATTTGCTCAAACTTGGCTGGTGTCAAAATAAGTTAATGATAAATTCCATATTTCCCCTAAACTCTACTACGCAAAAAAAATTCAGTTTAATTTAGATTAATTTAGTGTGTAGGATTTAAGGTAGATACAATTATTTTAATTCATTTAATTAAGTTTCGATTTAACTTACAGTATTTATATGTTTATCCGGGTCATCATGCAAGTTTATTTTATTTCCCGCCATACGATAGAGCTGAAATTTTGCATACATGTGAGTTAAGCTTCTAGTTCATAGTAAATATCTAGTAAATAGGCCAAATGTAAATGGCTTCGCATCTGGCGTCGTTATATTGAGATCTGTTCAGTTAGAACTTATCTATTCCCCTTCGGCGTCGAAGCGTTAACTGTTCAATCAGAAGTTCTACTTAAGCGGTAGATTAAACGGCATTACCAAAATAATAATAAATAATGCTAGTCTTCGTAAAAACCACCATCTGACTCCAATAATGCTCCTCAAATTGGGTGGTTCCGAAAATGTGCAAAACATTAAAAGTTGTAATAGATGTGAGGTGATTGAGGATGTGTTACACATTTTAATGGAATGCGCCTGGGGCGAAGACTTAAGACGCCGATTGTTTGAGCCTGGTCACATCCTGTGGCAGGTCGGAGGTTGCAACAGCATACTTTCCGAACCAATGTCGCTGGATGCCAAGGGACTTATGAAAATATACCGTGCAGCTCTTAAAGAAAAATTTTCAAATGAAATTGTAAATTAAAACGTTATCTACATTAAATATAGTCTATAAGGGTGTCATGTAACCAAAACCCTGTATAAATAATAAATGATTAAAAAAAAAAAAAAACATTAAAAGCCATATATTTTAATAACACTTAATATTTTGTTGGCGGCCGCCTAATAAGCTAATGTCTTTCCATCTCGGTTCTGACATAAGCAGTGTTTTCTGATGGTTATAAAAAAAACCTAATAACCTACTGTCCTTCCGTCTCGATTCTGCCACTGGAAGATAGATAGATAGATAGATAAACTCTTTATTGTGTAAATCATACAGAAAATAAAAACAAAAATAACTGAAATTAACTTAAACTACAAAAACAACAGAAATACACAATGGGCGGTCTTATCGCTTAGAGCGATTTCTTCCAGACACCCTTTGGAAGGTTTATAATCTTTCGATAATATTCGGGATAATAAGTTTTATGATTCGTTATTATTACGACACATGTGTATAACGTTGAAAATTATGGAAATTATATATTAGGTCAAAAATTGTATGCGTCAGGAGCACTAAGATGAACATTATCTTATTGCAAATTATATTTATGGGACCATAATATTATGGATGGTGATGTTTCGGAGACACTTGTCATTGATTGTGATTTTCGGACAATCGTTTTTCGGAGACAAAATGGGCACCCTATTTAAGTACTTACATGGTTTAAGATCTATTTCAATATTTCTCTTAAAGATTACAAAAAACACTTGAGATTTTAAACATAACAGTAATAGTAGTTTTAGTTTGTATAACGAGCATTTCTAGTGTACAATTTCGTTGGCAATTGAAACTGATAGAATACAATAAAAATAGTACGTTCTTTTACACCTTTTTACATATTAAGCATTTATATTTATAATTTAGTATGAATTGTTTAATTCGGCTTTAAAATTGATGAAAATTTTTTGCATCTTTAATCTTATTAGGTAATTTGTTATATAATTGTAGGTATTCCATCATGATTAGCTTAGTTTGGCCCTAGATGGCGTTGTGTGTGGTGTCCAGCATTATCAATTATTTAAGGTACTCGGTACACAAAGTTTTGACGTTAGCGCATAAACGGGGCGTCTAGTTGTTCTCTCCATCTCCACGGTACTTAATGTTTGACCTGAAACGAGTCACACATACCATTTCGCCTTAAGTTCGCTTCAAGTTGCAACGTCTCAAAGGATGCGCTGTCTATTATGCTGAATTCGCCAGGAAACTAGTAAATTTGTTAGCGCTGCGTTTGGCAGCGAGTTTATTCTCTTACCTAAGTTTATTGGGTATTAATTTATCAGCATTCATTGAGGTATACATTTAAGATTTGTGAAGTAGAAATTATACGAACGTATTTGTATAACATGGAGTTAATACGTACGAAATTTAACACGTCTTATACGTAGACGGTCTACGAGATGTCTTATTTTCGTAGAGGATCTACGACTTGACTCAATTTCGTAGAAGGTCTACGAAATATATTTTCTGTACTATTTTCGTAGATTCAATAATTTATTGTAGTTTTTATGTAACCGTAGCTTGAGCTGTTTATTTTTTTTATAGCACTTTTTTTTCCTGTATCGTTTCGAAACGTCGGGATAATAATAAAAAAGGTACACGTTAAAATCCCGTATTTTAAAAACTAATAATATGAGCAGTAGTTTCCTTTTTAAGTAATATGCTTATCAATGTTTTTTTTTCAAAGATGAATATAATAAAGTATTTTGTATTGTATCGTACAAGAGACACGATCCTACCTAAAGGCAGACCACCAACCCGATGGTCTTATGACATCATTATTATTAGTTCTGTTGGGAGTCAGTGGGCAATAATCGCAAAGGACCGTAAACAATGGCGCGTCAAAAAGCAGGCCCAACAGTAAGTGCAATCAGGCTGAAAATATCATGATTACGATTAATAAATACATGAGATTTTGGAATATCCCGATTTAATTCTACTTTTGAGGAACATTTCTTATACGAAAAAGTTTAATTGATAAACAACGCCCAAATTAATTAAGCATTACGGAACTTCATGCCGTGGGATGCTGGCATCAAAATGTTTTGAGCATTGGAGGTCATCCGATGCAGTAAGAATCTGCCAAGGGATACCTCCGGAAGATGGACAGCAGCGTCTCTCCTCTTATCAAGATCCTGTACTGCGCTCACCTACGCGCCTGCCAAAAGAAGTGAGTATGACAACAACCCGTACAGTACCTAGTGATTAATGTGGGAGGCCTTTCTCCAGCAGTGGACGTCCTACGCCTGAGAGAGAGAGAGAGAGAGAGAGAGAGCGCGAAAAATTCTTTCAATTTCAAACGCAATAAAACTGTGTACCAGTTAATCCACTTCCTAGAAAACAGAGGTCAAACGGAGGCATTCCCGAAGAAATGCCCGAAACAAAACGGACCGAACCAAAATAAAGCCTTGCACAGACCGTTAAATAATTCCGGGCGCGGAGAATCACCCCGAAACGAGTCGAAATGGTATATTAATTATTCCTCGCCCTTTGTACGGCGGGGATGGGCATTACCGCGTCAAGAATTGAAAGAAAGTGTGAGAATTATTAACATTAATTATTAACAGCGCCACCAGCGCCGCGCGCGAGTGGGACACCCACTGCACGCGCGACTGCAACGCACAACACACAGGTTCCACAGATAAATAATAAACAATGCTGGAAATTTCACACAGCACCATCTAAACCCAAAATAAGCAGAAGTCGTGTAGAAAACCAGATGATTGTTAGATTATATACGTTTTTTTACAATTTAACATAGATAAAACCCATGGGTTAAGATTTAAATCGTTAGATACGTCCGCCGTAATAAGTCCGCGCCGCTTTTTTTACACACGAAATGAACACAAACGAAGCTCGCTCATTTGGAATCAGTGTATTTCTAAACACAGTGTTAGCCGGACGTAGTTTGTGCAATTTTTTTCACAAAAAATTGTGCAATATGATTGCAAATTGCACAGCACCAATAAGCGTGCGTCGGCATTTTGTTAACAAACATTATAAAGACAGTGCACAGCTTTTGTGTCAGGGCACATCTAACTATTTAAATCTTTGCCCATGGGTGTTTTCCTGTATAGTGGTGTGTGTAGTGTCCAACATCATTTATTAATAATATCTACATATAACAATTTCTGAGATGCAACAAATTTAATGGTGGACCTTACTGAATACAACTATCAACTTTTAAAAGCTCATAAACTCTGTTAATAAACCCGCTCGACCCTAAAATAATAGGATTTAGTGGATTTTTATGTTATTTATATAGTTTCCGGGACACGTCCGTTAGGAGTGACCATTCTTTACGATATATGGACAGAAAACTATCGTACAACGCATTAAGAGAACATACACATATATGTACATATACATTACTTCGTCACCTTAAATGCCAAATGCACACCCGCGTGTAAATAACTGTACCATTATGGCGGAGGTAATAAGTTTACGTTCAAAGAATCATGACCACGCTCCATACATGCGATGACCTGTCATTCAAATTTTTTTTCAGATGATGTATAGTGACGTGAATAGTATCAAACTATTTATTAAGTCTTAAATTAAGCACTGTGAAAACGTGGCTCGATAACGTGGTGACGAAGGACACTACATAAAACGGAACGGTACTTCAATGCATTTGTAATGGCTGCGTTCTATTAAATATAACGCTATAAATAGTAATACTTTTAAAATTATATTTTTTTTTCACATTACTAATTCTGATTTAAGTTAACAAAAAACAGCAAAAGAAACCTATTTATTGAGCTAAATAACATCACTATACACGACATCTTCTGTCAAAATGTTTGACAGGTGATTTTTTTCATGATTTTTTAACACGTGCTTAACGGTGAAGGAAACATCGTGAGGAAACCCGCGGCTTAATTAGCTTCAGACGTATTGACATGTTCTTTCCTCTGACTAACAGCTGACTAAGCTGAGAGGATGGTATAGGTGCTGGGCAAGCCTAATCTAACAATGTCCCAGGCACTGCAGCGTCCCGTACAGCACGATTACCAGTTGCTGACGTTGTATAAATCATCTATAATAGAAGCAAAGGCCTATGTATATATGTATTAAGGTTACGCTGGCCTCTGTTCGCTGCGTTATACCAATGTTATGATTTATATGAAGATGATATTTATAAATTAGAACTCGTTCTTTGTTCAGCAGTGAACGTGGAAAGCAGTCCTACCGCTGATTATGAAACAAACACCCACAAAACAAAAAAAAATATATTCATTCTTCCTGAAAAATCCCTAGTCCTTTGTTTTGCCAAACCTGTGGCTACCGCGCGGGTATTCCGCGGGATTTTCAGGATCCACCGGGATAATGCAATTTGACAGCGGGATAATTCCCGAGAGGGGTCCAACCTCATCCTCGGAAAGTGTGGCGTCCGCAACTCTCAATCTACGGTGTAATTGAGATAATTATTCATCATCAACATCATCATTTCAGCTTTTAAAAGTCCACTACTAAACACAGGCCTCTCATGGATCTCCATGAGGGGTGGTTGCCATACATATTTTTCTACTCAGTCTCAAAGAACCGGGAATGACTGGAGCGTACGGGCCTAGGCCAAGTGCGCTTCAGTGAGGTGAACTTCAATATTAAGTTCGTTTTGTAAAAACTTTCTAACAATTCTACAAGTATTCAACAGCACTGCTTTTTGAAGCAGGATGAAGGTATGTTTCGGTATATCTAAATATTGTAGTGATTGGAAGAGTTGCATTGGGATGACACCAGTGGTTGATATAACTATTGGGACTATGTTTACCTTTTGCAGACGCTATATGCGAGTAATCTCATTTTTAAGGTCAATGTATTTGGATAGTTTCTCTGCAGGTTGTGAGTGGTGGGGACGTCAACGGGAATGAGAAGTGCGGTTTTATTTAACTTATCTACACGGGTTATGTCGGGTCTATTGAAATGAGTTGTTTTATCTGTCAGAATGGCTCTATCAAAGTAGAGTTTGTAAGAGGAGTTTTCTATCACAGTTTTGGGGGTGTATTTATAATATGGTGTAGGTTTCAAATTAGTGTCTACAAGCTGTTTTTGTATTTAATGTGTAAACCCACACTATGGTATCATTTATAGAAATATAAAATGCAATCAAAATTTTGTATCCGACGGGACTCGAACCCGTAACGTTCAGACGAACATCTTTAACGCAGGCTGCCTTTACCATTCGGCTACGGAGCAATTAACCGACGGGTCGAAAATCTTGACTGCTTTTATCAGTTTCGAACCGAGTGGCGACATCTAGCATCTAGGCAGCCTGCGTTAAAGGCGTAGTGGACGTTTTACGGATGAAATGATGATAATGATACTAGGAAAATAGTGCCGTGGGATGCCGGAAGCCAAGCGTAGTGAGTATGGCAACAACCTCCTCATGATCTTGGAGATTCATGAGGGAGGCCTATGTCCACCAGTGGACATGGACAGCAGTCCTACGGCTGAGATATACAACTGGAAAATAGTGCCTTGGGGTGGCTGTAGAATGTTGCCCCTCCTCTCTTGCCCGTAGATGGTCACAATCTGCCAAGGGATGCCTCCGTAAGATAGGCAGCAGCGTCTCTCCGTGTATCGACTTCCCGTACTGCGCTCACCAACCCGCCTGCCAAGCGTGGTGAGTATGGCAACAGCCACCTCATGATCAGTACTTGGAGATTAATGAGGGAGTACTATTATCCAGCGGCTGCAATTTACACCTTTGACAGAGGATGGTGGGAGTCTGCGAAGGATCTAGATGGTTGGAGGACGTTGGGGGAAACCTTTGCACAGCAGTAGGATGACATGGGTTAGCAAAAACATAAGTGTTCTAAAATGATCAAGTAGGTACTAACTTCTGCACAAGGCACTTACTAACTTCACTCTCGTGATATCCAGCTTTACAGTATTTTACGGGGAGAAATAACAAATTACATATTCTGAGAACCGTTTTCCGACTCATATCCTCGCTCAGAACTATTTACATTTGAATATCAGGCACATCACTAGCGAAAATATAAAATGCGGATAAAATCGAGATCAAACCAAACAGCGCGCGGCATTCCGCTAATGTGGTAGCGATCGCAGAAAAATAAACATTTTACGATTAAGGAAAACAGAAAAATAAAATGTACTGATAAACAAATGAAGATAAAAACACGGTGGAACCAATAGTAAATATGTAAAGTATGCCAAAAGTATATTTTTAGGTTTAGATTGAAAAAAAAAGAATCAAATAATATCGTAAAGAAAAAAAAAAAAAGTATGGGTCCTGAAATGGAACTCCTCGTTCGTTAACAACTAAACCAGATTTCTTATCCATCAATGATGTTAATAATTTATACATACGGTGACACGCCAGTAAGGAAAAGCAACGAACAGAAGAACCACACATTATGTCGTTGTAACCAGGTTTTAACAATTTTGTTTTGGTCTTATTATCCGTTCGACCGGGCTGTAGCAGATTCCATCCCAATTAGTCTTAAGCCGTCTCAATAGTAAAACAAGCTTTAACAAATGCAGTAAATAAAATACGCTACACTTTTGAATTCATGCGCTTCCGGTTACAATAACACTATCCCCAGAACCGAAATCATCATACAAACTAAGCACTAAAGCGGGCCGTAACATAACGAGACATTAATTTAGAATGCAACGCCGTGGCCAAAACACAATGTTAATTTCAATTCGCATTCATTTGTTGTGCCAACGACGTCGGCTCTACCAACGCTACAGGTTACGGTGCATGCCAACTCGGTGGACTGTTAAATATTATTATGCAAGATATTATTGTTCTATGTATCTTTAATATTTGTGTATAGTTTTTGAATTTTATTTGTAAATTACTTATCATCATATGTATATATTTTCGCACCACCACAAAACTCTGCACTACACAAAGGCTAGCTGGAAGAAAATGCTAACTAGCATTAAGTTCGCCTATGAACATGTTTTTGTGAAATAATGAATTTTCTTATCGTATCTTATCTTATTGTTATAAGTATTTATTTTGAAAATCAAGCGGATCTCGTATCTTTTTATAAGGAATGGGCCCTTGTTGCAGAAAACCACGAAAAGATAAGGCAGGCTTTTGGCAAAACACAATAGGCTCTGGGACATGGTTGTACTTTTGTAAATGGGACGGAAGCCCAATAAACAATGATGTTTAAGTATAATGAAATTAAAATTATAGAAAAAACAAAATTTTGATGTTACCCGTAAGGTAACATCAAAATTTCGTCTTATCCCTCTTATGTATACAATCAAATCCAATTCACTTGAAAACGCTAATGTAACAGTGAGTTTTTACGGGTTGTGCATGCAGGATGCGGTTAACTGTATACACGTTCAACTTGACCGTATAATGACTGTTTACTAACTCATTGTTTGGTCCAATTATCATTTTATCTATAGGACTGCTGTCTGTGCAATTATCATTTTATCTATAGGACTGCTGTCTGTGCAATTATCATTTTATCCGCGTCAATTGCTGGACATAGAAGTAGTCCTCCCTGTACTTAAATGAACTACATGGATCTTCAAAATCATAAGGATGTTGTTGCCGATACACGCGATTCGGTACCCCACGGCTAGGTCCTGTTTAATACGTACTTTCGAGTAATTTTTCCCATTCTCCTACTGAAAACAATCAATAATACCGAACATTCAAAAATATCGGAATTGGTTCAGCTGTTTTTACAGTTTATGTGACATATTCAATTTCATTTGTTTTGCCAACGGTACCTACTGTTCCACAGGTTAGCGTGGGTGCCAAAATTAGTTCCGTCCTCCAAGCTAGGCATTCCAGTTGTTTTTATACAATCAATCGGTACGAGAAAACATCAACAAGTGCAGTTCATCCGGTCAAATGACATTTTGCTAAAAATCTTGCATTGACGGATGTTTAACTTTATTTTTATTATTATTATTTAGCCTCCACTGTCCCACTGCAGGGCAAAGGCCTCAATGTTTAACTTAAAAGTGAAAAATGGTTACGCCCCTAAGGCACCGTTTGGTCTAATAGCTGACTGACACGCAGGAGGCAGCGGGTTCAATTCCCGCCAAGGGACAAAGTTTTGTAATGTTTCTACAGATGTTTGTCCCAGGTCTGGGTATTTTTATATGTACGATAAAGATGTAGTAACAAGAAAATAATTAAGTATTCTATAAATCAGCTGGTACCCTGATTGATATGATACGAGCTCTGCTTACTTTACGGCTAAATGGTGCAGTGTGTACAATGTCAAGCATTATTTATTATTTAACTGAGCCGATTTTTCAATTATCTGTGTCTTCAGATCTAAACGTAGCATCATACAATAAAAATAATAAATTTTTCAATGCTATGTTAACGATAACTTAGGTAACTATTTGTGGATTTTCCGTGACTACGTTAACACTAAACATGTGAGAACGAGACCTATTTATATAATGCCATTGTTGTTAGAAAGAGACCGACAATACATTTTTAAAACGCTATTCTGCACGGAAGACAATAACTCCAAGGAGGTACCATCTAGCAAGAAAACTATACTATTTGAGGGTGTTCTTCAGTTGTTCAACAAATAGCGAAACGAACTAAAGGAGTGTTAAAATAAAAAGGTATTTAAAAATAAACTTAAAAAGCATGTATCATTGTAATTATACCTCTATTACCCAATCTAATGTATAAAATGAAGTGCTAAATTGAATTTGAATTTAAATTTTATTTTATGTATCACATTGATAGCTCTAGAATAATATAAATAATTGAATCCTGTAAAATTAATTATTATCTATATCTCATTTTAAGCGAACTATTGTGTTCTTATCAGAAATAAAAGATCTTAAACCTTATCTAGGCTGCTCCAAGGAGGTTTGCATGCATCGAGGTTCGCGTTATTTTATCATTGTTTTGCGATAATGAAAATAAAAGCAGTTAAAAATAGAGCGTTCAACGAATTTCAACAAAAGTGAAGTGCGTTTTTTGACAGAGTAGCAAAATAACGCACTATTAGAAAATAATTCATACCAAACAAAACCTAAATCGCCGAAATGACCGTTAAAAATAAGCAATGAAAAAAGCGTGAAATCTTTTTATTTTCACAGTTAAAGTCAAAGAGGAGCAAATTCAATTTATTTCCCTGTATGTCTATTGAAAAATTCTGAATTTCGCTATAATGAATAAAATGCTGTGATCTGAAGATTGAAAATCGACCGTCATTGTCCAACTTTTGCAAAAAATATTTACTTTAAAAAAACCACAAACATCCCAAATATAATAACAAAAGAAAATAATCACAATAGTGTAGCCATACTGATTGTCAAACAAAATCTAACGTTATTCGAATTTTAAAACAACGCATTCAATTCCAAGGAAAAACAATATTCAAATTCAGAATTCGTACTAATTTTTGAACACAGAACGCCAGCGCTAATCCATGTAAACCTAATTGTGTGACAGATGGCGACGGCACGCGCGAAATAACGGAAAATAATGCCGTGTTTACACTGAATAGTTCAGCAGCACGCAATCTTTTAGCAATATTATTGCTGTGGTCGCCAATTTCTACATATTTATCCATCATAACTTTTTTTCATCATTTCAGCCGTAAAACGTCCCGTACTGAACACAGGCCTCCCTCATGGGTCTCCATGAGGGGTAGTTGCCATACTCACCACGCTTGGCAGGCGGGTTGGTGAGCGTAATAGATTAGTAATTTCTGATAAAGAAATTAGATGGAAATGAAAATAGAAATTAAGAGTTTTATAAGTAAACTTACGTTACAAATAAACTTTAATCCCTAATTATCTAATATTTATAGATTTTATGTAAATTAAGAATGTTTCTGATAAGCCTTATTTTGTTGCAAGAGATTGACATTTTGTTAGCAAACATACGAGACTTGGTTCCTCCACAATGTAACAGATGTCGCTTGTTTTGATATTATATGAACCACTGTAAGGAAACTTAAACATTTCGTTATTGTTTAAAATATATAGCTTGATAATCTCTTCATTAGATAATTTATAAATCAATAATTGAATTTAGAAGTGTCTCCATTGTGTTAAATCTAGCTTTAAAAATACTTTTGTACCTCGTGTGTTCACTTTGGATCACATATTGTTAAATATTGGCTTGAAATTAAGAATATTTATATTTTTATGAATAAGAATGATCTTAGAATAAGTTTCAACATAAGTCTAGTATATAATATTATTTTAAAAATAGTTATAAGCTAATTGTATTTTCTGTTCTTGGTTGGTCTGTTTCTGACTTGGTAGATATAAGCAGTAAATACTTATTTATTTAGGAAACTCTAGGAATATACTTAGGGATTAATACTAAATCTGACAAGCGCAATATGGGATGTTGATACACGGAAAAACGCTGCTGCCCATCTTCCGGAGGTATCCCTTAGCATCCTTAGCATTGTCCATGGATGCAGCTCTTACTGCATCCATGGGCATGAGAGGAAGGGTAACATTCTACTGCCGGCACCCCACGGCAATTTAAATATTTATCCATTTGTTTGTTATTGTTTTTGTTTCTTGTGCATTGATGAAGTGTTAATTCATTATAATATAATAACATAAACACGGGAATTTATCGCGTAATACCTTTTGATTATTCCCGACGTTTCGACTGTGTTTCAACAATCGTGGTCCCGGGTTGACTGGAGATTTCATTGGAGTGTCCATCAAGAAAGCGATGGTAATTTTGCAACTACCCTCACTTTGTCTTCAGAACTCGGTAAGGCCGCGTTGTCGTGAGGCAATCGAAATCAAAAAACACCCGAATTTCAACCGTGAAGATGGATTCAGGCTCCCGATATCTTGGAATCCAGTGATAAGTAGGTGTAGTGTGCGTCGTGAGTTAACATTGCATAGTGAAGATACTGTTAGTGTTGTGTGCCGCAATGTAAACGCGGCCTTACCGAGTTCTGAAGACAAAGTGAGGGTAGTTGCAAAATTACCATCGCTTTCTTGATGGACACTCCAATGAAATCTCCAGTCAACCCGGGACCACGATTGTTGAAACACAGTCGAAACGTCGGGAATAATCAAAAGGTATTACGCGATAAATTCCCGTGTTTATGTTATTATATTATAATGAAGTGTTAATTCGTTAATTAATTCTTTGCAATAATTATTTATTATATAATATCAGGTTAATTAGAGGAGACACAGCTTGGGATAGAATCTGCTCTAGCTCCTTCAAACATAATTATTAAACTAGTGGCTACCCTCTGCTGGGTTGCGCATGCGCTAGTGTGTAAAACCCAGGGGTTGAAAACCAAAGCCTGGTAAACATAAACTTATTCCGTGTTAGATTGCTTATTCCAATTCAGTCAAATAGTCGCAATGGCCGAAATCATCTAGAGCTTCATAATTATCATCATCATCATCAGCGCCTACCACATTTTCAAACAATTAATTGCCCTGAGGCATCTAAGGCAATAATTCTGGCATGCCAGCGGCAGCGCTACTAACCGTGCGAATGGCCGAGTGTAAATGCGGCACAATACAAAATATGCCCAATTTTTGAATTCAGAATTGTTGCGTAAATGGTTTACGTGGAATAATTTAATAAGTGAATTTGATAAGGATTTTTCTCGTTTTGTTTTCTCATTAGGGCCGTCGAAGAATTAGCAAGTCGAATCGAGTCAAACTCGGTAAGTATCAGGCGTCCGTCACTCGCTCAAGGCCACGCGTTAAATGCCTACCGCTTTGCGTAACACCGGTGTTGCAAGGCAGTAGGCTGCTACACGCCCGCTTGAGCGCGCGCACGTTAAATGCGTTCATTTAGATGTCGAAAGTGCGTAACTATTGTACAGTGGATGGATGCCAAAGTCAAAGATCTTATGAAAAATTGTCATTTTTTTCTTTGCCAAGAGACGAAAAAAGGTGAAGTAAAAGATATTTTAAATCGTTTATTAAAGTTTTTAGAATTATTTTTTCTCTTTCTTTCTGTGAACTGCTGGTATTATTAATACAATTTTGTAGGCTGGAGTGATAGATAGATATATAATTAAACTCTTTATTGTACCTCTACATTCACCATATAACATAAATGTATAATGTGATGTATCTGTTAGTTTCTGTAATCTTTGGCAGTATACTATTTGAATTTAGATTAGAGTGCGTTTTGCTATGCTGAAACTAGAGCTTTGAGGCGTTACATAGGAAAATACCCGTTTATTAAATAAACGTTTTGTTGCATGCTACGTGTTAAGTCTTTCACATCTATTATAGATGATTTATACAGCGACAGCAACGGGCATTCACGCATAACCAGCATGCGTGCGTCGGCATTATAATTTAACACACATATAAAGACAATGGCGGCTCTTTTATTAATTTGACGTAAATAATAATAATAATGTTTTTATTGCAGACACATGATCCATAATTAAATTGACACAAATTAAATTACTTATAACTAGTTTCATATCCAAATACATAAAAAATATTAAATATAATAAAATAATATTTAGGTGACAATAGCCACCCACCGTTTATGTCTCTGTCAAAGGCAGACGGTCAGAAAGACTCCTAATAATAAGGTTTTCACACATGTCAACTCTGGTCATGAAACCCGCTATTCTCTTCCTCTGTATGGCATGTAATGAGTCAACACGGGCCTCTGTAAGCATCTCCGACGCACTACAGAAGCGTTTTAGACCCATAAGAAGCCTAAAGATGTTATTACATGCTACCCGTATGCCATTAAGAGATTTCTTGGTGTAGTCAGTCCAGAGTTGACATGTGTACCTCTAGAATGACTGGCAGTATGAACGGAAAAGTGTAACTTTCACGTCAGGCGAAGATCGATAAAACTTTCTAGCGATCATGTTACCGACAATTAAAAAAAATGGTAAAATGGACTAAAATGACATAAAGCTATTCAGCTAGTGCCGTTCTAAAATTAAGACGGAACAACTATACCCAACTTTACCCTGACAGCTCTAAATTTAGAAACGTCATATTTCTAATCAGGTATCATTAGATTTTTTTAGGAAATCTAAAACAGAATCCACACCAATGCCACAGTTTTTTCATCAAAAGATTTTAAATCTGTAAGTACTAAAAAAAGTCTAACTGCTATTCGGTTATGAATTCTAAAGCGTAATGTCCCGTTACTAAAGCGCTTCCAGTATTTGCCTGGATGCAGCGGGAAATCGTCGTGATTTCACAATCTCCTCCCTGAGGACCGATTTGCGTATTTTATCTGCGAGCAGGAACCTAGTTTGCTATAGTTGTTGCGCTAGCTAGATTCCACCCGCTGCTTCGCATGAGGAGAATGATGTAAGAATCTGCCAAGGGATACCTCGGAAGATGGGCAGCAGCGTCTTTCCGAGTGTCAATATCCCGTACTGCGCTCGCCAGCCCGCCTGCCAAACGCGGCATGATCTTTGAGATCCATGAGTGAGACCTGTGTCCAGCATTGGACGATGGGAAAGACGCTGCTGCCCATATTTCCACTGCATTGATCCTTACTGCATCCACGGGCAAAAGACGATAGGCAACATTCTACTGCCGGCACGCCACGGCTTTTGCTGCTACACCAGTTTTTATATTACTTACATTTCACATATTTCGGATTGAAGCCGTAATAAAACTTCACACAATAGTGATCAATCCCCCGTATCGCGATACAATATTAATATGAACCTGCGCAATGCCCTCTCTGAATATTTTACGTTACGGCCAGGTGTGCCGGCAGCAAGGTGTAAAAGCTAGCTCTTTGAATTCCATTCAATTACAGATCATAAAAACAACGTAGAATAAATAGTGCAGTAGAATGTTACTCCTCCGCTTATGCCCGTGGATGCAGTAAGAGCCTGCTTAGGCTAAGGCTCTTATATACCTCCAAAAGATGGAAAGCAGCGTCTTTCCGTGTATCAATCCAGTACTTCGCCAACCCGTCTGCCAAGCGCGGTGAGTATGGCAAATACCCCCCATGGAGATACAGGAGGCCTGAGTTCAGTAGAGGACGTTTTGCGGCTGAAATGATGTATGACAGATCAAAATAGTGCAGCGTTCTACTTATCTTGGCTGCGAACGGCAGCTGCACGTGGCTAAGCCAATGGCAGACGCGATGGAAAGGCTATGCCTGTCCGTGTAGTTTTGGCGAGCAATAAAACTTAGGATCAGCTACAATATAAGTCAGATGAAGGTCATTTTCATACAGAGGGTTCAAGGAAGTTACCCTGTACAAGAATAACAAAAGTCAATCAGAACTTGTGTTATGTGAACCAGTAGGTCGGTCTACCATGAGTTTTCACAATCTATACTCGCTAGCGAGTGTAGTTAGAAAAATGTACAGCGCTTTTAGCGGATACTTTGTTACTAAAATACGCAGTAAACTATAACTACAGCGACTGTAGTTTGGGTTTCATTTCATTTTTATTTTACTTTATTAGGAATAACAAACAGTTGATACATTAAATCTTACAGCTAAACAATAAACACAAAAGAAGTGAAGCTTACTATCCAAGATTACTCCTAGGTCCCTCAGGGAAGATACTCCAACTAATAGTTAATTTCCTTAGAATTTGGTACCAAGACTTACAAATCTGACAGATGTCATAGTAACGTTCTATTGCTACTGTAGTGACGGCAGCCGATCTAACAATGACATTCATGGTAGACACACAGGTAACAGATATAACAAGGCTACCAAACTTTGAATCGACGAATCTAATAAGTACAACCATCAAACCAATTGAAACCGGCCAATAACAGCGCACCACGTACTCAACAAGTACTGTATATCCCGTTGAAATAGGGATTATAGCAGGGGTTTCCAAACTATTTTGTAACACGATGCAGAATACAGAATGTTCAAGCCCGCTACTGTATATCTTTGACGGACCTAATGATCAAACCTCTAAGCAACATCCCACAGCAAAGTATTTGTAAAGTAAAGTTATCAATGAACGAGTGTGTTTTTGTTACCAGTGACAAGTGACAGACGATTGCGCGGTCAGTAGGTCAACCATGAGTTTTCACAATCTATACTCGCTAGCGACTGTAGTTACAAAAATGTATGACAACTTATACAGCGCCTCTAGCGGATAGTTTGGTACTAAAATACGCAGTAAGCTATACTACAGCGACTGTAGTTTGGGGTTCATTTGCTTAGAATTTGGTACCTTGAGTTACAAATCTGACAGATGTCATAGTAACGTTCTAATTTACTACTGTAGTAACGGCAGGCGATGGCAAACAGTGGCAACTCATGGTAGACACACTGAGCGGAGGGCGAGTTGGTGCCAGCCTGACGGTGACGGGATATGTAACGCGCAAGCGGCTCGCGCCTCCGAAAAATTGTCTTAGGCCTCCTAGTTTGGGAATCCCTGGATTATAGGATCAGCTATATAAGCCAGGACATAGCCACGTCGTACAAAGAGGTCATAGCAAGAAAAGGATGCGTTAGTTCTTCCGGAGTCAGGACTCAACCATGAAATTAGTTATGGAAATCAAAAGTAAAAGATTCCAACTAATTAAAAACAAAAAATCACTTTTAATCTACGATTAATAAGAACAACCATCGAACCAATTCGAAAACAGACAATCACAGCGCGCCACACACTCAACAATCACTGTCACACTGACAGCCGCGACGCGTACACATGTACCGCACGTCACAACATGTCATACGTGACAACACAGATGGCGTTGTTCTCAGCCAACGGACTCTCAAGTCTATCCCGTTGAAATAAGGATTACAGGATCAGAGTTAATGGTAAAGCTATCTTTGTTCGAGTTTCGTGGAATCCTAAACTGATTTATGCGGTGGTGACCTATGTTTTGACGTTTACAGAGCTAGATAAACGTCTCTTACTGATTTATGGCGTGTAAATTGGGGTGTGCCGTCATCCTAAAATCAACCTTAGCTGCATCCGTCTAAGACCTAAAATAACGTAGTTATTTGAAGGATTATAGCCTCAAAATGGGAATACTTGGTATTTTTTTCTAGGTTGAAAGTGATTAATCTGATAGGTGTTTAGATTTGTTCAACAAGAAACATTAGGTGCTAATCGGACTTTCTTTTAAAGATTATTTTCGCTTGTAAGACATTATGTAACTCATTTATAAGTTACGTTGTTAACTGAATTTGTTTTACACTTATTCAGCATCTAAAGCAAAGCTGGATTATTGTGGTGAACCGGGTTTTACGGAGTGAAAAATATGTCCGCAAATAATGTCCTATTCAAAGTCACTCGTCAAAAGTATTTTTGAACACCGACATAGATCAAATGATTGTTTACCTTTACTTTCTTCATCATCATCATCCTATCAGCCACTTGCTGGGCATAACCCTCCCTTAGTTTGTGCCATCCACTGCTATCCTGCGCTAGTCGCCCGCAATATATAAATTATTTATATACGACTCATAGGTACATAGGTAAATTAGAAATGAACATTAAAACAAAATAAAAATCTTTACATAAATTGGTCACCAACTCAACTCAGCACACGCCGTGAGAACACGGCACTGATTTTCATTGGCGCCATAATTGCCCCATAGGGCGCAACACCGACCACAGCAAAACATCGATGCTAATCAAACTTAAGTATTAATATTAAAAAATACAATTTCAAGTGAATCAGTTAGTTGGTTATTCTGATATAAGGTAAAAAGGATAAATAATGTTCATAAATTAAGAACTTATTTAAAAAGTTACAGTAATTACAGAACACGGAGCTTGCCTTAAATCGAACGTTTATGGGTTGGATTTCTGAGAATTCAATAAATGTATTTTTAGAGTAGTTTAAAAAAAATCAAACTAATTGAATTTCTTATAGGTGGTGGCAGATTGTTCCAACATTTCGTGGCAGCGTATCGAAAGCTACCACGAAATGCGGTCGTTTATGGCGAGTACAGATGAGTAGTTGGGCAAACCGGAAATGACAATTGGAAAAATTTAATTTTTCATATAAGTTGGTAGGTAGTTCTCTATTTATGACTCCAAAAAGCAATGTCACAAGGTGCAAAGTACGACGTGATGACATGTTAAGAAGATTATGACTATTAATATACGGAGATATATTATCGCCTTGTACGTGAACTATATCGTCACCACCTCACTACCCCGGTCGCCCGGCCCTTCTTTCTCCCAATCTCGGCCACCGTTCGATCGTGACTTTGCTGCAACTGTCGCCATCTCGCCTTACACAGCAGAAAAATATAAAATAAAATACCCACAAACCTGCGGGCCAATTCGAGTTACAATAAAATATAAACGATACAATCTCCCGTTTCCCCCGAGACGCTAAAAGTTTTATCTAAAACCGACCTCAATGGAACCACTCCTAGATGGAACCACCTTTTATCTCAAAATAAGAAAGTACTGCTTTGAATAAGTATGCAAAGATTCCAAGGGAAGTTACGACGTAGGTATGAGAGTATCAGTTTGATGGTAAATAAAACTTGCCTTTGGTATGTCAGACAGGCTGAAGATTCCAATGCATACAATAGACTAGTACCTTATTAACTTTAAAATCGAAAACTACCCATTTTACAAGCTTTCATTTAGTTTCACATGACCCGATGTTTGTCTGTAATCAAATCTTGCAAGTTAAGTTTGATCCACTTTCTGGTTTGATGAAATTTTACATGCATGTGTAAATCGGAAGACAATGCAAAATTATTATGACATGGAGCTGATCTGATGATGGAACCGGATGGTGCCCATAGGAACTAGTTAAAAGACGCAACTCCATCGAGTTTAGACTCGTTTGATCCATCTTGACGAGTACTTTGGTGCTAGATGGTAACCAGGGTCTGATGATGGAGCTGGAACGTGGCCATAGGAACACAGTAAATGAAGGACATAACCCCGTCGAGTTTGGGCTCGTTTGATTCGTCTTGACGAGTACTTTGGTGCTAGATGGTAACCAGGGTCTGATGATGGAGCTGGAACGTGGCCATAGGAACACAGTAAATGAAGGACATAACCCCGTCGAGTTTGGGCTCGTTTGATTAGTCTTGACGAGTACTTTGGTGCTAGATGGTAACCAGGGTCTGATGATGGAGCTGGAACGTGGCCATAGGAACACAGTAAATGAAGGACATAACCCCGTCGAGTTTGGGCTCGTTTGATTCGTCTTGACGAGTACTTTGGTGCTAGATGGTAACCAGGGTCTGATGATGGAGCTGGAACGTGGCCATAGGAACACAGTAAATGAAGGACATAACCCCGTCGAGTTTGGGCTCGTTTGATTAGTCTTGACGAGTACTTTGGTGCTAGATGGTAACCAGGGTCTGATGATGGAGCTGGAACGTGGCCATAGGAACACAGTAAATGAAGGACATAACCCCGTCGAGTTTGGGCTCGTTTGATTCGTCTTGACGAGTACTATGGTGCTAGATGGTAGCCAGGATCTGATGATGGAGCTGGAAGGTGGCCATCGGAACTCGGAATTTCTTAGTTCATTTTATTAAGCAGCAATAAAAGTTTGTTACAAGCTTTTTTTTAAACTTAACTTGTTATCATTATTCACGTTCTGAAGTATTTTGTACATTTGTAACGAATATACTCAACAAGCATTGGTACGGGGGTACCAGAAAAGGGGCGAAGGTTTCCGAAAAATTCAATTTTTGACCTTTGGTGACCTTTTCAGGTCACAATAACTCCAGTCCCTAGGTTCTCCAAAAACAATCAGTATCCTTCTCTCATTAAAACAGTGCTAACAAAATAGGTTTCATGTAAATCGGTCAACGCGTTCGGTTGTAATCGTGTCATGTACAGACAGACAGGCAGACAGACAGACAGACAGGGCTATGCATAATTGGGGAAAAAACTACCTAAAAACTACTGGAGCCATTTTCAAAATTCTCTCACCACTTAGAATGCTACATTATCCCTGAGTAACATAGGCTATATTTTATCCCCGTATTCCCACGGGAACGGGAACTATGCCGGTGAAAGCGCGGAGTGCGGCTAGTGACAACATCTTTTACGAGGCGGCAAAACCGATCGAGAGGTGACGCGTGACATGTGCGAGTTAGTACTGGGGCGACTGCCCTTCGTCCATCGTGCCCATCGTGTAGACTGTGGCGACGGTGGCGACTGTGCTGAAAATGTTTTACATCTGCTATGTGACCCGTGACGGCATTTTTTTTAAGTTGTCTTTATCACTGCAGCGTCCCACACAACATAAGATGAAAAAGCCCGGTTTAACCTCCATAAACGCTTGCAACGATGCAACATTGAGAATTAAACTTTCAATGTTGCAACAAGCCCGCCAACGTCCGGCCGCCCGTCCGGTCGGCGCTCGCACCGGACGGGGCCGCGTATAAAATAATAAGGTTACCGGTTTTACGGTTAACAGCTTACAGAATACAAGATTTTTACTGTCCTATACCGTCTCACTGCTGGGCAAAGGCCTCCCCCGTTTCCCTCCATTTGTCCCTGTCCAGTGCAATCCCCCTAGTGTTAAATGTAATTGCTCGTCTTGAAGCTTGCATAAAAATATATTTTCTTTATTATCTACTTCTTAGCGTAACTTATACCTATATTGCATCAACTAGCCTAATTTAACCTGTTTAAAAGTTTTGAGAGGTCGTTGGCCTAAAAACGTTGTATTTTGTTTTTATGTTTGTATAAATCTAGGATAAAATTCACAATGGAAATGTACATAATATTTTTTACTTCAATAAATATTCTTTAAAATTGTATTGAATTGAGTACAGTACGCCAGCTCCCATGTAAAAAAAAACTAAACGTTTTAAGTAGCCCCCGGCACTTTTCCTGGTCTCGGAGGTTACCAAATTTTTTTTGTAATGTGTAAGTACCCTCAGTTTTGCAATCTGCACGTCATGTCCTTTCATTTAATAACAAACTTGGGTATCATCATCATCATCATCATTCCAGCCGTAAAAAGTCCACTACTGAACAGGCCTCCCTCATGGATCTCCATGAGGGGTAGTTGCCATACTCACCACGCTTGGCAGGCGGGTTGGCGAGCGCAGTACGGGGTGTTGATACACGGAAAGACGCTGCTGCCCATCTTCTGGAGGTATCCCTTAGCAGGCTCTTACTGCATCCATGGGCATTAGAGGAGGGGTAACATTCTACTGCCGGCACCCCACGGCAATATTCATTCAAATTACAAAGCCATAAAGCTCAGTGGACTATAATCGTCCAGTTCTGCTATTGTATCGATTCGCCGTAAAAATAGACCATCCGTCTAGACGCCTTGGCTCGGTGCGGTGTATTCGTCTAAATATGGACATTCATGCCAGTACCGGCTGAGATTGTTCATATTATTATAATTAAAATGACTTTATTAATGATAAAAATACAGCAGGCAATTACATTATTCGTTTTCGATCTCATTATGTATGTCAATTGCCGAGTGGTAGTAGAATGTTGCCTGTCCTTTCTTGCCTGTGGATGCAGTGAGAATCTGCCAAGGGATTTCTCCAGAAGATGGGCAGCAGCGTCGTTCCGTGTATCAACATCCTGTACTGCGCTCGCCAACCCGCTTGCCAACCCCTCATGATCTTGGAGGTCCATGAGGGGAGCTGATACCGCGGAGGCAGTCGAGTTTTCTGAACTGCAATTATTACCACTATGCCACATAGGTTGTCGAAAACGATTGTTAAAGCATTATTGTCTGTACCACGTGAACGTCAAAGTGACTCATAAGATACAGGCGACTAATGCGAATATTTCTGTAACGAGTAGTCCGGGAGATAATGGACAGTTCCCTTATATTATTCAGTCCACTTTGTTAAGATGCAGATAAATAGTGATTTACACGAAATAAGTTTTCTTGCCAGTTACTGGACGTAAAAAAATCTTACTTTATCTAGTCTTTTTGAGTTTCATACAGAATATTCCGCATATACATATATTGCGAAAAGTATTAAAATAGTTACCAAATTTATAATGCTCAATACACAAATAAATAACACTGGACTCTATTTACAACACCACCTCAACCTAATTCAAGCTGAGCTTATGTAGTGAGTACCAGGTGATTGCATACCTTAATGCATTGTTTTTCTGTAAATAGAGGTACATACTTATTAACATACCTACATAGAAAACACCGAGACCCGAGACAAATATCTGCAGATGAAGCAAACACTTTGACCCTTAGCAGAGATCGCCAAAACCACCTGCCTGAAAGGCCGGCTATTATACCAACTGCGCCACGGAGGTCGCCACTTTATTTTAGTGTGAAAACAAATCAATGGTCCTTAGTTAAGTTCTTGTTAAAATTGTACAGTTTGTTTTCCTAAAAAAATAAAAAAAAATGTTTCAAGATACCCTTTTCCTTGACCGCCTCCTGTGCTACAATGTCTATTTTAGCCGGGCACTCCGCGTGGTGACTGACGCACAAATAGCCACCAATTAATTCTCTTTTTACACAGGGTGTACAAACATAGCTAACATAAAGTCATATTCATTTTATAACTTTCGCGATCATGACACATAATAAACAAATATTTAACCGGGTATTCATCGCGTTAATTTCCTTTATTACCCGA
Organism: Pasiphila rectangulata; assembly: GCA_963082625.1. Taxonomy (NCBI): domain Eukaryota; kingdom Metazoa; phylum Arthropoda; class Insecta; order Lepidoptera; family Geometridae; genus Pasiphila; species Pasiphila rectangulata. Next base: position 10,194,697 of record OY720261.1, on the reverse strand, counting down.
CGACGTTTCGACAGGATTGCACCCGTCGTGGTCCCGGGAAGACTTCTCGGGATGGATGGGTGCAATTTGTCCGGTCCTAATTAAATTAATTACACGACCACTTATCAAATTAATCACTATTAATTTAAAGACTCCGTGGCTCAGTTGGTCTCATAGCCGACTGATACGCAGGAGGGTTCGATTCCCGCCGCGAGACAAAAGTTTGTAATATGTCCGCAGATATTTGTAAGTTATGTTGTTCCGCAGGTACATATGTGTATAATAAGTAATAACGTATGATTGTATTTAGAAAAAAAATACGCTTTGTATAGGTCATCTACTCATACTTATAACACAAGCTCATGGGTCATGGTGCTGAGAAAAATGCCCCGAACCATTTATTATTATTAAAGTTAATAATTAATGAATGAAATAGATTAATTTTAAATATTTATTTTAGCCGGAGAACGCTGAAAACATTATCCTAATAAAAGTTGCACAGGGTTCGTAAACAACTTAGTCGATAATTAAATAAATAATAATAACATCATGAATATATGAAATGCCAAAAATATGAAAAATCTTTAATGTAAAAACTCTTGCTAGTGTGCTAAAGTAGCAATTGGACCACGGTTCAGCAATATTGCTAACTGTTGAAGGCCTTTGCATATTATAGATGATTTATACAGCGTCAGCAACTGGTAATTATGCTGTACGGGACGCTGCAGTTCCTGGGACATTGTTACATGGATAAGGCTTGGCCAGCATCCTATAAGCCTAAACCATCCTCTCAGCTTAGTCATCTAGTCAGAGGAAAGAACTGGTCAATACGTCTGAAGCCAATTAACCTGCAGGTTTCCTCACGATGTTCCCCTTGCCGTTAAAGCACTTGTTAAGTGTACATTTGTCAAGAAAGAAAACAGGCTCTGTTATTCTGCCGCAGCCAAAACAGTCAATAAAGGAACAAAATAAAAGGCACGATTTCTAGTCTCTTGTTTCACCCTATACATTTCCACGAGTGAACACTATACATTTGTTAAGGTAGGCAGATGGGAAGTCGGAATTAGAATTTAACTTGATTTCGAGTTATCGAGACTTTTTTATACGACGATGTCTTTGCAAACGTAATTATCTACTTTTGGGTTGTTTCTAAAAGAGAAAAGACAACAAACATATGTAACTTTTTAATGAATATGTTTTAAAATACTATACATTATTTACTATACATGGTGTATTAAAACATGTGCACTAACCCGAGAGGGGGGGGGGGATGTTGTTGTGCCCATAAAAAAGGAGTTTCGACGGGGTAAAACTCGGGAATTCGTATTTAAATTTTGAATAATTTTATTTATATTGTACTTGTTGATGTGGCGTGAATATGATCCTAAGTTGTTTTTTCTTATATTTAATTTAATATGTGGTTTTACGTACTTTTATTTGTATGTCTACGGCAAAAGCGACAAAGGAACGTCACTCTTCTCTGACTTGCAATATTTACGGGATATTCACCACGGCTTCAGTTTTTTTGAGTTTCATTTGATGATTTATTAAAGTTAATAATATCCCGGATAAACTAATACGTTTATCCGGGATATTATTAACTTTAATCACGGTGGTGTACGATAAATCAATTCATATAACTCACGTGAAAGTCAACTCAATCACTGTCAACAATCCCAACGTTTGTAAAGTTCAACTCAATCGGAGGAGCGGAGCAATCCAATTATTCCGGGGCAGAGTTTTTTAGAGCGGGAACTAAAAAGCTCAACTTTCGCTCCGTTTAAAAATCTCAGCTTAATCTAGGTTTTACCGTCGAATCGCCACTAATCCCCCGCCGGGGAATGGTGGGAAGGGTAAGTTTCGATTGATTGGGCGGGGGTTCCGCATAAAACATATTTTGAAAAGCTGCTCCGTATGTAACTCATTTGAGTTGCAGAGCATGTTAAATCAACTATGAAAGTCATCATCATCATCAACCCAGCCGTTAGACTTCCACTACTGGACATAAGTCTCTCATAGTTGCCATACTCACCACGCTCGGCAGGCGGGTGGTCGAGCGCAGTACGGTATGTTGATACACGGTAAGGCGCTAAGAAAAAAAAATCATTGCTAGATATTTTGTAATTTGAACTAATTTTTATCTGATTTCTTGATTTAAACTTGTATGACAACAAAATTTTAAAAACATTATTAGAGTATACTTTTTTTCTTTATTTTATTGACTTTTAATATTTATTTTATTTATAATAACATCATCATGCCGGCCAGGTTACCAAAAGCGTAATAATTTCAAAATAAAAACAAATACACAAAGAAAGTTATGAAAAGTTATAAATTTATTAATTTATGTTCACTAGAAACGTCTGCCTGCGCGGCTTTGACATCGCTCAAAATTTATAACTTTATCATTGTTTTCTTCTCAAACCAAGTTCTTTCTTATATCGGAAATTACACTTTTTCGCCTAATTAATTACTTTGCAGTGTTCCTTTCTCAGCTCACAAAACTAGCTTAGGGTTATCTATACTAAGTTATAGTTTTTGATGTCATTTTGAGGTTTTTTTTACCGTTTCCTTTTCATTTACTTTTACCATTTTTACCAACTTTTATCCATTGCTGTGTTGCGGTTTGAAGGGTCCAAGGGGGCGGGTGATATTACGGGCACATGAGACCTTACAACTGTATATCTCGGGGTGACGGGCGCAAGGTAATGCAGCGTTGGTCACGTGCTTAGTGAACGTGATCATTTGCATATTGCAGTTGTAATAGGTAGAGGTTACTGCTTAACATAAGATAGGCCCTCGGCTTGTCTCGTCATTTAGTCGTATAAAAAAAAACACAGCAATTTTCCTTCACTACTTTTTTCAGCGTTCCTTCCTCAGCCCGGGGAACTCCAGCGCTAAGCCCTAACCGGGTCACATCACGTGTGATTTATCCCCTCCACGAGAACGAGGCTCCAGTAAACACAAAGGGACAAAGCAAGGTGTTCTAGACTTTTTCCACAGCTTAGCAGGGTTCATAATGGCCTGCCGTTATCTTACAATGGATGATGCAATGGCTTTGTTTGGAAACAAGCTGTTTTCCAGCGATTTTGCTTCCGTAAAGGCAAATTTCCAACAGTGTAAAGCACTTTAATGTTCTATTTTTAATGTCATATTTTTACTTTTTTTTTATTAATGTAAAAAATATTTTGCAGGGTGTAAAAACGATCGCACGAAAGGTGACGCGTGACGCTTGGAAATGTGCGAGTTAGTACTAACTCGCACATTTCCAATCCATTGGGCAACTGCCCTAGTAACTAGTTACTAGGGCGATTGATCTTCGTCCATCGTGCCCATCGTGCTGCTTGTGGCTACTGTGGCGACTGGGGTGACTGTGGCGACTGTAACGACTGTGGTGACTATAGCGACTGGGGCTACTGTAGCAACTGTGGCGACTGTACCAACTGTGGTGACTATGCCAACTGGGGCTACTGTAGCGACTGTGGCGACTAAGGCAACTGTGGAGAAAATGTTTTACATGTGCCAGAGGTCCCGTGACGGCTCAATATTTTTGTTTTATATTATTTTATTTTCGTGCGGTGCCGGCAGTAGAATGTTTCCCCTCCCTTCTTGCCCGTGGATGCAGTAAGAATCAGCCAAGGAATACCTCCAGCAGCGTCTTTCCGTGTTCCAACACCCAGTGCTGCACTAGCTAACCCGCCTGGCAAGAGTGGCGAGTATGGCCACTACCCTCTGAGAGAGGCCTTATCCAGCAGTGGACGGTATCTACTAGTAAGATGATAATTATTTATTTATTTATAAGCCTGATTCTTCTCACTCCAGGGCAAAGGCCTCCCTTCCCTCCCACTTCTATAAATCTATTCATTTCATTAACGTAAAATCAGCTGTAAAAGGTCTAACTTTCGTGACCTTTTCTTAAATGAAAATCATCGAATCCTGGTGAGTCGTAACACTAAAGTTGTCCTTTCGGGTGGTCAGAATCACCCCGTTCTGGTAAGTACACACAAAACTCCACAAGCACATTTTCATCATCATCATTTCAGCCATAAACGTCCACTGATGAACATAGGCCTCCCTCATGGATCTCCATGAGGGGCAGTTGCCATTCTCACCACGCTTGGCAGGCGGGTTGGTGAGCGCAGTATGGGATGTTGGTACACGGATAGACGCTGCTGCCCATCTTCCGGAGGTATCCCTTATCAGGCTCTTACTGCATCCATGGGCATGAGAGGAGGGGTATCATTCTACTGCCGGCACCCCACGGCGGCACATTTTGAAGTGGGTTGTAATTTTTTGTGTTATAATAATGTTTTCTTTTAGTTTTATTATTTTTAAATAGCCGCAATGTTAAAATTTACGTAGCCAAGTGTTCATTATGTTCCTCAGGTGAAATAAATATCTCAATCTGATTTTTTACAGTGTTAAACCACACTTAAGGCGAGGTTTTCCAGTGCCGGGCTGGAGAGGAGGTTGGAAGGAGTGCGCGAAGGCGCGGCCTACTTAAATTCTATAAATATTCGTTTAATTTTTTTTATTAGGTTTTCAGAATAAGTAACCGTTAAATATTATTCTAAACGTCGTCGTTGCATATTTTCTGAGATGTTTTTTGAGAGTAATACATTGATACACTTATAACGAGCAAAAACTATCCTTCCTTCGTATTTTCGTTATTATCAGGTGAACCGTGTTTTGAACCGTTAAACATTCAATAAACGTTTATTCAACTATAATATTTTTTTTCGATCAAAACAAAATATACTTGTTCGTTTAAAATTGAATCGAAAATTTGAAATTTGGAATTAATTTGGAATATCTAGGCCTTAAGTGGAGCATTCCAAGGAAATATACGATTAAAGCACTTCCGGCTTAAGGAAGGGTCGAGATCGATCTGATCGATTTGGGTTCATAACCCTACCGCTATCTAAAATATGTATAGCGTTTTTGAATACCCTCGAGATATTTTTTGTCGGACGTACGGCCGGCGATGTCTTCCCCCACCGTGGACTCTGCCGTCCGCCTTATGAATCATTAAACATTCAGCCTCATCTCGGCTCCGTTATTTTGCAACATTCTTGAGGTGCGGTGCGAGTTTCCGCTGCGAATCAAAACAGGCATTTTACCCTCCTCTCTCTTGATGATGCAGTAAGAATTGGCAAAGGGATACCTCCGGAAGATGGGCAGCAGCGCCTAGCCGTGTATCAACACACCGGACTGAGTACAACCAGCTTGCTAAGCCTTTCGAGTATGGCAACAAACCCCTCATAATCTTTAAGATCCACGAGGGAGGTCTATGTCCAGCAGTGGAAGTGGACAGCCTATGTCCAGCAGTAGAAGTGAACAGCCTATGTCCAGCAGTAGAAGTGAACAGCCTATGTCCAGCAGTCCAGCAGCCTAAGTACAGCATTCCTACGGCTGAGATGATCATAACGACAGATACTTTAGTTATGAGCGCACTTGTACCTTAAATAGATATATAGATAACACTAGAACACCACTTATATCAAAAAAATATATACCGAGATATATATAATATATAACAAACAGAAATATAATTAAATAATTTTGGGCAATTCAACGGGCGGCCTTACATATTAAATAAAAATAAACATTTAAATATTTTCTGTCTACCTGTCTGTCAGTCTCTCTATCATTCTATTTGCAGACGTGTTGACCTGTTCTTTCTTATAAATTAAGCCTACAGAGAGCATGGTACAGGTGATGTGCAAGCCTAATTTGCCGGCAGTAAAATGTTACTCCTCCTCTCAAGCCCGTGAATGCAGTAAGAGCCTGCTAAGGGATACCTCTGGAAGATGGGCAGTAGCGTCTTTCCGCGTATCAACAACCTGCACTGCGCTCACCAACCCGCCTGTCAAGCGTAAAGTATTGCAACTACCCCTCATGGATGTCCATGACGGAGGCCTGTGTTCAGTAGTAGACGTTTTACAGCTGAAATGATGATGATGAAGAAGATGTATTCACAAAAAAATATTGTAGTAGTATATCAGTTACTTATCTGGTACCAATAACGGATACGATATTTGCCATACGATATTTTCTTACTTTATGATTTGAAATATGAAACATCCAGCAAATATATATTTATAAAGAGATTAAATCGTTAACCAGTTATCCGGGTACAAATAAAACAAGCTATGCTTCTTCTTCGCTGTGTAACTATCCAGCATTGATTTAATTAATTCAAAAAAGTTCATCAAATTCCGAACAATTCCCATCAAAGACAATAAACAACGGAATCTCTTTAACCGCCATAAATCTCAATGGCTCAATGCCGCGCGATCAACATTCCGGGATAACCTCCAAACTGCCCCGAAACCGCCGCAGGCTGTTTGCTTAACCCCGCAAATACCCCGGAACTGTCAGTCATTTGACCCCGAGAACCCTGAACGTGACCACTATTATTCACAGCAGTGCTACGCTGAAGGCGTGTTGGCAGAGTGATATGTACGGTGGGCCAAGAAAGTCTACCAGTTTTGATAAAAGTTTCAGTGAGGTCTAATTATTGCTAAGGTTGACTTTTAAAACAAATGTAAGAGATGTAATGGAAATTCGACCTTGTTGTTTCATCAATCTCAGCCGTAGACCACATTTTTGGTCGACTGTACGCCTGCCTTCTTTTTATTATTTGTTAGACGACGACATGACGGATCTAGCCGAAGGCCCACCGCGGTGATCACTTTCACTAAGCACGTGACCAACGTTCCATTTTTATTTATTTTATTTTATTAATACAGTTCAATAAGCAGATTACAATCAGATAAGCTTACAACGACAAAAAACAATGAACTTAAAATCTAGATTCGTAATCTATTGTATGCGAACATAACAAATATAGTGTTGCTTGATTATAACATTACCCTACGACTGGAGATAGGTGACACATTTATTTAACAAAATTTAATAATAAAGTTTTAAATACATCTCGCTTAAATCTGCTAATGTTGGGATCAAAAACATCTAGATTATTGGAAGTAGCTAATTCATTGAACAAGCGGCTCATACGGGAAACGGGATTGTTAAAGGATATATTATTTTTACATATGTTAATTAAAAAGGTTGGAGGGTTACGAGATTTGTATCGTGTGTTTATGTTTATAAGTGCGGTGAGTGGGGGACAATCTATGGCTGAGTGGAGGATCTTGTGAAGGTACATATATGAGATTAATGTAGTCTCTGCGAGCATACAGTGGTGCGACTTTGAAGTGATTGAGCCTGTTGGAGTAGCCCGAGAGTGAACGGCCAACATGATGGCGGTATGAGAGGATTTTAAGGCATTTATTTTGCACAGCATCAATCCTGTTCCTATGAATGTCATAGTACGGAGACCATATTAGGCTACCGTACTCAAGAACTAAGCGCGCCCGTTTCATTGCATGCGCCCGTCTCTGTGAGGCTAAGAGTTGTAAGGTCTTAAATGTTCCCGTAATTTGGTGGCAGTACTTCCCCAGGTGAACTCTTCACCGAGAATAATAATATTTTGTCCGCCACGGCACGTGTCTGCCACGCTCGATGTCTACGCTCTACACGCTACAGACCATCATCCGTTCGCACAATTCCTCACCTGCAACACTATGACAACACCCCGTCTTCCCTCGGGAAATGTATAACGTTGTCTCTATGCGCACTGCGAGACGCTCGCTTTTATGGAGATTGCTTCGGCAGCTTCAGTTTATCTCGTCGACAGGTTTATGTTTCAAGTAGAGATTATGTTGCCGGTGCCGGAGGTAGAATGTTGCCTCTCCTCTCGTCACCTCCGAAAGATGGGCAGCAGCATCTTTCCGCGTAACAACATAAATAAATAAATAAAACATCCCGAAATGCGCTCGCCAGACCGCCTGCCAAGCGTGGTGTGTACGGCAATGTCCCCCATATTATGATTTTGGAGATCCATGAGGGAGGCCTTTGTCTAGCAGTGGACGTGGACAGCTGACCTAGGGCTGCGACGACGAAAGATTGTGTACGTTCATGAGATAGTAGAAACGAAATAGGGAATGAAGGCGGACAACGCCTTGAGGGACTCCAGTGTCTACTATTACAATTACTTAATTCCTCATGGATCCTAGCATTAGAATTGAGTTTAGTTCAAAACGTGATCCCCTCTGAAACATGGCCTATCTTATAAAAAAATAATCATTTAAATCCATTCATAACTGGCGTAGTAGGTAATGGCGAAACAAATATACAAAACAAAAGAACATTCAGTCGCGTTGAGAACCTCCATTTTTTTGAGATCGGTTACAAACACAGAACATAAATAGTTACATCATCATCCGCAGCCCGACTTCATCCACTGCTGGGTATAGGCCTCCATATGTTTGTACCACATTTCACGGTCCCGTCTGCCTATCCAGGTCAATCTTATCCAGGTCAGCTGTGTAACGCTTTTAATGTAATGTCCTGCCGTCATGTCTCCGTGCAAGGTGTCTTGGCCAGCTCCACTTTAGTTCCTTATCCCCCTATATCTCCCTGCCTAACTCCTCTTTAGATCGGCACAGGGTTTAGTTACAACTTAATGAAAACGAATATTTAACGAACCTCACACTTAAACACTCACCAACACCTAAAACTTACAGCACCCCTCTTTCGGTCGGAAATTAAAAATCTCCAAGCGTATAATCAAACAACAGTAACTAATCACGACCGTCTCAACAATTCTTCCCGTTCAAAGCCTACCCCGATTACGGAACTAAAATATTCACAGCTTAATCAAGCGCGAAGGGGCCGGCTTGTAAATAATGCTTACTCCTGCAAATTGCTTGTTAACGCAACGCAACGGGAAGGAAGCGTGCCGAATAAACAACAAATGCCTAAGAGCGGTTATGAGAACTGTATATTTAAAACAAGCTTAGAAACGCCTTTACACGCTATAGCGGTATAAAGATTCGAGGGATTGATATCACTATTATCAAAAACGATTTAATTAATTACATGGAATTGCTAATTCTGTTTTAAATGCAGGATTTTATCGCGTACATTTTTACCCGATTGCCAAGGGTATTGTTTTCCGAGCGTATCTTATCTTGTATGGTTGTTTGTTTGGTGTGTCAACTTCTTTGATGATCCTTTAAAAGGAAAGATGGATTTCACAGACAGTTAAGGTATCGATATTTTCACTCAAAATCACACCTATCTAAGGACAGGTATTAAAGAAAAACAAAATGGCGGATTTTTGCCGCCAAATTGTAAGTTTTAAACTTTTTTTAAAACCAAACCTTTGGAGTAGGGTATCAAAATAGAGCAAATTAAAAGGAGATTACAAAGACATACATATTTCATGTATTTAAATTTAATCAGAAATAATTACAGCCATTTAAATTCAATCATTCGAATAAATATATAAAATATATAATCATTTGAATGCATTGAGCATTCAAATGGTCGTATTTTTATTTGTGTTTTTTGGTATAAAATGAATAAAATTTGATCTTTATCCTTATTTTAGCGTAAAATAGGTCAGGTGTGTGTTGGACCTTGCAGTTGGGTTTTATTGTTTCACTTTATAATGTTTGCTTGTCTTATTATTTTAAAGTTTCGAACACGTTACAACGTTTATGGTCACGGGAGGACTCAGTCTGCCAGCGTCAGGAAAATGCCCGACAATATAATTTAACGACAATTAATTTAACGATAAAAATAGTTTGAATTATGTATTTTTTACTCGCCTATGCTGTATGCTAGGCAAAGGCCTCCCCGTCTCTCTCGCTATGTCTCGGTCCAGGAGGCCGATTATCGTAAATCTTGATTTTGTGTGATACTTCGTAACATCTCACTTCTTAGTGTCGATTACGAACATGTCACATTATTCTAAAAGTCTCCTACCATCTCGATAGCCGCTTCTTACCAGTTGATGCAACACTATCAGTTTGCTATAGACATTTGTCTATTGGCGAGAATGCATAAAATTCGTTTCAATAGCTATTTTGACGGTTTCTTTTTTTATTTATCGATTTTGAGCGTTTATCACTTTTTATAGGTATTTTAAAAGCGCGTGATTTTACATGTATAGAAAAAAATATCATTACATAAACATCATCAAAACCTTGGAAAATTCCTTTACCTCAAATAGTTTTGTAATTTTTGCAAAATTCTGTTAAAAAAGCGTGCGGCTCTTTTTGCGTGACAAACAAACAAACTTTTGCATTTATAACGATATCAGCGAATGGATAATGCGTAGGTTGCGAGGCATAATGACCACTATTAGTGAAAGGGAACTATTTTAATGATGTTATAAATAATGTGGCTCCGCCGTTTTTGATCACTATTTAATTAATTTTTGGGTGGCATAGCTTCTGATCGGCCGTGGGGAGCCGGCAGTAGAATGTTACCCCTCCTCTCATGTCCGTGGATGCGGTAAGAGCCTGCTAAGGGATACATCCGGAAGATGTGCAGCAGCGTCTTTCCGTGTTTCAACATCCCGTACTGCGCTCGCCAACCCGCCTGACCAAGCGTGGTGAGTTTGGCAAATACCCCTCATGGAGATCCATGAGGGAGGCCTGTGTTCATCAGTGGACGTTTTACGGCTGAAATGATGATTAGCTTCTGACCCATAACAGCAAGGTATTTATTAATTAAGGATAAGGACAAATATATTTTTATTGCCGAATTTATATATTATCATCATCCGCAGCCCGACTTCACGCACTGCTGGGTATAGGCCCCCGATGTCGTCTGCCCATCTCGCTAAAATTAATACATGCGCTCATTTAATACGGCAGGAGAAACCATGAAGGGAAATATCAAACATGGCTCCAAGCTAAAATTTCAAGAACCACTTTGTGTTCATGATGAGTCAATAAAGATATAAAGAGAGAATAAAGATATAATTATAGCTCCCCGGCACCCGACCCACACGCTGATTACGTATCATGCGACAGGTTTGCAACAGGCGTTAATCTCGCGACCACCGCTATTAAATCCTTGCTGTTATCTAATACAAAATTGACATTTAAAACGTTAATTAGTATAGAGAAAACCTACTAGCTCCTATCAGCTCATGCCCAACTATTCATAGCATAATCCAATTCTACACCAATCCGCCGGTACCTTTTGCAGTGTACTCTATGCTTATATTCTATGCAACGCTTTCGAAAAAGGACCCGGCTAGAGTACCGCGTAAATATTTAAAACGGAAGACGGATACCGCGGTCGCGCATATTGAATATTCCAACCGTTTATGGCGATCGGGAGGTGAATTTTTAAGTGAATATTGCGTTGGGTTTCAGATTTTCAAGAATTGATTTACAAATCACATTACCCATAACACAAGCTCTGCTTACATAGAAAAATACTCAAACCCCCTGGTCTGAGTTGTTGATTTGTCCCTACAAATATCTGCAGAAAAACTACAACCCATTGTCCCACGACGGGAATCGAAGGATATTGCAATTGCGCCATAAAGGTTAATATAATGAGGATGATGATGATGATAAGCCCTTTGATCAGATTTATTAGTCTGTTTGCCTTTTAGCAAAGGCTTTCCCTAGCCTCTTATGACTGTCGAGTGCCTTCCTAGTCAATGTTCCTCCTGCCATCTCCACTATATCATCCACCCATCTTTTAAAAGGCGTACCTCTTTTTCGTTTTCCTTCTCTTGGGTACCATGTATGTAGTTACTCTTTACTCCACTTCTCTGTTCCTCTCATCATATGGCCCGTCCCGTTGCTTTGGGTGGACATTATGATGAATCGTTCGTCCGGTAATAATGGAAGTGTCATCATCATCATCATTCCAGCCGTAAAACGTCCACTACTGAACTAAGGCCTCCCTCATGGATCTCCATGAGGGGTAGTTGCCATACTCACCACGCTTGGCGGGCGGGTTGGTGAGCGCAGTATGGGATGTTGATATACGGAGACGCTGCAGCCCATTTTCCGGAGGTGTCCCTTAGCAGGTTCTTACTGCATCCGCGGGTAGGAGGGGTAACATTCTACTGCCGGCACCCCACGGCTCGTTCGCCATATTGGGCAATAAATCATTAGATACTGAAAATTACTCAGTACCCATATGTAATGTTGTTACCGAGTAGTGTACTCGACCTGAAAAATCAACGCAGTACTATGTGGATACAGTCAGTGCAGTGTGCTGTCCCAGCGGGAATCGGTCCTGATATGTTTTATAAAGATCAAAATGAGGGTAATTCAACAGACGCCTTCCGCTCTGCTGCGGTACCTTCCAACAAGTCAGTATTCCCGGGACCGTGACAGGTGCAATCCAGGCGAAACGTCGGGAAATATTAAAGGTAATTTAAGCAATAAATATATAAATTAATACCTAATGTTACCGGGTATTTTTAAATACTAAAAATTGTCTGTAACTCATTCACCGTACCAGCAAATGTTTAGTACGAACAGCGTTTAAGTGGACAACTTACAAACAGAATTTTATTCCATTCTGAATAGAGACGAAGTAGTTAGATGAGGATGTATTTACCTGAAACAAATAGACATACATAGATAATTAGATATTGTCAAACGGATAAATAATAACCCATATACTGATAGCCATGTTGGAAAGCTGAGAACATCATTATTAAATTTTGTCCGTCAATTAGTAACACAAAAAAAAAATTATAATTTATTGAAAAATTGTTAGATAAATCGCATATACGAGTAAGTTTAGGGGAATGGTATGAATGACGTGAAACAAATTTTACATGTCCAATATTTTTTGTTTATCTACGGACTAATATTAGGCTTAGTGTTTAATTGGTACTATACCATATAAGTAGGTATCTCACTAGTAAGCGTGGTGAGTATGGCAACAATGCTTCATGGAGATCCGTGAGGGAGGCCTTTGTCCAGCAGTGGACATCCTACGGCTGAGATGATGATGATAATGACAGACTATACCATCAACCAAACTAAGCAAAGCTTGTACTATGGAAACCAGATGATCGATAGAATACTTAAATATTTTTCTTCTGTAAACACATACTTATAATACTTAGAAAAATATCCAGACCCGGGACATACATCTGGAGAAAATCTACAAACATTTATCCCGTGGCGGGAATCGAACCCGCTATTACCTCCTGCGTATCAGTCGGCTATCAGACCAACTGAGCCACGGAGGCAGTCGAATATAGATATTCAATCCTCACAGCTTCATACGTATCAAGGAGATTGGACACTTCCATTATTAGCGACGCTTCCATCACATATCACCCGGCGCATCAGCCCCCGGCCATTTCCAACGATCAATCCAAGACAATGCCAGCATTTACCGCCGTTAGGCCACAAGTTAGCTGTGACATAGGCCGTATAGAACGCTCACTCAGAACAAATGATGAATAATACCCATTATAAGTCAATAGGCCTGTCGTGGGGTATCGACTGTAGCATGTTGCCCCACCTCTCTTGCCCGTAGCTGCAGTAAGAATCTATCAACATTCCACACTGGATACCGTACTAAAACTTACACGCCGCTGCTCAGCTTCCGGAGGTGTCCCTTGGCATACTGCATCAACGGGCAAGAGGGGGGGGGGGGGGCAACATGCTACTGCCTGCACCCCACGACAGGCCTATTGCATCAGTTAGTTTATACAAAAATAAAAGACATATTTTTTGCTTTATAAATTAATAAAACAAAACTTAGTTAAAGGGAGTTCAAGTTTAGCGTGTGACTTCATCCGACATTTCGATATAATGTGACGCGGTTATTTTTGGATTACGTTAAAAAAGGAAAAATACGTGTAAAATAGATTTTGTTTATCTACAATTACGGATTAACAATTTAAAATTTAGTCATCTAGCCTATTTCTAGAGAGCGCGGGTAGCTAAGCGTGATGCAATTTGCAGAAAAGATGAGTACAAGTACGTTTGCTAGAGTGAACATTCTGTACACCATAAGAGCTAACTAACTTGAGGCTCCACGGTCAATGGGGATGATGTACAACGTCCCAGCGGGGAACAATGCATGCTCCATTCATGCGTGATTTGTCACGATTTCTAATAGAGCAGAGTTGACCTAAGGGGGAACAATGTCTTCTTTCCATCGGAATGTAGCGTGCACGGCGTAAATTATGTTGTATCTGTTATACTGTATCCCTGGCCCTACTAATACATAAAAGCTTTTGAGAAATTGTGTATGTTTGTATGTTCAGTCTTTACGTCAAGGCAGGTGATGAATTTCAGCATAGAAATCATCATCATCATTTCAGCCGTAAAACGTCCACTACTGAACACAGGCCTCCACCATGATCTCCATGAGGGGTAGTTGCCATACTCACCACGCTTGGCAGGCGGGTTGGCGAGCGCAGTACGGGATGTTGATACACGGAAAGACACGTCATAGAAAACACAGCATAGCAATAAACGCGAGAAATAGATTTGATATTCGATACAGACCATATAGTATATACAGACTATAGAGTATGGCAATTGTCACTTTGTTTTTAAGTGTTTCTTGTTATTATGTTTAGTTTTAAGGTGTGCAATAAAGTATTTTCTATCTTCTATCTATCTATCTATGGCACCATTCCCCTCATGATCTTGGAGATCCATGAGGAAGGCCTATGTCCAGCAGAAGAAGATACTCCTACATGATATATAGGTTGCAAGCTATGAAATACCTTTAATTGATACACAAATCTATATTAGATAGCTTTACTCGTAAGAAGTTAATCATCATTTCTGCCGTGGGATGTCCAGTGTTGAACATAGGCCTTCCTTATGGACCTCCAGGTATTGCAGCTGGAAGCCTGCATCCACCGCCAAGAAATAATAAATTAGCCCATACTACGCAAGTCCAGCAGCAGCAGAGCAGATTGACTCGAGCGAAGTACATAATGAAGGAAGTGTGCCGTATAGAATGAGATCGATAGTGCACGTCGTTTTAGCTGCATTGTTTATGATGGGGTTTAAGTCATAAGAAGGCGCTATTTTATTTGGATAAATCTCACAGAGTGGTTTGAATTGCAAGTTTCTGACCATCAGTGAGGTCGAATTTGATCAGAGCTTGCACGGTCGCACACCCCGGCAATGGGTAATATCCCACTAATATTATAAAGCCGAAAGTTTGTTTGGAGGTTTGTTACCTCTGCACGCAAAAACTTCCAAACGGATTGAGCTGAAATTTTGCACAGGTATAGATGTGAACCAGGAAAAAAGGCTAGCGGCACAAGCTAGCAGTTCGATATATCAGAAAAACACCGCTAGTAAATTTAAACTGGTATATTTTGAAAAACTTATACTGCTGACGATGTGTTGCTCAATGACTTTACAGATAAAAAATACTACACGATGGCGTAAATGCTAGATTGACAGAATTAAGTAGGCCAATGTACGAGGCTCATACAGAGCTCGTAAGAGCCCACTCGGGTCTCTTGCAGGTAGATTATCAAATTCATAATAGAAAATACAGCAGCTTATTCAGGACAGCAAAACAAGTCAACCCGGGACCACGATTGTTGAAACACAGTCGAAACGTCGGGAATAATCAAAGGTATTACGCGATAAATTCCCGTGTTTATGTTATTATATTATAGCAAACAAGCATCCAAATATTATACAAACTTTTCTTCTACAGAGGAGTGGGAGTAGAATCAGCGACGTCTGGTCACTAAGCCAGCAGAGTAAGTGAACCCGCTCATGCCTCGCACCAAGCACGCATACCTCACGTCTGTTCATCGTTACGTCAAAAATAGCCCGTGTCTAATTGTAAACCGAACTCGAGACACTCGAACTATAGGATACGATATTAAATCGATTAATTTATTCGATCGGTCGATGCGACGCTTTTATTTGTAGATGCGTTGTACACAAGTTTGTAAAATTTAAAACATTAAGTAGCTCCCAACACTAAGTAAGAGCTAGAAAACATGCTTTCTAATAAAAAAGCAATTTTCTATCATTTTTGACATCTTTAAAAAAAATATTTGGAACTTGAAAATACGATCGATTGATGTGAATTTTTTTGGCCATTTCGAAACTGGATTTACTGAGAGTAAAAACTGTCACTAGATCCACAATTTATTGCTGTGCTAAAGACTGGATCTACTGAGAGTGATCCAAAATATTATTATCTTGTAAGAGGTTAAACTGATTTCTATGTCCCACAATCCCCATATCTTGTAAACGTTAAAACCGATTTTCTGATTTCGTAAAATCACGTTTAAGAACCCACCGCTAGAAAATCTGCTTTTAAATAAAAATAAAACCGGACAAGCTCGAACTTGGCTCGCCCATCGAGGGTTTCGTAGGTATGCAGGAACATAATCATCATCATCATCATTTTAGTCGTAAAACGTCCACTACTGAACTAAGGCCTCCCTCATGGATCTCCATAAGAGGTAGTTGCCATACTCACCACGCTTGGCAGGCGGGTTGGCGAGCGCAGTACGGGATGTTGATACACGGAAAGACGCTGCTGCCCATCTTCCGGAGGTATCCCTTAGCAGGCTCTTGCTGCAACCACGGGCGTGAGAGGAGGGGTAACATTCTACTGCCGGCACCCCACGGCAACGCGTCTACAAATAAAGTACCTTAGTCGGCACCGTTATTTTTATGCGCAGCAACGAACCGAATGATTCGTTTGTTTCAATTAGCCGGTAGTTAGTTTTATATCGCGTGTTTTAGGGCAGTTTCGAAAGAGCTTTTAGTCTGATCTGAATTGGTTCACAGGTGTAAATATTATTAGAACGGGGTAAATTAGATCCAAGTAGGACCGACAAACTGTTGCACAGTTTGGCAGACAATATTTTAAGATGTACATTTACTATAAATAAATCCAAATAAATCCAAAAGGCAGTACTCCTGGACTCGGCACGTATAGTGAGGAGTGTCCTCTCCCTGCAGCCCTAGTCACCGACTGCTTGAGCCTTGCTTCGCGGCCGGTGTTCCAATCGTCACTCTACAGCAGAATCGGGGAAGTACACATATTTAAATCTGCCTCCACTTATAGACTAATGGGAACATTAAGCTTTTATCCCACTTGTCGCCATTGGTGACAAATGGGCATTATTTTGCGTCCCATTTAATACCACTGCCAACGTCAATTGGTACAAAAATGTATTTGACGTGAAGTGCGAGCCGAAGGAAGCTCGATGTAGATGTGAGTCTACCACACGGAAAAACCATTTTACGACATTTAAACCTTCGGATCGAAAGTTATTATATAACACTTAGCCAATACGGCCCAGAACTTATATAATAATTATTATACCACATTTAACACGTGCTATAACGGTGAATATCCAAGAAAAACATTATGAAGAAACTCGCGGCTAAGTCAGCTTTTTCTTCACATAACATATGTGCACATATTTTTTTTTTCAAGAAAGAAAAATCCATTGGATCTGTCGAACCTTCCGATTTAAAGTCGGGGGTAGTGGGGGTCGGCCACTCGGCTAAAAACTCAGATGCAGCTTCCCAGCCACGCGGTCTCCTGGACTCGGTGCGTTTGTCTCACGGCAGAATAACGTACGACGGTACCAAGCGTCGCAGGTCAAGAACATTTGAGACATGATGGGTGGAAAAGAAAAGATGAAAAGGCATCCCTTAATGCCGCTATTAAGGCAGGTTTTTCTTCGCTTCTTTCCCTCTCTTATAATATTTCTTCTGAAGCCGGTAATTTAAAGCCATGTGCTTTGTCCAATAAAAATGTATTTTGTTTTTCTCTGATATAATTATCTACATTTCTATTAGGCCTATGTCTGTAAATAAACTTAATGGAGGATGCCTACCCTGGCCAGGTAGATAGCAATCTAAGATCATCCGACAAAAGTGTAAGACTTAAGTAACTTGCTGAGCATAAAACTGTCGTAATATGTAAGCTTAGGTGCAACTTCGCAGCCACGTCGGCTCCTGGTCTCGCGGCACAGTAACGTGCGACGTTACCGCTCAGCGCAAGTCAAGAGCGTCTGCGCCATGAATGGGAAAGAAAATACGAATCAAAGGCAGTCCTTAATGCCGCTATTAAGGCAGGTTTCTTTTTTTTCTTAGTTAATAATTAATAATTAAACCAGTTTTCAGAAGAGAACGAATTCAACTTTATCCAATTTAAACGTGTTTTGTTTTTCTTTTGTAAATTCACATTTCTATGGTGGCCTTTGTGACCAAATTTTCAACACTTTCCGAGAAGATTGGTGAGACATCGCTCTTGGTAGAGACAAGTGTAGGGATTTGGGGGAGGCCTTTGCCCAGAAGTGGGACAATAAAGGCTGACAAAAAAAATATTATGAATTTTATTTCAAATGCAACACGCTGCCGCCTGCTTGCTGTCGGAATTATTGCCGTCGGTAGCCCAATCAAGTGTTATGATAAAAACTCTTGCATCTTTAGTCTTAGGTCGTAAGCGTATTGCACTGCAACGTCGTGTCGTGGAACCCACGGGATCCCACAGACGTTAGAAATATAGCATTTTAGCTTCCAGTATGCGCGGTACGTGCCGTCTCCGCGGGACAAGATGGTGGTACTATTGTTTGACGTTTCGCAATCTCTTACGAGGAATCTTCAGGGCTTGTTCTAAACTGGGTTATGCGCGTGGTCTCGTTTGAGAGCTTTGGGACCTCTCCTAACATTTGCGACCTACGTGGCGCAGTGGTCCAATGTCTGGCTGAGGTAGGAGGAGCCGAGAAGGTCGATTAAACGTTTATATTATTATAATACGTCTGAAGCTAGCAAAATGAAAGTCGGGGTTACATACCACTCGGCCAAAGCCGTGTTGGCCTAGTGGGATCTACGTATGTATATGGTATACAACGTGTGTTGTGTAAAATGTTCAGTTTTATTTATTTAATTGCTAGTGTAACCACGATTACAAATGAAACCACACTAGTTCGATCATCGATAAATAGTTCACACATACCTATCTGTGCTTCGTTCTATTTTGAAATCTGTAACAGGGTATTTTTCGCATTATTATCTATTACATGCTGCTTCTCGCGACTTTGCCCTAAAAAAATAGGAAAACGGGTTTCCTATTTTTTTTTTATTTTGCCTCGCAATCCCTCGCTCATTTTCGGATTGCAGGGGGGCGAATAGGGGATCTCAAAATGTTTAAGTTAAGTTACTAGATTGTGTGGGGGATATCATACGAAAGGTATTAATTTGCACATTAATAAACAGTTTTTAGTTTTGCTTTAAGCCGTATAGTTTCCGACTTATTCACAAAAACGTTGAAAAAAATAGCCCCCCCCCCCCCTTATCTTCGAAGTTTGCGGAGATAAACCTCTGAAACTTTTATTGCTATTAGAAGTGTATGTAAAGCTTAAGGGAAAATTATAACGAACTCTTTAATTAGTATACATTTTTAAAAATCATCGAGTGTAAAAAATCTACATAAGTTCCGCTATCAGACAAGAGATGGAGCTGTCAAGCTCCAACAAATATAAACCGCCTTTATCATTTATAATATTATATGATGGCACGGAACCCTCGGTGCGCGAGTCCGACTCGCTCTTGCCCGGTTCTATTCTAGAATAAGTGGGCGCATTAACATTAATAAAAGATAGGCAAGTAAAATTGTTCTATGCTTTGTTTATTTATACGTCTACCGCGTGAGTTGAATCACACTCTGAAGACGAAAGAGAAAAACTGTAACTGGGGATTTTGTTTTTTTTTTAAGCTGATTGTAAAAAAAAAAGTTTCTTAATAATAGAACGGAATCTTTGCTGATTAGAAAAGTCGGATATCATGCCAAGCAGTTTAGATTTTCAAGAACGCCGTCTTCAGAAACCTTCAGCAACGCGCTCGTCAGTGTCACACGCCCTGAAGACGGTTATCTTGAAAATCAACAATTGTCGGCATGATGTCAGATTTAAAATAACAACGTAATTAAACCCAGTATTTCAAATAAATGAAACTTGTCGGAATAAGCTTCGACGTTACAATGCTACGTGAGTAATGGCCGTATTTTACATGTGATAGATAACAAACTTTTCGGCCACAGCTAGGCAAACCTTTCCTTCAGACTCTTTTCAGGAGTTTGCTAATCGTTCGCGCTAGTAAAACATAAAATTACGATTAATATAATTATTGTATTGTCATTACAATAGTTCTGAATCGTAGGTGGTCGACTAAAAATAGCAAACATTTCACTATTCTCCGTTACCAACAACCGGGCGTTCTGAGACAGAAAGTCGTCAATCTAACTATCCAGCCGTTTCGAGTGAGTAGTGATAATACAATTTCCTGTAGTTCTAGTTAATTAAATAAATAAATAATGCTAAACATCACACAGGGCATCATCCGACCCAGAAGTATTACTAAAATACATTTTTTTCTGTATATATGTACTTACATGGAAAAATATCCAGACCCGATACAAAATATCTACAGATAAATCAAACAACCGGCGGGGATCGAACCCGCAACCTCAGCTGGCTATTCGGAGGTCGTTAGACACAAAAAGCAAACATACCACCATTATCTCCGTTACCATATTCTGTTTATTATCTGTTTAAAACCGGGCGTTCTGAGATATTAAGTCCTCAATCAACCATTCGACCGTTTCGAGTAAGTAATATGATACACATCCTCTCGATTTATATGAGGCCTTTGTCCAGCAGTGAATGTCCTACGGCTGAAATGATGATGATGAATTAGTAGAGTATCCTTTTTATTCCCGTTAGATTGACGCAGACGTCTTCATTTAGAATCGCATGTAATATTTTATTTAGAATACCAGCGTAATAATAGTTATTTGAACTATTACTGCTTATGCTGAATGGTGACCTATTTGTGCCATTTTATGTGATTTGAATATACAATTTATATAATACATAGAAAAAAAAATACGACGAAAGAAACCTCCGATTCGAGTGTTACACGAATTCACAACAACAATATCACGTGAGAAATTGGCACACATCCGACCATAATCGTAAGTTTGTAAAATCGTAAAAAGCGATACAACGGCGACGGCGGTGCACAGTCATACCGTAACTTTTGTCATCAATTACCTTCATTTCAGCTCAAGGTCGCCGTACATTGTACGCCACGTGTATGTTTATAGCCATTGCCTAGGTACGCTTTGGCCTTTCACATCCGTAAGCGACTTTAAATAGCGAATAGTATGTTTAGAGTTCCGACTGAGAACCTATCGCCTTAAAGTCAAAATTATGGCCGAAGGGCGTCAAGTTCCGTCGATTGAGCCTGTACCAAAATATACCACAGATAATGTATAATTTTTATGGATTGGAAGAAGTTTATAAAATGAGAGATAAAGAAAAAAAAATAAAAAAATAAAAAAAAAACATTTATTTGGAACAACTAAATATTACAAATACATATGAACGTTGATGATTGCAGTAGTAAAGATACTGTGATTAAAATAGATCGCAAGCTTTAGTGATCTATTTGGAACTTTGAAGTTCCAAATAGATCGGTCAGACATCCCATTCCTTTAGAAATGCCTTTTAGCGCAACTAACTACAGACAAAATGCTTTTTTCAGTAGAGCTGTAGCTACGTACAACAGTTTGGTGGAACTCTCCGACCTAGATGTTTTATATATATAATACAAGTGCACAAAAAGTCAAAAACATCCTGTCACATCGCTGGTTCGATGTGCCAACATCATGATTGTTTTTTTTAATAAGTATTTATCTTGTGTTTTCTTTTTAGTTTTTGTTTTCTAAATTTATATTTTATATGTCAGTATTAGTTTGATAGTTAACTTCAGCAAGCTATATTTAGTTTTTTTTTTATGCGAGGACGTATAATTGGTTCGTGTATATTTAATAAGTTAACTATTATGCTTATAAAACTGTTTGTCTTCCGAATAAAATAAAATAAAATAAAAAGTAAGAAGATGGTTTTGATACCACATTTGACATTTTTGAAACATCGGTCACGTTCAAAAACAATTCTGTACCATACGAGTTAGTACTCACAAGGTACTTAAAATATTTAAAAACGAATGTAAATAAAACTAAGCGTCTCCAGCGAGGGAAAACCACGAAAACGTGTCGCTAACATCACTCAACATCATATTTTTAAAAAGAAGATTATTTAGATATACTAGTATAACGTGTTAACCAACTGCAACAGTCTACGACGCGAGAAAGAATCTCCCAATCGAAATACACTAGATAATTAATTGATGATCCCAGCACCACTATCCGCGGCAGACATCAATCACCCCGAGCCGACGGAGCGCGCTCGGATTAACTTACAAGATATCTAAGATGGGGTCATTAGCGGACGATCGTCAGGGAGAGAACCGTTCTCCTAGCATTTCGCTGACTAAGAATGAGCTATTGCAACGACTAGGAACCTACACAACAGCATCATCATCACGGTCATTATATGGAATGAAATAATGTTATAGTACGGAATGTTGCTACACCGAAAAACACTGCTGCCCATCTTCCAGAGGTATCCCTTACCAGGCTCTTACTGCATCCACGGGCATGAGAGGAGGGGTAACATTCTGCTGCCGGCACCCCACGGCCTGCTTAGATACTTAATTGAGTGGGGTGCCAGCAGTATAATGTTGCTCCTCCTATAGTGCCTTGCAATGAATCTGTCAAAGGATACCTCCGTAAGAAAACCAGCAGCGTCTTAAGTTACTTTAATTACTAATTAGCTAATGCGATGCCTAGGTTTTTACGGGTTGCTGAAAAGCTATGGTCCTTACTAGTCACTGCGATCATCTCAGCCCTAGGACTGCTGTTCACGTCCATCGCTGGACGTAGGCCTCGCTCGTGGATCTTCAAGATCATGAAGGGGTTTCCCCATACTCGCCACGCTTGACTAGTCAATAAATAGTGCGTCATGGAATCTAATCAATCTGTCACATGTGTCATCATAACTGGTTTCAACTATAGAAGAAGAAAGAACAAAATTAACATAATTGACAACGTCTAACAAAATTAACCCGATCGCAACCACAGGGGTATAATTCACACTTCCAAACAGAACACGGTCCGCAGTGCCTAGGGAAATCTGGTCATCGGAGGGCTATCCGTTATCCAGAACCAAGTGGGACTAAAATGGAAATTGATTAAAAAGTTTAGAAAAGTTTTTAGTTATACAAATATTTTTTTATTGTATTATATTGTGTCTGTCAGTGCGCTGTGCTACGGTACGTGTAATAACTAGTGAAGAAGAAGAAAACTAATTTATTTTGATTCACAGTACAATAAATAAATATAAAATAAAGAGAGTACGAGTTTGTGGACCAAAAGGTCCTACCTCATCATCATGTCAATCCTTAGAAATAAAGATCGACGCTGGTTTTCAGGAGTTTGAAGGCCATATAAAATTATTACCTGCCCGCTAACTATTGCTATTTGCAATTTTTTCTTAACACTGAAAGTGTTGTGAAAACTCTCTAGAATTCTGTCTTTCAACTAAAAATATTATATTAGGTATTAGAAAATCGTAGACTATAATCGCCGATTCAGCGATGCTAAATTTAAGCTTAAAACCGAGTATATTGTCAGAGTAATAAGTACCAAGAAATGTGCTTTATTGAAAAGCTAACACTCCCATCTTGTTATAAGCTTTTGCTCTTAACACAGATAGTTTCAAAGCAAAGTGTCTGAGCGGCCATTTTACCAAGCTCTGTCGCAATGAATGCATTTCCCTTGTTCTTGTGTCTATTTGAAGTACCTGGAGATGGCAAAGGCTGGCTAGAATAAACAGTCAGCATAAAAATTATCTTCGTTTGTCACCTTCTATTTCATTGACTAAGCTGAAAGAGGGAGTGAAATTGCAAGTCCAAGTGTCTAAGCTACATTTTAAACGACTTTATCATACTTTTAACTATTTAAATACTTTCGATGTGAAACGCCCTTTGCTGGGAGGTTGGAGTGATCACACGATATACATATGACGCGAGGTATTACCCGAGAAAATGACGTGCATGTTACTAGTTACCAACCTACATGTACACCATTATAACCCCTTGTCAATATTACAATCCAATCCATCCCAAGGTTGCCTGGTAGAGATCGCTCTTTAGCGATAAGGCCGCCAATTGCCACTTTGTTTTTCAGTGTTTCTTGTTATTCTGTTAAGTTTTAAGGTGTGCAATAAAGTATTTTCTATCTATCTATCTACCTCCACGTATTTATTTCACATCTACCGGGCCCATACAATAATTAATAAAACATTCCCTATCTTAGATAGGCAGAACTCTCTACATGGATTCCTCATGGATCTCCATGAGGGGTAGTTGCCATACTCACCACGCTTGGCAGGCGGGTTGGCGAGCGCAGTACGGTATGTATCCACGGGCATGAAAGGAGGGGTATCATTCTACTGCCGGCACCGCACGGCATTCCCCATATCGAAACAAAATCCAAAGAGTTAAGCGGACAAACTGAGAGACGTTCCTATATTACCACGACTTCATTTCATATTACAGCAGTTAAAAACTAAAAAGTCCGTAGCTCCGATTCTTCGAGCAATTTCGTTCTGTAAGATTCCTCTTAATATCAGTCCAAGATAAAATCCAATATCACTGAAAAAGCAATTTCAGATTTCATTATTATCTTATTGAACTAATTTATTCAAAATATCGGAATCATTTGTCGTATAAAAGGGATCTACATCATGCTTGAATACGCATGGCCGATTTCATTATTCTTTGGACATTATAATAAGTTTTGCAGAACTGGTAACATCTTCATCGCCCCCTGCCCTAATCCCACGCTAGGCTAGGGGTCGTCGGCACAACATTTTTTCCTCTACCACGCTAAAACTACGGGATAGATTTTCATACGGTAAGGAAAAGTCTGCAATGGCGTCTTTATCGAATAACGATAGCTTACTAGACCCATATGAAATAATGGTCACATAAAAACGTAATAATTCAAAAGCACAACATACCTCAATATCAAATTATAATCACATGTACTTTACACTACCAAATTTCAATTTGTATTTTAGGACTTATCGCCAAATTTGAAATGTTTCACGCCTTACAGGCGTCCCACGACAACTAATTTTTTTATTTATTTGGAAGCAAGTTTTTTAGTAGACTCAAGATAGATAGAAAATACTTTAATGCACACCTTAAAACTAAACATAATACAAGAAACACTGAAAAATCTTCCATATCGCTAAAGAGCGATCTCTCCAGGCGCACGCGTCAATCAAGCACTCAACTGTATGTTATAATCTTGTTATTCAGATAGAGCTGAAAATTTGTTATAACTGTAAGCTTCTTCCTATGCTATTCTCTCTAGCAATGCTTTCATAATATTATTAGATCGCAAGATACAAGCTAAATTAAGCAAGGCAATACGTCGACGACGGTCCACCGCAATAAAACAATGCAAACGACTCGTGCGCCGTTACGACTGACATTTATACAGTGTCGCATTGTGCGAATAAATAAACATTAATAAATGTTCATTGTCTTCTGTACGAGGTATGATTGCAGTTAGGCCCGCTTTCCACCGCGAGCAGAGCGGACCCATTAATGGCTACTTTTACAAGATTTAGATACATTTATTCCATTAATATATGTACATACACAGTACACTTGGATAGGTATCGCAATACAAAACTGCATACACGTGTTACCAACAATGAGTCGAGCGGACATGACCAAGCGGGCAAAAAGAGTAGAAAGATTTCCAAACTTACGGGCATAAGTGAGTTTACAACTCAGGGTGACGACTCAACTTTATGTCTCAGGGTGACGGACGCAATGCAATGCAGCGTTGGTCGCGTCCAGTGAACGTAATCACCGCGGTATTGCAGTTGTAATAAGTAAAGTTTACCGCTTAACATAAGGTGAGCCTTAGGTTTGTCTCTTCATTAAATCATTGCCGTAAGACGTCCACTGCTGGACAAAGGCATCTCTTATGAATCTCTAATGATAATATCTCGTCATTAACTCTATTTTTAACTATTAAAAATAATCTCTTTTCTAGAGAGCGGATCAAACGCGGAACTATTTCTTGGTGGAAACGCAAATTTAAATTAAATCAAATCAAAATCGTTTATTTGCCAGAATACAATCATTTACTATAAAGTGTTATATCTAGTGGTAGTGCCTGTATTCAGCCTGTGTGTAAGCAGAGCGCACTGCGCATGCACAATGTTATATTGGAGGTATTTAATTATCAACAATTCTGATAGTCATTTAAATCATAAAAACAATTTTCTAGTAACCATAAATTTAGTTTATTCATATAGAATCCTCCTTAATTTTGGTAAACAGTGTCAGCTCCGCTCCGCCTACCTTCTGTATTTAGCCGTAACAGAAATCCCTCGTATCTATTTACTAGTATAAAAAATAATACTTAGAACGAGGAGTAGACGCATTGTCACTACATAGGTTTTAATTTAGTTAATTGAATTATTGCTGGACAATTCACACAGCATCATCTAGCCCCAAGCTAAGCGGAACTTGGTGTTATGGGTACAAGTAACTGATATACGTAAAACATTATACTACAAAGATAGATATTTTTACATAGATAGAAATTATAAAACTTTATTATCAAAATCAGTGTTCGTTATTGCAAGCGTTGCGCGCATTGCGCCCATTTTAAGGTGGACGTGGTGGCCCTTCACAGTTGACTCTTCAACGTTCGGTGGCCAAATTTAAGATTATCGGTTCAATAATCAATCAGCCAACACCCATGCGTTTAAGAAACGCAAGAACGGGCGAGAACATCGCCGCGGTTCATAAGTGTACAGCGGAACTCGAGGCAGTGCATTGCACAAGAACTCGGCCTTTTACCGTCAGCGGCGAACGCTACAGAACAATGATAAACAATTTCTTATGGCCCACTTGAACTGCATGGACCCAGACGACATGTGGTTCCAGCAGGACGGCGCTACGTGCCACACAGCGGACGCCACGATTGATATTCTGCATGAACGATTTGAGGGTAAGGTAATCTCTCGCAGGGGTGATGTGAAATGGTCACAAAGGTCATTTCACCATGGCGATTTGACCCCGCTGGACTTTTTCTTGTGGGGTTTTTTGATGTCGCAGGTTTGCATAAACCGCAATCGATTGATGCCCTAAAGGTGAACAAATCACAGGACATCGCTCAAATTGAGCCGGATCTATGCGGAAGAGTATTACTCAGCTTCAATTAAAGCTTTCAATTGAAAATTATTGGAACACTCGGATACATGGCACCGTAAAAAGCCGTGACGGGCATTTGCACGATGTCATTTTCCACACGTAATAGCACATATAGGCCTTTCAAATAAAAATTAATACCTCACTCACAGCTTGTTTTATTCAATTTCAACATCTACCCGCCCTTATTGAAAAACCCTTTATATAGAAAAACATCCAGAACATCCTGAACCATCTGCAGATCGTACAGACATTTGTCCCTAGGCGGGAATCGAACCCGCAACCCCTTGCGTCGCAGACGGACCTTCGCCCGCTGCGCCACACAGCTTTATATATTTACTTATAAATTTACCATTCCAACGTATGTATTTAAACATTGTGATATTTATAAGTGGTACCACCCTCAGTGTCCCTAGTCGCATTATCAAACCTGTTTGGAAGATATTTATTTTCTAGCTTTACCCATCCCCAGCTCATTATGGAAACCAGTCTGTTGATTCCGCTGAGATACCTACTACATTCTCGGTATAGATCTTTGTAAAAGCCTGTAACTTGTTAGCGGGGGTCGAACCCCCTGCGTCTCAGCCGGCTAACCAACTGTGCCACGAACGCCAAACGCGCTTGGCAGCTTCAATATTTACTTTCCGCCCCGTTAACTCCTCAACGCTATCTGCTGACGCGATTCGCGATATTTTTTTTGTATCTCTGTTTGGGCAGTCCTTCGGGCAGTCGAGTGGCAAAGTTGACAGACCATCAATCACGATGGAGTCGATAACGTCGCTTCCTGCAGAGACGCCCGATTGGATTTAAGGGGTCGCACGTAGTGTAGTGGTGGGATTGTTAAATGTTAACGATTTTCGTTAATATTATCGTCTCAGCCGTAGGCCGTAGGCCTCTCTCATAGATAACTACAAAACAGTAATTTTAAAACAGTCTACCGCCAGTCTACGCGTGACCACGAGGGCAGCAGGACAGTCGCAACATCGGGAAATAATAAAATAAGGTAATTACGCGATAAAGTCCCGTCAATCAGTTTAGAAATTATGTCAACAGATCGCGAAAGTTTACAAAGCACTAGATTACTACATACTGATCCTCAGGGGTCGTTGCCATACTCACCACGCTCGGCAGGCGGGCTCGCGAGCGCAGTGCGGGATGTTGATACACGGAAACACGCTGCTGCCGGAAGATTCCCGGCGGTGTCCCAAGGCAGATTCTATATGCAGCTACGGGCAAGAGAGGAGGGGCAACATTCTACTGCCGGCACCTCACGGCTTTTTTATACTATGTACAAACATATTTTAAGCTACACACACAGGGCGGCCTATGTCCAATATTGGACGTCATCATCATCATCATTTCAGCCATAAAAACGTCCACTGATGAACACAGGCCTCCCTCATGGATCTCCATGAGGGGTAGTTGCTAACTCACCACGCTCGGCAGGCGGGTTGGCGAGCGCAGTACGGGATGTTGATACACGGATAGACGCTGCTGCCCATCTTCCGGAGGTATCCCTTATCTTAATATTGGACATGGTAGTGATGTATTGTAAAGAAATTGGTTCCTTCTTCGCTTCTCTCCGTCACTTGAAAAAAAAGTTTTCCAAAACGAACGCATTCAATTAAGTGCTTTATTCAATTTAAATGTATTGTTCTTCTTTCGTAAACCGACTATGTAGCTTTTTGCTCTATAGAATAAACACTTATTTACTTTGACTTACCTAACTTGGAAGATGTTGCAGTATACCTTCGTTTGTTAAGGTAGAACCGAGTCGAATTAAATTTCCCACCGCTTTACCCGACCTCTGGAATACAGAGCTCAAGAACATTCGAATCGCACGGCTTGACTTCAAGCAACTGAACACTTGAGGGGGCATCAAGAGCGCTCAGCTTCCGACAGTGAACACGACCTCCGTGACTTAGTGAGCAGAAGGCTAGCCAAGTCAATCCCGCGAAAACTGTTGAAATTTTTGTAGCTCTTGTTGTGGCGCTCTGTGTGGGATCTGCCACGCATGTCCATAATAATATGATAAATACATGTCTTTTTACTTTTACTTCTTACTTTTTTTTCACACCATGTGGTGGTGGTGTTTATGGTGAATGTACAATAAAGAGTTCATCTATCTATCTATCTACTTTCTTTAGTTTATATCCAATTCCGAGTACACCCCAACCAGCAAAATATCAGCTTCTTTTAATGCATGCTGGAATATTTGTGTGACTGATGCCAAAAAAAATATCAAAACAAACTAACTTTACGAGAATGGCGGACTTATCCTTAGGAAACTCGTAATTTTAAAACACGTCTGGATAAAAAATAGTGTTTTTGGATAGCCCCTAGCTTCCCCTTTCGTCTAACGCCTCATTTATTATGAAAATTCGTGCGACCGCATTCTAATGCCGACCCTTTAATAAACTGATTACTTCACCAACAACCATACGAGAATTTCTTTACCACCAAATGTCGAACAGTATACTCGTGATGTTTACCGTCACCGAAACAGCACCGTCACCCTCATAACCGCCGCGTCACCGCTAACCTGCGCAAGTCACGTGGAAGATATATCGTTCCGCGGACTATTTGTACCCTGTTGGGGAAGCTTCGGGCATGTCCGGTTAGACTCTATGCATAACCCTAAATTGAGACTTCAAAAGCAAAAATAAATAATTAAAAAATAGAATAAATAAATCATTCATAGAAAACTGTGTGCTTCTTAAATAAGCTTCCATCAGAGGCGACCAAAAATATATTTTTTTAAGTACATATGTTTGAACTGCTAAAATCATATCTTTCCTTTCAGCTTTACCGTAGGTAGATCTGGTTTCACTTTTTTCCCTCACTTGGAAAAAAAAACGATTAACGAAACCAACAAATTTAAAAAAAATGTTAAAATTTAAGGCCTTTGCATCTATTATAGATGATTTATAACAAATGGTAATCATACGGTTCGGGACGCTGCAGTGCCTGGGACATTGTTAGATGGATTAGGCTTGCCCAGCACCTATACCATCCTCTCAGCTTAGTCAGCTGTTATTCAGAGGAAAGAACAGGTCAATACGACTAAAGCTAACTAAGCCGCGGGTTTCCTCACGATGTTTCCTTCACTGTTAAAGCTCGTGTTAAATGTGAACTAATTAAATTATGTGCTTTATTCAATTAAATGCGTTGTTTTCTTTTGTTAATTGGGAAACGCTTTTTAAATCTGACTTTAATCGATCAACAAGACCTGTAAATGCTGAAGCCTGCTCAGTCCCATGTCCGACCCGAGCCTTCTGAACTTTGCTGGTTTGATGAAATATAAATAGGCTATTTCTAAATTTGTCGAAGGTTATGCGCCGTGGCGTGCCGGCTGTAGAATGTTGCCCATCCTCTCAAGCCCGCGGATGCAAAAAGAACAGCCTGCCAAGGAATACCTCCGGAAGATGGGCAGCAGCGTCTTTCCGTGTATCAACATCCTGCACAGCGCTCGCCAACCCGCCTGCCAAGCGTGGTTAGCATGGCGACAATCCCCTCATGATCGGTACTTGAAGATCTATGAGGGAGGCATATTTCCAGCAGTGGACAAATGTGGTTCTGCAACGAATTTATAATAACTCTTAGCTATTGGTCAAAACCAATTCACATATTTTTTTTAAGCATGTGACGAATTTACTTTCAGCGTATGGAGTGTCCAGAGGTATCCTTAGCAGGCTCTTACTGCATCCACGGGAGTGAGAGGAGGGGTAACATTCTACTGCCGGCACCCCACGTCTAACACACACCTTAAACATACGTAGGCACAAACGCATACAACGCGCACGTACAGAAACAATGCTTCCGCCACCAGTTTTAAACAAAGTAATTTAATTTTCTGATCTACTATGCCAAACTGTCTATTCTTTCTCTCTTTACCCGGATGACGGAGGACCTTTGGCCAAAAAGGAGGTCAAAACGCCAAGTCCTTAACTATGGCTTTACATAAAGACAAGATATATTTATTTCGTAAAAACAGGGATTTCTTTACGTAATTTTTTATTTTTCTTTTATGTGTTTATTTCAATCCAAACTATTGGCCGGCCGATTATTTCCGGTAAGCTTGTGCTGACCCTATATATTTAACAGTGTTATAAAGGTGTGGCGAGTATGGCAACACTGCTCATGATCAGTTCGTATTGATCCACAATGGGAGACCTTTGTTCAGTAGTGGGCGTCCTACGACTGAGATATGACCCGGTGCCCACTTCGTTGGGCGGTAAGCATTTTTACTTGTGATGAAATTATGAGTGTGGTTAGGTTAGTACTGAGTGCTACGATTTATTTCCTGACTGCCAGAAGGAGGGTTATATTTTTAAGGCATACTTAGAAAATAAATATATTCGTCCATAAAAAAAAACGAGTTAAACCGGCGATTCCGTCTGCGAATCTCAAGAAGAACGTCTTACAACCGGGCTGGCAGCCGGGTGAATTAATTAAAATCCGGACGAGAGGGCAGCGTACACCGGGCGCCGGATTATGCGGATATGATGGATCACCGCATTAGATGGGTTTCAGGGTTCCGCGAGCTGGCACTAGGAACGATAAGAGTTTGCGTTGAAGTTACTGAAGCTAATTGTACAGTTTTCGGCGCTGTGTAGGCCGAATGGTATGTAACCCCGACTTCAGTCGTCGGTTAATTTCTACAAGGGAGGCCTCCGAAAGATGGGCAGCAGCGTTTTATGTGTATTACTATCCCGTACTGCGCTCGCCAACCCGCCTGCCAAGCGTAATGAGTATGGCAATAACTCTTCAACACCAGTACTTGGAGATCTATGAGGGAGGCCTATGTCCAGCAGTGGATGTCCTACGGGCGAAATGATGATGATGATGATGAGATGGAAATTAACAATTCATTTAGATTGCAAGTTTTTTTTTATACTACTAAAAGACGAGACAAGCCGAAGGCCCACCTTATGTTAAGCGGTAACCTCTACCTATAACAATGCCGCGGTGATCACGTTCACTGAGCACGTGATCAACGCTGCATTGCGCCCGTCACCCCGACACAGAGTTGTAAGGTCTCATGTGCCCGTAATTTCACCGGCCCCCTTACCCTTCAAACCGGAACACAGCAATGGAGACATTACTGCTTGGCGGCAGAAATAGGTACGGTGGTAGTACTTCCCCGGATGAACC
Organism: Pasiphila rectangulata; assembly: GCA_963082625.1. NCBI lineage: Eukaryota > Metazoa > Arthropoda > Insecta > Lepidoptera > Geometridae > Pasiphila > Pasiphila rectangulata. The sequence continues at coordinate 10,162,553 of OY720261.1, read as the reverse complement.
TTTCACAAAAGGTTTTACTACTACTAAAAAGTTAAATGTATAAAACTATTAAGTAGGAATAACTTCAGTTATTAGTTCATTGTTTCTGTAACTTTACTTAGATCGTATAGCGTTATTTTTTATAACTGACTTTTACACTGGACGTATGCGTTCTCCAATTTACGCTACTCGAACACGTCATAATGAAATCATAAAACTAACGTTCAACTTTATCGTCTACGACCGTTATCCAACAAAGAAAATTTAATTCGCCGTAGAAAATGAGAAAATAGAAATTGAGTAGATGTAATAAGGGCAGGCGAAAGGACTCGTAAAACATACTTCATCCCCTTTGTACTCGGTACATCTACAGGACCCTGTTTTTAAGAGTTGTGCCTCGCGGATTAATATATTTTTGGACAAGAATACAAAACCCATGAAATTTAATGATTGTATTTTGTTTAGTTTATAAATAAATAATATAAATAATGCTGGACAATTCACACAGCATCACCTAGCCCCAAGCTAAGCAGAGCTTGTGTTATGGGTACTAGATGACTGATATATGTACTTAATACAATATACTACATACATAGATAGATATTTTTTATTATATATAGAAAACATCCAGAACACCCTGAACAAATATCTGCAGGTCATACAGACATTTGTTCCGAGGCGGGATTCGAACCCGCAACCTCTTGCGTAGCAGGCGGACCTTCGCCCGCTGCGCCACAGAGGTCGTCAAATCGTTATAATCGTACTTATCATCATCTCAGCCGTAGAAAGTCTACTATTAGATAGGCATCATGATCCATAAGGTTATAAATGTTTATAGTTATATTTTTTATAATTCACGACATTAAAACAAAACAGCCACTCAACTAGTTAAGAACGACATTTAAGGAAACCTAATTGGGGTTTCGGACTAAAATAGTAAAAGGAACCCTTAAACTGTGTTTTTTTATGGATGGTAAGTTACGATGTGACCGATGACAGACCACAAAAGTCTAGAAGATTTCACTTGAAGATACCCAGTTTGTAGTTTTTGAGGAAAACAGAACTAGTTTCACTTTCAAAATTAACCTGAGATATACTATTAATTTTTGTGAAAACGAGACGTCGAAGATTATTCCCGACACGTTTCGATCTTTCAAGAAAATCATCATCATGGGACTGAATGCCCGTCCGCGCGTGGGGCCGACACGACACTGACGACTAATCTTCGACGTTACAATACTACGTGAGTATTCCCTAATGAATAGAAACTAGCCAGTTCAAGACATTAGCGGTGATAACATAAGGTAGAGGAGAACCGCTTGGTCTGAATGGAATGTCCACGAGACAAGGATAAGAAGAAGAAGAAGAAGAAAATCATTTATTGATCCACAGTCCACAATAGGCTTAAGTAGGTACGTAAAATTAATACTAATATGATAAATTAATTCTAACGCAACTAAAAAAAATAAAAAATTTGTGGACCAAAAGGTCCTACCTCAGCATAATGTTAATCCTTAAATATAAGGATTAACGCTGGTTTTCAGGTAGGATACTACTAAGCTGCGCTGTGCGAACGCTTGTCCTAGAGTGAAGATGGTGGTATCGGGTCGTGGAGTTCTTGAGAACACTCTCCGAAATGTATCCTATAAAGGATTCTAGGAAGAATTAATCCAGGGAAGGACCACCACCTATTCCTGCAGCCAAGCAGCTAATGTCTGTATTGCTGTGTTTCGGTTTGAAGGGTAACGGGGCCGGTGAAATTACGGGCACCTTACGACTCTATGTCTCAGGGTGACGGGCGCAATGCGATTCTGCGTTGGTCACATGCTTCATGAACGTGATTACCGCGGTATTTTAAATAAATTTTAAATTTAAATAATGTTGGACATTTCACAGCACTATCTAACCCCATACTAAGCAAAGCTTGTATTATGAGAACCAGGTAGTTGATATAATACTATACTTTATTTTTTTTGTAAAATACATTCATAATATACATAGAACAAAACATCCAGACGCGAAAGAAACATTTGCGGTTCACGCAAACATTTCTCGCGCCGCGGGATTCGAACCCGCAACCTCTTGCGTCTCAGCTGGGCACACGCCCGCCGAGCCAGAGAGGTTGGCAATTGCAGTCTTTTAGTCGTATACAAAAAATAAACCTTGCAACGGTGGTCGACACTTTAAACCTTAAACCAAGATGGCAGGAACCGTATTCTGGGAGGCTTTATTCCGTTAATCTGTGTATTAATAAGTCGCTGAACTTTACTCTAACGCCACTTGCAGTTAAAACTTTGCAGTGGCCGCTCTGTTATTTCGGGGCGAGCCGAAGTTTACGGGACTTGAGCTTTAATGTGACAAAGTTATACTTCCGCATTGTCTGCAGATGCTTGCGGTTGTCTATCGTATACCGGCGTTATGGCTTTCTGGACAAATAAATGGATATTGACAATTTATCAGTATTTATAAAACTCTTCCGTTACTGACTGACTGAGTGACTGACAGACAACGCACAGCCTAAACCACTGGACCTAGAGACTTGAAATTTGGCACACCTTGCCGTGGGGTGCCGACAGAAGAATGTTACCCCTCCTCTCCTACCCGTGGATGCCGTAAAAGCCTGCTAAGGGATACCTCCGGAAGATGGGCAGCAGCGTCTTTCTATGTATCACCATCCAGTACTGCGCTTGCCAACCCGCCTGCCAAGCGTGGTGAGTATGGCAACTACCCCTCACAGAGATCCATGAGGGAGGCCTGTGTTCATCAGTGGACGTTTTATGGCTGAAATGATGATGATACCTCGAGTATCCTAGAGATGCACTAAGAAGGGATTTTTCGAAATTCCCACGAGAACGGGAACTACGCGGGTGAACCTGCGGGATGGGGCTAGTATAGAATAAAAGCCAAATATATAAATCTATTTAGTGTGAAACACTCCAGTGTTTAGTTTCAGCGTATCTACGAATGTACAAAAGTTTATAATCGAATAATAGAAATTAGACAGAGCACCATCTTAGTTCCAAATCCAATTTTATTCCAATCATCATATCAGCCCGCTGACACCAATGACGGTAAATAACGCGATAAATCCCCGCAGGCTGGTTACGTACCTTGCGAGATTTACGCGCCTGTTGCAAACCTGTCGCTAGATTCGTAATCTCGCGACCAGCGCTATCAAACGTCAATTCCTTGCTTGTTATCTAATACAACATTGAAGTACACTACACTATATATACATACGTATATCTATATAAATAAAAATGAATCGCCAAAATGTATGTACGCGCATAACTTCCGAACTACTACACCAAATTGGATGATTCTTTCTTTTTTGTGTTTGTTATTTTTAGTACAAGGTTTGTATAAAATAAAATATAATATAGTTTTTTTTATAAAAATCAGATTTAATAAAACCTCATAATAAAGAAAAGTGAGTGAATGAGACAGAAGAGAGAGAGTAGAAGCAGAGTAGTAGTAGAAGTAGAGTAGTATTAGGGTAGTTGTTGATTAGTTGTAGCGTAGAAGTAGAGTAGTAATAGCGTAGAAGTAGAGTAGTAGGAGTGTAGAAGTAGAGTAGTAGTAGTGTAGAAGTAGGTAGAGTTGTATTAGAATAGTAGTAGTGGTAGAGTAGTAGTTAGAAAATGTAGTAGTAGTTAGTTGACGGTACAAAGTTCGCCGGGGATATACGGAAAGACGCTGCTGCACATCTTCCGGAGGTATCCCTTAGCAGGCTCTTACTGCATCCACGGGCATGATAGGGGTAGCATTCTACTGCCGGCACCCCATGGAAAACAACTATTATTACCCGAGAATGATTACCTCCTAACCCACATATAGCAAGTTCGGAATTATCCGTCCATACGCTAAGGCACGGTTTATCTCGAAACTCATTCAAAACTTTAATCATCTAGGCAAACTTGCCAACATAATCCATTGTCGACTATAACAGTTTGTTTAATAGTGTGATGGCCGTTTCACTCCTCTTTTAAGAGGGCAGAAGACTGTGTGAAGTGAAGTCTTATTGTTATCTAGTTATCGTTATCTAGTTATCGTTATCTAGAGAAGATAGAGAAGGGCAACGGTCATTATATGCCGTGGGGTAGAATGTTACCCCACCTCTCATGCCCGTGGATGCAGTAGGAGCCTGCTAAGAGATTTCTTCCGTAGATGGGAGACCGCGGAATGCCGAGAGAGAACGAAGATGATAGAAGAAAGGCAATTCATTAATGTATTTTACGACCTCTGTGGCGCAGCGGGCGAAGGTCCGCCTGCGACGCATGAATCGAACCCGCAAGGTTCGATTGCCGCCTCGGGACAAATGTATGTATGATCTGCAGGTATTTGTTCAGTGTTAGTTTTATTATGGGTGGCAAAATTATCTATCTATATAATTTATTAAGTATATCAGTCATCTTACCCATAACACTAGCTCTTATTAGATTGGGGCTACATGATGCTGTGTGAATTGTCCAGCATTATCATATTATATAAATTTATTTATACCTATATTACTGAAGCACGAATGGATACGTTTACTTCAGAATACCTTTTCTACAAGATGAGGGAAAGTAGCGGAAAATAAACCTCACTATTTCACTTATACGTATCCATAGTACACTAAAGGGGTTTGTAGTATTAAAGAAGCTATCATAATACCGCGCCGTGGGGTGCCGGCAGTAGAATGTTACCTCTCCTCTCATACCTATGAGTGCAGTAAGAGCCTACTAAAGTATACCTACGGAAGATAGGCAGCAGCGTCTTTCTGTGTACCAACATCCCGTTCTGCGCTCGTCAACTCGCCTGCCAAGCGTGGTGAGTATGGCAACTACCCCTCATGGAGGTCCATGAGGGAGGCCTTTGTTCAGTAGTGGACGTTTTACGGCTGGAATGATGGCCTAGCCCTAGGCCTAAAGAAGAATATGTTCGCAGATGAAAAACGTAATACCAGTGACACAGACCACCCAAACTTCGCCCAACCACTTACGAGAATAAATGTAAAATCGCCCTTATAGCAACGGTGTAAAGTCACGATTGCGGTTGAAACGTGGCTCGGTTGATGCAGATTTAATTAGAAACTTAAGCAAGATATGGCTAGTGATGGGGTATAGTTATGAAATGAGTTGCGCATAGTTTAGGTGGGGAAAATTGCATTAAATATTTAAATTAATTTCGTTCAAAACTACTGTTGCGATGAAAAGGGAAAATTTAAATTGGTTGAACGTGTTATTATGTTTATTTAGTTTTCGTTTGGTGGAACTTTGTTTACTTAACGAAATACTATGACAAACAATGAAAATATCTAGTTTTAATTCCGCTAATGCTGAGATCACCCCTCATGGAGATCCATGAGGGAGGCTTGTGTTCATCAGTGGACGTTTTATGGCTGAAATGATGAATGCTGAGATGCATATGCACCGCCCTCCCGCCCGCTACGCACGACATGTCGTGTGGGTTTGGGTATGCATGTTGCACTAACAGCCTGGTTCCCCCTGCATGTGCATAATTAGCGGGCGGGAGGGCGGTGCATATGCATCTCAGCATTAGCGGAATTAAAACTAGATATTTTCATTGTTTGTCATAATAATATGGATTTCCGCAAACTAACGCCTGATTCGATGTGTGTTACCAGTGATGACATATGGAACCGAGACGTGGTCCCCTAAATATATTTCTATTCTATTCTATTCTATTCTATTCCTTCACTATTGGCCTTATGAACAAGCTCAGAGTCGCTCAACGAGCTATGGAGAGGGCTATGCTCGGGGTTTCACTACGGGATCGAATCAGAAATGAGGAGATACGTAGGAGAACTCGGGTCACCGACATAGCCAAACGGATTAGCACGTTGAAGTGGCAATGGGCAGGCCATATAGCGCGCAGAACTGACGGCCGATGGGGCAGCAAAGTTCTCGAATGGAGGCCACGGATCGGCAGGCGCAGCGTAGGACGTCCACCTACAAGATGGGCAGACGACTTGGTGAGAACTGCTGGTCGGCGGTGGATGCAGACGGCTTCCAACCGCAGTACTTGGAGATCAATGAGGGAGGCCTTTGTCCAGCAGTGGACGTCCTACGGCTGAAATGATGATGATGAACGCCTGATTCTATTAATTATATTAACAAAATACATTATGCGATAAGACCGCCCATTGTACCAAATTTTTATTGTAAGTTTTTTTTTAAATTTCTTAAGGTATGCAATAAAGTATTTTGTATTGTATTGTACATTACGAGGGGAGGTCAAAAAGTCCGCGGAATGGCAGGGAAATAGGGCTAAATTAAACCAATTATTATTTTTCCTTATCAATATATTCTCCCTTAAGCCTAAAACATTTTTCAGATCTATCAAAAAGTTCGCTTATACCTTCGAAAAAAAATGTTTTATCAAGGCCTTCAAAATAAGCTGCAATTGCCGACTTAACTTTTTCATCGTCAGTAATTTTTTTCCACGAAGTTATTTTTTTAATTTTGAAATCAAATAATGATCAGAGGGAGCTAGATCTGGACTATAGGGAGGGCGGTGTAATGTTTCGTAGCCACATTTCGGCAAGGCAGCCATTGAAACATGGCTCTTGTGAACGGGTGTAACTCGTAGCGAAGCTTAGTTAAGGGTCGTACAACCACGTCCTTAATCTCTTCCAGCCGTAGGACGTCCACTGCTGGACAAAGGCCTCCCACATACATCACTAAGTACTGATCATGAGGGGTTGTTGCCATACGCGCCACGCTTGGCAAGCGGGTTGACGAGCGCAGAACGGGATGTTGGTACACAGAAAGACGCTCCTGCCCATCTTCCCTTGGCAGATTCTTACTGCATCCACTCCACGGGCACGATAGGAGGGGCAACATTCTAACATCCTACTGCCGGCACTACACGGCAAAACGTACGGCACGTGCTTAATCATGTACCAAGGTAAACACCTTAAAATGTGCACATACGAGTACATATATTTCACTAGAAAAATAAGATCGGTGCACAGCCAGAAACGAAATCATTTTATGGAAGACACTGTATTGCTCGGCAGATGATTATATTAATTAGGCTTGCCCCAGATAGGAGGGATGGAAGTGCATTTACCTGTACTATGCACTGCTCTGTGGTCAAACCCATCCACCGATAGTAAACTGAGCTCAAACGCTGAGAAACGCCTTTACGACTTGGTATCCAAATAAAATAAATAAATAAATAATGCTGGACAAATCACTTGTTAAAATAACGAACCTTTACAGTGTCTGCAACTTATAAGATCGTATTCCATCGTCTGGTTTCCATAGTACAAGCTTTGCTTAGTTTGGGACCAGATGAAGAAGAAGAAGAAGAAGAAAATCATTTATTTTTGACACACACACAACATATACAAATTACAAAGAAAACATAAAATAATCAAATTAGGCTTACACTGTTAAACAAAATGTGACAGATGGTGAAACAGATGGTGTTGTGTATCCAACATGGTATGATGGTGTCCAACACAATTTGTTCAGTTTATGATGTATTCTATCCAATACCATTTGCGACATTTGACGGCCGTCCGCAAATTATCACTCCAGTTTTCTGGTGGGCGTCTTAAACTACGCTTGCCTATATACTATTGCCCCATGCCATAAAGGACACTGCATTTCTTCGCACGATAGTTCCGCGTGCCCTAGATAGGAGGTGCATCTACCTTATGCACTGCTCTGTGGTCAAAGCCATACAAGGATCTTAAACGCTCGGCGCGTAGCACATTGTATCCAAATATAGACATAGCGAAGCTACTCCACATGCTCCTTCGTCTGGAAACCACAGAGATACACAAACGAACAAGCTCACGTCTACGGTGTGCGGCGTAAGGGCTTGTACGAGTGCGATTCCACTTCCAACTAACGCAAGATTTGATTAAAAATCTACTCGTATAATATTAGGTAGCAATTTTTAATCCAATGCTTCTAAAGATTTTGGTTGGATTGCGTATTCCAAGTTTCTAAGGCACGCTAAGAAGCCCCATTTTAGTCACTACGGAAGACCAGCGCTGTGGTACGACCCGTTTGCCACAACACAGGCTGAGTAGTGAGCATTTTTGTCACCAGATGTGTTACCGAATTAATGTATTTTGTTTGATTATACGAGTACAATGTGTGACAAAATAAACGTTTCGTTATCTTTATCGTTTAATCCTTCTCGGTGTCCGTCTGCACTGATACTTCTCGAGCCAGTCCCGTGAACTCGTTCTGTATTTGCAACGGCTGGCAAATACAGAACGCGCACTTGTTCTCTATTCATTCAGGCCTTAGGCTTGTGCAGCACCTAACCCATCTTTTCAACTTAGTCGGCAGTACAAAGGAAAGAATACGTCTAAAAGTGTCAAAATAGCGGGTTCCCCCAAGAAGCATTCCTTCAAATCGCATTACGACACTAAACGGTGTTGTCGGTACAACAGGTCCTGTTCAAACTTGTGACCAAGCTTTTAAAGCTTTGGCCATGTGTCCTCATTTAAAATGAATAAAGCACTTAATTGAATTTGTTCGCTTCAGATAACTTTTTCATGTGAGGAAAAGAAGCGAAGAAGAAACCTCACTCTTTCACTTTTATAAATTGTTACAATTATTATCTTAATATTAAAGTTTAATGTCAACTTAAAACGTCTTTACACAATTTATGTGCTAAAAAGCTTGTCGCGAGATTTAAGCAGATACTCGTATTTACATTGTTTGAAAAAAAATCACTTAGATCAAGTTACAGGTTTGAGTTTACATTAAACTTTAATGGAAAATGTTTATTTTATTATTTACGTTTAAATAAAAGCTTGTTTGATAAAGTTTTTTTTATTCTTAATTTATTGGAGTCCAAATTTAGGGAAGCTGACTAAGCCGCGGGTTTCCTTTCTTCTCACATTCATACGCAATCTAGCAAAAACACAAAAAGAATAAAAGGTAAAGTTAACTATACACCCCTAAACATTATATAATTAGATAAAAGACAAAATGTGTGAAAAAGTTACGAGTAATTCACTAGGGAGCGACTAAGGAATGCGGTGAAAGTGATCCCACTTCTTACATAATTAACAATCCCATCCCTACACTGACATCGCTAAGTCGCGTAATCCCGGATTGCCCTCATACAGTTTTCATATCGTATCATGAGGCACGATTGCGTGTAAGATTATGTTCAGGACTTCGGGGGACTAATTGGTTTCAGTTGGCGACATTTAGTTGTAACACAATTTCGGAACATAAATAAGCCTTCCCAAAATTTTCTTACAGTAGTAAGCCATTTATCATATATTAGATATGATTTATGCAGCTTCAGTAACTGTTAATCATGCTGTTCGAGACGCTGCAGTGGTTGAGATATTCATAGATGGATCAGGCTTGCCAGGTACCTATACCATCCTCTCAGCCGCTATGAGTCCGAGGAAAGAACAGGAACAGTCTGAAGATGACTAAGCCGCCGGTACAAAGGTTTCTAGATGTACTAGATGCCTCCCGCATTGTACGTTAATAAAAAGTAGCCCATTCCGAAAGACTGGTCTAAATATTTCTGAACTTCGTTTAGTTTCGTTAGTTTTGAAATCGGATGAATAGTTTCGGAGATTTACACCACAAACATAAAAACTCTACTTTTTACTTAAATAATTTCGTACAATGGGCATTGGAAATATTGCGACAATTATTCTCTATATCTATCTCATAGGTTATTTCACTGTTATTTACTTACTTTTTAACGTGTAGACGTTTTGTGTAACACGTTTCTTAACAATTGTCGCCAAAACCAAAGAACGGATAAGTCTAAAATTCTGCAAAAATGTAAAAATATGTACTCATGCTTCTATTTATTCACTTAAAACAACGTGGCTAGGTAGACTGCTAGATTATCGCACGTCCTCTGAAAAACTGTCGTAACACAAAAATATGACAATAATTTTGTTTCATTAGCCATACGATTCAAATTTTCAATTAGTGCTTCTCAAGAAAATCAGTATAACTGTAGTGTGGAAAAAAATATTTCAGAAGGTGTGCTAAATATACGAATAATACACTTGTCTTCTTAAGATCCAGATATACTGAATGACCTCGCAAAAGAATCCATCTAAACTTTAACAATGTTCTTTGTCCCGCTACCGCAGGTGGATTTACTTCGGTCCTCTGTCCAGCTTTACTTACCTGAAAAAGAGAAAAATAGAATTAGACGAATACATTCTGAACGCCACACCACTGATCATTCTTATTCTTAAACTGACCGTAATGCAAAAGTACTATGAGCTGCTTATGTGCAGTAATAGTTTGAAAACATTGCAGGTTTAGAACTTAAACGAGGTTAAAGAACTTTTGAGACTTGAGAGTATCAAGTTAAATTACCGACTTCTACGGCTAAAACGCGAACTAAGTACTAGTTATCGAGTTCTACGGGAAAACTCAAAAACTACCAGATTTGATTTTATGCTTTTTTCACCAACATAATAATATGGTTCAAGAGAAAAGTATAAGTATAGAATTTATTAATGTTTTGTGTGCAAGCCGGAAAGATAATACGAATTAGTTAAAAGCATGTGCAAGTGTGCTTTATTCTATTTATTTGTGTTGTTTTATTTTGTAATAAGGTCCATGCTGCCGCACTGAATAAAGTATTTTTTGATTCTTGATTCTTGCAAGTACGCATCATACAATTTTAATCACTAAACTCTTAAGACGGCAGATCTGCACGCGACTGTACCGAAATATACCTACTCGTATGTCTTCTGTTGGAAATTCAAGACAAAACAGATAGGGATTCAGCAGCGCTAAGTTTATACAGACGGACAGACAGCGCATTGCTACTGAACATCCAACTTCCTGAATAAGTAAGGGAGAATAATTCGTCGGGCAAGATTCGCAACACCACGCTGCGTTTGAAAAGTGGCATTGCCGATGTAGGTAAAATGGCGGCCAGACTGAAATGTAATTGGGCGGGCCATGTAAGGAATTATCCTTACATGGCCCGTCCAATTACATTACGATTAACGATCTATGCAGCCTGATAGGCGTGCATCGATCGTTACCGAGTGGCATGATGAGCTGCTTGTGTAAGTGACATATAAACAATGTCGTCGACTGAACGCAGATCTGAAATATGTATATATATCTATAAATCAGCCCTTCCGTACAAAACAAAGCTTAGGCTTCTAAGCTTACGTAGCTTACGTTTGCGCGACTAATCGGATCTCGCAACTCCTGGAGACATCAAGAAACGAGAAGCAAACGCGGCACATACGGAGCTCCTTTAAACCCGTGCCCATTTGAATTGCAATCCTCTTAGTGGTTCCGTATTTCTATCCGTATCGCTAAAATGCCGTGGGGTGCCCGGCGTAGAATCTTGCCCCTCTTCTCTTGCCCATGGATACAGTGTCTGCCAAGGGATTCCTCTGGAAGGTGAGCAGCAGCATCATTCCTTGTATCAACATCCCGTACTGCGCTCGCCAACCCGCTATAGCAACTACCCCTCATGGAGATCCATGAGGGCCGCCTACGGACGTAATGCTGAGCGAAAAAGAAAACGTCAAATCAGTCCGTCCGTACATAACCAAGGCTTCTAAGCTTACGTAGCTTACGTTTGCGCGACTAATCGGATCTCGCAGACTTCCAAGGAACGAGGAACAAACGTAGGAACTTTCTGCGTCTTAGAATCTTTTTAAACCCATCACCCCCGTCATTTGCATTTCAATCCTCTCCGTAGGTCATTTGTGTTTTATTAACCGACTTCAAAAAGAAAGAGGTTCTCAAATCGTCTGTTTTTTTTATTACTCCACCAAATATGGATGGATTTTGATGATTATTTTTTCATAAGTCCTAATTTCCATATTTTTCAAAACTGATTCTCGATGGTAGTAATAAGAGACAATGGAGTCCCTCAAGGCAACGTTTGATACCCTAAAGTCAAACTAGCGGTTGGGTTTTTTGTTTCACTTTACAACTTTTTTTACAAGGTGCTGGAATATTTCCAGCAATCTTTCATTCCTATTTTAGTGAAATGTACATTGTATTTTTATCTCTTCATTTCATTTTATTAGTGCACTAGTAAAACTGCTAATAGTTTCATAAGATTGAAAACTGCACGCTCGAGTGAAACACTTTTCATTTGAATAATAAAAATCCGTTGTCTGGCTTTGGTTTAAAACAACTTGCGGCAGAGTGGTATTATTCTAGTGCTAAAGTTAATATTTGCATGTTCTTACAGTACATAGAGTACGAGAAGAAGAAAAGAGTGATAGAAGAGAAAGGAAGAAGAAGGCATAACAACATAACATTAAATTGAAAATTTAAACACCTCCGACGTCTTACTTTCAATAATTTCTAAACTCAGTTTGTTAGTTCAATATTTTGTTAACGCATTATAATTTACTTAGTTTTAAGTAGCTCTGTAAGGGGCTGCCTCCACGAGCGTGGGAATCGCGGCGATGTTATCGTCGTGCCACGTATTTCTATACTTATTAAATTGAATTCGTTCGGTTTAGAAAACTTTTTTTTTGTGAGGGAAAGAGCGAAAAGCGGTTCTCGCAACAAAAGCTCAACACAAGCTCTGCCTACTTTGGAACTGGATTTTGAACTTTTTTGGAGCTAGATTTATGATTTACAGCATTATTTGAAAATGTTACGTCTCTAACAGCCACACTCAGAAAGGATCATTAAATTTGTCCTAAGGAGTATTTAACTAATGAACATTAAATCTCCTAATGAACACCCATCCCAGAGACATAATTTAATGGTTCATTAGTTAATGATTACTGAGGTATCCGTAGGGCGGCGCTTGTCGATTCTTGGTCGATTCGCTCAATCGATTGCAATTGATTATGGCAAAAGTTACTGCTAACTGTCAGTGTCAAGTAAAATATTTCATTACCGTTACTGTCAAATTACTTTTGTTTGTTTTTTTGCCGCCGCAGTTGGTGTGTTGGTGTAAATTATTGTGGATAGAATAGAAAATAATTAATTCTGGATATCATGGTAAGTATCGCTACAAATTCATTATTACAATATGTATAATGTATATCTCTATAATCAATCGACTTTCTATTCATATTTCTGTTTAGGATCTACAACCAAATACATCAAGCAAAAGAAGAGTCCCAAATTTCACCGCCGATGAAAAGGTTTTGTTGGTTCAACTAATAAAAAATATGCCGGTCGCGGAATCAAAATCAACAGATGGCAAGTCGATTGCCAAGAAAATAGCAGCATGGGAAACTATTACACGAGAGTTTAATTGCAATGCTAATGTGCACAAGGTTGGACAGTCCACAGTTATTTCAGAAATGAACACATTCAATGTAAGGTACCTACAAATGCTTTTGATAATATATTTTTTCTGTTTGTTCCAGCGCGAGACTCTCACTTTACAGCGAGCATGGGACAATATGAAAGCGTATACACACAAAGCTCGTGCTGAACAGAGGGGAAATTTACTAAGAACAGGAGGTGGACCACATGCACCTTCCCCCTCACCACAACATGGAGGCATAATGAACATGGACGAAGAGCTGGGAATCATAATATCATATAAAAAAAAATATACCATATTTAGCATATAAGATGTTTAAAATTGTTTGGTGAGTAAGAACAATAAGTAAAAATAAAAGTATGATTGATTTATGTACAGATTTTTATTTAATATAGTATCAATATTAGGAAAAAAATCTTTCAACTAAAGATTGTCGCACACTAAAACCATTGTTACTGGAGTTTTCCCATAACGGTGCAACATCAAAAAAAATTGGAACTGAATTTGGTACTTGCGACACAGTAATTTACTTTTGCGAGTACCATCGTATTTCATATTATTATATTATTTGTCAAATTGTTATTGTTCCAAATAAAGATATTTGATTTGATTGATTTGAACACTATCCAACTAATGTTATAAACGCGAAAGTTTGTAAGTATGTATGGATGTTTGTAACTCTTTCACGCAAAAACTAGCCCACGGATTGAGCTGAAATTTTGCACACGTATAGATGTTGACCAGGATTAACACAAAGGCAACATTTTATCCGGGTACAACGCATGCGAAGCAGCGGGCATAAAGCTAGTTATTAATAAGTTCGAACATAGCCTACTTTTAAACTATTCATACACAACACATGCCACTGCAGAAAGCTCATTTCATATAGATCAAGCGATATAGCCAATCTATTTTGCTGTATCGTATTCAAATTGAATTATTGAGTAACACGTGCCTTCTCTGTTGTATGGCTGTAAGCATAGATATTCTTGAAAGCTTGTGGCCTTAAGAGATAATAATATCAATATTCTGACCTTTCAGAATGAACAATTTGACTCACTATATTTTTAAAGTAAAATTACATTCGTTTAGAAGTGAAATTCCAAGAAAAGCGAATATTGTAATTTAATAGTAATTAATACCTATAACAAATCATTTTTAAAATCCGAGCCACACGATGTAACATATCGACTAAAGATTCGACATCAAATCATAACCTTTCAAAATTTACAAATTGTCACACCTTTTTTTTAAAAGTGAAATAACATTAGTTAAGAAGTAAAATTGCAAGTAAGGCGAATATTGTATTTAAATAGTAATGATAGACTTAATTTCTTTTAAAATCCGAGATTGGGCAAGCCTCGTGACGCGAATGAACCCAAGACGATGGACCAATCTCGTCACCCATTGGGTGCCAAGCGGGCAACAAGACTTCGCGGTATACCCAAAAAGAGATGGCGGGACGACCTGGATGCATTTGAAACATTGCGGCCGGAAGTAGCAATCGATCGTGATGCACGAAGAGAGAAAGGGGTGACTTTGCCCAGAAGTGAGACAAAAAAATGTAAGTTGATAAACAAATCCAAGCCACACGATGTAACATATCAGCTAAAGATTCGTCATCAAATGAGTACTGTACAAATTAACAATTTGTCTCACCCTGTTTTTGAAAGTGAAATACATTCGTTCAGAAGAATGATTCCAAGTCTAACATCTATCGCTCACAGTGGAAACACGGTCGTAGCACACTTATACCGTTAACGTATCTCAGTGCAGTAACGTACTCACATTATGCATGCTCTTATTTGCATCCTCGCTTCTAGTAAGAGTACGTTGAAATAATGATGCAACAGAGAGCCTTTTGTTACGATACCTCCTGTGATCTTAAAGGTATCTTAAAGGTATTATGGACTATCCATGTATTGTTATTGAGTATTATAGCTATAAGTTTGATAAGAATAATAAAAAGCAAATCTTTGTGGTTATAGGTATTTTTATTTGTACATCAGCAGGTACTCTTCGCGGCAATGACCCCCCGTCACAAATCAACATCACGTACTGCACTCGCGAACTCGCCTGCCAAGCGTGGTGAGTATGCCAACAACATCTCATTATCAAGAAGTTTCCTTGAGATACATATATAGCAAAGTAAACATGTATACATGTAGTATAATGTATTAAGTATATAAGTCATCTAGTACCCATAACACAAGCTCTGCTTAGCTTGGGGCTAGATGATGCTGTGTGATTTGTCTAGCATTATTTATATTTATATTTATACAAAATTTCAGCTCAATTGGTTGAAGATATCTGCTACAAAATTGAGTTGCAAGATTCCGCGAACAAACATAGTTACATACATACATATATACATACATCCTTACATACATATGTACATGCATACATATACAGGACAAGCTAAATAAAAGCTTTTAAAAGTAATTTGCTGGGTATTGGCCTGTGTAGGCGGCAGCGTAGGATGACGGAGGTTGCATGATAATTGAGTGCAATTTTCTGCTATATTTAGATTTGATATTTGAAAAATTTATAGAAATGATTTCTTCTACTTAACTCCTCATTTCTGATTCAGATCCCGTAGAACCCCAAGCATAGCCCTCTCCATAGCCCTCTAAGTGACTCTGACTGAGCTAATTCATAGGGCCAGTAGTGAATGAAGGATATAATCATCGTCATCATTTCAGCCATAGGACATCTACTGTTGGACATAGGCCTCCCTCAAGGACTTTCAAGTATTGCAGCTGGAAGCGGTCTGCATCCACCGCCGACCTGCATACCTTACCAGGTCGTCTGCTCATCTTGTCGGTGGACGTACTACGCTGCGCTTGCCGGTCCGTGGCCTCCACTCGAGAACTTTTCGGCTCCATCGGCCATCTGTTCTTCGAGCTACATGGCCTGCCCATTGCCACTTCAGGGTGCTAATCCTTTTGGCTATGTCGGTGACCCGAGTTCTCCTACGTATCTCCTTATTTCTGATTCGATCGCGTAGAGAAACCCCGAGCATAGCCCTCTCAATAGCTCGTTGAGCGACTCCGAGCTTATTCCTGAGGCCAGTAGTGAAGGACCATGTCTCGGTTCCATAAGTCATCACTGGTAACACACACAGATAGTTTAGGAAGGATATACCTAAAACTTAAATACATTATTTTTCCAAATTCATATATATAATATCTGCAAAATGTACATATAATAGCAAAAATTTACCTCGGCGATTATCGATCCCGCGACTTCCTACGTCTCAGTCGGCTATTAGACTAACTGGGCCACGGAGGTCGTCAAAATTACCTAGAAACCACTCAACCAATATCACCATGACAAACCGACCCTTCAAACACACATGGCGTTGTAAATTCCTAGTATTATTGCATGGCCTGCATTTAAGTTCTTGGCTTAGCAGAGAACCTGTAGTATTTGATACAATATATCATTATCCGTTCAGTTACGTGACATTAATGAGTTGTGAAATTATAGAAGCATTGACGGATAATACCAAGTCATAATTTCAGCCGTAAAACGTCCACTACTGTACACAGGCTTCCCTCATGGATCTCCATGAGGGGTAGTTGCCATACTTATACATACCACGCTCAACAGGCGGGTTGGCGAGCGCTGTACGAGATGTTGATACACGGAAAGACGCTGCTGCCCATCTTCCGTGGGTAGTCTGCTTCCCATGGCAGTTCCTTTCTGCATCCGCGTGCAAGAGAAGAGAGGCAAACATTCACCTATTGGGCTAATAACCCAACCAGAAACACTTAATTCGCTTTTGTAATGTTAAATGGGTTTTCTACACAGGTTAATTATACGTCGAAAATAGGTTTCCAAAGTTTTAAGTTCCCCCCTTTTTATAACACTATTTCCCGCCAATAACATCAAAACAAACATTCATGTTAACACGCTTCGGTCAGACAATAACAGAAATTGCTAAACAGTTCAAATACGCAGCACCGCGGTGGGCGCCAATATGTTTATCGTGGCTCGAATAGGGTTACCGGCAGGGTGTCGAAGTATCTAGCGACAGGCTTGCAATAGGCGTACCTATATCTCGCAATCATCGCTGTCAGTGGTCAATTTTGTAGTATATAAAAGCAAAAAATCGACGTTTGACAGCGTACACCCTGCCGGTATAAATAATGCCATTACACACAGCACCATCTAGCCCCAAAGTAAGAAGAGCGTGTGTTATGGGTACCAAGCAGCGTCTTTCCGTCTATCAACATTCGCACACTCGCCAACCCGCCTGCCAAGCGTGGCGAGCATGGCAACAACCCCCTCATGATCTTGGAGATTCATGAGGGAGAGGCGTATGGCAAATTAATTAATGATTAAAATGTTTCATATCTACATTACATCGATAGTTTTTGTCATCATCATCTCAGCCCTAAGATCCACGTCCACGACAGCAATCCTAGCAGTGGACGTGGACAGCAGTCCTAGGGCTGGGATCATGATGATGAGAGAAACTATCGATATAATGTAGATATCAAACATTTTAGTCCTTAATTAATCTACAAAGTGTCTCTCGGCCTCGTGGAATCCCGTTATTAGTAAATGTGTGACGCGAGGTATTCCGGTATTGCTGGACGAAGATACTTTCAGTGTTGTGTGTCGTCGACTGTCCATTCCTGATTCTAATGGCGAACTGAGGGTAGTCGCGGATTCTACTCTCGACTCGCGACGAGAGCTCCAGTACATCAGTCCACCCGTGACCACGAGGGCAGCAGGGCACTCGAAACGTCGGGGAATAATAAAACAAGGCAATTACGCGATGAAGTCGCGTTAAACAGTTTAAAATTATGTCTATTGATCGCAAAAGATTACAAAGTACTGTCAGTTGTATCATTATACGAAGGACGCCGATGAACGATACGATCGTGATGTAAACTCACGCGACGGCAACCCTACTCCATAATACGAGTACAATAATTAAACGCCCGAATATAATGGAAGGCTAACCAACCGCACTCGTTCTATTAGCTCAAACGCGGTAACGACGTCACAAAACATATTCTATTATTGCTCGTACACAGTAGAGACGTCACAAAACAATGATTATATTTACTGAATACAAACTAATTGTACACTGTGGTAAACATTTACATGATATGGCTACATCTGTGGTACAAAAGGCGACCCGCCCCGCGTCATAAATGAAGCTACCTATTAATTTCACTTTCAAAATTAACGTAGGTATACATATATATGTACTGCTCTACTACTATTCTATGTACTAGAATATAACTAGTAGTAGTAGTAATACTAAATTACGGGGAATGTTCACGTAATATTTCTTACAGCGTCAAAATGTAAACCGAAGTTTTTATTTTTAACCGACATTAAATAAGGAGAAGGTTCTAAAGTCGTCTGCATTTTTTTATTTTCTTATCTATACTAATATTATAGAGGTAAAGTTTGTGAGGTTGTGACTGATTAAATATAAAATTAAAAACTGAAGATGCCTCGAGAGATTAAATTAAGTCCGGAAATTGGATTATTTATCACCAGTGATTGCAATCAGTGGGAAACGGCGAAATTATTTTAAAATCTGAACGGAAATTAAAACAACGGATTTCACAAACGACGAATGGAAAAACATTCATAAAGCAATGCGAGGAATGAGATGTAGAATTAAATTGTTTGAAATTGTGAACGTAAAAATATACGTTAAAGAAGCATATTCATTAGTTTTACAATTTGTATTGACTTGTTTTGGGTACGGGCAGTAGAAAGTTGCTCCTCCTCTCTTGCTCGTAGATGCAGTAAGAGTGTACTAAGGGACTCCTCCGGAAGATAGCAGCGTCTTTCTGTGTATCAACATCCTGTCCTGCGCTTGCTAAGCCGCATGCCAAGCGTTGTGTGTATGGCACCAACCCCCTTATAATCAGCAGTATGATCAGCAGCGGACGTCCTACGGCTGAGATGATGATAATTTTGATTCATCACCTCACCTTCCGATGTTTCCTGCCCAACTTCATTTGTGTCCAATAATCCTTGTGCCTTGGAATTTCGGCCGATCGGTGGAGCCACGACTGTGCAGTGGTCGAGTGTGGGACAAAGAAGTGTCGGGCGCCCTGTAGCAAGGTGAGTTGACGACATAGTTACTACGCGGGGCTGATCCACTGACGTGGATGCGACTAGCACAGGACCGTGGTGGATGGCAGAAACTAAGGGAGGCCTATTCACATCTATTATTAGATAATTTATATAGTACTAGCTTGTGCCCGCCGCTTCGCATGCGTTGTACCTGGATAAAAAGTAGCCTATGTGTTAATCCCAGTCAACATCTATACGTTTGCAAAATTTCAGCTCGATAGTTACGCTAGTTTTTGCGTGAAGAGGTAACAAACCTCCATACAAACAAACTTTCGGCTTTATAATATTAGTGAGATAACTGGTGATGCTGTACTGGACAATGCAGCACCTGGGACATTGTTAGATGGATTAGGCTTGCATATGAGAGAAAAGGACAAGTCTACGCCTGAAGCTGACTAAGCGGGTTTCCTTACTATATTCTCCCATAAACGGCCTATACCCAGCAGTGGGTGAAATGGGACTGTAGATGATGATAATTTTAAGTTAAGGACATTGCAATGGTAAACCATAGTATCCGTTTATAGTTTCTCCAAGATTATTTAACTGCAGAAAATATAAGTTTTGTAATATCCCTCAAGTCGTTTCAAAGAGTTTCCAAGACAGCTTCTTATAACGATTCCGCAACGTTGAAAACCTAAACACTTTAACTATAAACAACTCCTATAATATTAAATCCTACCGGATCACAATAAGGATCAAATTCACCTGAAGGCGGCACTTCGAAACAGTATTCAAACTCGAAGCAAGGCAATAAAAACTGTCGGAAGACCTACGTAAGGAAGTTAAAGTGAATTTTAACAGCTAAAAGTGGCCCCACGTTGTGCGCCAAGTAAACAAACACTTTGCTGCAATACAAGTACAGTTTATTTTGTACGTGTATTCAATTGTAATGAGATTTAAAAGTATTTTAGGGTTCCGGGCCAAAATGGAAAAAATAGAACCCTTATGATGTAACTTTATCTGTTTATGTCGCAGATGGATATATTGAGAACTACTGATGCTATCGACTTGAAATTTGAAATAGTTTAAAAAAAACGCTTATTCACTAATCTATATACAACAGCGCCCGCGATGGCGCTCTAAATTACCAGCATTACTTTCTTACTTAATGTGATAGTGTAGAAGTATGACTGTGTAATTTCATGCAAAAGTCTTGATAGAGTTAATATTTCATCGCAAACTGACAGTAGAGTATTTATCAAACCTTACTACTGCATTCACGGGAGAATTTACGACTGTGGCATTCAATTAATAAGTCGATGAGGCCGACAGAAACTGAACGGGCTAGCACGAATCAGGCGAACGGGATCGCTATCGTGGGATATCTTCCATTCATAATCATTATCATCTGAGTCGTAGGACTGCTGTATGCTGTATGTATGTAGGACAGCTGGACATAGGCCTCGCTCTTGGATCTCCAAGACCATCACGAGGAGTTGCCATACTCACCACGCTTGGCAGGCGATTCTTCCTAACGCAAAAAAAAAGTGATAATTTCAAACTATTTTACGGGAATTCAGCGCGTAACTAAGAGCCGTGTTTTCTAATCGCTTTCTATTACAGTTCTTAAAACAGCGAACGGATTCATGTAAGTCCCTCATTACCGTACCTCATTTCTTAATGACTAATGATTAAATATCTCTAGAATGCTATGAGGATGTTATTACAAACAGAGGAAATAAATTGAATGATTTAAAATTACCAAGTCGAAGGTGAATTTTGGCGCACGACGCGGGGCCGACATATCAGCGAAAAGTCAATGGGAAAAACTATGTGCTGGGAGTTATAAGACCTTTCACATCTATTGTGAGATGATAAGATTATAGATTGATACAGTCAAGTCATGCTGTTCGGAACGCTGCAGCGTCTGGGACATTCTTAGATGGAATAGGCTTGCCCAGCATTAAAACCATCCTCCCAGCATAAACGGCTATTAGTCAGAGGCTGTGAGTATACTGGGTAGGGTACACAGAAATTGAGATAATAGCTACAATGTTACTATAGTAAGGGGGGTTAATCAACATCTTACGGTGCCTAAGACGAACCTCAAAGACTCGTGGTAGACACGGCTTACAATGGCAATGGCAAATTTTAAGAACAGTTCCAGGAGTGGGTTGACCTCAAAACCTGGTCTGGTCATAAATAACGAAAACAATGCCATGTCTTTAAATAACACGGTCCTATGAAGTCGAAGGACATTATTTTCGACTACATTAGTAGTCGAAAATAATGTCTCAACATTACGTCGCTGAACTCACATTACGTCGGCCGACACATCATATTAATGATGTGTCGGCCGACGTAATGTGAGATAAGGTCAGATGACCGATGAATCGTTGGAAATTAAAAAAAAAACTTTTTAAACAATTAAAAACACGTTCGATTTCCGCTATCGAAGTCTAAATCGCAGGAGCATGAAACAGTATTCGATTTCCACTAGGCTCACCACTCCACAAGCGCCGCTAAAAATCGAAGTAGCATAAAACAGTGTTCGATTCCCGCTAGGGTCACAACTATACAAGCGTCAACAAAAATCGAAACAGCCTGATGCAGTATGCGGTTCCCGCTAGCAACTCCACAAGCAAAAATCGAAGCAGCACGAAACAATGTTCCATTCCTGCTACGGCCACAACTTCACAAGCGCCAGCAAAAACCGAAGCAGCATATAACAGTTCACGCGGCGATGCGTGCCGCCTGACGTTTAATTACCGCGTCGAAGATGAATTGGCGCCCGACGCGGGGCCGATTCATCAGCGTAAAGTCACTGGGAAAAACTAAATGAATCCATTGCATGCTCGATAGGATTGCGATATTTACTGCATAAATTGTAATAATAAGCACTGGACATTCATTTATTCTGCACAGTATCAGTTCGGCTAGACAATGGCTTATAGGAGGCTTCTTTGGCGACCAGATAAATTAACTCTATTTTACGCAATTTACGTGTTTGTTACTAATTTATAGTGAAAGCTAGTAACAAAAAGGTAAATTGCTTAACATAGAGTTATTACCAATTTATCTAGTGGCCAAAGGTGTCTCCGATAAGCCGCCAGGTATCAAAATGAAGGTAAATACCCGGTAATACAATACATGTTGTAATAATGTGTTGTTTCATTGTTTGCTACATTTTTCCTTATCTCTCTTATCCCTTGCTAATTGATGCATAATGACTTTTAATTATCGAAAGTGAATTGGCGCCCAGCGGGGGGCCGATTAATCAATGGAAAAACTTAACGATTCATTGTGTGCTGGATTAGGATTGCAATATTTAAAAACTACTTAAACTCGTGAAATATCTGGGATCTTACAAACTTGTTTGCTTCTTGTTTAAAAAGTTAATCATCGACTTAAACACAAATCAAATGACTGGAAGTTTTTTACTTCTAAATGACGAGACAAGCCCAAGGCCTATCTAATGTTAAGCGGTAAACTCTACCTTTTAAAACTCTACCTATTACGACTGCAATACCGCGGTAATCACATTCACTAAGCACGTGACCAACGCTGCACTGCATTGCGCCCATATAGAGTTCAAAGGTCTCATGTGCCCGTTATTTCACCGGCTTACCCTTCAAACCGGACAAAGCAATCAAATACTGTGTACTGCCTATCTACTATGTATAGTAATTAAGTTAAATTAAGACGAATGTATGTGCCAAGACAAACCTCGTACGGTTTTTATGGCACTGATTTTAATAACCATGTATTTAAGTTTTTGAGTATAAATAAATAAATAAAAAAAAAAAAACTTAAATCTATATCTATATTTAAATCTATATTAGATAATCCTTACCGTAATGAGACCGCACCGTTCTGTTTCCACACGAAATGAGTGAGCTAACTCATTTAGGATCAGTGTACCTCTGAACACAGTGTTAGCGGGACGTGGTGTTTTTTTTTATACGACTAACTGACGAGACAAGCTCCAAGGCCCACCTGATGTTAAGCGGTAATCTAACTTTTACAACTCTTCAGATGAAAAAGTATCTTCTTAAGTCAACATAACAAGCAGTAAAAGAATTAAAGATACTTTTATACATTTCCGCGCTTTTTGAAATGGAAATGGTGAAAATTCAGAGATGTTATTTTAAATAATAGGCCCTGGGGCTACGATACCGAGCGAATCTCTTGCGAAAACACGCATTACCCGCGTTATTTACCGTTATTTACATTCGACGTTTATGTATACCCGATTAAACGTGTAATTATAATGAGTTCTGATTGCGAATGTTAAATAAAGGCAAGTGTCACATCGCCCGGGATACATTTTAATTGCTCAAAGCTGTCATTATCCACATCAAGGTGTGGTTAGAGAAAGTTACTTTGACAACCTCTGCAATGTCTGCAAAGATTTCAGTCACAAAAGTTCTGGAGGTTTCTCTATACAATAAAAAAATATCTACAAGTATCTAAGTAGTATAATGTATTAAATATATCCGTCATCAAGTACCCTTAACACAAGCTCTACTTAGCTTGGGGCTAGATGATGCTGTGCGAATTGTCCAGCATTATTTATTTATTACTGCTCAGTTAAATATGTAAGTACTTCAGACTCTAGAATCAAAGATCGTTGAATTTTCACTAAAGTATTTCAGATTTTTGTAAGACGCTGCTAGTTTAAGATACACAGGCAGATAAATAAACAATAGAAAGATGAGAATATTCCTAATTTTGGACATAATGACACGAGCGCTACCACCTGCTCTAACAAATCTAAATGATTAAAACTCCTGGCAAAGGAGAGGTTTCTCAATATTCTAAATTAATTCACTTCCATAGTTTGTAATTGCAAAACACAGACAAGTCAATAAGGTACATGAATGGACCTGTTCACTTCCCTGATTTAAGCACTGTGATAAGAAGCGATTAGAAAACACAGCTCTTATTAATAGTTAGCTATTTAGTTGTGTCGGAATCTGGATGTACTTTTGTTGCATCCCTAGAAAATCCTACGCGATCTTCATATACACAAGATTTATATAACAAACGAGAAAGGAATACATTTCCCGCAGATTTATCGGTAGCTGTTTGTTCTCGTTTCAATATGGTTTACGTGAGAAAGCTACTAAGACCTAGGTCACCTATGTCTAAGTCTAAGCTTAAGGTTAAAATAAAGTTATTCATAACTTGTCGCTTTGATTTGATGCCGAGTTGCGTCGAACGGAAAAGCGAACGCAATTTCAGTCACTAAATATGGTGCTAAACATTTGCTTTTTTAATCTTTTTGGAAGGTGTTTTTCTTATACATATTTCGTCTGACTCAGGGCAAATGTTAAATCTACATGTTAAGCCTAATATGCAAATATCTCTCCCAAAGATTTCCAACCGTATTTATTTCTCGTTGACTGCCATAAAGATTTGCCATTTGAAAATTAATTGTTCTCGACATACTTTACACACAGAGTCAATCTCCAGATTATTACATACAGGAAGAATCTAACACAGGTAAGAGGTGCAACAACCTACTGCAGACATCCCACGGCAAAAGAATAATTTCACCAAAAAAAGGTATTATTTAATGGTAAATTAATAAAAAATGGATCTCCGAGATCATAATCTTATCTTATCTTAAATCAAACATCCCCAATGTTTGATACACGGAAAGACGCTGCTGTCCACCTCCCAGAGGTATCCCTTGGCAGATTATTTCTGCATACACGGGCAAGAGAGGATGGGCAACATTCTACTACCGGCATCCCACGGCTGGATCGACAGAATCAACTACGGAAGTCGTTTATGATACATTTAGCAGAAGATGATGAGAGCTATCAAATTATTTTGAAAGCGACACGTAACCTTTGATCTCGTCACCAAGTCCCCAGATGAGGCAAACGTGACGAAAATGTTAAACTTGACGTATTACGTGTACGTGCTAAATATGTGCTCCGACTCGCAATTTAATGACAAAAAGAAAAGCTTTCGACACGATGTCAATTTCCGGAATATATTTGCGATAGAGTAGTACTTTCTCTATGCCGTGGGGTGCCGGCAGTAGAATGTCCCTTGCCCCGGCCTTGCCCGTGGCAGTTAGAATGTGCTGAGGGATACCTCCGCAAGATGGCCAGCAGCGTCTCTCCATGTATTAACTTCGCCAACCCGCCTGCCAAGAGTGGTGAATATGGCAATCACCCCTTTATGACCAGTGCTTGGTAATCCATGATAGCCTATGTCCAGCAGTGGACGTCCTACGACTGGGATGTTAAATCCGAATTAGATATTTTATCAAATACGTACATGTTAAGCAAAATAAATGATATATGAAAATCATCATCTTCCATCACTTCAGCCGTAATACGTCCACTACTGAACACAGGCCTTCCTCATTGATCTTCATGTGCGTTAGTTGCCATACGCGCCACGCTTGGCAGGCGAGTTGGAGAGCGCAGTACGGGATGTTGATACCCGGGAAGACGCTGCTGCCCATCTTGCTGAGATTTCCCTATTACTGCATCCACGGGCATGAGAGGAGGGGTAATATTCTACTGCCGGCACCGCACGGCCATGAAATATAACAATAGAACACCGAAATCCGGAGAAGGACTAAGGTCCAAGACG
Organism: Pasiphila rectangulata; assembly: GCA_963082625.1. Taxonomy (NCBI): domain Eukaryota; kingdom Metazoa; phylum Arthropoda; class Insecta; order Lepidoptera; family Geometridae; genus Pasiphila; species Pasiphila rectangulata. Next base: position 10,136,675 of record OY720261.1, on the reverse strand, counting down.
TAGGTGTCCTTATTATTAGACAAGTGGAGATGGCGAGACGTGGTGACGGCGGGTGGAGCAAGACCATAACCGTATGGAATCCCAGGGACCTGAAACGCAACGCTGGCAGACCAGCTGCTAGATGGGTGGATGAAATCGCCAATAAGACCTGGATGCGATCGGCCCAACACCGGAAGAAGTGGCAAGGAATGGAGGAGGCCTACACCCAACAGTGTGAGTTGTGATGAGATAAAATAAACGGACCTTATATCGCCGTGGGGAGCCGGCAGTAGAATGTTGCCCCTCCTCTCATGCCCTTGGATGCAGTAAGAGCCTGCTAAAGGATACCTCCGGGAGATGGGCAGCGGCGTCTTTCCGTGATCAACACCCGTACTGCGCTCGCCAACCCGCCTGCCAAGCGTGGCGCGTATGGCAACTAACGCACATGAAGATCCATGAGGGAGGCCTGTGTTCAGTAGTGGACGTTTTACGGTTGAAATTATGAAATCATCTGCACGTAAAGTTTATTAGTCGCTAGCATCTGACCTATAATACCTTTCAGTGCGACTGTCATAGCGACTAATATTTTAGTCGCTATGACAGTCGCACTGAAAGGTGTTGTCGTGTCCGAATTCGCACAAGGTAAAATCGGCCTTATTGTAATAAAGCTCGAATTCTAAATGGGTTTAGCAGATTATAACAACAGTATCGCATGTCCACAGGGTATTGTCGGTGGCATTACCCGTCTGAACTGATTAGAACGCATTTAGATATGACATTTCCGTTATGCACGCAGCTAGGATACGATATGTACAGTGCGACAGAGATCAGAGTATCCGTTCACTATCAATAAACGCATAATATTATAAACGCAAAATTTTGCGAGTATGTATGAATGTGTAGATGTTTGTTACTCTTTCACGCAAAAACTAGCCTACGGATTGAGCTGAAATACGGCACACGTATATGTAGGTGTTGGATTAACACATCATCATCATCATCTCAGTCGCAGGACGCACTGCTGGACAAAGGCCTCCCTCATTTACACATAGGCTACATTTTATCCGGGTACAACGCATGCGAAGCGGTGGGTTTAAGCTGGTTATGTTTATATTTTCTTCTAGAATACAAATAAAAATTATGAGGGTTCAAAAAACGATGAAGCGCTTCGAGAATAGTTAGGTAGGAAGTGCTCTTGCGCTTTTCTTGACTCGTCTTGGCACTACCGTGCAATTTCGGGGGACACATTTGAAAGTTGGCGATCTAGACACGTGGCAGCGTGTCCAGCCAAGTTTAAGCAAAGCGAACTGGCGACGAGGCAGCCGTGTGTCATATTACATGAACTATTCGACTGCCTCCGTGGCTCACATTCACGAGGTATAGGGTCCGTACAGAATGATTTAACACATGCTGACCCTGTAAACATCATTATATGAATAATCGTCATCATCATCTCGGCCTTTGTACGTCCACTGCTGGACATAATCTTCAAGTACTGACTATAAAGGGTTTGTTGCCATACCCACCAAGCTCGGCAGGCGTGATAGTGAGCGCAGTATGAGATACACGGAGATGCGCTGCTTTCAGAGCGGATTCCTTTGGCAGATTACATACTGCATCAGACGGGCAAGAGAGGAGGGGCAAAATTCTACTGCCGGCTACTCACTGCATTCTTTCGAACGTTAAAAGTGATTCGCGGCGCCTTCAACCCTTGTTGCACTGCGTATTCACTTTCGATCCGCGAGCCACAAGCGACATAACTCATTGAGATATTACTACGCCTTTGTGTCACTCAATACGGCACGTCGCGCGTACCAATGCATTAGTGTCGTTTTACATAAACGTTACAGGGAATTAGGACTAGGACATTGCGTAATGTGTACGTCCCAACATGTGATGTAATAACTCCAGCGGTATTGCACAACGTTTACATTGGTATTCCAATTATAAAAACGAACATTTCTCGTGTTACAAAAACAGGACAACAGGCCGTCATCATCATCAAAATTCTAAATTCATTAATTTTTTCAATACACACATCAGTGTTCTGCGCATAGACATGTCCAATTACAATAAAAAAAAAAACATATTTATCATTTCAGTTGTAGGACGTCCACGGCCGGACATAGGGGCCTCCCTTATGAATCGACAAATAAGTACCCTCATAAGGGGTTGTTGCCATACTCACCACGCTTGGCAGGCGGGTTGGCGAACGCAGTTCTAGATTTGATACACGGAAAGACGCTGCTGCCCATCTTCCGGAGGTATCCCTTGACAGATTCTGCTGCATCCACGGGTAAGAGAGGAAAGGCAACATTTTACTGCCAGCACCCCACGGCACGTGTTGGTTGATAAAAATGTATTAGGTATTTTCTCCTAATACAGCAGTCTACTTACAAATAATCATCATCATTTCAGACGTAAAACGTCCACTACTGAACACAGGCCTAAAAGCCTTATCCATCTTATAATGTTCGCAAGTCCACGTATCGCTTCATTCAGTTAACAACGTTAAGAATGTCCTTTCAAAAACATCAAAGTACCCTCATAAATCAAACCCATCCAAAAAGCATCAAACGCTTGCGATTGGTCCGTCAGATAATCCAATCGCACGTCCCCATTTGAATTTCCAACGTATTCTAGAACTGAATTTAAATCTGGAACGGATCGCAGACCATCGCAACGGATCGGATAGTCCCAGCTTAAGGTTTACTTACACGAAGTTAGTAACTGGAATGTTCTGTTCCGAGCTAAGTGCGGAAGTTTTACATGTGCTGCGAAATCTGCTTTGAGTATTGTTTAATGCATGCGCGTTGTGTTCAGATATACATACATTTACTGAGTCTGTTAGGAATTCGTGCACTGCGTTATACAAACTATTTATTGCGTTTTACAGTTTGATTCTGATTTTGGTAGTACTGAGCGATAATTGAAGTGATTTTTTTTCTATTGGAGATCCAAATGAGATCATTCTGTCAAAATTATCATATTATGTCGACAATGTGTTTGGAGAGTGCTTGCTAGCCCGCTTAAAAAAACTTATACAGCGTGTACAAAATGCGTGTATCCACTTTTCTTTTCACATTCCACGTCGAGCTCATATATCTCCTTAAATTAATAGTCACAATCTCCTAAACATGTCATCCCGTCGCACCCTGCACCTTGCCACATTGCTTTTTGGAGTTGTAAAAAAACAACAACGAACTTATTTGTACGAAACGCTATTTTTTTCTAGTCGTAGAGCCCGGTTTGCCCAAATGGTAATCTGTCCACGCATTTTGGAACAATATTCCGCCACCTATTAGAAATTTAAAAAGTTTGACCTGTTTTAAAACCTCACTTAAAAAAAACATCTGTTAAAATCTTTCTGAGATTCTGAGATTCATAAACGGTCGTTTTTAGGGCTTGTTTAGTGTAAATTACGTTTTAAAATTAAGATTGTCAATATTTTTATTTTGAATTATATATTCTATTTAATCTTAATTTTAAAACTTAATTTACAGTAAACAAGCCCTAAAAAAACGACCGTTTATGAATCTCAGAATCTCAGAAATTGATTTCTGAGATTTTATCTAATTTGATTTTGGCATGGACAGATTACCAGTTGGGCAAACAGGGCTCTACGACTAGAAAAAAATACCTTAAACATTTATAATAGGTAATATCTACCTAACTGATAATAATCTTAAAAATATCCTTTCTAGTTTATTTATTGATAAATACAATACTATTTATTACTAATCTTCGATGTTTTGTTTCGGTCGGTGTTGCGTCCTGTGGGACAAATACGGCGCCGCTGAAAATCAAGTGTCGTGTTCTCACGGTGTGTGCTGAATTGGCGACCAATTTATGTTTCTGTACTTTAATGTGTTATTTTATGTACGAGTATATACCTTTGAGACATAAATAAACATTTTCTATTTCTATTTCTATAAGCCGTTTGAAAGGTAAAATTTCGTTGGCAGAGTTTTAATATAAGCTATAGACCCTGAAGGATGGAATAACTAGAATAGGCTTTTATTAGGGTGGATGGTTAATGACTAATAACCACCTAAGTCAGTCACAGCCCTAAACTAAGCAAAGCTTGTGAAACCCACATTTCTTTTTGTAAATACATACTTATCTATCACACTAGGAAAATACCCAGACGCGGGAGAAATATCTACAGAAAAATTATCCCGCTAAACTTCTAACTATGCTAGTGCACATGAAAAGGTAAATTATCCTGATTGCAAAGTTTTATTTCAATCAGATGTTTAACTAAATCTTATTTTTAAATAAGAGCACTCAGAAGGAAGGCAGCACCTACGACACAAGTCTTACCACTTAGTGTAGGTGCTGTAGTCCAGTTTATAAACGCAAGCCATAAATGTAGATGATGTATTTTTTCTTGATTATTTTCCATATATTGGTTTTGTAATTTATGCTTGAAATGAAATAAATTGATTGATTGACTCACCTTTATAAAAGTACCTATGCCATCAACTATCTCGCTACACATTCAACTAGACTAGTGCACACGAACCCCACAAACTCCATTCCACTCGGAACGCAGTTACCGCGTCAACACGTGTCGATGCAGAATGTAGAGAATATGCATTTATGTGAATTTGCATATCCCGCGATAGCCGGTAGAGTTCCGTAGTTCGTTCGTTGACAACTATTCAGAATATGGGCAACATTCCTACTATCTTTCCCGTGGATGCAGTAAGAATCTGCCAAGGGATCATCATCATTCATCATTTTAGCCGTAAAACGTCCACTACTGAACACAGGCCTCCCACATGGATCTCCATGAGGGGTAGTTGCCATACTCACTACGCTTGGCAGGCGGGTTGGCGAGCGCAGTACGGGATGTTGATATGGAAAGACGCTGCTGCCCATCCTCCGAAGTATCCTATAGCAGGCACTTACTGCATCCACAAGCATGAGACGAGGATTCACATTCTACTGGCGGCACCCCACCGTGCCAGTAGTAAAATGTTACCAAAAAACATACGAAAGACACGACTACCCCTCATGGAGATCCATGAGGGAGGCCTCATGGATCTCCATGAGGGGTGGTTGCCACAATCACCACGCTTGGCAGGCGGTTTGGCGAGCGCAGTACTGAAGGTTCACGGAAATTCGCTGCTGCCCATCTCCCGTAGATATATATATCCCTTAGCAGGCTCTTACTGCATCCACGGGCATGAGAGGAGGGGGTAACATTCTACAGTCGGCACCCCTCAGTCCGCGTTTTACCATTGTAAGTTGAACCATATCAGCCGTAGATCTGCTTTCCACTTCCAAGGCCTGCCAAGGGATACCTCCGGAGAATGGGAAGCAGCGTGCTCCCGCGTACCTAACCTATAAGCACCTCGTACCGCGCTCCGGTGACCATGCCACTAGCCCTGCCAAGCGTGGTGAGTCCCGCAAAAAACTCATGATCACTTCTTCCTTGACTTTATCCCTGAGGGAGCCCTAAGTCAGGAGCGGAGACTACCTACGTACGTTGCAAACTTACTAAGTAAAGTTAAAAGAACACGATCAGCGGAATAACATTACTCCCAGCTTGTTAACTTTCGCATCTCCACTCGAGACGCGCTACAAAGCGTTGAATCGGACACATAAGCTCCAGCTGAGTTGCTCAAAGTCGGTTTAGTCGGACGGCCCACTTTTTGCAGCCCTCAAACGTAATGAATGGACTTACAAGTTCACTTCTTTTTAAGTTCGTTAACTTGACCGGCTTAAGTGAAACGTTCGTTTTGTAAGTAGCTCCTTTTCATTAGGAAATTCTTGGTTAAAATTCCGCTCGCGTAATTGAAATGATAAAGTGATGAATGTTGTTTGTTTGAGTGAAAATTATTTTTTATTTATTTATTTAATCTCTGGAAGATGGGCATCAGCGTCTTTCCGGCATATCGCACTGCACTCGCCAACCCGCCTGCCAAGCGTGGTAAGTATGGCAATCTCTCACGATCAGTACATGCGGATCCATGAGGGAGGCCAATGTCTAGCAGTGCACTTATGGCTGAGATGATGATGAATTTAAATGATGTTAAGATATTCTTGTTCTCATGAGGAAGGACTTTGCCCAGCAGTGGACGTCCTACGGCTAATACGATGAAGACAATAATGAAGAATTTTCCACAAACTCACTTGCATATTTAACAACCACCGCTCGCAAATAGCTAAGTTTTGAAATAACAAACTATGGAAATGAACTTCTTAAACTTTCGCGATTTGTTAACATATTATTTGTTTTTAAATTACAGGATTTTATCGCGTACCTTTTTTACTATTTTCCCGACGTTTCGACCGGATTGCACCGCGACCAATGTTGTTAATAAATATCTTCAAGTGAGTTTGTGGAAAATTCTTCATTATTGTCTTAATAACAATGTGCCGAAGATAGTTACAAAGATAACTTAATTCAATACATCTTCGAAAATTATTTTTTAAAGTAATCACGCGATAAATACCAGATAATTCGTTAAGGTAATAAAATCATTTTTCTACCATTTCATTGTAACTTTAACACCACGGTCATTCTTTCTAAATAAAAGTAGGTATTTTACCATCAATGTGTAAAGGTTCTTTTTTTTGTCGCCGAGATTTTAAATCCCTAATATAATATTTCATAAAAGGTAATTTCATAATCATCGATTGTCCGAATAATCAGGATCCAAGCTTTCAAATGTTTTTAAAAAAAACCTGAAACCTACTGTCTCCGCCGTTACGTCTCAAAACACAGAGTTAATGCACAATGCCACTTCAGCATATAATCCAGTACATCTGCGACCATCTGCGATCCAGCTGAAATTGTAAACAATAGTTGAAATCACACTTTCACAAACTATTGTTACATCTAGTTTCAGTTCGAACATATTCCAAACTTAAACTTTCAGCTCGGGTCGCATCACTTCCTAAAGTTACTACTCTTTACGGAGGGTTTTATTCATCGCCATCGTAGCACGTCCCACTGCTGGACATAGCCATGATCATAGATATTCATGAACTTGTTCCAGGAAACACAGTGGCCCACTGTTGGACATGGGCCATGATCATAGATATTCATGAACTTGTTCCAGGAAACACAGTGGCCCCACAAAGGACACGACCTCGTCTGTATCACGTACCACAACGTCAGCGTGCGAAGTTAGTGCTTAGAAGAAGTCACGCGACCTCTGTCGAACATGTTCCGTCCACCATAAACAAAGTCAATAAGTGTTAAGTAATTCAATAGAGCAAAAAGCTACATAGAACATGAGGCGGTTGTTGCCATTCTCACTGCGCTGGACAGCGTTGGCGAGCGCAGAACGGTATGTAGCTCTAAAGCACTGCTGCAGACCATGTAGCGGAGGCATGCCTTGGTAGATTCTTATAACATCCACGGGGAAGACAGGAGGAACATTAATAAAATTGTTTATTTCTTCAACTTAATTTCTTCAACTTAATCTAATAAATTGCAGTGGAATGGGACCCTCTTTTCCTTACTGCTTAATAAATTAAGTATAATAATTAACAAGCTTAGCGTTAATTGTTTAAATTTAAAAACTAGCAGCATACTAAGTACAAGTACAAAGAAAACAATTAATTAATTTTAGAGAATTTAATGTTCATAAAAAAATTCACAAAGAATTTCTTTGAGTTGTGGTAATGTTATAAAAATAAGATCAATCAATGTACCTATTATCCACTCTAAGTAATTTTTCTTAATAATTAATAAGATTTAATTAATAAGAGCGTTTTGACTTAAAATTTAAATAAAAATAGAAGTAGTAGCTATGGCTGCGTGTATATTGCAGTTACTCTAACTGTCCATATGTGGAAGTATGTGTGTGTGTGTGTGTGTTAGTGTGAGTGTGCCGGCATTCCACGGCAAGTGTGTAAATGATATGTAAAGGAATACCTAGAAGTGCCCATCTAAGTTTGGATGATGGCGCGCTTTTCAAATATCATTGATGTGTTGTCTTAGTTGAGTTGTCGACAATCTAATATAAAGCTTATTATATATTTACAGAGTAACACATGGTTTAATTTGTCGTCATAAACCCTTCGAACGATAAGAAATTGTTCTATTATCCTAGAAATATGGTATATAAATGGTTGATACGAGTACCAAGATTTCGCAGATTATTACTGTTACATTATAGTTTCAGTGCGAACATATTACAAACTAAAACTTACAGTTCGGATAGTTTCCAGACCGCAGCTCTATCGGATTGTCGTCGAATCACTTCCCAAAGTTAAACTACCCCTTTTTGGAGGGCTTTATTAGTTTTAAACCGAATTATTTTAAGCATCGACAATTACGCGACAAACTTCCGTGTTGATGTTTAAAATATATTTTAATCATGTGTTTGTTGTTTTTATTTTATGTAGGTACAGATTTTAATGGAAGTAACTTAGTACCTGTGTGATAAAAGTCCCTAGTAATTAATAAACAAAAAAAAACGGGAAAAAAGTTAATTGACTTACTTGTTTTATAATAATGTATGTACCTCATATAATACGCAAATAATAAAAATAGCACCGTGGGGAGCCGGTAGTATGAGTGTCGCCTACTGTCTATTGCCCGTGAAATGAATCTGTCAACGGATACCTCCGGAAGGTGGGCAGCAGCGTCTTTCCGTGTATCATCATCCCGCACTGCGCTCGCCAACCCGCCTGGCAAGCGTGGCGAGTAAGGCAACAACCCCCTCGTGATCTTGGAGACCATGAGAGGCCTATGTCCAGCAGTGGACGTGGACATCACTCCTACGGCTGAGACGACGATGATGATGGTCAAAAATAGTAAAACTACTCTTTCATACAAATTGGTGATGAAGTTTAGCTTGCCCAAAATCCCCAAAACAACAGCCACACAAACAGTAACGTAGCAAGCAAGCGGACAGCTGGAATTGTCCGTCGACGGGCAAACTATGCCAACCGCAGATTCGCCAAAACTCGGGCCGTGAATAAAGCCTCGCGCTGATGCATGTTAGTTAGGGTTGCCGCGTGGTTATCGACGCGGATCAGCATTTTCTACGTTCTAAGGGTCAATCAATCAATCGATCAATCGAGAAAATTGTAAATGAAAACTAATAGAAATGTTTTCGTCCCACTGCTAGGCGATTGACTCCTCAAAACTGTTGAACCTTTCCAATTCCGACCTAAACGTATCTATAACCATTTGTAACCGGTGAACCTTTTTTTGACAGAATTCAAACCTATATCAACAATCCCAACAGCTTTATTACTACAAGCTTTTATTTAGCTTGCCCTGTATGTACGTATGTATGTAACTATGTTTGTTCGCGGAATCTTGCAACTCAATTTTGAAGCAGATATCTTCAACCGATTGAGCTGAAATTTTGTATACATGTTTACTTTGAATGACAATGCATGGTCAGCTATGTGACGTCACTCTGAATCTAACATGGCGGAACACCCAAGATGGCGGACAAGTTATTTTTAATGGACTCCATATGGGTATTAAATGAAAGGCCTTGGTGAGAGTTACTCGAAAAATTAAGTGACATTACTCGAAATCCAACATGACGGTATACCTACTCAAGATGGCGGACTAGTCACTCTTAATGCACTCTTACAATATGGGTATCAAATGAAAGGCCTTGCTGAGAGTTACTTGAAAAATTATATGACATCACTCTCAATCCAACATGGCGGTCATGAGATGAACAGACAAGAAACCAACTGTCCAGTGATAACAAAAAGTAAAAAATGAATTCAAAGTAAAAAAAACTTTTTAACAAACAAGCTTTTATTTAAACGTACCCACTAAAAATAATAAAATTATCATTTTCCATTAAAGTTTAATGTCAACTTAAAACGTCTTTACACAATATATTTAATAAAAAAAGCTTTTCGCGAGATTTAAGCAGGTACTCGTATTTACATTGTTAGAAAAAAAAATTAAATCAATTAGATCAAGTTACAGGCACACAGGTTAATCTCGCGATAAGCTTTTTATAACATATATTGTGTAAAGACGTTTTAAGTTGACATTAAACTTTAATGGAAAATGTTTATTTTATTATTTTTAGTGGGTACGTTTTAATAAAAGCTTGTTTGTTTTTACTTTAAATTTATTTCTTTAATTTTCATCTCCACAGCCATTCGTTTGATTGACTACGGCATTATCTCGATAATTTTGAATACTAACACTGATCAACAACGTTGGTAATACCAATTTGCTTTACACCATTTCCCAAAGATCATCATCTCAGCCGTAACGTCCACTGCTGGACAAGGGCCTCCCCTTGGATCACTACGTACCGACCATGTGGGGTTGTTGCCATACTCACCACGCTTGGCAGGCGGGTTGTTGATACACGGAAAGACGCTGCTGCCCATCTTCCGAAGGTATACCTTAGCAGATTCTTACTGCATCCACGAGCAAGAAAGGAGGGTCAACATTCTACTGGCGGTACCTCTCGGCAAAATATATATATTTTTTTTACGGGGAGAATGCTAACACTGCGGTCCAACCCACCGGTCCGGCGCTAATCTCAGGCCGCTATAAACAAAGGGAGATTGCAACAGTCATTATTAAGGATGTTACGCACAAGTGTGGGGGCAACTTTATGGGTAGGGGCGGAAGAGTAGCATACATTGTAGGTATGTAGGCGATGGTAATGATTTTGTCAGTTAGTAAGCGTTCTTAACGTTAATTTCCTGTGATTATATTATTTATTTAAAAGCACTGGTTTTACGTTAAGCAATATTAACCTGTTCTTCCGTTAGAGCATGGCCGACTTAGCTGAGATACCCACTAACAATCACACATACGTGACCACAGACTGCTAAAATCGTAAGCTCCACAGTCAAAGTAAATCATGCTAACAATGTAGCCCGACCCACCGGTCCGGCGCTAATCTCGGGCCGCGATAAACTAAGGGTGATTGCAACTGTCATTATTAGGATGTTACGCACAAGTAGGGGGAGGGGGGGAAACTTTGTGGCTAGGGGCGGAATTGTAGCACACATTGTAGGTATATAGGTGATGTTAATTCCTATATTGTAGAAAGTGTTCTAATCAGACATGTTAGATGATGATAGATTAACCCACCTGCCACATTTAATTTAAATTTAATTTATTTAAAATTTATTTAAAGGAGAGGATCGGGGGAGCTCTGTGATCCTCTCCTATGATGATGAGATATTTGGTCGCTTTTTAAAACTTCATTTACAACTGCAGACTGACATACAAATTTAAAACAAAAACTGAATAACAATCATTACAACATAGATACAACTAAAGTGCAACATCACATTAATCTTTTTTAAACTTTCGCGATCACTATACATTACTACTATATTGGACTAATAAAGGTAATTACGCGATAAATACCCGATAATCCTGTATAGTAATCATTACATTATTCGTCATGCATAACGTCAACAAGCATTGGTACGGATGTACCAGAAGAGGGGACGAAGGTTTCCGACAAATGCCATTTTTTGACCTTTTGAGGTCACAATAACTCCGGTCCCTGCGACCCTAGGGTCACCAAAATCTTGGGAGTGACGTCACGGACGTCTTGTACGCGGTTGAACTCTCGTGTAATTTATTTCACGAAAAATAGTTAAAAGTGATTTTATTCAAACAAGTTTAATGCAACATAATAATTACAAATTGATAGTTAGCTAAAACTATTATCAGTGATTTCCTGACAGTGTAACAGTGATACAAGTGCATAATTATAACATTCATTTCTGCATTTCGTGTTGTACGATTTGACTAACTACCCTCTTTTACCGGCACAATTTTTGTATTGTAACCAAAGTGGTTTTGAATTCTACGAAAGCGACATCTATGTGTGCCTGACTGAACTGCATTATCTACCACTAAACAAACGTAGCTCAATACTTATCGATCTTTCAACATGGCCAAATGCAATGCATGCGGGAGATACGTCTCGATTACGGCAGATGTCGCTAAGTGTAATAAATGCGTACATGTATACCACCGATCATGTTTGGGTATCGTTGAGTCTTCTCGGATAACTTCGACGTGGTGCTGCCCTAGTTGCAAACCAAAGATGCCGCGAGGAGATAATGCAGATACTCCAGTCAAACCATTACACAATGAAGCACACAGCAGCTCCGAAACCGACGATGACCCCACACCAACTTCGAATCCACGACCTAAATCGTATGACTTGCCTGCGCCTGCGCTGCCACCTACCGTAAGCGCCAATGAGAGCAGCCTCTTACTGAGAGAATTTAATGAGGTACGCGACGAGTTGCGAGCTCTACGCCAGGAAATACAGAGCTACAGAAATGAGGTAGCAGAGTTAAAAAGGACTGTCATAATTAATAACACCAGAATGGATAATTTGGATACTCGTCTAGACACTCTTGAGAAGGCAAGTAATAATGAAATAAAGACAGATCAATGTAAAGACCTGGAACTCACTATCTTGAATCTACGGCAAGAGTTAAATGAGCGCGACCAGCTGTCTTTGGCCAATGATATAGAAATTTCAAATATTCCGGAGGATGATGGAGAAAACAGTGTTCACTTAGCCTTACTTATCGGAGCTAAACTCGGCGTAAAACTCGAAGACCGAGACTTGATTTATGCGGAACGTGTTGGCTACAAGCGGGAGAAAAGTACCGTCGTCCAGAGTGATGAAACTAACCCACAAATGCAGGCGTTGGCGCTGCGGCCGCGGACCCTTGTAGTTCGGTTCGTGCGGCGCGCGTTACGTGATGACATGCTGCGGGCTGCGCGGGTACGGCGTGGCGTTACCTCCACCGACGTAGGCCTCTCTGGAACTCCTCGCCGTTTCTACGTTAATGAAAGGCTTTCTAAACATAATAGGCAGCTATTCTACAAAGCTCGACAATTGTGCCTTGAACATAATTGGAAATATGTTTGGACCAAATCAGGTCTTATCTTTGTTAGACAGGCTCAAGGTAAATCTGCTTACCGAGCTACTAATGAGAAAAATTTGAATAATATTTTTGGAATTGTTTGAGTTTGCTTTACAGTGGTATATATATGTAGTTATTTATGTATGCACGGTCCCTGTGTTTTCTTTGAATTTAAGTTTTGTTAATTCTATTTTTTTCATGGTACAAGTCTGTTTAATTTGTTTAATATACTTTTATAACTTCTTAATGATTTGCTTGAATAAGGTAGTGTGTGTCTTTGGATTGTCACTGATATTATGCCCACATTCAATAACATGTTTTGTTATCTATAATTATTTGTATGATTGTATTTTTTGGTTATTAAATGTGTGTGAGGAAACGCGCCCTATTCTAATACGCCCTATGGTGCACTTCATGTCGTTGCGCTCTGCCATTAGATTCCACTCAAATTTAAAGATATGTTTTCTTTTTTATTATATTTTAATTGTTAAAAATGATTAGTAAAAACAAACTTTTAAAGGTTGGATTATTCAATGCTGGGTCTCTTAATACTAATCGCGACGAATTCATATCAGTTGTAGAGCGTAACGCACCTGATGTACTAGCTATAAACGAAACGTGGCTTAAGAGTGGAGAGGAAGACAGAGCGCCAGTGGTTCCTGGGTATCGACTGCGACATATACCACGCCTTGTACCTCGTTCTGTCTCTGCTAGATCTAGAGGCGGAGGAGTTGGCTTCTATATTCGTAAGGGTGTCAATGTTCGTTTACGTTCGCATCCCAATGACCCCGTAGTTGAACAGATGTGGCTATCTCTGACATTAAATGGTTTCAAACTTGTTGTCGGCACAGCTTATAGACCGCCTTGGCAGAATCCTAACGTTTTTTTTGATGCCGTTTCAGAGTCGGTACTATCATTTTCTGATAGTGACTATGTTGTTTTGCTTGGTGACATTAACATTGATATGTTGGTTACAGATAGCAATTCTAGAAAGGTCTGTAGTTTTCTTAGCTCTACAAATTTGCTGCAACATGTTACAGAGCCAACGCATTTTTCAACCAACACAGCAAAATTACTAGATTTAATGTGCTCTAATGCCCCTGTTAAACAAATGCAAGTCAAGTATATTCCTGACTTGGGTGCCCATGCGTTTATAACAGCTGTACTGAATTTAAAAAAGCAGAAGCCTAAAAAAATCACTTTTATTTATAGACCATTAAAGAATATTTTATTTGATCATTTTAATAGAGATTTAGAAAACATTAATTGGAATTCCGTTAAAAGCCTTGATAATGTTAATGATATGGTAGCGTTTTTTAATGAAATAATTTTCAGACTTTTTGATCTGCACGCTCCCGTAAAAAAAGGATTTTTTAAGGAACATTCCTATCCTTGGATAACTGAAACATTGAAGGACATGATGCAACTCAGAGATGATGCACATGCGCAGTTTCGAGTCACCAAGAATGAAATTCATAAAAAGTACTACAAAGACTTAAAAAACGCTGTTATTAACGCTCTAGAAGCCGATCGCCGTGCTTATTTTGATAAATATATAAATGCTAATCTTAAAAACCCTAAGAGTTTATGGAAAAACCTTAAGAATACCGTATTCATAAAAAATAAGTCGTCTGAACTTCCGAATCATCTGAGTAATCCTGAAACTTTAAATACAAAATTTCTTGACATACCAGGTTCATGTGACGTAGATATATCTCAGCTATCATTTTATGAACATAACAGGTTCAGTGACAGCTTAATGAAATTTGAAACAATCACACCAGATACAATTCTTAACGCTCTTCGCAAACTTAAGTCCAGTGCTATGGGCTTTGACGATATTAATTTAGATATGATCTTGCTTACATTGCCATACTCTCTTGAGGCTATAACTCATATTATAAATACATCCCTCACATCCACTACGTTTCCAGATCTCTGGAAAATTGCTGTTGTGAAACCCATCCCAAAGGTATCAAATCCAAGCACCTTTAAAGATCTCCGTCCGATCAGTATCCTACCATGTTTGTCCAAAATTCTAGAAAGAGTGGTTTATAATCAAATTTCCAAATTCGTAGAGCTCAACAAAATCTTGCCGGATGTACAGTCGGGTTTTAGACGGGGCCACGGTACAGCAACAGCGTTAATAGACGTTACTGATAATATTCTCGCTGCATCAGATCAGGGAATGGGCACCGTTCTAATTCTTCTAGATTATTCTCGTGCATTTGACTGCATAAACTCTACCCTTCTGCTTTCTAAGTTAAGATATTATGGGTTTGACAGTGATGTTATCAAGTGGTTTGATAGCTATTTTTACAATCGCACTCAGCTAGTGGAAGTTACCAAAGATGACGGAAGTAGAGTTTCATCCTCGCGTCTCTCCGTCTCTAGAGGGGTACCACAAGGCTCTATCTTAGGACCCTTGCTGTTTGTGATTTATTGTTCTGATATTGTGGAGAACATACGATATTGTCAATATCATATGTACGCAGACGACATACAGCTCTACTTATCATTTCACCCCGATGATACTTCACACGCTATAGACAAACTCAACTCTGACCTTGAACGCATTTCTCTATGGTCAAGTAAGAACTCATTAGTTCTTAACCCTGGGAAATCTAAGTCTATGGTTTTAGGAACGAAAAAGCAAATCGGAGATATTGAACTTGCAGGGTCTAATATTAACATCTTCGGGGAGCCTATCAGTCGTACCATTGAATCTCGTAACTTGGGAGTTCTTATGGACAACCAGTTACGGTTTGAAAATCATATCTCCGAATGTGTTCGAAATTGTTTTTACCGCTTAAAAGCTTTATATCGTATTCGTAACTGCATAAATGTTGATCTCCGAATAAATTTGTGCGATTCTTTGATATTGTCAAAATTAAACTATGCGGACACAGTCTACGGCCCTAGATTACTTGCAAGAACTAAGACTCTTATCCAACGTGTCCATAATGCTTGTGCTAGATTCTGTTTTACCATCCCCCCTCGGACTCACGTTACGCCCTTTTTAAACGACGCCAAATTACTAAAAATGTCCTGGAGGAGGTACCTTCATTTCTCAGTACTATTATTCGGAGTTATCAAGACCAGAAAGCCGGATTATCTTTTTCGTAAGCTAAGGTGGCTTTACAATGAGCATAATCGCAGTAGGAGAACAGATTCGGCTATTGTTTTGTCAACTCCCGTCCATGGCTCTGCAGCGTTTCGGGGCAGTTTCCGCTATGCCGCTACTAAGTGTTGGAATAATATTCCACCACCTCTAAGAAACATCAATAATGTTCATTTATTTAGGTTAAAGATGAAGCTTCACATTTTTTCGTGTCAGCTCAATCCACACTTAGTAGAATGGCATGGCTGAGGTTAAAGCTTTATCTACCAATATACTTTTGAACTGTCTTGTTTTTTTAAACGGGTACCAATAAAAAAGTCATTAGGCTCTCTAAATATAATGCTTAAATTTATTTTTTTAGTTTTCTGTTTATTTGCGTTGTGTAATTAATTTAATTTTTGAGTATATTTTTAATAATTATGTTTTGAATACTTGAATCGTAGTCTAGGAGTCCGTGACATCAACACCGGCCTTAGCGGAAGACCAGCGCTGCGGCGTGGCGACATGCAGTAGCATTATGCTGAGCTTAGGACCGTTTCACCACCACATAATTTTGTAACAATTTATAATTTTAAGTAGATATAATTTACATAAGTTATTTTAAGTCAATTAATTTTGGTGGTGGTTTGAATAAAGTTATTTCTTCTTCTTCTTCTTCTTCTTCAAAATCAATCAGTACCCTCCTCTCATTAAGACGGTGCTAACAAAAAAGGTTTTATATAAATCGGTCAACGCGTTCGGTTGCAATCGTGTCATGCACAGACAGACAGCGCTACGCATAATAGATATTATTTGCGAACACGGGTTATACTAGTTTCCATATCTATAGGGGTGTTATTATATCCCTCCCACTAATATTATAAAGCTGAAACTTTGCACACGCATAGATGTTGACCAGGATTAACACACAGATTACCCTGGCACAACGCATAGGAAGAAGCCGGCTGACGCTAGTATATTTATAAACTACTAGCCACCCTCCGCAGTTTCACCCACGTAGTTCCCGTTCCCGTGGGAATAAGGGAATAAAGTATAGCCTATGTTACTCAGGGATAACGTAGCATTCTAATGGTGAAAGACTGTCAAATCGGTCTAGTAGTTTCAGAGCATATTCAATGCAAACAAACAAACAATCAAATATTACCTCTTTATTATTAGTGTAGATGTAGATAAAAAACGCGATAGTTGGTGAGTATGTATGGATGTTTGGTTGGACGCTGTACGTACCTCCCAAGGGCTACCTCCGGATTTTGGGCAACAGCGTCTTTCCGTGTATCAGCATCCCGTACCGCTAGCCAACACGCCTGCCAAGCGTGGTGAGTATGGCAAAAACCCCCTCATGCTCAGTGCTTGGTCCATGAGGCCTATGTCCAGCAATGGACGGACGTCTAACATGAAGATGATGATCGATTGTTTTTGGTCGAATAGGCTCACAGCGTTAAGTCGCGTAGAGTGGAAAAAGAGACGTTTTACCCTCGCCGAGAGACAGGGCTAAGCAAGGTATATCAACTTTATGGTATCTTAATCCCATAAACCTCAAGACCCTCACAAAAATAAAGTTCAACTATGGGAGGGGAAACCTTAGAAGTTAATCTGAATTTACATGTTGTTTTATAATGAGGAAAAACGGCGGTACTTTGTAAGGGAAATTGCCTTTTTGCCTTAAAATACTTGCTAGGGGATGAATAGTGTTAAAATGGCGCAACTGTTGATTTACAGGCATGAAAGTGAAAGTTTTTAATTGATTTCAGTCTTTTTGTTGCCGTATCCTTTAATGTTTTTAAATTTCATTATTATCACATCAGCCAGTTGGCACCCACTGCTGGGTAATAGGCCTCCTCTTCAACACGCCAACGTATTGACGGTGCAATAAATTAAATTAGATATATTTTATGACATTACAAACAGTATCACCTAACCCTTTTTATGTGTAGATACTGATTGGATGGCATAAAATAAAGTACCTAATATAGCAATATAATTTTTAAATATTCATTAAAAAAAAAACTCTGTTGATATCCATATTCGTTCAAAACACCAGTACATCATCAGCCATCTTCTGGCGGCGGATATTTTGAAAATATGTATTGAGTATTGCATATTGTATTGCCATCTGAACTAATAATTTCGGCTCAATCGGTGTCAATGTCAGTATGTAGGTCTTTCATTTGCAATATTTGACCTAGCGATGTTGCAAGTTGAATAAAAACTTCCAAGTTTTTTCTAGCGTGTCAGCACTTTATCAACATGCTTTACACCTTCTTCTTTCACCCACACACAATTTTCACAACAGCACTTTTATCGGAGCATCACTTCAAAACCTCTTTTGTGCGTTTGAAACTCGTAATTTTCCAAAATGGCGACTTTCAGCCATAACAGTCAAAACAACCCAACATTATTATGAAGTTACGCAGTTAAAGTGGGCCCTTCGCATCAGCTGTGGATTAGTTAGTTGGTATATTAGTATAATTAGAACCTGTGACGCATTTGGTCAAAGCCGGCTGAGACGCAGGGTACAGATTTCCGTCGCGGGAAAAATCATTGCAGCCGTTAAACGTCCACTACTGAACACAGGCCTCCCTCATGAAAATCCATGAGGGGTAAGTTGCCATTTTCAGCACGCTTGGTAAGCGGTTTGGCGAGCGCATTACATATCATTAAATTATTAATTATAATTATTATTATAATTAGCGCATTAGGTATCCTGGGGGTGTTGTCCGAGCGGTGGGACTCGCCGTTGCTAAAAAGGTGGACGAGGCTGCATGCTAGCGGTCCATCTTATATATAATTAATTTAATTTAAATAAGTTTCTATTAATTTTTGTGTGTGTAATATTTTAAGTACCTATGGATGATTATCTGAAATAAATGAATATTATTATTATTATTATTACGGGATATTGATACACGGTAAGACGCTGCTGCCCATCTTCCGAAGATATCCTTTAGCAGGCTCTTACTGCATCCATGGGTGTAAGAGGAGTGGCAACAGTTCTACTGCCGGCACCCCACGGCAGAATGAATTGTGGATACTGGATATTGATGTAATATATTGACCGATCTGGATGTGTCCTTATGAATTTTGTATGTCGAGTACCTACACATTTTATTTGTTTCCCACACCGCTCTGCTCTGCTTACTTTGTGAATAGATGTAATGTAATGCCCGGCATTTAATTCCTTAAATTTACCATGATACAATTATACTAAAACATGCATTGGACTAGCACAGGATCGTGGCAACTAAGGGATGCCTGGACCTAGTATTGTGCGAAATCGGGCTTTGGATGATGGATGATGATGAAAAGGAGTTTTTTTTATTTTTTATTTTATTTATATCTGCGTATTCTAGTAGGCTAAATATGTTTTTTTTATCTTTAAATCCAACTCAGCGCATCTCCGCCAATAAAGCATCTCCTATCTAGAAATATCAAGTTCTCCATGTCCCACTCGAGCTATCTTCAACGAAAAGGCTATCCATTCATTATCAATAGAGCCTCGCTCGAACAGTCGCGTAGCCGCGAAATACTCTTAACTCTACACAGCACTTAAGCTTAAAGTCCCACAATGTGTAGGGCCCTCCACTCAGTAGAGTTTAATTCGTTTAAACCGGTTCAGTTTCCGGTTAATTCCGGTTTCGGGGTATTTCCAAAGTACGGGTTGCGCGCTTCGCCGCCCGATGGTTGAGATGCAGTTTCGGAAAGTTTGCGATACAAGGTTAGGTTGTTTTGGGTTTGTTCATGTTGATTTGACCTTGAGAAAATTACTTTTAAAGCGTAAGCCGTTTCGGGCTTGAGACATGCTGACAAGGTATGAAAATGTATTATTGTATTTTTTGCTAGTTTAAGTATTTTATGTCAGAGTTTTTTTGTTTGTAAATTTATTCTATTATTATTATTGTTATTTTTTTTTTCTTTTACTTGTATAACTTTGGTATTTAGTTTAAATGTGTGGATTATTGTAACGTGTCGACACGCACCAAAGGTTCTGCCAGAATACCAGCGTTGAACCATTATTATATGGACCAACATTATGCTGAGGCAGAACCTTTTGGTCCACAACTCATAGGTACCTACTATAAATGTTTAATTTAATTTTAATTTTTATACTATGTTTTTTTTTTGTTTATTTTTGTGTTAGGTATTATTTTTGTGTGTGGATCAATAAATACATTTTATTTCTTCTTTCTTTTCTTTCTTTATTATGTATCAGTCCGTCACTTAGGTACTACAAAAATAGTACTTTGTTCTTCAGTGTTTCTTGTTATTATGTTTAGTTTTAAAGTGTGCAATAAAGTATTTTCTATCTAATGCGCATTTAAGTTCATCCTTAAGCTGAGATACAGAAGTCACGCGACATTTAGACTTAATAGAGGTATATTGCCGTTATTTTTGTCTACGTAAAAAAACACACACGTTCTATTTTAGTATTTACTGTACCCCGACATTCAATCCTAAGTTGTGGGTGCGATACATTTTATGGCAAGCATTGTACAAAATGCTCGGCGGCAAGCTAATAGGAAAACGCTACAATGCCTCAGGCACAGCGTGCCACACAAGAAACCGCAACTTGTAACTAATGCACTTTCACTTTTGTATTATATCAGTGGTGTGGAATTCGTAAAGTTCATAATAATGAGAGATAATATGACGTTTCTAAATTATGAGCTGACAACTCTTGTAACTGTACTCTGTAAACTTTCTCAGTCCTATTTTAATGACGACAAGAATATCTCGTATTTCTAATTCTAATTCTAGTGGGGGTTACCAGATCTGCACTGACGTCCCGCATTGGGATGTATTGTGCATTGTCCCCCGTGATGCTAGCCCGACCCTAGCCAGCCCAACTCCTTAAAGTACCCGAGAAAGACTCTGGGCCGCTGGCAGCATTCCATGAGCATTCCCGAAGGATATGCAGATGTTGTAGAAGAAGAAGGGCATGATTCTATGAGCTCCTGTAGTCCCGTTTCCGATCTGGCGTCCTTTGTGGCAGTACAATTCACTGTCTCCTCCTCCTCAAGACACCCGCGACATAGTCCACTATCTGTGGCCCCTGTCTTTAGAAGATGGTAGTTTAGATCACAGTGTCCCGTGATGATGCCTACCATCATCCGTAGGTCTTGTCTTGTCATCTTAAGCAGAGTATTAGTTATCTTTTTGTTTCTCTCTGGGAGCATTGTTTTGTTGTTTTTCAAAGTTCTTTATTTATCTTAAAAAAAGTACAAAAGTATGTTACACTAAACACAATTCAGGACATACACAGTTAAAATAAAAATGACTTGCCAGGCTAAATCACCTATATAAAGTCTTTGGACAAAATTAATATTTATGTTTACATTGGTACTTTATAAATCTGATATGAAAAAACAATAAGTAGTTAAACTACCTATATACGGGAGTTAAATAATTATTTAATACCACCACTTAGCCTAGTGACAGTTTTTATAAGGAAGAAATACGTAAATCGCATCATCTAAGTCAGTACATATTTGAATAAACTAAAATATTCTGTACTCAGTAAGTAAGTAAGACAGACGCAAACAGCATACGCCTACCCGCTAACACACAGGGATTGACATGAGCCGGCAAGCTACATCGACGAGTTAACCCTTCGCTAGTTCAGTAGTTTCCAGTTTCCATGTGGGTAGTCTGTGTGATAACATAAACAACTTTGTAATCCTTGTTTATTTATTATTTAAAAATATATACAAGCTTAGTTTTATGCTAATTCTTTATGAATATTAGTGTATAGGCCCTCCCTCACTCGCTTATATATAAATTCTCCTCTCAACTTACCCATAAACACTACAAACACTGAACAATGGACCTCTTTGCAAAGCTGTCAACCAATATGGAAGAGCTGGCAGGCTCTTTCGACTCCAGGATGCAACACTATGAGAAGGACCTTAAAAAGCTCTCTAGCACTGATCAAGTTTCTCACAAAGATTTGGATGCACTGACTCGAGAGTTCATGGACTTCAAGGCATTCATGTGGAAGACTGTAGCAATGATGAAATCGCAGTTGGAGCTCCTGGTACAGGGCCTGGACCATCAGGAGACTGCATCACGCAGGAAGGTATTGCTGTTTCATGGCATTGTGGAGTCCAATGATGCAGCCGTTGGAGACACTGTCATCAAGATATTACATGACCAATTTAAAATGTCAGATATCTCTGCTGAACATTTATCGGCATGCCATCGCCTAGGGACCAACACCAGCAAGCCCAGGCCAGTCATGGTGCGGTTTGTAAGTCATAAGGTACGTAGTCTGGTATGGAATGCAAAGACGGTTCTGAAGAATTCGGGTATTACGGTCTCTGAGTTTCTCACTAAGACCCGGCATGAAGTTTTCACCGCTGCACGCAAACACTTCGGCCTAAAACAATGCTGGTCGTCGGAGGGCAAAATAGTCATCTTATTGCCCGACAACAGTCGCCGTCGGATCGAGACAATGTCGGAGTTAAAGACGCTGCTCTCTGTACATCCTGCAGCTCAGTCTAGCTCGGAGAAAAGGGCTCCCGGGACGTCCCTGGACAATGGGAAGTCTACTGCCGTCCCTGCAGCGAAGGCTCAATCGAGGCCTAAACGCACCGGGAGATAAACAGAACCAGTGCTCGTGTGATATCTCTCCAATTTGTTAACGATAATTTGTCAACTTTTACGTATCTGCCACTATGCACATCTTAATTTCGCAGCGTTGTAATTGTTGTTTGTAAATTTAATTAGAAGGTAAGCATTATTTATTAGTTTTCAACTTGTCATGTCAATTTTGACACTTGGTTGGCTTGAAGGTTTGGTACTCCTATCCAATCCAACCAAACTTGATCCAAACTGTACTTTTTTCCTCTTCTTCTTATTTTTTGGCTGACATAATGTTCAACAAGATGTCGGATTGACAAGATTAATTTCGTTCGGAAATTGTGTTCTTTTTCCCATAAACGACTTTTCCATCAGGGTGTATGCAGGTAATTAATTTTTTTTTTTTGTGTCAAATTTCTACATTATTTTATTGTTTTTGGTGTATGAATTTTAAATTATTTCCTTTATCCACCATTTCTTTTGCCAATATACTTTGTGTATTGTTTTTTTTTTTTTTTAAGTGTTTGTAAAACTACGTTTTTAGTTTTGGTTCTACCTACTTCACTTAATGATTGTCCCTAGTGGTTAAGCTAAAATAATGAAATTTATCCGAACCTAAATAAAATTATAAATTTGAATAGGATAATTTACTAAATCACAAGTTCTACTTACATTTTATTATTATTATTTTTTTTTTTATTATCTTCAAACTAAAATCTACTCTGCTTGTTCATGACTGTTTAGTATTTGTCTGGTACCAGTCTGCCTATTTATTCTTGCCTTTTGTATGTAAGTAGCCTATGGCTGGTAGGTAGTTACTGTTAAAGGTATTGTAATATGGTAGGCAGACACAGAATATATAATAATGTTGTGTTTTTTAATTTCATGCAAACTGGCGAGTGTAGGGGGCTTGATTGGCATACTTTTAAATAGAATAGTTTACTTATATAATATTTTATATATTAAGTAGTATTTGTTATTTATTTTGTGTATTTATATATTTATGGTTAATATTGTATTGAATGACAGTTTTGTTTCATGCTCGTCTTTTAGTTCTTCCGATAATGATTACACTAGTGCTCTAAGCGACGATGACTCGACCCTTTTGCGAGACCAACTGGAAAGCAGGTTTTCTGCTTATCCTAAAAACTTTAACGTAGCTCATATAAATGCTCAAAGCATACCATGCCACTTTGGAGATATTCATACCTCTTTTAGTAACAAAGATATTGATGCAGTCCTGGTTTCCGAATCTTTTCTGAAACCTGGCCTGCCTTCTACTCAGTACCCCTTACCGGGTTTTAAACTCCTCAGAAATGATAGAGAGGGCAAGGGAGGTGGGGGTGTGGCAATCTACTTAAGAGCAGACATTCCATCAAAAATCATTGATCATTCTCCCAATCAATATTCAAATTTTGCCGAACACTTATTTATTGAAATCATTGTCAACCACTCTAAAATTTTGCTAGGTGTGTATTACCCCCCCTCACTCAAAATTGATTACTTTTCCTCTCTCGAAACAAAGCTGGAAGCTTATACCTCTATCTACGACCACGTTATTATTCTTGGGGACTTCAATACATGTCTATTAAAGGAGGATGTACGAGCTAAGAAGCTTGTATCTATAATTTCCGCTGTCAACATGCACATCCTTCCTCTTTCAGCTACTCACCACGCACCCCATTCAACTCCCTCTCTTCTCGATCTGATGTTAGTCAGTGACATTGATCGCGTAGCAATGCATGGTCAACTGTCAGCACCTTTTTCTTACCATGATCTTCTATTCCTGTCCTATAAAATTCGTTGTCCCAGGCGAAAGCCCAAAACTCTTTTCCTTCGTAGTTTCAAAGACATCAACTTGGAGCGCTTGAGGTTGGATGCGGGTAATATTAATTGGGATCCGGTGATAATCGCGGGGAATGTCGATGAGAAAGTTTCTGCTTTTAACACAATTGTCACCAGTCTCTATGACATTCACGCACCAATTAAATGTGTTAAGGTCAAACACGCTCCGGCTCCCTGGTTAACCCCGGCTATTAAAAAGATGATGTGCAGACGGGATAAAGCAAAGAGATCCTATAAGAAGGCACCTACTGAGGAGAACCTGGCTACTTTCAGGACGCTACGAAATCGTTGTAGCAAAATGTGTAGAAATGCAAAGAGATGCCACATACATAATACTATTAAAAATTCTAGTCCTGCTCTGATGTGGAAATTCCTTAACTCACTCGGGCTTGGAAAAAGGTCAGAGCACTCTTCTATCTCCTTTGATCTTAATACCATCAACTCTCACTTTTCCAAAGCTCCTTTATCTCTGAATCCTACTGTCAAACTTTCTACTATTGATCACCTGTCTCGTTTACCTAGGCCGGAGTGTTCTTCTTTGAATTTTGAAGAGGTTACTGAGAGCGAAATTTTGAGACTTCTTAGGTCTATTTCCACCAGAGCAGTGGGCACGGATGGTATCCACGTCCATATGCTCCAGCTTCTATCTACTGAGCTCGTTTCAGCAATCACACACATAATCAACTTCTCTCTTGAAACGAGCTCTTACCCCTCCATCTGGAAAAAAGCCTTGGTCACACCCCTTCCTAAAGTGTCCAATCCTGTTGTTGTTACTCAATTTCGACCCATTTCCATTTTACCTGTCCTCTCCAAAGTTTTAGAACATGTGGTCCATAAGCAACTTTCGCACTTCCTTTCCCGACACAGCCTGCTAAGTCCATACCAGTCTGGGTTTCGACCTGGACACAGCACAGTAAGCGCCCTTACAAAAGTCACTGACGACATTCGCTGTGGTATTGACAACAAACAACTTACAGTCCTGGTCTTATTAGACTTTAGCAGTGCCTTTAACTCCGTTGACTTTGATATCCTTTTATCCATTCTCTCCTCACTCAATGTTTCCCTCTCAGTAATCTCTTGGTTTAATTCTTATCTTTCAGGACGCTCGCAGTGCGTGCGCTCGGATGAGTCTTGCTCGGACTGGTGCAACATTACTGCAGGCGTTCCTCAAGGTGGTGTTCTCTCTCCCCTTCTTTTCTCTATTTTCATTAATGCCATCTCACAAGTCATTTCTTCACACTATCATCTTTACGCAGACGACTTGCAGATATACCGCCAGTTTAAAGTCGAAGAGTTAGCAGAAGGCATTAACCTCATTAACTCTGATCTTAAGAGTATAGATTATTGGGCCAAGGCTTTCGGACTTCTGGTTAATCCTTTGAAGTCTCAGGCTTTAATTCTTGGAAGTCCATATATGCTAAATCTCGTAGGTAATTCTTTCCTTCCCCCGGTTATGTATGCTGACACACCGATTGAGTTTACTGCGAACGCCGTTAATCTGGGTGTCATTTTTGATAGTCAGTTATCGTGGGTGAATCACGTTAACGCAATCAGCAAGCGAGTCAACTACTCATTTCAAGCACTCAAGCGTCTCCAGAAGTTTTTGCCTTTTGAAACTAAAATCACTCTTGCCCAAACTCTTCTATTACCTATCCTTGATTACGCTGATGTCTGTTTCCTTGACGCCAAGGAGGAACTTTTAAACAAACTGGAGCGTCTTCAGAACTTGTGCATCCGATTTATTTATGGTTTGCGCAAGTTTCATCACGTCTCCAGTTTCAGATCTCAATTAAAATGGCTCCCCATTCGACGTAGACGTGATCTCCATGTTCTCTCTTTCCTGTACAACATTCTTCACAATCCTCTTTCACCTTCTTACCTCCGTGAGCGTTTTGAGTTCCTTGTCCCACGTGGTGTGTCCTGCAGGACTGCTACGTCCCTCCTACTTAAAACTCCATCTCACTCTTCTAGTAGATACGGTGACTCCTTCACAGTTGGCGCAGTCCGGTTATGGAATAGTCTTCCCCACTCCATTCGAGACAGTCAGTCCATAAAAACTTTTAAAATAAAAGTAAAAGAGCATTATCTCTCTTTGTAATCTTACTTGAAAAGTATATATTATTATGTACCTATATATTTATTTATTTATTGTATTTATATATATATTTATGATAGTTGTTTTAGGTATGAAATGTAGTTTATGTTGTATTAATTTGAGTAGGTAATTAGGAAATATGTATTATATTTAAGTATCTTTTTATGTAACATGTATGTATACAGTTCTTTTTGTTTTGAGTACACGTACCCACTACTATTATCAGCTTTCTCTATCCTCAAAGGTTTGCTGGAAGAAAACTCTTTTTAGGGTTAAGCTCGCCTTTGTACATGTCATTTAGTTTAGTTTAATGTATATATTTACTGTGTGTACAATAAAGAATAATAAAGAATAATAAAGTAGTGATCGGCAGCTACCATTGTGAATGAAGTTGTGGTCAAAAAGTATTGAAGGATAGGAATTTAATTTGCATTATTTTTTTATATTTTTATATATCTTCATATATATGTCGACGCAAGTCCGTTAAATTAATTATTTCTATGAGATTAATTAATATGGAAGATTGATTTAGATTATTAATTCATTAGATTATTTAATTGGTAAATTAATTATGGATTTTATAACAAATAATAAGTAAATTTAAATGTAAATTAATGATAAAATTAACATTAACTAGAAGCTAAATTAATTAAACGATGTATTCTTAACCTGATTCTCGTACAACTAAGTTTTGTGTAAATTCAGATAGGGATTTATCGATTGTAGTTAGCAGGTTTTCAGATTTTTACTAAGCATTTAACAATTAATTACACAGGTTTATCGGAAGTTCATTTATTGGCGCGTAATAGTTATTCTTTACGTTATTGTAATTACAAAATCGGAAATAGTGATCATAAATTAAGTTAGGATTTAATGTGCTACAATGATTTGTGTTTTGGTGTTTTCAAATTATTTTATGAACAAAGTGTTTTGACTCTCGTCTGGCTAGTTTCGAACGTAGCAAACAGGCGGGAGCCACATTGCTTTTCGAACCTCGCTTGAGAGAGGTTGTTGTATCTGGTGAGTCCTATTTATTACTTTGGTAGATACTTAGTTAGTACTTAAGGATATTACTAGTTATTGTAATAAATAAATAAGCAGAGTATTTAAAAAGGTGTCGGTATTTGCAATAAGTGATGTTGGCTTTGCTGGTACAAGCTCTGCTAGTGCCGGTCTGGCCGACATCACTACTTCAAAAAATCCTGTTGGGCATATTACTCCGACATCAGAAGTGGGATTGACACCCACTCCTCGATCATCTGACCCTAGTCACGAAATTTCAAATGCTTCTGTTAACGGAGTCCCAATGGGGTTTTTCTCAGAGCTATTGCAAATGATGAAGCATGTGTCCGATCGCGTCATAAGAGAACCGGAGTCCAAGGTCAAAATCAATGACGTGTTTTTGCCTTCATAGGATCCGGACACTAATGTAGACAAAAGAGAGTGGTGTCAGCATGTCACCACGGCCATGGACACCTATAACTTGAACGACTACGATGTGAGAATGAAGGTTGGAAGTTTGAAAGTTGTGGGTTGATAACTGGCTTACATCCACTGCCACGTGGTCGGAATTGCGTGATGTTTTAATAACTACCTTTGAACCTGAAAATAAATATTCTCGTGACATTTTACAATTTAGAAATTAGTATTAGTAGTAGTAGTATTAGTGAATTTAGGTTTCCACCAGATCCCAATAGCAGAGGGATCTATTAAGAAAAATGCCTTTGCAACGCCGGATGGGTTGTATGAATGGCTATCAATGCCATTTGGCTTGAGCAACGCGTGTTCGGTGTAACAGAGGTGTATAAATCGAGCCCTGGCTCCTCTGTTGACCGAACAGGTGTGCCAAGTTTACGTAGACGATGTCCTATCAAAGTGCAGGGAATTTTCTGAAGGTCTTGTGTATATAGAGTGGATACTGATCGCTCTTCAACAAGCAGAATTTTCAATTAATGTGGAAAGAACTGCATTTTTTTAAAGGCTCCATTGAGTATTTGGGTAACATAATTTCTGATGGACATGTTAGCACCGAATCCAAAAACCGCTAAACAAGTTCGCCAATTCAATAGTCTAGCTAGTTACTTTAGACGTTTCATTCCCAATTTTGCCCACGTGATGGTATCTTTATATGAATTGACAAAGAAAGACGCAAAGTGGGAATGGAACGAAAGACACGTAGAAGCTCGAAACAATGTTGTTCAACACTTGTCTACTGCGCCTACCCTCACTCTATTCCAGGAAGACGCACCGATCGAGCTCTACACAGATGCCAGCAGCCTCGGCTATGGAGCGGTGCTGATACACACCATCCGAGGGCCGCCAGCATCCAGTCGCGTGCATGAGCCAGCGCACCACAGACGCAGAGAGCAGATACCACTCGTATGAACTCTAGACTCTTGCGGTGGTAAGAGCTGTCAAGCACTTTCGGCACTACCTCTACGGCCGGAAATTTAAGGTGATAACTGACTGTAACGCTTTGAAAGCATCCATGCACAAGAAAGATGTGCTTCCACGAACTCATAGATGGAGGTCGAGAATTCCTTGGCGAGTTTAAAGTGTACTGTGACCGTTATGGAGTAGTCCTACATTCAATAGCGCCAGGAGCATGCCGAGCAAATGGGCAAGTAGAAAGGGTTATGGCCACACTAAAGAATGCTCTAACGATGATCAAGAATTATGACACTTAAAACAGGCAGAGGTCGCCCACGTAAAGTCACACATGACCAGGTGCGCAGAGCGCCACATCCGGGAGACCAAGAAACCGTGTCGACGCATTTGGATGATGACGCTCAACAGCAGTCAATAAGCAACGACCTGGTGCCGTCCACTTCAACCCAAGCCACCTAAGAAAAGAAAAGGAAAAAGAAAAAAAAAAAAAAAAAAGGGTTAGTTCGTTTTGGGTCAATATTCCTTTTCTATTTTTTTACGTCATTTTCAGAGCCTTTGGGGACCACGGTCATAAAAATAAGGCCTAGACCCCAGCATCGTCCTTCCCTATTCCTTTAGAGCCCCTGTGGACCACGGCGTACGAGACCGCTCAGAACCACAGCATCTACCTACCTGTGAGCTATTCATATTTTTGTTATTTTCAGAGCCCCTGGGGACCACGGTCATAAAAATAAGGCCTAGACCCCAGCATCGTCCTTCACTATTCCTTTAGAGCCCCTGTGGACCACGGCGTACGAGACCGCTCAGAACCACAGCATCGACCTACCTGTGAGCTATTCATATTTTTGTTATTTTCAGAGCCCCTGGGGACCACGGTCATAAAAATAAGGCCTAGACCCCAGCATCGTCCTTCCGTTTTCCTCTAAATCCCCTGTGGACCACGGCGTACAAGACCGCTCAGACCACAGCATCATTCATATCATGTGAAGTGCGTGGAGCATAAGCATTGACCTATATCTATAAATAAAATCATGTGAAGTGCGTGGAGCATAAGCATTGACAAAAACTTCGCTCACTTTCCTATTTACCTGCTTACTAGCAATCCTTGTTGAAATGTTCTAAGAGAATGCATGTATTACTTAATGATGGTACAGTTCTAAAAGTTAATAATTTGGTGGTTCATGAAACTAATTAAAAGTATTAAAATTGAATATCCAAATGTTAAATAAAGTAATTGCAACAATTAATATTCATTCACCAAATTATTAGCTAGTGTATCAGTGAACGGATACCTAGCTCAGAGAAAGTTTTCTTTTAATTTCAGAAACCGCGACTGGTGCAGAGCGCGCACCGTCTCGCAAAATGGCCGTGTCGACGCAAGTCCGTTAAATTAATTATTTCTATGAGATTAATTAATATGGAAGATTGATTTAGATTATTAATTCATTAGATTATTTAATTGGTAAATTAATTATGGATTTTATAACAAATAATAAGTAAATTTAAATGTAAATTAATGATAAAATTAACATTAACTAGAAGCTAAATTAATTAAACGATGTATTCTTAACCTGATTCTCGTACAACTAAGTTTTGTGTAAATTCAGATAGGGATTTATCGATTGTAGTTAGCAGGTTTTCAGATTTTTACTAAGCATTTAACAATTAATTACACAGGTTTATCGGAAGTTCATTTATTGGCGCGTAATAGTTATTCTTTACGTTATTGTAATTACAAAATCGGAAATAGTGATCATAAATTAAGTTAGGATTTAATGTGCTACAATGATTTGTGTTTTGGTGTTTTCAAATTATTTTATGAACAAAGTGTTTTGACTCTCGTCTGGCTAGTTTCGAACGTAGCAAACAGGCGGGAGCCACATTGCTTTTCGAACCTCGCTTGAGAGAGGTTGTTGTATCTGGTGAGTCCTATTTATTACTTTGGTAGATACTTAGTTAGTACTTAAGGATATTACTAGTTATTGTAATAAATAAATAAGCAGAGTATTTAAAAAGGTGTCGGTGTTTGCAATAAGTGATGTTGGCTTTGCTGGTACAAGCTCTGCTAGTGCCGGTCTGGCCGACATCACTACTTCAAAAAATCCTGTTGGGCATATTACTCCGACATATATATATATATGTATATGTATATATATTTTTAATATTGGAGTCATAAATTATATTTGTTTTATAGACAACAGAATAATTTTTAATACATTTCACAAGTATTGTGTAACATTTACTTTTCTTAAAACAACGATTTAGGAATTTAACGAATAACAGGGAATTTAATATACTATATAAATATAAATAATAATCAAAAATCATAATTAAATAATATTACATAAATGATGCCTTCGCCCAGGGGTGACCATAGGCTTAAAATACATAAATATAATATATATAGTATATATAATATACTCTAGCTTGAATTACATTATTTATTTAACTATGAACTAATAATAATATTTACTTAAGTAGATTGTAATTATACGTTTTTTTTTTCTTTTTGGATTTTTTTTAAATTAAATGTGGTTAGGTTTTACCAAATTAAATAGTTCGTAGGTTACCTTACGAAACGGGTTAACTGCATTCCAGAACACTGTCGCTGTCCGATGACGTAGGCCGGTCTTTGTTCTCGTGCAGCAAGTAGTGATGGGGCAGTCGATAGCGATTGTAAGTATCGATGTAGGGAAGATTCGTCCACCGGGAACTACCGATAGCCGACACGAGTTTATTATTATGATTACACGTGCGCATTAAATAAAATGTTTTTGCCAAGTTTAGGATAAACTCCTTAATTGTAGGATAGTTAACGTTTAGATGTAATTTGCGAATGTTCGTGCGAAATACTGTATTATAAGCTATCTTAAATGCTTTATTTTGTAATACTTGAAGCTTTTTGTAGTTTGTGTCACATGTGCTACTCCAGACAGGCCCAGCATAAGTAAGGCAAGGTCGAATCAGAGTTGTGTAAATTTTAATCTTAGTCTTGGGGCTAAGGTTGCTCCGCCTATTCATGATAGGACTAAGAGCTCCAAAAGCTTTTAGTGCTTTGGTGCGGGCGTAATCAGTATGCGGTGACCAGTTCAGGCTCTTATCTAGGTATAGACCAAGGTATTTAACGGTCTTATTCCAAGGTATTTCAAAGTCGTTCAAAGTTAGTCTTCTATCAGGGGGTTTGCGTTTACGCGAGAACATAATAGCCTCCGTCTTAGATGCATTAAGTTTCAGTTTCCATATGCTAAAATAGGTTGACAGTAAATTTAAAGCTAGCTGGAGTCTGCTAATAATAAGGTCTTCATCATCACTCGAGGTGTATGATGCTGTATCGTCAGCAAAGCAAGCCAGGTATGTTCGAGGCTGTTTAGGGATGTCATTTAAGTAGGCTAAAAATAATATGGGACCAAGTACAGAACCTTGGGGAACTCCTGCTAGTATAGACTGCGACTCAGAGGTCTGGTTGTTAATAAATACTTTGAAAGAACGATTTTCTAGGTAGGATTTTATGAGTTTAACCAAACGTAATGGTACGTCATAAGTTATGAGTTTGTGTAGCAGACCTTCATGCCACACAGTATCAAAAGCTTTCTCTATATCTAATAGCGTCATGCCAGTGGAATTCCTCAGATTTAGATTATGAGAAGCATGCTCACTGACCCTTGCAAGTTGTTGGATAGTTGAATGGCACCTCCGAAAACCAAACTGCTCATTTATAAATTTACTACCAAGAGCATCCATAAGCCGATCGTAAATTATACGTTCAAAAATCTTTCCTAGTGTTGAAAGTAGACTAATCGGCCGATAGTTTACGGCTTGCGAGTGGTCCTTCCCGGGCTTTGGAAGAGCTATAACCTTAGCAGTCTTCCACGTCAAAGGGTAGTAAATGTGTGACAGACAGGCATTGAAGACTTTAGTTAGAAGCACTATACATTTCTGTGGCATGTATTTTAATAGCAAATTATGTAGACCGTCATAACCAGGAGCTTTATGGCTCTTCAAAGACCTTATATGTTGGATATCTCCCTTGGAGTCGTTAGACGTATTGGGGGACAAGCAGTACTAATATTTAATTTCTCCATAGATTTCGTGACCATAACATGAGTTTCCTCATCAAACCAGTCAAAGGTGAGACTCATGTTATCTTTGAAAGTTTCGGCTAGTATTTTGCACTGCTCAGCTACGGAAGATGTGAGGTCCTTGTTTGGCTTTACTAATGGTTCTATAGTAGCAGACTTTTTCTTTAACGATTTAGCAATGCGCCATAAATCAGAAGCACTATTGTCTGCTTTAGATAGTTTATTGTACCAAATTTTGTCATTATGTATTTTTACAGCAATTTTGATTCTAGTTTGTAGGGTATTAATTTTAGACCTAATAAGTTTACGGCAATGGATATCAGGTATGTGAAGGTCGCGGTAGCGGAGGTTGTTTTTACGTTTGATTAATTTCTGTATAAAAGTAGGTAGTGGTTTATTAATTTGGTTTAACCTTACCTTCGGTATAGAATTATCTCTAGCTAACTTAAGGGCATCAGTAAATGTGTGAATAACTTCGTCTATTGCTTTTACAGAATTGTACACGCAGTTTGAAAGTGAGATATGGCCATTTAGGAATTTGCGGAATCTTGGCCAGTCAGCCTGATTATAGTTGAAGAAAGATTTACTGGTGTTACATCGTGTTAATGATCCTGTTAGTTTCAAAAGAACGGGTAAGTGGTCAGATGATAGAGCTATCAGAGTAGTTAGCCCTATGGTGGAATATATATTCGATGCTATTACTAGATCAGGCGTGGACGGTTTGTGTTCGATTCGGTAATGCATTAAGGTTGGAGAAGATGGTGCGTGGATGGAGAAATCATGGTAAGACATAAGGTTATACAGGAATTTGCCATGTAAGTTCATACTTTTGCTACTGCACCAATGAGGATGACGGGCATTGAAGTCTCCAACAAGTAGGACGTGCCTTCCAGAACTAAACAGGGCAAATAAATCCCTTTGTACAAGTGGCAGGTTTGGTGACTGATATATTGAGTATATTTTATACTGCTTACCAGATATCGTGACTTTAACACCAATAGCCTCCATGTGTTGCATTTTTGTAGAAGTGCTTGTTATACGAGTATGAGGTATAATTGATTTAACCAGAATAGCGACTCCCTGACCGCGTGAGCGCAATTTATCCTGGCGATAACAACAGTAACCTGGAATATGAAGAGGGGTATGATTTGCAAGTCTCGTTTCACTAATCGCTATTATATCTGCTGATAGTTTATGCACGGCGAGATCTGTCAATTCATGGAGTTTAGTACGTATGCCGTCAGCATTCCAATACACTAACCGGAGATCTCCGGTGTCAAATATACTGACTTAGATGATTTATTATAAGAATAACTTTATCCATCATGCTCGTGCATGCGGTAAATTCATGTTTTATGCGCCTAATTATATTGAGTATATCAAGCATTTCCTGGGTGGCAGTATCAAGGTGAGACGATGCTGCGGGTTGTTGAACTGTCTGCTGGGTAGGTGCTTTACGGTTGATAGGAAGGTTTTCCACAACTTTAGACGTAGCTAGAAGCTGAGAGGCAGGCTTGGAGGGCAATTGGCTGCGTGCTTTGGAGGGCAGTTGGCTGCTTGCCGAGCGCGGAATTTCAGCTGGAGTTTTTTCCGGTACCAATACCTTCTTTGATCCGACGTGCTTTAACTCTTGGAGACGCAAGAGATAGCTGGTACGAGCAGGGCACTGTCTGTAGTTGGCTGGGTGTTTTTCATTGCAGTTGCAACATTGTGCTGGGCTGGTGCGCTCCTTCTTAGGGCAGTCTCTTGTAGCGTGCAAACCAACACATTTGACGCATCTGGCGGGAAGGTTGCAGTTTCTGGAGGCATGTCCAAAATGTTGACAGCGGAAGCACTGTGTGCCTGAGGTAGTTTTAGGCTTGAATCTTTCAACTTTTATAACACAGTTGCATAAGTACTTTATTTGTTTAAACTTTACGATATCAGAGCCAGCTGGTAATTGTACTAGTAGCGGTGGACACGCCGACACGTTTTCGGTAAATTTACTTTTAAGTTGATTTACCGTGGTATTCTGGAATCCTATTGATGCAAGTTCTTCGCACACTGAGGAAACAGCTTCCGAAGGGATACCGTGTACAACTACTTTATAGCTTCTTTCATCTTTCCGCGAGAAAGTATGGAAAAGAACGTTGTTCTTGCGAAGGCCTTCGGTTACTATGCGATGATTGTCATCTGTATAACAATGAATGGCAACCTTGCCATTACGACGGTATTGGAGGTTGAAGTCTTTTGTGTATTTGGTGACCAAGGACGTGATATCTTGATGGGTCCATTCTTTTTCTGGTTCTACCACTATCGGCGGAATGCGTTTTGTACGAGGTGCAGATCTTGGGTTTGCAACCTCGGTTTGTTCGCAATCGGAGTCATCTGCTAAGCCTCTGAAGCGATTGCTCGTGTCCAAGTTTACCTGGCTGGTTGTTCTACCGGGGTTTGCAGTTCTCTTTGGTTTCCTCCAGATGTTATCTTCAGCAGGTCTTTTGTTGGACAAACTTTCAGTCGATGAGGCGTGAACAAGGTACTTGTCCATTTTCGATAGAAATCCGATATTATCGATAACCGATTTATCGAGTGGTTGACCACTCTACTGGAATTATTTTAGTCGCTACCGCACGATACGCACAAGTGACGAGAACGCGTATGCGCACCGCGAGGGACGAGCGGGGACTGGGAGCATTAGTTTTGTGTGCTTGCAGTCCGGTCTGTGTTCCCATATTTTCTGGTGTTCTTTTACAGAATTCATTTTAAGTCTGGTTTTGATCCCTGCGGTCGGAGGTTTGCAGAGGCCGATATCATCGGAGTTTGGAGTGATACTAGCTCCTTCCTTTGCCAATTCATCGGCTCTGCTGTTCCCCGTGCATGATCTGTGACTCTTTGTCCATTTAACTGTTACTTACTTTTCCGATAATTTTTGTAGGGCACTGTGGCATTCTGCAACGGATTTAGACCTGGTATCGGGTCTGCCCAGTGCGTTTGTAAGTGCGTTTCTGCCTGGAAAGCTATTGTTGTATCATTGAGAGGCTGCGCTTTGGACAGTCTAATTTCTGGACAGTAGAAGCCGCAGCCCGCGCTTGTTTTGCATTTGGCCCCATATATATATACATATATATATACATATCAATCAAGAATCTAGAATCAAAAAATACTTTATTCAGTGCGGCCGCATGGACCTTATTGACGCGTCACAAATTACAAAATAAAACAACACAAATAAATAGAATAAAGCACATAATTGAATCTGTTCACTTCAGATGACACGCGAGTTAGGAAAAGAAGTGAACAGAAGAACCTAACTCGGTCGTTATAGTCATCATTTAACAATTTTATTTTGTCTTATGTTACGTTTGACGGAGTTGGAGCAGATTCCGTCCCAAGTGGTTTTGTCCTCTAGGTAATCTGATATTTTATAATAAGCTTTATTGCACAGATTGCGTTTAATAATGTTTTTTAATTTATTCAATGATAACTTCTGCAACTCACTTGGGAGTTTGTTGTAGAAGCGTATACATTGCCCTTTAAAAGATATTTTCACCTTATGGAGCCTAGTAGTGGGCACAGCGAGTTTATTCTTATTTCTTGTATTTACATTGTGATTGTCGCTGTTTTTCTTAAACGAAGCAATATTTTTATGGGTGTACAACAGGTTCTCATAAATATATTGACAAGCTACTGTCATTATATTTATTTCTTTAAATTTAGTGCGAAGTGATTCTCTGGGACCCATATTGTAGATAGAACGAATAGCCCTCTTCTGCAGCACAAATACGGTGTCTATATCTGCAGCACATCCCCACAGTAGTAAGCCATAAGACATAATGCTGTGGAAATAGCTGAAGTAAACAAGTCTAGCGGTATCAACGTCTGTAAGAAGGCGGATTTTTTTGACTGCATATGCTGCAGAACTAAGCCTACCCGATAGTTGTTCTATGTGTGGGCCCCATTGAAGCTTATTGTCTAAAGTTATGCCTAAAAATACAGTTTTTTCTACAAGGTTTAAACTTTCACCTTTTAATTTAATCTTGGCATCAGCCTGTTTTACATTAGGAAGAGTAAATCTAATGCATTTTGTTTTATTTTCATTAAGTAATAGGTTATTGACATTAAACCAATTAACAACCTCTGAGATTGCATTATTCACCTCGTCATAATCGGTGGTACGTCGTTTCATTTTGAACAAAAGTGAAGTGTCATCAGCAAACAATACAATCTCATGATTGTTTTTGACAAGATGAGGTAGATCATTAATGTAAATTAAAAATAGAAAAGGCCCAAGAATTGATCCCTGCGGTACACCCATTGTAACTACAGATCCCGAAGAACGTTTTCCATTAACATCAACTCTTTGTATCCTGTTACTGAGATAAGAAATAAGTAGATCCAAAGAGATATCTCTAACACCATAGTGGCGCAATTTTCCGATTAATGTTTCATGGTGTACACAGTCAAATGCTTTTGAAAGGTCGCAAAAAACACCTAAAGCGTCTTGCGACCTCTCCCAAGCATCATAGATATGCGAGACTAACTCTATACCAGCATCAGTAGTGGAACGGCCGCGAGTAAAGCCAAATTGCTTGCAGTGAAGCAATTTGTTGTCGGCAAAGTGCTTAGATAGCTGATTTAAAATAAGCTTTTCAAAAATTTTACTAAATGTCGGCAGTACTGATATCGGCCTAAAGTTAGTGGGGTCCGACTTAGAACCTGATTTAAATAAAGGTATTATTTATACGTACGGAGGACGTCAAGTATATATATATAAATACCTCGTATTATTCCGTCAGTAAATAAAACATTTGTCTTCCCCTTATTAATCAGTCCCTCACTGCTGAGGATCACGACCAAGCACGATCAGCCTCCCCTGGTTGCGGTCATTAATATGCGGAGTGAATAGCACGGCGCAAGCTGCCACCCCCACCCCCTGCCTTCTTCACGGTGACGGACCATCTAGGACCTCATGTACAAGGCTTACAATTACAAGAAAAATACATTTTCAAAAATCTTCCAGGCAACGTCATACCGCTAGATGACACTTTAAAAACTAGCCTTCAAGTCTTCAAATAAGAAAAACATCCTAAAAACCAATATCACATCTCAAACCGGTATTATAGTAAACCGGTATTTATATCCCCGTGCACCGTTGCAATTTCCGCATGGACACTTGCCGCTACGTTTGTGAGTCCTGGTGATAGATGGCGCTATTCGTAAGTACTTTATAATGGGTTTTAGATATTATGCTTGAGATTCTCGGGTCTAGAAATTAAGAGGAAATTTGAATGTAAACAAAGCTCAGTGATACTGATGATAGAGCAGATGGTGTTAAAACTCAAGAGCTAACGTACTAAGTCAAACTTAGAGATATCTACCTCTATGATGTCTCCTTTAAACACAATCTGTCACGTCACAATTCCGGAATATAACCTAAAAAATATTATATAATCTATACAAATAGAACATACGAGAAATATCTCGTATGTTCAACCGGAGCACCTAATCTACTCATACGATATTGAATAATAAGGCGCCAATCGAATCGGCTTTTTTATATTTTCCGTATAAAATATCAAGAATCAATCTTGACGTCCTCCGTACGACTCCGTTACATGTTGTTTCTTAGATTAGATGTTTTTCTTAAGACAATTGTGTCTTAAGAAAAACATCGTCAATGTAACGGAGTCGTAACTCCCAAAAATAAAAGCGACAAACTTAATTAAACCTAACTAAACTTCCAACCCAAAACTTCGAAAAGGGAAAGGGGTCCACCATTCAGCACAGTAACTAACCAATCAAGCCCCATTGGGATCTATCGAGGAGTTACGATTTAGTTCCCAACTCGTGCATCGGTCGGCCACTGCCCGAAACTTTACGTTCGGCGTTCACTAACTCGAATGGATCGAAGCACTGTGGAGGACAACCACTAACTTCTAGCACGCACGAATGAGGGAACCGATGTGTTTTTAACATAATAGTAATTATAATTGATCGGTCTCAAGTGGAGTTGAACTAGGCACCAGGCCAGATGTTGCGATGGCCGTTAGATAAAAATTGTGACTGAGTGGTGGCCGATGTCAAGCCAACGAAGTTGTGGCGACGACATTAAAAAGGTCGCCGCACACACCTGTATAGGACAGAGGAGGCTAGCAAAGATAAACGAAGGCCTATACCCAGCAGTGGGTGGTTCCGAACTGAGAAGAGAGATGAGAATAGTAATAATAAGACAGATAATAATCATCCTTAACGGTTTCCACTACGGCGACCTTTTATCTGCTCATAAGTATAGATGGACTCAAAGATGACCTATGTAGCCGATTTCGACTTTGAACGAGCGTGCGCAAAGTGCGCAAGTCTAAGGTCAGCGCATAAACGTCACCGGCTCGTTATATAAAGATATTATAGATAATTAACAAAAACAACAAGAATTTAAACATGGATCGACGTCAGGTAGGTAAGATCTGCCAGCCAAATATGAAAGAGCCAAATCTTAAAACTTCATTTGTACATTTCGACAATACTGTTTATTTGATACAGCAGCATCGTTCCTAGCAAAGCATTTCTGTCGGTATTCGTCGGATAACCAGCCACAAACAACGCCTACTACAATACAGAAATAGGCTGGATATTAAATCCTCACATTTGTTTCACAAGATGCATTACTGCACGCGTACTTTACACTCGCAGTGACATTTATAAAACCGGTACAATACGGCTCGGGAAATACCGGTATTTCTGTATCAACAACACGCGTCGACATAATGAATTGGTCGCTCGGTGCACTGCATACTGAAACGTTACAAAGAGTTCTACTTTTCTATCTACCTACATACAATTTAGGTTTCTTCTGCGCTTCTTTCCATCATTGGAAAGTTTTCTGGTGCGAACGAATTCAATTATGTGCTTTATTCAATTCAAATATGTCTTGGTTTTCTTTTGTAAATTGACATTTCTAAGAAGCTGTTGTGCTCTTATGTAACACATTTAATGACTTTGACAATTCATTGTTACGGTAAATTGGTGGCATGCACCGATGGATTTATCTTTCTTGAAAAGACGTGCTCTTTCCTACTTCTTTAAGCTTCTTTTATTTAAGAGTTAACCGACTACTACTTTTTTATCCAACTACTACCATCTTTAATTTTACGAATTATCCGTCTACTATTTTGTTATTCAACTAACTATAACCACTCACAAAAAACCCCTACGACAGCAAAAATAAACTAGACATTCAATCCCGACATATGTATATTTCGCAAGATGCATTACTGCACGTGTATTTTACACGCGCAGTGACATTTATAAAACCGGTACAATACGGTGAGGGAAATACCGGTATTTCTCTATCAACAATACGCGTCGAGATGATGAATTGGTCCCTCGTATTGTGTGGCTCGGTGCATACTGAAACGCTATAAGAGTTCTTCACTTCCATCTAGCCACCTTCAACTCATTGAATACGGGATATTGATGGCGTGCATCAATAGATTTTTCTTTTTTGAAAGATGTATGTGCTCATAAACACTAAGGCCTTTACATCTACCATAGATGATTTGTAGCTTCAGCAACTGTTAATAACGCTGCAGTGCCTAGGACATTCTTACTTTAATTAGGCTAATAAGTCTGAAGCTGACTAAGTCGTGGTTTTCCTCACGATGTTTTCCTTCACCTTAACGGAGCAGCAAACTTAAAGCCCGTTTAAGAGCTACTGTGCCACAGGCAGACACACACACACATAGCGGTTAAACTTATAACAGCCCTATTTTTTGACGGGTATTAAAAAATAATGCTGCCAGAGGTAGTATAAGTATCAACATCCATGCCGATCTCTCTACCTTTTTGTAAGACAACAAACGCGCTTTTACGAAAGTTCAAATGAATAATGTTTTCAAGTTCTTTGATTCGATAACAAAGTGATTGGATATTTATGGTTTCCGTTCACCGCGAGTTTACAAGTCCAATTATTCTCCTTTGCAGTGGCGTGCCGGCAGTAGAATGTTACTTCTTATGTAGTAAGAATCTGCAAAGGGATACCTTCGGAAGATGGGCAGCAGCATCTATCCGTGTGTCAACATCTCGTTCTGCGCTCGCCAAACCGCCTTGGTAGGCGCCAAGTGTGGTGAGTAAGGTACCTCATGATCAGTACCCACTTGGAGACCCATGAGGGAGGCCTATGTCCAACAGTGGACGTCCTACGGCTGAGATGATGATCATGAATCAGCATCTATAAGTGAGAGGGTAAAGGTTTCACTATTGAGGTAACAGAACGTATATACAGAACCCCTAAGGTAAAAAGACAGCGAACAAATTATATAAGCCAACAGGGTCTAAGCACTCCCGAAATAATACAAACCGCGGGTTTTCGATTATCCTTTCCTTAAAATAAGAAGTCAGCCAAGTCGTCATCATCATCATTATCATCATTACAGCCGTAAAACGTCCACTACTGAACACAGGCCTCCCTCATTAATCTCTGTGATGCTTGGCAGGCGGGTTGGCGAGCGCAGTACTGGATGTTGATACATAGAAAGACGCTGCTGCCCATCTTCCGGAGGTATCCCTTAGCAGGCTTTTACTGCATCCACGGGCATGAGAGGAGGGGTGAAATTCTACTGTCGGCACCCCACGGCAGCCAAGTGTCGTGATGCAATTATAAAGGATTCTGTAATCGTAGTTGACAAAGAATTATAAAACCCGTTTTTAAGAGACTGTTATAAGCTTTAAGCAGACTGTCGTAAGCTACACAATGTGTAGCTTACGCTCCCACTTTCACTCCCCATACCGTGTAAACGTCAGAACCAATTATAATAAAATATGATTAAAAACCACCGCTAGAAATCCTACTTTTAAATAAAAAAAACTGCATTCAATTTGATATTTTTAACAATAAATTATATAAATTCAAAAAGGATATATTAACCACTCTCATTACCGAGAGTGGGCTTAGTTTTACATAAAAAAACATGTTTGTAACTTTCCGTTTATTTTATTTAACTGTATTAACTTTTCCAATTTAATCTTCTTCTCCTCATTCGTTTACACAGAACTGCTTCGTAAATAGTAAATTGCTGTGTACACATATTTTAGGATACAATCAACATTATTGTGCTTTATTTATTTGTTTCTTTTTGATTGTGTTCTGTTTTGTGTGCCTTAATAAATAAATAAATAAATAAATTCGGTCCAATAGTTTGAGAACTACGGTGCCACAGACAGACACAGAAAGCGGTAAATTCTGAAACCACTGTTTTCTGTCGGAGTTTAAAAAAGACTAATGAGTGAGAGTTGAGTTCCCGTTTTGCGGAACCCTGAATAGAGAAAGCCGAAATGCCGCCACGCACACCCGCAGTATCTTCCACTTATGTTCACTTACATGCCCGACCCCGGATTAGGGCGACGCTCGCCGCTAAAATACTGCCTTTGCAATCAGCTATTCGTAAGTAATACGCGCGAGGGTAATTCAGTCGGTGGGGGTTCTAAAAGTTTATTAGTTTAGGTTTCATCATCATCATCATTCACAGCCCGACTTTACCCACCGCTGGGAATTGGCCTCCATTAGTTTGTGCCATCAACATATATGAAATATTACTACTATTACTAGGTAGTAGCATTATACTAAGTGCTTGAACTCGAATTATTTTCTTTGATATTGAAGTGGAGGATCTCTTTAATAATTTTAATGAACTGACCTAATCTTAGAACAAATATATGTCGAGTCTGCCGTCATCTTTATGTAGCTCATTAAATTGACGAGCCATTCTTGTGAGGGGATTGAAGTGAGAAATATTATTTCTAAAAGTATGTAACGCAAAAACGTTATTTTTATTAGAGTTACGAGCTCTGAAATTTGTATTAAATGATATTTCAGATAAAAGTTTGGGAAAATCTATTAGGGAGTGAAGTAATTTGTAGAAATAAATAAAATTAAAGTAAAATTATGTAAATCCGAAAAGGGAGTATAAACTGCAGATGCGTGCAGAAAATTTAAAGGCACAAACCGGTTTCGTTCACAAATAATGTGAAAATCTATGTTTTTAGAGAGCAGTTTTTGGTTTTGTCCAATCGCGTAAGCCAACAACCAATTTGAAGCAAAAAACATGAAATATTTGAAACAAAACGTTTAACCTAACGCCAATATCGCTATATTCTCACGGCACATAATCTTACATACATCGTTTCAAAACGTGATTACCTTATAAGCAGTCAGTGTTGACGATGAGAAGCAAATTGAACTTACCTGTAACAATATAAATAAATATATTAGTTTATTTATTTACTTATCTATCAGTTCACAAACATAGAGTACACATATAATTAAATAAATTAGGTGTGTCAGGCCACGCCGCTATGTAGGTTTTCATATTTAACCATAGACCTGCTGTTGGAAGCCGGTGTATGCTTTTTTATGGTTATCGAAAAATATTATCAGGAATTACTTGATTTTTCGGTTTAAAGTATTCCGGTTTGTGTGGTACACCGTTTCACTTATTTGAGCATTGTCAATTTGTCCGAAACTAAAAAAAAGCTAGCTTAACCCTTATTGTTTAAAACTACATTCAAGGTTTTTTAAATATTTTTAAAGATAGCAGTTTAGATTTTAATCTCGAAAACAGTTTAAAACTTAAATATTTCGCAAACGGTACACTAAATTGAAAAATTGTCATTGCAACCCCCTATTCAAAGATACCACACTCGATGGGAAAATCAAGAAAAAATTGTTTACCCCATACCTTGTATGGGAAGTACCCCGATATCATTATTTTTACAAGCTTCTATTTAGCTTGCCCTGTATGTACATATGTATGTAACTATGTTTGTTCGCGGAATCTTGCAACTCAATTTTGAAGCAGATATCTTCAACCGATTGAGCTGAAATTTTGTATACATGTTTACTTTGGATGACAATGCATGGTCAGCTATGTGACGTCACTCTGAATCCAACATGGCGGAACACCTTACTTCTTCTCTAATTATTTTTAATGTACCCCTATAATATGGGTATGAAATGAAAGGTCTTGCTGAGAATAACTCAAAAAATGAAATGACGTCATTCTGAATCCAACATGGCGGAACACCCAGGACTGGACTGGACTGGACTGGACTGGACTCGACTGGACTGGACTGGTCTGCACTGCACACTGCACTGCACTGCACTGGACTGGACTGGACTGCACTGTCATATACTTTTCTGTACTGTAAGTACATACATGTTAGATACCATAAACTCGGTTAAAACCAACATCTTAAGCTAACGTCGCCGCTTACGATCAGGTGAGATTTAATAAAGGCAATAATCTCAAAGATATGATAAACTTTATCATGAAGAACTTCATCATACTTTCTGTACTTTAACACTTTACATTTAAACTTGCTCTTTGCCTTAATTCTTATGCTTCAACTTTGGTACCTTACTGCTCACTACTTGTCCTGCCGATATAATGGAATATTCCCAAAAACATTAGGTCACCATGCCGCCTTATCATACCAGCGTCTTATTGGCGGAAAATGCGAGCCTCTCATTGGTCGGATATTCCTAGGCCAATCAAGTGACATCGGAAGTAGCATTTTGTTTATTAGAACTTATTATATACGAAGGTACTATTGTATCATTGTACCGTTAATTTAAAACCATTAATAGTAATAATTCAATACTCCATTATTACAACAGTTATACACATTGCCACAGTCAATTCGTGGCAAACGGAAATACAATGTATTTATCTAAAACTTGTCTTTAACATAA
This sequence comes from Pasiphila rectangulata, assembly GCA_963082625.1. Lineage (NCBI taxonomy): Eukaryota > Metazoa > Arthropoda > Insecta > Lepidoptera > Geometridae > Pasiphila > Pasiphila rectangulata. The sequence continues at coordinate 10,092,000 of OY720261.1, read as the reverse complement.
GTTGCCAAACAGCATACCTTTAACTTTACCTAATTACTTTAATATTCAATTAGTGATTATACAAATGGTTATATAAACTGTAACAGATTGTGGTCAAACAACGGTCTATCTGCAAATAAATTAGGTCATGTGCGTGTAGGATCACGCGCTGTTAAGGGTTTTAAGTATCCCGGTTAGTATGTTTGGTGAACCGCATCATTTATTAGAGCGACAATTTATCTGAATCTAAAAAAAACTAGCTTTAGTCGTTATGGTAAGTTCTTGGTAAAAGTTCGTCCTGACCTTGCGTGTACGGGAGGTACCCCAAATTAACAACTTTTTTAGCATTTATTTTTAGCGTCATTACTTTCAAAGTAATGACGCCGAAATAACCAATACAATGTCCATGCAAAATTACCGCTTTCTTAGACATCATCAATCACTTATCAAAGCCGCAGACAGACGGACAGAGCGAAACTATATGGGTTCCATGTTGTACTACGGATCCCTACAAAAAGAACTTCGCACATCAAAATATGTTTGTATTCTCATAATAATTGTATGAATCCGTGTGCAGAATTTAGCAAAGTCCATTCAGGTAACCGGTAAATGCGTTGATGCACGAAAGTCGCGGGTACACACCACTTGGCCAACACGGCTTATTTTTGATATATTTTGTTTATTTTTTGTATCAACTTAGTTGGTTTGCGATTAATTAAGTTGACTCCTCTATTGTATTAGGTCATACCTACCTGTAAGAATGGAATATAATGTTTTCAATAAATAGGTACATAAAAACTGGAATACCTAAATTTGAGAAATCCGATTTGCTGGATTGTTGCTAATCCGATGTTGAAGTTTCGCTTCGTTAACCGATAACACTAACTGGGTTGTTCACAGTCGTTAATTAGTTGCTAATCCAAAAAATTAACATTTACACCGGTAAATTGTGCCAAATACCACCGACCGCCTGTGTAGGCAGGAATACCTACCAAACATCCTGACTAGTGCATTCATCATGAGCATATCCGGAATACGCACAGGTAATTAACTAAGGGCGAGTGCACACTCATAGCGCATATATTCATATTTCATAACATATATTCCAATGCCCGTTGACATTATGCCGTGGGTTGTCAGCAGTAGAATGGTATCCCTCCTCTCATGCCCGTGGACGCTGTAAGAGCCTGCTAAGAGATACCTCCGGAAAATGGGCAGCAGCGTATTTCCGTGTTTCAACACCCTGTACTGCGCTCGATAACCCGCCTGCCAAGCGTCGTGACTATGGCAACAACCTCTCACGGGTATTTGAAGATCCGTGAGGGGGGCCTTTGTCCAGCAGTGGACGTCCTACGGCTGAGATGATTAGTCCTCATCATCATCATCTCATCCGTAGGAAGTCTACTGGTAATAGGCCTCCCTCATGGACCTCCAAGTACTGATGATGAAGGGCTTGTTGCCATACTCACGACGCTTTTATATTTCTGCATAACTGCATCCACTAGTAACCGGTTACCGGTTTAACTGATCAAGTGGTCTCGTGACGCTCTTTGTGAAAAGGTTCATCATCTCAGCCCATGGATCTCCAAGTACTGACCATGAGGTGGTTGTCGTACTCACCACCCTGGGCGGGTTGGCATGCACAGTATGCGTTGTTAATACTTTTGTTTACATTTTTAGGTTAAAACCGCCATCATCCAACGTACACCAAGCCCAATGAGCTTCCGCTGCCGCGCCGTGGTTGAGATTTATTAACCTGCTAATGTGCACCTCCGTAATGTACAATTGCGTGACGTAATCAAGGCGATGATTTACGGTAACCGGTTTAGCTGATCGAGTGGTAGCCTCGAGCTCATCGTGAATAGGGTTAATTAAGCGCAAAAGGTTCGATTCCCGCCGAGGGAAAAATATATTTGCTCTTCTGGTAATCCGCGGGTTTATTTGCACATATTTTTTTAAATAAAAATAATCTATTGGTCTACGGCGTTCGGATTGATAGTATATCTACTATCAATCCGAACGCCGTACCTATTTTACGTGATTCTATCGAATCACGTAAAATAGGTCCTGGTCAACTACCTAGGTGAGTTAATGTTTTAATTTAAACAAAATAGACTTATACTTGGCACAGGTGATAAAAGGTCGCCTTTGAGAAAGATGCACGACGCCGAGACACGTTCTTGGCTTGCCCGTTGACGAGCTCACCGCCGCTAACCCGGAGGTGACGTCAACCCGTCCCACATTAGCTGCTAGGCACACATTCAATAACCGGTCTCGCCGGCGAGGCCGAAGAATACACTCTTCCGTCTTAAGGTGCAGTTTTGCACTTGGACGTTAACCATCATTACCTATACAAATTTGGCAACAGTCCAAGCCGTGGTTCGAACCTAAGTGGTGCCCTTGAGCTTGTTGCCCCCAACCTAACTTTGCGGCTGGGCGCCCTCTGCGCTCGCCATAGTACGGTGACGTTGTCATGGCCATCTGCGGTCAACAAGGCATATTGTCATTTCGAAAAAAAAACTCCGGCCCCATTCTTTCTCAAAAATAAATATACTATTATACATTATATATCTGTCTTGACCGATTTCGACCAGAGCGACTGATTTTTACTAGACAGGCATATTTAACTATGAGGACTTACTTAAGAAACACATCATACCGCTCGACCAACAGAATGATGATGAAATGCGATCGAGCCCGTACGTGACGTCACAGCCCTCATCAGGAATTCCTTGAAAGCCTTCAAATTAGCAGGATGACACCGAACGCCATTATAGCGTTACAACTGCTGAATTGGAATGTAAGATATGGCACGGATATTAAGCTCCCTGGAGTCTTTAAAGAAGAGTTTAAGATTTCGACAAGTCAATATATATATGTCAAGTGCCGTGGGGTGCCGGCAGTGGAATATTGCCTCTCCTCTTTTGCTCGTATGAATCTGCCAAGGGATACCTCCGGAAGATAGGCAACAGCGCCTTTCCATGTAGCAACATCTTGTACTGCGCTCGCCAACCCGCCTGCCAAGCGTGGTGAGTATGGCAATAACCCCTCATCATCGGTACTTTGTGATCAATGATGCCTCTGTCCAGCAGTAGACTTGCTAGGGCAAGATGGAGGGAATACAAAGTCTTGGCTGGCGTTATTACAAAAGAATAACAGTTTATAAATTAGCCTTAAATGTAATCTTTTTAAGGCATGTATGTTTTGTTTTGGTCTAAAAAATACTATTTTTATTTCATAACACTATTTCATGTTTATGCCTGACTTTTATATTATTTATATCTGTAAATTCACTCTGTCCTTTTTCTCAAAATCACCCTACCATTTCAGCTTAGTATAAATAGTATACTCGTAAAAACGGGCAAACAATCTTGCGGATAAAGTCAAAATCAGTTTTAAAGTGTCAAAAAAAGAATTGTCGCTATACAGTCCTCCTAAATAAGAAGTTTAACAAAAAGCTTTCAATTGTTATTGCATAGTTATTCGTCCACATTTAAAAAATATTGCTATAAAACTACTACAGGTAATCCTTTTATTAAGTTTGTTCATCGAATTTTGATTTATTTCACCCACAATTCCAAAAAAACTATGTTTACAATAAAATTTAATGAAAATGTATTCAATCCTTTTGACGTTTATTGTTATAAATGAGTTAAGAAAATATTTTAGTCGGAAAGCTCGTTGGTGAAGTATCACGTCATGCTAATCATGTTTTCGTCATAGCTAGCACAACTTTTCAGCTTTTTCACTCGCAAGTTCTAAACTTTCCAAATATTTACTAAGATTAAACAAAACTATTTCTCAATGCTTTTGAGAAAACGATTTCACTGAACAGGTTTATTAATCCTTGTATTCTCGTAAATAGATGTCGCTTACCCAACCTACGAAAGGAATTTAGAAAAGCTTCGAACTGAGCATGACGTAAATAAATAAACGCCGCCTGCGAAACTACGCCCCCTTCCAGGCTACCACCACAGAATCATTACAATATTTAATTTTACCTTTCCATTGTTTCGTGTCCTTGCGAAGTCGCGGGCCGAAAAGGTTCAGCAAGAAACGCGACCCGGTAGAAATGAGACTCATAAGCGTAAGACTTTAACAGTGGTTTTACTTATACGCAGTATAATTTAAATGCACCGGACGGAGTCTGTAAGTCGGTGAAGGACGTCAACGACTTTGCGAAGAGATTATTAGTCATAGAAAGCTGTAATTTTGCATGGACATATAAATTAACAACGCCGAGATAACTCTACAAAAAAATGCTGAAAAAAGAAATTATTTGGGGGCACCTCCCATACACGTAAGGTGGGGAAGAACTTTGTTTTCTTTGATTTTCCCATTGTGTGGGATATCGTTGAATAGGTATTTTAAAATCATTTAGGGGTTGCGAAGACAATTTTTCGTTTGAGGGTTCCGTTTGCGAAATATTCAAGTTTAAAATTTTTTTCGAGTATCCCCCCTCTAAAATCTAAATTGCTAGCTTTAAAAATCTGAAAAAAAATACTCAATGTAGTTTTAACCATGCCCTTTTTAGGAAAGCTATAAATAACGGTTAAGCAAGCATTTTTAATTTCGGAGAAATAGTCGCTCAAATAAGCGGAATGATGCGGTTTCCCAAACACACCGGAATACTTTAACTTCTACAAATGGAATGACATAACCCAGCGTAAGGCTGCCTGTCAACTGGAGCGGTGCGAAGAGGGGAAAAGTGGAACTGACCAATAGAATTGCATAATAACTTTCGGAGCGGAGGAGTTTTTATGCAATTTTTATTTTATTTCGTATAGCGTTTGACCACATCTTGCCATTGGTCAGCTCCATGTCTTCCTCAAACCGCTCCGCTCCAGTGAACCGGAAGCCTTACTGAGGAATTTGTCAGCGCGAGAGTTTCACTTCTATTTCCTGTATTTCATCGTGCAAAGTATGAGGGTGGATGGCTCTTTGTCATGCAAATAATTACTGGCCTATTTCTGGTGCCATTTCAAGTTTGATTCATGAACTATACTTGAATTTTATAGACCGCTATAAATGAAAACCAGACTTCGCTTACAATAACCTAAGTACCTACCTTTTGATAGAAGCTTTATTTTGATCAAAGTTTCGCTCGTTGGTTACTTAATTTCATTTTCATTTTTTTTCATTTTATTTCAATTCATTTCAATTTATTTATTTACACAATCCTAAAACATTACAGATAATAATAACCAACTGCGTTATATGAAGTACTTAAATACCTATGCATCTTAATACAGTTTATGCAAAAAATAAACAACAGTAAAATGTGTTACAATACATAAAAACTAAAGTTACTTACTTAACAATATTTAATATAACTAACTTAAATATAGAGGTATAATTTAAACTTTGACAACAGGAAAAAAAACAGCACATAAAAGTCAAAATATTTGTGTAAACACTCAAGAGAATTATAATTATTATAGTGCGACGTACATCAATATTTACAGATAAATTAACAAAATTACTTTAACAACATGGCGAGAAAGTTAAATTTCAAATAAGGTTACACAATGTATAAAAATAATCTTAAACACGGCAGGACATACAAAATAAATAAAGGCACTAAACATTCTCACAGTAATACTCTTAAGAAAGCTCAACACAATATATTGCAAAACATGGGGTTTTCACTTTTATGTAAATAATCATCGTTATCTTAGCCTGGACGGATGTCCACGTCCACTGCTGGACATAGGGCTCCTTCATGGACCTCCAAGATCATTGGCGGTTGTTACCATGCTCGGCACGCTTGGCAGAGGGGTTGGCGAGCGCAGTACGGGATGTTGATACTCTCACTCGTTAGAGCTACGGTGCCACACAGAGGAACACATAGCGGTCAAACTTATGACACCCCCTCTTTTTCGTCCGGGGTTAAAAACCTGTTATTTTTACATTACAAACAGACACTCCAAGTATACTAGTAAGGACGTTCTATTTTTTATCAGTCAAATATATGGCGGCACCTCTTTAGAGGGCCTTGTTCGCTTTATGACAGATTCTCTTTATGGCAGATTAGCATTAGGCCAGATTAGTTTTAGGACAGATTCGCTCTAAGGCAGAATTTGTAGTCAATGGCAGATTTAATGAGAGTTTTCAGGCGCCTGGAAGAAACCTCCTAACGCAGATACAGAGCGTCAAATTCGGATGACGTCATTACGTCAGGTGTTGTGTCAGAGCAATGACGCAACACCGAAAAAAAATGTTACGATAATGAGGTATTTTATTACATTACCGTCATATACCTAAATAAAAAAATTTAATTGGATATTTTATAAGAAAAGTTGGTCGTGTAGTACCGGCAGTAGAATGTTACCCCTCCTCTCATGCCCGCAGATGCAGAGCCTGCTAAGGGATACCCCCCCGGAAGATGGGCAGCAGCGGCTTTCCGTGGCTCAACATCCCTTACTGCGCTGACAAGCGCACCCGCCTGCCGAGAAGTGTGATTACGGAAACTATCCCTACCTACATGGAGTTCCATGATGGCCTGTGTTCAATAGTGGACGTTTTACAGCTGAATTGATGATGTTAACTTTAAAAGATATTCACTGAACCAACTACAATAGCTCAGCCCTCCAACCGCCATTTCCTATCTACTTAACGCTCAGTATCTAACCCAGGCGTGCCCGGACGAAAGTCCATAAATTGTAGCAGTGCCAGCATTATTCACACTGGCCAATACAGATTGATTTATTGTTGCGAAAACGCAGTGGAATGACTTGAGCAGTGTAGCAACTACACCCTTCCACGAGCACAGAACCGTGTTAGATGGATCAAACTTCATCATCATCATCATCATTTCAGCCGTGAGACATCCACTACTGAAAACAGGCCTCCCTCATGGATCTCCATGAGGGGTAGTTAGTTGTAGCCATACTCATCATGATTGGCAGGCGGGTTGGCGAGGGCAGTACGGGATGTTAATACACGAAAAGACGCTGCTGCCCATCTTCCGGAGGTATTCCTCAGCAGGCTCTTAGTGCATCCATGGGTATGGGAGGAGAGGTAACATTCTACTGCCGGCATCTCACGGCTAAATTATTAATAATCATTTAAAATAATTTATAATCAGCGTCTCAGCAATAGTATTTATGCTTTGCTATGCTTTTTATCATCACAGCATCATCTAGTCCCAAGCTAAGCAGAGCTTGTGTTATAGAGGTAGGTGCTAGATGAATGACATTATACAATATCTACTAATAAAAATATATACATATCTATGTAGTAACATGTAGTAACTATGTAGTAACATAGATAGATATTTTTTATTATTTAAAAGAAAAACATCCAGAACACCCTGAACAAATATCTGAAGATCGGCACAGACATTTGTCCCGAAGCGGGAATCGAACCCGCAACCTCTAGCGTCGCAGGCGGAACTTCCCCCGCTGCGCCACAGAGGTCGTCAAACGCATTGTTTTAAGGACTAGATTTGCCCAGCACCTATACCATCCTCCCAGCTTAGGCGGCCATTAGTCACAGGAAAGTACAGGTCGATACGTCGGATGCGATACTTTCGCAGACAAACATTTTGTCTCCCGGCGGGGAACGAAACCGCAACCTCCTGCGTCCCAGCCGGCTACTAACCCAACTGCGCCACAGAAGTCACCAACTCTTGTTTAACCGGGTATTTATCGCGCTATTTACCTTTAAGTCTTACCGGGAAGTCTTCCCGGGACCACGATGGGTGCAATCCTGTCGAAACGTCGGGCAATAATAAAGGTAAATAGCGCGATAAATACCCGGTTAAATATGTATTAATAATGTGTCGTGATCGCGAAAGTTTAAAAAAGACTGTCACCAACTCTGTAGCAGAGGTTGCAACTCTGTACCTAACTATACTATGCCGCGCTGCACAGTTTCGATAAACGGTTTGAAGATGACAATGTATTTTTATTGTAGGTATTTATGAAAGGTTTATAGGTGACCGTGTATTTTTTATTGAATATCCAGGGTTTTAGAATATCAGAAAAACGTTACAGTGAACGCTTTTGTTGAAATAATATTTTTGCTGCAAAAATGTTTTCAACGGTAAGGGGTGTTGATATCGGCAGATCATGTTTAGGTACATGTTCGTTCATGTCCTGACGACCTCCGTGGCGCAGTGGCCAACATTCGTATCCGGAAAGTGACCAAAGTGCTATTCTAGATAATTGGAGATTACTTCTTTTCGGTTCGATTCTCGCCGCGGGACAAACATTTGTAAGTTGATCTGCGGATATTTTTCCCTGATCTGGGTATTTTTCTATGTACAGAACACATGCCTCCCGCATGGATCTCCATAAGGGGTAGTTGTCATACTCACCACGCCTGGCAGGCGGGTTGGCGACCGCAGTATGGAATGTTGATACACGGAAAGTCACTACTGCCCATATTCCATATCACTTAGCAGGCTTTTAATGAATCTCTGGGTATGAGAGGAGGAGTAACATTCTACTGCCGGCACCCCACGGCGATTTTCTATGTAGGATAAGTATTATATTTCCATAACAAAAGTATGTACACAAGCTCTGCTCACGTTGGGGATAGATGGTGCTGTGTGAAATGTCCAGCATCATTACATTATATAAATTTATATATATACTTATGAATTACTTCATTTTATATACTTATGAAATAGTTTTTACTGATGGTAAACACACACATGGTACACATCGCAGGGCGTCAATGGATGCGACTGACACAAGACCGTGGCGGATGGCACAAACTTAGGGAGGCCTATACCCAGCAGTGGGTGAAATCGGGCTGTGGATGATGATGATGATGATGATGATGGTGGTAAACATCTCTACTTAATAATCGTCATCTCAGCCGTAGGTCTGCTGTCCACGTTCACTGCTGGTCATAGGCCTCTCCCATGGATCTCCAAGAACATGATACTCGCCACGCTTGGCAGGCGGGTTGGCGAGCGCTGTACGGTATACACGGAAATGATATATTATAAATCTCATAATCTTGTGGAAGAAGAATAAGAAATACATTTATTTTTACACACACGAAACACATACAAAATATATCATAAGAACTCAATAAAAAGAAACAAATAAGGTGCACTAGTCTAAAAGTTTTAACATAACGTGTTGCGTGGGTTCAAAAATGGACTTTGCCTCAGTATCAACGCAAACACATTTTAACATAACGTGTTGCGTGGGGTCAGAAAATGGACTTTGCCTCAGTATCAACGCAAACACATTTTAACATAACGTGTTGCGTGGGGTCAAAAAATGGACTTTGCCTCAATATCAACGGAAACACATTTTAACATAACGTGTTGCGTGGGGTCAAAAAATGGACTTTGCCTCAGTATCAACGCAAACACATTTTAACATAACGTGTTGCGTGGGGTCAAAAAATGGACTTTGCCTCAGTATCAACGCAAACACATTTCAACATAACGTGTTGCGTGGGGTCAAAAAACGGACTATGCCACATTATCAACGCAAACACGTTTTAATATAACATGTTGCGTGGGGTCAGAAAATGGGCTTTGTCTCAGTATCAACGCAAACACATTTTAACATAACGTGTTGCTAAGGATCAATAAATGGACTTTGAATCAGTATAAACACAAACACATTTTAACATAACGTGTTGCGTGGGTTCGAAAAATGGACTTAGCCTCATTATTAACTCAAACACATTTTAACATAACGTGTTGCGTGGGGTCAAAAATGGACTTTGGCTCATTATTACCGCAATCACATAGCAAGCTGTGAGGTTGCGCCGCTGGTTTCAAGGCAACCTTGGAGATCTATGAGGAAGGCTATGTCCAACAGTGGGCGTGGATAGCATACGGCTGAGATGAAGCAAGTATTTACTATTTATATATTTATATTTTATGTATTTATTTACTTTTAAATTGTTATATATTTTTTTAGTTTAAAAATTACAGGATTTTATCGCGTACCTTTTTTATTATTTTCCCGACAAAATCCCGAAATCCTGTAATTTTTAAACTAAAAAATATGTTAACAAATCGCGAAAGCTTAACAAGTTTTAAATTGTTGTTTTAACTGTTTAATTTGGATCATGGTTGTCAGCATTATATGCATTATTTACGGGATATTTACCATGATTTGAGTCTTTACTGAAAGTATTTACTGTTGGAAATAGCAGACAATGTAACATTGCTTATCCGAACATAATTAAGGTGAGCCAGGCTAAATTTAGACGTTGATGAGCGGCTGCTGGCCATTAATGATGATGTTTCGGCCGTGTACATTTCAAACACCCGTTTGACAGAGATTCTCAAACTTTTTAGTTTTAAAATACAAGATTTTATTGCGTTCGTTTCAGCCTTAGGACTGTGTTGTCCACGTCCACTGCTGGACACAGGCCTCCCTCATGGGTCACCAAGATCATGAGGGGGCTTTTACCATACTCGCCACGCTCGCGTACTTTATTTTAATTTTCCCAAACACGTTTCAGCGTTCTCGGTCCCGGGATAAAAACTAATATGTTAACAAATCGCGAAAGCTTAACAAGTTCTACTGTCAAACTTTTGAAAGAATCAGATTACGATGAGGAAAGGGTAAGAATTTTTCGCTTCTTTCCTCACTAGGAAAAAACAGTTAATTTTCAATTATTAAAATTTAATGTGTTTCGAATATATAGACATATATGTAAATAGGCATTTTGCCGTGCGGTGGCAGTAGAATGCCCCTTTTATTTTGCCCGTGGATGCAGTAAGAATCTGCCAAGGGATGCATCCGGAAGAAAGGCAGCAGCGTCTTACCGTACACCTACATCTCGTACTGCGTTCGCCAACCTGCCTGCCAAATAGCTAGTCACACACAATTTGAGTCTGTGCAATTTTATAATGCGTCTTTCGTTTTTCGAAAAGGTATTTTACTCGCAACTTTAAATTGAAGTATTTTACAATAGTATCTTTCGTGACTTACATTCATATTAAATAGCGGGAATGTTCACGTACTTGTTATTGTTAGTGGAGGCACCAACTGTGTCGACCCTTATCGAGGGCCTTCGTCAGGGTGAACTCGGCTCGTGACCCGCCACCTCCGGGTAATAAGGGTCGAAACAGTTGGTGCCTCCACCAAAAATAATAAGTACGTGAACATTCCCGCTATTTAATATGAATTTAAATTGAAGTAGTTCATGCACAGATGAACTATTTTGTTTGGAAAATCATAAGGCCGTTTAACCAAAATAATTATAGAGATCCTTGCATGTAATGATTTTTGGCTAATTAGCCTACTTTAGGAACAAGTTGGCCAAAACTTGCCAACATTTTCTTTAACGGATATCATTTACGAGTAAGACTTACAAATAGAATATAGCGTTTCTCAACGAGAGCATTCAACTTTGTTTTTACACAACCGGGCCTATAAGGAAAAGCAAAACAGGAAAACTCCACAAAATATTGACAAACAGTGTTGAACCAACCGGTTGCGCACTCGCAAGTATAAACTTCCCACCTGTCAGTATCACTTTAAACGCCGTCACGGTCACACGTGTTACAAACACCATAAGAAGTTACGGCACAAGTTCTTCGTAAACAAAACAGTACTACATAAACATACATACAAAGTGCAAGAAACAATAGACAAAGTTCCTGAGTAGTGAAAGGTAAATGAATTGAAACGTGATTTTACTCGACATAACTTTATTCAATTATGTCTTAGTGGTAGGTTGTGGTTCTGAGTGTGTTAGAGAATGAACCTTAAGGTCATAGTGACGAAAATTCTAAATTGACTTACACCAAACCGGTTCAAATTTGAACTCCATTCTTGGTTGCTAAGCAATATGTATGATTACTTTAGACTGAAAAGTTGTTGCGTAAGAATGAAAAGCAAAAACTTTATTTTGCACACGTATTTGTGATATCATTCAAGCCCAGATAATTTAGAGTCAAAATACCGAGTAGCGTCAAAGATTTGGAAGAAGGGTAATATTCCAATCGGTTATCGACAAACAGTAAGGAAGAGGTACTAGAGAATCTGGCATTTTCTAACTGAAACCGCGATGGATCTAACCGGTAAAGTGGCCGTCATCACAGGCGGAAGTTCAGGAATCGGAGCAGCCACAGCAAAGGTCTTCGCCAACCACGGAGCCAAGCTTGCCATCATCGGCAGACACGAGGCGAGACTGCTAGCCGTTGGCGAAGCTTGCGAAGCAGCGAAAGGCAACAAACCGCTTCTACTACAACTGGACTTGACTGTGGACGGTAACTGCGAAGAAGCCATACGAAAAACAGTGCAGACGTTCAACAAAATCGATATACTAATCAACTGTGCGGGTAAAGCAGGCATGACATCACTTTTCGACACATCAGTTGAGATATTCGATGAGCTAGTAGCTTTAAATCTCCGAGTGCCGTACAAAATGACGCTACTATGCGCTCCTCACTTAAAAATCACCAAAGGTAACATTGTGTCTGTGTACGGAGCGCCTTTACGACCAAGGCCAGGCTTCCTGCCATTTGCAATGATCAGGGACGCATTGGAACGTTTCACCAAGTCAGGGTCTGTAGAACTAGCGGCTGAGGGCATAAGGATGAACGCAGTGAGACCTGGAATCACTAGAACAAATTTCCTAGCGAATTTGAACATTGACGATGATTTGATGGATATGGCCTACGATAGGCTAGCCGCGTTGGTACCTAGTAACGTGGTAATAGAGCCCGAAGAGATTGCTAATACTATACTGTTTGTTGTGTCGGATGCTTGCAAGAATATGGTGGGGTCTGCTGTGATTATGGACGGTGGTGCTTCATCTTACACATAAGTATAATGTATGTAGTAAGCTTGATTCTTAAGTGAATGTAGGTATGCAGTCAGCTAAATTTGATTCACTAAGTTTTAAGAGCGAGTAGGATGAGCAACTTTGTTAATTGTCTATTTTAAACTTTCGCGATCACAACACATTATTAAAACACATTTATTCGGGTTTTTATTGCGTAAATAACCTTTATTATTTCCCGACGTTTCGCTTGGATTGCACCAAGCATGGTCCCGGGAACAAATAATAAAGGAACTAATTTATGCGATAAATACCCAAATAAATAACTTTTTATTGTTTTTGCTCTCGTGCTTTAAAATAGTTATCGTTTGAAAATTTGATCTATAATTGGTTTTTACAAAATTTTACGTTATGTCAATATCTCCATAACGTAAAATTTTGTAATACTAATTCTCCGATTAAAAACCCGATCGATTAAAGTATGATAAAAGTGAATCATATATTCATGGTTTGTTTTGCAATATTTCTCTTAAAGTCATTGTGGTAAGGGTTATTTCACTAAAAACTTTTATTTAAGTTTGTGTAACTAGAAAAGCTCCAAGGTTGTTAATTTAACCAGAAAATGTATTTAGATATGTCATGTACTTAAGTTTAAAAGTGTTGCAAATAAATAATTTGTCATTTCATTTCATTTCGCATGTGATTTTATTCATACGCTTAATCTGTCACGATACTGTATCTATGTATCTAATTACAAACAGCAAAGCAAAATTTCGTACAAATTAGGACGAAAATGTACAGAAACTACAGTGGAAAAAAGGAACCCTCAAGGTGTCTCCCTGTGCGGCTGCTTATTTTGAAATGTTATTTTTTATGTGCGATATTCTCTCCCTTTTACGTTGACTTGGTGTTTTATATTAATTATTTTTTATATTATATTATATTATTAGCCATCAGTGTCCCACTGCTGGGCAAAGGCCTCCCCCCATTTCCTCCATAAATCCCGATCCGGAGCTACGCTGGTCCAGTCCTCCTCAAAATCATCGAGCTCGTCCCGCTATCTACATACATCTTGGTCGTTTTTCCGTTTCATATTAATAATAAATTAAAATAATCTTTTTAAGAGGCCTCCCCATACAAGTAGATATCTAAGTACTGATCACGAAAGCGTTGTCGCCTTACTCACGACGCCTGGCAGGCGCGTTGGCGAGCGCTTCCTCGCATATACATGCATCCACGGGCAAGAGAGGAGGGCTAACATTCTACTGCCGGCACCCCACGGCACCCCGCAGTGGTAAAACAGAAATATCTATACTCCTTTTCAATCCTCCTTGTAGTGTAATTGTAACTCGTAAAATGAACGAAGCTAAAACGATTTATTCGATTCGTGATTGAAAATATAGGTCACCAGGTGAACCATCACAGATAAGGAATTCACAGTTTTTTCTGTTTTCCAATAGTTTTTCAATAACTTAGTGCAATATTTACCATGATTTAAGTATTTTTTTTTTAGGTTCCCGATATTCACTTTGACCGTGATCACGGCGTGTTATATAAACACTTATAGACATCATAATCACAATCATCATGATGATGATAAGTGTCAATTAAAAATCAATTTAACATTCGTACCTGAACTAGGATTAATCCTGTGTTTCAGGCTTGTGGGACTTATATTTAAAAAAGCAGGTAAAATAACATAACTATCATTTATATAGAAAAATAGGACAACTGAATACAGATTTTATCAAATAAAACTAAGCTAAATATTTAACACCTTAGTTTGTTCACATAAGGAGGCCTATAACCAGCAGTGGGTGAAGTCTAGCTGTGGAGGATGATGATGATGATGAAGTTTGTTCATTAAAATTCTATATAGCTTTGTCCCATTGCAAGACAAGGCTTATAAAGTAGGAAAAAAATTGTACGAAATAAAATGTCAGAACCATAAACTTGTCCTATCGAATCTTGCTGGACAACATAATTTTGCTATAAAAGTGAATTGATTTTAAATGATCCTCTAAAATACGGAAAAAATTAATTAGGCAGTAAAAGCGCCTATCGCATATTTTGATTTATTTTTCTATATTTCACGAGTTTGAACACCAGTGTTCTGAATAACGCTCATCATCATCAATATCATCTCAGCCATAGGACGTCCAGACAGGACATAGGCCTCCCTCATGGGTCTTAAGATCATGAGATGTTGTTCAAATACTCACCAAGCTTGGCAAGCGGGTTGGCGAGCGCAATACAGGGTGTTGATACACGGAGAGACGCTGCTGATGGGCATCTGTATTCCATAGCAGATTCTTACTGCATCCACGGGCAAGAGAGCAGGGGCAACATTCTACTGCCGGCACCCCACGGCATAAAGCAACAAAGAGATAAAACAAAAATCTCGTATACATATTTCATAGTATACGATATATGCAGTACTGACAATATAACATCGACGGCTTCCGTAGCGCAGTTGGTTATCTAGCTGGGACACAGGAGGTTGTGAGTTCGATCCCAGCCGGAGGAGAAAAGTTTGCCTTATCTGCAGTCTATTGCAGAATTGTTTCTTTTAATCCGAAGGTTCGATACCGGCCAGTGGATTTATCTTTAATACATTTTTTTAGAGACTGGACCAACATAGCTCTGGATAGAGATGTCTGGAGGGAATGGCGGAGGCCTTTGCCCAGCAGTAGGACAGCAGTGACTGATAATAAAACAATAGTCGAAATCGCCGCGTTCTTACGCGCACTCGCCCCGCGCTCCGTAAGAACGCTCGCTACTTCTTGTTTAATTCGTTTAACAAACTAACGTTCTCATCGCGCCATCAAGCATGAGTCTACACTAAGGCAATTTGATATTACAATAGAAATATGCTGGTCATCATGACTCTGGAGTCTTGATGGCATGGTTGGTAATTCCTGGTTATAAAACAGTTTTTTCTATGTGTGTTATTGTTTGATGTAGATATGTATGAGGGAGGCCTATGCCCAGCAGTGGACACGGACAGCAGTCCTACGGCTGTAATAATGATGATGATGCTGTTATTGTTTCATCATTCGCGGCTTAGTCGTAAACAGACGTATGATCTGTTAAGATGAGGCATCGGGCCGAGAAACACGAAAACGGCGAAAACAAGTACTTTTGAATGCGCGATGTGAGAGGATGGATGATATTGATTCAAATTTAAAAAATGTCATAGATAAGGGAAAACCTTGAAAAATTTAATGAATCGAACAAAATTTTGAAAAGTAACCGGCTTTATCAAAAAAAAAAATACAAATTTCTTACCAAAAAAAAGTTAAATAATTCGAATGCTCAGAATTATCCGCGACAACACCCCATTATTTTTTACGAATAAAATAGCCAGATTACTTTTCTATTTCATAGTTCGAGAATTTTTTTTTTTAATGTGTATATTATGATTAATTAATTAAAAACTCAATCAAATCCATTTGCGCCTACTCTTGTTTACTCTACCCAACAGTGTTTGCTCAGAAAATTTGATCAGGCGCTATCTGGGCCGCCGCGCGCCGGCGCGCACCGGTGCGACGGCGACGTTGCGACTCCGACGAACGCACGATTGCCTGTTCGCTCAGCGTCGGGCTGGCAACGCCGCCAACCGAGTGATTTACTTCAAAATTATTTTCAAAATTATAATTTAGACTTTAGTGTACTATATTATATAGTAGCTTCAGAACATTATTGTAGTAGGTAGTAAGTTAGTTAATATTTTTATTTGGTATTGTGTAAATAGTAGGTAAACAAGTGTTCATAGAAAATGGGGAGGAAAGATAAGCGGAAAGAATTATTTTTACAAAAACGAAAAAGAAAACCTAAAAAACATGACGGAATGTTTGGGTAAGTTGGATTACATATATAATAAACTTGCCATAAATAGTTGCACTCCAATGCCCTAAGAATAAAGTCTATATTTGGCAAACACACATTCGTCTACAGATTATGGATAATCGCATGCCTACTACCTACTTAAATTTTTCGGCATTTACCTAAGAATATTTACAATTTTTTTAGGTCAAAAAAACGGAAACTGCAAATTATCGTCAATTTGCAGTTTCCGTTTTTTTGGTCAACCCACATCCTCAAGAGAGCCAGTAGATAGAGAGTGAGTATTGAGTAGATACCTAATATATCTATCATTTCAGAAATCAATTAAATGTACCTATCTAATAATAATACTCCGTCTATTTTTTATTTTCAAGTGTGTAGGTAGGTACTATGACTTGTCTGTACAAAGTAACCATACTGTAGGAAACAAATATCAGAACAAAAAGCTATGGAGTCGTCTCTTGATATTTTAGAAACCTATCTAAAATAATAATATTTATTACTTAGGTGATGTTCTATCACCTAATAAATATTATTCGAATCCGACGGTTATTGTGTTAGCTTTAACTTTTTAATAATTATATAATTACGTCATTTTATTTTGTAGCCACCCAGAAATATCACCAACTTACGCAGAGTTACACAATGTGCTGCCGACATTTGTGGATTCAGAGGAAACGGTAAACTTAACACTTTTTTCAAATTATCACGGTTATCTTATTGTCTTTTTACCAACTTCAAAAAAAAGGAAGTTGTCGATTGGGTTATTATTTTTTCCTCTTTTAAATAAACGAAAGTACTCTCACTGATTTATCACAAAGATTTTCCAGGTATTTAGTGAGTATTTAGTACCCATCCCTCCGCCACTGTACTCCAGTCATTTGATAGATGTCTAATTCCTTTAATAGTAATGTAAGTAATTTTGTTTCAGTTAAAGGAACCAAATCCTGAAAATGAAGAGCTTTCATACATATTCGAAAGTACCTCTGAAACTACAGTAAGCATTTTGTTATAGCTAAGTAATATTTACATAATAAAAAATTCAAACTGAATAAATACTAAAATATGTGCTTAATTTCGCTCGATTGGCTGAAAAAGCCCATAGTTTGATTGAAGATGTCGACAGTAATGTAGTGGAAAGATTTAATGGAGTCATTGCCAAACTTGTTGGTGGAAAAAGGGTAAATTATTCTCAAAGAAGAGCTTACCAAGCAAGATGCTCCGGTGCAGTAATATCCTTTAACACCGGCAACTTGCTGTCGACTGTCCACCGTAATGTTTATGGAAACAGCCCAAAAAAAACTATTACAAAATACGAAAGAACAGTAAATTAAAAAAAGAATAAAACAAAACAAAACTGCAAAAGGAAAAAAAACGTACCTTGATGCCGCGTACATTAAACCTAGATTATGGGGAAATTGTGGATAAGCCAGACTTAGATGACGATACTTTAAAAAAGGCCAAAGACACCTTCGTCCAGAATTTAATGAAAACCGAAGAACAGCGAAAAGACGTAGAAAAACGAACCATACTACAAAGCGAATCTGGAGAATGGTTGGAATTAAGGCGAAGCATGTTAACTGCATCAAACTTCGGTAAAATTGTAAAAAGAAAAGAGTCAAATACATGCCGAAATATAGTAAAAAATTTACTATACAAGCCAAATATTGACAACGTGTCATCAATAACTCACGGAAAAAAGCACGAAAAAATTGCAATCGAACAATTATCGGTTATGGAAGACATAAAAATTGAAAAATGTGATTTATTTATAGATGAGCAACATCCATTTCGGGGGGCAACGCCTGATGGGATTACCGGTGACAACAAAATAGTCGAAATAAAATGTCCCATAGCACCATTTAAAATGGGTATAGACGAGGCGATTAAACAGAACAAGATGCATTTTTATAAAAAAAATAAAGACGGGGAAATAGTAGTCAACAAAAAATCAGACTGGTATTTTCAAGTCCAAGGACAGTAACATATTTGCAGGAAACAGGAGGCCTTACTTGGAATATGGTATGGTGACAAAAAAATAAGAATAGAAATTATAGAAAAAGACGATAAATTTTGGTCAGATATCATGGAGCCAAAACTGCTGAAATTTTACTATGATTGTCTTCTTCCTGAGTTGGTGGACCCTAGACACATAAGGAATAGGCCAATTCGTGACCCAGAATACGTGATTGCAAAAGGGAAAGAAAATGATACAGCTACCATTTCAATAGAAAAAAATACTGGTGACGTTGACGATGCTTCGGTCGGGGATATTATAGATTATGTGATGCAATTTTCAGAATATTGATATTGAGTATATTTTTTCACAGAAAGCGTTAGTTTTAACATTAAGATACCTACACCTTCCAACACTGTAGTAGGTGGTAAAAATGATAAACAAAAGAAAATTTCTATAAACCTAGTGTGTGAAGCACGATAAAAACCATTTTGCCCATTGCCGTGGGGTGCCGGCAGTAGAATGTTACCCCTCCTCTCCTACCCTTGGATGCAGTAAGAGCCTGCTAAGGGATACCTCCGGAAGATGGGCGGCAGCGTCTATCCGTGTATCAACATCCCATACTGCGCTCGCCAACCCGCCTGCCAAGCGTGGTGAGAATGGCAACTACCCCTCATGGAGATCCATGAGGGAGGCCTGTGTTCATCAGTGGACGTTTTATGGCTGAAATGATGATGAAATGATGATTTTTTTTATAAAAATGCATCTTGTTCTGTTCAATCGCCTCGTCTATACCACAAAAGTTGTTAGTTTTGATACACAGAATAAGCCCCTAAAAGGATGCTAATTTATTAGAAATAAGCCTGTATTGTATGAAAAAAAAACAATCATTAAATAGTTCAAAAGAATTTTTGCCTTTTTTTAAATGGTTGAATAAGAACAAGGCGACTCCATGATTATCTATGCTCTAGGCAAATCTAGTTGACGCGTGCCGCCGCCGCCGCGCCGTTAGCAGCGCCACGTACGCTAGACCAACGCTGCCGCCCGCCGCTAGGCGTGATCCTGTCGAGTGCGACCGCGTAAAATTTGTCCGAGTGAAGGGGCGCGGTACTCGATTTTTGAAACAATAGTTTATCAATGCGTCACCTTAAGGCGGCACACCATAATGAACATTAAACAATTATTCGAATGTAATTGTTTAAATTACAATGACACGGAGGGGCCACCAGTATGCAAACTGATACGAAAAGCTAGCTTGAAATAAAAAGTAGTAAAAAGCGACATAACAGCAATTCTCGTTAATAATTAAACTATTCATTGGAATGTTAAACGGGCTTTCCACTCACGTTAATCATACGTCGAAAATAGGTTTCCAACGTGTTCAGTTCCTCCCAGGGGAAGCAGCGCGAGCGCGCGAGAGGGAAGGAGAAGGCGCCGCGTAAGACTCCATTCCCTGATGAAAGTTCCCCTGACTGAACACGTTGGAAACTTATTTTCGACGTATAATTAACGTGAGTAGAAAGCCCGTTTACAAACATTACAATGAATAGTCTATCTCACAAGTGTTTCGAAAGTGATATAAAACTATTTGTTATTTTTACATAATGACATCCGTTTTAGAAAAAGCGTATAGACTTATATTTACAGAAAATTTTGAAGCAAAAATCGGTACCTATATGGTCAGAATCTATGTTTTTATATAGCAGCTTTTGGGGATTTTTTCATCTGTTGTAATAGTTAACCAATCAAATTGTAATTATTCTGTAAACTGACTAGAGTTGAGGCCTATTTCCAGTAGTGGACGTCCTACGGGTGAGATGATGATGATACATTCATAATAACAATATAGGAGGGAAGCTGTTTACACGAAAACATTTCATATAATAAAAAGGTGTGCTTAATTTAATGTATTCAGAACAAGAAAAAGAGAGAAAAAGTCCCATTTTATCATCGAACAAAACACAGTAAACAGATTAGAGCAACGTTATAAAATGAAACTGCCCGTTCCAAACAAACGTAGCATTTCAAAAAACATTTTGAAACAAAACAAGGTAACATTTCCCCAGAATGCGATCCAATACACAAGTGTTGATGAAAAATGAGCGGCCATTGTTCGCAGCACAGCCCGGTGCGTTTTGATACAAGCATATTGCATACGTTGTGTAAATACACAGCATTTTTACGAAATAATTTTTCGGCAGAGGCTTTATTTTCAAGATTTTTTTTTTAAATGGACAACTTTTACTGTGCATGGATTGTGTTGGAAATAGTTTTTGCAAAAAATAGAATTTTACAAAATTGGGTTGAATAAAAAGATTAGTTTGATTCTTATTAAAAGAAATCCTAGAAAAGGTATCATTCTAATGACGTGAGTTTTTTAATCAATGGATGTTGCCTAAGCATGAAAATAATAACGGAGTGTGAAGATATAATTGATTATTTATCTCTTAAGTATTTTTGCACAAGATAATTTTGTAAAAGCTTAAAAAATCATATACCATAACCTACAACAACCTTTTACAACATGTGCAAAACCTACGAACAGAAGACATCAATAAACTAGAAAAATCCACATAACTTATCTGACGCAGTCAAAGTCAAATAGTTTATTGTAACCATGTTGTACAAAAGATCTTATTAAATAAAAGTTTCAGACAAGTTGACAGTAGATAAGATTTATAAAAAGAAACAACAATACAAAGGGCAATTTGATATCGCACAACGTTCTCTTAACACTACGCGCAAAGTAAACAATAACAGTGATAACAATGAGTTGTATAACAGTTTATCAGTGCCAACGTAACCAGAAACTAGTGGAGACGTGTGTGATAAAAATAAAATGTTATTAGTTACATATCAGTGACATTAGTTATGTTTAAGTGAAATGAATGACAACAAATCAATTTAAAATATTTACTGATCAATCTGAAACAAACCTATTAAAAGCAAGTCGAACAATTTCAAGAGTCAACAGCTGTAAAGAGATCTGCAAGGAATATAAATAAAGCGTGACATCTGCACCCAAAGAATTGTTAATAGGTATAATAAAATAAAGAAATTAAATTGGGCAAATAAGCCTAAAACTTCAGCAACAACTTTTTGCACGTATTGATAAAAAAATGTACATGTGATAAAACACTAATCAACGAAACTATTTGACACCACGACACTAAAATAATCAGGACATTTAAGTGAAATTCAACATGGACAGAGAAAAAATTGACTTTACGGCCAAAGTGGCAATAGTAACTGGCGCCAGTTCTGGAATCGGAGCAGCGGTAGCTGTAGCCTTAGCCGGATATGGAGCAAAGTTGACACTGGTCGGAAGAAACGAAGCAAGACTCCTGCAGACATCCGACAAATGCACAACAAACAAAATCCCAGCACCATTGTGCCTCATCCTAGACTTAACGAGGGACAACAGCTGCAAAGAAGTAATTGTTAGAACATTAGAAATGTACGGGCGAATAGATGTGCTAGTAAACTGTGCAGGAAAAATATTGCTGTCATCTCTTCTGGATGATAGTATGGCCGCTTTCGATGAAGTCATGAACATAAACTTTCGAGTACCGTTCTTCCTATCCCAGCTGGCGTTGCCGCATCTTATAAAGACGAAAGGGAACATAGTCAACATGGGCTCTTCGATGGCGAAGAGATACAAACCAGGTATCATTCCGTACGTGGTGACGAAAGCGGCATTGTCGTTGCTTGCGAAGCATTCAGCTCCAGATTTGATGATAGACGGAGTGAGAATAAACACAGTGTGCCCAGGAACGACAAGAACGAATATATTCTCGGGTTTCAACATGTCACAAGCCGCGCAAAAGGAGTTGTATGATACGTTAGAGGTAAATATGCCACAGAGGAAGACGATAGATCCCAAGGAAGTGGCGACCTTGGTATGCTTGGTGGCAAGTGACGTGTTTCCCAATTTGAATGGTGCTGAACTGTTGCTCGACGGAGCGGCCAGTCTAACGTGACTTTATAAGGACGTAATGAGTTTGTTTAGTAAGTGACTTATATTAATTGTTTCTACATTTCTGATACATTTGGAAATATTATTTGTGATGCCTTTAAGTAATATATTATGGTATGTAGTTTGTTATAAGTAAAGCGCGCATTGACCAAGATTACATAATTAATTTTGCAAAACATTTTACATTTCACAAAAATCGAATTGCATAAAAATTCCCGTTTTGTACTAAAATTGGTCAATAGCTCTTAAGTTTTTTTTTTTTTAAATTAAACAAATTATATACCGTTCGAAAGGCCATACACCAGGGATGTTTCGATAAAATCCTAAGTCTTCAATCACTTTTAGTTTTTTTTTAATGCAATGCAAAGAAAAGCTTAAAATCATGTTTTACCCCTTTTTGTAATGTTCTAGCTCATAACTTTATGTCTAGCTGTTATCTGCACCAAAATTATAATTTTAGAGGAATCTACCAACAGTCGAGACAAAAGAAATGTGTTGCCAGTTTCGTCTATCCTATATAAAAGTAATCTTACTTGAATGTTTTCAAACTCATGAAATGCGGTTATTCAAAAAAATCTAAATAAAAAAATCTATGGGACCTAGCTCAAATAATTTGAGCTGGGTAGATAGCAGACGATCCCTCCTATCTGCCATTTTATATATTAAATACTTGAGAAATTGTTAAATGTGATATTTTCTATGGAATGGTGATGATAATGTAATAAATATAGCAATAGATTTGCAATACATTGTTTTCAATGCTGTCATACCGTTCTGCACCTTAGGCACATCGCTCACACGAGCTAGAGTCGAGGCGTGCGTCAAGGCGCAGACGTACAAGCGGCGCGCCTCATCTACGTTTTCTTAAGGAATAAAACGCCGCGACCTCGCCTCGACTTACCAGTGAGCAGAGCGACGCGCCTTAGAGGTCGACAGCCATGAACGTTATTTTTACAGAAAATATTTACGTTTTCTTATTCTGTTTCATATCATGCAAAATAACATTGAACTTGCGTTCGGCCTCGCAACAAGGTTACATCGCAACATTGAATCACAAACTCACTATAATAATTTAACATCATCATTACAATAACATTAAATTCATTGCTTGTAGTGTAGTGCATTAAAATAATCTTATTGAGACAGAATGATCGTAAACCCTTCACATACTCGTAACATCATCTACGAGTCAATACAATGTTGTTGTACATCTTTTAGTGTCTCAATAACGTGTTTACAATGTTGAAGACAGCGATTTGAGGATAGTTCGGTTTCTCGATGTTTCTAACGGAGATGCACTCAAATGTTCACAAAAGGGGATATTATCAAAAGCATCATCATCATTTCACCCTCGGCTTATAAGTGATTAATTTATAAAGATTCGTTAAAAAAATAAAGTGAATTACGAGCGTGGTGTTTTAATAACTTCTTCTCAATATTCTATGATAATAGAATAGAATATTGCTCCTAAAAAGTAAAAGTACTCAGATTACTCCAGCGCTAAACTCCTTCCAAATTTAAATGTTTAAAATTAAGTGTTTTGTCTTTATTTGCCATGAAGTGTACAGGTGGTATAACTTGAACGAAGCCGCCGGCAACAGCAAGTACGCCAATAAATTTCAGACAAAGCCAATTTTATGCAAAATCATCGCGTCTCATAATTCACACTTCTTACTTCTGATTAATTACCACAGACTTCATCTGCGAAATAATGATAACGATTTGCCTAATGAGGTTTGAAGGTGTATTTCTCAAACGACAGATATCTGTCATCTGTGACAACTTGTGGCAGTCTATTTTAAAGTAGCCAGGAAGATAAGGAATAGAAAAATCTGCGCTGAATATGTACAATGTAGGCTCATCAAAATTTCATCAAACTTCAATATAGTCTTACTACACTTTTTGCGTCAAGGGTTAAGCATACATAGGAAACACAGACCCATCGAAACAAGTGGAGGGAAATGAAACTCTTTTGCTTCTCAGTCGATTATGTCTTCAATGGAGTCTCAGCAGCATCCTAAAGGTATTACTATACTGAACACGTAGGGCCTCCAACGATTTTTTGGTATAGTTAACCCAAAAATTACCCGTGTACAGGCTCTGACAGTAAGCTTTAAATAGAGTAACTTTCACTTCGTCAGAGCAACGGGCAAATCTACGTGTCAACATATTGCCTCGAACCGCCAAAGCCCTACGTTACCTTTCTATGTCCACATTATCCTTATGATTATCGGTAAGGAAATGCCCTAGGTATTTAAATTGAGTGACTCGCTTGATGTTGGCACCATTTAGGGTTAAGTATCTTCTTTGGTGTCTTACCGGCGTTCCCAAAGATAATGTATTCACATATTTTCACATTGTAGGTGAGCCCGTGCGATGCAGCGTAGGATCCGCTTACCTTCAACATGTCTTCGATAGACCCCGCAGTCGGGCCCAGCAGCACCATGTCGACCGCGTAGCTGATGTTATTTACACTACATCCGCGCGGCACCCAACACGCATGCTGCTGAGCTCGGCTATGAGGTCATTGATGTACAAATTGAAGAGCTTAGGAGAGGTTAGCCCCCCCTGCCTCACCCCGCACTCCAACCCGTACGCCTCCGAAAACATGTTAGACCACTTAATGCAGTTGGTTTGATTTGCGTACCAATACCGGAATGGATTTAGCATTTCCACCGGTATACCCCTGTCTCTCAACTTTCTCCAGAGTAGGTCGTATGATACAAGATCAAAGGCCTTAGAGAGGTCGAGAAAACAGGCAACATCGGCGTTCTACGTTCCGTGTAATACTGGACAGTATGGTTGAGCCCTAAAACAGCGCTTTCTGTCGATAGCCCGGGTCGGAACCCGAACTGCGCGTCCTGTAGGCTTTAACAATTCTGTAGGCAAGAATCAAGCATACCGTCCAGTACCTTGGCTATGTCGGTGGCAAGAGAGATCGGGCGGTGATTTCCCTCGTCCGAGATATCTACTGTCCTGTTTTTAATTAAAGGCACTACCGGTAGTCTTCATTAAGGCCGCAGGCAAGTACGAGTGACTTACACACTTGGAGTAAAATTTGAACAGTACCCTCGGCAAGTGGACACCTACCTGAGCCCATCGTGACCTGGTGACTTACCTCTAGTCATTCTTTTGATGACTGTTTTTACACAATCTTCTGAGAACTTAAGCGGAGGCTCATCACCCTGCCAGCTGCATTCAGCATCGGGCAGTACAGCCGAAGGGCCAAGAGGAGATTGCACCTTAAAGTGTTCCATGAACATTTGTGCAATGTCCTTCGGCACACTCAACCCCTCTACACACGCCGGCCATAATGCCAAGCTGTTTATATTTTTGGCTAATTACGGTAGCAGTTAGTGGTAGTGCAGTAGTAGTAGAAGAGTAGTAAGTAAGTAGTAGTAGTAATAGTAGAGTTGTGTAGTAGTTTTCATTTCATTGCATTTACAAAGTTGATTCTGAGGCGGTACGAAGTTCGTCGCCGGGAGAGCTAGGTTATTTTTTTATTAATAACTAGCCGAACGCCGCGGTTTCACCCGCGTAGTTTCCGTTCCCGCGGGAATACGGGGATAAAATATAGCATGTGTTACTCAGGGATAACGTAGCATTGTAATGGTGATAGAATTTTGAAAATCAGTCCAGTAGTTTTTGAGCTTTTTCGTTATAAAAATATAAACATACCAAATACAAATCTTTCCTCTTTATAAAATTAGTCTATACTAAACCTTTAAACCGCAACTTCCATATTCCTTGATTAGTTGTTATCACTTACCTGCAACAAAGAGATAAGATTATGTCACAACTACATTTCAAATCTTATAATTGAACTAAGTCGTTCGCACAGCAAATAAATGACACATATGACGAAAATATATAACCTAACCATTGTATGTTATATTTGTCTGTGTTTCTCTTTGTGAAATTTATGTTATATGGTGAATGTACAATAAAGAGTTTATCTATCTATCTATCTATCTAACCAAACAAGGACGAGCTGGACGTTTATTTGTCACTAGCAGCACTCCGCGGTTTCTCCTGCGTAGTTCCCGTTCCTGTGCGAATAGGGGGATGAAATACAGCCTATGTTACTCAACTCATACACAAGGTCTAGTAGTTTTTGAGTTTATTACTTACAAACATACAAGATACCACGCACAACTTACAAATCTTTCCTCTTTATAATATTGTAAGATATTATAGCCTGTTACTGCCATAGGTCTTCGTCCAGCAGTGGGTCCAACAGTAATGGCTGAAAATAATACTAACCTAACGAATTTACCGCGTTAGCCAATTTTAACTTACTGTTGATGAGTAGCGTTTACTCTAATTTAAATATATTTTAAAACAACTCCGATTAGCTAACACTAGAGTTGTTTTAAAATTATGAAAATTATACCTCTATACGAGGCTAGCATTAATAAATGATTAAAGTTAACACTTTAATCATTTAATCATACTAGCCTCGTAAAACGCACGCATGGAAAGTCGGATTCATAGCATTTAAGCCTTAAAATCACTCGCTTAGAATAGAACAATGAATAATTTCTGAGTTATAAGCATCTAAATACATTTCTGAATTTATTTTGTAAGGCTCGTTATATCAGACATAAAAACAAAGATATGTTTACTTAGACACAAAATATTACATGAATCAAAATAAATTATTTTAGTGACAAAAATTGTCTCTTCTCAGCATATGCTGTGGGCCTGTGGCGGAGCGGGTCGTACCACAACGCTGGTCCATCCGTAGTGACCAAAATGTGCTTTGGTTGGTGGTTACCGCAGTCACACACGTAAATTATTAAAAGTTCCATCATTAGTACATTAATGTAATAGCCTACATGACAATTTTTTTATTAACAAAATCTATCGGACACGTATTTTTTATTTTCAAACGCAATTGAAAAATAATCGTGATACTTCAAATCGAAGTCGTGTGAAGTCACACGCTAGTACGCGCCGACCGTCGTGCCTCGATATACAGTATTATGACGTCACGAGCCCCCACTCCAACCTCAACTCGGTCCATCTAAATATTGTTTCATTAATATGAAAAAAGCAAAATAGACGTGTGGTTTATTATTTATGTATTATATTTAACTGACGGGCTAACTTGAATTTTACATATACATATAACTTATTATTTGTATACATTATGATGTGCATTACAGCAATTGCAAAACACACATCGGGAAATGTCAGCGGTGGAGCGTTTAATCTCAAAGGGCATGATTGAATCTGAGCTCCGCATCGTTGCCAAATTAACCACCTCGGTATTCAACATTGTAAGAGTACTAGAATATTTCTTTTTTAATAAACTACATGCGATAATTACCCGGTTCATCATTTCAGCCGTGACATGTCCACTACTGAACACAGGCCTCCCTCATGGATCTCCATGAGGGGTAGTTGCCATACTCACCACGCTTGGCAGGCGGGTTGGCGAGCGCAGTACGGAATGTTGATACACGGAATGACGCTGCTACCCATCTTCCGGAGGTATCCCTTAGCAGGCTCATACTGCATCCACGGGCATGAGAGGAGGGGTAACATTCTAGCGCCGGCACCCCACGGCAACATTACCCGGTTACATGTATATAAATTATGATAGATTACTAGTTAAGAATAGGGCAATGAATTTAGAGCAAGGTAATATTCGTTATCAGACAAGAGATGGCGCAGTCAAGGTCCTCCAACAAAAATATAAACCTGCATCAAATACCATTATTGTGTGACGCCACCGAAGCCTCGGTGCGCGAGTTTGACTCGCTCTTGGCCGGTTTTATTTGATACTAAAGACAGCGCAGCAAGCCGGGGACAGACGCTAGCCATTGAAAGAAAGAAATAAAAAAACCGTTTATTTGCACCAAAGTCATAATAACAATATTATATTACATTGCTACATGGTGTATATCCTGGTGACAGTTACTCTCTCTCTCTCAGCGCGGTATTTCAGAGCTGCCAAAGTAGTTTTGTAGTTGGAGCGGAATGCAAAGCAGTTAGCACTCATTCGTTTATTAGGGCTGTCGCCTTTGGCATAGTGGCGAGAAAGAGTAGAATTTTTTATAGTCCTGTCGCAGTGTGCTGGGCGGTGCCGGCAGTATAATGTTGCCCCTCCTCTCTTGCCCATGGATGCAGTACGAGTCTGTCTAGAGATACCTCCGGAAGATGGGCAGCAGCGACTTTCCGTGTATCAACATCCCGTACTGCTCGCCAACCCGCCTGCCAAGCGTGGCGAGTATGGCAACAACCCCCCCATGATCTTAGAGATCCATGAGGGAGGCCTATGTCCAACAGTGGACGTGGACAGCAGTCCTGAAGCTGAGATGATGATGATGATGATGACAGGCCTGTCTCTTGTGCAATTTCACCGAAGTCGTGATCGTCCAATTTGTTTCATCATCATAATTTCAGCCATAAAACGTCCACTAATGAACAAAGGCCTCCTCTCATGGGTCTCCATGAGGGGTAGTTGCCATACTCACCACGCTTGACAGGCGAGTTGGCGAGCGCAGTATGGAATGTTGATATATGGAAAGACGCTGCTGCCCATCTTTCGGAGGTATCCCTTAGCAGGCTCTTACTGCATCTACGGGCATGAGTGGAGGGGCAACATTCTGCTGCCGGCGCCCCACGGCTTCAATTTGTTTAATATAATGAAATACTCCATAACTCTGCATCTTTCCTATCACTACCTTCTAACTTAATCTGACGTACTGGTACTCCTTATCTTATCTTATCTTATGCGTTATTGTTACGCCGTGCATTCATCGCGTCATTTTCATTTCGGGGCCTGTTTCCGTGTGCTGGACTGCTCCATGCATCTACGTCATTTCGCCTTGACTGACTGCACCCCGCATTTACAGGCTGCCCATTCGCAAATTGTCACTAGCCGGTGCGCTAACTGGCATTTGCTTCCTCGATCCCCAATTAGCACTGCAGATAAGTCATCTCCAGGTATTTCAGGCGCGTAATGCATCACGCCACAAACGCATCAGCGGTTCATAAAGACCGCGCGTCATCATAAATCTATGCGGTCTATTTCGAAGCGATAAATGTCTCCGACTTGTCGCACCGCATGATTTGTCGTTAGCACTCAGCGCTTATGAGTAGTCGTAGCTATTGTTCAATTTGCTAGGGATCATATCCGGCTTGCCGTGAGCTGCCGGAAATAGAGTGTTGCCACTTCTCTCTTGCACGTTGGATGCAGTAAGAATCTAAGGGATACCTCCGGAAGACGGACAGCAGCGTCTTTTCGCGTATCAACCACGTACCTAACTGCTGCTAAACAAATGTAAGTATTTATAAAACACGGGTTAATTAATATATTGCAATAACAATGACGATGTTAGTACAAACGTACGTTTATATGTTTTTGAATGTTCGCATAAAAAATAAAACCACCACCATAGTACCAACATATATATTTAAAATACATACATGTATTAGCAGCCCTATCAGTAAATGGCGAAAATTGACAGAAATATGCCGAAACGTGGTCACAAACTTTCTGATACCTCAACACTTCTTAATCGGAATGATTGCAAACGCTTCTAATATATTGTCAGGCCCTAGTTTCAGATGGAGAGAAAATATCCAACATATATTCTCGTAGGCCTTATATATCAACCCAATAAAGAATTCCAATCAACCAGACCGTTCTAGAACGCTATCTTCAAAAATTGTTATGAAATTCAATTTCCTGCATACGTCCGCGCGCCGTGACAGCGGGCGAACGAATGACTGCCGGAAATTTTAACATTCTACAAAACTACCCGCATTTTGAACTTTATGAAATTTATATGAGATGGAACCGGATATTTCAAGAAATAAGGATTGATTTTGATATTTAATAGCATGAAGATAAGATTCATGCGACTGGCTTTGATTTCAGAATAATAACATAGAATGCAACAAATTCCCTTTGACGAATAACAGATGTCGCAATGACAAATCCAACTAATATTGTAAAAGCGAAAGTTTGTGAGTATGTATGGATGTATGTAACTATTTTACGCAAAAACTTGCCTACGGATTAAGCTGAAATTTTGCACACGTTGACCAAGATTAACACATAGGCTACATTGTAACCGGGTACAACGCATGCGAAGCGGCGGGCATAAGCTAGTTCAAAAAGAATTCCAAAAATGTCAGCCGGGCCGCAAATCATAAGAAAATTATAATCAAATCTTCAAACAACATGATTCTACGTGGGCGAGGAATGTTGTGTCATCATTAATAATGAAATTTCCTAAAAACTAGTGTTTACTGTCAGGCACCTTATAAATAAATAAATAAATAATGCTGGACAATCCACACAGCATCATCAAGCCCCAAGCTAAGCAGAGCTTGTTTTATGGGTACTAGATGACTGACATACTTAATACATTATACTACATAGATAGATACATATTTTTGTTATACATAGAAAAACATCCAGAACACCCTGAACAAATATCTGCAGATCGTACAGACATTTGTCCCGAGGCGGGAATCGAACCCGCAACCTCTTGCGTCGCAGGCGGACCTTCGCCCGCAGCGCCACAGAGCTCGTCATATTTTATATTATATTATAAAATGAATTTAACTCGGGTAATAGTTACGAGCATGATTTTTGTGCGAAGGGTACCTGTTGGCTAAGCTCTGTCCCTCATACAAGGTCTCGGCGGAGCCTGATTGCGGACCTGCCAAAAATCTGCGCCGTAACCTGCAGTAATACTGAGGCAGTGTCCATTTTTTTACCCCACGCAACACGCTTAGGTACCTACTTATTTGTTACACATACAATTTGCTTTTTTCTTAATATTTTATATGTGTTGTGTGTGTGTCAAAAATAAATATATTTTCCTTCTTTCTTTCCCTTTCTTTTATATAGCAAGGTTACATTGTGATCCGCTTTGGAAACACGCAATTAACATATTAAGAACCTATGTATGTAGAGGTTTACAAGTTTAGTCAACCGCACTTAATGTAGTATAATGGCAAGGGAATGATGAGTTATGATTAAAATCGACATGTACATGTGACATAAGTCTATTCCGACACCATACATATTTAAACCACAACAAACCACAGTATTGAAATGATTTAACGATGCATTTTAATTAGCATGCAAACTAAAATTACCGTTAATTATTTCATATTTGCCCAACGTTTCGTATAAACAGAAATAATATTTATATCATTGCGACAGATAAACAGAGCGTATATTACATTAAGGTTTGAATCAGCTTGCACACAAGTCTCGAGGGACGCATAAAGTGTATTCACTGCAAGTGCTACATAATAGTCAAATTAATCCTTATTTATAACAGGCACAAAGGTGTGAGGCTATTTGCACCATAAATATTTTGCAAAGTTGAAATGAGTTCAATATTTGCAAACAATTTGGGTGAAGGGAAATAGATTGTTTTTAATATTCTTAATTCATTATTTTACATCGTTCTAACACAGACAATAATATTAATTCCCTTGTAAATTTTCAGATTAATAAACAAAACCTTGAATATATATTTAACCCTAGAGTACTGAGGCACGTCGCTCACTGGTAAGTCGAGGCGAGGTCGCGGCGTTTTATTTCATAAGAAAACGTAGATGCGGCGCGCCGCTTGTACGTTTTCAAACGCCGTGACCTCGCCTCGACGGCGACGTACCAGTGAGCGACGCGCCTAATATAAATTTATTTTGACGAGCTCTGTGGCGCAGCGGGCGAAGGTCCGCCTGCGACGCAAGGGGTTGCGGGTTCGATTTCCGCCTCGGGACAAATGTATGTACGATCTGCAGATATTTGTTCAGGGTGTACTGGGTGTTTTCTATATATAATAAAAATATCTATCTATGTAGTATAAAGTATTAAGTATATCAGTCATCTAGTACCCATAACACAAGCTCTGCTTAGCTTGGGGCTAGATGATGCTGTGTGATTTGTCCAGCATTATTTATTTATTTATTTATTACCGATTACTACTAATGATCGCCTAGCAGGCTACTTTTGGAATAAAACAAAAATTAACTACTTATCTTATATTTATATTTCACAAACTCTAATGAGGCTTGTCGGCACTACGTACATTCTTTTGTTATGCAAATTACAAAATTTTTGGGGCAGTTAGTACACTGTTAACCTGGACAGTCAAAGTGAAAAGTGTTATGAATATAACAGGCAATTCTTTACTGTTTCTAAATAATAAAACAATAATTTTAGGTACCTCTATTTCAGTAAAAAAAATATTTTTAAATGTTACACAACACATAGCTTATTTGGTAGAGCAGTCATAACAAGAATATTATTTTTTAAACTATTCAATTTTTTTTAACATATTTTTGATGTTAAATTACAAAGTAATGTGTTAACTATAATATGGAACAAACACAAACTATTCTAATCATCATATTTTTTAATACAGCCTAAATTTAAATCAAGCTATTTTTCGGTCACAGTTTGGCGATCTATATGCTCCAAACAATATTCTTTATAACGTTTAGAGCAGACATAAATGCTCTTGGTGATGCTTATAATACTATTACAATGTTTTCTAGATCTTCTTAGCTCTTTTAAGTTGGTATGGAAGAAAAGTCTGATCTGCCACACTGTCACCGGAAACGTATGCAGCAAACTCAAAAGCTGTCCTCCGTTTCAGTACCATCATTTGAAAAAATACCGCTATCTGGTCTTCGTTGTGATCTCGATAAATCTATCAATTGAAATTTGCATTTTGTAACGTATAAAACTCACAAATTTGACAAAAAAAATAAATGAGTAAATGTATGAAGCTCTAATACTAATGATCGCCTCCGAGGCGATCGAATGGTCTATTTTTTGGAAACGAAGAGCCTCCTGTCAACGTGCGTCCTGCCCCCGTCGCGTTGCCACCCACCCTTAGTTGGCGTGAACTCACGAAAAACTGATCGGGGCCGGCCTCACAGGCGATGATTAGTACTCTAGGGTTAAGCAGGTAAAACGCTGCCATTATGCT
This sequence comes from Pasiphila rectangulata, assembly GCA_963082625.1. Lineage (NCBI taxonomy): Eukaryota > Metazoa > Arthropoda > Insecta > Lepidoptera > Geometridae > Pasiphila > Pasiphila rectangulata. Next base: position 10,058,555 of record OY720261.1, on the reverse strand, counting down.
CGACTTTGGATGACGTCACATATCCATGGAAAGTAATTCTAGTTACAGTAAAAATATTGTTTCTAGCCCTTACTTAGTGTCGGGGTTAATTAAAAAGTTTCATTTTACAAGTTATTTTATCATAAGTGCAAAATGCATGGCATAATTAAATTTACGAAACACATTTCACTTCTTTATAGACGGAAAGTCCGAGTAGACCTGGTCACAACGTGAACGTGGTCACGACACGACCAGGTTACGACGGTCATGGTGAATTTTATGTTGCGGAGATCCCGAAAAAAATAAAGGCAAATTTAAACCACATGCGTATATTCCCTATTAAATTAACTCCTTTAATCGAACCTAAATATATCAGCTACTGTATTTCCAGTGACACATTTAAGAAAACTTTAATCTTTACATGGATAAAGTTTGAGTCCGTCCGTACTGAACCCAAATCAATCTCGTTCCTTCCTTGTACCTACTACTCGTATTTCTCATGATACGCTTCGCTCAATCCATCCTGCACCGTATTCCTTCATAAGTAGAGACCACCTTTGATTGTGTCACAACCTCCTGGGCAGTACGTCCAGTTTAAACCGGCGTGAGCCGACCCAAACTGCCTGTAACTGGATCACGCCTCAGTCATAATTAGCGAGCTCAAACGTCGATGTGTCTGTCCGGCTGTCACTTCGCTGCATCTAGAGGGAAATCGAGTAACGTTTCTATGTACCTTATTCTGCTGTATTGCATATTTGAAGGCAGGAGTGCATAAAATAGTGATATTGTATCATCATATCAGCCATAGGACGTCCACTGCTGGACATAGGCCTCCGTCATTGATTTCCAAGTAATGCGGTTATTAGTCGTCTGCCCATTTTGTAGACGGACGTGCAATGCTGCGCTTGCCGGCCCGTGGCCTCCATTTGACAACTTTGCGGCCCCATCGGCCATGTGTTCTGCTCGAGATACGGCCTGCCCATTGCCGATTCAACGTGTTTATCTTCTTCGTGTATCTCCTCATTTTTGATTCGATCCCGTAGAGAAACCCAAAGCATAGCCCTCTCCATACCTCGTTAAGCGACTCTAAGGGTCTCCACGAGCGAGGGAATCGCGGCGCTGTTATAGTCGTTGCCACGTATAATATATACGTACCACGTATAATACATAGTCGTTATGTGCCATAGGTATAGAAATACCTATGGCACATAACGACTATGTAAAACCATTCTTATGAACCACAAAGTATAACCACTCCACTCGATCTGCCACTTCTTAAATCATACACGACACAGCTCAAACTAAACTAGACGATATAACTGGCGGGCGTCCAAAGAGAATGCTCATTGTGATCCGCTTCATAGGAAAATGGCATGTATAATGTAAGCAATAAGGTAAACAACCCGATCCGTTTGTCGGAGAGTTATTGGGATTTGATAGCTTCGGAGTTAGGTGGCGGTGGACGATATCGGAGCGTTATGAAAACGTTATGGGAAATATGATCGAACGGAAGTCCTGTTTTATACGCATTTAGTTTAATTAAAACTTACAAATATTTGTGCAGCGGCTTCCTGCGTCTCTAAAGACATTAAAGCACCGGCGCAACGGAACTAATGTTATAAAGAGATAAGATTTGTATATTTGGATGTTTGCAATAAATAAACTCGAAAACTAATGGACCGATAAAAAAAATATTTCACTCATAAAATGCTACATTATCAGTTAGTAACATGGGTTATATTTTTGGACCCGGTATAGATAGATAGATAGAAAATTCTTTATTGCACAAACTTAAAAGTACTGTACATAGGCGAACTTAATGCTAAGTAGCATTCTCTTCCAGCTACAAAGAGATATACCTATACAAAAACGGTATACGGACGGTGCGAAACGAAGTTCGCCGAGTCAGCTAGTAATAAATTAATAAGTTAGTTATCAAAATGTTTTCAAAGCAAGTAAGTATTAATTATATTATAATATCCTAGATGAAGAATAAGCGCGAGCAATCTCTCCAGCAAATAAGACAGACATGTAACTTAAAAGCGTGTCTCGGCGTTAATTCCACCAATTACTAAAGTAACTCAACTTAAACGAATTGCCGTAATGAAGCTCCGTATTACAGGTAATCTGGTGCGAAGGTACAAGCTGTTTAAACAAGTGTTTCAACTTAAACATTATCTTCATTAGACTTGCCCACCACCTATTACCATGCTCTCAGCTAAGTCAGTTAATAGTTAGATGAACGAACAGGTGAATACGTCTGAAGCTAACTAAGCCGCAGGTTTCCTCGTGTTTTCCATGAGCATGGCCAAGCCTGATGATCCATTTCACAATGTCCCGCGTCCCAATGAGTACCAGTTGCTGACACTGTATAAATTTAGTAATTTATACAGTGTGGCTAGTGCCACACTCCGCGGTTCCACCTGTGTAGGTAGTTCCCGTTCCCGTGAGAATACGAGTACAAAATGTAGCTTATGTAACTCAGGGATAATTTAACTTTCTAATGGTGAAAGAATTTTGAAAATTGTCCAGTTGTTTTTGTGTTTATTCGTTACAAACATACAAAATACAAATCTTTCCTCTTTATAATGTTGTAAGATTTTATCTCGGAGAGCCGCGAAGCTTAAATGTGATTGGGCCGGGCACGTCTGCCGTATGCCAGGAGAGCAGTAGGCAACTAGTGGCTCCCGGAACCGGCGAGAGGCGACGCGGCAGACTCAGGCGGAGATGGCGGGCCAAATTGTTTAAGTTCTTGGCCAACTGATCGGAAGAAGCTAAGGATCGTGATGTCTGGAAGGGTAGGTCTTTGCCTAGCAGTGGCAGCATTATGGCTCAGTGTATATTAAGTTACAAACACATAGTACCACTATCAATAGTCATCTCCGCCCCGTTCAAACTCGGACACACCCCGCTCGCCACAAAGACAATCATCTTAGCAACTTCCTCAGGCTCAATAACCTTCATATTACAGTCCGCTGACAGATTCTCGTACGCAGACGATATCTCTTCAGCCGTCAGTGCTAAATTCGACAATATATTCGTCCGCGTCAAGCCAGGACTGACGGAGTTGACTCTAACACCGACTGAAGCAAGTTCGAACGCAGCCATCTGAGTAAACTTGATCAAGCCGCTCTTAGCGACCTTCACCGGTAGAAATCCATGCCTCGTTTTTGTCTGGTTTGATGCTAGATTGACGACGTTGCCTTTGGTCTTCACTAGGTACGGTACGGCCGCGTGTGTCAGTTTGTAAGGCACTCTGAGGTTGATATCAAGCATTTCGTCAAACGTATCTATCGTCGTATCAAAGAGAGAGCCAAGTACCAACTTCCCCGCGTTATTCACCAACACATCTATCCTTCCGAAAGTTTCAACTGTCATCCTGATGACTTGAGCGCAAGCGTCGGGCTCCGTCAAGTCGCGCTTGATGCATAGAGGTTTAAGTCCGTTGGCTTGTTGGCATCTATCTGATGTTTTCATCAGTCGCTCCTCGTCTCTTCCGATGAGGGTTAGATGAGCTCCATGTCTAGCGAAGAGCACAGCTGATGCAGCACCGATGCCTGAACTAGCTCCTGTCACAATTACGACTTTGCCTGTAAAACTGATCGCGTCCATTTGTATAGAGTGGCAGGCATGTACTAAGGTATCGACGTGATAACGCTATCATGCGTATTTTGATAACTATGTCATAAGTTTATCGGATACCAAATAGTGGTAACGTGTTTTAAATTAGGTGTGTCATACATAATACATAATTATGCTCCCAGCATTCCAAGTTTCACAGCCGTGAGACTTCTGGACATGCCATTAATGTTTTTCGAGTTTTCCATTTTGCAAATTTCATACAAATATTTAACAATTCTGAATTCTGAAGTACCCATCATCTGCCCGTAGAACTTGATGTTTAGTATAACAAGAAACCCGCGGATGGATTAGCTCAAACGTATTGACCTGTTCTTTCCTCTGACTAATAGCTGACTACCAGCTGAATACCAGTTGCGGTGTATATTTCATCTATAACAGATGCAAAGGTTTTACACATATGGCTGGCTATCTAATAAATAAATAAATCATAGTGTGGGAATAGAATATTGCCTCTCCTTTCTTGCCCTGTATGCAGTAAGAATCTGGCAAAGGGATACCTCTGGAAGATGGGCAGCATCGACTTCGATCCGTCATCGATCCGTGTATCAACATCCCATACTGCGCTCGCCAACATGCCGAGCGTGGCGAGTATAGCAACAACCCCCTCCTGTTCTTGGAGATCCATGAGGGAGGCTTATGTCCAGCAGTGGACGTGGACAGCATTCCTACTGCTGAGATGATGATGATGATGGAATAACAGGGATACCATATTATTGTATTTTTATTGAACGTGGTAAAACTAATGTCTTACAAGACATGACGTAAACTGGCTCTCTTATTGTGAATAAGCTACCCAATGAGGCATAACCCAGTCAGGAAAACAACTCTTACTCTCATTCCCACCGCGATCACGTCCCTCGGCAATTTCTCCCCATTTTCCAATTCAAATTCTGAAACGTAACCGTGTCTAATGGATGACCTGATTTACAGTTTTATAATGCTCCGGAACGCTGGATTTATGGATTTTAGGGTATGTACAGATTGAAGACTTAGTTCGCTTGCATCCATGTTTCGTTCATTTTGGGGTTTATTTACACTACAGGGTGTACTAACCCGAATGGGGGTTCTGACCACCCCAAGGAACAACGTTAGTTATATTATACGATTGCTAACTGACCGAAAAAAAGGAGTAGGTTCTCAAGTAGTCTGTATATTTTTTCGAGTATTCGGTAACCCCCCATCCCCTCCCCTTTTTGGAACCATGCCCATGCCAACGCTAAAACTAGGTTCCAACAGCCTAATAGATGGCGTTAGTGATCTTTTTCTATTAGTAAACACAATTGACAATGAGAGGACTAATGTTACGTTGTTTACTCAGCGCACTAGCTCTATCTAAACGGTTCAGTAAATATTTTTTTCTTTTTTACTCGCCACGCTTGGCAGGCGTTCAATGCGTCTGAAGTAAGTAAGCCGCGGGTTTCCCTAAGATGATTTCCTTCACCAATAAAGCACGTGTTAAATGTGCGCATACATTTTTCACCCGTTTCCTCGCAGTCCGCTAAAAGAATTACGTGCCGCCACTCCACTTAAATCAGCTAATGATAGAGACTGCTGACATAACCATTAGTGCGATTGCGGCTATTGTTTGCACCGCAGTGTACAGTGCAGTCTTCATTCCGGTTATTGAGGCAAGTGAAAGACAATTAGATGAGTAGACCTATACTTTGTGACAACAGTGATAATATTTGCTTCTTGAAGAGCGCGGAGCGGTGACTTTTTCCAACTTAAAAGTATTCGATGTCTTTGAATTGAACCAATTTTCGACTGCGAATTATTGTTAGTTTTGCTTATTCAGTTAATTCACGGACTATGCAGAAAACTACAGCACACGATATAATCTTAGTGTAGTTTCTGCGTTAGTTTCTTTATATTATCTTATGCGTACAATAAGTATGCCTAGGTACAGAGTTTACTGGAGCCTTTAACTGTTCATAACTCATACAACTCCAGAAGGAAACTCATTTACGACACCCCTGTACATCTTGTAGTTAAAGAACATTTATTTTCACAAAGATACTTTACATTTACATTGCGCCGTGGGGTGCCGGCAGTAGAATGTTACCCCTCCTCTCATACCCATGAATGCAGTAAGAGCCTGCCAAGGGATACCTCCGGAAGATGGGCAGCAGCGTCTTTCCGTGTACCAACATCTCGTGCTGCGCTCGCCAACCCGCATGCCAAGCGTGGTGAGTATGGCAACTACCCCTCATGTAGATCCATGAGCGAGGCCTGTGTTCAGTAGTGGACGTTTTACGGCTGAAATGATGATGATGCATAGTGGGATGCTTTATTTAAAGGTTTTAGATCAAACGCATGATATTTTATCCGGATAAAAAGTACCCTCTGTTGTTCTATTACAAATTTTGTCTTTTAAGTTTTACTGCTAGGATTATTATTATTATTCTGCCCTCACGGCAGTTCCGGCAGATCTCTCGATGGATCGCATGGATCTCCATGAGGGGTATATTCACCACGCCATACTCATCACGCTTGGCAGGCAGGTTGGCGAACGCAGTACGGGATGTTGATACACGGAAAGACGCTGCTGCCCATCTTCCAGAGGTATAACTTAGCAGGCTCTTACTGCATCCGCGGGCATGAAATGAGGGGTAAAATTCTACCTCCGGCACCCCATATGCATACAAGTTTATTAAAGCTGTTTAATGTCCAAATAAAGAAATCCCGTTAAAAATTCCTTACGCATTCAATCTTTAAATCAAATGCCGCCATGTTTATATCCTACTTATACGCGAAACAATCCGTATTTATCGCAACAGAAAACAATCCGTCTACCTTCCATCAACAGGGGTAGGTTACAGTGAGGGTGGTAGGCATGTAAATCTCTACGAAGCCGCTAGCGATACGAGCAAGCACCCCCGGAAGACAGATATGTTAAAAAGAAACAATACGTTCTTATTTATCACTCCGTCGTCGGTACCTGGGGTCACAGTGTGTTTATGTTAAGTTGAGAGACTTAAAGAAAATTTGAATATTTTGACTTGCGATCAGAACACAAGCAGATAACTAAGGATTACACACAGTTTATTTTTTTCTTTCCCTTACTTTCGAAAATAGTATTCTGAAGTGAACAGATTCAATTATTTTCTTTGAATAAAGAACATATTTCATTTTTCAGTTATGTTCTTTGAATAAAGAACATAATAATTGAATTAGTTTGCTTAGGCTAGTTAACACATAGGCTAGTTTTTACAATATCAGTTAACATTTCGCGACGCCCAATCTCCCCCTCGCATTCTGTCAACCCCGAATGAGATTTATTCAATTGTCTCCGTTCCGCAGAGTTATTTAGTAAACTCTCTTTTAAATCTGTTTCAACAGCGTCTCAACACCGCTAATTCACGCGTTGGTATTATACAAGATACAATAACTTTGTATGATATGCGTCAGTGAAATATGTATGTTATTATATTAATTTGGATTTATTGCCGTGTTGCCGTGGGATACCGGCAGTAGAATGCTCTTTTCCTGTAGATGCAGTCATCCACAGGCAAGAAACTAGCGTACAAAAGATGGGCAGCACGGTCTTTACGTGTATCAACATCCAGTACCAAGCGTGGTGAGTATCGCAAGAGGCATGTGTCCAGCAATCTAGACGTCCAACGGAGGAGACAATGATGATGATAATTATGGCAAACGATTGAATCGAATGACAGTGTAATCTGTCTTTATATAAGCCTAAATAATGTTCTTCGTCCCGTAGTTATAGCGTCTAAACACCGTTAACACTCGCGTGTTCGTGCATGTGAAATAAAAGATTAATGTTTCCTAAACTTGTTTACTTGACATTAAATCAACAAGCATATTTAAACTTGTTGAGTGGTCGTATTTAACAAGCATGTTACAAATCGTTTGTATGCGCGGAGACTTCAAGGTGTTACAATAGTTACTAGTTGTTCTACAAAAAGTTAGTTAACTGAAAATTTTCCTAAGAAAATTACAAAAATAAATTTAACAAACTTACAGAACAATATTGTTTGAAACATTGTAACAGGATTTAACTGTGCGTCATTTTCAATCAGTTCATAAACTTAATTTATAAGAAGTACTATCACCATACCTATTTCTGCCGCCAACTAGTAATGTATGCAGTGCTGTGTTCCGGTTTGAACGGTGAGGGGGCCGGGGAAATCACGGGCACATGAGACCTTACAACTCTATGCCTCAGGGCGACGGGTGCAATGCAATGCAGCGTTGGTCACGCGCTTGCCTTGTTGCCTAGAAAGCCCTGTTGTCCAGCACATGGCTTCTCTTCAGGCAAGATTGCCTACTGGTATTGATTACTTACACTGTGACACTTTTCGTTTCCGTTTCACGAGTAAACTTCAAGTCCTTTATGTGGATTACTGTGTAACTTTCTTTCAAGATTTTTTTCATCATATAGTGAACTTTAGTGTGTCATATTATAATTTTATTGATAGTGATAAAATTCGACTGTTACGACCTCAGTAGCTAGTTGGTATTACCAGAGACAAGACGTTGCGGCCTTGCGGGTTCTATTGCCGCCGGCGGACAAATGTTTGCTTTTCTGCCCGTATTTCTCTCGTGTCGGGGTATTTTCTATGTATGATAAGTACATATTATTATTATTATTATTAAGAGCCTGTACTGTCCCACTGCAGGGCAAAGGCCTCCCTTCCTTCCTTCCACCTATCTCTGTCTTGAGCTACTGTGGTCCAGAAGTAAGTAAGTAAGTAAAGTAATAAAAGTATAGTATAAGTACATATGCATACAATAAAATAGCAGTTGCTGACGCTGTATAAATCATCTACATTAGATGAAAGTCTTACTTTTTATAGGCCACATAACATATAACATGACGGTCTCCGTGGCGCCGTGGGTTCGATTTCCCGCCACGGAACAAATTTTTCTAATTGTTTTCGAACTGCAGATATTTGTTCCGGGTCTGGATATTTTTCCATGTATGATAAGTATGTATTCCATCAATCATCTGGTTTCCATAGTTCAACCTTAGTTTGGGACTAGATGGTGTTGTGTGTAGATAGATAGATAGATAAACTCTTTATTGTACATTCACCATAAAACATAAATTTCACAAAGAGAAACACAGACAAATATAACATACAATGGCGGTGTAGTGACCAGCATTATTTACATATAATTATTTATTATTATTATTGCCGTGAGGTGCCGGCAGTAGAATGTTACCCCTCCTCTCCTACCCGTGGATGCAGTAAGAGCCTGCTAAGGGACACCTCCGGAAGATGGGCAGCAGCGTCTATCCGTGTATCAACATCCCATACTGCGCTCACCAACCCGCCTGCCAGGCGTGGTGAGTATGGCAACTACCCCTCATGGAGATCCATGAGGGAGGCCTGTCTTCATCAGTGGATGTTTTATGGCTGAAATGATGATGATGATTTATTATTATTATTTCCCAAACGATGGTCGGACCAATTAGCGGAGGAACTAAAAATACCTATCAGCGACGCACTCCACCAAGCTACAGAACGGGAACGATGGAGACAGCTAGTAGACGGAATCAAACGGAGTCACGATCCTCAGCAATGAGGGACCGATTGAAGAGAGAGATTTCTTATTATTTTAATTTATAATGAATAAATTGCGCTTCAAAATGTACAACGCGTGCGAAGTCGGCGGCAAGCTCTATCATAATCATAAACCTTGTTTGAAACCTGAAATAATTAACTCAGTATTAAGCTCCCAAAGCGCATGGAAATTAATAAACGAATACAGAAAAGTCGTTTGGGAGCGAATACCGAATAGTATTTAGCGAGTTGAACTGACGGTAGTTAATTAGTTTTAAAGTTAACCTAACTTATGGGTTGGACCTCATCCATCTGCCACGAGTGCGCGAGAGAGCTTTTTATGTTCACTTTGGAAAGGAGATTTAGTCTCTTTTTATTAGTAGAACGATATACATAGGTACTTCAGACTGTTATATATAGCTTATATCCCACTTTCGCCGTAAGGCTTTTAGTGTTGGCGCCATCATCATCATCTCAGGCCGTAGGACGTCCACTGCTTGGCGTACGTGTTGGCTAGCGTGTTGCTGCCCATCTTACGCAGGTATCCCTTGACAGATTCTATCTGCGTCCACGGGCAAGAGAGGAGAGGCAACATTCTACTGGCGGCGCCCCACGGCTAAGAGCGTAGGCACCGACTAGAGTCGGTGCCTACACTCTGCCAACACTAAAAGCCTTACTTAGCAATACTTTTAACAGGAATTCTGAAATTCAATCATTTATTTTCCTATGGATGCAAACTACTTTGCAATAACAAAACAAAGACACGTCAACTTACAATAAAAAAAAAAACCATATTTAATCTTATGTTAACAGGAATACAGAACATACATAACTTTAATATGGCCGCCGCCTCACGATGGCGAATATTTGTCAAATCCTAATAACCGCATTAAATATTTTACAATCTTTGTGGCTCAGTTGGTTTCATAGCCGGCTGCAACGCATTGGGTTGCGGTTTCCATCCCCGCCAATGGACAAATGTTACCTACATTCTCTACAGATATTTGTCTCGGGTCTGGATATTTCCTATGTGATAATCAACTTTAATCGTTTCATGTGCTCTGACACCAAAAACAGTGGCTTTATCTTTACATCCGTGTTAACAATAATGCCGACGCAAACACACTGGATTTGGCAATAAATTAAACTCGTATTGATACCATTTATTGTGAAATCTATATGCACAAACTTTCGTGTAAAAAATATTACAATAACACGTCCGGCTAACACTGTTTTTAGAGGTACACTGATTCCGAAGGAGCGTGCTAACTCATTTCGTGTGGAAACAAAACGGCGCGGTCTCATTACGTATCTAACGAATTAAATATATGGTGATAATGATAAGCATGATGTACGTTGTAAGCTTTGCCCACCTTGGGGCTAGATTGCGTTGTGTGGAATGTGAGAGGAAAATGCAGCATTTTTTATATCATAAGGACATGTACATGTTTCAAGTCGATAAGTGGTGTCCATCCTCCAGTCGAGGAATGCCCCAGCGACTTGTCGGATGCGAAGCACTAAATATGAAATTAAAATTAAACGGGCATTTCGTTACGCGCCGTAAACTGTACCAGCTTATTCTAAGCTTGGATTGTTCTCAACTCAATATAATAATAATAATAATAATAATTGCTGGACAAATCACACAGCATCATCTAGCCCCAAGCTAAGCAGAGCTTGTGTTATGGGTACTAGATGACTGATATACTTAATACATTATACTACATAGATAGATATTTTTATTATATATAGAAAAACACCCAGAACACCCTGAACAAATATCTGCAGATCGTACAGACATTTGTCCCGAGGCGGGAATCGAACCCGCAACCCCTGCGTCGCAGGCGGACCTTCGCCCGCTGCGCCACAGAGGTCGTCATATAAATAAGAAGTACCTAAAAAACAGCCACTTGGGTGTCGGCGGTAAAATGTTACCTCTACTATTATGCCCGTGGATGCAACATCTTTCCTTGTATAAACATCCCGTACTGCGCTCGCCAAACCGCTAGGCAAGCGTCTTGCATACTCACCACGCTTGGCAGTAACCTAACCTAACTATTGAGGTTTATGAGGAAGCGTGTTTAGTAGTGGACGTGGAAAAGATGATGAAATGATCATCATCGTTGAAATGAAGAAAAAAAATAGGTATCTCACAACTTCATCGATAATGAACCGATAAACAATGTCATTCCAAAAATTCATTCTAAATATTGGTAACATAAGCAAAAGCTAAGTTTGTGTTTAAGGTATTGGGATCGGTTTCATTCGCGGTACATAAACCAATAAGTAAGGCTTGTACACCATTTTCATCTATTATAGAGGATTTATACAGCAGAAACAACTGGTATTCATGCTATGGAGGACGCTACATCTAGCAAGTAGTAGTTGGATATTAGTCAGAGGAAAGAACAGGTCAAACCTCTGAAGCTCACAAAGCCGCGGGTTTCCTCACGATGTTTTACCTAATAAACTAAGTCAAATAAAATAAGTCAATAAGAAACCTACCAACAAAACAAATCAGTTCAATTCCCGAACCTCCCTCCACAAGTACAAGCTTAACGACTCCCATTCAAGCTTAATAAACGATAGGGGTGATTTGCAAAAAAGCAACCCCGAAACACACTTAATCGAGTCCATTTCTGCTAAACGACAGGGTCAGTAGCAAAAACGTAAAGCAAACACGTAAGGCCGTTATCCCACTGGCGTTTTACGAGCGTTGGCGTTTCCCCAACGTATGCGCAGCGACGACGCTGGGCAGACGCGACGTAAAGGCGACGCATTGATAAGCAGTTATTTGATTGTAATAATTGTTTGAATTACAATGGTCAAACGCGAACTGAGGTGGATATCTGCATACAAACTGACGCTAAGAAAGTTCTAAATAAAAAGTTGTCAACGCCAAATAAGAAGAAGAAAATCGTTTATTGATCCACAATAAGCATAAGTACATAACATTAATAGGTACTAAAATAATAATAATAAATAATAAGTAATTCTGGTCAATCAAAAGCGTTCGATAAACGCGAACGCTTAGTTAAGTGGTTAAGTTAAATCGCCAGTGGGACGGAGGCCTAAGCGCACTGCACGGTATCACCCGTCACCTAAATTAACCGGTTACATAAACGGTTTTGTAAACCGATATATTGGACTCGCATATTTGCGAATACTATTTTAAATATCGATATCGCATGATTTAAAACCAATTGGAAACATTGACCTGAATAACGGACATTTGCAGAAAAAAACATGTGGAATAGGGAAATAAAGATAATGATTTCATTCGTTATCTCAGCCGTAGGACGTCCACAGCTGGACATAGGTCTCCCACATGGATCTCCAAGGTCATGATAGTATTGTAGCTATACCCGCCTCGCTTGGCAGGCGGGTTGGCAAGCGCAGTACCAGATGTCAGAACATGAAAAGACGCTACTGCCTATCTTCCGGAGGTATCCCTTAGGAGACTCTTACTGCATCCACGGCCAAACGAGGAGGGGCAAATTTCTACTGCCAGCACCCTATGGCATTTATATTAGGTTTGATAATATGCGTGTGTATGTAATCACCTGTAGAGCCTGCTAAGGGATACCTCCAGAAAATGGGCAGCAGCGTCTTTCCGAGTATCCACATCCCGTACTGCGCTCACCAACGCGCCTACCAAGCGTGGTAAGTACGGCAAATACCTCTCATGGACATTCACGAGGGCGGCCTGTGTTCAGTAGTGGACGTTTTACGGCTGAATGATGATGATGATGTATCACCAGTAAATCATCTGGTCTACATCATACGAGAACCACTTCATACATTTGGGGCAACTGTGACTGTCCATCATTATCTCTTTATATATACCTAATGGCATTTAGAGGGTGCTCCAGAAGGGTCTGTTTTGAGCGATGTTAGGGGTTGACGGAGCTCAGGTGGAAACGTTTGTTTTGAATGACAATAAATAAAGAGTAAAGCTGTGTTCTGTTCACGTTTTTTGTTTACATTTTAGGGATAGGTCGCCATTAGCTTGAGTGATAGACAGTCGATGGTGTTCGTTTATTTTGGGGGCGATGCTTTTTTTTTGGTGGAATGAATAAATTCGGTGGAATAAATTAATAATGATGTACGCATGGTGATGTACGCAGCAGCATTTAGTACCGAACTAAAAGCTTGTCCTATAGAAACCAGATAGATGATAGAAAACTTCTTTTTTTTTGTAAATACAGGGTGTTTATAATAAATTCATCATTTCAGCCACAAAACATCTAATACTGAACACAGGCCTCCATCATGGACAGTTGCCTTGGGTTGGGTTGGCGAGTAAAGTACGGGATGTTGCTACAAGGAAAGACGCTGCTGCCCATCTTCTGATGAAGATCACCGAATCCGTCAGTCAGAATCACCCCCTTTCGGATTAGTTAGTATACATATTATAAATAATACACCGTTTTTATCATAAATGAAAAACACCCGATCCGAAGCTCCTCGGTAGGAGTTGTAGGGTACCACAGTCTGTTATGTTGAAAACAAGATACACAGCTTTAACTTATTCCCGTTTAAGTCAGTTGCTTAGAAGAGGAGGCAAATCTTTCCTTGAGTATCTTTTGCGTGAGAGGTAGTCACGTACTCTGAAGTTAATCGCTTTCAACAGGTATGATCATCATCATCATCTCAGCTGTGAAGGACGTAGGCCTCTTTCATGGATCTCCAAGTGATCATGGGGGTTGTTGTTACACTCGCCACGCTTTGCAGTCGAGTTGGCGAGCGCAGATGTTGATACACGGTAAGACGCTGCTGCCCATCTTCCGGAGGTAACCCTTGACAGATTCTTACTGCATCCATGGGCAATAGAGGAGGGGCAACATTCTACTGCAAGCAGCCCACGGAAATTTAGCAGTACAGTCCGCCCTAGAGCCCAATAAACCACAAGCCGTTTAACATCGCAGGTGATGCAACAAGATAACAATTTTAAAACCGTTTTAAACGCTGCATTATTCTCAGCAGTGTAATCTTGCCATGCCAGCGCGTCTGCTCAAATTTTAAACAAGCGGGTTACGCGAGACGCGAAAGTAATGTTGGTGTACAGAACTGAAACTTAAGTAGCTCTTTATAATTTATTTATTTATTTGAGCCACCAACAGAAGATACACACAGAACAATTACAAAAGTAAAAACAATAAAAAGCATGGGCTGGTGTTCTCCCAATTACAGGCAGCTACATCAAGGTTACCTACAATAAGGAGTCGCTCTCGCTCTGCGTATCGGTGACATACGGGAGATGTATTCATAATTCAAAAACAGCATTGTTGCGGAAAAGTATCGCGCCTATTGTCTATAATAAACAAGCATTGGTACGGGGGTACCAGAGAAGGGGGCGAAGGCCTCGAAAGGTCATCAAAGGTCCAAAATGGCATTATTGGGTTTTTGGACGTTTTCGGCCATTTGAAGACTTTTATTTTTTTGGTGACCTTTTGAGGTCACAATAACTCCGGTTCCTGTGACCCTATTGTTACCAAAATCAATCAGTAATCAGTACCCTTCTCTCATTAATACGATGCTAAAAAAATGTTTAATCGGTTAACACGTTCGTTTGTAATCGTCTCATACACAGACAGACAGACAGCGCTATGCATAATAGGGGCTTCGCCCCCTAAATACCAAAGGTATTAAATACAAAATATGCTTAATGTAAATAAAACATGGTAAATTTATAAGGATGTTATGCAATAAATCTTATAACAGTGTTAATAAATTTTTAAATAAGTGTTTTGTGATTTTGTAAGCAATTCGATTGTAATTAATGTATTATTAGTAAGTAATTAAGCATGCCATTCCTCGACATTTTTTGCATACCAATACTGGTCAAGCATGTTGTCAGCTTGTTTATTATATTTTTCTTTAATATGGGGCACGCAACCTTTGGATGGACATAAAATAATATGGTTGCTATTTTTTTATTTTGTAAATACATACTTATATGTATGAAGGGACCAAAAGCGCCTCCAAATGGTTCGGGTAAAATACACACAGCTGCGTTGTCGCCCGTTCGCTTTGCTTAAACTTGACTGGACACGCTGTCGCGTGCATTTATCCATACACTGTAAACCATTTGACCCGAGACAAATATCAACAGAAAAGTAAACAGCCCCCACGGTTGCCCCAGGCGGGTACCGTGCTTTTGCGTCCCAGCCAGTTATTAAGCCGCCACGGATATCGTCAGGAAAAATGACTTTCGCATCTATGCAACGATATCACCGCAAGCGCGACACTTCATTTATCACCCCCAAGCACCTTAGTCTCGCAAACACACTTAGTCCTGAGATGTAATACTTTTTCATTCCCTGCCCCTCAAAGCGGGGTGATATAAAAATATTGCCTCTGATGTGGTTAATGGAAACAAAGGGGCATAACTGGGATAACACGCGATATGTCGTAACCTAGATTGTACCTTTGGAAATAAGGGACAAGTGTGACATTATTGGGGGGATATGTATAATTATATGCCCCCCCCCCATATAATTATATGTATATAGTATAATACGACTAAATGGGAGAAGGGAAAAATAGTAATAGAAGAGTAGTAGAACTTTTGGTGAACAGTTCGTCCGGGGAAGTACTACTACCATACCTATTTCTGCCGCCAAGCAGTAATGTCTGCATTACTGTGTTGCGGTTTACGGGCGGTTTACGGGCACACGAGACCTTACAACTCTGTCTCAGGATGACGGGCGTTGATTACGTGCTTAGCGAACGTAATCACCGCGGTATTGCAATTGTAATAGGTAGAGGTTACCATTTTAAATCAGGTGGGCCTTCGGGATGTCTCTTCATTTAGCCGTATAAAACAATAAAAGGTATCTTTAGCGGCTACACGCATATAAGTTTTATATTTTTTACGCGAATTTTAACATACCTATTTAATTATTAAATTTATAATATTTATAACGGAGATCTATAAAGGAGGCCAAGTTAATGTAAAATAAATGAATAAAACAATAGTCCTACGTTGAAAGAGCAGGACATGTGGTTTGGTGATCACCGTCATCATTTCGTAGGACCGCAGTGCCGTAGGACGTCCACTGCTGGATAAAGGCTTCCCTCATGGATATTTTTCATTATTTTACAATTTTAGGAAAACCAACAGCTAGTTTAAGTCTTAAAGGTAACTATAGTAATTAGAGGCTAATTATAGGTTTCCACAGATAATAAACAAAACTTATATAGGTTCAACAGTCCTTTGAATTTTAACTAAAATACTAATTTAAAACCAATTTAAAAACTATCACTAATTATCAAAAAAAGAATTACTCAACAAACGTCTTAGACGTTTTGGAGAGGTCTTATATAAATCTATATCTAACGACACATTATTCGCTAACACATCATTAAACAGTTTGCTTGCTCTTATAATAAATGAATTCTGTCTGTAGCTTGTTCTCACTAGTGGTTCGTATAAAAGATTAGGCTTACGAAGCGAAGATATGTTAGTACATATACCAACTAGTTCAAGGAGTTCCGGACAATCCACCGTTCCACTTGCTATGTTCATCGGGTAGCACAGGTCAGCAATATCTCTTCGCTCTTTAAGCGGTAAAAAGTGAAATTTTTTACATCGGTCAATGTAATTTGAAATATATATTTTCGCCCTAAACTGTACATAGCGCAAAAAACGTCTCTGAATACTTTCTATACGAGAGATATATGTGTCGTAACGCGGGTTCCAAACTTGCGAAGCATATTCTAAGTGGCTACTGATCATGGAGGGTTGTTGCTATACTCGACACGCTCAGCAAACGGGTAGGCGAGCGCAGTAAGGGTCGTCTTCCGGCCCATCTGCCCATCTTCCGGAAGTATCGGTTAGCAGATTCAAAATTCAAAATTCAAAAAATACTTTATTCAGTGCGGCCGCATGGACCTTATTGACGCGTCACAACTTACAAAATAAAACAACACAAATAAATAGAATAAAGCACATAATTGAATCTGTTCACTTCAGATGACACGCGAGTTAGGAAAAGAAGCGAACAGAAGATTCTTACTGCATCCACGGGCTAGGTAGGAGGGGTAACATTCTACTGCCGGCATCCCACGGCATATATGGTCCCCGTAATGTAGGATATGTGTAGGGTAATAATGACTGAGTCAATAAGTACTAATGCACTTTTGAACTCATCCTATAACACCAGAATAATGATATTACGACATAACGTATAATTTTCTTAAACAAAAACCATTACAAAACACAACCGCAAATCATCAACAGACAAACTAAAAACAATTACTTGTTATTAGATCACAATGAATCACTATAGCATTACTACTTAGTATCAATTACGCAAGAAAAGGAAAGCTATCTCCGCGGATTCGCAATCGAAAGCAAACTCTATTACATAAACATTATAATCTCATATCACTTTGATTAAGGCTCTTTCACACAAGTAAGCAAGTTATATAAAACTAATGCGCCTGCAATTGTGCACTGTGGATGCGATCACAACCCCGAAAAGCGTGGAGAATAATAATTAATTAAACCAGATGACTTAAAAGAGACTTATGCCGTGGGGGTCCGGCTGTAGAATGTGACCCCTCCTCTCATACCCGTGGATGCAGTAAGAGCCTGCTAAGCGATACCTCCGGAAGAGAGGCCGTAGCTTCTTTCCGTGAATCAAAATCCTGTACTCGCCAACCCGCCTGTCAAGCGTGGTATACCCACCACTACCCAAGATTTCCATAAGGGAGGCCTGTGTTTTAGGGCTGAAATTATGATGATGATGATGACGAATATAAAATAATTTTTGACTATTTTTACTAAACACATCTTTTCAGCTTTTCAATATTTATAATGCATTGAAAAACACACACGATAAGAGATAAAGCAAAATATAATGCATAAAACTAGCTCGTTTGTTGACTATGTGGAAAACAAATTACTTGGTTTGAAGCGCAACTAGTTTCTTGATAAAATATACCCGTAGGTTCATCATCGTCTCTCCCCTCTCTTAACCCTCGACTGTTCTATTGTGAAGTGTAATTTGAATAAATGTAATTTTCTGTTTGTTTAGTTTTTAAGTAAGTACCATTATAGCGCGCCAACCACACTCTCAAACTACAGGTTTGGCTGGTAGAGAATGCTTTAGCATTAAGCCCACCTTTTGTAATTGTAGTGTAGGTACAATAATGTATTAAATAAATAAATAAGTTATTATTATTAAGTGCCTATGGGACCCGTTGCAACGCAAAGGCCTTCCTGCCCTTCTAAAGTCTAGAATCTAGACAGAGATGGCGAGATTAGCTCGACTCTTTTAATAAGGAATGGGCCCTTGTTGCAGAAAACCGCAAGTGGAACTAGTATAGACCTCTTTTAAATATCTACGGATACAGATATAAAAACTCAATACGATACGAACGGAATCGCAAAAACATCACAACACTGTGTACAGGAACCCTTATAACCACTTGATTTATAAGCATCAACAGGTGACAGGTGATTATAGATCTTAATTCTAACGTGATAAGGAGTGTTTTAGTTCACAGTCGAACAGGGAACGGAGGTAGATGATTATGGATCTTAATATTGCAGCAATACGGAGTGTTTCAGTTCGCAATCGAACGGGGAACGAAATCTGAGGAGCGAGCAAGGGAAAGTTTTCGCGAAGTCGGAAAAACCGAACGTTTCGTGGTTGGTATAAGTAATACGATTCTGATACTTTCTTCAAGTGTAGGCGAAATCAATTATAAAATATTCATAAATAATACTGGAAGGTTTTTCCCGGTACTTGTAGTGGGTAAACGAGGAACCCCACTGTATTATACATGTAAATGTAAATATATATTTAGTTTTAAGGTGTGCAATAAAGTATTTTCTATCGATCTATATTTTTGGTTTCGTATTTTTTTTTAATTAAGTATAACATTTTTTGCACTTTTCTTCTGTCGTCCTTATTTTGTACTGTTTAGGATTTTGCTCTCTCTTAAATTACACACCACCAAACAACATACACATAGCAATTCGCTGTTGCCCAGAGATTGGAGTCCTCAGAGGTGGAGGAAATCATGAACACAATTATATTACATACATCTCTTTTTACGAAAACACACAATAATTCATTTTATTATTTATATGATGTGTAATGTATTGAACGTTTCTTTTCCTAGTTTATATTTTATCATCATATTCAATTTGATTTGATGTATAAAACCTTTAAATTAGCAATCATCATGCATATGCAGTTGTTTATGTAAGTATAGACTTAACTAGCTGTAAGTTTTATTAAGGTTTTTTAATAAAATACACTCTTATCATAAAGCTTTGCTTAACAGATAACTGTGAGTAAAATACCGAGCATTATTTAACAGCAAGTACTACTAACCGCCAAACGGAAATGAAAAAAATATCTCTTATAACTTACACCACACAGTCTTACCTAACGTTATCAGGTAGACGTGTGAATCAACTCTTTTTCCAAGTTAATTTATCACGTTACCCGACTACGTATGTTATATGTTTACGGCGCTCTGCTATGAGACTATAAAATACTTTTTTTTGGACGCCAAGGACGCGTAAAGTTTGATACTTTGCAGTTTTTATGGAATAGGAAAATAAAGTATTCACGAACTGTCAAAATATGCGACATAAATGTCGTATTTTTTTATTGCTGACTACACTAGTTTGCTTTTGACAGTTTCCAATGCTTTACATATTAAATAAGACAAGTGAATAAAACTTAAAAGGGGTTTTTTAATACTTATTAACTGGGCGGGAGGGTTACTCATGCATCTCAGCATAAGTGGAATTAAAACTAAATATTTTCGTTGCATTTTATTGTCATGGATTTCCGCAAAGTAACGCCTGATTCCACTAGTTATACAAAAATATATATATATATACATATATCAGATTATTTTAAGTATTTATTAACACAAAAAAATAAGATAAAACTAAAAATATCAAAATTTGGGGAGATCTTAGCCCAGCGGTAGTGCAGCACTATTATTGCCCGTGGATGCAGTAAGAGCCTGCTAAGGGATATCTCCGGAAGATGGGCAGCAGCTTCTTTGCGTGTATCAACATCCCGTACTGCGCTCGCCAAACCGCCCGCGAAGCGTGGTGCGTATGGCAACAACCCCGTCATGATCGGTACTTGGCAATCCATAAGGGTAGTCTATGTCCAGCAGTGGACGTCCTACAGCTGAGATGATGATGATGATGTGTAGCAATAACGTGGAAATGATGGCAATGTTATCAAACTTGCTCTCGTCCAAGTTTGATAGACATCGCATTATCGCGTAAATTACATTAATTATTCGCCTACATGTTTTGTCGACTGTTCCGGACAAGTATCAGATTTGATCCAATTTCCGCAAATTCAATCCTAACCTTTAAGTTTAAACGAACCAAAGCACAGAACGTGTAACAGTTCATTTAGAAAATGTAATTATAATCAAGTTCGAATTTAGATTTGATTTTGTATTGACGACATCTGCGGCTCAGTTGGTAGATAGCCGGCTGAGACGCAGTTGCTTTTTGTTGGCTTAATTTGTAGATATTTCTATCGGGTCTATTTGTAGATATTTCTATCGTGTCTATTTGTAGATATTTCTATCATGTCTATTTGTAGATATTTCTATCGTGTCTATTTGTAGATATTTCTATCGTGTCTATTTGTAGATATTTCTATCGTGTCTATTTGTAGATATTTCTATCGTGTCTATTTGTAGATATTTCTATCGGGTCTGGGTCTTTTCTATGTGTTTCGGAGATTAGCTGAACAAACAGATAGATTGTTACTTTTTCCTTTTCTTCACTTCCAGCCGTAGAACGTCCACTGCTGGAAAATGGCTCCCTCATTGACCACAAGGTACTGATCTTGGGGGGTTGTTGACATACTCACATACCACGCTTGGCAGGCGAATGGGCGATTGTTACTGAACATTAAAATAATATGCTTTTTTATATAGGTATAGCACCAGCGGACCAAACAGACGTCGTCCTCCGTGATACATCGACAGCAACGCCACCTGAAGGGTACAATTGTGTTTTCAGACCATCCAGAAACCCATTAAAATACACACACAGAGTCCAAATCGGTCCAGACGTTAAGGGGGAGTTTAGGTGACAGAAACACTTACAAAAGAAGGAAACATCTTTATCATACAATAAAAACCTGTCACTTTGACATTACAAACAGACAATTTGTCACTACTTTATATCCGGGAATCCGCCGAATATAACCATAAAACCGAAGATATGTTACCGTCAGATAAATAAAACCATCAACAAAAACCACACCGAAATGTTGCAGGTAATAAATCAATATTAGACGTTTCATTAAACGCCTAGTTCCGTTATCTCCCACGAGACCGGGAGGGTAGGACGGCCCAAGTCGAATTCTGTACGTTTTTGTTATTCACGCTTTCGTTAGTAAGTTTTTTGCGTGTCTTGAATATAAAGTGACTCGGTGAAACCGTGAAAAGTTTTCAAGGATGGCCAGGAAAGTTGTTTAATTTATATTGTAAACATACTAGGTATCCCGACGAACTTCGTACCGCTTTACTACCACTCCTACTCGACTACTACCCTACTACTCTACTAGTATCACAACTACTCTAATAATACCTTACTAAGCCAAAAATATATACAGCTGAGTCACAAAAACAAATATCTAAACGCACCTATAAATATTTCACAACTAAAAAACGTCGTCATCTAAAATGTACGAGAAAATAAATTAAAAATTTAATTATTTTTACAGTGAACATTTACGGTGTTTAAATTGCCGATATGTCATTCCGGACGCCAACAAATTCATAAAATTTAAGACCATTGAAATCGGTCCAGCCGTTCTCGAGTTATGTATATATAAGTACACCAATCACCCAACTTTGTTTTTATATGTATATATGTATAGTCCTCCTCATTGATTTCGATGAGGCCCCCTAAATATTTAAGAATCATTTGTTTTCATTTTGTTTCATGTACCATGTTGTGGCGCTCGCCAGACCAAACTTGGTCTTAAATACGCGGTGAAACGTGTGGTAGTAGAGTTGACCCGCGGAAGTTATAAGTGTATGTATAGGAGTAGAATCAATCAATCATTTATTTATTAAAACCTTAACAACTTGTAACATATAAAACGTAATTAACAAGACCATTCCTGTTCTAGTTAAAAAACTGTATACTAATTAATATAATGTCAATATTAATTTATTAAAGTTTGATTGAATGCGCTTTATCTCGGAAACTACTGTTCTGATTTAAAAAAATGTTCTGAATTGGATAGTCCAATTATCGAGGAAGGCTAAGCTATACATCATATTATATAATATACATATATAACATTAAGCTATGACCAATAGAAGCGGAGCATCATGGAAAATGTTGCATAAACGGGAAAAAAAAATTCAAACAAACTTTTGAAAACATACTCTCAAAAAGAATGAAACTCTTTTCAATGATGCTACCGCTCCTATTAGGCATAGCGTGTTGTATATCCAATAGCCTTCCTCGATAATTGGGCTATCCAACACAGAAAACAATTTTCAAGTCGGGCCAGTAGTTCCTGATATTAGCGCGTTCAACCAAACAAACAAACTCTCTAGCTTTAAAATATTAGTGTAGACGATCACCGTTTTGATAACTTCACTTCAAGATTCAACAAAAATTACGAAACTCATTGAAATAATAAAATTTTGACTTATAAGACGTTACTAGCATAAAACCACGGAAAAATAAACCTGGCTTTTCTCGCTGCGCGCCGTCCGAGAGATAATGATGGGGATTCTCATCCCCTTTGGTGGGAGTAAATAGATTCTACCCGCTAACAAGATGAGATAACTTATTAATAACTTTTACAAGGGGTTTACTCTACTTCGCTCAATATACTTAATTGAGTTTTAAATAGTTCAAGTGTATAATTAAAGGATGAAGATGAAAGACAGAAAGAAAGACATTTATTAGACACACACAAAACAAAACCTAAAAACAACTATAACATAAGGTTGGTCTTCTTTCTAATTTAAATCTATATCTTATTTTTATTTTAATCTACATACTAGAGTAAAGTAGAGTACCTACCCAGCTAACGATTTCAAGCTACTCACTCAGCGGGCCAAAGCAAAATAACGCTATTATTTTTATTTTATTTTTTTACAATAGAAAGGGTTTTGGTGCTTAATTAATAAAAAAAAATGCGCTTTAAGCCCCGCCTCTTCGGGTCATGTCGCGACTCGAACATTAGCACTGAAAATCTGCATCGATCAATGCGGATGCTGATGCTGATATTCGCAACAACCCTAATAAAGACAGTGACACATTGAAGCACTAACGGACACACGGAAAGTAATTATCCATATCTAGTGGTCGTACTTGGTCGTACCCAGCGATATTCATCCTCTGTTATCATTAGTACTGGTATACAGTGGAACTCGTACGGAAAGGTTCACGTAAATACTGCTGTCCATCTTCCGGAAGCATCCCTTGGCAGATTCTTACTGCATCCACGGGACGAGGAAAGGAGGTTAAACCTTCTTTCAAGATGGCTGAAAACGCACATAGGAAATCTTGGTCGACAATTTGAACTTAAGCTTTTCTTGGCACCCCCCACGTAATACCAAAATCCAGCTTGTTCGGTTCACTTGCATTTCCAAATCTATATAAAAAAGTAAGGCCTTTGCATCTATTATAGATGATTTATACAGCGACAGCAACTGGTAATCATGCTGTTCGGGACGCTGCAGTGCCTGGGACATTGTTAGATGGATGAGGCTTGCCCAGAACCTAAACCATCCTCTCAGCTTTGTCAGCTATTTATTATTCAGAGGAAAGAACAGGTCAATACGTCTGAAGCGAACTAAGCCGCGGGTTTCCTCACGATGTTTCCTTCACCATTAAAGCACGTGTTAAGTGTGCACATACATTTTTCAAGAAAGAAAAATCCATTGGTGCACGGCCGGTATCGAACCCACGACCTTCGGATTGAAAGTCGGGGGTACATACCACTCGGCCGACACGGCTTGTAATTGTAAATGTATATAATGACTGGACTAAATCTGTTTCGTATGAACTTACAAATAAAACATAATCACACGGGCAAATAGTCCATTTCTTAGGACTAACAAAGTTCATTTCTTGAGAACCAATAAAGTCGTATTTCCGTGACCGCGCCGTTTTTAATTAAATCCTTTCCGAGTGATAGTTTGCACAGTGCGGACGAGTGGGACAGTGTACACTCGCTAGATCGTAGTGTGGCATATATGTATGACGGTATTTATCCTTATGCTAGAACGGCGACTGAAGTGGCTCAATGTTTTTTTATCTACTGTACCAGGGCAATGCTAAAAGGAAGGGTTTTTGTACAGTTTATTGGTCTTCATACTTAGCCCTTCCCAATCTTCCTATCATTATTTACACCATTGCACTTGTCTTACTAAGCTAAATGTAAACCTTCTTTGCTTATCGTCAGTATGCTTCCGTATATTGCTAGTTTTGTAGAAAAATAATACTAACAAGATTCGATAAAGAAGATTTTTTATAATAAACTACAAGGACTCCTAACTTGATATTTTGCTAAAGTACATCTTTTAGTTAGAAAAAGCACTTTAGGAAATAATCTAGGATTATACCCACCCGATATACCCACACGATATATACCGAAACCCCAGGGGGGTTTCGGTAAATATATATGAGGCAGTAAGTAATAGTATCATCATCATCATTTCAGCCGTAAAACGTCCACTAATGAACTCAGGCCTTCCTCATGATCTCCATGAAGGATATTTGCTATAATCACCACGCTTGGCAGGCGGATTGGCGAGCGCAGTATGGGATGTTGATACACGGAAAGACGCTGAAGAGGTATCCCTGAGCAGGCTCTTACTGCATCCACGGGCATGAGAAGAGGGGTAAAATTCTACTGCCGGCACCCCACGGCAAATAATATTATACTTAAAATATATTGACGACCTGCTACGCAAGAGCTTGCGGTTTCGAATCCCGCCTCGGGACAAATGTCCGTACGATCTGCAAATATTTGTTCAGTGTGTTCTGGGTGTTTTTCATGTATGTATAATAAAAAATATCTATCTATGTAGTATAATGTATTAAGTATATCAGTCATCTAGTACCCATAACACAAGCTCTGCTTAGCTTGGGGCTAGGTGATGCTGTGTGAATTGTCCAGCATTATTTATTTATTTAATATTAAATTAATAAAAAAAGCTAGAGCCAAGCATAAGTGTATTAAAAAGATTTTTACCTTGCATGTTTAAAATTCCACTCAAATCCCAAGTAAACGTTCATGTACACAGGAATGAGCTGCACAACAAAACGTTCACAACAGCCCCGCGACCCACGTGCCACAACAATAGCCGGTACCAACGAGGGCTCATTTCGACCCGGAAAGAAATAAAAATAAACATGACCGGGACGCGGCTAACGACCCTCACTATGGTTATTGGGCGTTTTGCGAAAGGGCCGCTTTCTACAAATCCCCGCGGCAAGTCTCCTTGGCCACCCGTGTTTGTATGCCTATCCTCGGCGAGACCTGTAATTTGAGACTATTTTAGTGGCGATTCTGTTGTTTCACTAACTAACTAAAGCTATTTAAAAATGACATTGAATAGGTAGTGAAACGTCTGGTATTATTCTTCGGGCCGAGTCTAAGCGGGCCGAGTGGGCACCCCCTAAATGTGACCGTTTAAATTGAGGTAAAATTGCACTAAAATGACATAAGAGTATTTGTATTCCGCCGCCAAGTCATTTTTAGGTTGTCAAATATTTACAGGTGCGTTTCGACATTTTATTTTGTGACTAAACTCTAGCTGTTTATATTTTTACCGTTAATTTAGGTAGTAGTGGAGTAGTAGTAGTAGTAGTGGTAGACTATTAGTAGAACTAGAGGAGTATTCGATTCTGAGGCGATACAAAGTTTGCCGGAACAGCTACTATTACTAGTAATAAAGAAGAATATTAAAAAACATGGGGGTTAAATGGATAGGGAATACCAACAGAGCACTTTTACGGCCGCACTGCGATTGTTATTGGACATTTCCAGAAAGGACTGCTTTGGACAAATCACTGCCACAAAAGGTAATGGGCCACAGTTGGGTGTAGTGTTTTGGGGAGATTTCTGAAGTAGGTACTGTAACAGTGTTTCTCGGTAAAGTTACCGAGATAAGATTTACTTACCTGGCAAGTTAAATTAAATACTTAATGCCGAACATTGTATTTTAGTTTATTAGCAGAGCTTTCGTTATGGTTAACAGATGGTTGAAGAAACATCTAAATTATTGTTTTCAGCATTTATTATTATTTAATAAAACCATAACAACATTTATGGTTTATGGTCAGATTCATAATTAAGCAGTTTAAATTTTAGAGGAGGGGGGAGGGACGTTCGAAAAAAAGAAAAACTTAAATATTTCGCAAACGTAACCTTAAATCGAAAAATTGTCTTCGCAACCCCTAAATGATTTTAAAATACCTATCAACAATACCCCACAGACAGACAGACAAAGCAAAACTATAAGAATTTCTTGTTTTTCTATGAAACCCTAAGAAGGTACTTACACGTAATAAATTAAAAACAAATCTGAAAATAAAAATCAGCCAAGTGCGAGTCGGATTCGCACACTATGGGTTTCGTACCATTATTTAGCAAAACAAATTGTTAAGTTCAAGTTCAAAGATCAAGTTGGTTGTATTGGAGCCCCTCTTAAATATTTATTTTATCGTGTTTTTAGCATTTTTGTTGTTATAGCGGCAATAGAAATACATCTGTGAAAATTTCAACTGCCTAGCTATCACGATTCATGAGCTATATAGTGTGATGACAAACAGACAGTCGGACAGCGGAGTCTTAGTACTAGGGTCCCGTTTTTACCCTTTGAGTACGGAGCCCTAAATAGCAAAGGGTATAAATTGAGCCTGTGCTGCATGAGGTTACAGCGCTCACACCCCTCGGATTGTTGTCCACTGAAAACTGCTAAATAATAGACGACGTGTGCTCTGTAACCCGTTTATTAGGAGACTAACTTGACACTTGTACTTATTGTCTATGCACATAAATAACAAAAAGTTAAGGGGAGGCGGATATCCTATGAACTACATCGTAATATTAAATCAAAACATATGTATTTTTGGTCTATACCAAAACACCAAATCGTCCTGCGATTGTTATTGGACGTTTCCAGAAAGGACTGCTTTGGACAAATAACTTTCACAATAGGAAATTGAAAATATATTTATTTAGACATTACAATCCATTAGTTAGTAATTTAGCAATGGGCTTACAGTTGTGTGTAGTGTTTTGGGGAGATTTCTGAAGTACTGTAACAGTGGACCCATTTGGTCTGTTTGAAAAAAAAAGCAGCGCCGTTATCTTATTTATATAAAGCTCAAAATAAACAAAATCATACTTTTTTTATTAGGCCCATCTTCCGGAGGTATCCCGTAGCAGGCTGTTACTGCATCCACAAGCATGAGAGGGGTAATATTCAACTGCCCGCACCCGACGGCAAACATATTCGCTTTGAAACAGAGATATGCTGTGAGCGTCCACGCGTTCATTCGCGTCGAGTGCCTTTATCACGTCGACTGTACTGTACGCTATGAATGGGCAAGCACTGTCTCAAGCGAGCGTGAAATTTATCCCATTGCTATTCAGAAATGTAGTTTATTCACTAACCGTTGAAGTGTTTTTGAGATATATAAACCTTTATTAGATTATACTCACTATATTTCATTCTATATACCATTCACCCACGTAGTTTAAATATAATGCTTAAATTTATTTTTTTTATTTTCTGTTTATTTGCGTTGTGTGATTAATTTAATTTTTGAGTATATTTTTAATAATAGTTATGTTTTGAATACTTGATTCGTAGTCAAGGAGTCCGTGACATCAACACCGGCCTTAGCGGAAGACCAGCGCTGCGGCGTGGCGACATGCAGTAGCATTATGCTGAGCTTAGGACCGTTTCACCACCACATAATTTTGTAACAATTTATAATAAAATTTTAAGTAGATATAATTTACATAAGTCATTTTAAGTCAATTAATTTTGGTGGTGGTTTGAATAAAGTTATTTCTTCTTCTTCTTCTTCTAGTTCCCGTTCCCGTGGGAATACGGAGATAAAATTATAGCCTATGTTACTCAGGGATAATGTAGGATTCTAATGGTAAAATAATTTCAAATCGGTCCAGTAGCTTCGAAGCCTGTATTCAGTGCATACAAAACAAACAAACAATCAAATCTTTCCACTTCTTTATAATATTAGTGTAGGAGTGTGGATTGAAGACCTACGTGGCCATTTAGTTAATCCATGAGGGAAGGCCTACGAGTATGTCAGTGGCCGTCCTTCGGCTGAGACCATACATAATCATCATCATCATCATTTCAGCCATAAAACGTCCACTGATGAACACAGGCCTCCCTCATGGATCTCCATGAGGGGTAGTTGCCATACTCACCATGCTTGGCAGGCGGGTTGGCGAGCGCAGTATGGGATGTTGATACACGTATAGACGCTGCTGCCCATCTTCCGGAGGTATCCCTTAGCAGGCTCTTACTACATCCATGGGCATGAGAGGAGGGGTATCATTCTACTGCCGGCACCCCACGGCCATACATAATGATGAAGTATAATCCCTTATCTGCTTTCTGTACTATAGCTACAATTATATTGAGTTTGAGACTGGATGATACTGCTTATCATTAAGTAAATTTGAAAAGCCGCGACGAGCCGTGGGGTGCCGGCAGTAGAATGTTGCCTCTCCTCTCTTGCCCGTGGATGCAATAAAAAATTATCTTCAAGTTGCATGAGGGAGGCCTATGTCCAGCAGTGGACGTCCTACCGCCTGACACGATAATAATAATAAAGTATTCCTAATCTGCTGTCTGTACAGTAACTACAGTTTTGCTTAGTTTGAGACTTGATGATACTTCGTGAAATATAATTAAACTAGCCGCACCCCGCAGTTTCACGCGCGTAGTTCCCGTTCCCGTGGGAATTTCGAAAAATCCCTTCTTAGTGCACCTCTAGGATACTAGAGGTATATGTGTGCCAAATTTCAAGTCTCTAGGTCCAGTGGTTTAGGCTGTGCGTTGTCTGTCAGTCACTCAGTCAGTAACGGAAGAGTTTTATATATATTGATAACTTTGGAAAGACAAACGCGATCGCCTTTTTTTTTACGATGGGAAAATGCATGTTACGCTTCCTCTTCAGCCCGAGGAGAAAAAAAATGTGGAAAGCTTCACGATTTTGCGTGTCATCCTTGCGCAGGGGCCGTGATTATCTTCTCTTAATGTTAGTATTAGACGTGGGGTGCCGGCAGTAGAATGTTACCCCTCCTCTCATGCCCGAGGATGCAGTAAGAGCCTGCTAAGGCATACCTCCGGAAGATGGGCAGCAGCGTCTTTCGGTGTATCAAGATCCCGTACTGCGCTCGCCAACCCGCCTGCCAAGCGTGGCGAGTATGGCAACTACCCCTCATGGAGATCCATGAAGGAGGCCTGTTCAGTAGTGGACTTTTTACGGCTGGAATGATGATGATGATGATGAATGTTAGTATTTGTACTGCCGAATCAGACCACCTGCTCGCTGGTCGGATGATATTGTTAAGGCATTAGGGGAACAGTGGATCCAGGATCACACGAGTGGCGTATAAGAGAAGAGGCCTTCACCCACTGGTGGGTGTGACAGGCTGATTAGATAGATAGAAAGACTGCCGAAGCCAGTACAATCGTGGTCGCCCTTTATTAACCCTTTGACATATGTATAATCCCAGAGAGCTAATAACTCCAAACACACCTAATAATGCTGACCTCCAAAAAATAAACCTTCAAAAGCTTTTCAACTGAAATTCCGTTTCGAACCGGAACTCAACACACAGAAGCACATATTGTTTCCGTAACAAGGTGACTGTTATGACTGTGAGTTTAAAGGTGTGTAAAGTTGGGTTGAGCTATTAAAAGTGAGGCTGAAAAAAGAGGGGGGGGGCATTGGCAGTAGAATGTCCCCCCCCCCCTCTTCTTGTATTTTATAGGTATACTTTTTTATGTGTAACATAACTTCATCATCATCATCTCAGCCATAAGACGTGCACTACTGAACATAGGCCTGCCTCATGGATCTAAAGATCATGATAAAAAGAAAAGAAAAGAAAATAATATTTATTTATGTCTCATTTACAAATACACAAACGGAACTGTTACAATAAAATATTTATAGACATAAATCGGTCGCCAACTCAGCGTACGCTGTGTTAGACACAGCACTGGTTTTCAGTGGCGCCGTGGGAGAGTTTGCGCGGAACACACCCGACACAGTACAATTTTTAACATGAAACTTATTAAACACAATGATAGGTTGTTGCCATACTCACCACGCTTGGCAAGCGGATCGGCGAGCGCAGTGCAGGATGTTGATACACGGAAAGACGCTGCTGCCCATCTTCCGGAGATAACCCTTAGCAGATTCTTACTGCATCCACGGGCAAGAGAGGAGGGGCTTATCATAACTTAGATAACACATTATTATTTTATACTTTCTATATCATCATTTCAGCCGTAAAACGTCCACTACTGAACTAAGGCCTCCCTCATGGATCTCCATGAGGGGTAGTTGCCATACTCGCCACGCTTGGCAGGCGGGTTGGTGAGCGCAATATGGGATGTTGATATACGGAAAAACGCTGCTGCCCATCTTCCGGAGGTGTTCCTTAGCAAGCTCTTACTGCATCCACGGGTTGGAGAGGACGGGTAACATTCTACTGCCGGCACCCCACGGCTAACTTTCTGTATAGTTGTGTGTAATAAAGTGTACCGCTGCTGCCCATCTTCCGGAGGTGTTCCTTAGCAGGCTCTTACATCATCCACGGGTTGGAGAGGAGGGGTAACATTCTACTGCCACACGGCTAACTTTCTGTATAAGTTCTGTGTAATAAAGTGTATATCTATCTAATACGAACCGGCCAGCCAGTTCGCAATAAAGTTACGATACGCCACAACATTAAAAACTCCATGGACCACCAAGCATAAACACGTAACCGCCGCGAGCAGACACGGTCGCGTGTCACACACAGCAGATACAATCTTTCGCATGGGAAGCGTGCGTTTAAAATAAATATTATGGAGGCATGTGCATAGAAATCGTGGATACAGTTTAATTATAAAGGAAGGGGGGTAATTATCAATTATTATCAGCCGTCTAGTTCCCAGTCCTAGTGGGGTGCCGGCAGTAGAATGTTGCCTCTCCTCTCTTGCCCGTGGATGCAGTATACAGAATATACGATGCGGTATGTAAGGAGGTATCCTTTGGCAGGTACTTACCTGCCAAGGGATACCTCTTTGAATTCCGGGAAGATTCGCAGTACCGTCTTTCCGTGTATATAAATCCCTTGCTGCGCTCGCCAACCTGCCTGCCCAGCGTGGCAATGGCAACAACCCTCCAAGATCTTGAAGATCCATGAGCGGGAAAAACTAAAACCTATCCTAAAGAAATATTGACAGAATGAATACTCACATTTCGGTCCATAAAATATTAAAATATTTTGTTATCAACGCAGTGCTGGCTGTCCTACTTTACATAAATTATTTTTACTACAAGAATATTTAAACATGAAAAAAAAATTCTGGACATTTCATACAGCACCATCCACCCAAAAGTATCAACCATCAGCCCAAAGTAAGCAGAGCTTGTGTTACGAGTATAGTGGTATAGGCCGGTACAGGGTAAGCCTGCCAAGCCAGCTTACAATGTCCCAGTCACTGCAGCGTATGCATAAATACCGAAAATTAAGTAAAATAAGTAATAAAAATTATTGCATATCAATTCCCAGTAATAATATATTATGTAAGTAATAAAAAATATTTTTTTTGTTAAATAATGTATGTTTCAAAATATTATTAAATCGTATGCCATCTTGCATTTAGATTTTTATACATGGTTAGTGCTATTTACACACACGTTTTGATAATTTGTCCTCAGCACTATACCGTGACGAATTTCGAATTTGGACAAACCAGTTTAGGTACAACGCACACTGCAAAAGTTGATTATATTGGTATTAAGCTCGCTCGAAATCAAGAGCTAAGCTATCTAACATAAAAAAAATAATAATAATAATTATTAGAAGAAAAAAAAGCACCAAAAGCTGAGGCTGCCTCCTTTTTGGTGCACATTATCAGCGCAGACCAGCCAGTAGTACCAAATTTATTGTTTATATTTGTATTGGTTATTTAGTGTAGGTAGGTAAATTATTATGATTAAATACTAAGTTTTCTTTATTCTAACCTTTTTTCATAATTGTTTCATGTTATTTTATGTTTATAAATCTATACCTATGTCTGTGTATAATGTCTGTGCTGTTTTTGTGAACTGAATAAATTATTTTCTATTATATTCTAAATTACGAAAGTATTTAATTCAAACAGCTTAACCTAGGCACTATAAACATAATAACTCACTCAACACCAAACAAACACAGATAGCATTAAGCCTCTACCGCCCGGGTCAGGTAGGCCGCCGATCGTACTAATCCAAATGTTTACATTGCTAATTACGAAAATTAATGGGCAATGGGTTGGTCAATGGGTTAGTCAATAGGCTACGAGAGGGATTTGGTTCTGTAAATTGGCCATTTGATTAATTATAGATGATTTATACAGCGTCAGCAACTGGTATCTTTGGGTGTTCGGGACGCTGCAGTGCCTTCATAGTCTCAGCTTAGTCAGCTATATCTAATATATAGAACATGTCCGCCGTTACCGAACGCACGACTTTTGGATCGACTCGGGGCTACTCGGCTTATTTGATTGAAATTTCATTGGTAAATGGTATATGAATAGGCGAACGGCAAGATGTCACAAGAAACAATGGATTTATCTTGTAAAAGATGAGTAAGAAAGGACTAAGACCGAAACGGATATGATGGGACGATCAAACAGACCCTATGTTGGGGAACAGACGAGAAGAAAGTAAAACACTTAGCCTGTGAGAACAACGTATTTTTAGATCATATTTCGTTTTTGCTGTCCTGGACAAGAACCGTCCCAAACCCTTCTAGCATTTATTTTTATGTTATGCCAAAATATTAACCTGTTTTAAACATTTCATATTATAGGCGATATACTTACCTAATTCCGAATGTTTCTGATACATTACAGAAGTATGTACATATATCGCCAGCGGTTTAGGTTAGGGTAGTGCAGCAGGTTTGGTAAAATGTTTCACCAAGATTTTTCCTAACATCACAGCCTCACTAACTCTGTTATGATATTGTTAGGGTAGAATAGTAGGATAAACTCCTTCCTATTAATTTCATTTATAACCTAGAGGTGTCACTCAAGTTAAATAATATAAATAAAAAGACC
This sequence comes from Pasiphila rectangulata, assembly GCA_963082625.1. Taxonomy (NCBI): domain Eukaryota; kingdom Metazoa; phylum Arthropoda; class Insecta; order Lepidoptera; family Geometridae; genus Pasiphila; species Pasiphila rectangulata. The sequence goes on along the minus strand of OY720261.1, from coordinate 10,025,052 downwards.
TCGATGCTACCGATGGTTTCGCTCCATCAAGATAATCTACATTAGGGTGAGCGTGTTCCGTAGACAATGTTTTATTTCAAACATATAAAATATATAATAAAAAAATATGCAGAAGTTTGACCATGACAATATTCCACAAGCATTACCAGAAAAGTGGGCGAAGGCCTCAAAAGGTCACCAAAGTTCAAAAATTACATTTTTGCCATACTTACCACCCTTGGCAGGCGGGTTGGCGCGTGCAGTACGGAATGTTGTGACACGTAAAGACGCTGCTGCCCATCTTCCGGAGGTATCCCTTAGGAGCTGTCTCCACGAGCGAGGGAAATGTAGAATGTTGTCTCTCTTGTTATGCCTGTGGATGCAGTAAGAGCTTGCTAAGGGGCCTCCACGAGCGAGAGAATCGAGGCGACGTTATCGTCGTGTCACGTATTTCTTTCTATACACTCTCTTAGAGAGGTCATTTCCACGAGCGAATCGCGACGAGTCCACGCTATAGAAATACGCGGCACGACGATAACATCGCCGCAATTCCCTCGCTCGTGGAGGCGGCCCCATAGCAGGCTCTTACAGCATCCACGGGCATGACAAGAGATGCAACATTCTACAGCCGGCGCCCCACGGCGATTATCCACCATCTTGTGACGGCAACCATTTTCAAGGATTTTAGTCGTCCGTATTTCATCACCGGAAATTATATGTATGCAAAATTCCCGATTCTGATTTCGTCCATCCCCATTCTGTTTTGCAATTAGCCAGCTGACCGTGTTGAGGTATTAAAGCGTCAGTTTTAGTGGACTATTAATTAATGTTAACGTTACGGTTATTAACGCCCCGCAGTGGTGATTATAAACGTAGGAATGCGAAATAAACTGTATTTGGTCCATTTCCGGATTATCTAATCATTTATTATTTCCATAGCACCTATTGCTTATTGTACAGGTTGTCCCAAAAAATTGTGTCATGCGAAATTACAGAGATGTGTGGTAGGTATAAGCAATTGAAGGTTGTAGTACGTCATAAGATACCTACAGGTGTACCAAAAAATTGTGTCAAGCGTCTAGAGATAGAAATCTCCGTGAAATGTTAAATGTTTTTTATGTAAGACACCACGGAGATTTCTACTCTTAGTAGCAAAAAAAAACTTTGAAAATGTATTCCGGGTACACCAAGGGGTGTTCTATCTCTAGACGCTTGACGTAATTTTTTGGTACACCTGTAGGTATCTTATGACGCACTACAACCTTCAATTGCTTATACCTACCACACAGAACTTTGCGTCTACCATGAGTTGCCACTGTTAGATCGCCTTTCGTGCCTACAGTAGTAACAGTACGTTACTATGACATCTGTCAGATTTGCAAAGAAAAGTAAATGAAGCCCAAACTACAGTCGCTGTAGTATAGTGTAGTTTTCATATTTTTTTTTAAATACAGTCGCTAGCGTCTTTAGATTGTGAAAACTCATGGTAGACCTACATATTGCTTACATTACGACGTGCATACCACAGACCATTAAATCTCCAGGATCGATACCAAATAGCTGCTAATTGCAATAGTTCCAATCTCTAGATAGCGGCGGATCGCGACATCAGAACACGGTCTCTACAATCTTAATCACCGCAGACCCAGTACAATCTGAATGCAGTATGTTAAATCATTATTACTATATTGTATTTTTTTTGTAACCAATTTTGTCCCACTGCTGGGCAAAGGTCTCCCCCAAACTCTTCCAGTCGTCTCTATCCTATGCGATATGGAACTGATCACTATTGGATTATCGGGCATTTATCGCGGAGCATGTAGTGGACTCAGGATCGAATCCATCCAATCACTGGATCGAACTCCTTCTGCCTTCGGCATTATGTCCACCAATTGTACCCTTATTTAGGTTTGTGTGCAATAAAGTATTAAATAAATAAATAATAAATAAACTCCAAAATCCCAAGATTATTTCCAACGAGAGGCACTACTACAAGAGAATGGTTCGGGAAACAATTGAAATTAAGAAATAGCGAAATGTAATAATTTTAATCGTGAAGACGGCTTCAGAATCTCTAGAAAAATGTGCTGTGATCGCGAAAGTTTGAGGACTTCAAAAGTAGTATTTTTGAGTTTCCCTATAGGGTTAGCTTCACGCGCCATGCTCACGGATAAACTGAAGTCATGGCGTGGGAAACTGCGCCGAAATATTCAAAGGCCGAAACTCAAAAAGAATTAAATCATGGTAAATATCCAGTAAATATTGCAAATAGCGAGCTCAACCATGATAGTTTCAAAAGTTATATTTAAAAGTGGAGCTGAGTGGAACGGTGCATAACTGACTAATCACAACACCTCGCTTTCTCGAGCCTCGTGCAATTCGAGTGTCGGGATTGGTCAATTCATGCACCGCAAAGCTTCGAGTATTTCGATACACTTTACAACGCTACAACCTAACGGGTACCCTTTCACCAAGCTGTGTTGGGCGAGGCGGGTCTTAGCGGTGCATGAATTGACCAATCACATTCACCGCTACACCCCGCTTTGCTCAACTTTTGTAAAGTGTATCTTAATAACGTGGTATGATTCTCTATTTGAAAGCGGAGCAGTGGCAGTTGTTAAGTAACAACCTTTCAAGTCTAGCAATAGGCAATGGCCCGTAACAGGAGAACAATAGCTAAACTTACCTCGATATTTGATGACACGAATATCAGTTGTTACCATTATTTGTTTATCAATGACTCTTATGATTCTTGCACCAGACTTACCTGTAAAAGAGACAAAAAGAAATTAAATTCTATTAAAACAATAAAAATAACTTCAATTACAAGGTTTTGAAAATACTTCACAGGGCAATCTCAATTTCATTAATTTTGACAATCGTCTTAACAGATATTAAATAGGAACTAAGAACGCTTTCGATTCAGTCACCTTTCAAACAAAAAAAACTAATTCGAAATAGCTTTAGCCGTTTGGGAGCTACGTTGCCTAAATAAAGGTAGAGGTTACCGCTTAACATCAGGTGGGCCTTCGGCTTGTCTCGTCATTGAGTAGTATAAAAAAAAAACTATTTCACTCATAGAGAAATAGGTATTGCAATTTTTTTACAGATAATGCGACATCTGTGCAGAGATCTGAAATAACTATATGACTCATAGGAGAAATAAATATTGCAAACATTTTTACAGATAATGCTGAGTGTAGAGTAGACCGACATCTGAGCAAAGGTCTCCGAGGTGCGATGCTAATTAACTTTTACTATGTCAAAGTACTCGACATTAATTGCCTTGATGTAGTCAGTAATGAGACACGTGCGAGGGGAATTAGTACTTTGTGTTTGAAACGTTGGCCGCATTTCGATGATTAGCTGCTAAGTTATTAACATATGTACATATGCCATTGGGATATGTTCTCCATTGATTTTCTCAGACAAGAAATGTAATTTACTATAATAAGTCTCGAGAACAGTTGGTGCCTCCACCAACAATAACAAGTACGTGAACATTCCCGTTGTATAAATTTAGATATATAGTTTTATGTATTTATAATTTTAATTTGAATTAAATGGACGAACTTTTGGTGTTTGTTGAATCTGCTATTATAGTCCTGTGGTATATAATCTTTATAAAATATATATTCTACGTAATAAAATATGTTCAAAACATGGCTGATTACTTATTTATCCAAAATTCATTAGTTTTAACAAAAAAGATTCAGCAAGGCGTGTCGCGGGCGACTGCGAAGTTTTTAAAAAGTTGATAGTCATCGGTATATCCCATCCTTAGTTCTACCCCTACATTATGTGCAAGTAAGAGCAGTGAAAATAAAATTTATGGCATAAAACTTAAAAAACAAACGAAACAATACGAAATATTATATATCTTTTATCTTAGGTGCAACTATTGCTGAGACAGAACCATTTGGCACACCACACTTTTATGAAAAACTGTAACCTTCATAAGTTAGATTATTAATTATGTTAAAGGTGTGGTGTACCAATAAACGCATTTTCATTTCATTTCAAATAAGTTCCAGGAGCGTTTGCCACAGACAAGGCCTTTTTGACAACGAGCTGCTAAAGCTAATATAATATGAGCTCAGTTTACAAATCATACCTCTATTCTATAAACCAGCAGCGTTAATAAACAACATTGCAATAAGCTCACAAAATACCTACGCCGTACGCAAAACTCGTTAAAGCCGGACATGTCATGAGAAAGCTTAAACAACATCAAACCTTCACCGAGATCTCATTATTAAATGTGACACCGCCAGCCAAGCGCGGTTATGTACGCGATACCTACATACATAATGTATGTGACCGCACCTGTATACCATGCGAGTTTTTATTTACTTATTTTGGTTTACCCTGTTACGTTTTGTTTGATATTAGGGGACGGAGGCACCATGAATTTAAGCTTATTTGTTAGAAACGTACGCAATAAAAATATAAATTCAGTATGATAACAATATTTATATTAAAATAGAATTTGGGAGACATGAGTTTTTAAGGAACTTTTCGTTTAAAACCCACTTTGATTATAGGAAATCCATTGATTTAGGCACAAGCTTGGGTTTTTTAGACCTATTGTTCTTAAAATACCTATTTAACGATAGGAAAAACAAGAAAAAGAAATATGGTATGGGAGGTACACCAAATTAATAACCATTTTACCGTTATCTCTGCGTAATTATTTTATGTGTCCATGCAAAGTTACAGCACTATTGTTTCTTCGTAAAACAACAGACAGAAAAACAGACTGACATAGCAAAACTATAAGGGTTCTTTGTTGTACTACGGAACGTACCTTAGGTAGTACGTTGTTGTACCCTAAAAAGGCTTCTTAAAGTTCGTGGGACGTAAGACTCGAAGAACAAATTCCAAGTAATGTTATTGACGATTATTTGCCGGTTAATTGAATGGATGGTATGGAGAAAATACACGTGCATAAAAAGCGCGGGAATCGAACCCCCTACCTGTGTCTCGTTCGGCTATCAGACTAACTAACAAACATCTCATATCAGACTATATCAAACAAACACAAAAAAAAACATTTTATACTCATACTGATTTATTCAATCGTAGGAACATAAAGTACACTTATCTACTTATGTCAAATAATCTACAATTAAATGTCACTTCTTGAAAAGCCAAAATCCCACTAATATTATAAAGCCGAAAGTTTGTTTGTATGGAGGGTTGTTACCTCTTCACGCAAAAACTACCACCCGGATTGAGCTGAAACACACGTATAAATGTATGTCTGGATTAACACATAGGCTACTTTTTACCTGGGTACAACGCGTGCAAAGCGACGGGCAGAAGCTAGTTGTATATAATAGTAAAGAGAAACAATATCCATTCAATTTCCAAAATACACAGGCACATGGCCATTGTCAAAAGTTACCTTATTCAGAATAAAAAAGTACAATAACCACATTACTACCTTCAATCCATTTGGTAAACGTTGTACAATTTGTTCATGACTATAAACTTAGGCTTTTATAGATAACAAAGATAGGAACACTTAAACTGGGTCAAATAACATCAATTCTCATAACAACGAGCGGAACCCTTCGTAAATTGATTACGTAAAGATTTTCCGAACAAAACCTCTTCCTTATCACTTTGCAAAACAAATAAATTCCAGAAGATATCAGTTATCTAAATCCAACGCCAAATTATGCTGGTAACAAAGGATGTTAGATATCTTATCAGCTGTACCGCTCGCTCAATTAATACGAAAACATGTTGTTCATTACACAGAACCTGTTTCAGAACCATAAAACTTAAAAAGAAATAGATGGAAATTACATAATGAATTAACATTTTAATCCTTCTTATTAAATATATCCAAACCCATCAAGGCGCAAGAGGGGGGGGGGGGAGGTTAGGCATAAAGCTGATGGAGAGTACTTTGAAAATACATATTTAATAGAAAAATATATTTACCCAAAGAGCACTTTATTTTATTTTCGAATAATTCTCTTGAATATCCCACGTACATGCTGCTTCAGAAGTTAACAAACCAAAAAGACTCTAGCTCTGAGTATTCTTCGAATTTTCTGATTATGTCTTCTTGTTAATACGGTCACTATACGAGTATTATGCAAAGACTGTCTTTAAATTTTAATTCATATTTAAAGAGATTGTCTTTAAATGTATGCCTACGCACGCATACTGATTTTGCCAATAATAATAAATATAAAGTTTATTTTCATAAAAATGTTACAAAAATGTTTCTGTTTTTCATGTTGTTGCATAACAAATAAAACTTAATACCTAAAGCACTAATACCTAAACTAGGCCTAGCCTGTAATATAGGATATTAGTTCCTTCTTTTAAGACATAATTCAATAATAAATTTTGTATTGGTCTATACATAGACATGCACATGTGCAAAGTTAACAAAAGCATGAACAATTTTAAAACTACCCACTATCAGTTGCATAAATTTTTTGGTTGGTGACCGGTGAGAACATGGTGGCTCAATGTTAGACCACAGTAAGTGAGACCAATAAACCAAATTGTTATTGTTACCATTTCTTGTGCAATCATGTTGCACGAACTTTTGTGAAAAAAATAACACATACCACGTCGGGCTAACACAGTGCTTATAGGAACACTGATTCCAAATGAGCGAATTCACTCATTTCGTGTGGAAACAAAACGGTGCGGTCTCTTTACGGTAAGGGCGTATCGAACGATTTAAATCTTTGGTATTATACGGCTTATATACAGTGTTAAGCAGGCTTAACTACATCTTAGTCCACGCAGACGAAGTTGCGGGCACAGCTAGTCATTTAATAAATATAAAATGCCTTAACCACGTAGCTTACTCATTATCATCTTGCTGACGTTTCGTCGACCATTACGAGGGCCTTCTTCATGAGCACCGTTCGTGGCCGCCTTCGAGGGACCGCGAGACGAGTCAATTTCACGTACTCGAGGTACGTGGTCCTTCGTCGAAAGACGTATTATATTTAAGGCCAGGAAACTCCAGCAGCGGGCTACTGAAGGAGTTCGCGGGCTACTTAAATTCTATAAAAAATCGTTTCAACATTTTTTAATTAGGTTTTCAGAAAAAGTAATCGTTAAATATTCTTCTAAACGTCTAAAAAATCGTTTCTAAATTATTTAAATAGGTTTTCAGAAAAAGTAATCGTCAAATATTTTTCCAAACGTCGTTGCCTATTTTCTGAGATGTTTTTGAGAGTATAACATTGATACTCTTGAAGTACAACCACAAAAACGAGCAAAAACTACCCTTCCTTCGTATTTTTTATTACCAGATGAACTGAAAAATAACGTTTTTTGAACCGTTCAAAATTCAATAGCGTTTATTAATAAATATATAGTTTATTTTTAAAATAATTACTTCATATCGAACAAAATTAAAATTGTCTCTTCGTCGGGTAACTATCTTCCGTCCGTCCATATTACCGTTAGAGAAGTTAGTTAAAATGTTCAGTTCAGCGTAGACCATCTACGGTGCTACGGCGCTACGCTCAAAGCTACGGTGCTACGAAATATCACAAAGCGTCTGTCTACGCTATTGTGTTACTCCATAGCACCGTAGCGTTCTACGACATACTCGTATTTTAGAAAGTTCTTCTAATTTTTTTTATTTTTTTTTACTTTGCGCTTTAAAATATCTCGTTTTTAGTTTCGTATCATCATCATCATCTCAGCCGTAGGACTGCTGAACGTAGGCCTTCCACATAAATCTGCAAGATCATAAGGGGTTATTGCCATACTCGCCACGCTTGGCACGCGGATTGGCGAGCGCAGTATGTGCGCGGGATGTTGATACATGGAAAGACGCTGATGTCCATCTTCCGGAAGTATCCCTCGGCAGATTCTTACTGCATCCACGGGCAAGAGAGGAGAGGTAACATTCTACTGAGTCGGCACCCCACGGCCAGTTTCGTTCATAGATAATTATTAATTAATGTATTAAATGGATGAGTTATAGTTGTTATGTATGCAAATCTTTAACGTTATATAATTTCAAATAAACGCTTGTTTTTTGTAGATGACGCGCATTCCGCTGGCAGTAGAATGTTTCCTCTCGTCTCTTGCCCGTGGCTAACGTAAGAATCTGTCAAAAGATACCTCCGGATAATGGGCAGCAACGTCTTTATCTGTATCAACATCCTCTACTGCGCTCGCCAACCCGCCTGCCAAGCATGGCGGGTATGGATAAACCTCTGATCTTGGATCCATGAAGGAGGCTTTTGTCCAGCAGTGGAGGTGGACAGCCGTCCCATTCTTGTATGGACTGACATTCAATTCGGATCTTTTTAGAAAAACATACAATCTATATACATGACCCGAACGAAATCGCCAACATAACAACTATGTTGGCGATATAGATTGTATGTTTTTCTAAAAAGATTCGAATAGAATGTCAGTCCATACAAAAATGATTTTGGAAATTGTTTGTAGTCTCAGTTTTTATAGTTAGTGGTCTTAAAAGTTAGTGTCTGATGTATGATGATTTGTATGAAATACACTAGTGGTTACAAAAATGATTTTGGAAATTGTTTGTAGTCTCAGTCTCTGTATTTCATACAAATCATCATACATCAGGCACTAACTTATAAGACCACTAACTATAAAAATTGAGACTGCAAACAATTTCCAAAATCATTTTTGTATCGACTGACATTCTATTCGAATCTTTTTAGAAAAACAAACAATCTAGACATGAACCGAACGAAGCCGACAATAATCACTAGCATTCCATACAAACTATCATACATCAGACACTAACTATAAAAATTGAGACTACTAACACTTTCCAAAATCATTTTTGTATGGACTGACACTTTAATCGAATCGATTTCGAGGAACATACAATCCATACATGACCCGGCCAGTAACCACTAGTGTTTAATTACAAAATATCATACATTAGACACTAACTTTAAATACCACTAACTATAAAAATTGAGACTACAAACACTTTTAAAATAATTTTTGTATGTACTGATACCATTTTTTTCGAGAAACATACATTTCATACATGACCCGGACGAAGCGGCCAGAAACCACTAGTATTTCATACACTATCATACATCACACACAAACTATAAAGATTGTACCGTGAAATTATAACCAAACCGCCAACTCGTGAACTACGTCATCGATCACAGCGGTTTTGGTACTTGCGATTGCCGTCTTGATACTTGGGGTCTAGTTGGCGAGTTTGTCAATCTTTGGATGTGTGGTTGAGATTCAAGTTGTAGCACATCTCGTCCCTTGTTATGGCCAATATGGGACGAGTTAATGTACATTCATTAAGGACTTTCGTGACTTAGTTGCGTTTACGAGTAGTAGCCAGCTCGTTATGGCATGGTCATGTACATAAGTTTATAAAAGCGGCTAGAAGTGAAATAAATAAATAAATATTTTTTTTAGACTTTCAACTTATATTAGGTCTTTACCTATGAAATTGCCGTTTTGTATGGAATAAATGAAAGTACTTTTTTTCCAAACTTTTTTATTTCTATTACTCAAAGTAACACCCCATGCAATCGACGCATCTTTGCCAACGCATTGGCAGTTTATTGATGCCCTACTTGTAAAAATCAGCTGCACGGGAGGCAACAAACTCTTCAAAGGCATTTTGTACTGCCCCTCGGGAATTAAATTTTTTACCCACTAAAAAGTTGCCTAAATTTTGAAAAAATTAATAGTCGGTAGGTGCAAGGTCTGGTGAGTATGGCGGATGAGGGAGAGCTTCCAATCCCAGCTCTTGCAGCTTGGAAACTGGTCTGTTGTGCAGTATGGGGTCGCGCGTTGTCGTGAAGGAGCAGTGGGGACGACCGATTGACCAAAGCTGGTTGCAGATGTGCAAGCTTCTCCATCATTGTCTCCAGTTCTTTACAGTACACATCTGCAGTAATGCTCATGCCGTTTTTAAAAAAAAACTGTGGTGTTTTTTTTGGTGGTATACCACCAAACAGTGACCATCACCTTTTAAGGGGTAATTTTTGGTTTAGGGCATTGCTTTGGTGCTGAACCAGGATCTAACCAACTTGTTGAGCGCTTTCGATTGTCGAACAGAATCCATTTTTTATCGCACGTAACAATCCGGTTCAAAATTCCTTCATTTCTTTGTCTGTTGAGCAGCGCGAGACAGGTCTCAACGCGTACGTTGCGCTGGCGATCGTTAAGTTCGTGGGTTACCCATTTATCAAGCTTTTTTACCTTGCCAATTTGTCGCAAATGGATCAATATTGTTTTGATGCTAACATCAAAAGCTGCTGCTAGCTCAGCTGTAGATTGAGTTTCGTCAGCTTCCACAATCGCCTTTAATTCATCATTGTTGACAATAGTCTTCGGACGGCCACGAGCTTCATTTTTCAAGTCAACATTTCCAGAACGGAACCGGGAAAACCAATAACGGGTTGTGCGTTCGTTTGTACAGTTCTCTCCGTAAACGTTTTTGATGTTACGTGCCGTTTGTGTCGCGTTGGTGCCACGACGGAACTCACATTCCATAATTACACGATTTTTTAAGGTACCCATTATGACGAAAAATGTTCAAATGTAATGAAAATACAACGCTAATCAATAAAAAAAAGACTGAGTTTGTAAAAAGAATGTCATGTTTTTAAAACAAAATTAATTTGAATTTGAAATACCAAGCCATGTCAAATTTTTTTTTATTTGAAATTACCAGTACTAAAGAACGGCAATTTCATAGGTAAAGACCTATTATAATGTACAGCATCGCTTGGAATTCGTTCTGTATGTTAACAGAACGATTGGGACATGTTAGATGGATTTTTAAGCAACCTTGAACAATTATGATGATACTAAAATTAAAACTTATATTACGATCCGACGCAGCAGAAATTACGTTAAACTGTCACAATATTATTAATTACACAAAATTAATGTTATCGTTATAAATCGTCCACAATTTCAAACTCTAAATTCATTCTAATACGAATCAAAATCCCCTAAAGCATAGCAACGCCTAGAATAATATTCCAAACCAAATGCCAAAACGGCTATTAAGTGAATCGATTGCGATTCGGCGATACGATATCTCGATTCCATTCACAGTCAAAATATTCGATTATGCTAATCGAGAGGTAATCGCTCCGAATCGTACACTCCGGGACAATGTTAACGGGGTAGAAAGGGGTTCCTCTGTTGTTGAACGAAACAAGGCATCTATTGTCCATAATCCTTTAAAACCTTGTTAATTTACTTTGTGAATGTAATGTGAAGATATCGTACGAGTGTCTTAATAAATAAATAAAAACCATTTTTACCATAGAATAGTAAAACAGGAGCTCATCACTTAATTTTATTCACCTTGTATACAATAAAATATCATTTCATTTCAACAACAGGTAAAACAATCTTAATGTTTTACACCATATAACTCAGGTACAAATACATAAGTGACATTTTTATTATTACCGGTTTCAGTATAAAAAACAGTAATTTCTATTGAACTTACTCTCTACTGATGGAGCTAACGCGCGGAGCTGGCGCAAGTTAACGAGATATCGGTATGTCGGCCTTAGAATAATAACACTATAGAAACCAAGTCCGCGCGTCCATTTTGAAGCACTTTCACTGGAGTTTGACTCCAAACACAATTAAAAAATAAATTGTTGAAAATGGTTGTTGTTTCTTCATTTATATAGACGTTCTCACAATGTTACAACTTAACATTGCCATACCTATACTTATAACACACTTAGCTATTTACGTATTATTGAAGAATCATTTCCTCGCTTTCGGGGAAATTGCACCTCCACTGGCAACATTAGACAAGTGTATGTATGCATGTCGCCGAGCGTAAGCTAATAAACGTCACACCTGTGTGAATCGGTTTAGTGCTTCATTATTGACAGAGCGCTTGTATGAAGATTATCTTTCTATAGTGTTATTATTCTAAGATGTCGGCATAGCATCGTGAGCCATAGAGAATGGGGAGAAATAGGATCCGATAAATTGCCATGTACATTTTGCCGGCGAGTTAGGCCCGACCCAAAAAGAGAATCACAAAGGCCCGCGACAAAAGACAAACTGGCAGATATTGGATTCTCATTATATCTTGATTCTCAATGGTTTTAAACAGTAACTAATATCCCGTGTCCTTAAACTATTGCAGTAGTCCAACTGCTCTGATTACGTTTTTGACAATATCAGTGAAACTCTCGAGAAGTTTTGTAACTTGATTTGTAACTCCAATAAGCAACAGTGAATCTGATAGGAGGCTCCTAAAAGCCTTTAAGTAGTTTTGTCATTGTGTGTTGATTGTTGTGTTTCCTATAATTGGTCTACAGTACCATGCCAAAACAATGTAATAACATTATATAACTGTATGGTTATTGTTAGCCCTGGAGTGCCGGCAGTGGAATGCTGCCTCTCATCTCTCGCGCGTGGATGTAGTAAGAACCTACCAAAGGATGCTTCCGGTGGTAGGGCAGTGTGCTCGCCAACCCTCCTTCCAAGCGTGTGGTGAGTATAGCAAAACCCCTCATGACTAAAACTAGAGATCCATGAGGGTGGCCTATGTCCAGCTAAGACAATGATAGTTATTGGCGTCCCTATTTTGAGTAAATAAATAAACAACTTACACTAACCCCATCTGTTACTTTCTGTGGAACTATTTTTGACGTTTTTTTTCTTTTTAATGTAAACCTCTCATTATAGGTGACAACATTTCCACGATGAGTGACGACGAACTTCAACGCGTAGAGAACCTCGTTGGAAACCGCGGCCAGAAGCTAGTATAATAAATATAAATAAATAAATAATGCTGGACAAATCACACAGCATCATCTAGCCCCAAGCTAAGCAGAGCTTGTGTTATGGGTAGATGACAGATATACTTGATATATTATACTACATAGATAGATATTTTTATTATAATATAGAAAAACACCCAGAACACGCTGAACAAATATCTGCAGATCATACAGACATTTGTCCTAAATATAATAAGTATAACTTGTGACGCGTCAATAAGCGCCGAATAAAGTATTCTTGAGTTTGAGTTCAACAAAAAAACCGGACCTTTACAACACTGTACTAAAACAGGCATCATGATATTTCAGAAACGTTTAAAAAATGCAAAAGAATAAAAACAGCACACAACATAAAAAGTAGACATGGTGCGAGTACAGAGGTTGGCGTAATGCGACCTATTGTGAGAAAATTTAGTCGGCTAAGCTCGATAGTAGGCATCTCTACCTACTAAATCATATTTACGACTTAAAAGCTCTTTTTAAAACACGTTCAGCTCAGTAAATACCGCAAGAATCCATTTCTTACATATCCAAGGCAGCCACGTTCAATTCTTTCTCTTCTCGACTCATTACCAAAAACCGGATCGCAATCTTAAGAATCCCTTCCTTCCTTATGTTTTGTTTTGAGGTTGGCCTCTATTTACTGAGCAGGCTAACGTATTTTAATCTAAAATCCGATATGAGGTTTGTTTACACTGTAACGTTTCTGAGTGCCGTTCTAGGTTACCCTTTTAGTTTAGAATGTAATTAAATATTTAAATTATTTATATATTGTTATTAAAAAAGTTTGTACATAATTATTTATTTTACTTACAGATAACTAATGTAGTATCAGTGGGGCGATAAAAGGGAGGCCTTTACCTTGCAGTGGGAATAATCAGGCTCATAAATAATGAATTATAAATATATATACAAATCGCTATGCTGTGCCGGCAGTAGAATGCTGCCCCTTCTCTCTTGCCCGTGGATTCAGTAAGTCTTTCCGTGCATCAACATCCCTTACTGTGCTCGCCAACCCGCCTGCCAAGCGTGGCGAGAATGGCAACAAACCTCTCATGATCTTGAAGATCCATAAGGGAGGCCTATGTCTAGCAGTGAAATAGACTACTTTTATGTAGAGTGCATATTATGTGGGGGTTAAGATATCCAATCAGTTGGCAAAGGCACGTAAAGGCCTTTTTATTTCACGCCACTTCTGGCAATTCTGGGGATTCAATGTTCTCCTTCTAATCAACATCGACGGGGTTCGATCTCCGTCGGAAACAATTTTTTGCATTTCTGAGATATGCGAAAAAAATTTGGAGAAAAAAAAAGAAATGAAAAGAAAAAAAATCCGCTGGATGAGACCCATCAGCGTGCTAAAAGCTGTGGTCGCACCCCGACATAGTCCCTTCATAGCGACTTCTTTTTGGGCTTCCTATTGTAGTCGGATCATGATAATGTCTAAAACGACGCCATATTTTACTTTAAAGAAAAATTAGGAGTTTCATTACCGTCGTGAAAGATACTGCGTTAGACGGCGCTGGAGAGATAATTTGGTGACGTATTTTCTATTATTTTATTTTAGATTACTTAGTTATTTTATTTTCTGGTCATAATAAAAATGTTACAATTGGTTTACAATGATTTACCACCGTCAAGCAACTGGTATTCAAGCTGTACGAGACGCTGTCTGGGGCAAAGCCCCCTATTATGCATAGCGCTGTCTGTCTGTGTATTTGACGATTACAACAGAAAGCGTTGACCGATTTACATGAAACCTTTTTCGTTAGCACCGTGTTCATGATAGAAGGTGACTGATTGATTATGGTGACCCTAGATCTTTGGTGACCCTAGATCTTTGGTGACCTAGGTCACAGGGACCGGAGTTAATGTAACCTCAAAAGGTCACCAAAAAAACAAATCTTCAAATAGCCGAAAACGTCCAAAAACCCAAATTGCCATTTTTGACCTTTGGTGACCTTTTGAGGCCTTCGTCCCCTTTTCTGGTACCCCCGTACCAATGCTAGTTTAGATATATTGGGCCTGCTTAGCACCTATACCATCCTCCCGGACTGCTTTGTTGGTCTCATATCATAACCGACTAATTCGCAGGAGTTGGCGGGTTCTATTTCCGCGACTATACGGGAATTTATTTATTTCATTATTACCCTCTCAGCTTAATCGACTTTGTTCAGAGGACGAACAGGACAATACGTCAGAAGCTGACTAGCCGCGGGTTTACCCTCACAATGTAGCAAATCTGAAAAATACAAAACGACGTACGAACAGTTATAGTCCGCTCCAAACTCAAAGATAGCAGACCCATAAAGTCATATTATCTAAGATTACATCCCAAAGGCACAAGCAAAGTCACCGGCTGTTGCCTTAAGCGTTGAATTCTGCATTTGCATACAAAGCATATAACGTACGCGGCTCGCTAGTACGTATAGCGGTATAGCAAGCCGCGGGGCGCTCTTGCTAGAAGCCTCAATCTAGTCTGCCCTCCTTTTGACTTGGCGTAAACGCGGAGGGCGCGGCGCTAGTGATAGCGACGGAGCTTATCTAGCATAGAAGTCTTTGCAGGCAGGTTAACGAGCGCAGTACGAGGTGTTGATACACGGAAAGACGCTGCTGCCCAACTTCCGAAGTTTTCCCTTGGTAGATTCTTACTGCATCCACGGGCAAGAGAGGGGGAGGCAACATTGTATTGCCGAAACCTCACAGTTTTATTTTTTAAAATATTTCTTTGCCAAAAGGGTTTAGTGATCAGTCTTTTTGTTTTATGACACGTGTGCATACTCGGAGTTTGTGAAGCTGTATAGCACTATAACGGCGGCTATAACATACAAATGCAGAGTGGCGACCGATTTATGTCTAATTTTGTGTTATTTGTCTAAACTTGTAGAATTACGTGGATTTTTTTTTCCATTGCTATACAAGAAGAAAAAAACAAATAAACAGGAATACCTCGTAGTGTGGAGTGTATTGCGATAGGACTTTCTAAGATCATTTTACAAAATATAAAGCAGTTTATGATGATACTAGGTACAAATTCACGATTAAAAACAATTATCTAATGTCAACATCGCTATACATGCCAGCATTCTACATGCTGCTTTTCCCCTCTTGCCCGTGGATGAAATAAGAATTCGTCAAGGGAAACCTCCGGCAGATGGGCAGCAACGGATTTCCGTGTATGAACATCTAGCGATGTTCATACACGGAAAGCCGCTGCTGCCATAGGACGTCCACTGCTGCGTGGACGTCCTATGGCTGTACCCGCAAACACCTCCATTCCCGCCAACACTCGCAGCGCACCTGGAACCATGAAAAATCCACACACACGTGGCGACGCTTTGATATCTTTGCGCGCTTTATGTGCCACCGAGGAGGCCGACAGTTTCAAATCCGTATACACAAACACTCCCGGATTTACGACTTTGCTTAGAATAACTTGGAGAAGTGGATATACACATGGTAAAATTATAGAAACGAAGAGTAAAATAAACATTATTTTAGCCGTAAAACATCCACTACTGAACACAGGCCTCGCTCATGGATCTCCATGAGGCGTAGTTGCCATACTCACTACGCTTGGCAGGCGGGTTGGCGAGCGCAGTACGGGATGTTGGTTCACGGAAAGACGCTGCTGCTCATCTTCCGGAGGTAACTTCGGAGCATTATAAAACTGATATTCAGGTCATCCATTAGGCACGTTTACCTTTCAGAATTTGAATTGGATAATGGGGGAGAAATTGCCGAGGGACGTGATCGCGGTGGGAATGAGGGTAAGGAGTTGTTTTCCTCACTGGGTTATGCCTCATTGGGTAGCTTATTCACATCATGAACCGGTTACAGTTCACGTGATGTCTTGTAAGACATTAGTTTTAACAGGTTTAAAAAAATACTATGGTATTCCCTATAATTTCATCATTATGCTTCAGGACAGCCGGCCGGAAAATACGCTGCTGCCCATCTTTCGGAGGTATCCCTTGTCGGATTATTACTGCATACACTGGCAAGAAAAGCAACATTATATTGCGAAAATATTTATTTATTGAAAACCAGCTATATTAGAAATAATAATTAATTAATGTAAATTTTAAAACAAAACATTTTAAAGAAATAGTTGTATGTAAGCAAATCGACAGAACTCAAAAGTAAATCGAATTATAGAAATTACAACGCGAACTTTTAAAAAATATCATATACATTTACTAGAGGTATATACCATAAATATTGACTCCCGGTCACGAAGGCACAAGGAAATGTATATCGCAACCTGTAAGAATATGCTTTGGTAACATCACCATTCAACATTACCCAGCTCCTTAAACACAAAGACACAGAAAAACTCACTACAAAAGACGGACCATAAATTCACACCTAACTAAAATGAATAGAGCATTTTCGCTGCGAAAAAACGCAGCCATTTTTTCCCTCTTTATCAGGCAGGTAACTAAGAATGTGAATAAATCTAAGGTCTCACAAAAGGTCTCCTAAATACCTGACGGTGGGGTACTTAGTGTAACTCGGCAGTGAAGCAAGGGGACATTTCTGGTAATATATTTAAGGGGACAAGAGGAATTCAAGTCACAGTGTGCGTGATGCAGAAGGTATAGAAAAGCAAGTGGAAGCAAGACAATTTCTGACATTGTCTTGCTTTTTTGCAGTCGGGAAAGAATACCAACAACCTTTTGTACTTCCTTCTCTTTCTACGATACTCCAAGAAGGGCTCCCATCGTGTACCACAAACATTTTTTAAATGGTTGTGACCATCACTCAACCGAAACAGTATATGAATTGTTTTTATTCTTCTTCTTATTTACTTCATCTATGTTTTGTAATTGCAAACTATGGAAATAAACAAATAACCACTTAGACCAGCAATATTTTAAAAAAATACAGTAAATGTCAAAAATAACAGCATACGTAAAATATTATGCTTTAATACTTGGAAAAAACACCAAGCGATGTCTTTTGTGTTAGTACATATCCGCTGTGGATATTTTCTTTTCATCCCACTGCCGGGCAAAGTCTTCCAACAGACCCGATCCTTTGCAATCTACCACTGTCAGTCGAAGGTGACGATAATTCCGCCAACGCTTTCACGGACGACCACGACGCCGATTTCCGTCCTGATCCGGCAGTTTTAGAGGAAATTAAATGTTTAAAACGATTTTCTTTTTACTTAACCAACGCTTAAAATATAACATCTAAACTGAACTTAATGACTTCACGGAAAGCACCCTCCGTCTAAAATTAAACAAACATTGACCTACTCAACCCCACTGTGACAATACTTTGTATTCAACCTGTAAACCTAGGTTCACACGAGGCGACTATGTTCTGGTTGCCGACGCAGCCGCATATAAAAAGTTCCTTGTGTTATGATATTAAGATTAACTTTATCAATTGCAGTAATCATAAGCGCAACAACATTTTCACGGGCAACGTATTTGAACCGATTTTATTTTAGTTCAGGAAACAATTAAAGTTATAGTAGGATTCGAATAATACTTAGGTCCACTTATCGCTTTCGATTTCCCGTTAAAATAATGCAATTAATGTCAATATTAATTTCGATAATCGCATAGGACAACCTCGTCACTTTCGACAGAAATTGATAATGAGTCTGTGTAGGATAGAGGAGTTTCAGAGACCTTTACCCAGAAATAGGACAAAATAGGTTAGGACAAAAAAAAAAACGCTTTCAAGGACATTGTAGAAGTCGCGGGAATGGAGGCGACTCAAGATCGCTCTCTGGTGTCATTGACGGCAGCCTATGTACAGCAGTGGACTGCAATAAGCCCGGGCCGCTGCGAAATAATACTGGCATGAATGAGGTCAGTTGCTATCGTCCGGCCAGCGAGCGTTCGAGTGCGAATGACTTAAGCGAGGGAAAGAAATGAAAACTTAAAACTAGGAAAGCGTCGCGCACGGAATACGCAACGCGTCTTCGTTCGTGCTCTCGTATCTGGTACAAGATGTAAGAACTTATTGTATCTAATATAACGAGTAACGGTACGAAAGTAACGAGTGTAGGTGCTAATTAGCTTAGTAACGACTAATTTATTTATTTATTTAATACTTTGTGCACAAACACAATGTACAGAGGACTTAATGCTAATAGCATTTTTATACCAGTCAACCTGGGTGTGCAAGAAAAAAATGAGAAGGCATTAACAACAGAAGTAAGAAAAATTTCTAAATAATAATAATAATAACGAAATTCTTAATAAGGAATTTCTAATCGCAAACGAATTTAGTTATTACAAACTATGGAAATAAAGGAGATCTTTTAATACACACGGGTACACAATTTTTGGTGCCTTTAACAGGTCTGTTAATCGCTCTCGCAATAATGTTAAGGGCCGGTCGCCTCGTGTGACTACGGAACTACGGCACATAACTTGTTGATACTAGCCGTGGACGATTTAAATTATTAACCCGGGCCGCTGTGCAAATAATACTGGCGTGAATGAGGTCAGTTTTTATCGTCCGACCAGCGAGCGTTCGAGTGCGAACGACTTGAGTGAGGAAAAGAAATAGAAAACGTTAAAAAATTTGAACATTTTTGGTTCAGTTTTTCACATTTCCTGCGATTTTGTTTTGCAGCTATGGGTTACATTGCCATCCAGTGAGCTATGGGACTTTGCAAGTATATTGAAAGAGTTTCGAATTTGGATTATATAATCTGTATTTTAAACCAGTTGCAAAAACAGAATGTACAAAATTAATTCTGTTTTCTGCTGCAAAAATATAGTTTCTAAAGTATCCGAAAGAGACTGGAACAAGCATTGGTACGAAAGTACCTACCAGAAAAGGGGGCGAAGGTTTCCGAAAAATGCCATTTTTGACCTTTGGTGACCTTTTGAGGTCACAATAACTCCGGTCCCTGTGACCTTAAACTCAATCAGTACCCTTCACTCATTAAGACAGTGCTATAATAAAGGTTTTATGTAAATCGGTCAACGCGTTCGGTTGTAATCCTGTCATGCACAGACAGACAGTCAGACAGCGCTATGCATAATAAGGGGCTTCGCCCCCTAAATAATGTAGACGATACACATCAACTAAGAACGCAAGAAGTCCACAGCTGGACATAGGCCTCCCTCATGGATCTCCATGAGCGGCTGTTGCCATACTCACCACACTTCTCAGGCGGGTTGGCGAGCGCAGTATGAGATGTTAATACACGGAAAGACATTGCTGCCCATCTTTCAGAGGTATCCCTTGGCAGATTCTTACTGCATCTACGGACAGGATAGGACATTCTAGTGCCGGCGACCCAGGGCAGATGTGAAAAGGCTATATTTATTTACAGTTTTACACAAATATAGCAGTTAAATATTGTGCTAAAGAACCATCAAAGAGGCTTAGCTTAAGGATTAGGTCTAACTCGCTGGTTTTATCAGAATTCGAGATTTACTTATTTAATCTTGATTTAAGTTTTAAATCAAGATTAAATAAGTAAATCTCGAACAATGCCTTAAGTATGTTTTCAATTATAAAGAAAACTAATTAACAAAGTTCGGTTTTCTCGGTTTTTCCACTTGCTTATAACAAAGCAGTTAACAAGTTTAATTTAAGAGCTTGCAATGTTGAAGATTTTGTTGTCAATTTGAAGTAAGATTTAAATTATCTGCTTTTGTACTAAACTGACAATAAATTAGGGCGTACTCTGTTATAACCAAAATATCAATATTCCTTTAACATATGATTATTGGATTTTTCAACGTAGAAAAACCAAATTAAACTTTCCTTACCTAAGTGTTCCTTTACTTTTTGCTGAAAATACTCAAACTGGTGGGAAAACAAGGATTCAGGAAATACATTTTAACGGATAGACCATTGCTTGTTTACAATCTCTACAATTTTAAGCGACTTTTAAGCGATTTTTTTTTAGCTATTTTTACAAAACAATACCAGGAAAAACAAGACATTGATTTCGCGTTTATATTGCATTGCCGTACTCACCACGCTTGGCAGGCGGGTTGGCGAACACAGTACGAGATGTTGATACACGGACAGACGCTGCTGCCCATTTTCCGGAGCAAACCCTTGACGGATTCATACTGCATCCAGGGGCATGAGAGAATAGGCAGCATTCTACTGCCGGCACCCCACGGCTGTAGATGATGATGATCAAACCAATTCATAAATCTTAGGCTCTTATTTTGTAACGGGTTGTTTTCGAAAACAGGCGGACTGGCGAAAAGATACCTTAAACTGAAGGCGGTATAATTTGTTTTACGTTACAGCGCGCTGATTTGATTAATTGTTGGTTTAAAAAGCTTCATTAAGTTTTTTCTTTGGTCGGTTGCACTGATGTGGATCAACATCTCGCACTGCACTCGCCAACCCGCCTGCCGTAGTGAACATGACAATGAGCCCTTGGGGACCCATGAGGGAGGCCTATGTCCAGCAGTGGACGTACTACGGCTGAGATTTATCATTAATTTATTTACTTTAATTATAACGGTACAAAACCAATTACAATAATTAAAGACAAAAAAGACAAGAGATGATGATGATTGATTCGAGAACTCAAAAGTTGTGGAAAATAGAAGAGGAAATAAGATTGGCCATCTTATACGACATGATAGTTTCATTATTTGACTACCTCTGTGGCGCAGCGGGCGAAGGTCCGCCTGCGACGCAAAAGGTTACGAGTTACATTCCCGCCTCGGGACAAATTTCTGTATGATCTGCAGATATTGGTGCAGGTTGTTCTGGATGTTTTTCTATTAATAATATCTATGTAGTATAATGAGGTTACCCCGCCGTGGGGTGCCGACAGTAGAATGTTACCCCTCCTCTCTTGCCCGTGGATGCAGTAAGAATCTGCTAAAGGATGCCTTCAGAAGATGGGCAGCAGCGCCTTCCGCGTCTTCAACACCCTATAGGTACTGCGCTCGCCCACCCGCCTGCCAAGCGTGGCGAGTATGATAACAACCCCCTCATGATGATAAAACCATGGACCAGGCCCCGAGTCCCCGGCAGCCCCGTCAGGAAATCCATGAGGGGGGCCTATGTCCAACAGGAGACGTCCTACAGCTGAAATGATGATGATGACTTTAAGACCAAGGATTAGTTATATAAACCCGGTAAAAAAAGGAAAAAGTGTGCAAGGCGGACTAAAAAATTAGTCAACTTATCTTAAAGAACTAGATAATTATGTACTCGCTCCAAAACAGCTTGATTTCGGATGTGGTGAGGTTAACATTATAAATCGATTACTTTACTACTAAATCCATCACTTGTTACGTTCCGTATTATAATATTTTTAGTATTTCAATGTTAGCGCAGTACAGAGTGACATTAAGCAAGATAACGTCGAGATGTCGACGCGACCACCTTTGTAAGCCGTCGGCGTCGACGCGCCCGTGATTAATGAATGCCCCTGTATTTTGAACAGTTTATCGTGTGTGCCTTTGTACAATTTCACATTTCATAAATTAAAACAAGTTAACATTTTAGTATGTATAGATATAAAGATCCACATGCACATAACATGCACATCATCACACCCGCAGGACATCCACGGCTGGACAATGGCCTCCCTCATGGTCTTGGAGATCCAAGTACTGATCATAAGGGGTTGTTAACATACTCACCACGCTTGGCAGGCGGGTTGGCAAGCGCAGTATGTGATGTTGATACAAGACGCTGCTGCCCATCTTCCAGAGTTAAGTATCCCGTTGGCAGATTCTTACTGCATCCACGGGTAAGAGAGGAGGGGCAACATTCTTCTGCCAGCACCCTACGGCACTTGCACGGCAACTCTTAAATGCATTTAGCGGCAAAATACAATTGTATAGGTCACATCGTATGAAAAGTTATATTTAGAACAATGAGTATTATTAGCGTACCTACTTTTTTAGCATTTTGAAAGGTCTTTGAACATACATTTGTTTTTGTATGACTAACTTTGTAGCTTATGGGAGAAAAAACTTACCAACTTTTCAATGAAATTTACCTCGAATCTTTCGTAACCCATCGAATCTACCAACTACGATCGACAATCTGCTTATACCGCATTTATGCAGCAGCTAGTAGATAGATACAGGTCACGTATCCAAACTCTTTTAAAAAAGCATCACACCAACCACACTACCACTAAAGCACTTACCGAACTGTAATCGCGTTACAATACGCACCCGCCCATCGTAATGGGCGGATAGTCGATAAAATTTTATCACATGTAGCCCTCTAGCCGAACTTACCCCATTTAGGGTGATGGTCCACTGCGGCGCGCGGTAGGGGCACGAGCATACATAACAATCATCATCATCTACATACAGCCCATAGGTACCCACTGTTGGGTGTAGGAACGCCACATAAGCTGGTACTGTGCTAAGCCAATAATTTTCCTCCACTCCACAAATGTCGTCGACCCAACGCGCCATCGGATAACTGCTAACTGATAACTATACATACGTAAATATCATCATCGTCATGTCAGCCATAGGAATGCTGCTTCAACAAGCTAATAATTGCAAGGCTTTAAAAAGCTTTAAAATAAGGTCACTACCGTGAAAAATTTTCGGTCCCATTAGTATTTGCGAACGCTACAGTACCATGAACAATTTCACAAATAAGCCTTCCTGCGTTCACGATAAGTGTAATCCTGTCAAAACATCGCAAACGGGCAAGGAAAAATTTAAACAACGCGATAAATAAACGTTACATAGTAAGGCCTTTGCATCTATTATAGATGATTTATACAGCGTCAGCAACTGGTAATCATGCTGCACGGGACGCTGCAGTGCCTCGGACATTATTAGATGGATTAGGCTTGCCCAGCAACTATACCGTAATGTTTTAATAATATGACAAACGATATGTCCTATTTCCACATATCGTTTGTCACGTTTGTGATATTATTAAAACACTGCCAGGCAATAGGTAGGTTCTGACTAACAAAAGGTCAAGAAGAAGGGAAAAGGAAGGTTTTCGGTAATTTTTTGAAAAAAAAAACGGCATGAATGGCTGTCGCACACGGTTGAAAACTCGAAATTTGATGAAGACACCAAACTGTACAAACCTAATAATTAAAAACCCCCTTTTAACTCTTCAGTAACTGGGCCTAAAGGCCCTTGCTCAGCATTATAAATGGCTTGTTTTGTGTACAAATGATGGATCGAACTTAATGGCACAATCTTTGTATCTAGATAATAGTTCTGTAGTGCCGCAGTGGGTACACAACTCAACGTCGTCAAATTATGTCGGTACTCAATTCGTAAGCAGATTCCCAAATGGTTAGTTGACACAACACGTACAATATACGCTGTGATCTCTTAAGATTCGAGAGTAAATTACGTCTGATTAATGTGTCAGACCCGAATCGTGTTTGTCAACGTCAAAGTTTTAGAGGGAAATTTCGTTCGACTTCGGAGCTTTAGCTTAAGGATCTGGTACCTTTCCAAAAAAAATAAAAAAAAAATGTTGGACATTTCACACAGCACCAAAGTAAACAAAGCTAGTATTATGGGGAAAATACTCAGATAGTTATATAAATAAATAATGCTGGATAATTTACAAGCTAAGCAGAGCTTATGTTATGGGTATTAGATAACTGACATACTGAATAATACATTATACTACATAGATAGATATTTTTTTTGTTATATATAGAAAATAATCCAGACCACCCTGAACAAATTTCTACAGGTCGTACAGACATTTGTCTCGAGGGAGTTGATAGAACATGCTACATTTTTCTATGTTCTATAGAAAAATGTAGCATCCACAGGCACGAGAGGAGAGGCAACATTCGGCACCCCATGGTAATAAACATGCATACATGCATAGTCTGCTAAAATCATAAGCCTTCTTGTACTAGTCTGATTTTATTGTAGCCGGGTAAAAATACGATCGTTTCGCTCAGAGTAAATTCTCAAACTATATTAACTTTTTTCGTCGCCTACTGAAAATACTGAGCTCCGTAACTTGTTGATCCGGAAGGGGAAGCGATTTGAATTATTCAACGGTCTGACCCGCGGGGCGTTCGCGACAGATGCTTACTCACTCTTGGCCGGTTATTGTTCTTGTGCCCGATTCGCGTTCTCTGTCACATTAACGCCGGAGATATTCTTATTGCCGTGTTTATTTGTAGCTTGTAAATAGTGACTTTGAATAACCCTGTGCTCACTTCTGGGTTTATTCTTAAGACTTTTAGAACTTACGCGATTTTATATTTTTTTCAAGACAAGGATTCGTTATTATTGAATGTATGGTCCTTCGAGCCGGATTTTATCGACATCATATTATATTAAGATATTTATCATCAATGGAACACATCCACGGCTATGCTTGTAAAAGTTTTATAGACTTCTAAGCAAGAACCAGTAAACTACGTATCTGTATTATTTATTACAAGCTTTTATTTAGCTTGCCCAGTATGTATGTATGTACATATGTATATAACTATGTTTGTTGGTTGAATCTTCAACCAATTGAGCAGAAATTTTGTATACATGTTTTGTTTGGATGAAAAAGCATGGTCAGCTATGTGACGTCACTCTGAATCCAACATTGCCGAACACCCAAGACGGCGGACTACTTATTTTTAATGTACTCCTATAATATGGGTATCAAATGAAAGGGCTTGCTGAGAATAACTCCAAGCTTTTTTATCACATGAATTGTGTAAAGACGTCTAAGGTTGACATTAAACTTTAATGGAAAATGTTTATTAAATTATTTTTTTATACGTTTAAATAAAAGCGTGTTTGTTAAAAAAAAGTTTTTTTTACTTTTAATTTATTCATCATCATTTCAGCCATAAAACGTCCACTACTGATCACAGGCCTCCCTCATGGATCTCCATGAGGGATAGTTGCCATACTCACCACGGCTTGGCAGGCGGGTTGGCGAGCGCAGTACGGATGTTGATACACGGACAGACGCCGCTGCTCATCTTCCGGAGGTATCCCTTAGCAGGATCTTACTGCATCCATGGGCATGAGAGGAGGGGTAACATTCTACTGCCGGCACGGCACCCCACGGCATCTAACTGTATAATAAAGTCACATAATATCTCAATAATATTATAAAGGCGAAAGTTAGTATGTATACATGAATGGATGTTTGTTACCTCTTCACGCAAAAACTACCACGGATTGAGCTGAAACTTTGCACACGTATACACATAGGCTACTTTTTATCCGGCTACAACGCATGCGAAGCGGCGGGCATTAGCTAGGTATATTTTTACATACTCTTCCACAGACCAGGCAGCATGACATATGAAGCAATCACACATCAAACTTTACACATACGTTACCACGACACCCTCTAAGTAAATATCTTAACTAATTTAACTTATGTTTACACCTCAAACATTATCTTCGCTTCACAAATCAACAAGATTTACTCAAGCACTCTGTTTGTGCTAAAACTGAGCTTTTGATTAAAGGGATAAAGTCGAAAATTGCGAATAACGGAGTAGCAGGTGACTGTGACTTGTATGATGCGGTTGAAAGGTTAATTTAAATTTAGATTGTCGTTATTACGACTTGGAGATGGTTGTACAACGTAATCCCGACGTTAAATCAACAGAAGAGAACAGAAGTGTTACAAGTTTTGGTCCTTCGAGGCGGATACGGGCGATATTTCAACATTCAACCGGATGCATGACTATCTTCTTTAGAAAATAGTTGTCATTAAACGAAACATTCGGTACAGACCTTGGCACACTTGGCAGGTTATGTAGTTTTCAAAAAATCTAAGTAAAAACCATTGCCGTGTCTATCTTGTTAGTGGATGCAGAAAAAAACAGCAAAGAGATACTTCTGGAAGATGCAACATCCTGTACTGCGCTCGCCGACCCGCCTGTCAAGCGTGGTGAGTATGAGGCAACCCATGCTCTGTCCTCTCAAGACCCATGAGGACCTGTATCCAGTAGTGCACGTCCTGCGCCTGAGATGATAATGATGATAGTTTCACCATAACAATTCCCTATCTTACACCCATATATCCTCGTTCTACGTACGCTATCACTATCATTTACCTAGATGCCTAAACTTCACAACTGTAACTGTACTATGCCTAGTGGACGGGTTGACGTGCATCGTAACTAGTTCCGAACAACAGCACAGCGGAAAATGGCGGACAAACTTTAACATTAAAGTTTTGGTCTTTCGAGCCGGATGCAATCGACATCTTAACTGGATGTGGCAGTCCTTGGGTCAGTTTTAAAGGCTGGATTTTCTAGTAACGTTTGTTTGAGTACGAGTATTAACTTGTATCTTTAAACGTTGTCAAAGATTTTTAAGTTTGAAGAGTTCCGTGGCTCGGAACTAACTTTTTTTTAAAACCGTTTACATACGTTGAATCATCACCATAATTTCAGCCGTAGGACGTCCACTGCTGGACATAGGCCTCCCTCATGGATTTCCAGTTATTGCGGTTGGAAGCGATCTGCATCCACCGTCGACCTGCGGTCTTCACCAGGTCATCAGCCCCTCTTGTTGGTGGACGTCCTACGCTGCACTTGCCAGTCCGTGGCCTCCACTCGAGAACTTTTCGGCCCCATCGGCCATCTGTTCTGCGAGCTACATGGCCTGCCCATTGCCACTTCAACGTGCTAATCCGTTTGGCTGTGTCGGTAACCCGAGTTCTTCTACGTACCTCCTCATTTCTAATTCGATCTCCCCGAGCATAGCCCTGTCCATAGCTCGTTGAGCGACTCTGAGCTTATTCATGAGGCCAATCGTGAATGACCACGTCTCAGTTCCATATGTCATCACTGGTAACACACATTGATTGTAGACTTTCGTCTTAAGGCACTGAGGAATTTTGAACGAAAAAACGTTGCGTAGTTTCCCAATATATACGTTTCCCCATACGTTCAATAATGGGGCTCAAATGTAGTTGGGCAGGACACTTGGCCAGACGAAGTGACGCCAGGTGGACCAAAGCGCTGACTGTGTGGTGGCCCAGAGAAGGTTACAGAGAAAGAGGGTCGTCCTCTATCCCGATGGGTTGAATCGTCAACATCGGTTCAGAAGGGCGTGGCTAAGAATAGCTTACGACAGAGGTGAATGGCAAAAGCAAAGAGAGAGTATGCCCTGCAGTGGGTCGAGAAAGGTTGATGATTATACATATGTACTTTACACATTTGAACCGCGACGAAAATCGGATCCGCAACCTCACCCGACTAATTACTATTAGACCAACAGAGTCATGGAGATCATCATCATCATCTAATAAAACTATTAGTTATTGTATGTCTTAAAAGGATATAAATGAAATCTTTACATTTTGTAACAATTTGTACTGTACACAGTTTGAAAATAAAAATATGTTTATCTAACCCGTGGGACGTCCACTGCTGGGCATTGGCCTCCCTCAAGTACCTCCAAGTATACGATGACATGAGGGGGTTGTTGCCATACTCACCACGCTTGGCTAGCGAAAAGGTGAGCGCAGTAAGGGATGTAAGTAGAGACGCCCATCTGCCGAAAGTATTATTTTGCAGCTACTTACTGCACCCAAGGGCAAGAGAGGTGGGGCAACATTCTACTGCCGGCGTCCCATGGCACAATTTTATTGTTAATATTAAATTATACCTCCATTCCAATTAACGTATTCCGCGGATTCAGTCAAAAGCCAACTCTAGCTTCAATGAGATTCAATTAAGCAGTTTGACAGGCCATCACACCGTGCTGCAAATTGGTGTTTAGAGATATTATTAAGAGGAACAGAATCACAATAAGTTCAAAGCGAATTTCATCATTGTATAAAATTATTATAACAGTAATTAACAAACGCACGTATTTTGCGATGCTGGAAATGGGCATTGTCCTTGAGGCAACAAGCCTATTAATTAGTTGGGTTTATTTGCTGCTCTCATGCCCATGGACAGTAAGAGCCTGCTAAGGGATACCTTCGGAAGATGGGCAGCAGCGTCTATCCGTGTATCAACATCCCATACTGCGCTCACCAACCCGCCTGCCAAGCGTGGTGAGAATGGCAATTACCCCTCATGGAGATCCATGAGGGGGGCCTGTGTTCATCAGAGGACGTTTTATGGCTGAAATGATGATGATTTGCAGGCGGCTATAAAAGACATCAAAATACCTGTATGAATGTTAATGTAATATGAAATTACACCAACTATACCCTATTCCGCGGTCCCAGTCGAAAGCCAACGCTACATTCAATAAGAGATTCAATCATGCTGTTTGGCAGGCCGACACATCATCATCATCATTTCAGCCATAAAACGTCCACTGATGAATACAGGCCTCCCTCATAGATCTCCATGAGGGGTAGTTGCCATTCTCACCACGCTTGGCAGGCGGGTTGGTGAGCGCAGTATGGGATGTTGATATACGGAAAGACGCTGCTGCCCATCTTCCGTAGGTGTCCCTTAGCAGGCTCTTACTGCATCCACGGGTAGGAGAGGAGGGGTAACATTCTACTGCCGGCACCCCACGGCACGAAATGCGTGTATGAACGTCATAACAAATGCTGTTACTTATTTTATAAATATTGCTCCAACAATACCAAATCCCCGCAAACCTAACAAGACACCTTGTTATCGCTTGTCGCGACAATCGACTCTCGCCCCTAATCCGCGTGACGAGGGTGCAGATTCCATTGACGAGATACCTGTCAGTCGACCCGATAAAGAAAATGGAATATAGGGTCCATGCGCAAACGCTATTTAATATTGTTAGACTTTTCCTTGGTATCTCATCATCATCATCATCTCAGTCATAGTCCACGTCCACTGCTGGACAAAGGCGTTCCTCATGGCTTTGTGCAGATCATGAGCGGTTGTCCCCATAATTATCTCGCTTAGCAAGCCGCTTGGCAAGCCGCTTGGCAGGCGCAGCACGGGATGTTGATACACAAAAAGACACTAATGCCCATCTTCCGCAGGTACCCTTCGCAGATTCTTACTGCATCTACTGCCGGCACCCTACGGCATATTTTGGAGATTAGCCAGAACAAACAGATATATTGTACTTTCCCATGCAATAAATAACTACATAGTTAAAAGCTGTTATGTTGACATTACAGACACCTATTTTACAAGCTTGCGATGTATGTGTATGTATGTATGTAACTATGTTTGTTCGGATGGAATCTTGCAACTCAATTTTATCATTTTTGAGGGAGATATCTTCAACCAATTGAACTGAAATTTTATATATACTTTTTTTGGATGACAATGCAAGGTCAGCTGTGTGACGTCATTCTAGTTTAAATCTAACATGGCGGATCACCCAAGATGGCGGACTAGTTATTTTTAATGTACTCCTACAATATGGGTAGCAAATGAAAGGGCTTGCTGAGAATATTTCAAAAATTAAATGATAATTAAAAGTAAAAAATAAATAACAAAAAAAACGTTTAAAAAAACAAGCTATTACTTAAATGTAGGTACTAAAAATAACAAAATAAACATTTTCAATAAAAGTAAAAAAAAAACTTTTTATAAAACAAGCTTTTCTTTAAATGTACTAAAAATAATAAAATAAACATTGTCCATAAAACGTATTAACACAATTTATATGATATAATAGCTTGTCGGGATATTACCATTAATCCATACGGACAGGATCGACATACGGGCACACCTTCAGGGAAACACAAGTTATACTAGCCAGAGGTGACATGGGGTAAGGTGGGGATTTATTTTTAGTCTCCCCGGTGTTACGGGCGACAGTGGAAGATATACAGTTTCTTCAGTTGATATTTACGTGAGGGTAACTAAAGGGATGCTTTTCAATTGACTGGTGCGTGACCCTTGTATCTTTATTTTGTCACGTGTGAGGGTTGCCTGGTATTGTGAATATAAATCATTCGTTCTAAACACCGACAAGGGAATTTACAGCGACATTTTAGATTTTATCATTCATGTCACTTTTTTTCGTAAAAATAATATTAGTAACAAGTTCTGCAGAAAAACATTCGTCCCCCGGCGGAGACCGAACCCGCAATCTGCTGCGTCTCAGACGGTGGTCGAACTTATTAAACCAACAAAGATGACCTCATCGTCATCATAGGCCTATAATAGTCCACTACTGGACATAGGCCTCTCTAAATCTGCGCCATTTCGTGGGGTCTGCCTTTCTGGTCTTTTCCCTCCACTCCGCTCTATCCAACACGTCGTCTGGGAAACATTGCAGTCCATTAGATCTTATTTCATGACGTCTGTCCACTTCTTTTTCAGCCTTCCTCTACGTCAGGGCCCAGGCAAGTTCTGGTGGTCTTCTCTTCACGTGTCCATACTAACGGAGTCCGCTTTCTGGCAGTTTGTCGGCAATGTCGCGTATACCGAGACTTCCGCGGTTGTAGTATTCGTTGCGGTATTCGTTTTGTCGCGATTTTCACCATTACGACCTATAAGGCCTCTAAAGTCGCAAAATTTTAAGAGCATATTATGAAAACCCGTAAGCACCTACGTATCTTCCGGAGCGCTCTTCAAAGCACGCCCGATAGCCATTAGCGGTTCTTCTTCTGTATTCTGAACACGTATGTTTGTCTTCCCCTTCCGATCTCAGCCGAGCGCCGCTTGAGAGGTTATGGTAGCCCCGTTTTTAATAAAGTCGGTTAAACACGCACGCTTATTGATGAAGGCTTCTTATGTATGTCAGTTTGGATGACCTCCGTGGCGCTCTTGGTTTATATATATGTACATATGTATATATATTTATAAATATTTATTCAGTATAGTTGTTTTTATGTATGTAGTTTTGTGTACACGTACTAACTACACTTATCAGCTTTCCCTATCCTCAAAGGTTTGCTGGAAGAAAACTCTTCTTAGGGTTAAGCTCGCCTTTGTACATGCCGTTTAGTTAAGTTTTTTTTTGTATATATTTACTAAGTGTACACTTTAGTTGTAACTTAGTAAATATATACGAAGAGATATATAAGAATAAAGAATAATCTTTGGGGAACACTTGAAGCAAGCTAGTTCATAAACCACTGATACTATGAGGGGGTAAGAACATAAGGTGGTAAGTGTATTCTTTGTGTTTACAATATTTTCACATCACCCGTTTTGCGTTAGATATGTTACGGGTAAACAATCAAGACCCCGGGGAATAGGCAATTCAGGGAATTTGCTTGTTTTGAGAAGACAAGTGGCCTGTTTAGTATGCCTGTATCTATCTAATCTAATCACCCTATAGGTTTTTTTAATTTTTTCGAGATCAAGGCACAAAACAAAATTAGCCATTTTTACTAACTTTATTAGTTATTAAGGTCCACGCGGCCGCACTGAACAAAGTATTTTACGCGTCATTCAACCAGCCAAACAGATATGTATTTATTTATTTACTTTAAATGTTCACGTACTCTATTTTTACAGGCGTAGGTAGCCCAATGCGATAGAGTACCAATATAAGTAGCATGACATCATCACCAACATCATTTCAGACGTAGGACGTCCACTGCTGGATACAGGCTTCCCTCGTGTATCTACAAGCACTGATCATAAGGGGTTGCTGCCATACTCACCACAGCGTCTTTCCAACACTACTGCGCCCGTCAATATAAATAACAAGAACATCCTCACGATCCTCACTTGGAGATACGGGAGTTCTTTGTCCAGCAGTGGACGTCCCACGGCTGAGTTGAGGCTAATTGTAATTGTTAAAAGTCAAAAGACAAATGCCGTGGGGTGCCGCAAGTAGAATGTTACCCCTCCTCTCATGCCCGTGGATGCAGTAAGAGCCTGCTAAGGAATACCCCCGGAAGATGCTCAGAATCGTCTTTCCGTGTATCAACATTCCGTAGGTACTGCGCTCGCCAACCCGCCTGCCAAGCGTGGAGGTCTTTGTTCAGTAGTGGAAGTTTTACAGCTGAAATGATGACGATGAAAAGATAAACATCAGAACTTTACTTTCCTTTATATCCATACAACTTCAACTAAAATAAACACAGATTCCATTCGGTTGCATTCGGCTATGCCCGGAAACTCGGTTTTTAATGAGCACCCTTCCAGCAGCGACTGGTAGTGTATCTATGGTCTTATTAATGGCACCCTCTTACCCTTCAAGGGCTGAGCTGTGACACAATTTTCAATGGGATTCCATGCTCTTGGTTCATTTTTAACTGACTTAAAAAGGGTAATTTTCTTGTATTCTAAAGGGACATTTTGAGTTCGCTAAGCTTTTCATATCGCGCAGAGAATAAAACATAGATTTGCATTGTGAAAAGACTTATTTTCAACAAACTACATGTTTTATTCCGGGATTAAGATTCCTATAGTACGATACAAATTTTCTAAAATGTAAACTTAGAATGCGTTCCGGACATATCCCAGCGAACAAATTCGCATATTTAATGAAAAAGTTTCCATCACCAAATTGTGATGATTGTGACGTTATTGAAGATGTACATCATATTATGCGGGAGTGTGTCCGCACCGCATCATTTAGATCATTTTGTTTACAAACTGTTTAGCAAAAATAGGTACTTATTGTTAAATTGTATATTAGCGAACCCCCTACTAGAAATTTACCACAAATTTACCAATTTGATTCAACTGTACAAGCTAGGCTTAGTTAAGGATTGATTTATGTTGTTTTTTGTTATGTCTGTTTTGTTATCTTTATTTGGCGATGTAGTCGCTTGGCGACTAAGGCCTATAAAATAAAATCCTATAGAGAATCATTTTTAACGATGGCACGTCCGCTTCATACGTGAATATCAGTTGCTGACGCTTTTGCGTAAACATAAATATAAAATGCGGAAAACAATAATAAATCTGCCGTACACGGCAAGACCTGGATGCAAAAGGCCCATAGAACGAGCTGATTGGCGGTTAATAAAGGACATAGACAATGACGATGATGATGATGTATGGTTATCCCATACATGTAAGATGGAGATGAACTTGTTTTCTTCATTTTCCCATCGTGTAGTAGATCGGGGGTATCGTTGAATAGATATTTCGCACACGCACCTGGCCTAATTTATTATTTTTTTATCTTCATCTATGTCCAGCAGAGATCGCGTGAACACCAGCGCAGCACACTCCATGAACTCAGCATCCTCAAAGCGCCGCGATCATAATCAACGTGCGATCTCAATCAACGTGCAAACAGATCCATATTAGATATACGGGCATTGATGTACCGATGGGCCAAATCGGAATACACTGGGACAGATTTTATTTATGAAATATGAAGGTTTTGCAGCGTTGGTCACGTGCACGTCTATACACCCGCCGGCGGGTCGGCACAAAATACAGGAAAAGAACTCGACCGGCGCTCGACCCGCCGGCCGGCGGGTCGGCTCGCGCGGACGATACCGTCATTTTATTATACCGTTTTTTCATCGGTTTACAGTCTGCGGTTTGTAAATATTAGGTTACATAAATAATAAACACATAAAGAAAAAATATTTATGAAGCTAAAACCGTTTACAGAACTTATTACTATTATCAGATATTTTTTTATGAAAATTTCAAAAAAAAATAAAATCCAAAGATAAGCAAAAAGGCGCGCGGTGGGGGGCGAATGTAGGGCGTTTGAAATTGGGAAAGTGCAAATTTTTGACATAATTTTGACAGCCGGGTGAAAGGTTAATATGAACGTGATTACCGCGATATTGCTGTTGTAATAGGTAGAGGTCCCCGCCTAACATCAATTAGACTTACCTAAGACTTACTGTGGACCTTAGGCTTGTCCTTTAATCGTATAAAAAAATGTTTACGTCAATTTCTGAGGTGGTGACTCAGGTCTTTTCTGTAACTTTTGCATCAGTCAACGTTTTCTTGTTTTGTTTGTACCAGAGTATTTTTAATCGACGTAAAAAAAGGTGAAATTTGTTCCATTCGTTCCTTAAAAATTAGTGTAGATGTATATAGTTATCAATTTCGTGCGGCCAACAGACACGTGCATGACTCAATGAAATGTGCACAGGAAGTTGCGTGCGCGCATCGCTTCGCTGATTCAAGAGAAAGTGATCTGACTGTATTGATGCATTGTTGTGCACGGTTTTACGATGGTAATTTATGATTAATATGAAAGTGAGTTTGATTCATGTTTCTTGTACGTAGGTGAGTTTTAACGTACTCGTAGTTTTTGTCTTACTTTACATTCGACTGAGTTGGAGCAGATCCGTCCTAAGTGGTTTTGTCTGAATATTTTTAAGACTTTATTGCAAAGATTGCGTGAGACAAGGTTTTATTAAGAGCTGGACATATGCTGATGACCGCACTGATTGTAGGGTCCCGGCAGAGGCGTTGCACGCGCGTAGAAAAACAGGACATTTATTTGCGCGAAAAGTCGAAGTTGTTCTTGGTTTTCTTTTATTTTAGGTAATGAAAATGAAACGATCTTGTGTATAGTTATGTATTGTTTGGGAGCAAAAAAGGTAGTCAATGAAAGAACAGATGGTACTTTTGACAATAATTTCAGATACCATTCTGTAAACGAAGAGAAGATTCCTTATATGGCAGATTTGTTTTCGAAACATTTTCGATAAAGATAACGGAAAGATTTAAGAGAACTCCCATTTCCATACATATATACGACTTAAAATAATTACATAATAATTCACTTGGGAGTGAGTTAGCTCTTATAAAATACACACCGTCTTGGTGCTAAAACTACTTTTGTGTCAAGCACAAATTGATACCACAAGTGTCTGAGCTACTTTCAACTTTCAATGCAGTGTACATCTTGTACTCTGCTGGTATTTCCTATTTGGCCGTCTGATCGATTCATTCAATAAGTTCGAGTGGGCTACTTGAGCCAGGGTTGACAAAACCCACTTGATAGTATAGTTTTTTATCTTTAGGATATTATAATTTATAAATTAACAAAAAATATATGATTAGAAATCCGCTAACCTACAACTAAAGATAGCTTGAAAAATACTCAAAAATAATTCGACACGTGTTTCACCTCTCTACAAGGCACCATCAGGAGAAATCGGCTCCCCGTTCGTCACGGAACACACAAAAAACCACAAAGATGCAGAGGTAGTTGCCCAACAACGAACGCACGGCGATGTTATCGTCGTGCCAGGTCTTTCTATACACTCTCTTAAAGGCCGTCTTAAAATCTTTTTTTTTGTTAAGGAGCCGTTTTTATGATCTGTATATTTGTTGTTCATTTCTGTAGTTGACCTTTTACACCCTGTACAAAATTCAATTCAATTCTAATATATAAACAGTGAATGAGTCTTGCACAGGACCGTTTACGTTGGCGTGCTGAAGAGGAGGCCTATATAAGTTACCAAACTCCTCCGAAACGCTAGCCGTTTCGGAGAGTAGAAGTAGAGTAGTACTACTACTACTACTCTACTTCTACTCTACTGATTTTTCTACGACTCTACGGTATGATCCTACGGTAGTAGTAGAGAAGTAGTAGAGTAGTATAGGGTAGAAGTAGAGTAGCAGTAGGGTAGAAGTAGAGTAGTAGTAGGGTAGAAGTTGAGTAGTAGTAGAGTAGAAGTACGGTAGAAGTAGGGTAGAAGTAGAGTAGTAGTAGTAGTAGAGTAGTAGTAGTAGTAGTAGAGTAGTAGTAGTAGTAGAGTTGTAGTCAGAAGATGTGGTAGTAGGTTATTTGACGATTATTTTAACACTGTTAAAAAATTTACTATAAAAAACAAGTTGGAGAAGTAGTAAATCAACGTCCGCTATGTGCCAACCCTGCAGTACCCTCGCGAAAGGCACCGCCTGATTGTAAATTCAGTCGATCGCCCGGAGGTCTCCGTCGCTGGCTATTTGATTATTTTGTTTATTCAGTTGACATCGACGAGCTGCTTCACAAATAATATATTCTGCTCGTCAATAGAATTATGAAGCTCCGCCGGAAATATCATTGTGGTTGACTGTGCATTTCACAATATGCGACTTATTTTCATAAATTGATGGTGTTTTTATTTATTGTTGTTTCAAGGGAACATTTATAAACGCGGCTACTTGACTCTTTCTCTCTTCTTGATGGTTATTTTTCTCACCTCATGGGGAGTCTGCCTTTCCGGTCTATTCCTTCCATCTAACGCGTCGTCTTGTTACCGGACTACAAATAAGGCTAGTCTGTATTCCACATTCTATCCCTATTCCATCTTGCAACGCTCTAAACATTGCAGCGTCCCGCGTACGACCATATACATATGTATTATATAATAATATAAATAGGCAAGCAGATAGACGAACTTCACTCGTTTTTAAAAGGTTGGTCCTCCATAGCACAGGATTGGGAAAAATGGAAGGGGGATAGGAAGGCCTTTGCCCTGCTGTGGGACGAAAACGGCTATTAATAATAATAATACTCGTATATATCTATACTAATATTATAAAGCTGAAGAGTTTGTTTGTTTGCTTGAACGCGCCAATCTCAGAGACTACTGGTCCGATTTGAAAAATTATTTCAGTGTTAGATAGCCCATTTTTCGTGGAAGGCTAAAGGTATCATCAACTAAGACCAATAGGAGCGGAGCACCAATAATGTTTCAAAATCGGGGTTGTTTTGTCCTTTTGAGAGCTTCCGCTGCGTGCGCTGCGTAAACGGTTAGTTTCGCAAACTACATGTATTACAGAATTGTTCCCCTTTAAAATATTTAAGAAAGTCCGTGACAGCATATATCTATCTTTTAAGGTTAACTCACTGTAAACTTTTATATGCTAACTATTTTTTTTTCTAAAATAATGCATTAGGTATTTGCGAAGGTGTTTTTATAAACAAGGTTTGATATAGGTGTTTTCGTATGCGGTAACAATCAATAAGGCCCAGTGGCAAACATTTAAGCACGTAGGAATAGATTTACACCAAGAGTGTTTTTCACACGGTCAACTTATATGTTGCCCGCCCCATCGAGATCTGGTTCTGGTGAAAATCAATAACGAAAGATAAAATTATAGTGTACCAAGAAGTACTTTAAAATAACATAGTTGTCTGGAAGAGATCGCTTCTTAGCGATAAGACCGCCCATTGTGCATTTATATGCTTATTGTATTTTTTTTTTAAAAATTCTATTTGGTGTACAATAAAGAATTTTCATTCATTCATAGTTTTGAGTTTTTTTGAGAATAACGTACAATCTACATGATATACTTAAGATTATAAGACCCAGTACCTACTTTTACCTAACGTTGTAAAGTTTCACTCTTACTGATAAAGGCGTGATTTAGGTACCTAAAATAACGCTTAACTTACGTATTATTCAAAAATATTTTCACCTTCTACGTAAACTAAGTCGCGGGTTAAAGTAACTATTCCACGCGGACGAAGTCGCGGGCAGAAGCTAGTGTACTTTAGATGTGTATTGGTCTTTCACATCTATGTAATAGACCAATGTGCCAATTATGAATGACGGCAAGCACTATGTACCTGTTCTCTATACGTGCTTAGAAGTAATATAATGTAAGGTTTTTACATCTATTATGAATTATGATTTATGCAGCGTCAGCAACTTGTATTCATGCTGTACGGGACGCTGCAGTGCCTGGGACATGTTAGATGGATTAGGCTTGCCCAGTACCTATACCATCTTCTCAGCTTAGTCTAAAAGTCGGAGTAAAGACCAGGTCAATATCTCTCAAGCAAATTGAGCCGCGGGTTTTCCTTCACCATTAAAACACGTGTTAAATGAGCACATACACTTTTCAACAAATAAAAATCCATGGGTGCACGCCCGGCATTGAACTCACGACCAAAGCCCGCTAAAAATAGGAAGCAAATGTAATTAAAACGAAGGTAAGGAATTATAAGACCACACACGGATCAAAGAAAGACCAATTTTACACCAATTAACTTCTTGACACACGTGGCTTGTAGAGAGCACTCGCGTTTTCTGTTCCATACCAATGATTTAAATCGTTAGATACGCCCTTACAGTAATGTGACCCCGGCCCCGCACCGTTTTGTTAGCACACGAAATGAGTGAGCTCACACATTTGGAATCAGTGTAGTGGTAGTAATCAGGAAAAGTGTTAGCCGGACGTGATGTTATTTTTTTATCACGACATTTTGTGCAATATGTTGGACAAGAAATGGTAATAATAACAGTTTGGATTATTGGCAAAACCAGTGAGCGTGTAACAGATTAGACATTTCTGATAAAGAAATCAGACGAATCTCAAAATAGAAATTTAAAGAGATTTTTATATGTAAACTTAAACCCTAATTGTCTAATATTTATAGATTTTATGTAAATTAATAATGTTTCTGAAAAGCCTTGTTTCGTTACAAGAGATTGAGATTTTGTTAGCAAACATACAACTTAGTTCATCCACAATGTATCGCTTGTTTTGATTTTATATGAATCACTATGAGTAAACTAAAACATTTCGTTATTGTTTAAACACAAAGCTTGATAATCTGTTCATTAGATAATTTATAAATCAATATAAGAATTTAGAAATGGCTCCAATGTACTAAATTTAGTTTTAAAAAATACTTTTGTACCATGTGTTCACATAGGATCAAATATTGTTAAATATTGGTTTGAAATTAACAATATTTATATTTTTATGAATAAAAATGATCTTAGAATAAGTTTCAACACAAGTCTAGTATATTATATGTTGTTAAAAATAGTTATAAGTAAATTTTATTTTCTGTTCTGTTGTGATTGGTCGCAACAACTTCTTTTGATTAAGGTATATAAGATTGAAATGGCGGGTCAGTCACACTTTTTTGGTGGTGCTGCTACAGATATAAAGATAAGTTGATGTGTTAATATTACATCTTATGTTAAGTACTTAGACTATTCTGTAATAAGTGTTCCGTGTTGCTAAAATACCAAATACTGTAGAAATACTATTAAACTCGTTTCATTGTTTTTGTGTCCATAACTAGAATTATGTCTGGTTTTTTTTATAGATTCTTCTATTCTACAATTAACATAATTTAACGTTTGTGCTCTGATAACTGTGTGATAGGTTATTTGTTGAGAATCAATATAGCCTTGGTACTTAAACATTCTAGTATGTGTTTTATAATATTTTTTCCACCCTCATCCTCTGCTGTTAGGCTTAGCAGATAAGACTAAACAGGTCTGCTGTCTTGCTGAGTAGGTCTTGGTAGAATAAGCAGTAAGTACTTATTTATTTAGGAATATACCTAGGGACTAATACTAAATCTGACACGTGCATCGGCATTATTCTTAAGACATTTTATAAAGACAATGCCACAGTTTTTGGTGTCAGAGAACATCTAACGGTTTAAATCTTTGTTCCATACGTGTTTCATGAACCCAGAGGCTAAGTGAGAGTCATCTCTTGGGCGGCGGTAGTGGAACTTTGTGTCTATGGCATGTACTACGAGTATATTTTTTATTGTCACTTTATATTTAGTGTTTCTCATTTTTTTGTTAATTTGTTTAGTTTAAGGTGTGCAATAAAGCATTTTCTATCTATCTATCTATCTATATGCCTACCTACGAACCTACGAGGTTAAGATTCGTTTAGCGCGTATAAATGTGTCACCTGGTTAGCATGGTAGAAGTTTTTCGTAGACTTTCGCGATCACAATTTCGTTATAATAAGTAACAAAAACACGGGAATATATCGATTTAAGAAGCGATGGTGGTTTTGCATTATGTGAAGGTAGTTGTACAAGTTTATAGCTTGGAATTGGCAAAGATGAGCACAATGAATTGATTTTTTTGCATTGCTGGATATACATAGACCTACCTCATTGTACGCTACTGGATGACATGACAATGGCTAACAGTATGAAATGTCCTGCGATATTTTTTTATTTACTGTGCGATGCCGACAGCAGCATGTTAAAAAAAAGCTTAATAAAAAAACCTGTAATGATGTTATATTCTCAATAAATAAATAAATAAATAAATAAATGTTGCCTCTCCTCTCTTTCCCGAAGATGTAAGAATCTTCTGAGGGACACTTCCGGAAGATTGGCAGCAGCGTCTTTCCGTGCATCAGTATCGGCAGGCCGTCTACCAAACGTGGCGATTATATGTATATACAATTATAGAAACGTTTCATGATCTTGGAGATCCAAGAGGGAGGCCTATGTCCAGCAGTGACAGCAGTCCTAGGGCTGAGATGATGATAGTGATTTATTTAATCAAATGTAGTCTTATCCGCGTAGATGTGTAAATTGGTGTGGGAGGCCTGTTATAGAACACATTTAACAAAGAAAGAAGGAAAAACCATTTATTTTTGTGACACCACAAAAATATAACTAATAGCACTAGCACACCCTGGTTAAGCTTTCAATAAATTAATGAAAAATAAATAAAGGTACGCAATAAAATCCTATATTTTATAAACTAATAGTACGTTAACAAATCGCGAAAGTTTAACAAGTTCAATGAATAAGTACACGAGTCACGAGACCCGAGCGAAACAGCAGAAATTTTCATTTTCATTATTTAAAA
Organism: Pasiphila rectangulata; assembly: GCA_963082625.1. Taxonomy (NCBI): domain Eukaryota; kingdom Metazoa; phylum Arthropoda; class Insecta; order Lepidoptera; family Geometridae; genus Pasiphila; species Pasiphila rectangulata. The sequence continues at coordinate 9,983,974 of OY720261.1, read as the reverse complement.
GTGTCCTATAATTAACCTATGACCACGCGATCGCCGGACGCGCTCCGTCCGCCCGCGTGATAGCTGTCAAAACTGACATTGACATTTCTGTGTCAGTTTTGACATATGACGCCTGGAACCGCTATTTCGAGCGCGATTGTTCTTTGTGTAATGTATTGTTTTACAAAAAAATATTGACTGTCATGTTGATAAATGGAGTTTAGTGTAATTATACCAAGGTTTTGGAAATAATTAGTTGTGAAAATATAATAATGTGTCATGGTCTATTGTTGCAGGAAGCGTTTGAGTGACGATATCAGTTGTTCAAAACTAAATTGTAACTTTTAGAACTGGAATAATAGAGATTATGTGCCCAGCAAATGCGAAAATAACTGAGCAAATAAATAACCACTCACCAATTTAAGAATTTCCATTAACCTTCTAATTAACTGGCAGTAGAGTATTGCCCCTAGTCTCTTGCCCGTGGGTGCAGTAAGAAACTGCCAAGGTATACCTCCGGAAGAGGGGCAGCATCGCCTTTCCGTGTATCAACATCCTGTCCTGCGCTCGTCAACCCGCCTGCCAAGCGTAGTGATTATGACAACAAACCGTCAAGATCAGTACTTATTGATCAATGGGAAGGCCTCTGTCGAGCGTCGACGTCCTACGGCTGCCAGAGACCAGAACTTTCATTCACGATTCATATTTTCAAAAAACAAACACGGCGTTAATAATAGTAGTAATATTTTCGGCTACGGCGACCTTATTCTGCTTATGAGTGTAGATTAACTCTAAGATGTCTGTAAGATAATGCAGCTCATTTTGGCTTTGATTCAAACAAAGTGCACAAGCTGAATACCAACAAAATCTAACATTTAGCTACAACTTCTTAATCTGAAAAAGAATTTCCCGCGAGTTTCCGGCGAAACTTGAGAGTTTCAGTTTTAAGCTTTCCCGTAACACGTAAGTTAAAGTTCCAGTAAGAAGTGGCGCGTTAACTTAGAAAATCCTAAAATTAGCTAACAGCCTGCAAACTTGCGAACTTTATGTGCTCAGCGTGGAGGGTGCTCTACAGGGTGTATTATAATATGTTCCCATACTCACGACTACCCCGAAAACGGACCCATGAAGACAAGTAGTTTTAACGGGAAAAAAATCGAGATCGTATTTTTTTTTGGATTTTTTTTAGTGATGTGAAAATGACCCTGGGGGGGATTTTAAATTAATATTTCAGAAGGTAGAAATTTTCAATAAAATCTTTTGTGTTGTTTTAGGATTTTATCGTTATCACCACTTATCTGTACATCTACGGCAACTCTTGGCGGAGGTCAATGACCATGTCAAGAATCAGCTCGCGTGAAGATAATCATTATCGTTTAATCATTAATCAGCCGTTGAAAACTTTCGTGGTCTTTTCTTGAATAAAAATCACCGAATCCTGGAATGTCCTAAGACTTCAGTTGTTCCTTGGAGTGTTCTAAATCAGCCTGTTTAGTTAGGACGCATACACCCTGTATAAATCATAGTAAATAAGTAGGCCTTCTGAATCTATTTACAAATAGATTTAAAATGCCTCCATATTTACTTAAGTAATTGTCACATAAACATTGGACCAGGCACTACAGCATCCTACGTTAAATACTAGTTGCTGACGCTGTATAAATCATCTATGATAGATGTAAAGAGCCTAATTACTTTACTAATTGTCACTCGTTTTACCTGCGATGAAGGAGTGTAATGTTTGTCGTGATTAAGTGACTGTTTAACGTAAATTAGTAACACTGTGACGTTAATAAGATGCTGTTAAAAATAGTTAGGATAATTATGTTTATACAAAATTTTTGTCCACCTTTCTACCTTCTGATTAGGCAAACGCATTTCTAAGTTTTGAAAAAGATCATCCATGCCGTGAGACGCCCACAGCTGGGCATAGGCCTCCCTCATGGATCGCCAAGTACTGGTCATGTTGTTCCCATACTCACCACGCTTGGCAGGCGGGTTGGCGAGAGCAGTACCGGACGTTGATACAAGGAAAGACGCTACTGCTCGTCTTCCGAGCGTATCCCTTCCCAGATTCTTACCGCACCTACGTTCAAGAGGGGAGGGCCAATAATCTACTGATGTCACCCCACGGCACGACAATTTTAAAATTAGCAACAACTTCCGCATGATTTTGGAATTCCATGAGTGAGTCCTAGCAGTGTACGTGCACAGCAGTATACGTAGACAGGATTCCTACGTCTGTAATGCTGAGAGTAATATTAACAATTAGTATCTTTCAATCCATCGAAACTTTCAAAAGCATGTCCTACAAAATTCACTTACGTTTTAAAGCTCCTTACACAGCAACTATTGTTATTTTCAGAACTTACCTGAAACAGACAAAATACATTAAATACACGTATCAAAATATTTAATGCCGTGGGGTGCCGGCAGTAGAATGTTACCCTCCTCTCAGGATTGCTAAAGGTTACCAACAGAAAATGGGCAGCAGCGTCTTTCCGTATATCAACATACCGTACTGCGCCCGCCAACCTGCCTGCGTGGTGAGTATGGCAACTACCCCTCATGGAGATCCATGAATAAGGCTTGTGTTCATTTAAACGTATAACGGCTGGAATGATGAAACAATATATCATAATATTGGTAACAAGTTTTCGCATAAAACAGAGGATTTAGTTTACACCACGGGTTAATTAATTATCACTTTAATCTATTCCATCTAACAACAGAAATAAACTTAAAACGATCGTTTCATCATATCAGCCGAAGGACGTCCAGGGCAGGGCAGGGCTAGCATGGGCTGGGGATAAAACTTTTGTCCACCGGTTATTTCCACTGAAAAGGGATAAAATTATTTTATCCACCTGCCAAAGCACGGCAACAGGGGGAAAGAGAATGAAATCACTTTTTGACATTAGACGTGGATACTCACCCTCCGCCTATAGCTTTCGTTTCCCCTGGTTTGTCCACCGTGAATAGTTTATCCACCCATGTCGCCATGCTCGGAGGGTGGACAAAATTGAGAGAAGGGAATAGTATTTTGTCCTCTCCCCGTAGATAAAATATAATGATATATAATTAATTAATTATTATTAATATATAATGATAAAATGAGAGAGTTGCCAATATAACGAAGAAGACCACCGCTCCCTGGACGTGTTGCCTCCTCGACCGCCGAAGATAAATAAAGTGTCTTTCTGTTGGCGGCATTGATTGAGCAATTAGCTCTGCGCCTTCATTGTTTCTAGTGTATTCCGTGACGAACGGGAGCCGATTTCACCTGAAGTTGCCTTGTAAGAGAGGCGAAACACGTGTCGATTTTTTTTTGATTGTTTTTTTCAAGCGTTCATTAGGTTAGCAGATTTGTTACTAACTATATGTTGTTCATGTAGATATTACCTCTATAATAAATTTCCGCAAAAATCACACCTGAATCAATTAATTAATATTTAAAACTATTTCTACTCATACCTCTTGATTATCCATTTACATTGTAAACAGTAACCAAATCCTTAATTAAATTCAATTTAACAAGAATTACATTGTAATAACAATGCAAACAGTAATTAATCGTAAGCCATTATAAACGATCCTGTAACGATATTGTAAAGGAATGTGCCGTTATATAGTATGAGTATGAACGTACATAAATGTATGTGCAAAGTACACTCATTACGCAGCTTACGTGTTCATGGGTAAGATTTTGGGGCTATGAAACCTGCGAAACATCATGAGGGGTATATCATTATAGCCGCTGCTGCATCGTAAGGCAACCCGCTGCTTAGTTAGCTTCAAACGAATTGACCAGTTATTTCTTCTAAGCTGAGAGGATGGTATAGGTGCTGGGCAAGCCTAATCCATCTAACAATCACAGCCACTGCAGCGTCCCGTACAGCATGATTACGCATTTAGTGACGCTGTATAAATGATTTACAATAGATGAAAAGGCCTTACTTTACGCAGTTTTTAACCGACTTAAAAAAAGGAGGAGGTTCTATGTTCGACTGTATATTTTTTTTCGATTGTGGACCGATTTTCAAATTTCAATTTTTTTTCTAAAGAATGCACTTCCAAGGTGGTCCTCAATTTGGTCCAGTTCTGACAATAGGATCCACGAGAAAACCATTGAAGTCTTAATTTCATTTTAAAGCAGTACTCTAAAACAAAAAATAAACCGACCAATGAGATAAATTATCCCATTGAAGTCGGTTTATTTTTTGTTGACAAATTAAATAATTATATTTGCGGCCTCTTCGTTCTATAGGAACCACGTTTGTTGTAATCACAGTTGATTTCTCTGTGTAATATTGTGAATGGGCAATCAACTTCAATACAAACGTTTTATTATGCAACCAGCCATTTTCACAGCCACACATTAATCTCCATATAAATTCCACAGAGCATTTTCATCGCCACTTATCACATGCCTCATAGCAATAAGGGAGAACACACACCCAAGTGCCCTCAGCCTTTTTGACACCCATCACTGACTGATTTATTGTACGCATGCCTTAAGGGATATTAAAAAGTTTCGGTAGATCTAAAAATATGTTGATGTGAAAAGTTGCAAGGAATTAGTTGGGTATTTTCGTCCCGTTCTGCGCACTTTGGAACTCTGTTATCTTGTAAAGTTTCGAAGTGTAAAATTTGTGTTGCATGCAATTATCATCATCATTTCAGCCATAAAACGTCCACTGAAGAACACAGGCCTCCCTCATGGATCTCCATGAGGGGTAGTTGCCATTCTCACCACGCTTGGCAGGCGGGTTGGTGAGCGCAGTATGGGATGTTGATACACGGATAGACGCTGCTGCCCATCTTCCGGAGGTGTCCCTTAGCAGGCTTTTACTGCATCCACGGGTAGGAGAGGAGGGGTAACATTCTACTGTCGGCACCCCACGGCAATATTTGCGGGATATTTACCTTGATGGAGTCTCATTTCACGGCCAAGGGGCCGGATGTGGTTTGATGGGTAAGGACCCTTCATGGAATTAGAATTTATTATTATTATTTCGTAATAGGTACGTCCCCGGATGAGCTCTTTACAAAAAGTTCTACTACTACTAATCGTACTCTGTTTTGATATAAGTCAATAGAGCAAAAAGCTACATAGAATAGTCTAACAACAAAAAAAGAACAAGACACGTTTAAATTAAATAAAGCACATCATTGTATTTGTTCGCTTCAGATAACTTTTTTTCCTAGTGAGGAAAAGAAGCGAACAAGAAACCTTACTCTTTCACTTCTATTAATTGTCACAATAGTTGTCTTAATATTATGATTAATTTATTGTCCGCAAGGATATCATCTTATCAGCCGGAGCCGCCAATGCAGGCGGTCTTGTACCAACCATGAACCACTGTTCTACTGCCTTAACAATATCAGCCGACCATCGAGCTGGTATGCCACAAGACCGCCGCATAACACAAGACCGCCGCATAACTCCTGGCCTCCATTCGGGGGGTAGAATAGAATACGCTTTATTGAAACAACATAAAACAAACAAACAGTCATCATCATCATCATTCCATCCCTAAAAAGTACATTACTGAACACAGGCCCCCCTCATAGATTTCCACGAGGGGTAGTCGCCCTACTCACCGCGCTTGGCAGGCGGGTTGGCGAGCGCAGTACGAGATGTTGATACACGGAGAGACGCTGATGCCCATCTTCCGGAGGTATCCCTTAGCAGGCTCTTTCCGCATCCACGGCCATGAGAGGAGGGGTAACATTCTACTGCCGGCACCCCACGGCGAACTTAATACATGTAATTTTATCACGCCCTTCTCAAATCACCAGCGTCCTTCTGGAATTATTAGCCATCTCTTTTTCTCTCGACGTCAGAACCGTAACACAATCAGCAGGGCGAAACGGCCATTGCTATCTACCTGTTCGTTTCCCTTCCAATGGAAGCATTAATCTAAGTGTTGGATTATTCGCAACACTAATTGCTTTCTTCCAATCTAGCAAGATAATGATGTTGGTACGTTTGATAGGCTGAGAGCGTATTGGGTATTAATCTAAGTAGATAACCAGTCGATGGAGTGTGCTCCACGCTGCCCTATCCACTCGTACCCAGGACCCTGGTCTGACCTAATAGATCTACCTCCGGAAGCAGTATCCTGGCTGGGAAACCTGAACATTGACTTATGAATTAGATTAAGTATTAGTGTAGTTATTATTTTTTAGTTTTAGAAGATTTTTAATTTTTTTTTATATCTTTTGTTAGCTACGCCTTTTTAAACATGTCATACGATTAAATAAATAAATCTAAGTAGATTGAAGGTATTTATTTCTCAAACGAATTTCAATAAATTCATTGATGTCGGCGAGCGAATAATGGGGCTCAAATGGAGTTGGGCAGGACACTTGGCCAGACGAAATGACGACAGGTGGACGAAAACGCTGACTGAATGGTGGCCGAGAGAAGGGCACAGAAAAAGGGGTCGTCCACCATCCCGATGGGTTGACGATGTTCGAAAGACCGTGGGTTGCACCTGGCTAAGAATAGCTTATGACAGAGGCGAATGGCAAAATCAAAGGGAGGCCTATGCCCAGCAGTGGGTCGATAAAGGCTGATGATGATGATGATGATGAATTGGTTCAGGCGTGACTTTGCAGAAACGAAGCTTTATATTCCTAATATATAAAAACCATAAAATTTAATTTCATCATCTTCGTTTCCATAATTCCATAATATCGGTCTCTATAATGATTAACTGCATAAAGTCATTCTACCAAAGCGCTAAATAATGAAATCCATAACATTATTATCTCATAAACATTATTATCCTAATTATTTATTTGAATAATTGTTAATGTTTAAGCAAGTGAACGCTCACTTAGTAACACAATTGAGTTGTGTCGCATGCTAAATGATATTTTTTTTAATAAGGTTAAGGTTATGGAAATAATACATTAAGTAGCATAACTTTATGCGAAAACAGCATTAGGATAAACAATATAAAAATAAAATATCTTACTTATTCATTATGATTTTCGGACAATCTATTTTCGTAGACAAAATGGGCACCCGCCTAGAAGAAGGCTATAATTAACAATACAATTTGTACTGAGGTGCACAGCAAACTATTTTCTAGAGGTAGAACAGAGTTTGATACACTAAACCTAATAAAGAATAATCATTAATTACGAAATAAAATAAAAATTTAAAATAAATCCCTAAAATTAGAAATATTCAAAATTTGTCGGTAATTATTACTACCTTTGATGAAACGTTTTTGATGGGTGTATATATTTGTAAGACTGTGACTATCTTTACTATAGGCCTACCTCCCTTTTTGTCCACCCGTGTCGGAATTCCATTGTAGCAGTCCAATGCGGCTGATGCACTAAGATGCAACATCACTAGGCACAGAAAAATTTACAAATATGGCAAAAACCAGACTTGACTGGCTCCGCTGCAGCTTATGCCTTGTAACCTCTAATCATTTGTGACTTCCCCAAGACTCGGTTACGTACATTTACACCGCCACAGAATAAACAGCAGCTAGTAGGGCCGTCTTTAATTAAACACATTTCTTTGTGAACCAACGATATTTCTTAGAAACCCTAATTTGTTTACAGACTCGTTTTTTAAATAAACAAATTTTCACCGCGGATTGTAAAAGATGCCGTTTTGTTTTTACAAGTTTGTTTCAGGAAGAATCGGGGTAAAGTTTTGTGGGGCAATGGAAATCTAGCAATTTGAGTAAGTTTGAGTATATCATCATCATTGATTTATTTTACACAACACTTACTAGTTTGCAACGCGATTTGCAATGGACTTGGTGTTTCATATCCACTTGTGTCTTTGTCTTTTTTAAACTTTCGCAATCACAACACATTATTAAAACACATTTATGTCACATACACATACATATGTGTTGAGGAGCACATAGTTGCGGTGAAAAATCGACAAACAAACAAGTCTACAAAGAAACAAGACAAATAGCAGAGCACATGGACTCAGGATCTAATCACTGGATTGAATTACACAACCCCAAACTCCTAGCCAACGAAAGGCACTACTATAAGAGAATGGTCCGGGAAGCGATTGAGATTAAGAAGCATCCTAATTTCAATCGTGAAGACGCTTTCAGACTCTCTGCCATGTGGAATCCAGTGATAGCAAAGTGTACTCGGCGTGAAAAATTAACTCAGTATACGGATACAGTCAGTGTAGTGTGTTGTCTCAGTGGGAACCGGCTCTAATATTTTTTATGAAGATCAAGTGAGGGTAGTTCAACAAACGCCTTCGCTTTGCTGCGGTACCTCCAACACGTCAGTCTTCCCGGGACCATGTTTGGTGCAATCTAAACGAAACGTTGAGAAATAATAATAAAAGTATTTTGAGCGATAAATACCCGGATAAATATGTTTTAACACCACAAGTGTTGTCTTGTTCTTAGTTTCATAGTAATTCGCTTAAAATGAGATAAAAAATAATTATTTTTACAGTATCAATTTAAAAAAAAACCGTTTCCAATCATCAATTAATCTCAACCAACCGTCCCCTTCCCTTATATACATATAGGAATGAAAAGTATAATCAAGAATTTCAATTCTGACGGGATTCGTACCCACACGTTCAGACGAACGCCTTTCGAATTTAATTGTCGATACTAAAACTCCATATTCCATTGCTTAAGGTTACATTATTAGTAAAACAAATGGCAATTCGACATCTTAATCTTCAAAACTCAAAGCGCAAAAACATAAATTTAGAATAATTGCTTAATGTTCCGTAAAAAACAGTCTACTCCTGTTTATACGGTCGTAAAAGAGTCGTAACTCGTTCTGGGTTCCGTGGCGATGATATTAAAACGATCCTACTACAACAGGCACGAGTAAATTGGCCTCTCAATCTATTCACAGATGATTTGAACAGGGGCTTTACATCCTTCGACCTCAGCGGCACTGCGGGTGAGGGTCGAAGGGGTTGCGAGTTCGATTCCCGCCTCGGGACAAGTGTCTCTTTTTCTAAACATAATTAAAATATATATTTATGTTACGTAGTATAATGTATTAAGTGTATTATATCAGTCATCTAGTACCCAAAACACGAGCTCTGCTTAGCTTGGGACTGGATAATATGCTGTGAAAAATTGCCCAGCATTATATACTTATTTTATGTATTATAGATGATCTTAACATCGTCAACAAACTGGCATTCATGCTGTAGGGGACGCTGCAGTGCCTGGGACATTGTTAGACGGATTAGGCTTGCCCAGCACTTATACCATCCTCCCAGCTTAGTCCGCGATTAATCAGAGGAAAGAACGTCTGAAGCAGACCAAGCCGCGGATTTCCTTCGGACGTTTTTCTTCACCGTTAAAGCACGTGTTTAATGTGCAAATTTTGTTTTCATGAAATCAAAATCCATTGGGTTACGGCCAGTAACGAACCCACGATCTTCGTATTGAAAAGTCGAGGTTCATCCCACTCTGCCAACACGGACATTGATGATTTAAGCAGCAAATGTTATTCGTGCTGTAAAACTATCACGAGTAGTTCTTTATGTCATGAAATTTCTGTATCCAGCAGTTTTTATCAATCTATAAGATAGACTATAAAAATAAATTTAGTAAGTAGCCTATTTAATCATAATTATGGTGTTGTTGAGTGCTTTGACGGAGACGCGATGCGCGACGCCCCGCGTCTCTATAAATGAGGCCTATTGCTGGCTGAGCTGCGGGTTGGCACAAGACACTTATTACAACACTGAGACTGAACAAATTCATATTAAACATGAGGAGACTTGTAGACAGAGAAAATTGAAGGATAGCCAAAATTAAGCAATAAAACGACCCGCCAAAATTTTAATAGGCAATTTATAAAAGATTTTTAATTTAAGTATCATAATAAACTCAAAACCAAGTCTTTATTTTTACATTAGGTGCATCGCAGTTTGCACTAGAAGACGGTTCTGCCTACAAGTGTCGGCAATAGAATGTTACCCCTTCTCTCATGCCCGTGGATAACACAGTAAGAGCCTGCTGAGGAATACCTCCGGAAAAGGCATACCGTACTGCGCTCCCCAACTCGCCCGCCAAACGTTGTGCGTATGGCAACTACCCCCTCATGGAGATCCAATGAAGATGAAATGACGAATGAATCATCATTCGTCATCAGATAGTAACAGTAACAGGCCGGGTCACGTTCGAAGGCCGGAGGAGACATGGGCTAAATCCACCACCAAATGGATCTCACCAGACAGGAAGCCTTGCGGCTAACCAAGACGTCGATGGATAGACGAACTCGACATACACTTGGAACTTGGAAGACTGGACCACAGTGGCTCAAGACCGTCCGCAGGCCGGAGGAGACATGGGCTAAATCCACCACCAAATGGATCCCACCAGACAGCAAGCCTTGCGGCTAACCAAGACGTCGATGGATAGACGAACTCGACACTCACTTGGAACTTGGAAGACTGGACCACAGTACTAAAACATATTCATCCCTATTTTACGTGTATTTTTACAGCATTTTTTGTTTAGTTTCTTTATAATGTCTTTTAAATTACAGCTTTCTAGGATTTAGGAACTAGTCTAGACTAATAGTCTCTTCGTCAAGCCGAAGACAGATAGACAGTCATAGCTAAACTATAAGGATTCCTTGCTGTACTACGGAACCCTAGAAATCTATAACTCTTCAATTACTCAATCACCGAATGACCGGATGACATAAATTTAACATCCTTAAAGCGTTGAACATGATTTAAATGTATTTTAACCGGTTTTATGATGGTTAAGTAATTTATTATGATAATATTTCCGTAGACTTTAAATAATTTAACAAAATAATCCAACTTCAACAGGCTTATTTAATTCAGCTATTGTTTAAATTTGTAATTGTATATATTGTATTATATAAATAAATATAAATTAATTTAATATTTGGAATTTGAATTTGAAGAGTGGAAGAAGGGAAGGGAGGCCTTTGCCCTGCAGTGGGACAGTGGAGGCTAAATAATAATAATAATAATAATAATTAATATTTGGGTGCTTTGGCGCAAGCTGTTAGCCCATATGGTGTGTGTTAATAAATAAAATAAATAAAAATAAAACTGACTTGCTGCTGAAGTTTAAAGCGGTTTGGTTATTCCAAACCGCTTTAAACTTCAGCAGCAAGAAGTAAAATAATGTAAAGTGTGTCTATTACGTTTGAGAAGTTCCCTGAGCCGACTACGTGATATAGGCGTATTTTATGTATGTATTGTAACATTTTTTTAAATAATTTATTTGGTGTAAAAAAGTACATTAATGTTGAAAATTTGTGTTTGCGTGTGCTCTGTGGCTATACCACCTATAACAAGGTGACCATGAAAGACCAGCGCTGTGGTTTGATTAACTCTGCCACAGCACAAGCTGAATGGTGACCTTTTTTGTCACTGTGACTTATTTCTAAGAATAATTTTAAATTTTTGTTCATTCTTCGCGATTAATGACAAAATAAACATATTTTATGTTTATCTAATATATGATCGTAGGTGATTATTTATATGATATACAATTAATTTAAAATATACAATTATTAGACCGTGGGGTGCCGGCAGTAGAATGATACCCCCCCTCTCATGCCCATGGATGCAGTAAGAGCCTGCTAAGGGATACCTCCGGAAGATGGGCAGCAGCGTCTATCCGTGTATCAACATCCCATACTGCGCTCACCAACCCGCCTGCCAAGCGTGGTGAGAATGGCAACTACCCCTCATGGAGATCCATGAGGGAGGCCTGTTGTCATCAGTGGACGTTTTATGGCTGAAATGATGAAATGTTTCTGAATATCTTCGAAGTCGACCCCAATCATGCACGCATATAATACATACCTACGTGTTAGCTACAAGGTATACCCCGCTCGTTGCACATCCGTTCAGTACACAATGGCGCATAATCCGGCGCGTCCTTTGTGCGCCGCCCGCCGCCCGTTGTGGGATAACGCAGATTTGCATGGGACGTCCTCATATTAGATACGGGATAAGTTATGTACGTCGCGAGGTTTAGGTGTAATGAGACGTACCTACAGCGGTAGGTTTAACAATTAAAACCTTCTTCATTCAGTCATTTCAGCCGTCAAACGTCCATTACTGAACACAGGCCTCCCTCATGGATCTCCATGAGGGGTAAATGCACAGTTGCCATACTCACCACTAAAGCCTTCTTAAGAAATAGAAATATAATCTTGACCGAACATGACCAAATAACTTCACTAACATTTTTGAGAACCCCTTTCCACCCCTTTGTCTAAAAAACTATGCAAATTAGCGAGTTCGCTGTAATTTTCTTGTAATCTTTACGAACACCTTTATTAGCTACAAAAGTTTCAGGGTTTATCTCCGCAAAATTCAGAAAAATTATTGAGATCGTTATATCCGCCCCCCTTGCAATCATAATAAGAATATTTTTATAATATTCCATATTAGTGAAAAGCGTTATCTTATACCATTTCAAATTTCAAGTCGATAGCATCAGTAGTAGTTCTCAAGATATCCATTTGTGACAGACATACAGACAAAGTGATTTCTGGCGTGTACTCACCTAGTGTCACTATAATTAATAATGAAGACAGCATTTTAAAAATAGAAACTGAGCTACAAAAAAATCAAAATAAACAGCAACATTAACAGAAATCATTAGAAAATTGATGATAAAATAAAATAATTATAATTTTAATTGAATGTTACATAAAAGTTAAAATAATAATTTCAATAGACGATGACATAACACAGTGTGGTCTACTTTGTCACGGATCAAATGCCAAAAAGATTACAAGCCACTGTAATCCCTAAAATAAACAAATCAAAGTCCTCGTTATTGTTCCCCGGTCACCGGCGTCCGCGCGATCCCTAAAGGAGCGAAATTACGTTCGGTCACCAGCGTATCCTTCGACGGTTAAATGATTTATGTACAATGTAAACAGGCACTAATAATCCCACTCTGGATATTATGCTACTGATAATGGTTGGACGCATCAAAGGAGCTCGGTAGAGCTAAGTAAATTAGAATACTCATGGCAGGGTTGCCGCAAAATAATAGATTTTTTTACCGTGAGGTGCCGGTAGTAGAATGTGGCCTATCCTCTATTGCTCATGCAGTAAGCAGCGTCGTTCCGTGTACAACATCTCATGCTGCGCTCGCCAACCCGCATGCCAAGCGTGGTATCACATACGCATTTTTATATACCTACTAGCCGCACCCCGCAGTTTCACCCGCGTAGTTCCCGTTCCCGTGGGAATTTCGAAAAAATCCCTTCTTAGTGCACTTCTAGGATACTCAAGGTATACATATGTGTGCCAAATATCAGATCTCTAGGTCCAGTGGTTTAGGCTGTGCGTTCTCTGTCAGTCACTCAGTCAGTAACGGAAGAGTTTTACATATATTGATAAGTTAGCATTTAATACCGTGGGGTGCCGGCTGCAGAATGTCACCTCTCCTCTCTTGCCCATGCATTAAAGATCTGCCAAGGCATACCTCCGGAAGATAAGCAGCAGCGTCTTTCATCGTACATCAGCAATATTAACATGCCGTACTGCGCTCGGCCACCCGCTCGCCATGAGTATGGCAACAACCCCCTCATTTAACAGGGTAGGTAGGTACTCCTAGATTAAAATTAGAAGTAAGTCAGATGTTTTTTACTATAGTTATTTTTAAGTTTAGTGTGTGTGTGTCTAATAAATGTATTTCTTCTTCTTCTTCTTCTTCTTCTCATGCTCTCGGGAGATCCATGAGGGAGGCCTAAGTCCAGCCATTGAGTCCTACGGGAGCAATGGCGAAATCTATTAATTTATTTTGAAACATCATCATCTCTGCCTTATAAAGTTCACAGCTGGACACAGGCCTCCATCAATCACCAAGTAATGACCACGAGGGGTTGTTACCATACTCACCTTTGCAGGCGGGTTGGCGAGCGCGGTACGGGACAATGACTATAGAGGTAAACCGACAAAACATACATACATAATTCACTTTAAGCCTTAACGCAAGTAAAACAACTCGGGCACACAGTAAGTTTACCTAAGAATTACGTAACGCGATCGTAAGTCAGAGATTCCCTCGACCCAAGCGTTTTTCGGGCAATTTGATGTTAGTAACAATCTGTATATAGAACAAATTGCCGTGGGGTGCCGGCAATAGAATGTTGCCCCCCTTCTCTCTTGCCCGTGGATGCAGTAAGAGCCTGCTAAGAGCTACCTCCGGAAGATGGGCAGCAGCTCCATTCCGTGTATCAACATCCCGTACTGCGCTCGCCAGCCCGCCTGCCAAGCGTGGTCAGTATGGTAACTGCCCCTTATTCATGGATAGCGATTATCACGAGATTTGCGCCTGTTGCAAACCTGTCGCTAGATACGCAATCAGCCTGCCGGTCCGCTAGTTAACAATAAATTATAAAAATAATGCTGGACACACACAGCATCATCCAGCCCTTATGTAAGCAGAGCTCGTGATATGGGTACCTTCACATTAGCAAGCTCCGATTGATTACAGCATCCCATCAGCAGTGCCAGGTAATACATTCAAAGCCGAGTGCTGTCCGCAAATGTCCCAGTAAGATTAGCCTATAATGTCCCGGACACGGTCTGCCCCGTTCAGATACCGCAGGGCAATACGTCCCGTCCAGTTCGGTTTAGAGGTGAAGCGTATTTATCGCCACAGTTAAATGCAACAGTTAAAAGTCACAGTAAAATTAATGTCACAGTTCCTATTGTTAAAAACAACTGCTACCAGACCTGCTATATAGGCTTTGCAAAGGGTAACCGGAAATAATCGGCCGGCCAATAGTTTGGATTTAAATAAACACATTAGAGTAAAAATAAAATGTTACATATTAAAATTTCTGAGAAAACCGACTAAGAGCGCAGTTTGTCGAAAAAAATATTTTACACTGATAATACATCTATGCGTATGAAGGTTGTAGGCACGATTGAACTCTCATTCTTACTCACTTGCTAGAATCACAATAAACGGCATAGACATTCTATGTCATCTAGTGTTATCTCATTCATGAGATAGATCTTGTATTTCATAAACTCAATTGATGGATCCAATAGTGAAAGTTGAACTTGACGCCTCCGTAATTTGGTTACGTTATTATTCCGTTTCATTACTAGGTAACTTATTTAGTCAGATACAAGTATCAAACTGATTAAAATTTGACATTCTCGGTATTCCCTTTCGCGGCGACCGTGATGAAGCACGCACACGATATTTGTATTATTGGAAATTTAGAGGTAGCCTGGTAGGCGTCCTACTCTACGCTTGCCGTGTCGCAGTCTCCCAAGAACTCTTTTATCCCATCTGTTGATCAGGTTTTATACTTTCACTTATCTTTTAAGGTTTATGTCACCGAAACAGTTCTAGGATCAATAGAGGTTACCTACTAAAATAACAGGCTCTTATTTAGTAACAGGTATTTGCAGCTGTTACTCAGCAGTAACAATATCGAACAGTAATAAAAGTTACCGAAACTAACCTGTTCTAACCCATCACTAGTCTGTGTACGGTGTCCGAAATACTTGAACGAAGGATTTAGGTCAGGACCAAGAAATAACTGATACCTGAAACAGTATCATTAGCTATTAGTCTCATATATTTTATACAATTACCTTCTGATCAGTTATACTTTTACATCACCAATGTAAATATGTATTTTATATATGTATATATGTAGCCACCTCATCAATTTCGATGACGGCGACCTATTTATTACTCTCTGTTATCAGCAATAACTGATACCTGAAACAGTATCATTAGCTAGTCTCATATAATTTTATACAATTACCTTCTGATCAGTTATACTTTTACATCACCAATGTAAATATGTATTTTATATATGTATATATGTAGCCACCTCATCAATTTCGATGATGGCGACCTATTTATTACTCTCTGTTATGAGTCCTAATATGGCTCGCTAGACCAAGCTTGGTAAATTTTACGAGCTATATACCAAACATGGGTAGGTCTTAAAATGAACATGGACAAGACGAAGATTATGTCGAATGTCCATGTTGCGCCTGCCCCAGTTATGGTTGAGAACTCGGCTCTCGAAGTTGTCGACGCGTATGTATACCTAGGACAGACAGTCCAATTAGGTAGGTCCAACTTCGAGAAAGAGGTCAATCGACGAATCCAACTCGGATGGGCAGCGTTTGGGAAACTACGCAACGTCTTTTCGTCCAAAATTCCTCAGTGCCTTAAGACGAAAGTCTACAATCAGTGTGTGTTACCAGTGATGATATATGGAACCGAGACGTGGTCATTCACGATTGGCCTCATGAATAAGCTCAGAGTCGCTCAACGAGCTATGGAGAGGGCTATGCTCGGGGTTTCTTTACGCGATCGAATCAGAAATGAGGAGATACGTAGAAGAACTCGGGTCACCGACATAGCCAAACGGATTAGCACGTTGAAGTGGCAATGGGCAGGCCATGTAGCTCGCAGAACAGATGGCCGATGGGGCCGAAAAGTTCTCGAGTGGAGGCCACGGACCGGCAATCGCAGCGTAGGACGTCCACCAGCAAGATGGGATGATGACCTGGTGAAGATCGCAGGTCGACGGTGGATGCAGATCGCTTCCAACCGCAATAACTGGATATCCATGAAGGAGGCCTATGTCCAGCAGTGGACGTCCTACGGCTGAAATGATGATATACCAAACGCCAACTCCGCAAAGATTGACCCAAGCCCTTCTACATATATACTTGCAATGCATCCGGTCAGCTCTACTGTTACTCTTGCTGTAGGGCTTTTAAAACCAACTTTTAAGATCAAACGTTTAAACTTTAATAAATCTGGATGCAAAACTGGGAAAAATCTGGAAGCATCAATTTAAAGATATGACGGAGTTCTCTTGTAACAATCTTCGTACAAATTGAGAACTCATACGTCAAGCGTCATCTGAAGTGAACAGATTCAGTTACGTGCAATATTCTATTAGTTTGTGTTGTTTTATTTTGTAATAGCGTCAAAGAGGCCTTTGCGGTCGCACTGAATAAAGTATTTTTTGAGTTTAATTTGTTAGTCCCCGGTGTGAAAGTGAATGGACTATATTGCCAGTATAATATAGTCGCGCAATGTAAATAGGCACTAATAATCCCACTGTGCATGTTATGCTGCTCATATTGGTAGAACGCATCAAAGGAGCTCGGCAGAGCTAAGTAAATTAGATACTCATGGCAGGGTTGTCGCAAAATGATATTAATTTTGTTCGTTACATTTTTGCATAAGATTATTTTGCTTAAATTATTTAAACTGGATGTCGCTGTACTTTTTTGCTTATTTGTAGATCGCGCTATTTATGCATTTTAGGAAATAAAGTATACCAGGAGTGTAATTATCTTGTATAAGAACTCGATAGATGTGTCATTTTGAGCCAATAAAAGTGAAAACGAAAATGAAAAATAATGTATTACAGTGAAACAGGGTGAATAGAGTACACATTACATAAAACTAATTACACTGATAACAATGAGACTACATAGACGAGGTAACTATCAGTTTTCTCATCAGGCGAGGCCTGTATCGAGAAAGAAAGTACCTATGGCTTACGAGGCGCCCTTTTAATCGGACATGTGGTCCTTAACGAGCCGGATAACAACATGGACGGTATCGCCATTGAAACTTTAATTAACGCCATTTTATTCGGAGTGAATCCTGACATTGTTTTACCGTGAGGGGCCGGCAGTAGAGTGTTGCCTCTCCTCTCTTGCCCGTGGATGCAGTAAGGAGGGATATCTCCGGAAGATGGCAGCGTCTTCCCATTTATCAGCATCCCGTACTGCGCTCTGTCGTACCGCCTGCCAAGCGAGTATGGCAACAACCCCCTATTGATTTTGGAGGTCCATGAGGGAGGCCTAAGATGTCAAATCATGGTAAATATCCCGTTAAAATATTGCACATAATGTTCACAACCATGATAGTTTTAAAAGGGATATATTTCGTGACAGATTACATCATTAGAGTAAAATCTTTAGTACTTTACTGGAACTAGTTATTTCCAGTCACCAGAAATAAACCTTTGAGTTATTCCGATATTGTTTTTAGAAAGATCTGAAATTTCTTTACGTACGACTTACTCGTCTCAAAACAAAACAGGTTATTTTTTAAATGATCCGGTAATTAATTGTTATATAAGTTCGATCTATATATACATATATATCGAACGCTGTGTATATATACATATAATATTTATACGATGTACGAGTATAAGTATGTTTAGGTATGAACTACAGATTTAGGGACTTTGCAGGGTTAGGTCTTTTGTAGTATATAGATAATTTTCAGAGTGGCAACCCTAATTCTGCAGTACCTTGGATGGAATAGACAAAGTTTGATACCGCGGTCCGTTTATCAATGATGCTTCCAATAGAGGGTGTATTATTATATGTGTACTACGCTGCACGTATGTAAGTACGTACGTACTAAGCCGAAAAGGAGTGAGAGTGATTATGACCACCCCAAAAAACAACTTTAGTTCTATGACTTTTTAGGATTCGATGATTTTCATTCAAGAAAACTTCACAAAAGTTTTAACTTTGACACCTGATTATAAGGTAATGACAACCTAGGCGCCAGCTGATTCTTGACGGGGCCATTGACCTCCACAAAGAGTTGACGTACACTTACAAATAAAAATACCTTAAACCACACCAAGGTTATTTAAACGAGATGAAAAAAAATGTAAAATCCGATTATGGCCTCAGCTTCATCTACACACTATACCAACTAGTAGTTTTCTTTCTGTCTTTCTTTCTTTCTATGAGGTCTCGCGTTATCATGGAGCAATAATGCTGAAGATCGATTCATGAATCGGGGCTGTTTCACTGCTAGTTTTGCTATCATTGTTCGGAGTTCGGCAAAGTAGACATCTGCCGTTATTGCTTGACTAGATCGGAGAAAGCTATAGTGAATAACACCAAGCTGAGACCACCAAACAGTACCATTTATATACCATTTTATTGGTAAGCTTTGCTTTAGGACACTGTTGCGGCGTTTGACCTGAGTCAGCCATTGCAGTTTCGCTTACGGTTATCGTAAAGAATCCACTTCTCGTCATAATTCGATCCAATATTCCTTCATTTCTGTATCGATTTCACAAGGCAACACAAGTTTCAACACGCGTTTCTTTCTGCAGATCAGTCAAATCATGAGGCACCCATTTTTCATATTTTTTTTATTTTATTGATTTGACGCAAATGAGTCAATATTATTGGTAAGGTAACGTTAAGCCATGCCGCTAATTTCTGGGTAGTTTGGCTCGGACCGGCTTCCACCATCTCTTTCAATTCATTGTTCTTCACCTGTGTGATCAGTCGCCGGGCTTCCACGTGGTTCGTTCTTCAAATCAAAGTTTCCATCACGAAAGCGTTTAAACCAAAATCGCATGGTGCATTCATTAGCAGTCCCCTCTCCAAACGCAACAGTGATATTGCGAGCTGTTTCTGCCGCGTTAGTTCCGCGTCGGAACTAGTATTCAAAAATCACTCGAATTTCCGAAGTATCCATCTTTCTTGTCTAAGCTGAATAAAAAAAACAATTGAAAGTCCTTATTCGAATGTTGCACATTTTTTAAAAGAAAAACTTCATAGGTACCTTGTGAAAAAAGTTTCACTCAAAAATCTCAAACCATGAAGGTTCTATGTCAATTCGAAGAACCTATTACAATAAAACGGCAATTTCATACTTTAACCCCTATTATCATTCAACGACCGAGTTAGGTTCTTCTATTCGCTACTTTTCCTAAT
Organism: Pasiphila rectangulata; assembly: GCA_963082625.1. Taxonomy (NCBI): domain Eukaryota; kingdom Metazoa; phylum Arthropoda; class Insecta; order Lepidoptera; family Geometridae; genus Pasiphila; species Pasiphila rectangulata. The sequence continues at coordinate 9,964,245 of OY720261.1, read as the reverse complement.
TCGCGTGTCATCTGAAGTGAACAGATTCAATAATGTGTTTTTATTCTATGAATTTGTGTTGCTTTATTTTGTAATTTGACGCGTCAAAAAGGTCCATGCGGCGGCAATGTCCCGTCAGAGAAAGCGAGTCAGTGTGTTTTGAGGATGATGTTGCTAAGCATATTTTACCATGACGCAGCTTCACTCCGCGACACTAAAACGCACTCACAGTGAATTAGTCGCAATCCTATGCGTTGCAAATCGGAAAAAGCGCGACGCGGCGCCGCAAATAATGCTTAAATTTGAGGATATTTCTGTACACAGAACGAACACGTTGACACATAAAATTTAATTTCTTTGAAGTGCACAGCAACAATGAATTTCCGAACTGTTTCTATGAGAGTTTGAGCAATATAATTATTTAAAGATTTCGGCTAAAAGCAATTCGCTTAGTCAGCCATTCTAATTCTAATAGGAGTTACCACATCTGCACTAACGTCCCGAATCAGGGTGTATTGTACATTGTCCCCACATCCACTGCTGGACCTATGTCCAGCAGTGGACGTGGACAGCCGTCCTACGGCTGTGGTGATTAGTATGAAATATTAAAAACTAAGAGAGAATACAGCAACGAGAAACACAAAGGTTTTCAAAACGTGTATACAAAACCAGAACAGTAAGCTAAACAAGTAGAGTTAAAAACAACTTATTAAACAAGTTTTTATTACTTGCTAATAAAAATAACCGAAAGAGACCCTGGTTACCATCTAGCATCAACCGAGTTGATATGGCCACCTTCTGGTTCCATCATCAGATCAGCTCCATGTCATAATAATTTTGCATTGTCATCCGATTTACAGCAACGATTGCTGTCAAATGTCAATTCCTTGCTGTTCTCTAATACAAAATTGACATTTCACAGCAATCGTTGCTGTCGAATGCGCGACCCTAATCACCCTGCGGGACAGGTGAAACTAAATAAAAGCTTGTAAAAATACATCTAACCTACAAAATATATCTTCCCTCAAACCGTACATAACAGATGATTTGCAAAGATTCTCCATCAGCCAAAACGAGCCGACATCGAAGCGAGCCGCGATCAGTCTATCCTATCGGGTCCTATAAGCTAGCACGATAACCTGACGAAATAGGTCCTTTCAACCTGATAGTGAAAATGAGGATTTAACGCGATATACAACCGTTTAACCCCATCTCGAAGACTTACAAAACAGCGCCTCTGCGTTAGGCGCGCTGTCAGCTAAACCGTGAGAGATGTTTGAGACGTTCTTAACCATCAGCAATTATAGAGGTAAATGTGAGATCTTTAAACATGTAATTACGCAATAAATATACTTTGACTTTGACTTTGATCAGAATGGGGGATTATATTTTCCACAAACTCAAAAGTGCTGCTCGGCCAAAAAGTTTCATACTATAAGTATTTAAAATACAGGATTTAATCGCGTAGGTACCCTTTTTTATTTTTCCGACATTTCGACCGGATTGCACCTGGTCGTGATCGCGGGAGGACTGAAATTACTGGGAGCTACCGCCGCTAATTGATGGTAGGATCCACGACTACCCTCAATTCGCATTCAGAATCAGAAACGTCTCGGTTACGACACGCTACAAGAAGTTTTTTTGTCGTACGCTCCCTAAAGTCTACTACTGCTTCTGCCTGCCAGCTTCTTCTTAATTTAATAATAATAAACTGATGATGAGTTATGGTAATGTATTTATTTCAAAAAAGTAAAACCTCTTGGGTTCAACCATGTTGAGTCCTTGCTAGGTCTCCCTTATGAATTACAAATAAGTACTGAATGATGAGGGGTTGTTGCCATACTCGCCACGCTTGGCAGGCGGGTAGGCGAGCGCAGTACGGGATGTTGATACACGGAAATACGCTGCTGCTTAGCTTCCCTTGATAGATTCTTAATGCATTCACGGGCAAAAAAAGAGGGGCAAAATTCTTCTCCCGGCACCACACGTCTTGATTAAAGGTAAATAAATAAAGTATTTTTTGTCGCCTTCTGTCCTCAAAACTTTGGATAGAAACTTAGACCGCCTTATGAAAGCTTCAGTGGTTCCTATCCTCAATCATATACATCGTAACGACAGTAATGACGATAGATATGAATATGACGCTTGCCTATCTTAATGACAGCAGCATCCGTGTGCCTAAACTAGCTATTGGAAAGCCATTTGTACTACTGCTAGAGGTTGAAGTGCCTGGCACTTAGGATAATAGGAATTAGGTTTATACTTGAAGCGATAAGGCCGCCAATAGTCAATAAGTTTTCAGTGTTTCTCTCGTTATTCAGTTTAGTTTAAAAGTGTGCAATAAAGCATTTTCTATCTATCTATAATGAAAATGATCTATTGATCTACGGCATGTCGAAAGTAGCAACAACACATAATTAAAACACCCCCGAAACCTAATCTTCATTTTTGCAAAACGACTGAACCGATTTCGATAAAACATGTTGTTCCGTTCTAATCAATCACCATTCACCATTTTCGTCTATTGGTCATTCAGTATCAAGTCGTCGGTGTCGATGGCATACATCCGTATCCGTCGTAGCTTTGGAGCATTCAGTCACAAAAATAACACGGAACGAATCACTTAGAATCACCGCAAAGAACCTGCTTTCAGATAAAAACAACCCGCATCCAAACCCGTTCACCTAAAGAGCGGCGGCACATACAGACAGACACAAAAGTTAGGTACATTTATTATACATGATTTATGCGTCAACTGGTTGGTATTCATGTTGTACGGGACGCTGTTGTGCCTGGGACATTGTTGGATGGCTTGCCCAGCACCTATACCATCCTCACAGCTTCATTTCAGCCGTAAAACGTCCACTACTGAACACAGGCCTCCCTCGTGGATACCCATGAGGGGTAGTTGGCATACTCGCCCCACTTGGACGAACCACGAAATGACGCTGCTGCCCATCTTCCGGAGGTATCCCTGGCAAGAGAGGACATTACTGCGGGCACCACACGCCGATCTCTCTTTATTATGCTTACTTAATGTAAATGCTTACGTAAATAAAGTGGATTTTACACGCAAGAATTAGCAGAGAATTAGGGCAGAATTACTTCGGAAATGGGAGAGCCATTTCGGGGTGATTTTTGATAATCTTTCGGCTTAACGGTGGAGTTGATGTGTTTGCATAATAATAGGGAAACGGTAGAGTATTTAATTATAAATAATATTTATATTTGGTGCCGGCTGTGGAATGTTACCCTTCCTCTCATGCCCGTGGATTCAGTAAGAGCCTGCAAAGGGATACCTCTGGAAGATGGGGCAGCAGCGTCTCTCCGTGTGTCCACATCCCATATTGCTCGCCAACCCGCCTGCCAAGCGTGGTAGTTGTCAACTACCCCTCATGGAGATCCATCAGGGAGGCCTGTGTGTGGTTCAGTGGATGTTTTACGTCTGAAATGATGATGATTTCCTTTCGGCTCGGCGGCTCCTAAGTCTATTTTTGACTGCCTCCGTGACTCAATAGCTGACTGATACGCAGGAGGTAGCGGGTTCGATTATTAGCGGGACGAATGTTTGTCAATTACAAACATTTGTCGCGTGGCGGGAATTTTGCAGGGTCAGGGCATTTTTTTTATGTATGATAAGTAGGTATGTAATGTTTTGTAAAAAAGGGGATTATCCACGTAGTATTGTAACGTCGATCAGCACAAAGATCTGTGAGGGAGGCCATTGTCGAGCAGTGGTCGTCCTACGACTGGGTCTCCACTTTACAAGAAAATAATCATCATGGGATTGAATGCCCGTCCCCGCGGGGCCGACATGACACTCCCGTTTTTTACAAAATGAATAGTATAATCTTACGTTAATTTTATATGTGAAATATATGTGTATTATCCATAATTATTTATTAAAATAGGTATTAGTTGTAGTAACAGGTAATTGACTCTGAGGTGTACGGAAGTTTCCAATAAAACTTGGACGAATTAATCATGAGGAGATACGTAGAAGAACTCGGGTCACCGACATAGCCAAACGGATTAGCACGTTGAAGTGGCAATGGGCAGGCCATGTAGCTCGCAGAACAGATGGCCGATGGGGCCGAAAAGTTCTCGAGTGGAGGCCACGGACCGGCAAGCGCAGCGTAGAACGTCCACCAACAAGATGGGATGATTACCTGGTGAAGATCGCAGGTCGACGGTGGATGCAGATCGCTTCCAACCGCAATAACTGGATATCCATGAGGGAGGCCTATGTCCAGCAGTGGACGTCCTACGGCTGAAATGATGATGATGATGATGAATTAATCATGAGCCATTAAGGCCACAAATCAAGACACCGATAAATCACCTTAATACCCAGTTCAATAATTGAATCGATTTAGTTTACCAGTAAATGGCGCTCCTCAATGGATTGGGTCCTAAATGTCAACTGGTTTCCGCAAATGTCACCCATTTTAAAATCCGCCCACGCTTAAACGCTTTACACAAAGCCGAATGCCGTGGTCATCGACTAGCTATAAATACACCAATGACATAACATATAAGTAAAACTGCTTAATGATACAATTAAAAAATAACCATAAAAATTTGACTTTTGTCTCTCAAAGGTACTTGTTTTTTTTATTTATTTAATTTTTATTTTATTTTCCTCTTAGGCTTAGGCCGCACTATGGTTTTTTCCCGCAAGCGGTAAACCGCGAAACCGCATAACCGCTCGAGACGCAGACACTACGGTTAAAAACCGCAAAACTGGCCACGATTTTCACAGTTTTAAGATAAATTTCAAGAGAGCTGTATGTGTTGTTGCTTTAATACTAAGAACCAGAAAAAGAATGAATACTCTTCAAGACGGGTGTGCCGAATAATGACAAATCGCTCGCGGTTACCGCGATTAGATCAAATCGAATCATCAAATCAAATCGAAGCGAACACAAAGTTCCAAATAATTTAAAAGTGTTAAACCACAATTGAAATGTTCTACAAATCAAAAATTGAAAAAAATATAAGCTTTTGATTTTCTTGATAAGCTCTGTTCTTGGCCTCTTGCTAACCAATATTGGAACCGTACCCCGTATCGAAGCCATGTGAACAATCGATTAGAGATAACAATACGGGGTATCACAAAATGTCATCTTCATTCATGGCCAATGTTGTTTTTTTTTAAATATCTAATCGCATGTGTTTTAAGCCGATTTTTAAAAAGAGGAGGTTCAAAATTCGCCTGTTTTTTTTTCACCCTTGTTACCTGACAAGTCCATCGTTTATGAACCTATTTGGAAAGTGACATTTCACCCAGCACCATTTATCTAGCCCCAAAATTTGCAGACCTCATGTTATGTGTACCAGATGGTTGGCAGAATACTCTTTAATTATCATACAAATACAAACCCTCGGGTTTGGCACATATCTACAGAAAAGCAAATAGTTTCGCCCTCGGCGGCAATCGAACCCTCAACCTCTTGCGTGTCTGTCGACTACTAGGCCTGTAGGTCACTTATCATCATCATCATCGACATTTTAAAATAGGAGTTGAACCTGTTAAAATGCCTAGATAAAAGTGTTTAGTAATTTGATTTTGAAGTCTAACCTCTTACTTTATCAAATGAAATGTATGTAGAATAAAGATTTTTAACTTTAAGGCTATTTAAAACTAGAGGTCTCAGTTCAAAGATGCGAACCCGCAACAGGCCCGATCACTGAACATCAAAGTGCCATCAAAATATCCGTAATCTCAACTTCAAAGAGAACCCATGCAAATGTAAATAATGACGAAAAACAACTTTAAAAAACTTGGATACCTTCGTCCTTTTACACTGTCAAACTTTTAAATATCGCCGTGTTGACACACAAATATGCTTTGATATTTAGTCTCAATCCCTACTTCCGATATTAAGATCACCCAAATTTGCAAACCAATGTTTAAATTTATTTTTCATTTCGCATTTATAATAGTATTTTAGCCGTGGGATCCCCGCAGTAGAATATTGCCACTCCTTTCTTGCCCTAAGTAGATGCAGTAAGAACCCGCTAAGGGATAATATAAGCTTTCCGTGTATCAGCAGCCCGTACTGCGCTCGCCAACCCGCCACCCAAGCGTGGCGATTATGTCAACAAGGCCTTCATGATCAGTACGTAGTGATCCATGAGGGAGGCCTTTGTCCGGCAATGGACGTCCTACGGCTGAGATTATAATCATCATCATCATCATTTCAGCCGTAAAACGTCCACTATTGAACTAAGGCCTCCCTCATGGATCTCCATGTGGGGTAGTTGCCATACTCACCACGCTTGGCAGGCGGGTTGGTGAGCGCAGTACGAGATGTTCATATACGGAAAGACGCTGCTGCCCATCTTCCGGAGGTGTCCCTTAGCAGGCTCTTACTGCATCCACGGGTAGGAGAGGAGGGGTAACATTCTACTGCCGGCACCCCAGGAGATTATAATGATGATAAATAATTTAACAATCGTGGGTCAGGAATAAACTGTCTTGATATACACATAAAATATATAACTAAGCAAACTCGCCGTGGGGTGCCAGCAAGTGTTGACTCTCCTCTCCTGCCCGTGGATGTAGTATGCAAACGTGGCGAAGCGAAATGTTTAAATATCTTTTCATTAAAACCCCTACCACAATCTCACGATGTTTTCCTCAAAAACTTTATAAACTCAAGCGGGCCCGCAGCGCGCTGCCGGGGAAGATGTTTTCAATCAATTTCGCTTCGCTCATGCATTTTGTAATAAAAACTTTACTATTTGTTCTCGATCATGGTGTGAAAGACGATCGCGAGCCACCATTTTGGATAAGGTGTAGAGTTTTTGAAGTTGCGGCGGTAGTGGTCGCGCGGCTCCACATGAGATCCGATAACTTTTCAACAGTGAGAGCCATATGGCATCCATCCTGGCATGTATTTACTTACTTTATATGGAAAAACAAACAGAACCGTAACTTATAACATTTACAAAAATCTCAAATAAAATAATCTATACTAATATTATAAAGAGGAAAGATTTGTATTTTGTTTTTTTATCTTTGTAACGAATAAACTCAAAAACTACTGGACTGATTTTCCAAATTATTTCACCATTAGATTAGGTCGCGCGGCTCCACATGAGATCCGATAACTTTTCAACAGTGAGAGCCATATGGCATCCATCCTGGCATGTATTTACTTACTTTATATGGAAAAACAAACAGAACCGTAACTTATAACATTTACAAAAATCTCAAATAAAATAATCTATACTAATATTATAAAGAGGAAAGATTTGTATTTTGTTTTTTTATCTTTGTAACGAATAAACTCAAAAACTACTGGACTGATTTTCCAAATTATTTCACCATTAGATGGAATGCTAAATTATAAGCATTCAGATCATATCTTCGAAAGCTATTTGACTGATCATTTAATTTTATTACATTCTAGCAATAAAGAGTTATCTATCTATCTTATATTATTTTATTAAAGATAAAGATAAAAAACGTTTATTTTGTTTCACACATTACAAATAATACAACAAAATTAAAAATATACAGACATGGAAACAAAAAAGGAAATCGCTCAGCATGTGCACAGTAGCGATGGCGCTACGTGCGCTGGTTTTCTGCGATATATTTCATATTCATATGAGTGTGGTTTATATATGTAAGTGTTGGTGTTGTTAACATCATAGCTAATATTATGAATGCGAATGTGAGTTTGTTTGTTACGCCTTCACGCCTAAACCACTAAACCGATTTTAAAAATCATTTCATCAATGTAAAGCTACATTAGCAGTGAGTAACATAAATATATTTTATCAGCGTATTCCAGCGGGAACGGAAATGACGCTGGTGAAACCGCTAGGCGCTGCTAGTATGCAATAATTCAGCCTTTCGGCTGATTGAAAAGCCAGTTGAATTCGATATGCAATAGTAGAGACACTCGGTTAAAATGCAAAGATGCTTTTTCTTAATAAGATGGAAGTTTGACGGAGAGAAATGGTTATGAAAACTGATTTAATTTGCTTATTTACTAATAGCTAACACGATAGCAAGAGCTCTAAACACGAATTAAAGTGTACAAACAACCAGGCACAAGAATGGGTAGAAAGCCAATTCTTATGAGATGGATCATATTCGAACAACAAACAATAATAGGTTGGAATGCACAGTTGCCATGGCCGAAATCGGCTATGAAACATATCAGCCGTTGGTCGTCCACTGTTGGACACAGGCCTCCCTCATGGATCTACAAGTACTGATCCCCGTACAAGAGAATTGTTGCCATACCCCACGCTTGGCTGGCTGGGTTGGCGTGTGCAGTACCTACAGAATGTTGAGACACGGAAAGACGCTGCTGCCCCTCTTCCGGAGGTATCCACTGGCACATTTTCACTGCATCCGTGGGCAAGAGAGGAGGGGCAACATTCTACTGTCGGTACCCAACCGCAATCAATATTTTTTTGTTATCTTACTTTATATTTTTTTATCTATTGTGTAAAAACTTTTTATTTCTTTCGATAGGCATCATATAAATATAACACCGGTATTAACAGAGCTTTACAAATACCATTCAACTCGAGACAGCAAAGCCCGAAGCCCAAACATCGCACCAAAACAAACGGGCAAAGTTGAACGGTCGGCGTCATACCGAACAGAACTTTGCCAATGCAAACTTGAAATTGGTCCGCATATTTCGGACTCAGATAAATGAACTTTGATACACACGTAGGACAGGGGGGAATTTAGACTTGGCCAGTAGGGTCGCAAACGTGTGAATTGTTTTACGCAAATTCATACTTATTTAGATTTTTCCCCGGAATTAATTGTTTAATTAATATATTACCGCTTTTACCATGTACCTGACTTATCTTGCTGACGTTTCGTAGAGCATTTAGAGGCACTTCTTCATGAGCACCGTTCGTGAACGCCGCCGCGGTCCGTGAGAAGAACTGCTCTTTCTTTTCTATTTTCATTAAATGATGTCAAGCCACGATAATTTCAATTAAAATGAATAGTATTTTTAAATTTTTATTTTAATAGATAAAACTAATTTTAAAATGTTTTTATATTCGAATTATTTATTATTCTTTTATTATAAAATATAAAAAAAAATACGCTCCAAAGATTTCCACAAAATGTAATCGCCGTGCATACAAAACCATATAATGCTTCGCATCGATATAACTGAAATGAGTATGAAGCCTTATGTGGCTTCTCATAATATTATTTTATATAAAAAGTACATCACAGATCTGGCAACTACTAGAATTAGAATTAGAACCACACTAGCCTCAAACTCGCCACAAGCATAACCCCCACAGAATTTGAATTAAAAATATACTTCCTTCAAACTCGCCACAACCACAGACCATACGCGCGTCTGCCACAAACGCATAAACTGTGAAACGCGAACGCAGCTCCCAACAAAAGCACGATGTCCGTAAAGATAAGTGAGACGTCATAAAAACAAGCCGACAATAATATCCGAGGAACAAATCAAATAAAACAATCTTGTGGAAAGCAATAAAAGTCGGGAGCTGCAGTCTCTTGTACGCGGGGCGCAGTGCGCGGGGAAGAGCTGGGTTGTCACGAAGACAAGCCAAAATTCCAAATCTACCTCTATAGAAAGATAGATAGATAGAAAACTCTTTCATATTTTATTAATCTTGCATAGCTCTGTCTGTCTGTGCATGACACGATTACAACCGAACGCGTTGACCGATTTACATGAAACCTTTTTTGTTAGCACCGTCTTAATGAGAGAAGGGTACTGATTGATTTTGTTGACCATAGGGTCACAGGGACGGGAGTTATTGTGACCTCAAAAGGTCACCAAAAAAATAAGACATTCAACGTCCAAAAACCCAAAAATGCTAATTTTAACCTTTGGTGACCTTTTGAGGCCTTCGCCCCCTTTTCTGGTACCCCCGTACCAATGCTTATTGTACATTAAGAGAACATAAACAATTTAGAAATAAGGTAAAAACAACACAGGAGTACAAAGGGCGGCCTTATCGCTATGAGCGATATCTTCAATATATCTTTGTTTTCAAATCGCTTGAATTATATTTAACTAACATTCGTAATACGTCTTAACACAGATTCTGTGCCACTTCCAGTACCCCCTATGTCTGTGTTATGCACTACCTGGTTGTGCAGCAATGAGTCGAATGTATTTGGTGTTTTATGTCTACCCCAATGTTTTCGTTTGTTTTTTGTAAGTTATAAGTAAGACATTTAAAATTCAGATTGTGTTCTCATGTAAGTGGATTTAACATTCTATATGAAAAATAAATGTCTTTCAACCGGCAAACCCGGTTTCCACTGCCAAAGAGAAATGAGCTGGAGATGGCTAAGCGAAGCGTCTGTTAAATAAAATAGGTTTGCGTACCAGTTTGATTAGCACCGCAAAAGAAGCGAGCTCATTTTGACTCTTTTTGCCCACTTTGCCATTTTCGCTCGACTCTTTGTTGGTGGAAACACATGTTATTACGAGGCACAAAGGATTAGGAGCGGAGCGGACCATTTAGGTCCACTTATTCCAAGATAACGCAGACGCCACTTACAGATTCCTATCTGTAAGTGGGGTCTGCGTTATCTTTTCCTCCCACTACGCTACATACATATAACACTTCGTCTTACCAAGGTTTGTCATTGCTCATGCCTAAATTCCTTTACCGTAGAAGCATATTTTTGAAAGTTAGACAAAAATAATTACTAAAAAAAATATGTTAATATTTAGTATTTACTATATAGTCCTTCTCATCGATTTCGATGACGGCGACCCTTTTCTGAGTTACTTGTTTTTATTTCTAACATGAGCCCTGATGTGGCTCGCCAGACCAAACTTGGTCTTGGCCCGCGGAGTTGTATGTGTATGTGGTGTGGATGTGACCTTGCTCTATACGACGATGGTTTTTTTTATTGAGAAACAACAAAATAAAAGCTTTCAGTAATCAAAAAAATTGAAACAACTAAACAAGCTTTACATTAGATTTGTAGAGCTTCTTTTCAAATATCTCTTAAGGGTTTATTATATCAGATATTTTTTAACCCCAGTCAAGACGTATCAATTGACCTGTTCTTTCCTCTGATTAATAGCTGAGTAAGCAGAGATAATGGTGCTGGGCAAGCCTAATCCATCTAACAATGCCCCAGGCACTTCAGTGTCCCGTACACCAAAATTACCAGTTGCTAGACGTTGTATAGATAATTTACATGTGTACATCAACTACGGCAGAGCGGCCCGAGTTGGCCCGTTGCGGGAATCGAACCCGCTACCTGCTTAGTATCGGCTTATAGACGATTATTAGACCAACTGAGCCAAAGGCAGTCAATGGGTTTAGGGAAATCCTATTATCACAAATGTTAAACGTAAAAATGGACAAGCTACAAATCAGTTCACTGTGGCTGCAGCCCCAACTCTAGGTGGTAAAAACTGTTCAAACTTCCATAAAGAAAATGATTGAAGTTTTACTTTGCGACTGATGCCCGGATAGCTGTCGCTGTATTAAAAACAGAACTTTAAGAACGTCTGTTTAAGATTAATTTTCGAGTAAACTTGTCAAAACTAAACCCTACTTATAGTCTAGGATGTTGTTTTTACTTAAATAAATTTTATATCACTTCAGCGGCCAACAAGAAAATGTTATCGTCTGTTTTGGTCGCGATGAACTGTCATTTATAGTCATTTATTTATAATTGGTTAGATCACAATTCGAACATTTCCAGGCAAATAATAACATAATTATAACACTGTTGGCCAACTCGAGGCTAATCCAATCCCACCGGCGGCCCATGGTACTAAAATAATAGAAACTTACGATTATGTCTATATATCGACAGACATGGCAAATAATAACATTATAACACTGTTGGCCAACTCGAGGCCGATCCAATCCCACCGGCGGCCCATGGTACTCCTGGAGCTAACCCACGGCTGTGTCAAATTTAAAATAAATTCCTACATTTAATAGATGTCATATTCTTTATTTTTATTAGTTTTTTGTAAACTTTCGCGATCACAATTCATTATAATATAATAACATAAACCACGGGAATTTATCGCGTAATACCTTTCATTAGTCCCGACGTTTCGACTGTGTTTCAACAATCGTGGTCCCGGGTTGACTGACAGTCGTGTTTATGTTATTATATCTTCCTAGAATTGTTTTAAACTTTGTTTGAGTCGAAATAGACAAACTAATTTGACGACTGTATGTATATTTAAATTTAGACCGCCATATTTCGGTCTTTTCACCTAAATGCTTTCAGATATGTTAATTTTTTTAAGTCACACATTGTACAAGCAGACAAGATACATGTGGATTCTACTGCTTACAATCTTATCAGATTTATGTAAAGTAATTTTATTTTTATTCAGATTCCTATCTGCCAATCACCCTTCTAGTATCATCCGATTATGATTTCGCTTTAAATTTGGCCATCTACCAACGAATCAGTCGCCCTGTATTAAAACATTTACAAACAAAACATCAAACAAACTTTTCGTCGCTAAATGACATAAAGATAAACATTCCAAGTGAACCTCTATAAAAGCGCTACTTCCAATCGCCTAATCCACTTACGGTCCCGCATTAGGTTTATTTCGTCAAATCAAATTTATTCCCTAGAGTTTTACAACAGTTAACTTTCTCCGGGCACATGTGACAGATTTGCTAAATTGGAAGATGGGAGTTTCGGAAGACTAAGGCGGGAGTTAACAAGACTTTTATACGTATTCTTCAAGATTTATACTGACATTCAGTACTTGAATAGCGTTATTTAAGTTTTGTACGTTTATAAAGTTGAGCGGAGACCGCGATGGCCCGGCATATGTATGTCCTCCCTGTCAGCTTCGATGACGGCGACCCTAAAAACATATTTTACGGACCATTTCTTATATGATACTAGCTTCTGCCCGCCGCTTCGCCTGAGTTGTACCCGAATAAAAAGTAGCCTGTCTTAATCCTGGTCAACATCAATACGTGTGCCAAGTTTCAACTCAATCCGTAGCCTAGTTTTTGCGTGAAGAGGTAACAAAACTCCATCAAAGCAAACTTTCGGCTTTATAATATTAGTGGGATGGCTCGCTTGACTATAGACCACGCCTGGCATACATATACCAGCTAGATGAAGGTATAGTGGCGCGACTTAGGTAAGGTCTATGGCCAGCAGCGGACTTGATTAGGCCCGTCATAATACTCAGGTAATGTATGCTCGTCCGAAGACGGATAGTAAAAGGTTTCTAAATATGCCGGTTGCAGTAACGCCTAAAATGCCCTTTAAACAACGTTTTTCCAAATACTGTAACTTGCTAGAGAATGGAAGGACCATTGCACAGTATGATTTACATTGAAAAATATACCAAAAACATGAATATATAATATACATAATTACATAAGCTGTATCCACCTAACGTTTTAGGCATTGCAGCATCACGTACAGCTTGAATACCAATTGCTGACGCATACATCATCAGAATATAGGCAGCAGCGTATTTCCGTGTATCAACATCCCGTGCTAAGTTACCCCGCCTGCAAAGCGTGGTTAGTGTGGCAACAACCTCTTCATGATCAATACTTAAAGACTCATGAGGGGGCCTATGTTCAGCAGTGGACGTCCTAGGGCTGAGCTGATGAAACATAAGCCTTATGAATCCCAAGGCATTGCAGCAGGCATACATGTAAAAGGCTTTTCTCGGACAACTCACTCAATCGTCGAATTCATGCACCAAGAGCCAAAAGTTTTTATTCATATTAAAGCCAGCACTCAGAAATGAAGTCCATAATGATTGATATCCTTTTGCAAGGCCACAAACCTGTGCTTAAAAGCGAAACGTATTAATCATCCCGTACAGTGCATAGAGTTGGAAACTCGTATGATATATTACCGCGACGGATACCAGTAGCTGGGGAACGGTGTTTCATCAAATAATAGCTCTCGTAATATCACATAGTGCACCTGATATTCCAAGCTCATCACTATCACAGGCCGATTTCACCCACTGCTGGGTGTAGGGCTTCCGTAGATTGTGCCATCCACCGCGGTCAATACGATTAGATTGTGCGGTGGATGGCACAATCGTATTGGATCAATTCAGAGGTTTGATCCAATACAGAGGTATTAACTTTGGCTGTCTAGAAATAAACTTTTTCTCAAAAATTTTCATTATAATATGATATTTTATTTTTGTTATAATTATCTCTTACATATTCTTGCGGTTGCCACCAATCGCAAACGATGGTAACTACGGAAGATCAGCGCTGTGGTACGACCTGCTCTACGACAATGCTGAGTAGGGGGCCTTTTTTGTCACGGTATCCTACCTACATAATTAGTTTTAAGAATATAATATTCTGTTATCTCTGAGACAATTTTTTATTTCATTTTATCTAATAACGTTTAAGCTTAGCAACATCTCATTTGCTAAGTAAACCATTGTTTATAAGTAGGTAAGAACGAATCCCCGATAATATCTCTCTCTTTCCCCTTGACGCTGAAGCATTAATCTATAATAGTTGTAATAGGCTTTCCTTTCATGAAGGAGCTCGCTTCATCGTCCACCTCATACATCAGAAGTCGAAAGCTAAATTTGCTCAAAGGCTATACAGGGTGTAATCGTTAAGTGTGCACAGGCGATTATTCCGTAACTATTGCAGATATCAAAAAACTTTAAACTGATATCGAAAGTACTTTACCTAATGAGTAAAATGACATTAATAACTTTTTAAAAATAAAACGAGAAATATCAAAAAAAAATACATTAATCACTCCCATACATTTAGTATGAGATAGTAGAAAGGTTTTAGTTTCCTTATTTTAAGTGGAATAGTACCTACTCATTTTACCCTTGTCATTTTATAATTATGTACGATATGAAGGTATTAATGAATTTCAAGTAGATACACGTGTAGATTAATTATCTTACCACTTCAAATTTATAATAAACCTTGTTTCCATATTGTATTGATTTGAACTAGCTGAAAAGCAACATACTAAATAAAAACAAAAAGAAAGATACTCTTTGGTGTTCGTTCTAAATTCAAATTCTTTATCGCGGGTTCTCGTTCCCGCCAATTTATTGTATTTTTCAATTTGCGTTAATAATCGTGATTGTTGCATTTATTGATTGAAAAATGGCATATTCCAATACAGAAAAGAGGGACATGTTAAAAATGTACTACAAACATGATTGTAACAATAGGGCGGCCATTATCGCCTACAGAAGAGAGTACCCAGATAGAGAAGTTCCTTCTGGTACGTATTTACGTAAGTTGGATAACAATTTGATAAATTATGGATCTTTTAACAGAAAAAAAGGTTCGAGAACAAGAGCTCCGGAATTTGATAATGACTTAGATAACAATATTATTAACTACGTAGTAGATAATCCACAAGAATCAACGCGTTCAGTGGCCCGATCATTTCCAGTGTCCCACAATTATGTACACAAGTTATTAAAAAAACACAACTTCAAAGCATTTAAGATAAAACCTACTCAAACGCTGCACAATGATGATCCTGCTCGTCGGCTGGTCTATTGCAATTGGCTAGTCAATAATTATGTCAATGTAAGGTCAATTTTATGGACCGATGAAAGTAATGTTTCAAACTGCGGCATTTACAATAGAAAAAACTCGCATTATTGGTCAATTGACAATCCTCGCTTAACTACTGAAGTTAGAGCTCAGGTGCGATTCTCAATTAATGTGTGGTGTGGTATTCTTGGAGATCGGATCATTGGGCCATATTTTTACAGTGGAACCTTAAATGGACAGAGATATTTCTCCTTTGTACAAAACGATATGCCAAGTCTCTTAGAACCAATTCCAGACGATGAAAGAAGGTCGATAATTTTTCAACAAGATGGAGCACCTGCACATAATACAAATGTTGTAATGAATTTCTTACGAAACAATTATAATGGCTTAATAGCCAATAATAGTGCAACCCCTTGGCCTGCCAGATCCCCGGATCTCACGCCTTGTGATTTCTTCCTATGGGGATTTGTCAAAGACCACGTGTACGCTGAGAGAGTACACAGCCTAGAAGAGTTACAGAATCGTGTACGTCGTGCAATTGCTTTAATTACTCCGCAAATGTTAAGGAAAGTTCATTTAGAAACTGTAAATAGAGCTCGTCATTGTATTGCACAAGGAGGACGTCACTTCGAACATATGCTTTGAACACAAAATTTTGTACTTACTAAGAAATAAAATGTATGGGAGTGATTAATGTAATTTTTTTGGATATTTCTCGTTTTATTTTTAAAAAGTTATTAATGTCATTTTACTCATTAGGTAAAGTACTTTCGATATCAGTTTAAAGTTTTTTGATATCTGCAATAGTTACGGAATAATCGCCTGTGCACACTTAACGATTACACCCTGTATACATACGAAGAGGTTGAAAAACTACTTACAAAAGAAAACATTCCAAAATAACTGAGAAGTTAGCATTTCTGACGTGATTAAGACCACTATCAGTAATAGGTATAATTTATATATGTCCTCCGTAATAATAAATAATAATTAGGGGCGAAGCCCCCTAATATGCATAGCTCTGTCTGTCTGTGTATAAGACGATTACAACCGAACGCGTTGACCGATTTACATAAAGCCTTTTTTGTTAAAACCGTCTTAATGAGAGAAGAGTACTGATTGATTTTGATGAACTTTTTTTGTTAGCACCGTGTTCATGATAGAAGGTGACTGATTGATTGGTGACCCTAGATCTTTGGTGACCTAGGTCACAGGGATCGGAGTTACTGTGACCTCAAAAGGTCACCAAAAAAATAAAAGTCTTCATATGACCGGAAACGTCCAAAAACACAAAAATTACATTTTTGACCTTTGGTGACCTTTTATGATACTTACGCTTTAAAAGATACTTACGCAAATATTCTAACAAAGTGTGGTAAAACACTATAAAAGTTACATTCCAAACACTCGATAATCCAATATAGTACTAAAGCCACACCAGAAGTATGGTCATCATCATCACCATCATCACACCCGTAAGACATCCACTGCTGAACATAGGCCTCCCTCGTGGACTAAGAGATCCGAGCACTGATCATGAAGGGTTATTTATTTATTTATTTTAGAACTTACAGGAAAACTTACAGCTAGCAATTTAATAATTAAAGAAATAGGTACAGAAAGCCAGTTAAAAGTTTCCACATATGGGTTGTTTCAATACTCACCGCGCTTGAAACGCGGATTGGCTAGCGCAGTACGGGATGTTGATACACAGAAAAACGCTGCTGGCCATCTTCCGGAGATATCCCTTAGCAGATTCTTACTGCATCCACGGGCAAGAGAGGAGGGGCACTGGTGACTGCCGGCACCCCACGGCAGAAGTATGGTAATTTCTTGAGTACTTTAACTGTGCTTAAAAGCGGAACTAATCGATTATACCGTTGCAACACAGTTGGAAACTATTGATAAATTGCGGCGACGGGCTCCAAGTGCTGGTGAACAGTGTTCCATCAAATTACAGCTCTTGTTATAATACGTAATGCGCCCGGTAATATATTCTAAGCGGCCTATTATTATTTTAAACACACAGGTTTGTTATTTGCATGCTAGAAATGAATGTTAACCCTGATAAAATGTTAACTTCTATCTATGATTTCAAACGAAATGATTGATGGAATACATAATAAATTCTTTTTGTAAATACATACTTATCATACTTAGAAAAATACTTAGGGACAAATATCTGCAGAATATTTACAAACATTTGTATAGACGCTTAGTCCAATGACGTATAGATGTAAAAGCCTACCTCGAATCTCTCACTTATCTAGAATGGATCATATGAGACATGGTCAATACAAATTGTGTAAGGAGCATCCGAAATGGCACTTAGTCTCTCAACTTTAGGGACACCTCAGTCCCATCCTCGAAGTTGTTACGAGTTTGTATAAGCCGTTTAGAACTTGCTTGAAAGTATCCTTTCTTTCTGCGATAAAAATGTCAAGATGTCCCTTTTGATAGAGATTTTCCCTTTTGATCATGTATAGTGGGCGACAAGTGCTTATAATATGGGCAATGTTTGGAAGTAATTTTGAGGTCGACGTCTTAGACGTGTTGGGCCATCTGTAAGAACATCTGAGGTCATAAATAAGGTTATTATTATTATATAGTCTCAGGATTAGAGATTAAGATAAAGATTGGGGACTCTGGCTAAGGCTGCAAAAAGTGGCCTACAAAAAGTGGATAAGAGTGACCGAAGACCACCGGGCTCAAACGCGCTTATAAGGAGAGTCCTACAGTGACTTACTCAGGCTGATGACTGCGATGTTAGAAGAGTCGCTTTAGTTTTTTTATTTACTGTATCTTTTATGTAAGAACTGATAGCGTAACTGACTTCGGACTGCCTATATATGTATATATAGGCCTTTGTTCATTCTAACGTGAGGCGCTTCACCTATAATCGAATGTTCAAAACTAGAACGGATTTTTCTATTAAAAACCACTCAAGCTCCTGAAATTCCAACTTGTATCGTTCCAACGAACCAGAGCACCAGTTCAACATTAATAGCCATTCAAATGGCTTATTTTCAGAGCTTATTCTCTCGAAAGCAACTTGTTTCAGAGAAGAGGACTTATCAACGTAAACTAGCTATCCAGTCCTCCTTCCGTATCATTTCGGGACAATTTCAGATGCTCAAGGAGTACAATTTGGAGCCAGTGGCGCATCAAACGCCATAATTACAGCTGGTACATTAACTACATTATTCGTAAACTTGGCGACTGCGAGATGAATAAATATAAGTTTATGCTAAGTTAAAGTTTAGTTTATCATGATATAATAAATCCAACGTTGGAAGAACAGATAAATGTTTTACTAGTTGTGAGATTTTTTAAATCTGTTAATTTTTTAGTTGCATTTGGTCTACAATATTAGTCTTCGATCGATCTGAAATTGTGCACAGGTCTGTAGTTCTAGTTACACTACAATATGTAAATACTTCTTAAAGTCAAAAAGTGTTAATTCATTTGGACCCGAGGGCTACATGGAAATGTCATGTCAATCACAACAAAAATATTTTCATGTAAAATATTGCTAAAGCCATATGGTATTAGCAATATTTTACATGAAAAATAGAATGAGACCATATGGCTCGCACTGTCAAGAAGCTATCAGACCTCGTGTAGAGCCAAGCTCCCTACTCTAAAGCCCTACTCCACGAACATCACAAACTGGAGTTTGTGATGTTCGTGAAGTAGGGCATTGTGTCCACATATTTTGACTATGGTGTGGACACCATAGTCAAAATATGTGGACACAATGCCGCGCGGTCAACAATAAAGATCAGACTGACATTCACTTTATTACAACCACCACAGTTTAATAGTTTACGGACTTTGTGAAAAACGAAACAACACATTTGATCAGGAGACTTACTTTAGACAAAAGAAAAATATTTAACATTGTACATTTACTTTGGGAACCAAAACTCTTTTTCGGACACAATGGGCGAAAAGTCAACAAAATTATAGAATGGGTTTCAAACCCGCACCCTTATACAAACATTGTCTAGGATCTGGGTGTTTTCTATTTATGATAAGTATTTATTCACAAAAAAAATGATTAATGTATTTTATCACTCATTTAGTTTCCATAGCTCAAGCTTTGCTTAGTTTAAACCAGACCAGATGTATCAAGATGTGTCCAGCATCATTATTATAATTAATGTCACGAGAGGAAATTTGTTTGAACACGTAAACGTGGTTTGAATATCCGAGAAATAGTTAAACATAAAATTATGCTCAACTTTTTTAAGCTTTTGCGATCACAACACATTATTACTATATTAGATTATCGGGTTTTTATCGCGGGGAGACTCCCCGCGACCACGACCAGGCGCAATCAGGTCGAAACGTCGGGAATAAAATAAAGGTAATTACGCGATAAATACCCGATAAACCAATATAGTAATAATATGCTCAGCTTAATAAAACTTAGGATAATTTTTCATACGTCACATTCAAGCGCATGTTGAATTAGTTATAACACTTTTTTTCAAAGAATAATGAGTCAGAATTAATACTTCTATGTTACGGTGAATGTGACCCTTAAGCAGATTTTACATTTAGTAAATGCTATAATTAAGACTCAATTTAGTTTTAGATTAATATATATTTAACAGTGCTGTATAAAACAATAAAGTAACAAATCGTATAACAATAAAATATATAAACAAATAAATGCTAAAAAATAAAAGCGCCGGCTTGGCGGATAGTTGACATTGAACAACAATTGTTATGTTTAACTTAAATGGAAATGTCAATATTATTATTATAACTTTACGTATGTTGTGTAATAATTCACGCTTTTACACACAAACAACGACTCTGCGTACACACTGAAAGCTCTATGTATTGTAAATACACTTATAAAGTTAACTATCAACAATCCCACATCACTCGACATCGAGTTAATAGCGGGGACCTGTTGAACTTACGACTTGCGGATACAGCATCGGTTGTAAAGTTCTGATTTGTGTTTATACGATCAGAGTTCATTAGGAGTTTGAGCAATGTTGTAGATTGTATAATATTTGCGGTAAAAGTAAGAGTTGCGGTAAAACGAACGTTGCCTCTGGGAGAATATAGAAATGAATATGAGAGTTTTCTCATTTTACAATATAGAAATATCACAGAAATATCGTGTTGCCGTGGCGAATGTTTTGACGTGGCTTTTGGGCTTTTGATATAGATAGATAGATAATTTATTTATTTGTAAAACAAGCATACACATACAAATGAACATTTTGTAACAAAAATAAGAAAAGTAGGTGACATGCTTGAGTCACAAAAAGGTCTCTGGCTCAGCATAAGTTGGTTTTGTTAACAACCAACGTAACGTAAACGTAACCAATATGGTGTGCATACATTTTATAGAGTGTCAACTTACACGTACATCAAAAAACAGCTACCGTACTTTGATAAAATGAATCTTAGGAATTCAGATCTTGTCCTCAAGGAAAAAAAGCACTTTTACAAAATATATAATACTATGAATACATTTGTACCACAAGGCAGCATGCTTGGTCCCACTCTGTTTCTTACACTAGCAAAATGTTAAGGTATTTTACTAAATCTAGGTTCTTATGAATATTTAAAAGACAGAATAAATCAAGATAACTTACCACAGTGATAGGATATGCTGGGTTGATGATGGTGTAGAGCAGAATATGGTTGGGGCGGGCGGGAAGCTCGCGCTTACGCCGCGGCTCGCTCGACATGTAGTTGTTGCCATTACTCTGTTGAAAAAAACAAAGTTTTAATTAAGGAATTAAATAACACAACAAGACAAAACTTCGTTCAGTTCGTTTCGGATAGGTAGTAATAGACCTATACTATACTGTCGAAACATAACGACCTCCGTGGCTCAGTTGGCCTAACAGCCGGCAGAGACGCAAGAGGTTGCTGGTTCGATCCGCCGCGGGACAAATGCTTTATCACCAAATATCTCGGGTTGCCTGGTGTTTTCTGTGTATAACAAGTATGTAATGTATTCACAAATATAAGTATTTAGGTATTCTATCAATCATCTGGTACACATAACAAAAGCTATGCTTACTTTTGGGCTAGATGATGCAGTGTAAAATGTCCAGCATTATTTATTAACTTATTTTAAACAGGGAGCTATTCTCAGCAATGGGACGAAACTGATTAAATAAATAAAAACAAACTTCAACAACCGAAGTTAAACAAACTAAACACTTCTTTAACGATGAATTTTCTTCTTGCATCTATTGTGTGCAAAAACTCGTCAGGAATAGAAAAATTGCAAATAAGAAAACGCAATCATAATGAAATCTAAAGCCCATCTCCGAGTTCCCGTTTATAGAACTACCGGAGGCGAAACGCTCAAACCTAATTGGTCCAAACAAGCCGACATAACGCTGTACAAACGCAATAAGACGCGCTATATGAATATTCATCATCATGATTCACGGAAACGGCGTGGTTAAAGATAGAAGTGGCAGCGAGGGTGATAACAATATTAGTCTTCTCGTAGACCCTATGACTCTTGTTATCTACAAATGTATTCAAGGACATTCAACACACTGTGCAGATTTGATAAACTTTTTATGTAGTCATATATTAGACATGATTACAAGTAATATCCAGTATAGTCCTCACTCAAATAATTCTGTTTCGGATTTTATCTTTCAGAAGGATTCCTTATAGCAATATTTACAGCTTGCTGAGCGAGTTTAGAATGACTGACCAGCTGTACTGTGAGTGTCCACCATAGGTCATAAAGGGTAGTAATAACTGAATATAAAATTTAGTTTTCAATCATTGACGAGAAAACAACGCAGTTTTCGATGTACTCCCCCAGCCGAGATCCTCCGCTTGACCTCCTTTCCCTCTAGACAGTATGTAACTCGTAGTCGCTCGTAGACCATGACTCAGTCCAACCGACACCAGCGTCGCGACACAATCGGTGTACGTACTCCGTGCTCCGATATAATTTAGTTAAGTCCCTAATTTCGCGAACCGGTGCGGAATGCTAAGTTAGTCTTCGAGATACGAGTATTGTTTTGTTGATAAACAAGTGGGTTATTGTTTAGATTCGGAGTTTACACGTAGATTCGAATAAATCAAACTTATCTTTGGGCGTTCCATGTATCTGTTAATACTTGGTCCCAGAATCTACAGGATCATGACCGTAACACAGATATGAGGAAGCCTATATTTAGTCGTCAACAAGGATTGAAGAAGGTGTCCAATGAGATAGACTAAGTCAAATCTATACCTACTGGACATGGACCAATCACGAACTCACCAGAAGAGGTGCTCATGCCTAGTGTTATTTGTATATATATTAGAAGTAGAACATTTTGTGATGAGTTCATCCGGGGACCATATACCAATTCTATTTCTGCCGCCAAGCATTAAAGTCTGCATTACTATTTCTGAGTCTTTTTGAAGTCTGCTTGTTTGAAGGGTAAGGGGGCCGGTGAAATTACACAAACATGAGACCTTACAACTCTATGTCTCAGGGTGACGGGCGCAATGCAATGCAATGTTGATTACGTGCTTAGTGAACGTGATCACCGCGGTATTACAGTTGTTATAGGTAGAGGTTACCGCTTAACATCAAGTAGGCCTTCGGCTTGTCTCGTCATTGAGACAAAATGGTGACTCGAAGACAAAGTTCGCAACCCAGTATATTTTCTGTACTTATAAATTAATTTTAAACTTTAAGATTAAACCAGCAAATTAACGCATGATAAAATTACATACCAAACACAGAGACAACACAACAGCAATCCAAACAAGCGCCATCGTGATTGGCACTTGACGATATATTTGGTTAATAGGCCCTAATTGGCTGAAACGTGCCTTTTGTCCAATTACACGCTAAAATAGTTTGGTTCGCGGTTTTGTGGTTGCGGTCCGAAGTGTTAAGGCGACGCATAATTAAAAAACAATTATTTGTATGTGATTGTTTATCAGCCGTGGGGTGCCGGCAGTAGAATGTTACCCCTCCTCTCATGCCCGTGGATGCAGTAAGAGCCTACTATGGGATACCTCCGGAAGATGAGCAGCGTCTTTCTGTGTATCAACATCCAGTACTGCGGTCGCCAACCCTGCCAAGCGTGGTTAGTATGGCAACTACCCCTCATGGAGATCCATGAGAGGCCTGTGTTCAGTAGTGGACGTTTTATGGCTGAAATGAACGATGAATTGTTTATCAATGTTTGTTGCATTGTTTTGGCAGTATCATGGGGATCAGTGGATCCGGCTGGCACAAGACCGCCAGGAGTGGCGTATAGAAGAAGAACCAGGGCCTTCGCCCAGCAGTGGGTGTAACTGGTTACTGATTAGTTAGATAAAATTGTTTACCTATGTACGTTACAATGGTCAAACGTAGACTAAGTGGCCGCCTGCATATAAACTGACGCGAAAAGCTACCTCATGTCGTAGCTCACATAAAGTCGTAACACCCAAAACTATAATTCACGATTAAAATAAAAAAAACCATAGGTAACTGAAAAATCCAACCACCTTATAAAAAAGGTGTAAATTATATGTACAGAAAATGTAGTCATAAATCGGTTTTATTCACATGTAATAGAAAAATCTTGTTTTTTTTAGTCCAGTTTTTTTTGGAACATAGGCCAAACATGGATCTCCAAGTACTGATCATCAGGGGATTATCCCATAGCAGGCTTTTACTGCATCCACGGGAATGAGAGGGGCAACATTTTACTGCCGGCACCCAACGATCAATTACCTATAATTTATCGCGTAATTACCTTTATTATTACCCCGACGTATCGACCGGCAGGCTGATTACGTATCTCGCGACAGGTTTGCAACAGGCGATCGCTGCTGTCAAACGTAAATTTTGTATTAGAGAACAGCAAGCAATTGGCATTTGACAGCGATGATCGCTAGATTTATGCTTGTTGCAAGATACGTAATCACCCTGCGGATTGCACCTGGTCGTGGTCGCGGGAAGACTGACTCTCTAACACAATGCGCTACATCGCACCTTCTTACCGTGCCCGCTTTATGCTTGAATAATTCATTCGTAGCTTAGCATTTTTATTTCGGACTTCGGGCTCGGAGCCCCCGACATTAAGCCTTTCGTGTTTGGACAGGCGGAGATTAGAATTTGAAATTTGTACCTGGCGAAATTCAAGTAAGCAGATGGGCAGTCCTAATTGTGGGACAGGCCTTGCCGTGAGGTGCCAGCAGAGAAATTTTGCCCCTCCTCACTTGCCCGTGGATGCAGTAAGAATCCGCTAATGGATACTTCCTGAAGATGGACAGCAGCGTCTCTCCGTATATAAACAACCCGAACAACGAATTTTACAAATCGTATACGCTGACAAGACATAAGAATACTTCCCATCACATCCTACTTTTTGAAATCGGTTTAAATTAGCTTTTACCACTAGAACATTTCAAGGAAATATACCATAATAAAAAATAAATGTTGGCGTTTAAAGTGATCAACTGATATTAAGCTTATATCAATAATTTCGATTTGGCCCGCCAGGGTTCCGTACCTTAATTGGTTAAAGCACTTGCGGCCTTTGTAAGGGTCGAGGATCGATTTGACTAATGCGGGTACGAACACAACAAATAAAGAATTTATCTATCTATCTATCTAACACCGCCGGGATCCGAAAACAGTTTTTTTTTTTATATTGTACTGTGTTTGCTTGAAATGTATATCAGTGTCTAGTTTCATTATTGCTAACAGAACTTGCCGTGGGGTGCCGGCAGTTGAATGTTACCCGTCCTTTCATGCCTATGCATGCAATAAGAGCCTGAAAGGGATACATCCGGAAGATGGGCAGCGGTGTCTTTCCGTGTACCAACATCCCGTACTGCGCTCGCCAACCCGCCTGCCAAGCGTGGTGAGTACGCCGACTACCCCTCATCGAGATCCATAAGGGAGGCCTATGTTCAATAGTGGACGTTTAACGGCTGAAATGATGATGAACAGAACGAGGAGGGACTTTCGTGCAACCATATTTTTTGTTGCCTGAATCATTATCTAGCTTAGAAACAAAATCCATTCTAGCCTTCCGTGTTTGTAATCTATGTGTTCCTAGAAACGATACTGAAATAAATACCCGATTACATTAATGCATTCCGTAGTTACGGCATGGTCTTTATGCCTTAGGTTTTAGAATTGAAATTCAATTGCCGGTACGCTGTTAGGTAGCTTGAGTCATAGCCCAGTTCTACGGTTGTCCTGAAAAACCTCTGCAAAAGGTAAAAACGTTTTTTAAGCAGGTAGACGAGCAGTCGGGCCACTTGATGGGTAGTGGTCACCGTCGCTCATGGATATCTGCAACACCAGAGGCGAAGCTGATGCGCTGACGGCTTTAATTTTTTTCTTATTCAAAGAACGAAAAAGGTGATGACAGGTGGAGCAAGGCCCCAACAGAATTGTGGCCTCGGCCACCATTCCGTGGTTTGTTCGTTGGGATGGTCAGAATCACCCCCTTTCGGTACACTACTTAGTACACTGTATAATACACCCTATAGATAGATATAAGTAGTTTTCTGTAACTACGAAAAACGCACCACCCTTAAGTAAAATCAAAGCACTCTACCTTATTACACCCATACATAGTTCTAAGAAACTTTTATAGCATTTTGTACTCAGAGAAATACACCAAAACAATGTTCTACAGATAAAACTTCTCCACACTAATGAAATCTACATAGTTTCTTAGCTTTCTGACTAAGAATATAAACTCGTTCAGTTTATCCAATTGCCCTAACTATACAAAGTCTTACGACTCGGGATCTTTAGTAAACTGTGTGTCTACCATGAGTTGTCACTGTCAGGTCGCCTGCTATTACTACAGTAGTAATAGTACGTTACTATGACATTATGTCAGATTTAACTAACTCATACTACCAATTTCTAAGCCAATGAAGCCCAAATTACATTAGCTGTAGTATAGTCCTAAGTGAGTTGCAGAAGTTATCATTTAATAAATTCAAAAACATTATCAAACGCAATCTGTGCAATAAAGCTTATTATAAAATATCAGATTACCTAGAGGACAAAACCACTTGGGACGGAATCTGCTCCAACTCCGTCAAACGTAACATAAGACAAAATAAAATTGTTAAATGATGACTATAACGACCGAGTTAGGTTCTTCTGTTCACTTCTTTTCCTAACTCGCGTGTCATCTAAAGTGAACAGATTCAATTATGTGCTTTATTCTATTTATTTGTGTTGTTTTATTTTGTAATTTGTGACGCGTCAATAAGGTCCATGCGGCCGCACTGAATAAAGTATTTTTTGATTCTTGATTCTAGAGGTAGTTTATTGCGTATTTTGGTACCAAACTATCCGCTAGTGGCGCTGTTACCAGTTTTCATACATTTTTTTTTACCACAGTCGCTAGCGAGTATATCTTGTGAAAACTCATGGTAGACCTACTGAGCAAGTTTGCTGTGGAGTGCCGGCAGTAGAATGTTGCCTGTGGATGCAGTAAACAGATCTTGTGTTATGGGTACCATCAATTACTACGCGTACTTTTTTGAAGCTCTCTTTAGTGTGACATGGTTCTATAGCTTTAATCTTATAACTGGCTACTGAATAAGGGGTTGCTACTTAACGTGTAGCTGTTAAAATGTATTTAATTAACGTTAGAAATTATTTTTTACGATATTACATTTGAGTAATACAACGACTTTCCGAGTAGCATTCTGTGTTTCTATTCTGTAAACTTCAAGCTTAATTGTTTCATGTTACTTCGCCTAATTACTATTTATTAGTTTAATTGTATGTATATGTCTTCGTTAGTATTTTGGAACATCTTTGTGTACTTAGTTATAATTTTATTCAACGTTGTGTTCATTCAAATGTTGTTTAGTGTATTGTGTTTTTTTTTAAATATGCATTTGTATTATTATAAATCTATAGAATAACCGTCTTATAATAATAATTACTTATAACACCCTCGTAATAGCCAGCGAGGATCATACTGGGTGACCTGGTGACCTTCGGTGACTTTCCTGTTAACATTTGATTGATTGCGGTGCTTCATGTGTATCATGTCACTCTCTTAACCATTTCACAAGTTATTAACATATACATATTATATTGATAATCACTGTGGCACGGCGGGCGAAGGTTCGCCTGCGACGCAAGGGGTTGCGGGTTCGATTCCCGCCTCGGAACAAATGTCTGTGCGACCTGCAGATATTTATTGTTCAGGGTGTCCTGGATGGTTTTCTATATATAATAAAAAAATATCTATCAATGTAGTATTATACATATATAATCAGTCATCTAGTACCCATAACACAAGCTCTGCTTAGTGCTTTAGTTCTGCTTTTGGGGCTAGATGATGCTGTGTGTATTGGTGAATTGTCCAGCATTATTTATTATTTATACAAGCGGGTATTTATCGTGTAAATTACCTTTATTATTTCCCGAAGTTTCGCCTGGAGTGCACCAAGCATGGTCCCGGGAAGACTGTCTTCCCGGGACAATGCTTAGTGCGAAAGTTTAAAAGACATTTTACGAGTTTTTATCCGGGAAGAAATTGAGCAACCTTGGGGACTAAAAACATGTTACTATTTTTTTGAGTCCATGTGTCCAGTGGTTTGGTCTAATGGCCTGATGTTGCTCGGTTCAACCGCGATAAGGACCCATAGTCATCTTGCTAGAACCAAACAATCCAATATCCTCGGAGATATTTGATTTAAATTGATACCGGGATAAAAATTGTGACAGTGAATAGAAGTGAATGAGTGAAGTATCTTCTTCGCTTCTGTCCTCACTTCGTAAAAAGTTTTCTGATGCGAACGAATTCAATCACGTGCATAATACAATTTTGTTTTTCGTTTGTCAATTGACTATTCTAAGAAGTTATTTACCCTGATGAATAAAAGTGAGCCTATGGGAGAGGCCTATATCCAGCAGTAAACGTCCGATGTCTGAGATGATGTTGATCGTGAGCTATACAATGGATATCATCAGTATAAAACTCCCAATCAACATGGGTTTAATCTCCTTTATTATTATTCGAGACCCTGAAACCTTTTTGGATTACGCGACTCTGGGTTTTCCAGAATAAAGAGGTATTTTTACGTTGAGATTTTCAGGATTAGTCCTTTTTTCAGTTAACCCGATGTCATAATAGCTTTCATCATATTTTAATTTTACAATGTAACTCCGTTATTGGTCGTAGGATATATATGTAATTTAGGATAATGTAGATTAAGGACTGTGGATTTCGTTTAAATAAATAAATAAATTAAGGGAATGTTACTATAAAGTTCCGGCGTCATTAATAATCATAGCACATTTATCCAGTCATAAATCATAATAGTTATTTAAACTTAAGCGATCACGACACATTATTAACACATATTTAACCGAGTATTAATAGGGTTTATCTTTATTCTTGCCCGACGTTTCGACAGGATTGCACCCGTCGTAAATAACGCGATAAATACCCGGTTATTAAATATGTGTTAAATGTGTCGTGATCGCGAAGGTTTATTATTGGACATTATATTAATGACAGATATTTAAGTGACATAAATAACATTAACAAAACCAAAATAATAAAGAAAAGCATCACAATGGCGGCGCCGCGGCGATGGAGGGACGAGCTAGCCTCCAAGATTGGCACCAGAGAGTGTGGTGGTCATAGGGGTATTTGGAGCGAGGGAAGGGAGGCATTTGCCGTACAGTAGGGAGAATTAGGCTCATAAATATATAATAACTACGTTACCATTTCCAAATTTCAATAATATTTGATAGTACCTCTAAGCAAAATTATAACTTTTGTAAACTTCTAAAAATATCCCAATACTTCGATTAGTAAAGACCGATATAGTTACTTGTGTGACTTTTTTTCTATTATTAGTTAGTTAGTTTATTATTTCTTAAATAAATAATATAATAAATTAGCTTTTGAACGCCGCTTCGCATGCGTTATACCGGGATAAAAACGAGTTAATCCTGGTCAACATCTATGCGTGTGCAAAATTTCAGCTCAGTCCGTAGGTTAGTTTTTGCATGAAGAGGTAACAAACATTTATACATCTATGAAAATGAAAAATACTTTTATTACTACATACTTATGTATATATAATATACTATACGAGGGTGCACAAATGTTCAACAAATTGCCCAATATTATTAAGGACACAAAATCATTTAATGTTTTCAAAAATAAATTAAAAGCCCATTTTTCACGAGATTTATCAGAGTTTATACGAAACATTTAAATACAAACAAACAGACTTACGAGTACATACTTATGACTAATATTATATCTATATTATATGAATACTTATCCTGAAATTGTCTATCATTATCTTGCCATAGCAACTGCCAAACGACACGTACTCGATCCTCTTTAGTTCGACTCAAATACGATAAACTTTTTTTTTCTGACTACCCACTTCTAACTCATCATTTTTAATACTCGTAACAAAACAAAATTGTTCTAGGAAACTCTGCGAATAATTTTTTGTGTTGTAAGGTATCTAATCATTTATTTTAAGCATGTAGGCTGTGTGTTTAAAGTAGCTTATTGATTAAGTTAGTTCTGCACGAATTACGCTGTAATAATTTAAGCTTATCTTGTATTTCTCTTTTAAGTGAATGTATATTCTTTTGAGAAATAAATTTCTAAACCGTAATATACATATACACAAGGTTCACACAGGTTACACAAATCGTAGCATTTTATAAGTAAGTAGAGAGGTTTACAAAAAATAATATTAATAGTGATTCCCACCTGTATCGTGGGAACCAGAATGCGTTATTTCTAAAAAAAGCCTCCAATGACAAGCAAACATTTCAAATTAGTATAAAAAAAAGTAAATAAAATTGCAACAACTTCGAAAAAGATAAGAAAATGAAAACAAAATACAAAGAACAATGATTTAACATATTTTTCTAAAAGTCTTTCAGTCTCATCATACGATAATGTCAACAACCATTTCCTCACGATAAATTTAGCCTGACAAACATTGGACGATTGAGGTCTTTGCAACAGTGTTTGATAACCCTTTTGTTTATGAAACAACGTATAAAATCACCAAAACTTTGTGCAAAAACTGTAGAGACCGTGGGAACTAAAATTCTGTCTGGTCTGTTTGATGATCAATATTTATCCAAAAAACCACTAGATGAATAAACGGAGAGCAAGATTTTAAAAATGAATAATTTTCTTACCGATAATACACCACTCTCGTTGTAAACGTTATACGTATACAAACAAACTTTAGTTTTCAATATTAGTGAAATAGTTGCCTACAGCAAGCTTACGAGAAAATCTATATGTTTTGACTATCTATAGGTACTAGCTTGTGCCCTCCGCTTCGCATGCGTTGTACCCGGCGTATATGCGTTGTACATAAAATATAGCCTATGTGTTATTCCTGCTCCACATCTATACGTGGGCAAAATTTCAGCTCGATCTGTTGGGTAGTTTTTGCGTGAAAAGGTAACAAACCTCCAAACAAACTTTCGGCTTTATAATATTACTGGCTTCTGCACATTGGTCGATCATCCATACAGCCTGTGTCATGTATCGAAGCCTGGAACATGGTAAATATTCATGACTGGGCAGGATATCCGCTAACGTAACGGGAAGACAATTAACGAACAGTAATAGGCATGCTGACAGAGTAGGGACTTTTGACGACCTCTATGGCGCGGCGGGCCAAGGTCCGCGTGCGACGCTAGAGGTTGCGGGTTCGATTCCCGCCTCGGGACAAATGTCTGTACGATCTGCAGATATATGTTCAGGGTGTATTTTGTATATTATATTAGTATATTAATATTAGTATTTTGTTTGTGTATATAATATAATACTCTATGTAAAAATGTAGAGTGACATAACGCGCCAACGTGACTCGGTACTAGTAAGACTATGTTTTGACGTCACGAGCCCCCACTCCTCAACTTCAATGCGCTTTATCTTAAGATGATTGAATGTTGAGAATATCTTTCTTTCTAAATTACTAGTGTGGCCTTTAAATCCACTGAACTTGAAGTACAACAGCGGAACCGTAACAAACCTAATCCATTCCGACAACACCATCGCGGACAATGCGAGCCGGTTCAAAGAGTCCAGCTCGGACCGGATCAAACCGGATATCGCCGCGTTGAGCGCCCCTTCCGTAATAGTCTCTGCGATTGATTGCGCTGTTTGCAGTGGTTCACGCTGCTTTGTGCTAATACGGTTTGAGAGACAAACTTTAGCTTTAATGGAGAGATCTAGGTATCATAACCTTATTTTGTATAGGGTGCCGGCAGTTGAACGTTGCCCCTCCCACCTGGCCCGTAAATACAGTTACAACCTGCCAAGTGATACCTCCGCAAGATGATGAAGGCAGCAGCGCCTTTCCGTGCATCAACATCCCGCACTGCGCTCGCCAACCCACCTGCGAAGCGTGGCGAGTATGGCAACAACTGATGATCTTAGATATCCATGAGGGAGGTCTATGCCCAGCAGCAGATGTGGGCAGCATGCCTACGGCTGAGACGATTATAAATCGATCGGACAGGCGCAGGATTGTTGCGGATAGCGCAAACTCAAGCAGTGAGAGAAGCCGGGTTGCAAATGATGATATAAGCTGGTTTTAATTACACTATGGAACGAGACCGGTCGTAACCGGCCTCGTTCGTTCGTAACGACAATTTCCCGCCCTTTTGACGGCGACCGCGGCCGGTAATGAAGGCCTTTTCAACCCGTGGTCAGGAGAGCTACAATCCGCGTGGTAATCAAGTAAGACAAAAGCCTGTCGTGAGGTGCCGGCAGTGGAATGCTGCCCCTTCTCTCCTGCACGTGGATTCAGCAATCAATATTAGGCACTGATTGTGAATTAAATTCTATACAAAATGTATAATCATCGCAGCAGTAGGAGTGCCACGTCCACTGCTGACCAGCTTTGTTAACATATTTTTTAGTTTTATAATTACAGGATTTTATCGCGTACCTTTTTTTCGTTCGAAACGTCGGGAAAATAATAAAAAAGGTACGCGATAAAATCCTGTAATTATAAAACTAAAAAATATGTTAACAAATCGCGAAAGCTTAACAAGTTATTCTCCCTCATGGATCTCCAAAGATCGTGAGAGGTTTGTTGCCATACTCACCACGATTGGCAGGCGGGTTGCCAAGCGCAGTACGGAATGTTAATACACTAATACACGGAAAGCGGCCCATGGCAGATTTTTACACCCCAGACTACATGACATAAAAAAAAATTATACCGTAAACGCTACCATGCATTTGCAGGTGACTGTACCTCTACAATCAGCGTTAGAACTTCACTTGTATTTTCAACTTTCAGATCAAGTGAAACGGTCCAATTTTAACATTTAAAACGTTTTTAATAACATCGCACGTCTTTTTAACAGATTTAATTAAAAACTATCGAGCCGCGAAAAAACGGTATAATAATACAAGTATTGCGACAATTTTAATCCTATGTGCATAATTAAATATGACTATTTTTAAACCTATCCGCCTCTTCAAGTCTCATACAACCAACAGTTTCTTAAACGTCCACGCAGTAAGAATCTGCCAAGGGATACCTTCGGAAGGTGGGCAGCAGTGTTTTTCCGTGTGTCAACATCCCGCACTGCGCTCGCCAACCCGCCTGCCAGGCGTGGTCAGAATGGCAATAACGCCCTCTCTTGGAGATCTAGAGATGTATGAGGGAGGCCTATGTCCAGCAATGGACGCCCTACATCTGAGATGATGATGAAAATGTCCATAGACCACAGTCGAGTCCCACCTTTTAACCCAAATCAAATCGGGTAGCTTTTACTCAGGGAGTTCTCATTATTATCATCAATTTAATAGTAACAATAATGCTAGATTGTCAGAGTGTGACTAAATGGTTTTATTACAAACTGGTCATCGCACGCAGCTTCTCTTAAGTAAATAATAAATAATGCTGGAAAATTCACACAGCATCATCTAGCCCCACGCTAAGCAGAGCTTGTAATATGTGTACTAGATGACTGATATATTTAATACATTATATTACATAGATAGGTAGATTTTTTTATGATACATAGAAATACATCCAGAACACCCTGAACAAATACCAAGATAAGATTGAGATGACCTCTACTTAGCAACTAGACGGTTCTCTGTGCAATGTTAGGCATTACATTTTCAAACCCCTCACAGTTAAGAGCCACTAAAACCGGACGCAGCGAAGCCCCAGCGTCAAACCCAAACAAAATTGGGTCGGTACCTAACGAGCGTTCATTATTCTTCATCTTTCACGCGAATTTGATAACGCGAGTGCCGTTGAAACAACTGTCAACTGTTTCAAATATCATCGGGAACAAAAGTCCTTTTGTGTTTGCGCCCGGGGATAAATAAGAAAGCTTCGGACGGTGTGGTGTAAATAATGCACTTTTGACTTTGAAAGCATTTTCTATCCATCCATCTTACGTAGCTCAGTAACGCAGGGTAAGGGAACCGAAAAAAGTTAAAATTCCCACCGTAACATAGTTATAAAATAAAAACCTAATTAGCACGTTACAATCTGTCCCAACGACAATGGGCCACCAGCGTCCCAGCCCGCCTAACCTAACCAATTAAAGTTAAAAATTCCAACCGTCAAATAGTGATAAAATTAAAACCTAATTATCACGGTACAGTCTGTCCCAACGACAAAAGGCCACCAACGTCCCGGCCAGCCGCAAACGCGATTCTCCCAAAACGCCAATAACGAAACCTTTTATTTTCCACCACACCACGGTGTTTTTATGATATTTTTCCTGGTTTCTAGTTGTTTGCTTTTGGGAATTTTAAGTCAGTCTGAGTGAGAGCGACTTCAGCTTAATACAGATAAAAGGTGCTTGAATGCGTACAACTTCATCTTGAATTGAAACTCAAAT
Organism: Pasiphila rectangulata; assembly: GCA_963082625.1. Classification (NCBI taxonomy): domain Eukaryota; kingdom Metazoa; phylum Arthropoda; class Insecta; order Lepidoptera; family Geometridae; genus Pasiphila; species Pasiphila rectangulata. The sequence goes on along the minus strand of OY720261.1, from coordinate 9,929,882 downwards.
CACAACGATTTTTGATTCACATATTTCGTCAAACGACAAGGTTCATATTTTGTCTTGGCTTTAAAATAATTATTTTTCAATTGACTAACGGGACTTTATCGCGTAATTACCTTATTTTATTATTTCCCGACGTTTTGAGTGCCCTGCTGCCCTCGTGGTCACTGATAGACACTATAGATAAAGTTCCGTAAATCAGTTTAAAATTATGTCTACAGATCGCGAAAGTTTACAAAGTACTATGTATATAAAATATTTTTTATGTAGAGGCTCTACGACGTAGCAGGTCTACGAAGATGCGTAGAAGGTGTAGTGTAGGTACAGCCGAGAGTGTCTACGAAAAAAATATTTTCAAATAATATTGTTATTGATTGTTTAAATTTATGCATAAATAAAACCACTTTAAAAAATAAACAGTAAGTAATCTTATTTGAGATTCTATGGAGTATCTATCGGAGGTTACTGAAACTCCAGACTGAAGGTAAATGTAATGCAGTTTCTTGGCGGTCAGAATTACGCACTTTCGATTAGTACACACATCATAATAAAGTTGTATACCCGCACTCAGTCGAACCACACCCAACCAACGAGCGATTTGAAAGCCTGTCGGTGGCGTGTGTTCGAGAGTTGTTTTCATTTTGTAATTATACCCATACGTGGGTAAAAGCGGATAAATTAAGCAAAATGAGGGATTCCGGAAACTTCAGCATTTTGTTAGGTTTATTTTGATTCATAAGAGTGTTTTAAAAGCAGTATAAGCAGCTTTAAACGACTATATCAGTTCATTTTGTAAAAACGGGAATTACTCACGTAGTATTGTAACGTCGAAGATTATTCCGACACGTTTCGATTTTTCAAGAAAACCATCATCAGTGTCGTGTCGGCCCCACGCGCGGACGGGCATTCAATCCGATGACGATGGTTTTCTTGAAAAATCGAAACGTGTCGGAATAATCTTCGACGTTACAGTACTACGTGAGTAATTCCCGTTTTTACAAAATGAATAGTATTTCTCATGTTAATTTTGAAAGTGACTATATCAGTGTCATAGTCATAGTACAAGCGGCGAAGATGCGTATATTAAGATGGATGTGTGGTGTCACCAGAATGGACAGGATTAGGAATGGATACATAAGAGGAAGCTTGAAAGTTGCGCTTGTGACAGAAAGATTGAGAGAGTAATAGGTTGACGTGGTACGGACATTATGCGGAGGGATGAATCTCAAATTACGCAACGAGTGATAAATATGAATGTGGACGGATACGTGAGCAGAGGTAGACCAAAGAAAGATAGATGGATTTTAGATATTTTCATCATCATAATTTCAGCCGTAAAACGTTCACTACTGAACACAGGCCTCCCTTATGGATCTGGCAGGCGGGTTGGCAAGCGCAGTACGGGATGTTGATACACGGAAATACGCTGCTGCCCATCTTCCGGAGGTATCTCTTAGCAGGCTCTTACTGCATCCACGGGTATGAGACGAGGGGTAACAATCTACTGCCGGCACCCCACGGCTTTATTTATGCTTTATATTTTAGTGCCATTTAATTTGCGGTTGGATGTTTATCAAAACTATTGACAGATAGATAAACTCTTTATTGCACAGTTAACTAAGGAGCTTATCGTTAAAGTGGTTCGATAGTCGACTGTCTCGACACACACAGATAGCTGTGTGCGACTCCGTTTTCCGCATTCCACGTGGTCCATTACGCGTAACTATCGAACTAACTACCATTGCTAATTAACGATAAACTCGTTAATTAACTGTGAATAAACTCAAACACCCTACGTCCGCGCGGGTCGAAATCAATAAATGCCGTTTAAATGTTCCCATTAAGAGTCGACACCACCTCAGTTAAATCAGATACTGTAGCCGTAAGTGCCGGCAGTAGAATATTGCCTCCTGAAGCAGTAGGGCCTGCCATGGGATGCCTTCTGAAGATGGGCAGCAGTGTCTTTCCGTGTATCAACATCCCGTACTGCGCTCACCGACCCGCCTGCCAAGCGTGGCAAGTATGGCAAAAGCCCCTCAAGATCTCGGAGCTCAATGTACAGAGACAGCATGGACACCAGATGCTGACGCTCTATAATTAATCTTAAATATACAGTTTATCAACATCCCGTATTGCGCCGGCCAACCCGCCTGTCAAGCGTGGTAAGTATTAACCCCCTCATGATCCATACTTGGTGATCCACGAGTGAAGCCCAGCCAGTCCAGCAGTCGAGGTGGACAACAGTCCTACTGTAATGAAGATGATGATGATGATGAAGAAACAAAATACCTATAACAACGCGCGTGTACACAGGTTCCTTGGGTTCGGTGTGCCAGTCCCCCGGATTCAGGTCCGGCGCGGCTTTTTACCACGACATCCAAATGCTATGTTCTTGAAAAATAAAACTCCATACATTGATTCTCAAGGCATCCATGAGTTTTAGGTAAAATCAACTGAGTTAAAATCATGTTAACGAGATTTATAGATTATAAGTTTCAAAACCTAGAAAACTAGTAGGTACCTTCGTAGTTCTGCACTCGTGGTACCGGTGGTATATACCAAGTAAGAAGAGAATTTTAAGAAAGTAATTCCGAGAAGGTTTTTTTTTATTTTAAATCGTGTAACAAACACCACACATTTCTACGCGCGCTACGAGTTCAAATACGCACCGCACACACCAAAAGCAGTCCCGTGTACCAGCAGCGTTCACCAGCCCCGCTGCACGCGCCGCCGACCCTAGCTTCCATTAAAAGACCCGAGCCGTACATCTTACCTCCGTCGACCGAGACACGTTCTCGGCTTGCCCGTTGACGAGTTCACCGCCGCTAACCCGGAGGTGACGTCAACCCGTCCTACAGTAGCTGTGAGGCACACATTTAATAACCAGTCTCGCCGGCGAGGCCGAAGAATACACTCTTCTTCCGTCTTAAGGTGCAGTTTTGCACCTGGACGTTAACCATCATTACATATAAAAATCTGGCAACAGTCCAAGCCGTTGCTCGCACCTAAGTGGTGCCCTTGAGCTTGTTGCCCCAGCCTAACTTTTGCGGCTGGGCGCCATAGTCCGGTCACGTTGTCATGGCCATCTGCGGTCAACAACATATTATATAATCATTAAAAAAAAAAACGACCGGTAGTCCGCGTTCGGCATCTCTGAGCAATTCCAGAACCTACTTAGGTGCATTTCTCATTGTCTGAGCGGTGCCGAGCCCGGTCTGACTTAGGGATAGGTAGAAATACATTAGTTTATGTTAAAATCACTAGTTAAGGAGTTTATATTATTTTCACCCTGTTAAGACTGTTTTAATCCTGTTATTGTTACTTACTGTTATAACTTTATAATAAATGTCTTTTACATTTTGTGTCGAGGGTTTTTAATTAGATTCCCGTAGGAATCCCCCTTACCATTGGCGCCCAACGTGGGGCTCTTACCCCCCCTGGGTTTTTTTTATTATTTTTTAAGTTATTATAGTCTGTCAATCATTAAATTAATAATTCGTACTTAGGTACGATACTGTGTGTCACTTTTTCCAAAGTTATCCACGATATTTTTATTTTTTTTTGTGTTTGACTGGCTGTTTATTTCATTCGCTAAGGCATAATTTATTTGTTCAAGAAAATTTTGAACCTCCTTTATTGATATGGTCGTCTGGTACTCTTAAATACGAATCTGCTTATAGACTATACTTATTTTGCGTGGAGGCGGTGACCATTATTTTTTTGTGGATGCCGTAGTAACGAGCCTTCCGGTGCGAAGGAAATAATAGGTATTTCAGCTGAGGTGCTATCGACTCTTAACTCCATTAATTAACGGCTGAATTCGCGCGGTTTTCTGCTGTTTAACATTAAATGCGATTCAATTTAAAACGAACGAGGCTATTTACAATGTTAAAGGTACGCGAATTAATTGCATCGGCGCCGGAATATGGTTTAATTTAACTTCTGTTATTAATTCGGCGAGATATGGGTTAAACTGGGCTTAAACTTAATTTGTTATAGTTATTATTATTATGAAATTTATTTGAATGAAATAAAGTTTCGTTACTCATCTCAGCCATCTCGGTACTGCTGCCCACGCCCACGGCTGGACATAGGCCTCAATCACTGAACTAGCAAGATCATGAGATGGTTACTGCCATACTCACTACGCTTGGCATGCGGGTTGGCGAGCGCAATACGGGATGTTGATACACGGAATGATGCTCCTGCCCATCTTCCGGAGATACCCCTAGGCAGATTCTTAATGCGTGGATGCATTAAGAATCTGCCAAGGGATACCTCTGGACAAGATAGGAGAGGCAACATTCCACTGCCGGCGCCATATATTATTATTTCCCGACGTTGCGAATGCCTTGCAGCCCTCGTGGTCACGGGCAAACATCTAGTCTGCCCGTGCAACGTATCAACTAATTAAACGTACAGTAAGTTGCCGTGGGGTACTGGCAGTAGAATGTTTCCCTTCCTCTCTTGCCCGTGAATGCAGTAAGAATCTGCCAAGGGATACCTTCGGAAGATGGTCAGTAGCGTCTTCCCGTGTATCAACATCACGTACTGCGCTCACCAACCCGTCTGCCAAGCGTGGTATGGCAACTATCTCTCATGGAGATCCATGAGGGAGGCTTTCTTTCTTTCTTTCTTTATTCTTTATTGTACACACAGTAAATATATACATTAAACTAAACTAAATGACATGTACAAAGGCGAGCTGAACCCTAAAAAGAGTTTTCTTCCAGCAAACCTTGGCTTGTGTCCAGTAGTGGACGTTTTTCGGCTAAAGTGATCATGATGAAATGATTCCGACGTTTTAAGTGCCCTCGTGGTCACGGGTAAACATCTAGTCCACCCGTGCTACGAATCAATTAATTCAACGTACAGTAGGCTCGCTAAGTACCAAAATAAGTGGACCATGTCAATGTGGCAACCGACAACCCTAAAACAAGGTTGACCACATCTAATTACAATTTAAGCAACCCCGGCTTTATGTTAATTATGTCTATAATTTTTGTTGGACCAAATTGTATTAGCTCGTGCGGTTTTGTTTCATTTCCGTTTTAGGTAAGAGGCGTTAGTTTACAAACATACCAGTCAGAATATAAACTGTCGATGACATGCCAACAGCCAAAATAAGGCGTTGTAGTGGCACGTGATCGTCTCCATAGAGAAACCAATTGACATAACAAGATAAATCGAGAGATACTATAGTTACATAATATAATACGAAATAATAGTACTACGCCCAGCAGTGGGTTAAAAAAGGCGGATGGTGATGAGGCTACTTAATAAATATAATGCGACTCACCACGGACCTTCGTCGACCGTTTAGAGGCCCTTCGTCATGAGCATTGTTCGTGGCCGCCTCCGAGGGCCGCGAGACGAGAACTGAACTAAACGGTCTACGATCCGTCAGCAAGATGATAAATAAGTTAGGTACGTGGTGTTAGCCGTATTAAATTTATTAAGTGATTTCAAGCCACGATAATTGAAATTCAATGATGATACTTGTTTATTAAGCGAACCCTTTTACTAATCCGTAGGAGCAGACGTGACGTTACGGACGACGAGCCGCGTACGTGGTCCACGCACTACGGTGCGTGGCTGCTGTGGACTTACGGACGACGCGACGGATAGACCATATGTAAACTTTAGGTCATAATCTCTCTCTTCAATCGGTCCCTCATTGCTGAGGATCTTGACTCCTTTTGATTCCGTCTACTAGCTGTCTCCATCGTTCCCGTTCTGTAGCTTGGTGGAGTGCGTCGCTGACAGGTATTTTTAGTTCCTCCGCTATCTGGTCCGACCATCGTTTGGGACTTCTACCCCACTGGTCATAATAATGTCATGTTAATAAATATTGTTCTAATGACTTTGGCGCAAATAAACGGTTTCTTATCTTATATTCTAAATGTATATCCTTTAATAGGATAACTATTTTGGCCTATTAAAATATAAAGATATTTTCTTACAAAATATGGTTCGCTGATTTAGAAGGCGTTTTTCAATTTGATAAATCATTCGGGATTCGGGTAACTGTTAGTCATAGCCTTATTAAATTACATACCGACAAAATACGTAATCCTAAAGGAAATATATGAACCCTTCAACATGTATGCCTGATTTATTAAGGAAGGGTCCGGGTGTAGAGCGTACTTATGAGTAGGTACACAAGTCCTATGAATATAAGTCCTATATAAGATAAGACGAGTAAAGGGTGACATTGTACGAGTTCTTTTAGAAACGACGACTTTGATGCCTCCAAATTACCACGGGGTTGAGTCTGATCGTTACCGTATAACAGAAGAACTGAACTGTACCGGAATATACTATTGATAGAACACGTAGAGTATTATATTACACAAACTACAAACATACTTTTAAAGGGGCGATATGGTCTCCAAGCTAGCAAGCCATTGAATAATTACTAGGTGATTACGCGCTAAAGATCCGTTAAACACTTTACGAGTAATTGCTCCCTTTTGTTTTCATACAAGACGCGGTAGTCTAATTACTGGAGAAAGTTACAAGCAATGTTATTTGAGGATGTTTTATATTTACCTTCATTCAAATTCTGAACGTGTAAATAAATTCGAACAAAAGCTAGCTACCGTTAATCAATGATGCCATTTAAACTAACCACAAAATGTCCATACAAGCGATGATATAATCACAATTAGCTGTATCTCATTTAGCGTTTTAGTAGCATTAAAACAAATTATTGGAATGTATGCTGGGTTTAGTGACTGAAACAATTCGTTTTGCGTTCCGTTATTGTTGAACAATATTTTACTGATATCTTCTAAGTTATATAGAACGAAAGAATTGAAATTTCATACTTTACAGAAAAAAAATATCAAAACTATGAATGACGGGCCACGAAGCAAGGCTTATTATTATTAGCCATCAGTGTACCACTACAGGGCAAAGGCCTCCCCCATTCCCTCCTGACGTCACAGTCCAGAGCTACGTTAGTCCAATCCTAAAGAAAAATAGCTATCTACGAATTGAATAATTATGCTGGACACTACACACTGCACCTAATTCCCAAACTAAGCAAAGCCGGAATAACTTTGAAAATGTGTACGTGGGGCTTGTTTCCCGAGAGGACAGCCTTGAACTGGCTTCTAATGCGATCAGAGCGACTTCAAAGTGAATTCAAGTGCTTTAGTGTTGATCAGTGATTTGTGAGCAAGTGTTAAACTGGTAATTAGTAATCTGTGAATAAGTGTTCTAGTGTGGATCAGCTGGCAAATGTAATTGGTGTGACTTCAGTTATTAAATTGTTATCGTTACATTCTTATTGATGTGCTTTCTGTTATTAATGTGTTAATTTTGCTCTAATTGGACAACGTTACTTAATTCCAAAACGCAGCTCGTAACAATACTAACAGAGTTACGTAGATTGTCGAGTGTATAAATAGTAGAATGTCGTGTCGCAGCCGTGCAAGCACCCCCAAAAACCCCAAGCCCACAGCCCAAGAAGCAATAAAACGTTTCATTTCAGATTCCGCACAGATAGTTACTATCCCATTTTGTGTTAAAGAAATCCTTTACGAAATTTCACCCTCGAAGAGGTATTTTTGAAGTTCTCATGGGTGGGGAAACTCGGAAACGCTGAACATTTCTCTATAGAAAGATGCGCTAGTTGGAATGGGCAGTTTTGCTTTCGTGGTAAATCATTACCACGCAAAACGGTCCTGTGCTAGCCTCATCACAGCCCACGTAACCCTGGAATGCGAGGGAGAACAGCACAGCACCAACAAATCCTTAAACTACCAGCCTCTCCATCAGCAACCACTCTGCTACCACCTTGGTCCATCGGCTTTCGCCTAGCAACGGGTCATGCCCATATTCACTTTCTCATTTCAGCCGTAAAACGTACACTAGTGAACACAAGCCTCCATGCCATAACCATGGCATGGAGGCTTGTGTTCACTAGTCCTGCCAAGCGTGGTGAGTATGGCAACTACCCCTCATGGATAACCATCCATGAGGGGTAGTTGCCATACTCACCACGCTTGGCAGGCGGATTGGCGAGCGAAGTACGGGATGTTGATACACGGAAAGACGCTGCTGCCCATCTTGGTATCGCTTAACAGGCTCTTACTGCATCCATGCGTATGAGACGGGCAACATTCTACTGCCGGCACCAACGGCTCAATATCTAATGAGTGCTTAAAAAGAACACTCATAAAGTGTTTCGCCTCTACAAGACATACTCATAACAGAAACAGAAATAATTTCTGTTCGGAGGCCGGAGGCCTCACGTCCGCACGTCCAAGGAGCATGTTGCATGATTTTGTTCGTTGCTGGGCAACTATCTTTTTTTTTATGTTAGATAGGTTAGCTCTTGATTTCATTCTTGCTATCGCAAGAATGAGATGTAGATCTCCGCGCGTTTCTAGTGTATTCCGTGACGAACGGAGAGTTGATTTCTGAAAAGTATAGAGGCCGACACACATGTTGAATAATTGTTGAGTGTCTCAATTACAATGTGCCTAATAACTTTTTAATTAAGATACGCACAACAATTGTTAAATAAACACACCACTGAAGCGCGAAATTATGATGTTGGTGGAATTTACAAAATAATAATATTTTTAACTTTCGCCGATCACGACACATTATTAGCACATTATGTATTAACACGGGTATTTATCACATTATTTAGTCTTCGCGCGACCACGATGGGTGCAATCCTGTCGAAACGTCGGGCAACAATAAACGTAAATAGATATGTACTCGGTTAAATATGTGGGTAATCTTAGACGAAATAAATCAGGACAACCAACGCGCCTATTTCTCTTTACAAAAAATTCTGCCATTTGTAGGGTTCTGGACCAAAATGGTAAAAAGGAACCCTTATAGAATTACTGTGTCTGTCTGTTTGTCACAAATGGATATCTCGTGAACTGATGCTATCGACTTAAAATTTAAAATGGGTTAAGATAACTAACATAGCATTTATGAAAATGGTAAAAAATATTCTTGTTCTGATTGCAGGGGGACGGATAGGGGATCTCATAATTTTTAAGTGAAGTTACTAGGTCGTGTGGGGTATCATATGAAAGGTATTCATTTTCACATTAATAAACAGTTTTTATTTTTCCTTTAAACCATATTGTTTCCGAGTTATTTAGAAAAATTTTGAAAAAACGACAGTTCCCCTCCCTTTATCTCCGAAGTTAGCAGAGATAAACCCGTAAAACTTTTGTAGTTAATAGAAGTGTATGTAAACTTTATAGGAAAATTATAGCGAACTCTCTAATTTGCATAGTTTTTTAGACAAGGGGGGGTTGGGTGGAAGGGGTTTTTTTTTTTTTTTTGTGAAGTTACTATGTTGTGTGGGGTATCATATGAAAGTTATCCATTTACACATTAATAAGTTTTTAGTTTTCCTTTAAACCGTATAGTTTTTGAGTTATTAACAAAAATGTTGAAATAACGACCGTTCCCCCCCCCTTTATCTCCGAAGTTTGCAGAGATAAAACCGTGAAACTTACAAACTGACTTAGACTACATGCCAAAATACCCAAAAGTGATACCCCAGCATCATAATTTTATTCACCCTCATATAATAATACTACAGTTATTGGCTTCGATGCGGAATAACTTAGGTAGGAACGTTTAATCTTTGATGAATACTATGTTGGTGTTTATTGTAAAGCAATTTTTTTATCCTAAACAATTGTGACATTGATATATTTTTATTACAAAATCTGTCGTTTTAACATTATAATTATTAATGACTTGACAAACAAGAATAAGAAAAACCATTTTGATCTGAAGATTATTACGAGCATGTACCTCTATATTGCGGATTACAAAAAATAATAAAATGCAATTAATTAGCATAACATAGGGATTGATAAGTATCGATAATCAAATGTCGATATTCAGTTTCACAGATTGAAGCCATCGATTGTTTGGAATTGTGAAAAATGTAATAACCACCGACTTTTATGCACTTGTATTATTAGTGTACTTAGCGCATTTTTTACCGTGGTTTCTTCGGCAGGAATAACCCGCTATCTTATGGTGATCATGTTTTAAACCTGATACAGAATATAACTATTATTCTCATAAATACTTCTTTTAACATAACAAACTTATGCTGAGAAAGAGACGTTTATGTGCCTCAAACATGGCTCCATGTTTTAAATCGGTAAAGAAATGCTTGTTGTAACAAATAAAAAACATATCTTTCTATAATAATCTACGTGTCTATTTATTAAAACTGAGCCACAAAAGATCGCTTTGTTTGGTTATGCAAGTTTAGTATGGTCTATATTTGTTTCAAAATAAGGTTGAAAATGTAATACAGATTACAAAGATACGACGATAGGAAAATTGAATATTTATTATACATACAATTATTCTCGATCCCGAGTTACGAAAAACATCTATTATATATTAATTTTGTTTATTATTCCATCAGAATAACAGTCACATCCGAAACGTTATACATATTTTATTAGATTAGTGATTTTTTATTAATTTTTACACGCGTCATCAGCACATATGAGGATATTTCTCGGGAGCACCTGTCTCAGCGAAAGCGATTATGTAACTGGCAAATCGATTACTGAAGTAGTTTTTATAAACTCGTTAGATTATTTGCGTACAGGAATAACAGAGGGGAAGGTCCGTATTTTTTTTAGATATGGCTTGTCCTGATTAGATTTTTTCTAAGCTTAATACATAAAACGTTACAATTACATATATAAATAAGTTATCTGCCGCTCAAAAAACCTCCACGCACGATCTTATTAAATAAACCCCACTGAATCCAATAGTACTTTCTATGAAAATCCTTATCAACACCACTCATCAGAAAATCCATTTTCCCCGAATCAAGATAATAATATCACCTAAAAGATCCCAATTTAACACCCAACGGTCAAATAAATCCTATTTTTAGATCCCATAAGTCCAGCGCAATCTGATACGGGATAATAAACCTTTGATGTGTGGATATAAAGTTGAGAATAGATTTGGAGCATCAGGATTGACACGTGGATGGATGGTTGTTTAGATTGGCAAGTTGAACTGGTATGGTCTGTACCTCTAGTTATTAGTCAAACTTTAGTAGCTATAACTAAACTAACTATTATTATGCTTTGGATAATAACACTCTGCGCTTGAAATAAAAGCTGCGTAAGGCAGAGAATTAATTATAAAATTTATTTGTAAGCCTGATGATTCCCACTGCCGGGCAAAGGGATCATACATGTCCATGAGAGTGTTTATTTTTGACATTTTCTTTTTACATGTGCTCTCAAAGCGAAAAAAACAACGACAAACAACAAACCACATCTGTTAATTCAAAACATATTTGGACTGTTTCACTTTCAAAATTAACGTGAGATATAAGTACTATTATTTTTGTAAATGCGGGTAGAAAAGAGTCGGAATAAACTTCGACGTTAGACGTATAATTACTACGCGAGTAATCCCCGAATTTATAAAATGAATATTTGGTCTGTATTCCCTTTAGATCCGTGAGGTGCCGGCAGTAGAATGTTACCCCTCTTCTCATACCCGTGGATGCAGTAAAAACCTGCTAAGGGATACCTCTAGAAAATGGGCAGCAGCGTCTTTCCTTGTATCAACATACCGTACCGCGCTCGCCAACCCGCCTGCTACGAGTGGTGAGTATGGCAACAACCCCATCAAGATAGTACTTGGAGATACACGAGGGAGGGCTAAGTCCAGCAGGTACGTCCTACGGCTGAGATGATGATGATTATGAATAGCTACAAGAAAATAATTTGGGAGATTCACATCCGAGCGTCCAAAACTCGCCCGCATCAAACACAGCACAATCACACAACGGCGCGAAACCTTCGCAGATGATAATCCGGTTGTACCGCGCCGTGTAGGCAGCGGGAACCGAACAGGAATCAGCCGTGAAGGGGCACGCGTCCACATGTCCAGTCAGCGATTTCACATCGACGCTGACGGGTGTGGAAATGTTGAAGAGGAAAGCTTGTAACCGACTTTATAAGGGAAAAGGAAGGATGCTGTTTTAAAGAAACATTTTTTCACTGTTAGCAGTTCTTGTAAACGACATGATTAGGGCACAGGATTCCGTTTTAAAGAAACATTTTGCGTACTTGTAAGATAAATATATAATGCTGGACAATTCACACAACATCATTTAGCCCCAAGCTAAGCAGAGCTTGTGTTGTGAGTATTGGACGACTGATATACTTGTATGGAGCATAGAAATTTTCATCATCATCATCATCCACAACACGACTTCAACCACTGTTGACAGGCTTTCCTAATTTGATCAAGCAAGATTTTTACGCATTTAAAAACTTGCTCGGCGAAAGACAGAAGATTTTGCCGTTCCGATGAGGAATTATTAGCAACGTTCATAATTATCATTTCAGCCGTAAAACGTCCCCCTACTGAACACAGGCCTCCCTCATGATTGATGACTGTGTGTGCATCAGTATTGTTTTCACCATTTTATCGCTGTGCGCGGGCGCTCGACTATTGTCACTATCTTGTTATTGTTTGTTACCGTTTCGTTTTAGATTTTAAGAATTGCAATTTACGCATGTTGTCACCATTGTAATATAGAGAACCATAGTGTATAGACAAACCTTGTATAGGCTTAAAACACTATTAAGAAAGATGTTTGTTAAATTTTTAAGTCAATAAATAAATATCTATCTATCTATCATGGATATACATGAGGGGTAGTTGTTGCCAAACTCACCACGCTTGGCAGGCGGGTTGGCGACCGCAGTACGGAATAGCGGGCTCTTACTGCATCCACGGGTATGAGAGGAGGGGTTACATTCCACTGGCGGCAACCCACGGCGGCAGTAGTTTACTTGGCAACGTTATTCGAAGTTATTATGTGCAGTCGCAGTAATATCCCTTACTATCTGTCCCACGCAACTTCGTCTGCACAACAACAGCTCTCAAAAGGAAAACATTTTCCCCGTTATTGCAACATTTGATGTATGATATCAATGAAGATCCGCTCCTATGAATCGTAGCGTGATGTTAATAGCCTCATCATCCCTTACCTGAAACAAGAAAACACAAAATATTAATATCTATTCGAAATCGTATTAATAGGTTTCTTTTTCGCTAATTTCCTTCACTTGAAAAAAAAAATTGTTTTGTGATGCGTACGAATTCAATTAAGTGCTTTATTCAATTTAAATGTGTTTTGTTTCTTTTCTGTAAACTGAAAATTCTAAGAAGTTCTGAACTCTAATGAATAAACACTTATTGACTTTGACTATGAAATGTTGATTAATTTTGTCATTGTAATGTTCTTGTCTCATTATTTTTACTCATGCTATTGAGCGATTTGTAAATAAAATAATAAATAACAATGGACAAAACCAGATGGTTAATATAGTGCTTAAACATATGTATGTATTTGTCTTGTAGTCCATTACCAAACTTTCCGCAGCTTTTCAAAATTTTGCTGATTTTGTGGTTTTAAATACATAATTTTTAAACATAATAAAACATCCAGAACCCGAGACGAACAGTTATAGCAAACATTTGTCCCCTAGCTAGGATAAAACCCGCGACCTGTCGGTTTGAAATCATCTATACATCGTTATCATTCTGGTATTCATGCCGCACGAGACGCTGTAGTGCTTGAACAAAAGTCAGTTAAAGCATGCGGTGTTCCACTGAAGCCTTCGTTGACTCAACAGCACTCTAATTAGTGGGAGCCTTTTCACGCGCGATTGTGGCAGCCCTAGCAGAGATAGCATGCATTGTCAGTTCGGCGGCATGCCAACCCTATTGTGATCACAGTATTGAAAAAAGTCATCTGAAGCGAACGAATTCAATTATGTGCTTTATTCAATTTAAATTTGTCTTGTTCTTCTTTTGTAAATTGACTATTCTACGTAACTTTTTGCTGTATTAAATAAACACTTATTGACTTTGAGTATTTTAAGCCATAAATATTACAAATTCATTTCTTTAAAATCTAACTCAGTCCAATTATAATAAATCCTTTAAACAGGGTAAACATTTGAAATTTAGTGGGCATAGAGATCAGAAAATGTACAACTGATGTACGTACAATAGAGTTAATCTATCTATCTACTACATTCAATGATGTAATAGAATGGATCAAGGAAACATTTTAAAATTGATTTAAAGGCAGCTGAGTTATTTTTAAAGGTAACTTTTTAACAAAAGCTATGGAGCTTTGCTTTATTCCAAGCGGAAAAGGGGGTGGTTAAAAAGAGCTTTGCTTTTTTCCAAGCGGAAAAGGGGGTGGTTAAAAATCCACAGTGAATATGAAATCAGTATACAAATCAACAAGAAAACAGTGTTTTCCAGGTTTGGTTTATAATAAAAATAATGTGAAAAAAAAAATCTAATAAAAAAAGCTTTATTTCTGTCCTACAAAATAGGTCGTCACTCAGTATTTTTTATTTAATAGTTACAGGGCACTATTACTGCGCTGGTTTTCATTAGCGCCTGTTCGTATTACCAGTTAGTCATAGGTCCTGCCTTTACATAGTTATAAATATTTTCTTGTGTGTGTGTTATAAATATTTTTTATTTCATTTGGCTAAAAGTATAAATAGTCACTTTCTCTACCATGAGTTTTCACAATCTATACTCGCTAGCGACTGTAGTTACGAAAATGTATGAAAACTTGTACAGCGCCTCTAGCGGATAGTTTGGTACTAAAATATATAGTTATATACTAAAGCGACTGTAGTTTAGGCTTCATTTGCTTAGAATTTGGTACCATGAGTTACAAATCTGACAGATGTCATAGTAACGTACTGTTACTACTGTAGTAACGGCAGGCGATCTAATCATGGCAACTCATGGTAGACTTACTGTACACGTTCTGTACATTCACACTTAAGCCGTAAAACGCCATCCATACGAGTAAAAGCGTAACACCAACCATATTGCAGTACAACATAAACAGTCTAAATTGGTCCTTCCAAAACGAGAAGATATACGTAATAAAACGCCGCAGAATAAATATCTCTCCGACAATACGACGCGACGGCGACGGGCTGAATGGAAACGACACTCTTTGCCGCAATTTGCAAATGTCATATTAACGGCCATTACAAACTGACAGGGTGTTTTATTTTTAGATACGTTTATTATGGGTTGTTGTAATGGAGGCTTAAGACCACCGCATTCACAAACCAATGATCACCGCCTCCATGCTTAGTATTAATGTACTCGTATATTAATATCGTATAAGCGTTTGCCCAGCAATGGGACAATATAGACTGACAAAAAAATTAAAAGTAACATTTTAACTGAAAGCGTAACTCCAGCTATAAAATGACAAATGATTAAATTTTTTGCAGTAGAATGTTACCCCTCTTCTCATGCCCGTCGATCCAGTAAAAGCCTGCTAAGAGATACCTCCATATGGGAAGCAGCGTCTTTCCGTGTATCAACATCCCGTACTGCGCTCGCCAACCCGCCTGCCAAGCATGGTGAGTATGGCAACTATCCCTCATGGAGATCCATTAGGGAGTCCTATGTTTAGTAATAGACGTTTTATGGCTGAAATGATGATGTACAAAGTTGAGGAATCAGATGCCAAAGCTAAATATAGAAGAGTATTTGTTAGACGCCAACGATATTGCTACAAAACTGTGTCAATATTACGAATATTTACGCACAACAATATAAAATAATATTAACTTGTATAGGTACTACTAATCATCCCAAAATTTCCTCACACTTAACAAAATTAATAAACACCTACTGACTTTGACAAGGAAGTATTTAATGAATGCTGCAAGGTCTACAGATCAGGCAATTACCCTGCCATTTCATCGACATAAAAAACGGCCGTCTTTTAAGTCTTTGCCAGAGCACCCCTTGATCTGAGCACCGCGACGTACAACGAATTTAATCTGATTTAATTCATATTTACGCCGCGAAAACACTTTTATTATTAATTTCCCGGTGTTGACACGTAGTGCTTTGATATTTTATTTTTATCGTATAATACTTTAAATTGGACGTTTTCGTCGCCATGTTTTAGTAGGTGTTTTGACTTTTATCGCCAAGTTCACTGTGCAGTTAATCCTATGTAACGACCTTGCCAAGTGCAAGCTTGTTATCGTAAAAAACTGTACAGTCGGGCGCAATAAAATGTAAACATTCATGATTTATTTTTGTTGCTACTTATGACGACCTCCGTAACACTGGTGCTTTAATAGTCGGCTGAGACGCTAGGTTATGGTTTCGATTTCCGACGCGGAGTATTTTGAAAAGGTTTTTATAGTCTATACATTTTTGAGGCCCTTGCCCAAGAAATATATTTACGTTGACTGAAAACCAATGCAACCTAGCATTCTTTATGTGGTGGGAGCACAATGCTGAGTCAGGTCCCTTTTGACACACCATATCAACCATGTGGACCGATACTAGGGTCGGTCACCAGAAGGTATTACTTTTCATTGGCCCGTTGAATGTGCTGCTTGCCATCTTATGTCATGTATTTTAATTAAATATTCATTAACTATGTACGCTTAGATTAAAATAAGAAATAAGTCCCACCATTTAATAATTATCTTTATGTTTTGCGTGTGTCTAATAAATATTTTTCTTTCTTATGTCTATTATAAGGTTTGGAATAACAAGTTTTGTGTGAAATTATAAAGAGCATAGACCAAACGTATGCTGTGCTTGGATGCAGCACTGGATTCTTGTTCCCAAATTCAAAATTAACGTGAGATATACTATTCATTTTGTCTACATACTTTAGTGCTAAATGAGGCTGTGTCTAGCATTATTTATAAAACCAAACAGGTGGATGGCGACAGTCAAATAAGCAAATGTAATTCGGCATTTTTCTAGTGATCAAGCAGGTTATAAAATACAATTATATTCTATTGGATTTTGTTTCTTGCTCTGTTCTCGGTCTTTGTTTAATGTTTATGGCGACGAGTTATGACTCAAACAGATATTAAACTTTGAATGTTAAACAGCGACCTTTGCGGTGTAGTGGGCGACCGGCGGACGCGGGTACAATCACTCGAGTAACTAATTTTGCTTTGGAGTTTTTTTGTGTAATATATGCGGGTTGTAATTGTAAGGTGTTAAATGAGGGAATGTCTGAAATGACAAAGGCAAGGAATTCGTGCAGCAGTTAAAATAATAATAATTTTTTATTTATAAGCCTGATGGTTCCCACGGCGGGGCAAACTCCCTTCCCTCCTTCCACCTATCCCTGTTTTGAGCTCGTTGAAGCCAGTCTTTCCTAAAGGAGTCAAGTTCATCTCGCTATCGCCGTCTGGGTCCACAAATATTTAAGGAAGCAAGCTAAAAATAATTGGGCAAGAAAAATATAGATATTCAATTATAGGTATTATTCATCGTTTAATTTGCTTAAGGCTAGATAGAGCCGTGTGAAAAAATCCATTACGGGTTACAAATAATTAAAAAAAAGTCAAACTGAGCATTTCATACAGCCACTATCTAGCGTCAGAGTAAGAAAGAGTTTGTGTTTAGGATAACAGACGATTTTGTTGGCAACGGATATTTGCCACAGAATGTAAATATATCACAGAATCATTTTATAATTCATAACGTCACATCCGGCAGTGTTTCCACACAATAAATTGTTTAGTTTTTGCGATTTTTTGTTAAATTGCGATTTGTGTTTTGTCAGAACGTTGCATGGGCTGTTACTTTTCGGTACATGAACGTATAGGTGGTTATTAGTTTTTTTTTACTTTGACTTTCCATCAAAACACAATTGAGAGGTTATGTAGGATTTCCTTCAAAACTTTAACACTAACCGAGCGCACTATTTTACACGAGCTGTTTCTATTGTTGTTTGATAATTACGATACGTAGGTTAGCATTCAAGAGATTAAATAAACTATAAAAATGTTTGAGATAATTTACGCTTGTTGCTGTTGACAGTGTAGCCGACTGTCATTGTTATATAACTAGGTTTGTCCACGACGGGAATCGTACCCCCTTGCGTATCAACCGGCCAGACCACGGAGGTCGTCGTCCGCAATTACCGGCGAAACGGCACGGAGAAGGCAATTATTTGTTATTATTTACCTTCTAAATGAGCATCCACGTGGAGTGGTGTTTATAAACATCAGACTAAAAGCTTCGGCAGAAACTTGTTTTGGAAACTGTCACGGCGGGGAATGCGAAAAATATTTTGGTTTTAAGGAAAATTAATAACCTATCAAAATGGCTTCCGATAAAAAAAATAACGAAATGATTAACCCCTATACAATAACAATAGCTCTATAGTTTTACCGGAATCGAAGTTGGGGCCGGACGTTTTTAATATGACCTCTGTGGCGCAGCGGGCGAAGCTCTTACTGTATCCACGGGCCAGGGGTAAGGACGGGTAACATTCTAGTGCCGGCATCCCACGGCAATCTTTATTAACCTTCGGCATAACATTCCGTGGTCGTAGTCGTAACTCCGTTACATCCCTGCTGGGAACGATTATTCAGGCTAAATGGAATTTAAGCTTAATATAATGGTGCCGCGGGGAGCCAGCAGTAGGATGTTACCCCTCCTCTCATGCCCGTGGATGCAGTAAGAGCCTGCTAAGGGATACCTCCGGAAGATGGGCAGCAGCGTCTTTCTGTATATAAACATCCCGCACTGCGCTCGCCAACCCGCCTGGCCAAGCGTGGTGAGTATGACAACTACCCCTCATGGAAATCCATGAGAGAGGCCTGTGTTCAGTACTGGACGGTTTACTGCTGAAATGATGATGATGATGAATCATAGTGAGTGGGTTAGAAATATCGACGAGAAATCTGTAAAAATGGAGAGGTCAATCCAAACGTTACTGCGTTCCTTCATGACCCGCAATGTGCAGGTTGCCAAAGTGCACCTTCAGACCCGTAAAGGAATGTCCGTTGCCAAATGGCACCAAAGTAGTTACTTACGTACATAATATTATCTATTGGTACATGCGTACATAAAGATTTATGCTAGAAGGATTTTTTTCACAGAGCCATTTAACTAGTCTACGAATATAATTAACTAGCCGCACTTTGCGGTAAGGATCGCCGTGGGGTGCCGGCAGTAGAATGTTACCCCTCCTCTCATGCCCATGGATGTAGTAAGAGCCTGCTAAGGGATACCTCCAGAAGATGGGCACCAGCGTCTTTCCGTGTATCAACATTCCGTACTACGCTCGCCAACCCGCCTGCCAAGCGTGGTGAGTATGGCAACTACCCTATCATGGAGATCCATGAGGGAGGCCTTTGTTCAGTAGTGGACGTTTCACGGCCGAAATGATGATGATGATGACTTTGCGGTTTCACCTGTATAGTTCCCGTTCCCGTGTGGAATAAGGGAATAAAATATATGTAACTCTTTGACCATTAGATTGCTACATTATCCCTGAGAAACATAGGCTATATTTTGTACCCATATTCCCGCGGGAACGGGACGGGAACAACGCGGGTTAAACTGCGGAGTGTGGCTAGTTAATAATAAACAAATAGCAGAATTATTACAGCTTCAGCAAGCATACAATCTGCGGTTACTTTACACGAGGCGAGTAACAACTTGCATTTACCAGTGCATAACTAAACTAACCGCATTGTGCTAAGCTTTGTAATAAAACAATGAGCCGTTGTGCGAGCTGCGTTTAGTGCGGGACAGCAGTTCCAGTTGACCCGGCTTAGTTTTAGTGGGTTCACAATAGTATGAACGAAAAAATTAACTATTAACTACTAGTGAAATCCTTTTATTGGCTTCCTATTTTTAAGCAGATGTTTTATATATTTAAAAAGATGTTGTTTTTTCTTTCAATGTAAGCAAATTAATAAGAGCCGTGTTTTCTAATCGCATTTTGTCGCAGTGCTTAAAACAGGGAAGCGAACAGATACATTCATGTGACTTATTTAGTTAAATTTACCAACTTATCTTACGATTAAATATCTCTATTTTCTATTGAATTACCAAAGCATGGATATAATGTTAATAAATTTTGAACATTATTATCTAAAGTAACACCGGTGTGTAAATCTTTTCCGCGGGGTGCACCAGGAAAATGTTGCATCTCGTCTTTTGCCCGTGGATGCAGTAAAAAATTGCCAAGGGATACCTCTGGAAGATGAACAGCAGCGTCTTTTCGTGTATAAACATCACTTACAGCGCTTGCCAACTCAACTGCCAAGCGTGTTGAGTTAGGCAACAACTCCCTCATCCGAGATGGATGAGGAGATCCACAGGGAGGCCAATGTCCAGCAGAGACGTCCAACGGGTGAGATGATGTGACTATGAATAAGTCGTGGAGTAAATACGTAATCTGCGGTTACTTCACACGAGGCGAGTACCAAGTTGCATTTACAAGTGCACAACTAAACCGACCGGATTTCGCTTAGCTTTGTAATAAAACAATGAGTCGTGGTTTGTGCTGCATTCAATTAGGCTGTTCTTGTTCGCATTCGTTTTAGTAAATCCGCGATAAAATCATCAGTGGTCACACCAGTGTGGTAATTTGCACTCACGCAGACACCATAAGCCATTATGCGTTTTAGCGGAGAAACGCGCGCCGCCCCGCGTCACCGTAACGGGGGCCGTTCGTAAACGAATTAAATTGTATATGCATAAAATGTATGAAAATAAAATAAAATGGATATGCTTTACGAACGCAAATGTGGTTATCTTCATCTGTGAGGCCCGTTTTGCGTGAATTGCCTCTGTGGAGCGAGTTTTTGTCTCGCTTTTATATAGCGCGATACATCGGCGCCGTGGACCAAGATTACGATATCTCTAAAGTTTTTTTTTGTACGTTTACTTATATCATACATAAGTATATAAAATATAATCTAACACATTTAGCATAGTTTAGAGCCACAGTGCAATATAAAGAATTTGTAATTTTAGTTTGTAAATTAAAATGGACGAATTTTTGGTGTTTGTTGAAACTGCGACATTTGTCCAAAATATTTATAAAATACACATAATAAAAACTATTAATTAGGAACCTATTCACATTTAAACTACTGGTTGATCACTTATTTATCCAAAATTCATTACTTTTAGACAGCGCGGCGCGGGCGACTGCGAAGTTTTTTATTAAAAATTTATAGTAATATATTTTAACTTTTAGACTTTATACAAACGTCCATATGCCATCCCTGGTTCTTTCTCTACATTTTGTGCAACTTAGAGCAGTTAAGATAAAGTTTATGGTGTAACACAATTAGAGAAATTCAATAAGACAATAGAAACAAACCGAAATAAGCTCCAGGAGCGTATGCCACAGACATGGCCTTTTTGACGATGAGCTTGTTAAGCCTATGTCACAGACTCAGGGCGCAAGTTCAATAGAATACAACATTTATGTTGCATTTCGAGTTTCAAGATTTTACTGCGCACATTTTTTAAATTATAGTAATTTATTTATAGCTACAAATTAAAAAAAATCAACATTAACCCTGTAAGGGCACAGCAAAAGTAGGTACAAACCTGAAATAAAATCCTAACTAATTATGTAATATAAGTATTATCGCGTATCTACCTACTCTAAAGTTACAATTACAATGAACCGTAAGCGCCCCACAGCTGGGCGAAAGCCTCCTCCTCATCTCTCCGTGCATCTCGATCCGGCGTCATTTCGACCCATGCGCTGTTGTATCGGTCTAACTCGTCACGCCATCGCTTCTTCCTCTTATTTACAAAACAAGTTACCGCGTGTGAACACAGCACGCATTGTGCATGGCATTTTGCAGGCTATTGTTTTATGCGGGCACGGATCGCGCGGTTTAATGTCATTCCATCGGGAGACAGTATTTATAGCGCAGTTATTCCGCGCAGTAAATCGCGGCGCGCGGGTTCAACTGTTGATTGATGTAAAGCCACTTTATGCCACAGCGCATAGTTTTGTGATTCAGTGCTGAGTAAGTCATCATCATCATCATCAACATCATCATCATCATCTCAGCCGTAGGACGTGGGCATAGGCATCCCTCATGGATATTTAAGTACTCATGATGATCATGAGGTTGCTGCCATACTCACACACAACCCTTGACAGGAGGGTTAGCGCGCGCGGGATGTTGATACACGAAAAGACGCTGCTGCTCATCCTCCGGAGGTATACGTCGGTAGATACTTACTGCATCCACGGGCTGATTTTATGAATATTTTGTTTTAAACAAAGTGCATACTTGAAAAACATAAAAAAAACATAATATCTATAGAAGTATGTACTATATTTTATTAGAGTTGTATGTATATAAAAAATTACATTTACTTCTTCGATTCAATTTGAATTGCTTTGAGGTTTCCATACCCAAAGGGTAAAAACTAGACCCTTATATTACTAAGACTCTGAATATTCACAGAATATTTAGTTGTATGTATATTCAATATAAAAATTAAATTAAAATGAAAAAGGGGGTCTCCCATACAACGTGATTTTAACGAGTTGTTTAGTCGCGAGTCCGACTCGTACTTTGCCGATTTTTTAATGAGTATCTTAAATTAATATTTAAAATCAAATATACTCGCAAACAACTCAAAACCAAAATCAACACAAGGAAAACCATTTCGCAATTTCAATATTGAAATCGGTAATTGCGGTACTACTTCAAGGAATCCATTAGCTTTACGAACTAAACGTAAGAAGAGAACGTACCTGTAAAATAATTAGCCTTATTAAATCGCATAATTTCAGCCATAAAACGTCCACTGATGAACACAGGCCTCCTTCATAGATCTTCATGGGTGGTTGCCATACTCACCACAGGAGGGTTGGTGAGCGCAGTATAGGATGTCGATACACGGAAAGGCGCTGCTGCCCATCTTCCGGAGGTATCCTTAAGCAGGCTCTTACTGCATCCATGGGCATGAGTGAAGGGCTAACATTCTACTGCCGGCACCCACGGCAAATTAAATCGCATAACCGACTTTTAATGTTGGTAGTTCACATTATTTGCTTATTTCAAAATATGGCCTTGTCGTAAACTATTTTATAGATACAAACCGCTACCTATTTTGCTTTAAGTCCTTTTCGCTATGCCACGTTGGTCATACAGGTTCTGCGCAAACAATATAAACAATAAAACGCGGGCAGAGCCACAAACAGCAGCTAGTACAAAATAAAACTAGAGAATTTATTTTACTAAAAAAATAGTACTATGTATAGTAACATGACCGTAGCAAGGCATGGCGGAAAAAATGCAGTTTTCTTTCGAAGGTCGAGCGTGGTGTTACTACTCTCAACGTGCGCCTATAAATAGTTTAAGCACATAATAAAATTAAGGTAACCAGCAATTACAACCTTTAATTAGCACTTTATTTCTATCACAGGGAAAATCACATTAGATAATGATTTATAGAAGTGACACTCTATTACTAGACGCAACCACAGACAGCTACTAATCCATGATTTGAATATTTACGTGAGACTAAAAGGCTTTTAGCCGTGGGGTACCATAAGCAGAATGTTGCCCTTCCTCTCATACCCGTGGATGCAATAAGAGCCTGCTAAGGGATACCTCCGGAAGATGGGCAGCAGTGTCTTTCCGTGTATCAACATCCTGTACTGCGCTCGCCAACACGCCTGCCAAGCATGGTGTGTATGGCAACCAAGCCTCATGGAAATCCATGAGGGACGCCTGTGTTCAGTAGTGGACGTTTTGCGGCTGGGATGAAGATGATGATGATGATGGTGAAAAGACTACGTTCTTATGATTTTTTTTATTACTCTGTGTTCATGTGCATAAAGATTATCTTTTCCTATAAATAAAAACTGCTGGACATTTCACACATCACCCATCTAGCCCAAGGTGAGCAGAGCTTGTGTTTTGGTATCAGATGGTTGATAAAACACTTAAATATTGTCTTTTTTAAACTTTCGCGATCACAACACATTATTAACATACACATAACGGGTATTTATCGCGTAAATTACCTTTATTACGACTGAGCGTCTTCCCGGGACCATGCTTGGTGCAATCCAAGCGAAACGTCGGGAAATAATAAAAGTAATTTATGCGATAAATACCCGGTTATATGTATGTTAATAACACTTAAATTTTTATTTTTTTTGCATATATTTTATCACGATATACAAATATACATATTATTATTATTATTTAGCCATTCTGATGTTGGTCAGAAAGCAGCAAACCTAAAGTGGAACTGGGCCGGACATGTATGCCGCATGTCTGACGATTTTTGGGCGAAAATAACAACAGAGTGGATCCCAAACGCATGTCGGCCGCGCGGACGACCGAGAAGGAGATGGCGGGACGAGCTGAACACTCATCTGAGCACGTGGCCTGTCACAGCGTTAAATCGCGAAGAGTGGAAGAAGGGAAGGGAGGCCTTTGCCCTCTAGTGGGACAGTGGAGGCTAAATAATAATAATAAATATACATAACTAAATAAAAAACACCCAGACCCGAGTAGGCATTCTGCAACTGCACATAAACCTTACAAATACTTACAATTTGTCAAGTATCGATTAGTCAAATCAATACTCGGGTTCGATCCCCGCCGAAATCGTTTACTTTTGACAAGTGTTTTAATATTAATAAAGGTAGTATAAATTTATACTACATGGCAACGCGCTTTCAAAGTAAGGAATCGATGATAATCAAGTATTTCTTTATGTCTTTACTTACAAAAAGTTTGGTTAAACACAAAAAAAATATAAATTATAGTTAAACCAAATTCGTAACCGAAGTTCTGAGATTAGTTTCCAGATAGTTTAGCTCGGTTTCACGCGCCACGATCGCGGAAGAAATATCGTCTTTAGCGAGTAGATGGGTAGTTATTGTCCGACATAACGTGGAATGGCTAGTTATTTAGCAGAAGTAACGTAGAACGTATATCGTTACGTCCCCTTCCACTGTCCTTTACTGCAAATGACTGCACTGGCGTTAAGTGCATTTTATTGCAAAAATGGAGAGCAATACGGCTATTTCAAAAGCTAAGTGAGTTTGATATTTTCATTTGTTTTATTTTGTACAGTTATGTTTTAAATGTTTCATCTGCAAGAAAATAAGAAACTGCACTACCTTAACATATAACGACCTCCGCGGCACAGTTGGTTTAATAGCAGGTTCAGACGCAGGAGGTTAGGTTCTATCCCCGCTGGGGATAAAAAGTTAGCTTTATTGTTTATAGATATTTGTCTCGGGTCTGGGTGTTAATCATGTACAAAAATATGTACTTTAGTATTCCATCAACAATCTTGTACCCATACCACAATCTCTTAACTTTGAGGCCAACTGATGCATTATTTACTATCAAATTTATTTATATAACATAACATAAGCTAGTTTTTGTCAATGCAAGTTGAGTTTGCGTTGTCACCGACTAACTAACGGCTGAAAATAAGCCAGTAAATTGCAAGACCGTCTAGTATAGACGAATTCTAAGTCGAGTTTATGTTCTACACATCATGATTAGCTACCAGGGTTATAAAGGGACAATATAACTGTTATGAGCCCCGGCTCATAAAAGGACCCGTCCTTATACAAATGAAAGACTTGTAACGTGTTCTGGACTATGTTCTTTGCGATATGAATTATATTTTTAAGGGGCCATAGAATTACTTTTCCCATCTTTACTATTCGTAAGTTGCCATTGCATAGTGGAATCATCCACTATCCAACTGTAAACTCATAAATATTTTTTACGCTTGGTTTTCTGTATGGGCTTAAGACGCTGACGCTACGATATTCCAGATTTCTAGAAAGAGTGGCAGAACGTGTGTAATATGACTCGACGGGAATCGAACGTCTCTGCCGCCTATAAGCCCACCACGCCGCGGAGGTCGACAAATAAGCCAGCAATAAAATATTGCGCGCAATACGAGAGAGATTGCACAAACGGAATGCCAATAGAACGCGCTCAGCTTTACATTAGGCGGGAAATCGGAGATGATTCAGGGCTGCCGCACGACTGAAAATATAAAAGGTCTTTCACATTTTGTTAAAAGCAGGTTTTCTAGCGGTAGCTCTTAAACATGTTATATCAAAATCGGTTCATCATCATCATACACAGCCCGAGCTCACCCACTGCTGGGTATAGGCCTCCCTAAGTTTGTGCCATCCACTACGACCATGTGCAGGTGAAAATCGGTTCATCATTTCAGCCGTTAAACGTCCACTACTGAACAATTCAAAAAAGGAGTCTGCATGACAAACACTTGCAAATTGCAATAGCAATCTAAATAGTAATTCGTCGTTTTAATAGATAATAGACGTCAATGATAATTACTAACATAACTTGAACCATTGAATTTATAAGTCCAGATTTCATGGTTTTCCTTTCACATAATTAATCAAGTTTGTTAGAGAGATTTCATCTAACGATCGATGCAATAAAAATACAGGGTGTAATTTTTACAGATTTTAGTGTTCGATTCCCGGGTATGGCAAGCGAATTTTCAAAAATCTTTGAATGCAGTTTTATTTCTTTTCAAAAATAAGTGAATGTTTTTTTTTGAGTAAAATTTTCTATCTACAGTATTAAGAGCACTTTCCGTCAGGTGGCATTACGAAATTCCACCTTGTATAATTCGAATACTCCTTGACCAATTTAGCAGTGTCCACCTAAATCATCTTCATTGATCACCTTCCACCCAACAGCAGTCGGTATTTCTGAGACTGTTTATAACCTGATATCTTTAGAACTAGACAATAGGTTCTGATGCGGTTCTGACTGTTATTAATGTGTATGTTAATCTTCCGAAAGGTTTACGAGTGTAATACATTACGGGCAAAGCCGCAACGGTTTTGCTATAAAGCGAAGTATTTTCGGCTTTATCATCATCCCGTTTGGTCAACATCTTATTTGGAGACTAGTAGATAAAGATGTAGCCTTTGATGGAGCACGCTTGTCTAAAACGAACCTTTGCACTGCTCTGGCCCTTGAAGACTCCAAAGTTATAATGATCTAGGAAAACAGACGCCGGCAGCGAGTTACCTTTTTTTAACAGTACTAATGATAAAAGAGTATGGGTGTCGCTTGGTACGACAAAAAGGACGTTTTCGTCTTCAAGGAGTAAAGTAAGGCCTTTAACATCCATTGTGGGTGATTTATACAGCGTCATCAACTGATATTTATGCGAGACGCTGCAGTGCCTGGGTCACTGTGTGATAAATTAGGATTACGCAGCACCTATTTCATCATCCCAGCTTAGTCGGCTATTAGTCAGGAAGAACAAGCCACTACGTTTTAAGCTGACTATGGCGTGTGTTTCCTCACGATGTCTTCCTTCACCGATAAAGCATATACATTTATGTACATTATGAGCACATACATTTTTCAAGAAAAATAATCTACCTTAGCTTCAGTTTGAAAGTCACACACGACTCGGCCACCACGGCTAATAAGGTTTTCGGCTGAACGTCAAATAAACGTCTTAATACTAAAATAGTTTTCTTAATACCAGTTTGACTTAACTCTCAAGGAGCGCATTCATCCATTCTCCAGAGGCAGCCCTAAGCAAAACGCTTGTCAAAACATCAATGATCTCCGTACGATCTCACTACGCGTACAAACAAACAGACGCGAGATTAATAAGGGAGATCGCATCAGCGATTGATCAACAAGGATCGGATGATGCGATTATTTATAGATTGCTAGATTCTACCTACACACTTCACTCGTAAATCGGTTTGTCGGGTGGATTTTTTTAAGCGTTCAGATAAATTAATTACTTACATAAATAATAGACATGACGGGGTATGAAATTCTAAATTTAATGTGACTATTTGTTCCGTCAGTTCGATATGGAAAATATCCAACGCCGAAATATATTTTCAATTCGTACCAGTAGTTCTTGAGATAGCGCGTTCAACAAAACAACTCTTCAGCCTTATAATATTAGTATAGATGTATGATGATGGCTGTGTATCTGGTTCACAACTAGGAAGCATTGTAAAGATCTCGGATATCGGATTTCATGTAAAGTTTTGTAATTGGTGGAAATATAATACGACGATGATTGTTGAATATGTCGGAAAAAAAATTAAGCCGACGAAGCTATCATCGAAAACGCTGCTAAATTGATTAATAAATAAAATCATTAACAAAAAATGTACAAAGTTTCGTTTCGTTCAATCGTTTATTAGATCCAGAGAAAAGTCAGCGATAGCATGTATATCTATCCAGGATAGCATACTAGATGACTTCAGTGGTGGTCTATACATACATACAATAGAAATCATTATTCGCTGTTCGAAAAAGACGATAATGCTAAGTTTAAACGTAATATTATACAAAAACCACTGATAGTGCCACGGTACAGACTAAAGATGACAAACAAAAACTGCTATGCCATGGCAGTAAGGATATTTAACAAGCTGCCGAAAAGTTTAAGAGATATGCCTGATCCAGAATTTACTAGGAAACTTTATGATTGGCTCTGCGAAAAATGCTTTTATACAGTAACAGATTTTTTGACATTTAAATTTTAAGCAAATACCTAATGTTATTTTATTATTAATTATTGAAATTTAATTATATTGTATGATTGTTACTTAATGGAATTTTGTATATAATTTATGGATAATGACTTCATGCATGACTTAAATTTGAATTTTAAATTATATAATATAAGTACATAACTTTGTGTAAAAGCAACCTACATATAAATATTTGTACGACCGGAAGGTCAAAATATAGTGATACAACTTATTTAAGCCCATCTGTAAATCTACCTATATTTAAGCAAATAAATAATTCATTCATTCATTAAATAAATAAATAAATAAATAATTCATTCATTCATTCATTCATTCATTCATACATGTGTACCCACCCGTGGGCAAAGCCGCAGGCTTTCAATTTACAATATAGCAAGGATTGCAAAGATCAACGGAATAGGGTGGCCCCGCGCAGTGTTTCGGATCTGATTTCATGTAAATGGAATCAGTTGGCTATTTTAAGACATGCCGTGTTTACTGCTTAAATCTTGAGTTTGAAGATGATTATTTTAGATTTTACTGCCGTTTGGTGGTCATTCTCTCGAGCATTATTTGATTTTTTTTGACGACGCGACTTTTTTTACGCAAATATCACGACTCGTAAAGAATGGCGGACACGTCTCACGTATTGTCTTTTAAAACTGGCTTCATCAAAAAAAATAAATCCCGACGATATTTTGACGGATCCGCTAAAACGCGCGCGCATTGCCCACCTGCTGACCGCTCCGAATCACGAAACGAATGCGATCATCATTTCGGACACTATGACGAATCGTGAAAACACTCAATTCATCCATTGCGACGTATGGTGTTTTTGTCGAATTGTCAATGACGCATCCGTTGTGAATGAAGCCTAATGAGATTGCGAGACAAAATTACTTATTGGTATAGGTGGAGCAAGCCTAATCTATCAAACAATGTCCTTCATAAGTATCACTTGTTTACTTCTAAGAGTTGTGGATTTTGTTGAATGAATAAAATAAGGGTTTAGTGATCCATATAATTAAATTTAAGAAAACGAACTTACTAACTGTGCATTATTTTCCTCGAGAAAAGTATAACATAATTTAACATGTCAATTGGTTTAATTATGTTAAGACTTATGTAAATTAAACGGCAAAACAATATCAGTTACAATAGCAGTCCAATTAAACCTTGTTAACCAAAATTTCCCCAAAAACCTCCATTTACTGGACCCCAAAACCCTGTCTTTAACAATCGCCTTTAAAGACGGGTAATCCCTTCAAAGATGTCTTAGAACCTTTCGATACGGAAACACAAAGGCCTTAAACCTTAAGGTGAGGTAGAGTCCTAAACATACAAGGGATGAAACCATCCCCTAGATATAAAGGTCGCTTTCAAGGTGCTTGCAAGAATGTAGGAATTATCACAGAATTATACTGCTTTTTATATGACACAAAGAAGTTTAGAGATCTGGCTTCTGTGTTAACATGTTTCTGACCCGTACATATTACGAGTACCAACAGTAAGGGGTAAAGTACCTTCATCATCATCATCATCATCACAGCTGAAAGATGGTTGTCCGCGTCCACAGCTGGGCACAGGCCTCCCTAGTGGATCTTCAAGATCATTAAGGGGCTGTTGCCATTCTTATCACGCTTAGCAAGCGGGTAAGCAAGCGCAGTAGTAGTTGATACACGGAAAGACGCTGCTGCCCATCTTCCGGAACTATCCCTTGGCAGATTTTGACTGAATCTACGGGTAAGACAGAAGCGGCAACATTTTACTGCGAGCACCCCACGACATTTTCACGTCTATGTATAGATGATTTATACAGCGTCAATCGTATGTGCGGTGTTTTTTTGTCCGTAAAATCCTCTAAGTCGGACTTTTTTATATGCAACATGGGGTTCTATCGATGCAAGATGTACATAAGGTAATAGTAATTGAAATATATTATAGCATACATAATTATATACATACATAGGTACTTGATTAAAGTATGAGTTCCTCTAAATGGCGATGACCATGATGAAGATAACCATTCTGCTCAACGGCAGAAATAG
This sequence comes from Pasiphila rectangulata, assembly GCA_963082625.1. Taxonomy (NCBI): domain Eukaryota; kingdom Metazoa; phylum Arthropoda; class Insecta; order Lepidoptera; family Geometridae; genus Pasiphila; species Pasiphila rectangulata. The sequence goes on along the minus strand of OY720261.1, from coordinate 9,899,432 downwards.
CTGCGACGATTCAAAGAATTCACGCAAGCACAAACCACAGACACACACACAATCCCGAGAACAGAAACTAAATTAAAGATAATATGGTTAGGTATAATAAAGCTAGCCTCGTAAAAATCTTAACTAAGATTTCAGAGCAAACTAGCAGTTAAATTTTAAGAGGCAGGTTTATTTTCATTTGTGTGCAAGTTTTTAATAATAGAAAGAAGATACTGTGACGCAAAAAAATAAATAATAGATCCTCATGAATAACTTATTAATCACAATTAATGGAATCAGGTGACATCTCGGCTTTTCACCTGAAGATGCCTCGCGGAGAGGCGAAACACGTGTCGTCGTGTGGGTTTGGGTATGCATGTTGCACTAACAGCCTGGTTCCCCCTGCATGTGCATAATTAGCGGACGGGAGGGCGGTGCATATGCATCTCGGCATTAGCGGAATTGAAACTAGATATTTTTCGTTGCATTTTATTGTTATTAATCACAATTACACATCTTTATCTTGCCATGGGGTGCCGGCAGTAGAATGTTACTGTGTGTGTGCCTGTGTTCAGTGGTGGACATTCACGGCTGAAGTGATCTTATCTAAATTAAGATATTCGAATGAATGAGCGAAACGAATAAAGTTCTTAGTGGCCACGGTGGGCAGATACGTTGGCGAGCGCAGTACGGGATGTTGATAGACGGAAAGACGCTTCCGGAGGTATACCTTAGCAGGCTCTTACTGCGACCACGGGCAAGAGGGATGGGTTAACATTCTACTGCCAGCTTCCCACGGCATAAATAAATTGTAACTTATGTAGGTACAAGACGACAGGTGGAGTAAGGCGTTAACTGAATGGCGTCCAAGAACTGGATACAGGAACATCGGTCGTCCTACAGCGAGATGGGCAGACGACATCAAAAGCGTATTACACAGATGAGCTTACCTGGATAAGATTGGCACAGGACCGTGAAATGTGGCACAGAGGCCTATACCCAGCAGTGGGTGAAGTCGGCCTGCGGATGATGATGGTGATGAAGACGGAACAGCGGATTTCCAACGTACAAAAGCAGCAGCACTGACCCCGGTCCACCCAAAAGCGCCATTTCACGGGAACGTGCATTCGACTCACAGATTCAATGATATCGCCGTAAATAAAAGGTAGCCACGTGATCTGCCTTTGAACTGCCACTGAATGATCACTGAAAATGTATGGCAGCTGACTAGCATCAACCCGTGGCTTTGCACGCCTTGTTTCTGAATATTTAATTTGATCACCTTCATATTGTATAATTTATTGAAATTTTGGAGATGCGTAGAAGAACTCGTGTCACCGACATAGCCAAACGGATTAGCACGTTGAAGTGGCAATGGGCCATGAGCTCGAAGAACAGATGGCCGATGGGGCCGATGCGTTCTCGAGTGGAGACCACGGACCGGTAAGCGCAGCGTAGGACGTCCACCTACAAGATGTGCAGATGACTTGGTAAAGACCACAGGTCGACGGTGGATGCAGGCCGCTTCCAACCGCAATACCTGGAAATCCATGAGGGATGCCTATGTCCAGCAGTAGGCGTCCTACGGCGGAAATGATGATGATGATTGAAATATAATATCTCTAGACTTTAAAGTTAGATAAAGATACGTTTATTTGGCAGACAAATTACAAAGTTAAACTGCTTGTTTTTATATTATGTAAGATTGTAAACCTTTTCTGGAATAAACTATTGTATTGTATTAAGACGCATTGGCGATATTTGCGTCAGGGATTTCAACTATTTTTGGCAGTTCCAAAACGGAATTTATATTTTACGTTTTGAATTTTTCACGTTTTTCACAGCAAATTGGTTGTCGGTTTTCACGAGTGGTTGACTATTACAACAGGAAGTAAATCCTAAAAACTGCTCAATAAAAACATACATTTTCACTTTACAAGTTAATTTAACCGATTTATGCCTTTAAATTTTCTGTACATTTAAGTCTATACAACGGATTTAAAATGGTGGTGGGATTCTAATGGTGGAATTGCCTGAAGATCAGCGCCGCAACCTCATACCTTGCTGGAAATTCTTAATTCTTAATTATTTTGCGTATTGAATAATGCATGTTTTTTTTTTTACTTCAAATTGTTAGTTGCTTTACACGACTAGTTAACTATAACAACGGTAAAAAATATTAAATATACGCTCATGTATTAATATACAGATTCGACGAAAAACAACTCGTTACAAAGTACAACATTGTCGTCAGGAATTATGTTCAATTCTAAAATCGGATCCTGATCCAGAAATGATCAAAGCGATTTGTACGAAGGAGCCGAATGCAGGAAGGCCTGTTTGATGCGATGCCCAGACTGTGTACCGTCAGCGCTTAATTAACATAAACAATTAATAAGTAACGCTTGTGTTATAGAAATCGGATGACCGATGGAATAATGTTTAATCTTTTAAACAATGTTCCGGTTTGAAGGGTAAGAGGGCCGGGGAAATTACAGGCACGGAAGACCTCGCAACTCTATGTCTCAGGGTGGCGGGCACAATGCAGCACAGCGTTGGTCACGTGCTTAGTGAACGTGACTACCGCGGTTGCAATAGGTAGAGGTTACCGCTCAACATCAGATGGGCCTTGGGCTTGTCTCGTCATTTAGTCGTATGCAAAAATACTTCTAAACATCGACGACTGTACTTTTCCAGGTTAATTCTACATCTCCACATTTACTCCTGTAAACATCCGAGCGTCGCGACACCGCGCGTGCGAAATGTCACTCTCATTCACATTCGCACACTGGTGCAGTCTCGCCCACGGCTTTTTGGCGCCAAATCAACATCGATCTGCTTGGAGACGCTAATCTCTATTTACTGGCAGTTCGTTTTAATTTGTACGTTTGTTTGGAGTTTTAGAGGTTACGGCGGAATTTTCTTTCAGTGTCGTTATCATCACTATAATGTCAGCTATTTTTATTAACGAGAGACATCTATTATTTTAATGAAAATTCCAGTTTTAATACTCATTCAAGGACGAAATTTAATGGTCTTCAGGGGTCATTTTATCTCATCTACTGATGTAGGGGGCACTGGAGACTGCGACACAGTTTATACTACTGCATTTTCCAGTGTTCATTTGTATCCTGTATTTTTTTGTGAATAAATAAACTACTCGCCGTGGCAGTAGAATTTTACCCCTCCTCTCACGCCCGTGGATGCAGTAAGAGCTCGCTAAGGTATACCTCCGGAAGATAGGCAGCGTCTTTCCGAGTATCAACATCCCGTACTGCGCTTGCCAACCTACAACAACTACTCCTCATGGTCCAGATCCTCATGGATCTGGACCATGAGGGGTCCTATGTATAGAGAGGCCTCTGTGTTCAGTAGTGGACGTTTTAAGGCTGAAATGACAATGATGAAATAAACTTGAGACTTGATTAAATTGGCCCGCGCCGCTGCCTTCGAGACCAGTTCCATATAAATGTATGGATTATGGCGCCGCTCTCCGCGCCGCTGGCTTCATGAAGACTTCAGTTCGGCGCTGATTGACATCGCAGCACGGCACAGCACGAGCACAGGGCGTGCTTGGCAGCCCCAATGACGCTATAGCATGACGCGGGCCGCCGCGGCCGCAGCAAACCCAACCACGCTAACGTCAGTCGCCTTCGGCCCTCATCAACATCATGTCAGGACGTCCACTGCCGAACATAGGCCTCCTGTCGGATTTCCAAGTACCTACTAATCTTATCGCGTAACTAGCTTTATTTCTATCCAGTCGAAACGTCGGAAGAAAAATAAGGGTAAATACGCGATAATCCAATATTTGCTACATAATTGCTAACGTTTAAAAATACGAAAAAGCGAATGAGCTCCTAAACAACACGAAAATCGCCGTCCGCAGAAAAATAACAAGTATCTTTTCCTGTATTTTCTTTAATTATCTTGACTGAAACGCCTAACTGTGGTACGATAACGTATTCCCCGAGCTCCTGACACATACGCTCTCATGCGCAGCAATAACAGTAAACGTGCAGCAGAACGTGAAACACTGCCAAATGCGCTCCGACGATAGCGCAGCCGACTAATTGAATTGTTTGTACTAGACTTCAAAGAATGCTGGAACACTGGAAGCATGTCATTTTACTAGTTAGAATTGCACAGTGAACTTTATTTTAGTATCTAAAGAAGTTACTGGAACATGTTTATCATCTATGCTTTACGGGTTATAATCAAAATCAAATAACCTTTATTCATCATGCTTAAAAACGTCTAAGAAATCGACTACAGTGTCTCATCCAGCAAGATGGAACAGCTTCTGACGCTCTGTAAATCACGAGCAGTGGTCAAGACCCATAATCCGATATAAGGATTTCGCTAAGAGACACATGGTAGCGTTCTATACCAAGCGCCCAGACTGGACCATCACTGGCTGAGAACAGACTGGAGGTTTACATGAAGGTCTTAAACACCACGACCAAACCTGGTTTGTCAGTCAAACAGGCTTCCCGTGTGGAGACCGTTGAATACCTTTTAACGGTTTTATCTTTCAACAATACCAGGAAACCTAAGGTTTATTATGCAAGACATTCTTAATACATTGTGACTACTTTGAGGCTTCCTATGTAGTTGCAAATATTTTTTTTTTAATTTTTTAATTTCCTTATTAGCCGACAAACAAGAGAGGGCACCTTCACGCAGATAACGATCTCTGTGGCGTAGCGGGCGAATGTCAATTCATATAGCATCATCTAGCCCGAATCGAACCCGCAACCTCTTGCGTCCACTCTTGCTGCGGCACAGAGGTCAAATAAACGCAAAGGTCGATGATGATAAATAATTTCTAAATATTAGCAAGAGACGCTCAAAACTCAAGCTAAACGCTACTTTTCTAACACATTGCTCCCTCACAAGACTAAAATCCAAAAGCTAACAACACTAACACCGCAATATACCGTGTAAACACGTAAAGTATCGGATATTAAATTCCTCTGTAAAATATCGCGGTCCGGGCGCTTCGTCGCTCTTGCGTCCTCGCAATAAATAACGTAACAGATACTGCACTATTAGACGGACAAATAAATAATGCTGGACATAACACACAGCACTAAGCGTTGCAATTACCCAATCTATATGTCATCATATAGATTGGGTTGGGCCGCAGCACGTCGACCGCTGGGCAAAGGCCTTCCCTCCTGGAAAAGTACTGATCATGGGGGTTTCTTGTTATACTCAACACGCTTGGCAGGCGGGTTGGCGAGCGCAGTACGGGATGTTGATGCAAGGAAAGACGCTGCTGCCCATCTTGCAAAGGTACCACGGGCAAGTGAGGATTTTGAAAATTATTTTACTTATAGAAAGCCACAGTATTTATGAGCTATAAATTAACCTGAAAAATGAAAAGACTTTTTCGTGGTAGTTGGATTTGTAAAGTCGGAGGAAAAACGGTTGAACGAAAACGTTGCTCATGAACGCTGCCTTAACGATGAGAGGTATATGTTTGAGTTGTAGAGAAAAGTTTTAGAGCTTGATAATGTCTACAAAAAAGTCACAGACAGCGTCATATAAAATTTAGACATAGTCTAACTTTTATATTAAAGTTAGAAAAAGTAGTTTTTTATACTTAAGAAATAATTTAAATCGTTTGGTAAAGTTTTTTGGTCACATTATTTATTTATTTATTTTTCGGAAAACCAGAAGCTTATTAATAAATTATAAATAAAATATATACCATGAAGATAATTAAAGGTTTTCACCGATATACAATTATCGACAATTATAAATCGTCTCAAGTGTTTAAAACAATAGACTTTTCCCTTTTACTGCATGTAATTAGGACAATTGGTTAAAGAGATAATACGACATAGGTATGGTGGAACCGCGACTGTCTATTGAGGGATATTTCTATTAATCGGCTTTTCTCTTAAACAATACGTCAATCTTTTATTTAAGGCTACAAGTATCCTATCAAGATCTCTTTTGCCCTCATGATTAATAAGTCCCAGGATCATAAATTCTCTCTGGTGGGTACAGTGAACAGAGTGAGCAGTGTTTTTTCCATGGGCAGTTCTAAGTTGACTTATATCTAGGGTAAGAAATCTTAAAAGACAATCATCACAAGTAATGAAGAAATGTTTACCGCCCAACGAAGTGGGCACGGCTCAGTTAGTAAGACATGAACAAATGTGTTTCCTTTCCTACTCAAACCGCAAGCGAAATCCAGCACAGCCAAACCCCACCTCCTTTCCTTTCGCAATAGTCGGCTAATAAAAACCGATTCAGTGACAGCGCATCGTTACGTCATCTGAAATGTCCCACTAAAAACGCGCTCTCGTCAGCGTTAAAAGAACGCTGAACGCGTCGTGAAAACGCAACGCGCCAATAAAATACGGACGTAAACTTCGATACAAGGGGCCGAGGCACATCGGGGGGGATTTTTTTATTCGACTAAATGACGAGACGTCTAAAATGGAAATGGGCAGGACGCTTACAGGACAAAAGGTTATATATATATAATAAATAATAATAATAAATAAATAATTCTGGACAAATCACACAGCATCATCTAGCCCCAAGCTAAGCAGAGCTTGTGTTATGGGTACTAGATGACTGATATACTTAATACATTATACTACATAGATAGATATTTTTATTATACATAGAAAAACACCCAGAACACCCTGAACAAATATCTGCAGATCGTACAGACATTTGTCCCGAGGCGGGAATCGAACCCGCAACCCCTTGCAGCGCAGGCGGACCTTCGCCCGCTGCGCCACAGAGCTCGTCGATGGTTGACGCAGAGTCATACATAACATGGGCTGGACTCGTCGGCAAGCGGAGGTAGTGAAGAGAGAAGCCGAAGGCCCACCTGATGTTAAGCGCCATCACCTCTACCTATTACAACTGCAATACCGCGGAGATCGCGTTCACAATGTACGTCACTAACGCTGCATTGCATTGCGCCCGTCACCTTAAGACAGGGTTGTGAGGTCTCGTGTGCCCGTAATTTCATCGGCCCCATTCAAACCGGAACACAGCAATGCAGACATTACAGCTTGGCGGCACAATTAATAGGTATGGTAGTACTTCCCCGGATGAACTCTTCACAAAAAGTTCTACTACTACAGAAGTATGTTATTCAGAATCTTTGTAAAAACCACCGTGTTGAGGGATTTAGAGCTCATCTTTACGTAGGACCGAAAATCAATCAGTACCCTTCTCTTATTAAGACAGTGCTAACAAAAAAGTTTTATGTAAATCGATCAACGCGTTCGGTTGTAATCGTGTCATGCACAGACAGACAGCGCTATGCATAATAGGGGACTTCGCCCCCTAAAAAATACTACAAAAAAGGCTTTACCACATCACCACATCGTTGGTAGAAGTGAAAACATAATCAGTACCTGTCGCAATTACAAATTTAATCTCTGCTTCCGCGACTGCGACCTATTATCGTGGAAAGAGGCGTCTCAGAGTGTTACTACACGACATTTACGCATGGAAAACACCGTGAGGTAACCTTTTTGATGGAAATCATCTTTTGCGGCGGGTGAAAACCGATCGGATGAGAGGTGACGCGTGACGCTTGGAGATGTGCGAGTCAGTACTAGGGCGACAGCCCTAAACACTATTTACTAGGGCGACTGCCCTTCGTCCATCTACTATCGTGTTGGCGGTGGCGACTGTAGCGACTGTCGTAACTATGGTAACTGGGTCTACTTTAGCGACTGAAATGGCGACTGTTGAAAATGTTTTACATCTGCCAGGCGTTCCGTGACGGGTATTTTTTTTCTTTCTGACATAGTCAGCTTCAATATGACCAAAGCCAACCCGGCTAGTGCGTACACTAGTTGATCTGATATTTTTGCAAGCCATGGCACAGCCTCGCATACTAAAGTTCTTTGGACACTAGTCTAAATTTAAAGGCTGAGGTTAAGATGCTGGGCAAGCCTAATACTAATTTCCCAAAAACTGGACCTATTCAGCTTCAGACGTGATCTGTTATTTCCTCTGAATACGACCGACTAAGCTGAGATGATGGTGCTGGTCAAGCCAAATACTATTAATGCCCCAAAAGCTGCAGTGTCTCGTACAGAATTAATTCTCAATGTCATAACAAACAATGGCGATAGGTAAGCATACAGAATAAGAGAACCCTTACCTCCCGTGCTAGTTAAGAACTGTGTTACAGCAAGGTAAGGATTTCCACCCCGTTTACATACTAACAGATGAGAATAGCAAATTGTAACCACTAGAATCGTATCGTTACTTATAAATCAAATAACGTAATACAAGTGGGCGATAAAAATACGCCGATAAGAAAATATGCGTAGGATAAGGTTTAATGCAGGAGTTTTAAAGCCATTTTTTACGAAGCTATTTCTAGATTTACGTTTTCCGCTACTCGGCAATTAAGTACTTAGTCATTTCGGAGCGCTAGAATTGGAAAAATGTATGGGCGCTAACGTTTTATTTTTATGCGGATGGTTGGTTTTAAACCATCGTAATATGTCTTCCAAAGTTAGTTTAATAGCCGGCTGAGACGCACAAGGTTGCGGGTTCGCACCGTACAAATTTTTGCAAGTTTTCTGTCGATATTTATTCTATGAATGATAAATAAATATTCATAAAATGTATAAAAATGTAAGTAATATATACCATCTGTTTTCATAGTACAGTCGCGCACATAATTAGTAAAGGATACCACTAAGGCTTAGTGGTACCTTTTATTATGTGCGCAATTGTACAAGCCATGGTTAGTTTGGGACTCGATGGTACTGGTACGTGCCCAGCATTATATTATCGACCGAGTCCCGATATCCGATGCCGATATCCGAAGCAGGACGACATTCCCAGAAGTCGAGGATCATGGAACTGCAGTGGAGTTGGGCAGGACACATTGCAAGGCGAGGTAGTGATAGGTAAAGCAAAGCCGACTGAATGGTGGCCAAGGATGGGACAAGGAAGTGCCTGCGACCGGTATAGGGAAGTGGGTCGACGACATAGTTCGCAGGGTGTCAATGGAGGCAATAGGCACAGTACCTACAGTGGAGGATAGCACAAACTAATGGAGGCCTAAACCTTGGGTAAAGTCTTGATCTTTATTTTGATGGTTTATACAGCGGCAGCAACTGTTAAACCGCACTATTCAGGACCGACAGCGTGGTGGGTCGACGGCATAGTTCACGTTACTGGATGCGACTAGCACAGAGCCGTGGTGAATGCACAACTAAGGAAGGCCTTAACAAAGCAGTAGGTGAAGTCAGGCTGCAGATGATGACGATGATGATGATAAAATTGCTCTTTTACATCGTAATGATTTATACCGCGACAGCAACTGTAAGACCATGTTACGTTGTACGCTTTAAGTGTCTGGGACATTGTTTGATGGGTTAGCCTTACCAAGCGCCTATACCATCCTCTTCAATTGAGTTCCTTCGTTACACCAGATAATATGCGGTAGCGTTTCTTTATGTAATTCAAACTGCTATCTCCGGGTTCAGCATAAACCAACTCTAGCCGAATCACTTTGGTGATAAGATTGGTTTTGAAGTGAACTTACCTGAAACAAAACAAAAGACAGTAAGCATTGAACGACAAATTAACTTGTAACATTTTACTGCCAAGCAGTGTAGCTGGTTTTGGTTAGATGTCGGTGAAATAACAATTAAAAATAAAAATTCCTTAACACATTAAGTTGAAAGGCAAAGCATCGTAGTTCATGTCTGTTCTGTTAATAGCGAGCTCTGTGGCGCAGCGGGCGAAGGTCCGCCTGCGCTGCAAGGGGTTGCGGGTTCGATTCCCGCCTCGGGACAAATGTCTGTACGATCTGCAGATATTTGTTCAGGGTGTTCTGGGTGTTTTTCTATATATAATAAAAATATCTATCTATGTACTATAATGTATTAAGTATATCAGTCATCTAGTACCCATAACACAAGCTCTGCTTAGCTTGGGGCTAGAAGGTGCTGTGTGATTTGTCCAGAATTATTTATTTATTTATTTATAGCGACGATTTCACCCACTTAACATCCAATGGCCAATTTGCTTGCTTCATCTCTAAGTGGCATATAAATAATACATTTCCTCCACAAACTAACATAAAACAGAAGCTTTAATACCATAAATAAGAAGAATAAGTTCCCCATTAGGTCCATAAGTGTAGTGCAACGATAATTTCGTACAAAATATATATTGTACAATGCATTAAGGACACTAAACAAGGTTTAAAATGTCGCGTGCTGGCATATGGTACACAAATATTAATAACGGACGCGACTTTTTGTCGCAGAGACAGCTCTGCGTAGGCCAACGACCCAACCAACAACTTTCAGCGGCCGACTAACCTTCCTCAAGGGCTCGTGGTACCCCTGATACGTGGACCTTCAGATGAGGGCTATGACACATTTTATCAAGACTTCCTAAAAAGGATTCAAATCAAATCAAATATTTATTATTTAAAAATCTAGGAAAGTTTTACATATTAGGCGCAATTTTCAAAACCTTCACTTACTCGTGATTAAAAGACAAGAAGTCATAACAAAACACGGTAATACCTTTTTACAGTATTTTCGTAAGTCAGAAGTCTTGAATATTGTTCCGACCCGACGTAAAGTAGGTTGAGAAAAAGGGAATTTTAATGAGTTTTGTCTCAGAAATATAACTTCCGTATACTAATAAACCATGAGGAAAAACAAACCATCGATTGGTTTTTAATATTACAGGATTTTATCGCGTACATTTTTTATTATTTTCCCGACGTTTCGAACATATTTCAGCGTTAACAAAACTAAATAAATGTAAAAAAAATGCTAAAAACTTAATAATATGTTAACAAATCGCAAAAGTTAAACAAGTTACATCGATTAAACAAGTTACATCTTTTACGGCGAATCCGTATAAGTAAAATATAATGTATAAGGATGATTACGTTTTTTTAATTTTCCAATTGTTATATATATATATTTTTATTAATATTCCACATCATTTATTTGTAAACTCATAAAAATACATTTTTTACTATAAAGAAATACAAAAACAAATACTCTACAGTAAAAAATATATCAAAACGGTGAATCACCGGCCGCGAAGCAAGGCTCAAGCGGTCGGTGACTAGGGCTGCAGGGAGAGGAATCTCCTTACTATACGTGCCGAGTCCAGGAGTACTGCCTTTTGGATCTGGCTCTTGATCCAACTGCCTAGCGAAAGTCTCTCGAGATGTTGATCGAGACTCTTCGCTATGAGTCCGTTAACGGAAACGACTATCGGAACAATAGTCGCTGAGTCAACATCCCACATGGTGGCAATCTCGTGGGCTAAATCAAGATATTTGCTAAGCTTATCTTTCTCGGCTTTGACGAGATTGGCATCATGTGGAATGGTGACATCAACATCATTATTAATATTATTATTATGAAAATTATGATTATTATTTTACTTTTAATTGTGTTCATTTTTGTTTTTTTTCTTAAATTATTTTGATTTAATTGGTGTTGTACCGTTATAATTAAAGTAAATAAATAAATAAATAATATCCGTGTAGTAAAATATCTCTTAAACAAATTTTTTTTAGACACCCTTAAATTCTATTGTAAGATTTAAGGCGGCATCGTGTAAGGCGCGACTAAAAGTCTCGTCCGAAACGAATCCCATACAATCTTATGGGACACTGATATACTCGCTTGATGTAGACTCCGCCATTTTGCTAGAATAGTTGCCCGCTTTGGGAGATATAAAGTTGTTGAGTGAAAAATAGGGACATTTTTACTGGAAAATCGGGAATATTGGAAGATATCTCAAATGTAGGATGTTGGGGGTGTGCTACTACCGTTTTCAATTTTCGATTCAATCCGTAGATATAATACTGTTCAATGGAGAATGAAATTACGTCCTCTTACTCTTATATTATGTTGGGAAGTTTGATGAAGAATGTGAGTATGTGTGTACTGGAAGGAATTGTGTGAATATAGATGAAGCATGTACAAAATACTCAAGTTAGACTTTAGATACAAAGAGAGAAACAGAATTACGCACGCATTTATACTTTGAACTGGTGAACAAGCCAGTGAACGGTCAGTAAGTCATTATAGGTAAGACACACTTGCAGAAACTTTTGCATCCCTCGTAAGGGGATTTCTGTACAAAAAGTCGAATAACGATGTGAAGACACGTCCATGTTTGCCTAATGCTGCCCCATTCCAACTGCGTCCGTCTCTTGAGCTCCTTATCGAAGTTGTATCCACCTAGGTGGAGCAATTGCCCTCGTTAAACATACTCGGAAACAACTTCGAGGTAAACTCCATTTACGCCATGCAACGAGGGCTATAGAGGGCTTTACTCGAAATTTCTCTAAGGGATCGAATCCGGAACGAATTTAGTCGTCAGAGAACCACGGTTACCGACAGAGCTCAGCGAATTAGCAAGCTGAAGCGGCAAGTGAGCAGGTCACATATGCCGCAGAACCGATGGCCGTTAGGGCAGACTGGTTCTCAAGTGGAGAGTGCGTACCGGCAAACTTAGTGTAGGGCGCCCTGTAGCTAGGTTGGCAGCGGCCAGGGATTGGAGGAGGAAAGAAGTTTAATAAATAAGCCATAGGAGAGGCCTATGTCCAGCAGTGGACTGATAATTTAACCGACTAAGCTGAGAGAATGGTATAGCTGTTGGGCATGCCTATTCCATCTAAGAATGAAATCATGAATAGCTGACGTTGTATCAACATCACGCACTGCGCTCGCCAACCCGCCTGCCAAGCGTGGTGAGTATGACAACATAATTAGTATTTGGAGATCCATGATGTCCAGCAGTGGGCCTCTGAGATGATGATGGTGATGGCGAAGTATCGAAGAGGCATTAGGCAATTAGGATCATTGTCACCTACTGAAATACCTGGACACGGATCGGGCACAGATAAATTCCAAACTGGGACGAATACCGATAACTCAGTGAAGTGGAAACAATAAGGTACGCCCTCCGGGGAACTATTTAATAGCTGCAAGTAAAAAGTTTTGAATATGTCTGTAGATATAATTGTTTTTATTGTTCAACAAAAAAAACGACTTTAATGACCCTGATGATGATGATGAGTAAGGGAAGTTAGAGAAAAAGAGGACCTTTGCCCGGCAGTGGGACAATGTCGGTAAAAAAAATGTAGTTAATTATGGTTAAAAGTTCGTGTCCCGTGTGGCACCTCTCTTAGGTTTATTTCTTTGGTAACCCGCTGCCGCCATCATCATCATCCGCACTTAACCCACAGCTGGGTATAGGCCGCCATGTTTGTGCTATAATTCACAATCCGGTGCCAAACTCACCCAGGTCAGCCCTGCGACATTTGTGACGTCGTATTCTCGTCTATCTTGTATTTTTTTTCCTACCCAACAGTAAAACGAGCCTCTCTTAGGTTTATTTCTTTGGTAACCCGCTGCCGCCTGCACCTTACAGCGGTTATGAAGAAACCAGCTTGCAAATGTGCGAGTTTTAAACAAAGCACCGCTCTACAGCGCTTTAATTAATTTGAGAGAAATAACGGACTTTACGGATTGATTTATCACCGGAATTGTGCAAATTTTGTGAGATAGTTGAATAAGTTGGGAATGTTAATTTTCATCTCAGCCGTAGGGCTCTGCTGTCCATGTCCACAGGCCTCCCTCATGAGGCTGTTGCCATACTTACCGCGCTCGTGCCATACTTAGCGCGGTACGGGATGTTGATACTCGAAAAGACGATCCCTTATTCGACAGATACACTGCATTTCAAATTTGTTCGCTGTAAATTTATATGTGACGGAAACGAGCGAAATACCTCATGCGATCAATTGGCATAAACCTACAACAATCACAAAGGCAAGCAGTAAAATAACTACTAAACTAATTTTCGAATGAGGTGAAATAGCGCATTTGTGGGACATAAATTGCAGCCATCTGCTACAAAACGCCGAAATTAAACTAAGATGTCCCGTCTCGTAAGATACCTATTACATTAGGTTATTAGGTTCAGTTTACTGCTCCGTTTGAGTTTTATAGCATTTAAATTGTACTAAGAATATGACGACATAGAAATGAAATTCCGAGCAATGAGTATCATTAAAAATAACAGGAATTAAATTGGCATTTCAGAAAAGGGTCTCTTTTATTTTACGTTTATTACTACTTACCTGACGTTTACAAGAAAATGCAGTATAGTATGATGGATGATACAGCTTTTCACGTAATTGGAAAACAAGTTCTACGCAATTTCTTGGAAGCTGACAGTTCGGAATACCGAAACACCTCAAGGCTGTTCAATCGACAATCAAGATCACCGTCCCATTTGCATGATTAGTAGTGATCGGCATAGGTAGTGCTATTCACGGGAATTAGTGACCGCTAACTTAACATGGATATGCCTTCCAAATCCCGGGATATATATTTTTATTTTATTAAACGGGTTTTTTTAGGAATTCGTATTTTACATAGTAACTATTGAGTTTTATGCAAATACATATTGTATTGGTCACTTAACACACTCAGTGCCGACGACTCGCCTGGCGAGTCGACTTAAATTTCGTTCATGTACCGGCGACTCGCCTGGCGAGTCAATGTTTTTCGCCAATATTTCCAAAATGCGTCCATATTTTCTACTGAAAATCAAAATACTAAATAAACGCTAATATGAACATTTTCACTGTGGCTCGTATATATGACTAGTTTTATAATTTAAGAAAAAAAATGCATTCAACAATGCCTTGAACTCGCTAGGCGAGTTCACTGACGCAGGTTCTCAACCTTTTCTTTCAAAACTCAAAAATCAATAAAGTTGTAGGATCAAAGTTGTAGGAAATCTAATTGTCAATCAAAGTTGTAGGAAATGTCAAAGTTGTAGCCAATGATCTACAACTTTAGTTTAGCAAAGATAAAAGCACGTGCCTGTAGGTATCCAAAAGGATTAAGTAGAGCTATGGCTAATGGTGTCATTTGGCATGACGGTATCAAAGAGTACCTACCGATTCTAGCATTTTATTATGCTGTTTCCAGAATTAAGTAAAAGTATAGTGTAAGGTGTTTATGATCTTGTTAGGATGCAAGAAAAATAGTTTTCGGGTCCCTTTGCGCATTTTTAGTACCTACACGTGTTTTATGATCTTGTTGACATCGACAAAGATTAGCCAAAATGTTTGGTCTTAGAGAACACTGCTATAGTTCAAGAAAAGGAAAAAACAGTTTTTTAATAATGGAGTACTAGACAATATCAGAATACAGTGAGTCCCAAGTCTATTACAATAGAGATGAACACGGTCATAAACTGTCGGTAACGAAGAGCGAGATAAGCATGCAGGTGGTGATCTAAACAAAAGGAGCTGCGCGGAGAATTTCATAATGCTAAACTATAAAAATACAAAATTTAAACTCAAAAATAGAATTTTATCCAACGATTTACAATGCAGAAATTACGTAAAATACTTACCTCTTTTTTTATTTGATGGGTTTTCAGCCATTTTTATACGTGGAAATACACTAAACACTTCCCAAACTATTTTTGATACCAATATAAACGTTGTAGAGACTGCGACGGCCACAATAATAACAAATCATTAATTTTACCTATATATTATGCCAGTGAACTCGCCTAGCGAGTCCATTTAAATTAGTATGCAGTGCCGGCGACTCGCCTGGCGAGTCCATAATAATATTGGTGACACCTCAGAGGGAATTAAGAAAATCATAGTGGCAGTGAATGTGTTAAGTCATCCCTTTCCCTCACGCATTTGTAGCTTATCGCAGGTGAGGACTCGGTTTCACTATACGCAGACATTTGCAGCGAGTACATATACAATAGGCGCTATGTATGTGACAGGGACATACCTACACGTGGGCGTGAGAGATAAGAGGCGCCCTTCATCTCAGACTCTCGCGCAGGTATAGTGCGAGAGAGAAGGACTGTAGTAGTCGTACTAGTCGTCTATTTGTCTCATTTGCATTTGACTACGACTCACTCTTGTTCTTTGGTTCTTTGAGTGCGCACGTGTGATTAAAGTGATACTTTTATTATAGATTTATCTGTTTATCTTACAACTTTGGCTTGCTTTACCGGACTACGATTTGACACTGTGATTCTGTTGGACTTTTCGCTGGGACCTGTATTCTTCTTTAACGATAAGGTAAGCTGAATTTCTAGAAATGAAGTAGACAACTATCAAATATGACGTCATCCGCAAGTGTTCGTAAGCTAAGCTAAGTGGATTGCATTGCAGACAGTTGTCTAGTTAAAAACTATTCATATTTTATAGTTTTCCGAAATTTTAAGCGAACCTGCTCCATAAACTTTCAACAGTCATACATAGTTATTTCTTATTTAGGTGACGATTGCTCCATTCCTGCCTTTTGAAGATCTGTTGCGTCATCGATACTATTACTGGACTACAACTTGATACTGATTGGACTTTTCGCTGGGATCTGTATTCTTCATAGGTAAGCTGAATTTATACCTTAGGTATTTTGAGATAAATTATAGAGTTTCAATTCAGTATCCTATTTGCGTTGTTTAGGTTCCTTCAGCCCTGCCGTTTTGGAGATCCATTGTGTTTTAAATTATTTGGTGTATTTCATCGATACAAGATGGCACGACAAGTGAAGGAAAGAACAGTACTCACATGGATTGAAGATCATCCTGATTTATTTTACGAATTTACCAATAATTCAATATATTGCACTAAATGTCAAACTAATATCGGATGCAAAAAAAGTAGTGTGAAAAGGCACATCGAAGGACCTGTACATCAAGGGACATTAAAAAAACCGGATGAAAGTTTTTATTTTGATCTGATCAGGTTTCTCATATTGTGCAATATTCCTTGGTCGCAATTGAATAACCCGGCCTTTAAATTGTTTTTTACGAAATATTTGTGCTGTCACTGTGCTAATCGTTCTACACTACCATCTGAAACAATTCTGAGAAAAATGTATTTAGATAAATTATTTAAACAGAAAATAGAAACTATATACAATATGATTTCTCATGAAAAATTGTGGATCTCTCTTGATGAAACCACTGACTTCCTAGGCAGATATGTTGTTAATTTTTTAGTAAAGCCACTAAATTCGGTAAATATTAGAAAACCTTACTTAATTGCATGTAAAATGTTAGAGAAAGTTAACGGTAGGACGATAACAAATTTTGTAATAGAGTGTTTAGAACATATGTGGGGCGAATCGTGTAGCACTAATGTTGGAAATGTATTAGTATTATGCACGGACAGTGTGGCGTACATGCTCTTAGCAGGACGATTATTAAAAAGT
Organism: Pasiphila rectangulata; assembly: GCA_963082625.1. Taxonomy (NCBI): domain Eukaryota; kingdom Metazoa; phylum Arthropoda; class Insecta; order Lepidoptera; family Geometridae; genus Pasiphila; species Pasiphila rectangulata. Next base: position 9,882,195 of record OY720261.1, on the reverse strand, counting down.
TTTTTACCAAATATGAAGCATGTGACATGTTTCGCTCACGCTCTGCATAGAGTTTCAGAAACTATTCGTTCCGAATACCCTGACATCGACTGCCTAATTTCTAATGTAAAAAAAGTTTTTTTAAAGGCTCCTAGTAGAGTTAAGATACTTAAAGATCTATACCCTGATATGCCCTTACCTCCAGAACCCGTAATCACAAGGTGGGGAACTTGGTTGCATGCTGTTTCATATTACTTAGAATATTTTAATGAAATAAAAACTGTTTTGTCACATTTGAGAGCATCAGAGGCATTGTCAATACGGGTCGCTAAACAAATGTGTGAAAAAACAAATATCGAAAATGATTTGCGATACATAAGTGAATATTTTGGACCAATTGAATTAACAATACTAAAGTTAGAGAAGTCGGACTTATCGATAGTGGAGTCATTTGAAATATTAGACGAGATAAGGGCTATAATTAATTGGAGTTCAACCGAATCCATAAAACAAAAAATAGAAAATGTCATGTCAAGGAATCCGGACATAGATGTTTTGAGACTATATAGCGAGAGACTGTCACGTGAAGTAGATATCGATGACGATATTTTACCATACAAATTCGCCCCACTCACTTCAGTGGACGTTGAGAGATCTTTTTCTCTGTACAAGTGGATTTTAAGTATCAAAAGAAATAGACTAAAACAGGAGAATATAGAAAAAATTATGGTTATTTATTTTAATTCTGTAGATCATGCACTTGATGAACATTATAGTGAAGCAGAAGATGATTAAGATTGAAGTTTACTATTATAATTTATTTGTTTTTATGTACTAATTTTGTTGATTTTCAATATCTGTGAATAAATATTGCTGTGTTTTGAAAAGTTATTTTATTTTATCTCTATTATTAAATCATATTTCACAAATTATTATATTTAATAAAACCGGCCAAGTGCAAGTTGGACTCGTGCACGAAGCATTCCGTTACATTATCAAGCGTCTACCTGTTGCTGTTTTCAATATCGAGCAAAAACGAACAAAAAAATCACATGTTGTTTGGGAGCCCCCTTACATATTTATTTTATTCTGTATTTTAGTATTTACTGTTATAGCGGCAACAGAAATACATCATCTGTGAAAACTTCAAGAACATTCAGAAAAATATTCACGGGAATCCAGGAATAAATCCCGGGGCATATCCATATTAACCTAGCATTTAGGGTCATTGACCAAAAATAGCACTACCTACGCCGATCCCTAATGATTAGAGACTTGATCCAGTTAACTTGACCCTCCACGTGAATGTTAATTTGCATGACAAATATATCGCTTTCCACTGGTCAAAACAGTAACTGTATCCTACATAAACTATAAACATTTGTATGATAGCTCTTACGAAAACACTTGTTGATGAGTTTATATTAAACAGTATTTTACTTTGTTATAAAACGAAATTTACTAAATAATAAGTTCCGTAAGTTAGTGAAGAATTTATTTCTTTAGTCTCTAGAGTTTACTCATGCAATCTCTCAATCAAACTAAAATAACAGGCACGCATGTATTGTGACAAAATCATACGGATGGCGCTGGCGGGACCTGCTGGATGCTGCCAAGAGAGGCTGGCAAAGGGTGGCGAAAATCTACTAATTTAATAGCGAGGATGTGGCCTTGGCCAAACAATGGGACGATACAGGCTAACAGTAAGATTTTACCTCGACATTACATTACTAATCAAGACTAATGCTTTGACGAGTTTCACTTCTATACATTACAATCTGTTATTCAATATTGCATTCGGTTCATATTTTATGCCGTTTAATAATAGCAACTATTTTTAAATATATTAATACTAGCCCCAGATTTTGCGTGAAGTGTTTTATCGCAGTTTTGATAGTTTTGTTATATCAATCTTACATACTTCGCAGTATTGCGTTCTCGACTAGCTTTTATTACTATAGTGGAAGATATAGTTTAAAAAGCTTGTTTGTTAAAAAGTTTTTTTTACTCTTAATTTATTTTTTACACATACCATACATGACACTTAATAAATAATATAATTTTGGTTGACTTAATATAATTTTTATAATTGCTGGTGTAGTTAGCCATAAGTAGTATTATTATTTGAATTAGAAATGTTTGACCTGTAATAATTGTTCTTCTCCCTAAGGGTCTTATAGAATCTCCTATGTAACTCCTTGCTCTCCCATATTGCCTTACGATCCTGAATGCTCATCACCGGTGGTTGGCGCCAGTTCTCTTTAGCTAAGGAGAGAGGAATAAGTTTTTGTCAACTGCAACCACATCACGATTTCGCGTTAAGTAAGCCCCGGCCTCCACACTTCCGCGGGATGTACATTCTCATAACCGAATGTCTCATGCGGTGAGCAGTTAGCATTTGACGACAATCCAGGGCGTCCGATTCTGTCTGAAACCATATTAGTATGCCAAACGTGTAAATGAGTCGGGGCATAACCCAGCCATTGTAAGCACGCACCTTCTATTATTATTATTATAGGCCCATCTGATCCCACTGCTGCAAAGGCCTCCCCCAATTCCGTTCATGCATCTCGATCCTGAGCCATTTTCCTTCAGTCGACCAGGTGTTGATCGAGTTTGTCCCGCCATCTACGTCTTGATCTGCCGCGTCGCCTTCTCGCCGAGTCAGGACGCCACACAGTGACTGCCTTGGCCTACGGCTCGTGGCATACGGCAGACGTGGCCAGCCCAGTCCCACTTCAGTTTGGCGGCTTTTAGAGCTGCATCTGCGATCTGAGTTCTGGAGCGCAGTTCAGTAAAGTAAAGTAAAGTATCATTTATTGCTTGAAATACATGTGTACATTGAACATAGATGTTTTATGTAATTAAAAGGAATCAATGTATTCCTACCGTGTAACGGTGTGCAATGTCCAAACTTTTAAAACAATATTTCAATTATTATACATGTCAGTTAGATAAAATTATAATAAGAATCATCAATAAAATTATTTTATAAAAACATTTTGTCTCTGTTGCGGACCCTGTCGGTTCGCTTTACACCCAAAATGCTGCGCTCCATCGCACGAGATTATTTGCTTGTATTATTTTTCAACTATATTTTAACTATAAAACTGTTTAAGACTTACAAGCTTTCTATATTAAATAAATTAACGTCATACACATCGTTAGGGGAAAACGTTTATCGCGTAGATATATTATTTTATAAACTGACGGTGCAAAAGTCCTGGTCACAAAAACTGTTTACAAAGTTTGAGACTAAATCATCGTTATATTATTTGCGCGTATATTAAATTTTTATAACACATTAACAGTCATAAATGTCAAGCATCGCTGTCAATTTGACAAATAAAACTTTAACATCGTAAGAATATGACTCATAATCATTATTACTATGTGTTTGGCAATACGTTTTAGAATCTCTAGGTCGAAAAGTTTGGCTATTATATTCCTCTTTATCTAAGTACTAGTCAACAACGTATTAATGGCTACATTAACATTTTACTGTGCATGTTGCCATAAATACGTTGTTTGTTTTGTTTTTTATACAAACAGCGCCATCTAATCCAAAGTAAGCGAGCTTGTACTACTGAGGCCAGATGATTTATAATATATAATAGATATATTTATAATTTTCTTTTGTTTATATACAACATATGTACATACGAGTATCATACATTGAACCCCACCCAGATACACCCAGACTTGATAGAAAGAAATATAAGCAAACAATGTGTCTTTTATGCATATATTCCCAGATATCACAGACGGCGATCGAACCCAACACCTGCTTTGTCACAGCCAACTATTAGAACACCTGATCCTCGGAGATCATCAAAGAGCCTGAAAAATGAAAAATGTCTTTACCAAAACTTGCATTTTTGTAAACAGTTTCGGGGATATGTCATTTCTCTGTCTTACTGTTCTATTCACAAATAAATGAGCTGAGACCGCTGATTCTGTACTTGAGCATTTATTGTAGCGGAATCATAAGATAGAGTACCCAGCATTTCGATGTACCGACGACAGTCTACTTGGCATCGCTACAAGGACAGGACAGGCAAAGTTTTCAAAGTCAAACTTCTTAAGGTCCATAAAAGAAGACACATTAGCACCCTTTACCCTAAGGCTCTATTTTTAATCCTCGTATGATTACGAGAACTTGTTTACGCTTTGTTAGTCAAATTAAATTAATAGAATTCGAGCCACTCTGTTCTTTTATATGGATATTCCGTTAATATCATAAAGTCATCTTCTACAAAGTAGCGGGAAGCTAAGCCTACTTAATTATACAAAACACGTAAGTACAAGTGGTGTCGTGACCTTACGAATAACAAAGTGACATTGCCCGAGCGATGATCTACAAAAAAACCTAATGAATCCATTTAAAATAATATGGCTGCTACTTAAAAGAGAATTTTGAATTGCGTCTTATGTGGCCTATCGGACAAAGATTATATAGGATTGGAATATTTTCTTCCATTATCTGGATACATTAAGGATTGATAGGTGGGACTTGGCGAGCGAGATTCCTGGAAGGACCTTTGCCCAGGGCAGAACAAACATAAAATATCTTCTTTCAAACACAAATAGGCCTAAAAATATTTCTAAGCTCAATACTTTCAATTTAGTAAAAGGAAGTTCAATCCCATTAAAAAAATTGACGAATTAAATTGAAGAATTTTTATTTCTAATAAATGTCTTCTTTAGTCGTTACTTTCGGACTAAGTTCGTGCTTTATTATATTAACGGGAAGTCTGTACAATATATTTAGAAATCGTTTTGCGTGGTAGGCCAGCTAATGTCTTAATTAACTCTAGATTAGAGACGGCAATTAGCTAACATTAAGCGTTATTCTTAGATCTAAGACGTTCGAGTCAAGTGCGTCTCTTCGCTGGCAGCGGCTCTGAGAAAGGAATTTTAAAGTCTGGTTAATTGTTTTATAAAATAAATAAAAAAAATGCATTAAGGTGTCTGTTTGTTAGATCAAAGTAAAAGCATAGCTTTTTGCATGGACAACTCAGTGGATATAAAATTCTGACAGAGCTGTGCAAAATGTTAGTACCTTGATAGATTTTTTGCGATTAATGCGATGTATAAAACATTTCATTAAAAAGCAATTATTATTTTTTAATAAAAAACAATAACTTCCTCAGAACTAAACTTTCTAACTAAACTAAACGTTTGATGAAATTGAATGATTGAAACCAAAATGTTTGACTGTCTGTACTGGCTTTCCTCCGTCCGAAACGACTTCTATTAGCTGATAGCTGATATTTTAAGCAGTAAAATTGATTGTAATCCATTAATAGCCTCCGGACACCAGTTCCATCCATCTACAACATTCGAAATCCATTAAAGGCCGCCGTAAAACAAACTAAATTGATCCAGTGCGTCGCCCATTCATAGTCAACAAACACCTGTGTCGAAAAAATATTTTTTATAGTCGAATAAAACGTTTTGAAGCGTTCGACATAGAATGGCTATGCGTTGTTGCGCACGGCGTGCAACCTTCATATTTTTTTGTTCTTAACCCCAATTACGTGGGGTCACTACCAACTACTACTTTACTACCACTACTAACTACGACTATTAAAATCCATTCATCATCATCATCATTTCAGCCCGGTATCACCTACTGCTAGGTATAGACCTCCAGCTTCTCGCATCCACGAACATCTAAAATCCTTTAAGAGATGGATATATGCCGATGATCTTGCTAACGTCCATCTCTCTCTCTCTCTCTCTCGTCGTTACCACATCGTTTCGTCCCGCACTGTTTGAAGGGCCGGCAGAGGGATTGCTCGCGCGTAATATCGCGTAATAGCCGAACGTTCTCTTGCTTGGTTCTCTTTTATTTTATACTGACAATAATACAAATACAAATTATTTATTTTATAGTAATACATGTCTTGGTACTTACTACAGTTATAATACTGTACATTAACTATTTTACTTTTATAATAAATCTACAATAAAGAGTTCTATCTTGTGGTTGATAGTTAAGGAAGTACAATAATTTCAGATATTTATAATACTAAGGACGCTTGAAAGCTGTTTCGATAAAAAATACGGAGAATAAAGGTTTAAAAGAAACCCAATTTACATATTATATTCCTCCACCTCCGGACACCAGATCCATCCATCTACAACATTCGAAATCCATTAAAGGCCGCCGTAAAACAAACTAAATTAATCCAGTGCGTCAGGCGTTCATAGTCAACACCACCTGCGTCGACAGCCATTTTTCAGCAGTTTTGAACTTTTCCGATATTTGATAAAAATATTACACTCTTTTTGTGCTGATTGATGTACAACGGGATGAACACAGTTCTACACAACATTTTAAAGCGATCACATACGTAGTAGTAGAACTTTTTGTGACGAGTTCATCCGGATAAGTAATATCACCATACCACAGCACCACACCCATTTCTGCCGCCAAGCAGAAATATCTGGCAAGGTAATTATGGTATTCCTCACGTGCCCACCGCAAACAGCTCACACCACCCACACACAACACACAAGGCTAAACAAAACGAAGAAGTCATTCCACCTAGTTCGCTACATCAATCAACTCTCAAAAATAAACTCAGGAATCCGCCGTAATACGTGACGTATACGTCGTAAATATGACGAATCTGCCGTAAATATGACGAATGGAGCATGCTCGGCTACGTAAATATAAACTGAGAAACTAGTTAATTGAAAATATGTAAACATTAGAAGTTGTTTATAGGTGCGTACACATTTAAATTAGTTTATTTTCACCAACATTACAACTTGCTGTGGGTTGCTGTAGAATATGTCCCCTCTTCTCATGCATGTGGATGCAGTAAGAGCCTGCTAAGGGATACCTCCGGAAGATGGGCATCAGCGTCTTTCCGTGTACAAGTCAATATCCCGTACTACGCTCGTCATCCGCTTGCCAAGCGTGTTGAGAATGGCAACTACCTCTCATGGAGATCCATGAGGGAGGCCTGTGTTCACTAGTGGACGTTTTACGGCTGAAATAATGAATAAGAAAATCCGGCAGTGGAATATTGCCCGTCGATGTAGTATAAGTTTGCCAAGGGGTACCTGCGGGAGATGGGCAGCAGCGACTATTTTTTTATTATTTCATGCTAAATAACACCAAAATTCACAGTTATAATTCCCTTTTATCAATGGAGTTTGGCACTTTGCCCGATATCCTCGCGTTTAAGCCGTACGGTAGACTGTCCCGTCGGACTTTTTAATACGCTATTTTCGCTGATTGATTGACAGCATTGTTTGATGCTTATTCTCGGATATTTCTTAGCAGTCCCTGTGAGCTTTTTTAACTAGTGGAAAATATAGAACTAGGTACATAATTAAACGACCTCGAGGTTCACCATCTAGCCGTGCGGCGCGGTAGAATGTCGCTCCTCTCTTGCCCGTGGATGCATTAGGAATCTGCCAAGGGATACCTCCGGAGGATGGGCAGCAACGTCTTTCCGTGTATCAACGTTCCGTACTGCGCTCGTCAACGCGCTAGCCAAGCGTAGTATGGCACCAATCCCCTCATGATCAGAACTTGGAGATACATGAGGGAGGCCCACGTCCAGTGGACTTCCTACGATTGAGATAATGACGATTGATCATGATATGAATTAATAATACTTATTTTCAACCTTTCAACAATCTTGCTTTCAATAATATCAATCGTTCGTTGGCTGATAGAGTGAGGTTTCTTGTTCGCTTATTTACCTCGGTTGAAAAAAGTTATCTGAAGCTAAAAATTCAATTTAAATGTGTCTTGTTCTTCTTTTGTAAATTTACTATTCTATGTAGCTTTTTGCTTTATTGTATAAACACTTATTGACTTTGACGTTGATAGAACCATCGGTATGGCTTCCGAAGGCAAAATGTACATTAAATGTACGCTAGTTCTATTAAACTCACTCTGTCACTGCATTTATATGCACACCTAATCCATCCAGGTGAACTGAAGGAAACGCCCACGCAAAAATGCGTAGAATACAAGTGACTGTTGCTATTTATTTTTCATTTCACGGCATTCGATGTGTCAACTCTAGAGCAATGCCAAGCTCCTGTGAGTGAGAGCAGCTGGATCAATGGTTAGCTCCTTCGAAAGTTATTTCTTTTTTTAAAACACGCGGAAATATCGTCCTGTGCTCGGCCCTTAATAAGTATGAAAGGTTACAATTAAATCTGATGTCTTAGTGTGTGTGAAAACCACGCTCGAAGATTCCGTTACGATTGCAAAGTAAGGCCTTTGCATCTATTATAGATGATTTATACATCGTCAAAAACTGATTATCATGCTGTATGGGACGCTGCAGTACCTAGGACATAGATACACGTTACATATACGACTAGATAGAGGTTATGCTAATAGGCAAAGCTAATATAAGCGTGTACAATAATGGACTTAAAACTAAAAAAAAAACGCTTATCGATTGTTTTGTCATCGGTCCTTGATATGTATGCAGTAACATAGATAGAGATGAAGCTAATAAAAAGCACGCGATTTAAATCTAAGCACTCAACTATAAACAATTTCACTGTGCCAGCGACATTAGTCAATTCGTTATTTTTATTTCTTTGAAATAGCGACCAGTGATTCATCTGCGCTGAATATTATAAATATACGCGTCTTCATATAAGCTTGCATTCGGCTTTATTAGCAATCAGCTTTAGAGTTCTGTATATTATATATATCTTGTCAGAGATATATGAGGCACGGTTGTTTTATTCGAAGTCTTCGTGGTTATTTCAGCAAATCGGTCCTTAAACAAGATTACCATGCAGAGTAAAAATAAAACGCGAGTAACTCTTTGCACCAACTGTAAACCATTTCACTTTGCCAACGACATCAGTTGCCGTGGGGTGCCGGCAGTAGAATGTTACCCCTCCTCTCATGCCCGTGGATGCAGTAAGAGCCTGCTAAGGGATACCTCCGAAAGATGGGCAGCAGCGTCTTTCCATATATCAACATCCCATACTGCGCTCGCCAACCAGCCTGCCAAGCGTGGTGAGTATGGCAACTACCCCTCATGGAGATCCATGAGGGAGGCCTTTGTTCATTAGTGGACGTTTTATGGCTGAAATGATGATGATGATTCAGGCAACGATCTTTATTGGTATTACAACGAAATTATCCGCGTTCCTATTAATTGCATTGAAACTGGAACAAATCCAATAGTAAATCTACCGTTACGTCCGTTTCATTCAGCGCCGGCGCATATAAATAACGACCTAAGATCTTGTGTAAACAGTAAAAAACGCTAGATTGTTTGCATGATTAATGGCCGGGATTTCGGAGTTGATATACTGCATACGTGTACTCGTACCATGCCAAAGCGGTAGTTCAAAAGTTAGGGTATGTTGGTGATGTTGATTGTGAATCATCATCACCATCATCATTCCAGCCGTAAAACGTCCACTAATTAACACAGGCCTCCCTCATGCGAGTCTCCATGAGGGGTGGTTGCCATACTAATCACGTTTGGCAGGCGGGTTGGCGAACGCAGTACGGGATGTTGATACACGGAAAGACGCTGCCGCCCATCTTCCGGAGGTATCCCTTAGCAGGCTCTTTACTGCATCCACGGGCATGAGAGGAGGGGTATAATGTTAGTATAATGTTGCCCCTCCTCTCATGCCCGTGGATGCAGTAAGAGCCTGCTAAAGGATACTTCCGGAAGATGGGCAGCAACGTTTTTCCGTGTATCAACATTCCGTACTGCGCTCGCCAACCAGCCTGCCACTGTAGGTTGAGTATGGCATTTACCCCTCATGGAGGTCCATATGAGGCAGGGTCTGTGTTCAGTACGTTTTACGGTTAAAATGATCAGGATGATGATTACAGAACACTGTAGTATTACAACAGTATAATAATAAGCTACATTCTGCGAATTCAACCACGTGTCATCGATGTCACGATGAAGTTTTGACAAGCGTATGTTTTACGTCGCAACATCACTGACTTTACGAAAGTACCCGCGTAATTCGTATTTAATGCATTAAAAACTAGGCAATATAATAGACAAATTCAATAGTAAATCTACCGTAACGTCCATTTCATACAGCGCTAGCGAAGATAAATAACTACCTACGATCTAGTTAGTATAAACAATAAAAAACGGCCAGATTATTTGCATGATCAATGGCCGGGATTTCGGAGTTGATGTACTGCATATGTTGTGTACTATGCCAAAGCGGTGGTGGTTAACATTTTGAATTATTTCAACCATTTTTTACTGAATTAAACACACTGGGAAAACATAAATGGCAAATAATAGCCTAGCGTGGTTAATAACGAGCTCTGTGGCGCAGCGGGCGAAGGTCCGCCTGCGACGCAAGGGGTTGCGGGTTCGATTCCCGCCTCGGGACAAATGTCTGTACGATCTGCAGATATTTGTTCAGGGTGTTCTGGGTGTTTTTCTATATATAATAAAAATATCTATCTATGTAGTATAATGTATTAAGTATATCAGTCATCTAGTACCCATAACACAAGCTCTGCTTAGCTTGGGGCTAGATGATGCTGTGTGATTTGTCCAGCATTATTTATTTATTTATTTATTTAATAACATTCTCGAATAAACCAATTTTAGCGCGTTTTCATGTTACTATATATAATAATCTCTATCTATTTTTAAGTGCACATAATTATTTTAAAGTTATTTATTTATTTAAGAAAATAAAATATTATCATCATCATCTCTTACACTATGACTCCTTAGAGCCTAACTGCACGGTACAATGCGAATCTTATCAAAGTCAGTCAGCTCGTAGAGGCCCACTGCTGGGCCTCCTTCCCCAACCGCCAAATTCCATAACAAATAAATAAATAATAAATAAATAATGCTCGACAAATCACACAGCATCATCTAGCCCCAAGCTAAGCAGACAAACTAACTAAAACTAACAATCTCAAAACACTCAACAATCAGTGGCTTTAGTGTTATACATTATTTTTAAAAACACCATCATTATCTCTTAAGGGTATGACTATGTCTCCTCAGTCCAACGCTTATCGTATCCAAGTTAACTGCGAAGCTTGTTTAGTAATATACTGAACAGAAGAACCCACAAAATGCTACCATTAAAATGCAATCCAATCCCAATAAAATTGTCGTCTTCAAACCAACATATAGTTTAACTTTATCATCATGTCGCAATGCCTTGTTAAAATTAATTTCCCGTTACAGTAACGCGTATTTGAACACAACTCAAAACTACACTTTATCTGCCGGTTTATTAGCCATTTCACATCGGAGCTGTTTAATTCAATTAATGGCTTTTCAAATTACTCGTAAAATATTAGGTCAAGTTGAAACGTTTATAATGGTACTAGCGACCCGCCCGGGCTTCGCGCGGCTGCTGTTGGCCTTAAGGTAGAATTCCATCATAGTGTGCGGCACTAATGTTTGAATGCTAGAAAACACCAAAATGACATTCAAACATTAGTGGCGAACAGTGCCGCACATTGGTGGAACTCTACCTTTTGTCTTTTGCACATAGCTGCTCTTAGTGCGCATTTAAGCTGGTCAGTACATGTACAGGATGGGAATCGCATCTGCCTCGCCGTAACACAGTCTTGAACTAGCACGGGAGGCATTAGGTTCTTTTAACTGTATGCATGCATATTGACACTAAATAAAGTCATAACACCTTTACCTTTAAGTAAGTGTATACTGTTAATTTAAGCTTGCAAATTTGTTTTTGTGAAATAAAATATATTCTTATTCTTCTTATATTCTACCTATACACATCTAATCGTGACTTACACTGTCATATTCACTATGCCGTGGGGTGCCGGCAGTAGAATGTTACCCCTCCTCTCCTACCCGTGGATGCAGTAAGAGCCTGCTAAGGGACACCTCCGGAAGATGGGCAGCAGCGTCTATCCGTGTATCAACATCCCATACTTACATTCCATACTTACATTTGACGAGCTCTGTGGCGCAGCGGACGAAGGTCCGCCTGCGACGCAAGGGGTTGCGGGTTCGATTCCCGCCTCGGGACAAATGTCTGTACGATCTGCAGATATTTGTTCAGGGTGTTCTGGGTGTTTTTCTATATATAATAAAAATATCTATCTATGTAGTATAATGTATTAAGTATATCAGTCATCTAGTACCCATAACACAAGCTCTGCTTAGCTTGGGGCTAGATGATGCTGTGTGATTTGTCCAGCATTATTTATTTATATTTATTTATTTATACTGCGCTCACCAACCCGCCTGCCAAGCGTGGTGAGAATGGCAACTACCCCTCATGGAGATCCATGAGGGAGGCCTGTGTTCATCAGTGGACGTTTTATGGCTGAAATGATGATTCATTATGTTGATCCTGGCAGGACACCTGCGCCTGCTACTGCGTAAAGCCTGTATTACATTACACGATATTCAGGGACCCTTACCCTAACTAAGATTGGTGTAATAAGAGTTAGGGCGGACCCAGCAAGCCTTGCTCCCTAATCGCCCTAACTACCGGGCTCTGAATACCGTGTAGTGTAATACAGGCTTAAGCTGGGACTAGTGAAGTCGGGCTTTGTATGGTAATCATCACCCAGAGAAAAATAATAGAACAATTTATAGTTCAATAAGTGTGTTCGTGGCGTGGGGTGCCGGCAGTAGAATGTTGCCCCTCTTCTCTTGCAGTAAGAATCTGTCAAGGGATGCCTGTGTAAGATGGGCAGCAGCGTCTTTTCGTGCATCAGCATCCCGTACCGCGCTCGCCAACCAGCCTGCCAAGCGTGCCGAGCATGGCACCAACCCCCACATACTGTCATTAAGTAATATGAATTGGTTTGATGAGTTTTCTTCTAGAACTCTTGAGGAGGCCGTAAACTATTTTTATTTATTTATTTATTTCTATTAAATGTACATGTATATCTTAAAATAATGTCTGCCAAACTTGAAACTTTAAAGCTTGTCTGGAAGAAATCGCTCTAAGCGATAAGATCGCCCATTGTGTATTTCTGTTGTTTTTGTAGTTTAAGTTAATTTTAGTTATTTTTGTTTTTATTTTTTCTGTATGATTTACACAATAAAGAGTTTATCTATCTATCTTGAACATAACGAACTTATAAAATGTACCTACCTAATTAGTTCAATTTATTTATTTTATCTGGTATTGGTGGTGATTCGGTTGTTACACTCACTAGCTAAAGCTAATCAGATTAGCGTAAAATGGACTAAAATTACATAAAGCTATTCGGTTAGTCCTGATCTAAAATTAAAACGGAATAGCTAAACTATTTCTATGATGTACTTGGCTCACTAAAAACTCAATATATACCTACCGACCAAAGTAGTTTCTAACAGTTCATATCCTAAGTGGTATTCTTCTGCTCTAGTAAAAGTTATAAAAGAAAAGTCTAAGTATTACAAAAGACTCAAGATCTAGAAAATGAAATCTGATCTCTAAACTTTTAAATTATTGAAGAATCGGGTTCATTTATTGGAAAGTCAATGTTATATATAAATCATATAATTTCGTCTATTGAGAACGTTATAGAAAAACATCCGAAAAATTTATGGTCTTTCATCAATCAAACGGCAGCATACCAACCTCCCTTACGTATCTTGAGCTTGACAAGTGTCGGTTCGGCCAGGCAAAGGCTGAACAGAGAATGTTTTGGAAAAAATCCTCGAAATTACGTACCTATTTAATATGTTTAATAATTTTTATTTTTTTTGCCAGCCTATATTGTCCCACTGCTGGGCAAAGGCCTCAAATATTTTTATTGATTTTAAATTACAACTAGGTTTGTGTGTTAGATAGATAGAGAAACGTCGGCAATAATCAAAGGTATTACGCGAAAAATTCCCGTGTTTTTGTTATTAAACTATAATGAATTGTGATCGCGAAAGTTTACGGAAAACTATCATAAATATTCTCCTTCAATCAAAAGAAACTTATGTCCTAGAATAAACAAACCGAGGCGAACATCGACTTCCATATTATTGAGAGATAAAGAAGAGATTAATTTTCATTGAGCTTCGGTTCATTTTGGTACTCCGAGATTAAATCAACTGGGTATTGGGAATCGCTTTGTGGATTTGTATTGGGTTATTTTAAGATTTGGCACTGGAATAGGGTTTCGTTTGGAACAAAGCATCGATACAGTGAACGACACTAGTTGGCGGTTTACATGTACCTACTTGGATGACTGAGACGTCAGAAAACTTTTTTATTCGAGGGAAAGAAGCAAAGAAGAACCTCACTCTTTCAGTTCTATTCATTGTTATAATTTTCGCCTAAGCTGCTACTAGCGTGGACCCCACGCGTCCCGATGAACAACAACTTAGCACGCCCGGTATCTTTATTATTATTATCTGACCATACTTAAAGTACTCAATAATTATACACTACACAAGCCCCGATAAGTGTAAGGCTAGATGGAGCTGTGCAGTCTAGCTGTTCAGCATATAGTTTATTTCACCACGAGGCCAATCCGTCCGGCGCCACGCCTTAGACAGAAACACTCAAAGGCATATTATACCCCCACGCTTATAATGAAGCTATAAGTGCTCAGTGATCAGAAACAGACACGTTGTTTGCGGAATGCGATGGATCCATTTGTATTTGGAACGTAACAAACGTTAGTTGTACATAATTCGTATCATAATGATTACTAAATATAGATATGTCGGAGATCAAGTCGCTGCATTGATTCGTTCGACTTCCGTTCCGGTCTCCAACGCATCTGTAATCGAGTAGGAAACGTCAAGCTGACAACTGTCAGTGTCACTTGGGCATGGTCAAGGCATAGTGCTAGTTCGGTTGGGTTGGATAGACAGTTTTGAAGTTTTTCGTCGACTTTGGAGCAGAGCACTGGTCCCGACTATCCTCTGTGTTGAACTTGTCGCGTTTCCATAATTACCTACCTAGTGATAGTAATAATTTCCATGGTGATTATTATTATTATTATTTTTTTTAATTCTCGATTTATTTACAGGACTTTTACCTTTGTTGGTATGTCAGTCCCATCATACCCTAAATACTAATAACTAACAAGCTAACAATTATTTGAACAATAACAAACGGTAATATACATCTAATACGTTACAAATCTCACAATTAGGTGAATCTACTTTTTTCATCAAGAATCCAAATTTCCTGTTTTATGATTGTTAAATAAACACCTTAAAATTCACGTTGCTTAAAATCTCGAGACAAGTCTGATGCCCGGAAGGCAGGTCTTGAGACCCCTCCCCGTCAGATAGATTATTGCTCTTCTGTTTTGGTACGTTTACGGTTTATAGTAGATATATTCGAAATCAAAGTCAATGACTATTAATTAATTCCGGGTAAAATCTGTCAAACAGTAGGGCCTTGCCCGTGGATGCAGTAAGAATCTGCCACGGGATATCTCCGGAAGATGAGCGTCTTTCCATGTATAAACATCCCGTATTGCGCACGCCAACCCGCCTGCCAAGCATAGTGAGTATGGCAACAACCCCTCATGATCTTGGCGATAGAGAAGCTTATGTCCACCAGTGGACGTTCCACGGCTGAGATGATGTGATAATGATGATGCTGCTTAGAGAACAAACAGATATAGCAATGTATTGAAACGGCTAATAAACTATGGAGATAAAGTTCAGCTGTGAGTACTGTTCAAATACGCGTATTGTAATGGGAAATTAAATTTACTGCTACATTCCGACACGAACGATATATACGAACGATAAATGAGTGGTGGAAATTAAAGTGATTGGACTCTATAGTCCACTCTCTATACACATCTGAAACTCAAACACAACAACAAAATTAAAAAAAATTAAGTAATCTCCGACTGTAACTGCCTCAGTGGCTCAGTCGACTTCTGCGGCGCAGCGTGTGACGGTCAGATATTTGTTCAGGGTGTTCTGGATGTTTTTCTATACATAATAAAAAAAAATTATGAGCCGTCACGGGACGTCTGGCAGATGTGAAACATCGACATTATTTTGTAAAAGTAATATGCAGAAAAGAACAGATTACGATAGGAACTAAATATTACATAACGATAAAATAAAATATTACGATTTCTTCCCAGAAAATGATGATTGTTTATTTAATAAACATTTATTTTTATTAAATACAAAAATTATTTCAAATCGGGACAACTTAATTCGTTTAATCAGTGACTTCGGTAATAGTTATATTCGATGTTGCCTCCGACGGTATTACTGTGACAATTGGTCGATGATAACTGAAGTATGTTACAGAAGTATTGGACATAACATTATCAAGATATCTAATAAATACAGCATCTATTGTTGTTCCATATCTGGTAGTAGGTTCTCTTGAATTGTTGTTAATTTGCAATTGAAATTCTTCTTGGAGGAACGTAATTAGTGGCACTGATTCATCTTTTGCAAAATTTACATTTAAATCCCCAGCTAAGATCAATGGTAGTTTATCTCTGTTTACTACTTACCATACTACTGTTTACTACGTTTGTTCTGTGCATGCCCACAAAAAAATTCCTAATGAAAACGGCCACAACAATATATACTGTATTATACCATCATATAGCGTGGCGACGCGTCGCCACGGCATGTGTCACCACGCCAGAAATCGGTTTTAAGTATTTAAAAATTGTATTCAAGTATTCTATCAATTATCTTGTTTCCTTGGCACAAGCTTTGCTTAGTATGGGTCTAGATGGTGTAGTGTCCAACATTATTTATATTATTCTTCTTTTCTGCCGTAAAACGTCCACTACTACTGACACAGGCCTCCCTCATGGATCTCCATGAGGGACAGCCTCATTGATCTCCATGAGGGGTAGTTGGCATACTCACCACGCTTTGCAGGCGGGTTGGCGAGCGCAGTTCGGGACGTTGATACACGGAAATACGCTGCTGTCCATCTTCCGGGGGGTATCCCTTAACAGGCTCTTACTGCATCCACGGGCATGAGGGGAGGGGTAACATAACTCCTCTCATGCCCGTGTGTGTAGTGAGAGCCTGCTAATGGTTACCCCCGGAAGATTGCAGCGTATTTCCGTGTATCGACATCCTGCACTGCGCTCGCCAACCCGCTTGCCAAGCGTGGTGACCGCCTCACCACCACCACCCCTCATCACCTTTAGATCCATGAGGGACGTCCATTAGTAGACGCCCTATGGCTGAGGAATGAGATGATGATGATGATGAAGTAAAAGCTAGAAAGCGCGCCTAAAAAAAACTTCTTTTAATTTATTTATTTATTTATTTAACTTTAATTAAAACGGTAAAACCAATAACATTAATTAAACAAAAACAATACACAACACAGAAGTAAATTCAGATTAATAAAACCGATCAGACCGCTTAGAAAAGTCAATTTAAAAGATGCTGCCGAAGATATCTCAGAACTCAAGAATATCCGGAAATATCTCGACTACCAGAATACGTAATGGCACTTTAGCAAATGGACCCACCCCCTCGGGTTACAGGTCTAGACTAAACTTAGGTTTAAGTTTAAGGGGTCGCGGTCCACATTCGCGAACGCTCAGCTCTAAACGGACAGATATTGACGTCTGGAGTCTAGATTCGTCTAGACTAGACGGATGGAAAACGAAGTGATTACTGGATATTTCTGGCTAGGCTGTGTTGACCTAGCGGGACCTTAGAAAAGTTACACTTTTTTTATTTTTTTATTGAAAACTAGCTGACCCGTGCCCGCTTCGTTGGGTGAAGTGGCGTTGAGTTGTAACAAATCTGAGTAACACGAAAAAGTATTCAAATGTTTCGGGTTAATATTATAGCCATGACACTCACAAATAAATAAATAAATAAAAATCATTTATTCAAAAACACGCTAGAATACAGAAAAATAATGAAAAACGATGATATCCGCAAAAGTTAAAAAACTGTGTCGCAGAGACCAACGCCCTCCTCCAGCTTATAGACAATAACAGACAAAAATAATAGTTCTGAATTATATGATTTTGAGGAATTAAACAGTTATCGAAAATATAAGAATGTAAGTATATGTATATGTGCGTGAAGTGTTGGGGTGTATGGTGTCTGTGTTTGTGTGGTGTGTGTGTTTGTGTGGTGTGTATGTGTGTGTTGGTGGTATGGTTGATTTTATTTTTATTTTATCACTGTTATTAATGTGTTAAATAATGTGGCTTTCTATTAGTAATTTTCTAAATCTGTTCAGTAGGTACATTTGTGTCCCACAGCAGGGCAAAGGCCTTCCTTCCTTTCTTCCACTCTTCGCGATTTAACGCTGTTACAGGCCAAGATCTTAGATGAGTGTATAATAATATTATAATATTCAGAATACCTATATATACCAAAGCATACCTACCAGTCTCCAAATAAACAGTAATCTTAAATACATGTAGAATCGTAAGAAAACTTTTACAAACTGAACTTCCAAATGAAGTTCATTCCACTGTAGCACTTGGCCTAGGCCCGTGAGTTCCAGTTATTTCCGGTTATCTTAAACCGAGAAGAGTAAAATCTAAAACTTGATATAATAATAATAATACTGGACAGTTCACACAGCATCATCTATCTCCAAGCTAAGCAGAGTTTGTGTGTTATGGGTACTAGATTTGATTATAAAATATCCGCAGGTCGTACAGACATTTGTCCGGAAATCGAACCCGCAACCGCTGGCGTCGCAGGCGGACCTTCGCCCGCTGCGCCACACAGGTCGTTATATGCACTACAGCGTCCCGTTCAGCATGAATCAACAATTACCGACGCTGTATAAATCAATCTAGTTTCTTGACATATGTAAACAACTAATTATATAGGTATATCTTCGACTTGAGTGACTCATGTAATAGTGATCAAATTTCACTTTGTAAGTTCGATTGATCATCTAAACGTAATTTCTGTATTGCTGTCAACAGAAATTGCATGGGAAAAAACCAGAATAATTAATTTCATAGAATCAACTTCAAAAGAAACAATTACTCGGGCTAAACCAAATACTATCAATCTTATACATTCAACAATTCACAAAATCAACAGGCGAAATGCAAAATAAGGTACAAGTACAAAATTAATGGCCGCATTTTTCTCAATCTAAATAGGTCTATCGAGCACATAGTATCATTAAAACAGTAGGACACCTAAAAGGAAAATGTGTGAAAAAAAAAATTCAGGCAGAAGAGAAACGAAAAACATCGTCACGATTAAAATTTCTGTGTTTTTTGATCGCAATCTAAACGCCACCACTTTTACAAAAGGATAGTTCGAGATGCGATTAAGATCAAAACAACCAAAAACAAAGTGTGACCAAATACGAGTATTTACCTTTTTTATTAAATGTTTTTATCTTTTCTGTCAGTAATAAAATGTTTTTTACGATAATGAACAAAAATAACAATCAAATACCAATATTCATAAATTGACAGAAAAGCTTTGACAGAAGTGCATTTAACATAGCTGATCCTATGCAAAACAGAGGCCTCAATCCGATATGCCATTTCACCTATTGTTTAAATAAACATTATCATATTAAATAAACCGTCTTCAACATTAGATTGAGCTGTACCAGACATTGCGTTTGCGGGTTTCTAAACGCAGCGTACGCAAACACATCAACCCTAGTGAATATGAAAATAAACAATAGATTGGAAACACTAAACATTTCACGAACAGATTGCAAGTCAATACTGCTTTTACACAGAGATGTGCGAGGCGAGATGATTTAATGACGGTATTGGCAAATAGTTACGAACTTATAAAATCAGCCAATCCCATTAGATTATCTAACTGGCAAAGCTGTGAGAACTATTAAAGTCTGTCAATTCTATTCGTGGAAATTATTGGTAACGCATCCTTGAACATCATCACAGAGTGGGATCCACTCTCATCGGTCTAATGCGGCCTACATGTACTTATTGGTGTTATAATATTGGTTTGTACCTAAAGGAGCTCTACTTCATGCACTAGGTAACCTATCATTTCCACGAATAGAATTGACAGACTTTCATAGTTCTCACCGCTTTGCCAGTTAGATAATCTAATGGGATTGGCTGATTTTATAAGGTTACAGTACTTCCTCTCGGATATCCGTACTTACTATGTATAAAATGTTTGCAAAAGGATTATTTCATTCACTTTTCACTTTTATTTAGTTTCACCTGTCCCGATGTCTGTCTGTAATAAAATCTTGCAAGTTGTTGATCCACTTATTTTATTTATTTAAACAAAATCCACAGTCCTTAATCTACATTATCATAAATTACATATCGCACCTCCAGTCGTAGACTGACTCAATTCAAAATTTGGGTAAATTAAGTATACAGAACGACTCAAAAAAGTGCGCTCTATCGCCTAGTAAATCAGAAACAGAGTAAATCATAAATAAACTGTAATAGCTCTCTGTTTCATAAAGTTATAGTGTGATTTATCAAAAACTGTCAAGGACCGAAACGCATTTTCTTCATTTCCCAAAAAACATGAATTTTGGATTGAGTCAGTCTACGACTGGAGGTGCGATATGTATCCTACGACCAATAACGGATTTACATTATATATACACTTCTCGATTACGGAAGATTGTCACAGGAACTCAGTAATTAAACGACATAACCCCCTCGAGTTTGGGCTCGTTTGATTCGCCTTGACGAGTACTTTTTAGTGCTAGATGGTAGCCAGGGTCTGATGATGGAGCTGGAAGGCGGCCGTAGGAACGCAGTAATTAAGCGATATTTCTACTTCTTAATTATTTTATTAACAAGTAATAAAAGCTTGTTTTTAAAAAGGTTTTTTTTTAACTTAACCTGGTTTTTTATGAAACTTTTAGACTAGGGAGGGATTAAGACGGCGGCGCCGCCAACATAATCGTCATCATATAAGCAAGTTGTCTGACAAATATCTGCCAAGAAGATCGGAAGCAAAATGCTATTATTTTAAAAGAACACATAACTCTTGGTACGGTTAAGCTCGCCTTTGTACATGTCCTATAATATATAAGCTTTTGTCTATGTACATATTTACTTTGTGTACAATAAAGAATTAAGAATAAGAATTGAGAACATATTTTATAACAACAAAAACATATAATTGAAAAGAGAAGTCCAGGTGTCCAGCCCCCAATTCCCCTTCTGTTTTCCCTCTACTATGTCACAGGTCAGGCCACTGTCGTTTTAAAAGTCGCTATCTCTATCTCCGTCTATCCTATAAAGATTTATCGCATCCCCTCGCTCTGACACAGATTTATTTTCATCTATTATTTCGCTATGATACTGAATGGGCGAAAACGTGTGCATTTCTGTTAGTGTTTACGTTGCCTTGAATGAAACCTAGTTGCAATAATAGCCTTTAATTATGTGTGTTTTAGAGGCTATTTTCGAAACTAAACCCTGAATCGCGTGTATCAATGGGTCACAGACGTATTGTTTGGTAAACAACTAGTTTAGTTTTTTTTTTTTGTTTACGTGTCGACACCCACCTAAGGTCCTGCCAGAATACCAGCGTTGGCCCATATTTTTTCATATGGGTCGACTAATACTGAGGTAGGACCTTTTAGTTCGCAATAGGGTTATATTTCTAGTGTTGTATGTGTACCTAAGTATTTTGTATGTGGACTACTAAATTAATTTTAATTTCATTTCACAGTTGTTGTTCCGAACATAGATTTACTTCTTTAAATCAAGTCGCCGTGGGGTACCGGCAGCCCATGGATGCAGTAAGAGCCTGCTAAATGATACCTCCGGAAGATGGGCAGCAGCGGCTTTCCGTGCATAAACATCCCGTACTGTGCTCGCCAACTCGCCTGCCAAGCTTGTTGAGTATGGCAAGTACCCCTCACGGCTGAAATGATGATGATATAATGTGGTCCCATTGCATTTGACCTTAATTTCGCGCACCTTGCGATTTGGACTAGATAGTTTGAGTGTTTGGAATTAAACTTGGCCTTAAACTCCCGAGCAATAATCTGACTTTTTGAAATGGTATTGTGTTGTGATCTCGGAATATATCTTGCCCGATGTTATAGGGTATGTACAAATGCATTTCATATACTTTCGGCAAGTTTGGTGGAAAGGCTAATCTAGACGCAGCTTTCTTTTGGAAAAGAATATAACTTCTTTTTAAAGTCGGCGTACACCTCGTTTTTTAATGGTGGTGAAAGGGGCGTCTGGGCCTCTCCTGTGTCCATCATAATCATTTCACTTGTGTGTACGAAGACATAATCTTCAAACGGCTTAGCAGATTTTCTAAATTCACAGCAACACTCGATTTCGTCAACATGCACTCGTCAAAGTTATAACACCCCCATTTTGGCGTCGAGGTTAATAAGAGTACGAAAGTCTTAAGCTCGCACACACGGAACTCTTAAGAATGTTTAGTAAACGGTCGTTGTTTGCTTCAAATACAATTAAAGTTTTAAAACCTTTTATTTAATGCCGTGGGGCGGCAGTAGAATGTTGCCCCTCCTTTCTTGCCCGTGGATGCAGTAAGAACCTGCCACGGGATACCTCCAGAAGATGGGCAGCAGCGTCTTTCCGTTTCACATCTTGCAATGCGCTTGCCAACCCACCTACTCAGTGTGGTGAGTATGGCCACAACCTCTCAAGATCAGCTCGTCCAGTAGTGGGAGGCCTATGTCCAGTAGTGGACGTGATGATTTAATGACCAGGTTGGGACTGAGTGGCGCCGTGTGAAAAGATTCGGACAATAAAAATCTCGAGATCCAACGATGACTGGCAGAACTCAAAATACTTCAACACCTATTCTTAAACTATTATAACTTCAGATGTATTTAAATTCACTGAATTCTTATCCAATCGAAATTCTACCATAAAACGATCGACCCAGGGTACAAAAAGACGTGCTCGATAATCCAGACGCACATCAAAAAGCGTCGACAAATACACTAACGACAGGCAAATTAAGCCTAGATCAAATAATTAGACAAAACCAATAAATAATGCTTCCTCCGAGAATCTGGCCGCGATTCAAAAACTTCAACGCGTAAATAAACAAATGCGTTACCGCTTTCTCTATACTACGTTCGTTTTGGCGTTTAATTGCACTCTGTGTGCATCAAGTGTTTTTTTTTTATTAATTTATATTTTTATTTTTTTATGGCTATCCCAGTACGTATTTAGTCCTCACGCCCTCTCACTGGGTAACGCAGAGGTTTGATAACGTGGATTATTGAGTAAATAATTAAAATTTCTAGAATTTCCCATTGTATTTACGAAATAAGCAGCCATGACAGCTCTTTTTCTTCTTCTTCTTCTATAATGGGGTTTGTCAGAAGCTGCTAGTTTCCGACCAATAGTCCGAACCATGGCTCCGGCTGGTCTCCTTGTTGGGCTACGTAAAATTATTTTTAAAGTGATGCCTGCATTGACATTTCT
The DNA here is from genome assembly GCA_963082625.1 of Pasiphila rectangulata. NCBI lineage: Eukaryota > Metazoa > Arthropoda > Insecta > Lepidoptera > Geometridae > Pasiphila > Pasiphila rectangulata. The sequence goes on along the minus strand of OY720261.1, from coordinate 9,858,911 downwards.
GTTTATTCGTTTTTTTTTTATGTGTTCTGTTGCGGTACTCAAAAGGTTCTGTCAGAATACCAGCGTTGCATCTTTTATCTTAGGTGCAACTATTGCTGAGACAGAACCTTTTGGCACACCACACTTTTATGAAAATCTGTAACCTTCATAAGTTAGATTATTAATTATGTTTAAGGTGTGGTGTACCAATAAACGCATTTTCATTTCATTTCATTTCAATTTTATCTAAATACCAGGTAAACATTGCATATTTTTAAGGCATATTTATATATGTATGTATATATATATATACTAGAGGGTAGGTTGTGCGCGAGCTGCTCCGCAGATCAGGAAGGTTTTAAAAAAAAAATTAGGGATTGGAAAAGGGGTCAGCCAGTCAGTGGTAGTCTAGTTAAATATTATATATGTATATAATTAATATATATATATATATAATTTTATCTAGTTTTGGCCCGGCAGTAGAATGATGCTCATGGATGCAGTAAGAGCTTCATCATCATCATCATTTCAGCCGTAAACCGTCCACTACTAAACACAGGCCTCTCTCATGGATCTTAAGGGGTAGTTGCCATACTCAGTACTGGATGTTGATGGAGATCCATGAAGGAGGCCTGTGAGCTGTAGTGGAAGTTTTACGGCTGAAATGATGATGATGATTTACCATGGTGATGAGTGAATATGCCATAAATATTACATTATAATGTTCGCAGCCTTTTTTTATAGTTTTTAATGTTAAACCTTAATCCGAAGTCGAACACATGACTGCAAAGTATCGTGTAGTCCTTTGATGCTAAAATTACAATGCCAAAGTGCAAGTTCAAATCCCGCGGGGTGCATAGTTTCAGGACGCATTAAAATAGCTGTATCTTGTAAGTCTCAAGAGACGAGGCATAGCAATGATTCACATACGTTTTTAGAGTATGAACAGTCTCGTTGTTTCGAAACACGGGAGCGTAATAAAAATAAAATCAGGCGAGGTGCGTGTCGAGCCACGCGCTGTGTAGAGTTGCCCGTGGACCTGCTGTTAGAAGTTGGTGTACGTTTATTTATGCGACGAGCTCTGTGGCAAAGCGGGCGAAGGTCCGCCTGCGACGCAAGGGGTTGCGGGTTCGATTCCCGCCTCGGGACAAATGTCTGTACGATCTGCAGATATTTGTTCAGGTTGTTCTGGGTGTTTTCCTATATATAATATCTATCTATGTAGTATAAAGTATTAAGTATATCAGTCATCTAGTACCCATAACACAAGCTCTGCTTAGCTTGGGGCTAGATGATGCTGTGTGATTTGTCCAGCATTATTTATTTTATTTACGTTTACCTAAACATATTAATGGGTATTCATTGAGTTTTCGGTTTAAGGTACTACGGTATGTTTGGGGAAACCGCATCACTTTATTATTATTATTATAAGCCCATCTGATCCCACTGCTGGGCAAAGGCCTCCCCCGATTCCTTCCATGCATCTCGATTCTGAGCCACTTCCCTAAAGTCGGCTAGGACTACCGCATCACTTATTTAAGCTATAATGTATCTAAAAGAGCTAGGTTATCCGTTATAGTTTTTCTAGAAAGTTCATGATTTAAACTACATGCATGATTTTTTTTATGGTGTTAGCTAGCAGCATATCTTTTTAGAGGGACGCTCGAAAAAATGTTTTGATCATTAATATTTTAGAATCGGAACCGTAACTGAAAAATCGGTTTTAAAATACCTATCCAACGTTACTATACTATATAATACCTGTACCTCGCACGATAGGAAAATCAAGGAAAAAAGTTCATACCCAACTTACATGTATGGGACATCATCATCATCATCATTTCAGCCGTAAAAAGTCCACTACTGAACGGCCTGTGTTCAGTAGTGGACGTTTTACGGATTTCCATGAGGGGTAGTTGCCATACACACCACGCTTGGCAGGCGGGTTGGCGAGCGCAGTACGGGATGTTGATACACGGAAAGACGCTGCTGCCCATCTTCCGGAGGTATCCCTTAGTAGGCTCTTACTGCATCCACGGGCATGAGAGTAGGGGTAACATTCTACTGCCGGCACCCCACATGGGACATACCCCAAATTAATTATTCGTCGTGATCATTTTATATGACCCTGCAAAATCACAGCATTCTAGGACTTATAGTCTCTTCGTAAAGCCGACGACAGACAGACAGACAGACAAAGCGAAAATTATAAGGGTTCCTTGTACCACGGAACCCTAATGAAAAAAGACGTGACGTTTTCTACTAAGAAAAACAATGTATAGTGCTCACTTACCCCTCCATGGATCCAATCCATATCCATGGCCTGTGTCTAGCATTGGACGTCCTACGGCTGACATGATGATGATGATGATGAAAGCTCACTTAAGTTATCAAATTAAACGGAAGTCAAATAAATAATGTTAGATAATTCACACAAATATAGCCCCAAAGGACGCGGAGCTTGTGTTATGTGTACCAGATGATAATATGTGAATTGACCCAAAAGTGGTGATTTCAAACTCATCCGAGGAGGTTTCAACCCACGAATAAAATAAAGGAGCTTTATTTTATTCGTGGGTTTGAAATCTCCCGTTCGGGAAGTAGGTACATTATTCCCACCCCGTATACCGACAAGTTTTACTAAAAGTCGCTGCTGAGTCGATTACACAAAGAATACCTCCTTCCAAAACTAATTTTAATTATTATTTGTATTTAAGACATGATGCCATCTGTAAATAAATAAGGAATAAAAGAAAAACTTCTCTTCAACATGGATTAAAACCCCCTTTTGCCTGCTTTTGCAGTGGGGTGCCGGCACTAGAATGTTACCCCTCCTCTCATGCCCGTGGATGCAGTAAGAGCCTGCTAAGGGATACCTCCAGCAGCGTCCTTCCGTGTTACAACATCTCATACTGCGCTCGCCAACCCGCTTGCCAAGCGTGGTGAGTATGGCAACTACCCCTCATGGATGTCCATGAGGAAGGCCTGTGTTCAGTAGTGGACGTTTTACGGCTGAAATGATGGTGATGGTTACCCCTTTTCCGATAGTACACATATTATACACCCCGGCAGTAGTATATGTGTACCGGCAGTGTCGTTTCGCCGTTCGTTATCATGTCATAAGATCACGCATACACGCCCGGAATACGGGTATCACTTAAAGCCGTAGCGGAGATGGTTACGGCGGACCATTCTATAAGATACGCCTGATGCAGGCACGGTATATGAGCAATGAAGTGGGGCCACGAGAACAGCGATCCGCACAAAATTAAATAGCCCAGCCAACGATCTCTGTAGATCTGATATAGAATCTGATACAGGAACTTTGCAGACCGCAACACAGGTTAGACCTAGCATGGCTGCAAAGGAAGTAGATAGTTTAATACATCTAAACTGTCAACTTTGTAACAAATTACAATGATGTTGTTTCTTAAAACAATAAATAAATGTAGTAAATAAACTCAATCCCACTAGTGCTTTACGGAAAAAATAATAATAATAATAATGCTGGACAAATCACACAGCATCATCTAGCCCCCAAGCTAAGCAGAGCTTGTGTTATGGGTACTAGATGACTGATATACTTAATACATTATACTACATAGATAGATATTTTTATTATATATAGAAAAACACCCAGAACACCCTGAACAAATATCTGCAGATCGTACAGACATTTGTCCCGAGGCGGGAATCGAACCCACAACCCCTTGCGTCGCAGGCGGACCTTAGCCCGCTGCGCCACAGAGCTCGTCAAAATTTATAAATACGGAATAAAAGTTAAAATGGAATAAAAACATTGTACAATTACAGATAACTTTGTTTAAAGGCAAAAACAAACTAGTTAGTAATAAATAATAGAACGATACCCAATCCATTAGTTAGAGCGTAACCCTGTTCAAGTTTGTTTTTGAAGCGACGTCAGCTATAAACGTTCTTTTATTAAGGGCTTCGTTTTGGTACTCAAAGGGCGCCTACGTCATCTCTTTGCCTGTTATATAAACCATAATAATAGTTAGAAGACATTTCCACCGAAAGGTCAGCAGCCTTGTGAATATTTGAGAATTCTACGATCAAAAGTTTGTTCCGTAAAATTAAAAAAAATAGTGACTTCAGTACTCAGCTAAAACCATGCGTATCTATAGAAGGTAGGTAAAAGAGGAGGTAGAGTAGAGAGGAGAAAACATTCAACACTTTCCCCGAACCCCTTTCCCACACTCCTGACTTACACTCTCACGTATACTATGACTGAACGACGTTTAAGTTGGCTATTTCAAATCTACATGCCCAAGGCCCGACCATACTATGTTATTGGTCGTAGGATTTAAATGTAATTTAGGATAATGTAGATTAAGGATTGTGGATTTTGTTTAAATAAATAAATACCAGCCAAGCAATTCCAGCACACTGCCAGCACACTATTAGTGTACGCCGCACGGCAGATGACCCAGTATGTGAAAAGATGGCGTCTTGCGAAGTGTATTACAGAACTATATTCCCTCATCAGGTAGGCGAGGAGAGAAAACGTTTGAAAGTCAACAGCAGTCGAAGCCTTGCGACGGCACGCGCCGCTTTCCCCGCTTCTCTCAGCTCGCATACCTCAAAACCTTTAAAAATCATGCATAACACTTCAGTGCCATAAAAACCTTATAAGGCAAAGTTACAATGAAATAAATATACTTGCCGTGGGGTGCGGGCAGTAGAATGTTACCCCTCCTCTCATGCCCGTGGGTGCAGTAAGAGCCTGCTAAGGGATATCCCTGGAAGATGGGAAGCAGCGTCTTGCCGTATACAACATCCCGTACTGCGCTCGCCGACCCCTCATGGAGATCCATGGGGGAGGCAGCTGTTCAGTAGTGGACGTACCTACTACGGCTGAAACGAAACTAACTATACAGGAGCACACCCAGATCCAGATACACATCACCAAGAAACCTGAGTGATTCTTAACGCACAGTGATTTTTAGATGTCTTTAAAGCTGTACCAAAAACATGCGTATCTACAGGAGTTAGGGCTCGCTGTCACGTCATTGCTGAACCCTTCTAGCCCTGAACTAAGCGTAGTAAAATTCTATACAGTCGAGTATATATTCGCAAAATGGGAAAATTGTTGTAGAGCAAGAGGCCGCTACTGCCTTCGCTATATATTTTAATTCAGTTTTCCTTAACGATATCCCCAGTTTAAGTGCCGAAACAGCAGAGAGAGGTGCAAGTAGCTCTAGTAATGTACAATTGGTGAGCATAGAGTCCGTTTCAGAGGCTGATGTGCGTCGGGCTATTCGCCACTTAAAATCATCCTCAGCGGCAGGCCCTGACGCTATTCCTCCTTTTGTGGTGAAGGACTGTTTACACGCTCTGTTAGAGCCCCTGCTCTACTTGTTCAACCTTTCCTTACACACCAGTCATTATCCAGCTCGATGGAAAATATCTAGGGTCACCCCTGTCCCAAAAACAAGTAAATCTATCGAAGTGTGCGATTTTAGACCGATAGCGGTGCTTTCTGTTTTTGCTAAAATATTCGAATCGATCTTGAAAGTGCATCTCACCCGCCAGTTTGAACCCATCTTTGACGACTCTCAGCATGGTTTTCGTAGTGCTAGATCCACAACTACAAATCATACAACCTTCATAGACTTCATAGCAAAACAGATGGATGCTGGAAGACAGGTTGACTCTATTTATCTGGATTTTCGACGTGCATTTGATACCGTAGATAACGATATACTGTTATTGAAGCTTTCAGCAATGGGAACCTTACCCCGATTGCTGAGATTTTTTGCTGATTACTTACGCGACCGTAGGCAGTATGTGCAGCTGAAACAATTCAGATCTCACGAGTTCTACACAAGATCAGGTGTCAGTCAAGGCAGCACGCTTGGGCCGACTCTATTTTTGACCATGATCAATGACCTTCCTGCGGTTCTGAAATCAGCAAAGTGTCTCATGTTTGCAGATGACTTAAAAATATACAAATCTATTGACTCTGAGGCTGCCTGTGATGAGCTGCAGCAAGACATTGCCTCGGTGGAGACATGGAGTCGGAAAAACCGGCTAGCGTTCAATGTGGCGAAATGCAAGGTAATGACATTCACTAGGATCCAAGCGCCGAAAATCCAATCCTACTCTCTGGGCGTCTCTGAGATGGAAAGAGTAGATAGCATTCGTGACTTGGGGCTTATTGAAGATACATGCCTTGACTTTCGGAACCACATTGTCACCATTTGTAAGCAAGCAAATAGAACTCTAGGCTTCATCATGAGGACTGCTTCGCAATTTAAGGACATCGGCGTAGCCATCATGCTGTATAATGCATTTGTCCGTAGCAAACTTGAGTTTAGTGCGATAAGCTGGGATCCACGAGAGGCCAAATATGCAATACTTATCGAAAGACTTCAGCGTAAATTTGCAAGGTACATTTATAAGCGCATGTACGGTTATTATCCGTATCTTTTCCCATCCCTCTTTGTGTATGGTATGGTTGGATTGAACACACTAGAGCTGAGGTGCAAACTACAATTGGCTATGCACTATTGCCTAATTTTGCGCAATAAAGTGAACAATCCAACCTTACTTAGTGGTATGGGTATATATGTGCCGGATAACTACGTTAGAAGTGGTCGAAGACACCATAGGGTGTTTAATTATTTTCCAGGGCGTACACAGCATGCCAACCACGCACCAACACAGAGGGCCCTCGCATTATTTAATAAGTTTTTGTCTGAGTTCCAGCATGTCGACATATTCGTTGATAGTTTTAATTCTATTTATTTAAATTTGTTATTGTTTTTAAGTTCTGTGTAATTTGTGTAGATAGTGGGTAAGCGTTTTGATTTTATTTTATTTACTTTAAGCTTTATTTAAATTTGTTTTTGATTCTAAGTTATGTGTAATGTGTGTAGATAGTAAGCGTTTTGGTGTCATTACTGTAAGCTACTATTTTTCTTAATAAATAAATGTCTAAATGTCTAAATGTCTATACAGAAGAAAACTCAAACCCGAAACAAAGAACCCGCAGATCATGATATCTTAGCGGTACTTCAGCCGGCTGTTCAAATCGCCACGCCCGTGGCCCGACCACACCAGCCAAGCAATGCCGGCACACTGTTAGTTTACGGCAGATGACCCCGTAATTGTGTTTATTGGTACCCCGTTACTAGGTCCTGGGAGATATGACGAGCGGGGTGTCTTGCGAAGTGTATTACTGATCTTGATTAAAGTGTTTCCACATACCTACGAGTACCTTAGCATAATATAACTCTACGTATAGTAGTGTGTCACAGAACTCCACTAAAATAGCTGGACCGATTTAGATTTACATTTTTTTTGTGTGTAATAAATAGTCCAGCATTAGTTCATCTCCAAAACCGTTGCCATATTCACCACGCTTGGCAGGCGTGTTGGTGAGCGCAGTGCGGGATGTTGATACACGGAATGACGCAGCTGCCCATCTTCCGAACGTATCCCTTGGCAGATCCTAACTGCATCCACGGGCCAGAGAGAAGAAGCAACATGTTACTGCAAACAAAAATTATTTATGCTGAACTATTTGAGACTAATAAGAGATGAAAAATGTGATTCTAAGGCATTGTCTGTAAATTTAAGGATAAACATGTTTAAATGTGCACGAACTCTTAAAGAAACCAATATGATTACAACTCATGTAGCTAACGAGGTGGTGCTAGATGTACAGAATTATTTATGACTCCTCAAAATCGTACTCTGCATCTACAAAATCCTTTTAAACCGCCTTTGTGATGTTCGCATTAGTGAATTCAAAGATAAAGTTAAAATAACGTATATTCGCTTTTGTTCCGAGAGATAACTCCCGCCAAACAGGAATCCTCACATAGTTAAAAAAGGATTTAGGATGCTGGACGCAGGCCAAGTGCAAAGCAAATCCTGTTTACTGTTTTCAATGTGGACCCTAGTGCCTAGCACTCCAAATTATTTTAAGTGTGCGTCTAAATATCTAACGAACAACAAATAAATCGTAAGAAAGAATCCCGCTTAACTGCGGCTAATATCTAATGAGCGCTTGAAAAACACTCAAAAATAATTCGCGTGTTTTTCCTCACTACATCTTCGGGAGAAATCGGCTCCTCGTTCATCACGGAATACACTACTTTGCAACATACTTTTTACCCCATCCACTCCTCCTTATCTCAAGGAACGATTTAATTTTCTCCACCTTTCTCACACTCGATCTCATCGGTCTTCTGAGACATTTCAACTTATGACACCTGTGCATAACTCGTCTTACTACCACAAATATTTTACTGTCCAGGCTGTTACCCTGTGGAACGCATTGCCTGTATCCATCAGGCGTGCTCCATCTCTTCCTATTTTCAAGTCTATGGTTAAGGAACACTATTCGTCCTGTTGTCGCTAACTGCTTGATTCATTGACACCATTGTATATATTTATATGTATTTTAGAATATAATATAACAGTTGTATATTTATGTATATATATATATTTATGAAGGGAGGCCTTTGCCCTGCAGTGGGACAGTACAGGCTCTTAATAATAATAATATTTATGTATGTTTATCAAGTACCTACGTATGTATATAATTATATAATATTTGATATATGTACATATATATGATATAAATTACTATTACCTTATGTACATCTTGCATCGATAGAACCCCATGTTGCATATAATAATCCAATCCATCCCAAGGTTGTCTGGTAGAGATTGCTCTTTAGCGATAAGACCGCCGATTTTCACATGATCAGTGTATCTTTAGTTTTTTTATTTTGTACTTTTCTGTTTTAAGGTGTGCAATAAAGCATTTTCTATCTATCTATCTATCTACACTAGAAACAACGGAGACGCAGTAGTTATCCAGCAAATGGTCGGTACAGTCGTTCGTTGGAACGACACCACCGCTTCCTCGACGAGTAGACGACCGCCGAACAGAAAAAAAATTAGTTCCTTGGGGAGAGGCGAAACACGTGTCGTATTATTTCATCATCATCATCATTTCAGCCGTAAAACGTCCACTACTGAACTAAGGCCTCCCTCATGGATCTCCATGAGGGGTAGTTGCCATACTCACCACGCTTGGCAGGCGGGTTGGTGAGCGCAGTACCGGATGTTGATATACGGAAAGACGCTGCTGCCCATCTACCGGAGGTGTCCCTTAGCAGGCTCTTACTGCATCCACGGGTATGAGAGGAGGGGTGACATTCTACTGCCGGCACCCCACGGCTATTATTTTATAGCGTTTATTTTAGACAACTACTGCGTCTTCGTTGTTTCTAGTGTATTCCGTGATGAACGCGTATTGTGTATAACGATTGTGTACTAACACGAAAGGGGGGTTTCAGCCTATAAAAACAAATGGTTTTAGAAGGTTTTTTTTTTATAAGATGGTATTATGTGAAAATAATCCCGGACGTCATAATAGGAATTTTACTTTTTAATAAAAACAACCTATTTGTGGTTATAGGCATTTTTATTTGTACCTGTACGGCAACTATTCGCGAAGGTCAATGACTCTGTCTAGAATCAGCTGGCTTTTAGGTTGTCACTATCATATAATCAGCTGTTGAAGCTAAAACTTTCGTGGTCTTTTTTTGAATGAAAATCGCTGAATACTGAAAAGTCGTAGAACAAATTGCTTCTTGTGATGGTCAGAATCAGGCGATCCCCGAAAGCGGGGTTCGGTTTAGTACACATGTTACATAATACACGTTATATAATTGTTAAAGTCACGCCTGAATCAATTAATTTCTGTGTCTAAATTACCTTATTAAAAACATTAAGTAGACAATAAGAAATTTACAGCCGCAAGATAGGCGCGACATCGGTAAAGACGCAAGCAAACGGCAAATCGGACTAGCGCAGGCGAAGAGCACAAACTTAAGAGTTTATAAAAATAATAATTAAAACAATAAAAAAAAAATTAAAATGTGAAAAAATCACTATTCTTCCCTATAAGAACCATACAAGGTACCAGGAGCACATAAATTGACAGAAGGTAACAGAAATTCGAAAGGACTTCGCCTTTGCAGTTTCCTTCACCCCCACCCACTCATGCGCTCCTGGTACCTTGAGTATTCGTTTTTTACAAAAAAAATAATATTTACTTAGCAAAAACCTATTCTAGTTTTACAATGTATTTAACAAAATTTAATTTAAACTTACATTTTAATATAAACATATTTAAGCACATAATTATCTTATATTAAGTGAAATCTAAATATTAGGTCTTTACCTATGAAATTGCCGTTTTGTATGGAATAAATGAAAGTACTTTTTTTCCAAACTTTTTTATTTCTATTACTCAAAGTAACACCCCATGCAATCGACGCATCTTTGCCAACGCATTGGCAGTTTATTGATGCCCTTCTTGTAAAAATCAGCTGCACGGGAGGCAACAAACTCTTCAAAGGCATTTTGTACTGCCCCTCGGGAATTGAATTTTTTACCCACTAAAAAGTTATCTAAATTTTGAAAAAAGTGATAGTCGGTAGGTGCAAGGTCTGGTGAGTATGGCGGATGAGGGAGAGCTTCCAACCCCAGCTCTTGCAGCTTGAAAACTGGTCTGTTGTGCAGTATGGGGTCGTGCGTTGTCGTGAAGGAGCAGTGGGGACGACCGATTGACCAAAGCTGGTTGCAGATGTGCAAGCTTCTCCATCATTGTCTCCAGTTCTTTACAGTACACATCTGCAGTAATGCTCATGCCGTTTTAAAAAAAAACTGTGGTGTTTTTTTTGGTGGTCTACCACCAAACAGTGACCATCACCTTTTTAGGGGTCATTTTTGGTTTAGGGCATTGCTTTGGTGCTGAACCAGGATCTAACCAACTTGTTGAGCGCTTTCGATTGTCGAACAGAATCCATTTTTTATCGCACGTAACAATTCGGTTCAAAATTCCTTCATTTCTTTGTCTGTTGAGCAGCGCGAGACAGGTCTCAACGCGTACGTTGCGCTCGCCAGCGCTAAGTTGGTGGGGTACCCATCTATCAAGCTTTTTTACCTTGCCAATTTGTCGCAAATGGATCAATATTGTTTTGATGATAACATCAAAAGCTGCTGCTAGCTCAGCTGTAGATTGAGTTTCGTCAGCTTCCACAATCGCCTTTAATTCATCATTGTTGACAATAGTCTTCGGACGGCCACGAGCTTCATTTTTCAAGTCAAAATTTTCAGAACGGAACCGGGAAAACCAATAACGGGTTCTGCGTTCGTTTGTACAGTTCTCTCCGTAAACGTTTTTGATGTTACGTGCCGTTTGTGACGCGTTGGTGCCACGACGGAACTCATATTCCATAATTACACGATTTTTTAAGGTACCCATTATGACGAAAAATGTTCAAATGTAATGAAAATACAACGCTAATCAATAAACAAAAGACTGAGTTTGTAAAAAGAATGTCATGTTTTAAAAACAAAATTAATTTGAATTTGAAATACCAAGCCATGTCAATTTTTTTTTATTTGAAACTACCAGTACTGAAGAACGGCAATTTCATAGGTAAAGACCTATTATAAATGAAAATTAACTGAAAAGTTGTCTAATAGGTGTAGCAGAAGTCTTCACCGGGTTCCAGCTTGGCTTGGGCCTCAGGGAGGCCCATACCCAGCAGTGAGTGAAGTCGGTCTGTGGATGATTATTAAAATTCTTCGTTGGCCGTAAAATTAAATCTGTTCGGCAAGCGTTTCTCTGTAATCCCACCCAAATGAAAACCACTGTTTATGCTCCAACGTTTCTTTCACTGGCCAAAGGGTAGATACGAGCGTCTTGGTATGTTTACAGTTTCAAGCAGGATAAGTCTGGACACAGTGATACACCACAAAATACTTTTGAGGAGTGGCAACATCCTACAGCCTGCACCCCACAGCAAAATAAAATAGTAAAAAATTCTGGTGGAATGGTTGGATAGATAGTGCATTTACTTTATTTTGTTTCGTATGATAATGTACATTACAATAAATTCTATTTATATTCTAACATTCACGGTGGAAATAAGATGCGACACATGTGACAATAACAAGAATTTCTGTTAGAAAGGAAAAGATGAAATAGAAATATGTACTAGAGTATTTGATCAGTTATCTGGTTTCCATTCCAGCGGCTCTATTATAAAAAATTCAACGCCATAGAAGCTTCGCTTAGCTTGGGGCTAGTTGAATAAATGTTTATTTTAATAATGCTGGATATATCCTAGCATCATCTAGCCCCAAGCTAAGAAGAGCTCGTGTTATGGTTACTAGGTGACTGATATATGAAATACATTATACTGTACATATAGATATTCTTTATCTATATATATATATATATATATAAAATTCAAAGTCCTGACTGAATCACTGACTGACTGACTGATATATCAACGCACAGCCTAAACCACTGGACCTAAAGACTTGAAATTATATAGGGAATAAATGGGATTTATATTTTCGAATCAAAGTGGCTCTGCGTGAAAAAGGGGATTTTACGTTTAATGACTTCCACACGGACGAAGTCGCGGGCAAAAGCTAGTTTATTACATATAGAAAAACATCCAGAACACTGAACAAATATCCTACAGATCGTACAGAAATGTGTCCCGACACGGGTTGCTCGAACTCGAATCCTCTTGCGTCGCAGGCCGATTAATCATTGACTAAATAAATTCCGCCAGATGCGTGTCGGGACAAGCGCCGTTTAGGGTTCCGTAGTTACCGGTAGACCTATTATATTGGTAAGGTACTCGTAGATACTAAAAGGTGCAACAACAATAAATGTTATATACAATAATTGTTAGAAGTTGGTGTGTGTTAAATAATTTACCCACGTGTTATACCCATCGACTCTACCCAATATGCCAACCTTTGCAAATATCCAATATTAACATAACTGAAGGCATTGACCTGAATGCGGAATCGAGGACACGCTGACGCAGCACCACGAGGCCCATCGAAGCCGTCGCCACGCGCAACACTTCGACTCTTGCATCGAGTCCGCCAACTAGTTTAATTAGCTTGTAACGTCTTTACAATACTTATAATAATGTAACTATAGAAGTTTTAATTAAGTATTAGGTATATTTATTGAGAACTCCAGGCGTCGTCCTTATAATTCACGTTTACCAAAACATAAACATATTTAACAGGTATTAATTGAGTTTATAACTTATTAAAGCGACAATTTCTCAGAAACTAAAGAAGCTAGCTAACCGTTACAGTTTTCCTAGAAAGTTCGTGGTTAAAACTAAACCATATGTGGGAAGTGGAATTGACTTGGCGACCTCCGAGCAGCGTGCTGTTCAGATTAGATAAGGTAGATTACATGATCGACATAATAGTCTAAAATACATAATACATAGTTCGAACCTTTTCTATATTATTCGTTTTGTAAAAACGGGAATTACTCACGTAGTATTGTAACGTCCAAGATTATTCAGACACGTTTCAAACATTGTTTCAGTGCCATGTCGGCCCTATGGAGACGGGCGCTGACACTGCAATACAGTTATCCAACTTTCGCATCTATCAACGTTAATAATGTTTTTGTTACAAATATGTTGTATAAATAAATTTATTTTAACCTTATAGGCAGTAAACCGTGAGGAAACTCGCGGCTAAGTTAGCTTCAGACAGTAGCGGCGTTAGGGTAGGGCGCGGTTGGGCGACCGCCCAGGGCGCCGGATATAAAGGGGCGCCGCGGCGCCCCTTTATTTCCTCTCGCTCATTGAGCGAGGCCTACTTACACGTAAATTCCCTAAATTTTACGAAAAAATTGTTATGTTGGCAACACTAAGAATGGAACGCAGTGTTCAAATCGGAGCACTGCATGCATTTAATTTTACCGGGAATCCCCGACCATCGAGAAAAACATTATCTATCTCTTTTTTTACGTTTAAATTAGAGAGAGTAATGTTATGTCAAAAATGAGCCAAGGCGGGTAGATGCAGCAGGTCGCCAATTCCACTTCTCAAGTCCATACCTATATAATCGTATAAATAAAATTCTAAATATATACCCACTCCTTCTGTACAAATGCAAAATCAGGTGCTCTACCTGGCTGCTATCTCTTATGAGGAAACCGAACAGCTCTTAGTTAAAGTAAAATAATGCGTCTCCTACTTTTCGATTTATTAGATCTCTACAATTCCACATATTCAACACTGAAATCTCCTGTTGCCCAGACTCTTAAGAGACGGGTGCCTCAGGGGATCACTCGCTCACACAAACATACACGCACACACGTACACACACACACAACACACTCACACACATCCCATTTAGTTTATAATAATTCATTTCTTTATTTTAAATATTTAGAATCCATGTACGAGTATGTATGTCTAGGAGTTGGGCGTTGACACTGCCACACAGTTGTAAAGCTTCGGTAGTGTCATCGTTTCATTAGAATTTAAGTGCATTTGTAATATGTCTAAATAGTTTTTTTTTTTTAAATAAATGGTTATTTCTTTTAATAAATGGTAATTTCATTATTATTATCTTTTTCCTTTTTTCATATGGGTTTGAATTGCAGTTAGGGGGCGCCGTATAAATCTCGCCCAGGGCGCTGGTAGTGCTAAAACCGGCACTGGCTTCAGACGTATTGTACCTGTTCTTTCCTCTAATTATCTGAGAGGATTGTATAGGTGTTGGGCAAGCCTAATCCATCTAACAATGTCCCAGGCACTGCAGCGTCCCGTACAGCATAAAAACCAGTTGCTGACGCTTTATAAATCGTCTACAATAGATGCAAAGGCCTTACTTTAATTGCAGTAAATCAGATTTTTTGAAGGTGCATTGCACTGGACATAGGCTGATCATGAGGGGTCGTTGCCATACTCAACACGCTTGGTAGGCAAATCCTTACTGCATCCACGGGCAAGAGACGAGCGGCAACATACTACTGCCGGCACCCCACGGCAGTATGTCGCACACTCTGCCGACATTTGTTCCACGGCGTCGTAGTTGAACTCCAGTTGTAACCGAGTGTTTTGGAGCTATGGTTATGGTAAGGCAGATTCTTACTGCATCCATGAGCAAGAGACGAGGGGCAACATTCTACTGCCGGCACCTCGCACTTCCTTCTATGCTGTATTGAACTCCAGTGGTTACCGAGTCTTTTGGAGCTATGGTTATGTTTACCTCAAGTACTCTCGTAGTTCACAATTCTCGCTTCACAATGCGACCAAATCATCTTATTAACAGCAATACATACCTGAAACAATAGAATAAACATAAATTTCAAGCAAAAAAAGGTTTTAAAAATAATATAATCTATTTATCATACAGCGTTCTTTCGCATTTCTCAATTATTTTTTGTCTAGAGTTTTTAAAAATGGGAAAATCTCAAGTGCGAGGCACAAAAAAAATAAATTTCTTGCGGCCACGGAGGCATTCAATAGGCAGTAAGTATAGTAGTAGTGGTCACAGATTACAGAACCGTATGGTCTACAGGAATTGCCATTAGTAGTAATACTGTTAATTTTAAATAAAACCGGAGAAGTGCAAGCTGGACTCGCCCACCGAGGGTTCCGTAGGTATGTAGGAACATAATAAATATTAGTTAAAGTTTTAACAATGCACAAAAAGATTCGATCACCCATCCATTTTATAACCGCGCGTAAGGTTGCTTAACCTCGATGATTGATTTCGTACTTTTTTTTATAGACGATTTTATTATGATTTCATTGCAAATGTATAGTTTTTAGAAAGCTATTAAATTAGCAACGTCATATCTCTAATTATAAAGTGTAAAACAGAATCGACACCAATAAACACAGTGTTTGTCTTTTTTAAAATTTTCGCGATCACAACACATTATTAGCATACATATAACCGGGTATTCATCGCGTAAATTACCTTTATTATTTCCCGACGTTTCACTTGGATTGCACATTGGAAGCATGGTCCCGGGAAGTCTTCCCGGGAAGGGAAATAATAAAGGTAATTTACGCGATAAATACCCGGTTATATGTACATATGTTAATAAAACACTGTGTTAAGCTCTTTGTAAGCCATTCATCACCATCATCTCAGCCTTAGGACTCCTGTCCACGTCTACTGCTGGACACAGGCCGCCCTATCTCCGAAAACATGAGTGGTTTGTAGCCATACTCACCACGCTTGGCAGGCGGCTCGGCGTACGTGATGTTGATACACGGAGAGACGCCGCCGCCCATCTTGCGGAGGTATCCCTTGGCAATTATTACTGCACTAGCCGCACTCCGCGGTTTCACCCGCGTTTTTCCCGTTCCCGTGGGAACAGGCATAATGTAGCAATCAAATGGTGAAAGAATGGTGAAAATCAACTCACATTTTGTTTTTGAGTTTATTCGTTACAAACATACAAAATGCAACAAACAACACACAAATCTTTTCTCTTTATAATATTGTAAGATTAACAGCGAGAGAAGGGTCAACAATCTACTGCCCCCACCTCACAGCCTATTAGCTATTATAAGAAGAGACCGAGTGAGGTTTCTTGTTCGATTCTTTTACACACTTGAAAAAACAAATCTGAAGCGAACGAATTCAATTACGTGCTTTATTCAATTTAAATGTGTCTTGTTCTTCTTTTAAAAATTGACTATTCTATGAAGCGATTTGCTTTATTGAAATCACACAGACTGCGTTGGCTTGGCCATCCTACTGCGGATGGGTGAAGATCGTAAAAGGGCATACCTGGGTCGACCGATCGGCCGTCCCAAGTATCGCTGGAGTGATAGGATGGAAGCTGATCTGCGCGAGTTCGGAGCCGAAAACTAGCAAGAGCCAGCGATGGACAGAAGAAAGTGGCGAGTTTTCGTATCGGACGCCAAGACTCACATTGGGTCCCTGAGCCAATGTAGTAAGTAAGTAAGTAAGAATAAACACTTATTGACTTTGACTATAAACTGATTATTGCCGATTTGAACAGATAGCCAACCCGTAGATCTCATTGGCGAAGTAATCCCCATTTAGCTGACAAAAGCAAACTTTAAGGTTTTTAATGAGTTCGGAACAATTTGATGATTCTAATCCATCTTTTGTTCCCGACAAGGAAGTTCCGAGAGCTATCTTTGATAGAATGTTTAATTTAAGATGGCTTTCGATGTTTTTGTTAATTAAACAAACTTGTGGTATTATGTTTTAAAGCCTTGTTATTGCAGGAACGAATTAATTTACAAGACAGTGTAACGTTATTTTTTATTTGGTAAAAACATTGATAACTTATTTGAGATTGTTTATTTAATAGCTATTTGTTTTTATTGATGTAATTAAGTTAGGAATATATGTATAATTTAAGATGGCCCTGGGATGCCAGGAGTAGAATGTTACCCCTCCTCTCATATCCGTGGATGCAGTAAGAGCCTGCTAAGGGATACCTCCGGAAGATAGGCACAAGCGTCTTTCCGTGTAAAAACATCCCGTACTGCGCTTGCCAACCCGCCTGCCAATCGTGGTGAGTATGGCAGCTATCCCTCATGGAGATCCATGAGGCAGGCCTGTGTTCAGTAGTGTACGTTTTACGGCTGAAATGATCATATGTAGAAATATGGAGAAGCCACTCCTGAAATAGTTTAGAACTAGTTCAGAAGCCTATGGATCAAGTTTGTGAGTTACACTGTATTATGCCAATATAATACCTTTTTACTCTACTTAAGTGTTCGGATTGTTTTATTTATATTCGGCCGCTTGCGAGGTATTATTATTGTTACTATTTATTGTGCAATCGGCACGAACACACACCACGAAAAAAAATAGCACATACCACGTCCGGCTATCGCTGTGTTTAGAGTAACACTGATTCCAAATGAGCGAGCCATCTCATTTCGTGTGGAAACAAAACGGCGCTGTCTCATTGCAGCAAAGGCGTATCTCTCTCTCTCTCTCTCTCTCTCAGCCCGGAATCACACACTTGTGGGTATAGGCCTCCTATAATTTTTGCCAGTCTCCTCTGTCCTGTGCCCTTCGCATCCAGATGAAACGAGCGATCTTTATAATGTCGTCAACCCGACGCGCTTTCGGACTTATCTAACGCGTATAAAGGGCGTATCTAACGATTTAAATCTTTGACTGGCGCAGACTTTATCTAATCACGACCTCGTGACTGCAGCCCTACGTTTCAGCTTTAATTCCACAGCAGATAATCCAATTCTTCAATAAGGTCTGTGAGTAAGTCAGATAACGTGTCCTTAGGGAGCTCAAAGGGATTTAATAGGGATGTGACCTAGATTACTTTTAATTTACGTAAGGTTTAGTTGGATTTCAACAGATATCTTGTCAAAGTTAATACTCGTACAATGGTGGTACAAACAGGTGGTTTTAAAAGCATATTAGTAAAAATAAGATCAACATTTCATCATCATTTCAGCCGTAAAACGTCCGCTACTGAATACAGGCCTCCCTCATGGTTCTCCATGAGGGGTAGTTGCCACACTCCACGCTTGGTAAAAACAGAATAAAATAATTATTTAAGGGGCTCCCATACACGAACCGTGATTTTTTTGCCGTTTTTTACTCGATATTGTATAATGAACAAATCGCAACCAAAAGGGGGTGGACCTAAAAATAAGTTGTTTTGCCAAGTAATAGTACGGAACCCTTCGTGCGCGAGTCCGACTCGCACTTGGCCGATTTTTCAAAATACGGTATTACCCACTTTGTACTAATCTGCAACTTTCTACTTTATATTCTTTCTCTTAGGAGTTTGCGACATCCCTGAACAATTAAGTAAGGGCTAACCAAATCATATGATTAAGGGTTCTTAATAAAGGGCCTATTGGCTTCAGTTTGTATGACCCAAGTTAAATTGGCTGCTGGATGACAATCGAAATTTACTCTGACGAAGGGTTGAACGATATGCCTCGGGCTGTTGAAGTTCGGAGTCAAATTAGTGATTTGTCTGAAATGGTTTCGTTTAGTTACAAACTAAAGGAATTAGTTAGTATTAAAATTAATCACAATTTTTTTTTAAATATTATTATTATTTTTTTAATATTATTATTAAGGAGAATTATTGTGTTTCTTACACATGAATTGATGTATTTTATGTTACCACATAGGGCGGCCTTATGAATAAGCTCGAGAGTCGCTCAAAGAGTTATGGAGAGGACTATCATATGCTCGTGGTTTCTTTACGGGATCAAATGAAGCATGAGGAGATACGTAGAAGAACTCACAGAAGATTCATTAAAAGAGCTCGTTTTACCAGCTTTTATTTAGTTTCACCTGTCCCGATGTCTGTCTGTAATCAAATCTTGCAAGTTAAATTTGACCGACTTCCCGGTTACCGATTGAGCTGAAATTTTACATGTATTTGTAAATCGGATGACAATTCAAAATTATTATGGAGCTGATGATGGAACCAGAAGGAAGCCATAGGAGCTCGGTAGTTAAACGACACAACCCCATCGAGTTTGGACTCGTTTGATTCGTCTTGACGAGTACTTTGGTGCTAGATGGTAGCCAGGGTCTAACGATGGAGCTGGAAGGTGGCGATAGGAACAGTAAATAAGCATTTTTTAACGTTTTAGTTCTTTTTATTAACAAGTAATAAAAGCTTGTTTCAAATTTTTTAAAACTCAACTTGTAACCGTTTTAAGTTTTACATAAAGTTAAATTATACCAACGCTCTGTTATTACGAAGGGGAATACCAGATCCAAGGTTGGAGGGAGTAGTTGTTAATAATTCACAAAAGTCACAGAAAAAATGAACCTGGAAAATCAGCTTTGTCAAAGCACACTGGAGTTCCTCTGAATTCTCAATGAGCAAATGTTCCTAACTTTCTCTCCATTAGCGATACTGGTCCTAGGTTCTGTGAAATTAGCTGTAACTTGTAAATTCTCGAGTCTTAGTTTAGAGGAGATTCCATTACAGGAATAGCGAGATGAAGGAAAAGTTTTCTGTTTACTTGGATCGCATGTCTTTAAGAAAAGTGAATGTATGAAATTACTTTCTAAAAAAAATTCTAAATATATGTGTAATCTAGGTATAGGTGCTGCGCAAACCGAAACCATCTAACTTTGTCCCAGGCACTGTAGCATCCTGTCCAGCATAATTACCAGTCGCTGACGCTGTATATATCAATTATAACAAATGTAAAGGCCTTACTTTTTTTTCTAAATTACAGACAAGACGAATCTGCCAAGGGATACCTCCGGAAGATGCGCTGCTGCCCATCTTCCGCAAAAACCTCATCTGCTGAAAAGCGTTCAAAACCCTGACTTAAACATCGTCGATGGGTCGTCTGTACTGGTAGTCGGTGTCTTACGAGGTGCAGTAGTAGCCTATAGCCAATAGGGTTCGACTTCCGCCGGGATTTTTGGTATGGACAGAAGTCAAAGTCAAAATGCGTTTATTCATAAGGCCACATGGAAATATCAATTTACAAAAAAAAATGTGAAGTTAGGGAAAGGAGCGAAATAGAAACCTCTGCTTGATTGTTTCCGAGTTTTTTTTGAGTTCCAGCACATTGTTTTCGCCCTTTTTAGCCTTATTCAAACAATACGAGATTCACCTCAGCTGTAGGACATCCACGATCATGAGAGGGTCGTTGCCATACGCGCCACGCTTGGCAGGCGTGCTGGCGAGCGCAGTACGGGATGTTGATACACGGAAAGACGTTGCCGCCCATCTTCCGAAAGCGCCCTTGGCGATTCTTACTGCATGCACCGTCACGAGAGATAAGGCAACATTCTACTGCCCCCCCTCCCAACCCGCAGTATTACCATTGTAATTTACAAAATTACATCAAATAATTGTTCATCAATGCGCCGGTATAACTGACAGTCCAATCTGCAAACAATACCGCAGCGTTCTCTCAATCGACACAAATCACATCAGTCATGCATTGTCAGCTGCCTCTGTTTTGATTGATTACTACAGATTACTGGCGCCGGCAGTAGAATGTTAACCCTACTCTGTTGCCCGTGGATGCAGTGAGAATCTGCGAAGGGATACAATACAATACAAAGTACTTTATTGCACACCTTAAAAATATACAGAAAAATACTTATATCACTAAAACTGGTACAATGGGCAGTCTTATCGCTTAGAAGCGATTTCTTCCAGTCAAATAAAGCATTTAATAAATAAATAGATAAGGCACATTTTTTCATCGTCTATACCCCCACACGTATTCGTACCTTATCAAATTTGTATTTACGATTAGTATTTTTCCTATCTCCCCGCATATTTATAACAAGAAATGCAGCCGCCCTATGCTATTTTTAACCAGTGCATGGCACCCACGTCCCGCAATTAGATGCGATATGTATGCCAGCAATTTTAATTGCATAAATCGTGCACCTACGCTGCTCTGATATTACTCATATATCCGGTGTTTTAGATATTCTTAATGAGAAGTATTTTCCTTACTTCTCGATTGTTGTATCCACCAGGGTCTATTATTTTATTTTAAATTAAAACAAATTATATATTCATTAAAGAAAGAGATACTAAAAACTCTGCCGTGGGGTGCCGACAATATAATGGTTAAACATATAATGTTGTTTTGTATATACATATAAGAAACTAGACATTTTGGTTAAGGGGACGGGCGCTGACACTGCAACACAGTTACCCAACTTTCGCAGCTGTCAACGTTCATGTTGTAGTTTGTTAATTGTGTTTCTTGTATAAATAAATATATTTGATTTGATATTAGAATGTTGCCTGTCCTCTCTTGCACGTGGATGCAGTAAGAATATTCTAAGGGATACCTCCGGAAGATGGGCAGCAACGTCTTTATGTGTATCAACACAACTGCGCTCGGCTATGACTATACTATACTACTACTAACTCACGATATAATTGAATTTGTTCGCTTAACTCTTTTTTTCGACCTCTGCGACGCAGCGGGCGAACGTCCGCGACGTCTTGCGTCGCTTGGTTGCGGGTTCGATTCCCGCCTTGGGACAAATGTCTATATATGTCTGTATATACAATCTGCAGATATTGATTCCGGGTGTTCCGAATAGTTTTTCTGTTTATAATAAAAAATAATATCTCTATAAAGTACATCAGTAATCTAGTACCCATAACACAAGCTCAGCTTAGCTTGGGGCTAGATGATGCTGTGTGAATTGTCCAGCATTATTTATTTTTCAAGTGTAGCAAACACATATGAAACACGTGCATCGTGCTTCGTATAGATACTTATAGCTCTAGTTATAGCTCGAGTATGTTCAGGCGTATCGCACTACCTGTCCACCCGCTTAACACGTAACTGCCCGTCAGTCCTTCACCGTTAAGATGAATATTTAAACAGACCGCAATACGATGCAGTGTTTCGATTTTGTGTTAGCTTTGTTAGGCGCGAGTACAGTTCCGTTCATAGTGAAGGATACCACTAAGCCATAATGGTACCTTAGTGTATCCTTACCTTAGGGGCCGTCTCCACGAGCGAGGGAATCGCGGCGATGTTCGTCCGTGCCACGTATTTCCATACACTCTCTTAGAGGCCGTCTCCACGAGCGAGAGAATCGCGACGAGTCCGCGCTATAGACTCGCCGCGATTTCCTCGCTCGTAGAGACGGTCCCTTGGTGGTATTCTTCACTATGAACGCGACTTTACGTACTCGTAGAGATGGCTTTGTAATCACATTTATACATTAAGCTTAGTAATGCCAAGATGACTTAGGCGAAGTCGTGGCCTCGAAGACGAAAACCAATGGGATTTTCTTTCTTGAAACAGTATATGTACACATCCAACACGTGATAGATGATTTAATTTTTTAGCAAACAAAACCGACTGCAATGATAAAAACTAACAAGTTGCTGAAAATACCCAAACAGCTATATGATGGTTATTCATCATCTTCATCATTTCAGCCGTAGGACGTCCACGGCTGGACATGGCGTGATTTTCAGTTATTGTGGTTGGAAGCAACCTGCATTCACCGTCGACCTGCGGACTTCACCAGGTCGTCAGCCCATCTTGTAAGTATAGCTGAGTGGTATGTACCCCCGCCATTCGATCAGAAGTAGTAGGCTCGATGCCGGCCGAGAACCAATTAAATTTTCTTTCTCGAAACATATATGTGCCATGGGTGCAGTGGAATGTTGCCTCTCTTCTCTTACCCTTGGATGCAGTAAGAATGAACTAAGGGATATCTCCGGAGAATGAGCAGCTTTCCGTCTACCTATCAGCATCCCACACTGTGCTCGCCAACCTGTCTGCCAAGCGTCGTGAGTATGACAAAAATCCCCCTCATGATCAGTACTTGGAGATCCACGAGGGAGGCACCGAATGTTCGTTAAAAATGACATGTTGTTAAAGAAGACGTCTGTCATTTTTCACCATATGAAATTTCGTATACTCAGTCTTGTTAGTTTGTTACAGCTGGTTACATCAAAACGCCATCACTAGAGACTATTTAATAATAGGTGCTCAAAATGGGAATAAAAAAGATGCTGAAAATAGATATACTCCGTGTAGACGACTTCCGGGGGTGAGTAAAGATCTGGGGCTCTAGAGTGCTGTTACTGTGACTTAAAGTGTCGATCATACATAACCATTATCATCCACAGCGCGACTTCCACCCACAGCTGGGTATAACCCCCCTTAGTTTGTGCCATCAGCCAAGATCCTGCGCCAGTCCGATACATCGTTTGCCCGCCGGAAGGTCAACATTTCTGTACCCTTACTTGTACTTGTACCCGTACTTGTCTCGGCCGCCACGATCACTTTATCCGTAAAATTACGCCGAAATTTAGAAAAATTCAAAAACCTCAAATCATGGTATATCTCCCCGTAAATATTGCTCAGTTCTTAGTATCTGCTACAAAAACGTTCTGATGACATCAGTCAGTCAAAGGCGTCCATTGTCCCCCAAGTCTTTAGTTCCATTAGGGTCGTCGCGTGTCGTCCTAATTAATTATTGTCTTATTGGGTAACAAAACGCCGTAATACTAATAACAGTAATAGTTCCCGCTTATAGGGGTGTGACGGAGGGAAAGGTTGAATCGGAAAGGCATTAATAGAACGCTATTATGTATACCTGGGGTGGCAGCTGTAGAATGTTAACCTACATCTCATGCCCGCGGATGCAGTAAGAGCCTGCTAAGGGATGCCTCTTGAAGATGGGCAGCAGCGTCTTTCCGTGTATTAATATACCGCACTGCGCTCGCCAACCCGCCTGCCAAGCGTGGTGAGTACGGCAAAAACCCCTCATGATCAGTACTTGCAGATCCATGAGGGAGGCCTATATCCAGCAGTGGACGTGTTATGGTTGAGATGATGATGATGATGGGGTATGGGGAGGCTGAATTTTTTATACGTCCATGCCAACCTTACTGGCTCGTGGTTATATAATATAATAATGCTGTACAAATCACACAGCATCATCTAGCCCCAAGCTAAGCAGAGCTTATGTTATGGGTACTAGATGACTGATATACTTAATACATTATACTACATAGATAGATATTTTTATTATATATAGAAAAACACCCAGAACACCACTTATTAATGTGCACATAAATTTTTCAAGAAATAATAATCCATTAGCGCACCCCCATGGTAAATTAACTGGTAAGTAACAGAAAAAATATCTGGGTACCGTAAGCTTCAAATACGGTATTCACATTTTTAGATAACTACAACACATCCACACAACGCTATAGCGTAGCACAACAAGCGTGGGCACATTCAACCCCGCTAAAAGACCCAGATTAGCGCATACAATGCACGTCACGCTATTTTGTCACGACATTTGTGAGGGTAAGACGGCTTTGTAAACTAAAGTGTGGGGTTCAATGTTGCAAAAAGATTATATATTCAACTATATAGCATATATAGCAGTATAGCTTTCTGTGTGTTAGACCGTGGGGTACCGGCTGTACTTCACGAATCAAGAATCAAAAAATACTTTATTTAGTGCGGCCGCATGGACCTTAATGACGCGTCACAAATTACAAAATAAAACAACACAAATAAATAGAATAAAGCACATAATTGAATCTGTTCACTTCAGATGACACGCGAGTTCAGATGACACAGGAAGGGATACCTCCGGAAGACTTCCGTGTATCAATACAAATTACTTATTATTAAATTAAGGATATGTACGTGGAAGTCTCATCAATGAAACCGTTGCAGAAAACCCGGTTAAATAAAAACTCTTATCAACTTATAGAAATCTTAAAACTCGAACAGAGCGGCCAACTTCATTTAACACAATCCCATCATCAAAAGTAACGGCGGAACATCATCAAAAATTCCAATGATTTATCGTGATTCAGCTGTGATACATCACATCAGCACCGACTTTATTATCAAGGAGATAGGGTTGATAATGGCATTGCTGAAAAGCAGAATCATAAATCAAGTAGATGTTAAAATCACGCAGAATACTCTACTAGTGTGCGACAGTGTAAAGACATTCAATCAGTAGCAGAAGAATAAGAACGGCCATACATAATTTAAGAACTACCGACGTGAAAGTAAAAGAGGCGTATAATCAAAATGGTTGTTTCAATAAAATTAAAAAAAAAAAACAAGATAATTATGCTTGCTTTGTAATAAGTCAGCGATGTGTGATGAGTAGTGCGTAGAAACAATGAATTCATGGGATAATGTTTCATGGCAACCAATCATCAATATTCTCAAACGGAAACGCTATTTGATGCTTGGTTGCCATGTATTTATAAAAAAAAATTATAAAATCTTGAAATGCTTTTGTGAAACATTTTGACAAGCATCAAATTCAGAATAGACGAAGCGCTCAATGTTAACCGAACCGACAGTTTTGAAACAATATGACTAGATATTTGAATACGAGCGATAGAATACTAAATTTGAACTGCACCGCTTTGAATTTTCAGCTTCCAATATTATACTTTTAAATTTTTAAAGCATACAATTTGAATAAACTGTTAACATGTTGTTGTTGTTTATTAGGTAACTAACACGATTTTTACAAACCAATTAATATAAACTGTCGCTCGCATGTTCGCTCGTCTGAATTTCTTCATCATCATCATCGGCCTTTGCCGAGGCCGAAGAGTCAGATTATAATGTACCGTAATGCTGAAATATGATAACTTAGAACTAAATAAGCCTTTCTGTGTTTTTGTTTCTTATGTGATTAAACATATATATGATAACTAGCCTTTGCCCGCGACTTCGTCCGCGTGGAAGTCCTAAAACGTAAAATCTCCTTTTTCACGCAGAGCCACTTTGATTCGAAAATATAAATCCCATTTATTCCCTATCCCGTTAGCATTTCGAAAAATCCCTTCTTAGTACACCTCTGGGATACTCAAGGTATATGTATGTGTGCCAAATTTCAAGTCTTTAGGTCCAGTGGTTTAGGCTGTGCGTTGATATATCAGTCAGTCAGTCAGTCAGTCAGTGAGTGAGGAATTTTATATAATATATAAAATTATATAGATAAATCAATCTACATAAACGTTAGAAGATGCTAGCGTGGTATGATCAGTCACAAAAATTCAATTATCCAATCAGCTTCGATTTTAATTTTTTGGGAACTTACCAACAGAAAGTTCAACATGGGTGTTCATTTTAATTTCGTAGCGATAGCATGTTTTACAGATTTTACAGTAAAATTGTTCATTCCTAGTATTCGAAATTTGAAAGTAGCGAAATGTTTATTTAGAATAAAAAAAAATATCATTTCAGCCGTAGGACATCTAATGATGGACAAAGGCCTCTCCAAGATCATTAGCGGTTGTTGCCAAACTCACCACGCTTGGCAGATGGGTTGGCGAGCGCAGTTAGGGATGTTAATACACGGAAAGACGCTGCTGCCCAACTTCCGGAGGTATCCCTTGGCAGATTCTTACTGCATCCGCGGGCAATAACGGAGGGGCAACATCCTACTGCCGGCACCCCACGGCCTTTTCCCTAAATAACAAATACAATGAAACAGCAGTCTCCGCCATGGAACTTCTATATTTGTATGTAGATGACCTTCTGCACAATTTTACTGTGTCACGTCAAACTGTGAAGCATAGCATATGTTTTAATTTGTGCGATACAGTCACTACGGGTTATTAGTCAAAATAAATGTCAACTAAACTCGGTCCACGCGCATGTCCAAAGAAAACATTGCAGACATGTTAGAGGGCTTTTTATAGATGACGATTCAGACGAGAACGAGAGGCCGGAAAACTGGACTTGCTTTTGCCAGCAAGCCGTATGGTGATTGCGTATCTCGCGACAGGTTTGCAACAGGCGTAAATCTCGCGATCAACGCTGTCAATGGTAAACTTTTGTAGTAGACAGATAGATAGATAGATAGATAGATAAACTCTTTATTGTGTAAATTATACAGAAAATAAAACAAAAATATTTACGTATATTTACCCTCGCAGATACGGTCAAGGATCCCGTTCTTGTCGGGCCTGCTCCAACAAGCATGGGCTTATACGGCCTGAATATTTGCAGACACTGCTTCAGGGCGTAGGTACGCTAACGACATTGGTTTCAAGAAGCTGAACTAAGTTTTTAAACAACAAACACATTTTTATTTAGAGCATGTCTTTCTGACTAAAAACAATATTCACACCCTGTCAACCAGATTTTTGTTTGGAACAAATGGCTCATAATAGCGAATGTAAACGAAGACAGCTGCAATAGTTATAAAAACTGTAGGCCTTTGCATCTACTACAGATGACTTATACAGCGTCAGCAACTGGTAATCGTCCTTTACAGGACGCTGCAGCGCCTGGGACATAGTTAGATCGAATCGGCTTGCCCAGCACCAATACCATCCTCTCAGCTTAGTCAACTATTACTCAGAGGACAAACAGGTCAATACTTGTGAAGCTAACAAAGCCGCGGGTTTCCTCACGATGTTTCCTTCACCGTTAAAGCACGTGTTAAGTGTGCACATACATTTTTCAAGAAAGATAAATCCATTGGTGCACGTCCGGTATCGAACCCGCGACATTCGGATTGAAAGTCGGGGGTACATAGCACACTCAATAAAAACTTTAGCGGAACAATTTCGAGGTAAACGCAAATTGTAGTCCTTAGCTCCCACAGTTCTGTCTGCCTCAACCTACTAAACACACTAGAGTTTGAGTACGAACGCAAATCGATCCGGTATCGAGGTTATAACGTGACAGTACACCATAAACTAATATCAGGCAATAATTTAGACACAAAGTTTCGTACGTTGTCGTCGTTGGCGGCGAGTTGATCTACCATCATCGTCATCATCACTTCACGATCAATAGACGTGATTTTAAACTGTTTAACGGGATTTTACCGCGTAATTACCTTGTTTTATTATTTCACGCCGTGGGGTGCCGGCAGTAGAATGTTACCCCTCCTCTCATACCCGTGGATGCAGTAAGAGCCTGCTAAGGGATACCTCCGGAAGATTGGCAGCAGCTACTTTCCGTGTATCAACATCCCGTACTGCGCCCGCCAACCCGCCTGCAAAGCGAGGTGAGTATAGCAATAACCCCTCATGTCTAGTATTTGGAGATCCATCCAGATCGCCTACGTCGAGCATTGGACATCCTATGGCTGAGATTATGATGATGGTGATGCCACCAAAAAAAAGAAAGGCTAAAGTGTCGCATTTGCGCAGGCTAGGCCGATGTCTCGCTCTCTCTCTCTCTCTCCCTCTCTACTTGGCAATTATTATTCCCATTGGATGGTGAGGTCTGCCTTTCTAGTTTTTTCCCTCCACTCCGCTCTATCCAACGCGTCGTCTTGGGAAACATCTCGCAACGGACTAAGCAATAACACGAAGAAGCAAGCCATCTGTAAGCCCATACAGCAATTTGGATAAATAAATAAATAATAATGAATTCTCCAATTTCGCAAAAATCCTGCAGCCCAACATTAACATTCACATGTGCGGAAAGGATTCCTAATTCGGAATTCCAATTTCCCGCTGAAAATGCTGCCGGCCATAATTTGGCATGGCTAATAGGCCGATGGCCGCTTACAATGAGCGATCGCAATACGAATTTCAATGGTTTATTGTTGGCCATCACGTGATGGCTAACACAACCTCAATGTTGGGATCGATTTGGATGCAAAGATTTGAATCGTTACATGTGCCCTTGACAACAAACACTGTGGCTTTGTCTTATTAGAGGTATATGTGTGTAACAATAATGCTGACGCACGCACACTGGTTTTGCTAATAAACCAAACTGATATTGTTACCGTTTACTGTGCAACCGTTAGGCACGAACTTTCGTAAAAAAACAGACACACCACATCCTGGTAACACATTGGTTCCAAATAAGCGAGCTGTCTCATTTCGTGTGGAAACAAAACGGCGCGATCTCATTACGGTAAGCGTATCTAATGATTTAAATCTACATATGTTTGGGGTGTATATAATTTATTATAAAAACGGTTTTGATAAGCAACTGACAATTAATTAGTTTTATATTAATCAAACTCATAACCATCAACTTTTTATTTATACGACTAAATGACGAGACAAGCCGATGGTTCACCTGATGGTACTGACCGCCTGACCGCTTAGGTAACCTCTACCAATTACAATCGCTAATACGGCGGTTGCCGTGGGGTGCCGGCAGTAAAATGTTGCCCCTCCTATCTTGCCCGTGGATGCAGTAAGAGCTTGCTAAGAGCTACCTCCGGAAGATGGGCAGCAGCGTCATTCTGCCCAACTCAACTGCCCCTTATGGAGATCCATGAGGGAGGCCTGCGTTCAGTAGTTGACGTTTTATAGCTGAAATGATACGGCGGATATCTCTAAGCACGTGACCAACGCCGCATTGCATTGCGCCCGTCACCCTGAGACATATGTAGATTTGTAATGTCTCATGTGCCCATAATTTCACCGGCCCCCTTACCCTTCAAGCCGGAACACAGCAATGCAGACCTCTGTTTGGCGGCAGAAATAGGTATGGTGCTCTATATATACTTCCTCGGCTGAACTCTTCACAAAAAGTTCTACTACTACAAAAAGCACATCGGAGCCTCAGAACGTTTAGTCCTATGTATAGCACTCGGTAAACATTAGGACTCTTGGATCGCTAAGTACTGATCTTGAGGGTGTTGTTGCAATTCTCACCACGCTTGGCAGGCTGGTTTGGCGAGCGCAGTACGGAACGTTGACGCAGAAAGGCGCTGCAGCCCATCTTCCGGAGGTATCCCTTCTTCGAAGATTCTTACTGCATCAACAGTTAAGAGAGGGGCAACATTCTACTGCGGGTACCACACGGCATTTGGGTGTTTATATATTTAGTATTTCGTGTTTAATCCAACAAGTAACCTTAAATTATAGGTTAGAATTTATTTATTTAGGCTAGGCAGGCGTGCGTGGTTGATCAGGCTAACCTACAAGTAGTTGTATTTATGAAACTTAAATGTGTACAAAAAAAATTGTAACGTGGTAATGTCGTTTGTAATTTTAGGGGAAATATGTGTACGATCGGAAAATTATGATACGAGCCGTGGGGTTCCGGCAGTGGAATGTTGCCCCTCCTCTCATGCCCGTGGATGCACAGTAAGATCCTACGAAGGGATACCTCCGGAAGATGGGCAGCGGCGTCTTTCGGTGTATCAGCATCCCGTACTGCGCTCACCAACCCGCCTGCCAAGCGTGGTGAGAATGGCAACTACCCCTCATGGATATCTATGAGGGAGGCCTGTGTTCATCATTGGACTTTTTATGGCTGAAATGATGATGATGACGATTCTATATAGATAGAAAAATGTATTTTATCTATTTATTGCATGTGTATCCTTACTTTTTTGTATTATTATTTACCTTCTTTTTCTTATTTATTATACTATTTCTATGTATTAATTTATTAAGAATTTATTTCAATGTCATATTTGTTCTATCAAACCTTTTGTTAAACGTAATAGGTACACCCACACCACATACACCCACGATACAGATTTATCTAGTGTGGCCCCCACAGGCAATCTTTGGCTTTCTGGGCAAAGTAAAATAAAAAGTA
The DNA here is from genome assembly GCA_963082625.1 of Pasiphila rectangulata. Taxonomy (NCBI): domain Eukaryota; kingdom Metazoa; phylum Arthropoda; class Insecta; order Lepidoptera; family Geometridae; genus Pasiphila; species Pasiphila rectangulata. The sequence continues at coordinate 9,828,060 of OY720261.1, read as the reverse complement.
TGTAATTAATAATGAATCAATGCTCAAATATATTTAAATTTATATTAGTAAGAGAATTGTTTTTTAATTGAAATTGTAATTGTTTATATCTGATGATCATATTTATGTATATTTTTAATTTTCATTCAGTAAGAAATCTTCAAGAGATGGGTGCCTTCCGACTGGACAAAAACGGGAAAGGAGGGAGATAGATAGCTGGCGATCTCTGTTGTCGGTGGCCAAGATCCACTTTGGGTCGTTGCGCCAAGTCAGTAAGTAAGGATTTCGGCTAGCTCAAACCTAAATCGATGAGACGTCTTCATTAAAAACATGCTACATGGTCATAACAATAAAACGTCCACCGCGATAAATTGGAGATTATATTGTTAAATCACGCAACGTGTGTGACGAATGCACGTCACGCAATAATTCATGTATCCGTCACGTATTCACAAAGTTCATCATCATCCCTAGGATATCATCATCATCATCCACAACAGCCCGTAGGTACCCACAGCCAGTGCAGGATTTACCAATAGGCTGAGTAGGAGCTTAGAGCGGCAGATTTAAGGGGACGGCAAATGTAGATCAATTTCTTTTCACAACCACAAATAGTTTTAGGAGTCTTAGAGAAACGAAAAAGAATTTCTTCTACACACTAAAAACGAGGCTCGGAAAATTAACTAAAAAATATAATCATACAATAACAGGAAAGAGATGATGTAATAAAGACGATAGTGCAGAAATTATTAAGTTGCAAATTACGTAGGGCAGTAGGGACGGCAAAAATGTAATAGCCTACTGGCGCCAAATTTTGAAATCCGCCCCTGCTCACTGCTGGGTGTGGCTCCCTTTGTGCACGCCACACAAGCCGGTTGTTGTGCTAAGCCAAGAGTTTCCTGCGACCTGGCCAATGTCGACCCATCGCGCCATCGATCGGACGACCACGACTTCTCTGGCTAGTCGATCTGAGAGAACCCATACCCAATGACATTAACTTTACCCAATGACATTAACTTTCATCATCATCATTCCAGCCGTAAAAAGTCCACTACTGAATAGGCCTCCCTCATGGACGGAGGTCCCCTCATGGAGATGAGGGGTAGTTGCCATACTCACCACGCTTGGCAGGCGGGTTGGCGAACGCAGTACGGGATGTTGATACACGGAAAGACGCTGCTGCCCATCTTCCGGAGGTATCCCTTAGCAGGCTCTTACTGCATCCACGGGCATGAGAGGAGGGGTAACATTCTACTGCCGGCACCCCACGGCACATTAACTTTAATGACTTCAAATGAGTTTTTAATTTAATGACGTCACGTATTCACGATGTTCACTCTAGGACATCATCAACATCCACAGCCCGTAGGTACCCACAGCTGGGCGTAGCCCTCACTCTGTGCACGCCACATAAGCCGGTCATGTACTATGCTAAGCCAGGGACCTGGCGAATGTCGACCCATCGCGCCATCGGACGACCACGACTTCTCTGGCCAGTCCTACCTAAGCCACCATTCCGGCGTATTCGTACAAGTTGATCAACGATCTACTCTCTGTTTAGGTGAGAGGTTCGCTGGCAACCTTAAGACGATATTGGCGTCGGGGATTTTTATTTTAGCAATTTATTGTAAATATAAACGAGCTTTCTACTCACGTTAATAGATTAGGTATCCAACGTGTTCAGTTCCTCCCAGAAGAACTTTCATCAGGGAATGGAGTCTTACGCGGCACCTTCTTCTATATCTCACGCGATCGCGTTGCACTCATCGCGCGAGTTTTTTCAGCAATTATAAAATATTCGGAATTGCTATTTTATGTTTTGAATCTCTCATGCTTTTAGATCAAATTGGTGGTTGGTTTGCACGATTGGTTAACTATAACAACAGAAAATAACCCAAAAAGTGCTCTATAAAAACATAGATTTTCACTAAACAGGTAAACGAAACCGATTTATGCCACTAAGTTTTCAGTTTTCTGTGCATATACTAAACACCCTTTTCAAAATGGTAATTCGATTTTACGTAATCTCTAATAGTTTTGATTTTAAACGAGAATTACTGTTTCGGCACTTATGACTTTTCATCCCCAGCTGGCTTAGTTTGTTTGCAGGCGAACCCCCTGAGTCCGAGTTTTAACATTGTAATTGAAATAATCAGATCCAAATAATTGTTTATCAATGCGTCGCCTTAAAGTATCTGATAATATCCCAGGCTTCGGTCTCTCACCTCAATACCAGTTGCTGACGCTGTAGGTACAAATCGTCTCTCATCTCTCAATATTATAAAGAGGAACTCAAAAACTAGTGGACAGATTTTCAAAATTCTTTCACTATTAGAATTATCTAAATATATTTCATTCCGGTATTCCCACGGGATCGGGAACTACGCGGGCGAAACCGCGAAGTGCGGTTAGTCTATAATAAATGTGAAAGGCCGTTTTACTTCGGTTTAAACGGTCTGTTCTAATCTAAACCCACGGTTAGATAGATATGTTGGAGTAACGCCAAGCCACATACAACTTCAAATAGAATAATTACTTGTTTTGTTTACGTCAAATCTTTTATAGCTGAGTATATCGAAGTACATCACGGGTTCTTCATCCTTTGAAAGAAGGGAAGGATTAAGTATTGCAATATTTACCATTGCCGTGGGGTGCCGGCAGTATAATTTTACCCCTCCTCTCATACCCATGGATGCAGTAAGAGCCTGCTAAGGGATACCTCCGGAAGATGGGCAGCAGCGTCTTTCCGTGTACCAACATCCCGTACTGCGCTGGCCAACCCGCCTGCCAAGCGTGGTGAGTATGGTAACTACCCCTCATGGAGATCCATGAGCGAGGCCTGTGTTCAGTAGTGGACGTTTTACGGCTGAAATATTTACCATGATTCGAGTCTCGGATAAACGTATGATTAGAGTTTTTTTTTAATAAGCCATAATAAGCTACCTCTGGAAATAACGAAGTTACCATAACGAGTACGTGCAGCATCATGCTGGGCCGCCTCCTAATTACAAGCTTTTATTTAGCTTGCCCTGTATGTATGTATGTATGTAACTATGTTTATTGGTGGAATCTTCAAATTCAATTTTGAAGCAGATATCTTCAACCAATTGAGCTGAAATTTTGTATACATGTTTTCTTTGGATTACAATGCATGGACAGCTATGTGACGTCACTCTGAATCCAACATGGCGGAACACTCAAGATGGCGGACTTCCTAGTTATTTTTAATGGACTCCTACAATATGAGTATCAAATGAAAGGGCTTGCCGAGAATAATTAGAAAATGAAATGACGATACTCTGAATCCAACATGGCGGAACATCCAAGATGGCGGACCAGTTATTCTTAATTTACTCTTACAATATGGGTATCAAATTATAGGCCATCATCATTTCAGCTGTAAAACGTCCACTACTGAACACAGGCCTCCCTCATGGGTCTTTCAACATCCCGTACTGCGCTCGCCAACCCGCCTGCCAAGCGTGCTGAATACGGCAACAACCCCTTATGGAGATCCATGAGGGTGGCCTGTTCAGTAGTGGACTTTTTACGGTTGGAATGATGATGATGATGATGATACTATTCGTTATGTTAGTACGGGGATTACTCACGTAGTATTATTTTATACATTTCGTCCCATTGCTAGGCAATAAATTAAATACCCTTCCAATTATCCGTGGTTTATCCTACCAATCCCGTTCGAAACGATGTTAGTATTTATACAAAAAGAATCGTCAGTAATATGAAATATTACGCGTTCGCAGATACACTTTCGACGGGCTATACATCCAAACGCACAAAACTAATATCACATAATTGACAAACAAACTTCCTCTCAAACACGTTAAACCAGTTCTTAATTACATGCACGTCGAATAACAGCGGTCGTTGAACTTTGCACATGTGTTATCAACAGTTCGCTCAGTGTAAATATAGTAAGCTCCTAAAAAGTTCCAGGGTATAACTACCAGTAGGTCTACCACGAGTTTTCACAATCTAAACTCGCTAGCGACTGTAGTTAAAAAAAGTTATAAAAACTTGTACAGATAGTTTTGTACTAAAATACGCAGTAATACAAACTACAGCGACTGTAGTTTGGGCTTCACTTGCTTAGAATTTGGTACCATGAGTTACAATACTGACAGATGTCATAGTAACGTACTTATTACTACTGTAGTAACGGCAGGCGATCTAACAGTGACAACCCATTGTAGACACACAGTTCGCTCAGTGTAAATATAGCTCCTAAAAAGTTTCAGGGTATAACTACCTCGTTAACTTAGTCGCGAATGGTGTCTATTCTGTATTAACACGCTTTTTATAGAAGATTTACATCACCCTTAAGGTAATGAGACCGTGCCGCCCGGTTTGTTTCCACACGACATTTCTATTTAGCGTACAGTCAAAACGATTGACCAATGTCTGTCTGAAATGAACTTCCCTGTGGATGCAGGTTCTTAATGCATCCAATAGAAGATAACAGAGAAGATTGTTTTCTAGCTTATTTTAGTTTAGATATTTTGTAACATCCCATAGGTACTGCGCTAGCCAACCCGCCTGCCAAGCGTGGTGCGTATGTCAACAAACCCTCGTGATCAGCAAAAGAGGTAGCACGATCATTTGGAATCAGTGTTCTTGCAATATGATTGCACAATAAATGGTAACAATAACAGTTTTGTTTATTGGCGAAACCAGTGTGCGTGCGTCGGCGTTATTGTTGATACACATAATAAAGACAATGCCACAGTTTTTGGTGTCAGGACACATCTCAACGATATTAATCTTTCGGTAGAGGTACCACCTTCCTAAATTTAATAGTAACTTTGCATACTCAAAGACCGATGACAATACGGCGTGTTTTTGGTTTTTAATCTATTATTTTCACTTACCGTGGTACCGTGTGGTACCGGCAGTAGAATGTTACCCCTCCTCTCATGCCCGTGGAAGCAGTAAGAGCCTGCTAAGGGATACCTCCGGAAGATGGGCAGCAGCGTCTTGCCGTTTATCAACATCCCGTACTGCGCTCGCCAAACCGCCTGCCAAGCGTGGTGAGTATGGCAACTACCCCTCATGAAGATCCATGAGGGAGGCCTGTGTTCAGTAGTGGACGTCTTACGGCTGAAATGATGATGATGATGATTTTCACTTACATTAAATACACATGGTTTAAGTACCGTGTGTACTTCCTTAACCTGTCGAAACCCGAGACTGTGTGGGTTTTTGGTGATGACTCCCACGAGAGCCAACGGGGTTCGAAAGGTTACACGGTACCATCATTATCATCTTAGCAGCAGGACTTGTCCACCTCCTGCAGGATATAGGCTTCCCTCATGGATATCTAGGATCACGAGCGCCAGACAGGCGGGTTGACGAGCACAGAAAAGGGTGCTGAGACACGGAAATACGCTGCTGCCCTTCTACCGGAGGTATCCCTTAGCAGGCTCTTGCCTCAATCACGAGCATGAGAGGAGGGGTACTACTCTTAACACTCCGTTCTGCGCGCGCCAACCAAGCGCCAAGCGTGCCAAGCGTTGCGAGTCTAGCAACAAACCTATGATTTAACTGATTTTGGCTTAAGCCTAAACATTTTATTAGTTTGCCCCCACCTAAATTAAATCATAAATCAAAAATCCCATACCAAGGTGTATCCCAAAGGACCATTACTCGGAACCGTCCAATGGCCGCGAGCCGATGACAGGCGGACAGACACGCCCTTTTGGCAGCAGACCTGCGCATGATTCATTGCAAATGTCATGGCTTAGTTATAGAGATGGTTCCGGATTTCATGGATGTATTCTGTGTTTGTATTTTTCAAACTTTGATGTTCACAACATTAACAACTCAAATAGTAATAGATCAAAAGGCCTTACTATTTATAGAAAAACAAGAGAAAACATATGAGTACGAATTCGCGGCCTTACTGCTCAAAGCAATTTCTTCCAGGCAACCTTCTAGGAAAACTAGGGGGCTAGATGGTGATGTGTGTAATGTAATGACGCACAGCACCATCTAGCCCCATGGTAAGCATAGCTTGTGGTACCAGATCACTGACAAATTATGCTTTCCATACTTCGAAAATAGCTAGACCTGGGACAAACACAAAATTACAAAACTGTGTCCCGCAACGAGAATCAAACCAGCAACATTGCGCCCCAGCCGGCTATCAGACCAACTGCGGCCACCGAGGTCGTATCGTACTCTACAATCTAACTAATATTATAAAGTCGAAAGTTTGTTTGTATGTACATATGTTTAACGCAAAAACTACCTTACTGATTGGGCTGAAACTTCGCACACGTACCGTCCAGGAATGATACGTTTTTTTTTTCTTTACATAATAAGGACAGAATAGATTTTTCCCATGTTTACAAACGAAAACATTCTATTTTTAAATCCTTACGCTACATTACAAGCCGAAAAGATTCGAGTTTTAAAACCATTCCCTCCTTTACAAACCGAAAAGGTTCGATTTTTAATCTTTTCCCCACTTTACGACAGACACACATTTCAAAAATTCCCAAACGGTTTAACCGAAATGCCAATGTTATTATTCATCTTGGCAACACACGCATTTTCATGTCAGGGCGGGACATTGGATGGAAACTTTATTACTTCACTCACATACAAATCATAAATTTTACGTGTGTGAGTCTTTGTGATGCCTAACAATACTATCAAATCAAAGAGTTACTCTTATCAAAGAGTTACGTAAAAATTATGAGAAAATTAAAAATGCATAAAATCGACATACATATATGACCAATGAGAAAATATGGATGTTGGATGGAAACTTTATCGCTTACTAAGCAAGTACATACCTAAAACGTTAGCAATTGAACATGTTTGAGTGAAGCTTTGAGATGCTTCTTGTTAAGTCTAATCAATAAGTCCCTTTTATTAAAAACAGAAGTTAAACCTTCTGGTTCCATCATCAGAACAGCTCCAAGATAGTAAATTATTGTTTTATTCTAAAAGTAACGCCTACCGCATACGGAGTCGATTCTGTAGTTGCACTTCCTAATGCTAATTATAATAAGAGATACGACGTTTCTAAATTTAGAACTGTAAACGTATTCGGTGAAACTGCTCCGGTTTTAGTTTAAGAACGGCAACAACGGAATAGCTAACTGTCATTTTAGTCCATTATACACGATTTTAGCTAGCTTTAGTTTGGAAGTGCACTAACAGAATCGACATCAATGTTTTAATGTCACTAGAAGAAGGTTCAAATTTCCTATAAAAAATATAAAATTTACAATAAAATTTCTAAAGAAAATATTCCTCTCAATAGTTAAAGAAATATAAATGCTTCATAATAAAGCTTACTATAAAATATCTGATTATCTAGAAGACAAAAATGCTTGAAATAAAATTTGGTCCAACTCCGAAACAACAAAAAAAACTAACTATTATTAAGAGCTGTGTTTTCTAAACGCTTCTTATCAGTGCTTAAAACAGGGAAGCAAACAGATTCATTCATGTGCCTTATTTCCTATTAACATAAGATTATTATTTTTAATTGAAAGTGGACGTGTCTATGTATTGTAATTACAAACTATAGAAATAAATGAATGAATTTCTGAAATTCTAAACCCTTATCTTTCCCCTTATCCTTCCTTAAAAAGCTTATGTCTGGGACTTCAACAATGTCGTCTGCCCATCTTGCAGCCGGCCTTACCAAAGTGTATGTGACCTTGGCTGGGTCACCCCAAGTGTTTTGTAGAAGGGTGCATGTACCCTTCAATAGCTTATTCCAACTTGTAGCCGTCAGGATAAATAAATGATGCTGGACATTTCACAGAACACCATCTAATATACCAAAGGATTTTCGGGTGTATTGTTTTGAGTATATTCGAACCGCCGCGCCGTGGACAATCGATTTGTATTGATGTAATCTTCTTAGTTTAAAATTTTATAAAAATCGGGCCATCCGTTCAAGAGTCCTCTGATCATCATTTCAGCCGTAAAACGTCCACTACTGAACTATGGCCTCCCTCATGGTTCTCCATGAAGGGTAGTTGCCATACTCACCAAGCTTGGCAGGCTGGTTGGCGAGCGCAGTACGGGATGTTGATATACGGAAAGACGCTGCTGCCCATCTTCCGGAGGTGTCCCTTAGCAGGCTCTTACTGCATCCATGGGTAGGAGAGGAGGGGTAACATTCTACTGCCGGCACCCCACGGCTAATCCTCTGATAAAAAAACGATATCACATCTCAAAAATTACTCCCTAAATCAAAATTCCCCCACGACAATCGATTTGTACTGATCTAATCTCATAAAGTTGATAAAATTTCATCAAAATCCGATCATTCAAGAGTTCATCATTTCAGCCGTAAAACATCCACTACTGGACACAGGCCTCCCTCATGGATCTCCATGAGCCACGCTTGGCGGGCGGGTTGGCGAGCGCAGTACGGTATGTTGATTCACGGAATGACACTGCTGCCTATCTTCCGTAGGTATCCCTTAGCAGGCTCTTACTGCATTCACGGGCAGGAGAGGAGGGGTTACATTCTACTACCGGCACCACACGGCTCTACGTCAGAGATGATGATGATACAGTCCTCAATATCAATCTTCAACGTGCACTTTTTTGCTAATATAATTCATTTATAGTAAATACCTATTGAATTAATTTTAGCTAAAATCCATCCAAATACTAACTAACGACTTAAAGCTATAACGCTAGAATCTTTAATTCATTACTCAAAAAGTGGATTCTGCGTCATAAAACTGAACGACCGGCTTTTGTCAGAGTGACATTTAAATGTTTTAAAACATCATAGGAGCCATGAACGCATGATTTATCATAACGTACTAATGGGTGAGACATTTGATTCAACACCCAGCCTAAATTAGAGCAGCTGACTCACTTGTTAATTAAAATAGTCTTGGTATGTAACTATAACGTATCTATGATACGGATAGTCCGGACACTCCATACGCTGATGACGTTACCTAGCCGATTTCGACCATGGCGACTGAGCATTCAGATAAGAAGTCTCATAGGAGGGTTGTGGTTTTCTACCCTGTCATGTGCTCTAAGGTGACTTGTGTACTATAAGAGAAGGTACAAGAGCACTTTGGGCACGTTAATACCCCGTTGACAAAATTGTACCGTATGTCAGCTGGTGCACGGGCCTTCAGCTGACATAAGCTCATAAATCAATAATAAGACAGGCCTCATTTAAGCATAACAAATAAATAACGGTGGACACAACAGTCTAGTCCTAAGCAAACCCCGTACTGTGGAAACCAGGTGATTGATAGAATACTTAATAATAATAATACGTAAAAACAAAAGCGTCATGACTCCGGTGGCTCGGGCACGAATCCGCATGGAGGATGATCGAGTGAAAAGATCATCACTTAGGTTGTCCTACTGGTCGAAGACCGATTGTAAGCCCTAGTACCACTGGAAGGATGAAGTGCTGAAAGACCTAAAAGAAATTCAGGCTGTCTCGACTGAAACGGAGAGAAGGCTGGTCTTTAGCGTCGGAGGCCAAGATCCACTTCGAGTCGTTGCGCCGCAGCAGTAAGAAGTAATCCACGATAATTTCAATTCAGTGATTATACTAGCAACTGACTGAAAACCAGCGCTTCCTAGCATTCCTTATGTGTGGGAGCATAATGCTGAGTCAGGCCCCCTTTGGACTCACACAACTTTGTAAACTGGTTTGTTCATTAGTAGGTACCTACTTGAAATAGTATCATACTGCTTTGACCCGCTGAGTGAGCTGCTTACCCTCTATTTGTCACTATGTCGCAGTATATTTAACTGGGTAGGTACTCCTAGATTAACATTAGAAATAAGTCAGTTTTTTTACTAAAGTTATTTTTTTAAGTTTAGTGTGTGTGTGTGTCTAATAAATGTATTTCTTCTTCTTCTTCTAGCAATTTGAAAACTGGCAAACTTTCTACTGCCGGCATCCCACGGCCATTTCTCCCATTTATAACTAATTTTCATCTCAAACACACAACCAGCGTTTCCTCCTAAGCTGTGCGTCAACTACAGAGCAGTTGCCAAAATGATTTGTGTTAATATAAAGCTTCAAAGGGCTTAGAGCGCGGCATAATTCAGATTTAAATCAAGTCCACTGTTATTCTGTACACTTAATGGATTATAACTAGGCTTTGAGTCGGAGACCTCAATTAAAAGTTTTGTACATTCAAGGTTGCTTATGAATAATTGGTGCCGTGGGGTGCCGGCAGTAGAATGTTACCCCTCCTCTCCTACCCGTGGATGCAGTAAGAGCCTGCTAAGGGACACCTCCGGAAGATGGGCAGCAGCGTCTTTCCGTATATCAACATCCCGTACTGCGCTCACCAACCCGCCTGCCAAGCGTGATGAGTATGGCAACTACCCCTCATGGAGTTCCATGAGGGAGGCCTTAGTTCAGTAGTGAACGTTTTACGGCTGATATGATGATGATGAAGTTACGTTTGACGGCATTTCCAAGTATATAATATTGCAATCTAACAATAACCATTTACATCAACAAATAGCCAAAACCCTCAGGCACATTGACCTCTAGGGTCAGCTCAGGGACGAGTGACACGAGTCTAATAAACCGGATGTGCCAACGCTTGATCAGATGGGCCCACCCTTTCCGCAAACCCATCTAAAGGGGACAGGTAGTTTTGATGAAAAAAACGTTACTGTTATTATTGCCACGGGGTGCCGGCAGTAGAATGTTGACCCTGCTCTCTTGCCCGTGGATCAGCAGCGTCTTGCCGTGAATTAGCGTGGTGAGTATGGCCACAACCCTTTACGATCAGTTCTTGAAGACCCATGAAAGAATTGAAGGCTTACGTCCAGCAGTGGACGATGAATGAATTACTGGCTGTCTCAAAAGAAAGTTCACATTTGTTTTGGTTATTGCGTGAACGCAACTATTCTGAGGGGCGCGGGGGGGTGTCAATTGGTAGCCTGGCCCGTGGGAATTTAGTCGCTATGGTATGGAGCGTTTCTCGGGAGCGGACCGTGTGTTGTGCGTACGCGAGTTTTATAAAAACGGTAATTCGGCGACTGTAGCGCGTAGAAAATTCTGCAGCATTCGACATATTCGTCACTTGAATGATGCGCCAAGCACTCGACTTATTGCAAAATGGGTCGAGAAGTTTGAAGAGACCGGGTCAACACTGGAAAAACCAAAATCCGGGCGTCCAAGATCTTCGAGAACGGTCGAATACGTACACAGTGTCACCCAGTCTATTCGGGACGATCCGAACCTTTCAATTCGTAAGCGTGCTGTGGCCTTAAACGTGCACAGATCGTCATTATGCCGCATTTTGCACAAAGATTTAAAACTGCACCCGTACAAAATTCAGCTGGTGCAACAATTGAAGCCTCAGGATGCTGGTCAGAGGCTTGACTTCGTAAATCAGATTATTGAGCGCTTTCCAACGTTTACCAACATCTTGTTTTCGGATGAAGCCCATTTTCATCTTAATGGACATGTTGACAAGCAAAATTTCCGCTACTGGAGTGCAACCAATCCAAAACAAAAACATCAGAAACCCCTACATTCGCCTAAAGTAACCGTATGGGCCACAATGTCGGCGCGAGGAATTATCAGCCCTTACTTTTTTGAAGCTGAAAGGGGACGCACAGTCACAGTGAATTCAGAGCGTTATGTGGAGATGTTAGAAGACTTCTTCGTGCAAAACTTTCCTGGTTATAACTAAAGAACATGGTTCCAGCAGGACGGAGCAACTTCACACACGTCCATCAGGGTCTCTGCCAAGAGTTTGTGATTTTTTCCTGGCAAATCGATCTCCAGGAGAGGTGACATAAGTTGGCCTCCACGCAGTCCCGATTTGACACCTATGGACTTTTTCCTGTGGGGTTATGTCAAATCCAAAGTTTACGCCAACAAACCGACTTCCCTGGCACAATTAAAAGGAAATATCCGTCACGAAATGGCAGCCATCACGGAGACCTGCCGAGCCGTCATTGGCAATTTTAGTGCTGGAATAAATGAATGCCGTGAACGCAACGGTTTACATTTGGACGATGTGATGTCATTTATAAAAAATAAATTCCCAAACAGTATATTTTATTATGTAATAAACATGTTTTCATATAATAATAAAATAAAAAAGTAAGGAGTTTATTACTTTTTTTTTATTATTTTTTTAAATGTGACCTTTCTTTTGAGACACCTTGTATTAACGCGTGTCAAATAAACGTATTTTCCTACTTTCTTTTTTCTACATTAAACACACATTGACTTAATACTTTCTTCTAAGGCAGAGGTATTTTGTGCGAGAAGACGTTGCGAAGTTTCCCAAGTGCTGCCCATCCGAGTGAGATTCGGCAATATACCCCTTTCTCGAAGATGGAACTACCTAATTGGTGTGTTTGTCCTAGGCATACGACCTCTGTGGCGTAGCGGGCGAAGGTCCGCCTGTGACGTTTGATTCCCGCCTCGGGACAAATGTCTGTACGATCTGCACTATAGTGTATTAAGTATACTGTAGTGTATTCAGTCATCTAGTACCCATAACACAGGCTCTGCTTAGCTTGGGGCTAATGATGCTGTGTGAATTGTCCAATTATTATACGCATAGGAAACAATTTCAGCCATAACTTTGGTATTCGCTAGTCTTCCTTTACTTACGCCAAATAGTAGGTATGTGCCAATTTTATCTTTCACGGGACGCCTAGCAGATGCTACACATTTTTAATTTTCTTTCAACCGTATGGTACATCTGGTTGTTTTTACGTTAAATCGTAAGTCGGTAACTAGTTACTTGCACTTCGTCACGCGTCACTCGTCAAATCTCGTCCGTTCGGTTTAACCCCCCTCAAAACACAACCGCTCAATGGCTTTTCGTGGTTCATTTAAGTTTGCTGCTTCACATTCATCATCATCATTTCAGCCGTAGGACGTCCACTGCTGGACAAAGGCCTCCCTCATTGATCTCCAAGTACTGCGGTTGGAAGCCGTCTGCATCCACCGCCGACCAGCAGTTCTCACCAAGTCGTCTGCCCATCTTGTAGGTGGACGTCCTACGCTGCGCTTGCCGATCCGTGGCCTCCATTCGAGAACTTTGCTGCCCCATCGGCCATCTGTTCTGCGCGCTATATGGCCTGCCCATTGCCACTTCAACGTGCTAATCCGTTTGGCTATGTCGGTGACCCGAGTTCTTCTACGTATCTCCTCATTTCTGATTCGATCCCGTAGAGAAACCCCGAGCATAGCCCTCTCCATAGCTCGTTGAGCGACTCTGAGCTTGTTCATAAGGCCAATAGTGAAGGACCACGTCTCGGTTCCATATGTCATCACTGGTAACACACACTGGTTGTAGACTTTCGTCTTAAGGCACTGAGGTATGTTGGACGAAAAGACGTTGCGAAGTTTCCCAAACGCTGCCCATCCGAGTTGGATTCGACGATTGACCTCTTTCTCGAAGTTGGACCTACCTAATTGGACTGTTTGTCCTAGGTATACGTACGCGTCGACAACTTCAAGAGCCGAGTTCTCAACCATAACTGGGGCAGGCACGACATGGACATTTGACATGATTTTCGTCTTGTCCATGTTCATTTTAAGGCCTACCCGCTGGGAGACTCGATTGAGGCCTTCGAGCATCGTGCTGAGCTCTTCCATCGACTTTGCCATGACCACAATATCGTCGGCAAATCGAAGGTGAGTGATGTATTCGCCGTTAATATTGATGCCCAGCCCTTTCCATTCCAGGAGCTTGAAGGCATCTTCCAAAGCGGTCGTAAACAGTTTCGGAGAGATTACGTCTCCCTGTCTTACGCCTCTTTTTAAGGGAATCGCCTTCGAGCTCTGTTCTTGTACTCGGACTGACATAGTGGCGTTTGTATACAAACACTTCAACACTTCGATGTACCGATAGTCAATTCGGCATCGTTGGAGAGACTCAAGCACCGCCCATGTTTCGATCGAATCGAAGGCTTTCTCATAGTCCACAAACGCAAGACATAGCGGCAAGTTATACTCTTCGGTCTTCTGTATGACTTGCCGCAGCGTATGTATGTGGTCTATGGTACTGTAGCCTTTTCGGAACCCGGCTTGTTCGGGAGGCTGGAAGTCATCAAACCTGCGTTCGAGACGGTTCGCGATGACCCTTGAAAACAGCTTATAAACATGGCTCAACAGCGAGATGGGTCTGTAATTCTTAAGTAAGGTTTTGTCACCTTTCTTGAAAAACAGAACCACCACGCCCTTGTTCCATGCTTTCGGCGTCGTACCTTCAAGCAAGGCGGAAGATTGGTCGCCCTCCCGGTAGTATAGTAGGTTACCGGACTTAAGGGATATCGTGTCCTCGCCCTCTCTACGGACTTCTGATAGCCCCAAAATGTCCCAGTGTAATCTACTAATTTCTTCTTCCAGCTCAACAATCTTATCGTCTGTCCTCAAAGTGCGGATGTTGTGTGTTACCAGGGCCAGTGGTCGTCGTAGGGGTTGGTAGCCGATCGTCTCCCGGGGATTCTTAGCACCCCTAGCCCCGCCGTTACCGTGACTGCTACCGTAGCCAGGATTAGCGGGGCCGCCGGGGACTCGGGGCCTGGTTTTTTGTTGTGTTGTCATGAGGGGGTTGATGCCATACTCGCCACGCTTGGCAGGCGGGTTGGCGAGCGCAGTATAGGGTAGTGAAAAAACACGGAAAGATGCTGCTGCCCATCTTCCGGAGGTATCCCTTAGCAGATTCTTACTGCATCCATGGGTAAGAGAGGAGAGGCAACATTCTACTGCCGGCGCCCCACGGCATGCTGCTTCACATTGTTGGAATGATTTGCCACCACCTGTGCGTGCTCTAAAAACAAAATATACTTTTAAAAATAACCTAAAAAAATACTTGGTGACTGAGCAAAAATGCCAGCCGAGATAAGGTAGGTTTAAACTAACTGAAAATATGTATATTATTACTAACCTGCTGGGTATGCACGAAAGGAGTAGCCATTACACTAGTGTCTCCATCCCATTTATTCTCCAATTTATTTTAGTCATGTAAAATATCATATTTACTTATTATATTATGTCATATTTATGTATTCATTACCTAGTACTGTATTTATTTATATTGCTGTAGGTATCTAGTTTTAGTTTATTTTTTATTAATACATACCTACTTTATTTTTATTATACCTAATACTTGCAATGGACGTGAAATCACCTGAAGGGCCTATTTGAAAATCAGCGTAGCACTCAAGCATCTTGCTTGAGGCTACTTAAGCTGAAATAGGTCCTTTTTTTTCCTACCATTAAACACTATGCATTTTTATTCATTTATTATTATTTTATTAGACTTAATTATTATTTTCTATCTTTTTGTTTAGAGTTAGTTTGTAAGGATTTTGTTTGTTTTTTTTCTCTTGTAAAATATGTTTGTGTTTTTTGGTATGAATTAAATAATTTTTAATCTTAATCTTTAATCTTTAAACATGTTTCACACCAAAAGTTCGGCAGGCGATTGTATGAAATAACCATGTCAATGTCAATATTGCCGTGGGGTGCCGGCAGCATTATGTTACCCCTCCTCTCATGCCCGTGGAAGCAGTAAGGGGCCGTCTCCACGAGCGAGGGAATCGCGGCGATTCTATAGCGCGGACTCGTCGCGATTCTCTCGCTCGCGGAGACGGCCCCTTAGAGCCTGCTAAAGGATCCCACCAGAAGATGGGCAGCAGCGTCTTTCCGTGCATCAACGTCCCGTACTGCGCTCGCCAACCGGCCAGCCAAGCTTGGTAAGTAGCCCCTGAAGATCGTTGCTTGGATATCCATGAAGGAGGCCTACGTCCACATGTATTTAAGTATTTTATTAATCACCTGGTTCCTATAACAAGCTCTGCTGACTTTAGGGCTTTGGGGCTGTATGAAATGGCCAGCATTATTTGAATATTATGCCGTGGGGTGCAGCCAGTAGAATGTTGCCTCTCCGCACTCGTCTTGGATGCAGTAAGAGCCTGCTAAGGGACACCTCCGGAAGATGGGCAGCAGCGTCTATCCGTGTATCAACATCCCATACTGCGCTCACCAACCCGCCTGCCAAGCGTGGTGAGAATGGCAACTACCCCTCATGGAGATCCATGAGGGAGGCCTGTGTTCATCAGTGGACGTTTTATAGCTGAAATGATGATTTTGTATGTTTGTAAGGAATAAACTCAAAACTACTGGATGATTTTCGAAATTCTTTCACCATTAGAATGCTACATTATCCCAGAGTAACACAGGCTGTATTTTATCCCCGTAATCACACGGGAACGGGAACTACGCAAATAAAGCCACGGAGTGTGGCTAGTCTAATATAAAATAATTAACATCATCACTATTACAACCGTAAGACGTCCGTCCGTCTGTTGGACATATCGCACCTCCAGTCGTAGACTGACTCAATCCAAAATTCATGTTTTTTGGGAAATGAAGAAAACGTGTTTCGGTCCTTGACAGTTTTTGATAAATTACACTATAACTTGACATTATATGAAACAGAGAGCTATTATTACAGTTTATTTATTACGGTTTCTGATTTACTAGGCGATAGAGCGCACTTTTTTGAGTCGTTCTGTATACTTAACTTAATTCACCCAAATTTTGAATTGAGTCAGTCTACGACTGGAGGTGCGATATGCATTTCACGGATCTCCAAATACATCAGTATTATGTATGACCATTAAAGTATTACGAGGTATGTATGGTAACAAACTCTCATGATCACAAGAGAGTTTGTTACCATACATACCACGCTTGGTAGGCGGGTTGGCGAGCGCAGTACGGGGTGTCGATACACGGCTGCTGGCCATCTTCCGGAGGTATCCCTTGGCAGATTCTTACTGGATCCATGGGCAACGGAGCAGGGGCAACATTCTAATGCCGGTACCCCACGGCTTTTCATCGGTATCTAGGCTAGGTACATAACCAAATCAGCGCTTATCGACTCCTCGTCAAGATTAGGTGGTCTATGTAGGTACTTACCTATCCCACCTGTTCATAGGTAGGTATTCTCACGGTTTCAACAAAGATACGATAATTAAATTTAGTTTTTTTTATTTATTTATTTTTGTTTGATAAAGAGTTTAAGATGCCTATGTTGACCTTAACCCGGCCATCGACCTAATCTTGTTTTATTTCGTTTTAGTATTTGGTAGAATAACATTAAGTACCTAAATAAATTAAGAAACTTTTTTTTCACAATGACAGAATTATAGGTTTGACCAGATTAAAATAGATAATACCGTAAAATTAGTCAGATGGGACGCATAAATAAACGCAAGATCGGAGTTCGGGATACTTTCCTTAGGATTTACGACGATTTTTACAACATTGAGACAATCGCTTTGGAATTTTTAATTGCTCACCGTCTCTTATCGTCTTTAGAGCAGACCGTACGCTCACAACATAATAATGTTAATTATATCTAATTAAAAATTCGTCCTACGTGCTGGATATTGTTACCGGTCCACAAAAAATGCTCGCTTCGGAAATTCGAAAATGGAACATCACATCGTAAGCTAATGACCGGGCGATGTCAATCACAATAATTGACAAGTGTCTGGCAAAGTTATTTTTGAACGAGACGTTTTAGAAAAATCGTTGGTTGTATGGAATCACCATCCGTAACCGACGAGTTTTAGAAAAGCTATCAAATGTCAACATAGCGTAACCTCAAAACGAAAATCAACAAAACAAACGTGTTAAGTAGTGATAGCAACATGACGGGGCTACGAAGCATGGAATAATAGTATGGCATTAAAAACCAACAAATACATAGGTGCACCTACGCTATATCGTCACCCCAACGCGAACTTCCAACGTGAAATGTATAAAACACGGCCATTTTCGTAGGGACTGAGATAAATTATTTTGACAATCTTTTACGAAAGCATCACTTACCCTTTCCACGTCCAGGTCAGAGCCTGTACAGAGTCTCTTGCCACCACTACCGTTATAAGCCATCGTGCACCACAAAACAAAACACTAATCACACAAAACCGCGTTTAGATCGGAACTGAACGAGACAACCACCTCGTACGGCGGTCGCGAATTGACTGATTGTTGACCGAATGAATGAAAGCGTGTCGATCGAGTGCGAGCGAATGGATGAAGGACGAATGAATGGAGGGCAAGATAATGTTACCAGGAGGGGGAATCTTGGATCTACTAATAGGGCTGCCTTACCATTTGCATTCTCGAGTTCAACGCATTATAATAAATAAATTATTTTATATAGGTAGGTACATAATAAATACCTAATGGTTTTCGTTTACAGAACACATTGGCGGATAGTCGTATCTTTAAAAAGCATTATGCACTAGAGATATATATTTTGTATTAGTAGGGTAAAAATAATTAAGTAATGTACCAGGGGTTTGATACCGGCCGTGCACAAAAATATTTTTTTTCTCAAATATTAACTGCACATCGCGAGCAAACCAGTGGCTCGGGATTGTTAATATTTTTTTACGAAGCAGCGATTTCTGTGGGTTTATTTTATTATTATTTCGGGCGAAGGTCCGCCTGCGACGCAAGGTGTTGCGGGTTCGATTCCCGCCTCGGGACAAATGTCTGTACGATCTGCAGATATTTGTTCAGGGTGTTTTTTCTATATTATAATAAAAATATCTATCTATGTCATATAATGTATTAATTATATCAGTCATCTAGTACAAATAACACAAGCTCTGCTTAGCTTGTGGCTAGATGATGCTGTGTGATTTGTCCAGCATTATTTATTTATTTATTCCAGATACACAAAACTAACTATGTACCTTTCTATAGGTACCAACACCTTTTACTTGTAAATGAAAAAGTTTCTACAAACAAGGTTTTAAGTAAAACACAATTTCAATAAAAAGATTATACTGATCATAATCATAAACTTAACGAGCATTATACTATTTACAACTTGTTCTATTATGTACTCATTCTGTGAACATAACTAATGTAATGGCCTCACTTAGTACCTATTACTTAAAACTTTAACAATGTATTTAATGTACAAGCTGCCTTAAATACATATCTACTCAGCACTTTTTTACAATGGCAATACAATGCCTAGATTGTAAGATTGTAGATATTTTCTGAGGCTACTTGACATCAATGAAAATGTATGACAATCAAAATTCTATCGAATCCGTCAGTTAGAAAATACAAAAATAAAAGACACGTATTTTTTGATTTTTCAAAATAATGAAACAATACTTAGTTAAAGTGCATTGAAGTTTAGAAGTGGGGGCTCCTGACGTCACACTGTCTGTACCGAGTCACATCGGCGCGTGACGTCAGGCTACATTTCGACGTACATTACGTCGAAATGTAGCCTGATCACCGTCATTTTTGGATTACGTTAAAAAAGAAAAAAATACGTGTCCAGTAGTTTTTGTTTGTCTACAACGGTTTTTCATTCAGAAAGAGGTCTTAACAATTACACATACATTGGTGATGTTATTTAAGTTTACCACATTACATTTTGTGCAGGGTATTAAATGTTTTGATACTTGTATTACCTACTCTAAGAAGATTGAACTAGTTTTATTTTAATACATTTAAGTATTTAATTACACTGCAGAACATAAACTCTCTCATCATAAGTATCTCAAAAACGAATCTTCATATTAAGTTAAAATTATTTACAAAGGTGTTCTAAAACATCTAGTCTACTCAAAGCAGGTCAGTATCAGTACAACTCCTAAGCCCAAATGTGGTAACTCAACAGTGTGTTTTGAGAAAATCAAGATTAATATGTAAATATGAACCAGGCTTGACTTTTATATGCAACTTCTTTTTGAGTTACCACTTTTGGGCTTTTATCTATCACAAAATAATCAGTACTGCTCCTAAGCCGAGAAGTGGTAACTCAATTTATGGGTGTTTCGGTAAAGTAGACATTGTATGAATATGACCCAAACTTCTTTTTGAGTTACCACTTTTGGGCTAGGACATCTGCAGAGTTATTTCTTCTAAATAACTACTGGTACAGACATTGATCAATGTCATCATATTGTATGTTAATCAATGTGGAGTTGGTGTATGTCCGTCCACATAGAAATTCCTGGTTGCCTTAGGTAATTGTATCTCCAATCCTTCTAATTCCTTTGTTAATACTATTTGGCAGCCTGAAACAACAGATTCTCTTTAATAAGACTTACAAAATGTACCTCTATAATTAATCTGTGGTGAGCCGCCGCGGCAGACCGAAGAAGTGATGGCGTGACGAGTCAGACCAACATAACAGCGCATGGGTCGAATTGACGGTAGATCGATGGATGCATGGAGATGGAGTGGAGGCCTCTGCCCAGCTGTGGAACACTAATTAGTAAGGCCTTTGCATCTATTACAGATGATTTATGATGAGCATGAGTAACCCTGAAAGGCATGCTGATGTTGTTGAGGTGGTAGATCTTGGTTACATTAGCTCCTGTAATCTTGTTGCAAAATATTGTTGACAAAAAAATAATAAGTGATTTAAAATCAATTGGCAATTTATACATTTTGAAATTAAATTAAAGCAAATTATTAAACAGACAATTAATTATGTACCTGTGACTACAAGTCGATTTGAAAGGTTTAAACTTAACTGGGATTCACAACCTATGGGATTGAATTATTACAATACCAACAATCCACAACAGTCATATTGTCAGTTTTTTAACAAATTCAGCAATATGTTTAATTCAATATTTACACCCAAATCAATTGCAGTCTCAGATAAACCCGGATTTAGTGAGTGGGCAACTGTGGGTATACACAAGAGTAGACAAAAACTTTATGAACTGTACAGTGAAAAACAGCACAACTTTAGTGATAAGTTTAAAGAAAAACTTAAAAATATTCAAATTTTTTTAAAAAATCTGCCATGTAGCCTAATCCTATTTTATAAGTTCTATAATATAGTGAAGATGGTTTCAGACTCTCTGCCTCGTGGAATCCAGTGATAGCAAAGTGTACTCGGTGTGAAAAATTAACTCAGTATATGGATACAGTCAGTAGTGTTTTGTCCCAGTGGGAACCAACCAGCTCTAATATTTTTTATGAAAATCAAGTGTAGTTCAACAAACGCCTTCGCTTTGCTGCTGTACCTCCAACACGTCAGTCTTCCCGGGACCATGCTTGGTGCAATCCAAGCGAAATGTCAGGAAATAATAAAGGTAATTAACGCGATAAATACCCAGTTATATGTATGTTAATAATGCTTGGAATGAAATTTGCTCCAACTCCGAAACAACTAACTATTAACAAGAACTGTGTTTTCTAATCGCTTCTTATCACAGTGCCTAAAACAGGGAAGCGAACAGATTCATTCATGTGCTTTATTTCCTGTTAACATAAGCTTAAATATATTTTTATTTTTGTAAGTAGGCATCTATGTTTTGTAATTGCAAACTATGGAAATAAATAAATGAATTTCTGACTAACAGCTGGCTAAGCTGATAATAATAATTCATTTATTTTTCAGATTACACAGATCCATAATATGTTAGTACAAAAAATTACTCAGGGCTATATTACGTGCACATAAAAATAACAAATAAAAATTATTGGATGGCTGAGAGGATGGTAGGATGGCAAGCCTAATCTATCTAAAAATATCCCAGGTCTGCGGCATCCCATACAGCATGAATACCAGTTTATGATGCTGTATAAGTTAAAAAGGTATTTACTAACCTAGTCTAGAGTTTTCCTTCAAGAATGGCGCCATATCCAACAAATCATCCTCTTTCTCTTCGGATGGTGGTAAAAAGTCCAAATAGTCATGTGGTATGTACACATGACATGTTGTACACGCTAGGGATGCTTCACAGGCACCTGAAATATAAAATTAATGTCTGTTACAGTACTTGTATATTCAGATTTTTCTTTTATCAAGTAAGGTGCTAAATATACTTGTTGAGGCCTGTGTTCAGTAGTGGACATTTTACAGCTGAAATGATGATGACCATGTATGGGTAGCAAAATTTTTTAATTTACGAATTTGTTTCTTTATATTTTACTAGCTTGTGCTTCACATGCATTGTACCCAGATAAAAAGTAGCCTATGTGTTAATCCTAGACAACATCTATATGTTTACAAAATTTTAGCATGATACATACGCTACTTTTTGTGTGAAGAGGTAAAAACCTCCATACAAACAAACTTTCGGCTTTATTATATTAGTGAGATTGTTTAATCAAGAATTTTACTATTATATATTATATTAGGGGTGCCGGCAGTAGAATGTCACCCCTCCTCTCCTGCCCGTGGATGCAGTAAGAATCTGCTAAGGGATATCTCCGGTAGATGGGCAGCAGCGTCTTTCCATGTAAGAACATCCCGAACTGCGCTCACCAACCCGCCTGTCAAGTGTGGTGAGTATGGCAACAACCCCTCATGCACTTGGATCTCTAAGTCAATGAGGGAGGCCTATGTCCAGCAGTGGATATCTTACGGCTGTAATGATGATATTATTATTTTAGGATGTGTTATTTATTTTAAGATTCTCTGACATAACCTAGTGTGTTCTAGACCAAAATTAAAGAGAATGAGTATTTGAGCCAACAAGTCAAAGACCAACTTTAGTTCAACTCTAAAATACTGACCATTATTGTTATGAATTGAGTCTTAAGGATAAGATCTAATTCAACACAATAATAGTAGACATTGAGAAGCGAGGAGCAATGAAAACTTACCTTCCATATGAACGCCATATCTGTGAGCCAAATACAAAATGTTGTCGCCAACTTTACCTCTGACATTCGTTTTGTTTCCATCTTTGTCTATATACACTACATTTACACTGAAAAGATAAAATATAAGTTCAAAACACCGGAATTAGACTAGGTTAAGTTGTTGAAGAAATTGCTATCAGTGCTTACACTTCATCCTCTGACTTTGGGTCTTGCCATTCGTATTCACCGTGTCTCAGAACTGTTGAAATTATCAGGATTAATGAAATATACCCCAATGTTATTTGTCGGAACTGATAATAAAATATTATTCTTACCTGTAGTGTTCTGAAATGATCGTATTTGATGAGGAAATTGCTTTCGCGAGATATTCAAATTAGTGTGCGTTAGATAACGCCTTATCACAGTTCGGAACATTGTTTTTCATACATTTATCATCGTAAAATGCACAGACTACTAGAATGAATTTCAATTTGTTTGGTTAATTACCTTCTTCTTCTTTTCTTTTTAATGGCTGATGCATGCCACTTGCTACAACTCTGCCAGTGTCAGGTAGGTAAAAGTGTCATAAACGTGTTGAGAGCGGGTTAGGCAATTTTAAGCCACAATATTAACGGAAAACAAAATGATTAAGCCAAGCAAAAGCAAATAAAAACAAAATAAAAAAAAATCCTACGTAAATGTAAATTAATGATGCTTCGATCAGATTATTTAAGATATCAACTATACTATAACATATTATTACAATCTAAGATTATTCATATTTACAAATTTACAAAGGATAAAATTAATTAAAGGAGAGAAAGTAAGGGAAAGCAAAATTTTGAAGCAGGTAGGACGCGGGATTTCCTGAGGGAGAACATCATAAAGGGATAAGCGAAGTTTAGGGCAATTGAAGAAAATGTGGTCTACATTTCCTTCCTCCAATCCGCACTCACACATTGAGTGATCCTTGATCCTAAGTTTCGCAAGAAATACAGGTGTACAAGCATGACCCAGTCTTAGGCGGCAGATAGTTGAAGTGACGATCTTATTGGACTTGCGGAACTTAAAGAACCAAGGAATAGGTGGGATATCTGGTTGGATATCGGAGTAGTACTTGCCTTTACACAGCTTCGTGGTATTCCACAAATCCGTCCAGGATTTTTGAAGAAAGATTTTTGGAAGAAGGCTTAAATCGTGGCAATATAATTGAAAATGCTCAGGAGAACCTATCTGGATAGCGGCTTTTGCGCATGAGTCAGCTAATTCATTGCCTAGAATCCCAGAGTGTCCTGGAATCCAAGCTAGAACTACATTAATGCCTAGATTGTGACACTCAAACAGAGAAAGTTTAATTTTAAGAATAATGGGGAAACGGGAAATTGATTTAAACGGGTTAGACAAAATTGATTGGAGGCAACTTTTGGAATCAGAAAAGATGATAGAATTATTTAAGTGATGTGATTTTACAAAGAGAATGGCTTCTAGAATAGCAACTGCCTCACCAGTAAATACCGATGAGGACGAGGGACACTTAAAACTCAGGGTTATGTTGGTAAAAGGTATCCATACCGCAGCTCCAACCTCACTATCAACTGACAACTTGGACGCATCGGTGAATATTAAGTGCCAACCATCAAACTTGGAATTGAGTACGTAGTTAAATGTACATCTCGCGTCAACTGAATCCTTGTCTACCCCAAATTGTAAGATAACACGAGGCTGGAAAATTAAGGCATCATAGGGAATAAGATATAGCGGGTACATTGAATACTGCTTGACAGGACTCGGAAGATCGGAAAATCTTTTAAAACTACGGAGGATACAAGGAATTTTATTACAATGACGAAATAAATTATTTAGGTAGGATAATTTAGCAAGAAGAGGATGTTTAGAATTTTGGATCAAGTTAAACAAAAATCTATCCGATAGATATTGTCTGCGCAATTTCATGGGAGGCTCGCCACATTCAACCTGCATAGCGTTGATAGGCGAAGATTTCATAGCTCCAAGTATGATGCGCAGGCATCTAGATTGTATTTTATCAATTTTGTCTAGGCCTGATTTATTGCAAAGATTAAGTAGGAATCCACCATAATCTAAGTTGCTCCGAACTATAGCATTGTATAAGAGCTTTTGTGTGTATGGGTGAGAGCCCCACCACACCCCTGATAGAGAGCGTAAGATATTAACATTTCTCTCACATTTTTGTGTAAGGTACATAAAGTGAGGAATACCTGACATTTTAGTATCCAACGTTATACCCAGAAATTGTACACTACTTGAAACGGGAATTAAATCTCTACCTATAAAAATATCTACTGAAGGGATGTTTATTTTTTTAGTAAAAATTACAACAGAGCTCTTTGATGGGGAAAGGGATAAACCATGGTCGAGAAGCCAATCGTTCAGATAGGATATTGCAGAATTGAGACGCGAACTTGCCACTTCTGGCGAAGGAGAGGAAACATATAAGGCAAGATCATCGGCGTACTGCAAAACTTCACAAAAAGAGTTTACTGTTCACTCGAGATCATACGTGTAGAGGCTGAACAGTAACGGGCTCAAAACAGAACCCTGTGGTAGACCTTTCCAAACTGTTCTCGGTGAAAGGAGACCTAGAGGGGATTTAATAACAACAGATCTCTCCATTAACATAGAGCAGATAAAACGAACAAGTTTTTCGGGGATTTTCAGCTGAAGTAGTTTATTTCTGAGTACCGGAAGAAGGACGTCATCATAAGCCGATGCTATATCGAGGAATACACCGACTAAAATATTTTTTTCCCTAAAAGCAATATGGATATCCGTTGTTAATAAACTGAGGTTGTCCAAGGTGCCCATTCCTCTCCTAAATCCAAATTGGGTTTTAGCGAGGACGGCACCATTTTCTGCCCACCACTCAAGACGGCGTTTTATCAAATGTTCCGTCACTTTGGCCATTACTGATGACAACGCTATAGGTCGACGACTGGATGGGTCTGAGGGATCCTTGCCAGGTTTAAGGATAGGGACTATGATTTGCGTTTTCCACTGTTCTGGAATTATACCACTATCGAAGAAGGAGTTAACAAAAGACAAAAATATTTTTTTAATTTTTTCTGAAGATTTGGTCAGGAAAGAATACGGGATGCCGTCTATTCCAGGGGAAGAGTCACTCAGTCCATCAAGTGCTAGAGACAATTCGTTAAATGAGAAAGGGGCGTCCAAGTTAGTTGATTGGGTTAAAAACAAAGGGGTTGGTGGTAAGGATGAAAAAGGTGGAACAAACGGAGGAGCCAATTTGTCCGAAAAGGCCTCGAGCCAAGATGTAGAATCGTGAGCTGAAATGTTTTCTATTTTGGAAGATCCCCTATAGCGTTTAATCTGTTTCCAAACCAAACCGGGAGGAGTTCTGGGCGAAAGCTTTTCACAGAATCCAATCCAACCTTGTTTTTTTTTCCTGGAAGTTAATTTTCTAAATTTAGCTGCAAATTTTTTGTAGTTTAAAAAATTATTTATGGTCATTGATTGACAGTATGTTTTCTCAGCCACCTTGCGTTCCTTAACTGCTGCTGTACACTCCGCGTCCCACCATGGGGTGGAGATCTTAAAGTCCCGAGAGGGTTTTTTAATAGGGATGTGCAGGTCAGCACAAGAAATGATTTTGTCAATAAAGTTATTATACGATAAAGCGGGAGAAGCTAAAGGGTATTCATGGGGATCCATGTTATTGTCCAGTGAGGTTGAATAGGATGACCAGTCAGCACCAGAAAGTATGTATTTTAAATTGGGAGTTGGGTTACAAAAAGGGGAGACGCTATGATGGAGATTAATATGAAGAGACAATAATATGGGAAAGTGATCGCTACCGTATGTCTGAGGTAAAGTTTTCCATAAAATGTCAGGAAAAAGCGTTGAGGAACACAAAGAGAGATCAACGGCACTTTTCGGATTTTGGGAAGGATATACTCTACGAGTGGGAGAACCGTCATTGAGGAGGCAAAGATTAGCTTCATCAATGGTTTCTAGAAGAGAGTGACCAAAGAGATCTGAGTAGCTGTGACCCCACACTGTGTTGTGGCCATTAAAATCGCCCATAACAATCATAGGAGAAGGAATAGATGTAAATAGGAGAAGGATATCAGGGATTAATAAGGCGTTAGGATGAGGTATATATAATGAAATAAATGAAATGCCGAAGGACCTGATACCAACAGCGTTGATATCAGGGGGGAGAGAAGGGAGAGTGATTTTTGTAAACGTAAGGGAGCGCCTAATTAATAAGGCGCTCCCGGCACCAGACCGCCCATCAGCCCTGTCGTCCCGAAGGCATGTGAAGCCAGAGATCCGAAAATGGGATCCAGGCCTCAGCCAAGTCTCCGAGACGGCTATAACTGCCGGGCGGAACTCGTTGATTAAATGAATTAATTCATGCGCTTTTGCACGCATGCTCTGGGTGTTCCACTGGAGGAGGACCACTGGATCCATTATGACTAGATAGGGAGACTAATTGTGAAAGTTTAGAGGCGACGTTGGACGGTAGGGAATGAGGGTTTGTTAAAATTATGTCTATTAAAATTGTGAGGAGTGTTTGGATGAGGTTGTCATTCAATGGAGAAGATGATTGATGCATGCTAAGAGCACATCCATTTGTAAGACTTGAGGTGGGGTTTGCGACAATTTCCCTGTGGGCATTCTTATCGAAAGTCTTACCCAAAGGTGTTTTTGGTCGAGGGTTGGCATACACAGTCTTTACGTATGAGCGAGTAGGTTGACGAGCTAATTCAGCGGATTCAGCCATTTGCGATGGTTGGACAGAACTCGGAAAGGGGAAAATATCTCGAGCAACTTCAGAGAACGGACGATTAACCTTTGGAAATTGACGAGAAGCTTCTTCGTATGAGATGTGATTTTGTGCCATAACAATTTTAATTGATTTTTGTCGTTCTTGTTCCGAGCATGTCTTGCTAGTGGCAAAGTGCCGACCTGAGCAATGGAAGCAAGTAGATTCAGCCTCGGGGACATCGCATGTATCACCTGAATGTTCCTTAGAACAACGGAAACAATTTGGCTTCGATCTACATTGCGCTTTTGTGTGTCCATAACGACAGCAAGTAAAACATTGGATAGTCGGGTATTGGTATAATTCGACAGGAAGTGAATTGTAATAAAGGAATATCCGGGATGGAAGGGTTTGACCTTGGAAAGTGATAACTACAGTTTGAGTTGGTACCCAAGAAACTTTACCATCATCTGTTACTTTTCTATTGAGACGACGAGCCTTCAATATAATGCCACAACCAGCAGGAAGTGTCACATCCTCAACGAATTCGTCCATCGAGAGATCAGTTGGAACATCACGGACAAGGCCCATCCTGGTGACGTTGTAAGTAGGAATGCAGGGTACATACTTACACATGGGCAAAATTTGGGAGGTTATAAATTTATTCGCATCATCGGCTGCATTGAATTCAACTGAAATTTTATTCCGACCGATTTTTTTGACGCCCTCTGGGCAAATATTAGCAAACTTATGTTTTGCTAGGAATTGTCCGAATTTAATTGGTTTTAGGACGGAACCTGCGGAAACATCGGATTCTGCACGCGATACATGGACAATATATGGTCCTTTATCTAAACTAGTGTAGGCCTGTATAGCACCTACCACTATGGATGGATGGGTAAAAATAGTTTGAATGGACGGAACATTCAACTCAGGTGAAGTAATTACTTTTTTGGATGGGTTTATATCGTCAGACTCGAGTCGACGTTTTGTTCCAGAACTTACGCTTTTGCCTCTATGATGTTGGCCGTCAGGGGGGTCAGGGGGGACCGGGTCTAATTCCATGATTCAAATTCGAAGCAAATAAAGCCTCAAACTTGAGTCAAGTACATGAAATAATAACGAAAAAAGACTTACTAATTACCGGAAAACAATAAACACTTCTAATTGGCTAAATCAAGATGAAAATTATAAAAATCCACAAAATGAAAACCGAACACGTTGAATCACTTTCGCGCCCAACGCAGAGTCTCTGGTTAATTACCTATCAAATTGAAATTCATTTAAAAAAAAACGACATTTTGACAAACAAATTAAATAACTTTGACATTGATTTGACTGACAGTGACTGATGCTTGACGTTAATTCGGTTCGGATTCATTACAACAACATAGGTTTGGTTTTTTTGACAAAATGGCCGCCAACATGGCCAAATAACTTACGAATTTATAATAATTAACTTGACACTGGCGGAATTGTGTTAAACGAAACACAAAAGGCCATAAAATAAAAATACAAGACAACATTGGTTTATTTGGTTTTCGTATGAATAGGTAACTCCTAAGCCACGCGTCCGGTCCGGTGCGTGCGCCATTTTTGGATTTGAATAGAACATTGTTCAAAAACATAAAAAAGGGGCGTGGCCTATATGTTTTGTCGAGCAAATACACTTGAACGTGTTTTTTTAAACTTTCGCGATCACGACAAATTATTAACACATATATTTAACCGGGTATTTATCGCGTTATTTACCTTTATTATTGCCCGACGTTTCGACAGGATTGCACCCATCGTGGTCCCGGGAAGACTGACGTGTTAGAGGTAACCGCAGCAAAGCGAAGGCTGTTTCACACTGAGACAGCACACTACACTAACTGTATCAGCACACTTAGGTTGATTCATACGTCGAGTACACTTGGCTATCACTGGATTCCATGAGGCAGAGAGTCTGAAGCCGTCTTCACGATTGAAATTAGGATACTTCTTAATTTCAATTGCTTCCCGAACCATTCTCTTGTAATAGTGCCTCTCGTTTGCTATCCCAATAGTAAATAATACATTATGCTAGAGTTCAGAATCAGGGTGACAGAGGTAGGTACTACAAGTTCGTAGGAGAACGTGATCCAAACATCTTTCCTCTCGTGTGGGAAGATAGTAAGCAGGAAGCATACCATGAAAAGTGATTATTTCGAGATAAGAGTTAGTGCGTGAATCAGCTGTAGATTGAAGCGACTGACTGGAAGAAATGGAGGGAGGCCTTTGCCTAATAATGAGATATTTCAGGCTGACAATTACAGTTACATAGACACATACAAACCTTGCGAACGGTAAGGCAGCTCGCTTTCAGGGGATGATCGTCTGATCGTGCAGATTCAAGTCCCGTCAGAGTCGAGCATTTTGATGCATGTTTATTTTTAACCGACGAAAAAACAAGGGGGAGGTGTCTACCCTCCACTTGGTTGACGACTGTCGAAAAAGACCTAAAAAGGAAACCGCACAAAATCGTGCACAATGGAGAAGACGGACAAGGAAGGCGGACCCCAAGTAAATGGAAGAATGGTCGAGGAATATTATGTATAAATAAAAAAATCTATCGCAGACTATTTTTTTGAACGTTATAAAAGGGAATAATTTCACCATACATGATGGCTGCGTAACTTTAACCGTTTACCCAGCGCACGCAACGGAAGCTCGCACAAGGAATACATTTTCCACGTTTTAAAAACATTTTTCAATAATGCTCCGATCATATTGTTCATACCTTCCTGAGATCAGCGCGTTCAACCAAACAAACCATCAAACAAACTCTTCTGATCGATCTTATTAGACAATGAGCCGTTTTCAGTAAAAAATAAAAAAGTGTTTTCTACTACACCAAACAGATGGAGCTGGTATGCGGAGAAAACAAGTTTGTGATTGATTACAAATGCTGTCATTGTCAAATTGTGTTTCCTTCCATTAAATGAAAACTAACGCCATCTATAAAGGTTTGAGGGAACTATTTTTGAAATTTTTACTTTTTAATGAAAACGCCTCATTACGATCTTGATTGATATTTATTATTCATGTACGGGGATAGAAAGGCAAAATTAACATAGTGACCTGGCAACACTTCAGCCCATCCATGACGTGACGTCATTATTTTTATGATAGCCATTTTGGTTGTTTTCTGTAAATGTAAATTTTATGAAAAATATTGATTACTCCGCAATTATTGTTTGTGGTTGTTAATGTGTACCTAGTTATTTTACTTCTAGAAAAGATTAAATCAAATTGTTTTGACTTGTGCGGAGTCCATGTATTCATGATATTACATTGTTTACGTTTTGTAAATTCTTGGTAAGATTTTATTACAATATTTTATTATGACGTGTAATAGAGTAGGTAACCTTGTGAGCTTGCGCGTTGGTATGTTCATCCATTTTATATAGATGAGGCTGGGAAAACCTTCTTCTGGCTGTCGGTCACCAAGAAAATAGTTACCTAAATATTTGGAGGCCCTATTAGTGTTTTGGCGTTTCGAAGACATTCTGTGCGGCAGATCTGATCGGCAAACCGGCTTTAATTTAGCGGAATATAATTGTAGTGAATGACGATCAATACAGAAAACTGGAACCATAAAATTACGAAGCTGTGATCTTTGAGAGACATACTTAATACCTTTGTAAACTCACAGTGGTTATGTCTTATAGGAAATAATATCTATAACAATTTTGCTTTTTATATTTATCACACAAAATAAATAATTGAAGGCCCAATTTCATGCTATGCCTAATGCACTTACCTACATATAGTTACAAAATTGATTCAGCAGTGATTTCACCTTTCTCTTATTTTATATAAACTAGTTTTGCGTCTGCCTGCATTTTTTTTTTCTAGAATGTTAATAGCTTCAATTACCCCTTAAAAACAGCTGCCAGTGAAAGTCCTTTTAAAATTGGACCAGCCATTTCAGAGATTAGCTGGAACAAACAGACAGACAGACACAAAATTTTAAAATTGTATATTGGCTTTAGGTGTAACATACACTAAAATGTTTGTAGTAAAAACCTGTTTTTTGACATTACTAACAGACACTTTTCATTTATTTGTGATTTTATGTTCTAAATTTTATTTACTGTCTTATTTTACTGTCTTTATCCTGTGTTTTGTAACATTAACTTTGCTCCCAATCTCATCTATTTGTGTCCATCCAAACGTTGGCAGAGATCACTTTAAGGTCGCCCAATTTACCAATTATTTGTACTTTTTGTTTATTTCCATGTTTTTTTTCCCTTGTACAATAAAGCATTTATTTATAAGCAACAATACAGATATTTGCTGACACATTTATTATGGACAACAAAATGTTTGATTAGTCAACTGCTTGCTTCCCCATCTACCTCTATAGTTTTCGGTTTGAACATCATGATGTATGTTCATAGTTTAGCTTGCTTAGTTTATACATATGTATAGTATTATGTTCAACATTAAATTCCCTACCTACATATATCCACTAATATCATGATCATGGCATATACTCCAGCCACTGTAGAATGTTTGTAAACAAACTGTCAAACTTAAAATTGAATTGCTTCCTAAGGGTGCATTATTTGACAAGTTATTAGTCTTTCAATATTTTAAAGAGGAAAGATTTGTATGTTGTATTTTGTATGTTTGTCTCTTATCTCTCAATATTATAAAGAGGATAGATTTGTATGTTTGTAACAAATAAACTCAGGACTGATTTTCTAAATCCTTTCACCGAAATTACGGGCACATGAGACCTTACAACTCTGTCTCAGGGTGATGGGCGCATTGCAGTACAGCATTGGTCATGTGCTTAGTGAACGTGATCACTGCAGCATTGCAATTTTTATAGGTAGATGTTATCGCTTAACATCAGGTGGGCCTTCGGCTTGTCTAGTCATTTAGTAGTATAAAAAAAACCATTAGAAAGCTACATTATCCCTGAGTAACATAGGCTATATTTTATCCTCATATTCCCACGGGAACAGGTAAAACTGCGGAGTGCGGCTAGTAATTTATATAGGCCATTTGTGACCAAAGTGGTCACAAATCCCAAAATTGAGAAATACTTTTATAGAGGTACAATATAAAATTCAACAGAAAGAAAGTTATTTGTAAGTTACTTATAAATATTGACAGTTTGTTGATAAACATTCTACATCTATTACCCCTCCTCTGAACGTGTTAAGGGATACCTCCAGAAGATATTTTTTTTATTGATTAATGTACAAAAATATACATAATTGTACCCTAATAGTATTACAATCTAGCGAAGAAGGCTAATGAGCAATTTTAATTTGACATAGTTTTATAAAATAAATTATATCTAAGAATGTGTCCAATGGCACTTTTCTTACACTGTCTATTTATGGGGAAGACACTATGTTCTTGTGTTCTTTTTAGGGTTCCGAACCAAAATGGTAAAAAAGGAACCCTTATAGAATCACTCTGTCTGTCTGTCTGTCTGTCTGTCTGTCTGTCTGTCTGTCACAGATGGATATCTCGAGAACTACTAATACTATCGACTTGAAATTTGAAATGGTAAAAGACAACACTTTTTTACTAATATAGCATATATGAAAATGTTAAAAAATATTCTTATTTTGATTGCAGGGGGGCGGATAGGGGGGCTCAAAATTTTTAAGTAAAGTTACTAGGCCGTGTGGGGTATCATATGAAAGGTATTCATTTGCACATTAATAAACAGTTTTTATTTATTCTTTAAGCCAAATCGTTTTTGAGTTATTTACAAAAATGTTTAAAAAACGACCGTTCCCCCCCCCTTATCTCCGAAGATTGCAGAGATAAACCCGTGATATTTTTAAAGCTACTAGAAGTGTATGTAAACTTTATAGGAAAATTATAGCGAACTCTCTAAATTGCATAGTTTTTTGGACAAGAGGGGTGGAAGGGGCGTTTTCAAAATTTTTGGAAAGTTACTAGGTAATGTGGGGTATCATATAAAAGGTATTCTTTTGCACATTAATAAACAGTTTTTAGTTTTTCTTTAAGTCTTATAGTTTTTGAGTTATTTACAAAAATGTTGAAAAAAATAGCGTTCCCCCCCCCTTATCTCCGAAGTTTGCGGAGATAAACCTCTGAAACTTTTATTGCTATTAGAAGTGTATGTAAAGATTAGAGGAAATTTATTACAATCTCTCTACATAGCATACTTTTTTAGAAATCATCGAAAGTGTAAAAAATCTACATAAGTTCCGCTATCAGACAAGAGATGGCGCTGTCAAGATTCTCCAACAAATATAAAACCGCCTTTATCATATATTATATTGTATGATGGCACGGAACCCTCGGTGCGCGAGTCCGACTCGCTCTTGCCCGGTTTTATTTAATATATTTTACACTATCACTTTTCACTACACTAACGAGTGAGTATTGTTGAGGAGCTGGATTGCCTCAACGTTTACATGATGATAAAGTCTTTTCGTGAGCTTCTGCGTATTTTTGTATAATTGTAGCAATGAAGTCTATATTTAGGGCCCGGTGGAGATCTTCGTTTCTTACGTACCATGGTGCATTTACAATATCGCTGAGTACTTTGTTTTGGAATCATTGAATGATTTCGATGTTATTTTTTTGGTACAGCCATTTGGTACAGCTCTATACCATAGGTCCATACTGGCATAAGGACTTGTTTATATAGAGTTATCTTGTTATATACCGATAAAGCAGCTTGTCGTCCAACTCATCAGCCAGTATATCTGTTTGTAGCGAAGCTTCAACTCATCTTTTTTCTTCTTGACGTGAGCTTTCCGGCGAAGCTTTGCATCAAGCGTCATTCCTAGGTACTTGGCTGTATTTTCATAAGGCACTTGTTTATGATTTATAAATATTGGGTGATACTCTTTCTTTTTTATTCGTGAAGTTTATGTAAATCGACTTTGTTTCATTTAAGTTAATCCTCCATTTTTTTGTCCAATCGTATACCTTGTTGACGGCCTCTTGAACTTTTTCTGTCGCTTCTGCATGAGTTTTACCAACAGCTATTATGGCATAATTATGTTGTCATAATAGTATTCTTTAATTTTGGAATGTCACTAGTATAAAATAATAGGTACAGGACCGGACCTAAGACACTTCCTTGTGGCACCCCATCTTTTATTTCTTTCATTTCTGAATAGGCATCTTCGTGCCGTATTCTAAATACTCTGTCTGTTGTAAGATTTTAAGATGTCAAGTTATTTATTATTTATTTATTTATATATGCTTTGGGTAGTGTTTTCCTTAACTTTAATATAGGTCCTTCATGCCAAACTTTGTCAAAAGCCTGGGCTACATCTAGAAATATAGTGGAGCAAACGTTTTTGTTTTCTAGGGTGTTCTCTATTAAATTTCTAATTCTATGGATCTGGTCTATGGTAAGTGTTTTTCCCTGAACCCAAAATGGTGATCTGGGATAAAGTTCTTGGCTTGTATGATAGGTTTTAGTTTTTTAAGTAAGAATTTTTCGAATAGTTTAGACATGATAGGAAGTAAGGAGATTGATCGGAAAGATTTTACGTCACGAGGTGGTTTTCCCGGTTTCGCTATCATTATGACGTCTGCTACTTTCCATAGGTCGGTCAGATACCTTAACCTAAGAGCAGCATTGAAGATTATTTTTATTACGGCCTTTTTAGGTAGTTTATGAAATATTTCTCCCGAGATATGGTCAAATCCAGGAGATTTTTTTGGATTTATATTTTTACGTATTTCACCTCGGACTTCTCTCGGCAAAACCAATGGTATGCCTAAATCTTCTTCTGTGTCATAATATGTGGTTTCTGTTATGTTGGTTTGACCATCATTCAGTTTGGATATGTGTTCCAGGTGTTTGGCGAACATTTAATTACTGACTGCCCATTTCCCATTTTCTCCTTTAAGCGCCTCCGGAAGATGGGCAGCAGCTTCTTTTCTGTGTATCAAAATCCCGTACTGCGCTCGCCAACCTGGCCTGCCAAGCGTGGTGGTTATGGCAACTACACTTTATGGAGATCCATGAGAGAGGCCTATGTTCAGTAGTGGACATTTTACAGATGAAATGATGAATAATAATTATGATCAAGACCTTACCCTCCCTGCTTTATGATCACAAACGGCAGGTTAAAAGAGGTTAAAAGGCATATTGAAACCTAGGTGTTCTTTTATTTTTACATACATGCTTTCGAAAAACATAACCCTCCGTCTGGCGCAGTCGGGTAACTAGGTGTTCCGTATATTTAATTACAGAATGAAACCAGACATGTCAATAAAGATAGAGCCAATTATAAAAGTGGAAGATGACCGCAAAGACCCTATGTCGTTTCTACCGGAAGAGGAAATGTGCTATGAGATCAAAAAGAAGAAGAAAAAGAGTAAAAAGAAAAAAAAACAGGTGGACCCGTTCAAAGATGTCGACGAGCCGATGACGGTGCGGGAACCGGATATAACGGCTCTGGACCCAGATATTGGGAGCTTGGATCCCGAGGTTACTATCAAGGTTGAGGATATTGAAGTGGATCTTAATATTGATGAAGTGAGTATTTTCTAGATGGAGTTCATAATTTTAGCTGTATGACGTTCACTGAACGTAGGCCTCCCACATGGACCGCCAGGTATTGCGGCTGGAAGCGGCCTGCATCTACCGCCCACCTGCAGGCCTTACCCGGTTGTTCCCCATGCTCTCTTGCCTGCGGATGCAGTAAGAATCTGACATGGACGGGAGCGTCTTTATATTTATTATTGTCAACATCCCGTACTGTGCTCGGCTTGCTGCTCGCTTGGTGAGTATGGCAACGACCCCCTCATGGTTAATACCTGGAGATCCATGAGGGAGGCCAATGTCCAGCAGTGCATGTCTCACGGCTGAGATGATGTATCTATGACGGTGGGGTGCCGGCAGTAGAATAGAATGTATGTGTTGGGGATTCATGAGGGAGGCCCATGCCTTGTAGTGGATGTCCCGTCCTATGGTTGAGATGATTATGAGTATATTCTGCTCTGTTAGGCAGGCTGATTACGTATCTCGCGACAGGTTTGCAACAGGCGTAAATCATCGCTAACAAACGTGAATTCCTTGCTGCTATCTAATACAAAATTTACCTTTGACAGGCGATGGACGCGAGATTTACGCCTGTCGCGAGATACGTAATCAATCAGCCGCGCCGGTCCTGTGCTAAGCCAGGAACTACCTAGTAGAATCCGCGCCCTCGATCGGTCGACCTTGGCTTCTTTGACCCGTCTTCAGCCCTCGGTCACAGCTTTGCTCCACCTTCCGTATATTCCACTAACTAAATCAATTATTTTTTGCTCCCCTTTCAGTTCGACAGAGATGATGGACTTGTAGAAGAATCGTACTCAGAAAACTGTCACTTAGAACCGGCGGTCAAATTAGAAGACCAGAACAGGGACGCCGTACTCCTGACCTTCGAGAACATCATCAGCGAAAACCTCATATCGGACAAACTCCTCAAAACGGAGAAGATCTCCCAAGAGCCAGGGGAGAATCATTTCTGTCAGGTATGCCATCTCGCCTTTGGGTCCGCTAAGACTTTAGATGCCCACAGGAAACGAGCGCACAAAAAATTCAGACAGAGCTTCAAACATATATGCAATGACTGCGGAATGGCTTATGAGTATAAGAACAGCTTGGTGGCACATATCAGGAGGAAGCACGGACCCGATGCGAATAAAGATGATATGGTGGAACGCGCGTGTGAGGTTTGTGCCCTCGTCTTTAAAGGTCTGGCTAGGCTACGCATGCACATGAGAAGAAAGCACGGCTCCCACGAAGAAGCGTTCAACTTAGTCTGTAAGTATTGCGGCTTGACGTACGAGAAGCAATGCAGCCTCTTAGTTCACATACGAAGGAAACACACGCATAAAACAAAACCTAAAACTAACCTCTGGCTTACCTGCCCGTTTTGCGGGAAAACTTTCAATAAAAGGGAAACGTACGCTAGGCATATTCAAAGGAATCATAAAGTCAAAGATGAAGATGACCAGGGCCAAAATGCGGAGGAGGCGTTCAGAAAG
Organism: Pasiphila rectangulata; assembly: GCA_963082625.1. Taxonomy (NCBI): domain Eukaryota; kingdom Metazoa; phylum Arthropoda; class Insecta; order Lepidoptera; family Geometridae; genus Pasiphila; species Pasiphila rectangulata. Next base: position 9,790,675 of record OY720261.1, on the reverse strand, counting down.
AACTACATGAATGAGAAAACTGGCGAATTTGCGTGTAAGGAATGCCCAGCCAGCTTTTCAACGCCCAGTTATCTTAAGTGGCATATGAAACGTAAGCATAACGCTGAGATCGCTGACTTTAGACTCAAATGCAGGATATGCAATCTCTCCTACTCGAATTCTGAAAGTTTAAAGCGCCATGTTAGAAGAAAACACGATTTGGACACTTACTGTTATGAGTGTAATAGAAAATTCCCCGATAGGCAGACGTTCTTGGACCACTCTCACGCAAAAGACGTTAAAGAATGCACTCTTTGTGGGTTGATCTTCGCCAATCAAGGTGGATTGTCTAAGCATTTGCGATGCACTCACAAGCTTGACAGCCCTAAGACGGTTTTCTGCCAACTTTGCAACCAAGGATTCAACAGCAAACGGCAGCTGAAACCACACATCAACAGTGTCCACCTCAAGTTGACTTACTCTTGCAAATACTGCAACAAGGTCTTCAAAACTAGAGAGGTATACAAGAGGCATGTTAATATGAAACATTTGAAATCGCCGCCGGAGGATATTCCAACACATGCATGTGAAAAATGCCCTGAAAAGTTCAAAGATGAATTTGAATTGTGCAAGCACAATAATTTGGTGCACGGGGACGTTACAACACTATCTGTGGTCATCAAAAAGGAGGAACCGGATGATATCAAGAATGTATTTAAGTGTACAAAGTGTACAGATGAGTACGGTAGTTGGGAGCTATTGAGGGTTCATTTCGAGCAAGTCCATCATATGACAGAGGAAGTGCAATGCCAGATCTGCGGCGACCTTATGAGCCGAGGGGATTTAGTGAAGCACATCAAAGTTCACGACGAGATCGAAGTGAAATGTCAGTACTGCGAGTTTAAAAGCAAAAACCGGCTAAGCATGACGCAACATGTCCTCAGACATACGAACGCGCAAACGCTACACTGTGATTACACGAACTGTCGATACAAATCATTTTACGAACACGCTATGGTCAAGCACAAGCGGCGTCATCAGGAGTTAGGAGTTAAGTTGCAATGTTCAAGTTGCCCGTTCCAAACGATGAACAAGTATATCTTGAAGTACCATGAGGAAGCTCATGAAACAGGGAAGAAGCGTTATCAGTGCGATAAATGTGATTATGCCACGATACTGCCAGCGAATTTAGTGCAACATAAGTATAAGCATTCCACGGAGAAAAAGTTTAAATGTGAAGTGTGTCCGTTTGCAACAAAGTATAATACGTCTTTGCGTTTCCATGTGAAGAAAAAGCATTGTGATCTACCTACTATGAGTTAGTGTTTAGGATGGTGTAATGGAACCCTCGGGCTGATTACGCATCTGGCGACAGGTTTGCAACAAGCGCAAATCTCGTGATCATCGCTATAAAACGTCAAGTTTGATTTAGTTAACAGGTGTTGTTGTATATTCGTCACAAATTTAATTCACGAATTGACGTTTGGGACACCGATGATCGCGAGATTTACGCCTGTTGCAAACCTTTTGCGAGATACGTAATCAGCCTGCAGAGTTGTTAAGGTGTTTTTTTTATTCGTTATCTTTAAGATTTGACACGAAAACCAAGTACCACCTGGGTATCATCTTCGTCAGGGCTTCTGCCAGCCAATCTGCGTATACACATCAAGTTCGTCCCGCCACCTTTGTCAGGACCGACCACGAGACGTCTGCGCTTTGTGGGACCCACTACGTGGTAATTTTGGCCCACAGGTGATGTCGCATTCGGCAAATGTGTCCAGCCCAGTTCTAAATTTAGCACGTTTGTTGTTGACGTCAAAGATTTAAATAGATTGTGCCCTGACACCAAAGACTGTGGCAGTGTCTTTATATGTGTGCTAACAATAATGCCGTTTTTTAGCACACCAGTTTTGCCAATAAACCAAACTGTTATTGTTACCATATAATGTGCAATCATTTTGCATGAACTGAAAAAAATAACGAACCACGGACGTGGTTAGTAGGTAGCCGGACGGCTAACACTGTGTTTAGAGTTACACTGATTGCAAATCAGCGAGCTATCTCATTCCGTTTGGAAACAAAACGGCGCGGTCTCGTTACAATAAGCGTATCTAACGATTTAAATCTTTGGTTGACCTCCGTAATTCTTGTTTTGGAGCGTAGTATGGTGTTTCTTATTCGGTCGGTTAATTTAGAACCCAGTATACTAAGCTCCATTGCTCTTTGGTAGACCCCGAGTTTGGACCTTTGAAGATGTTTCATAGTAATTGTTTTTATCTTTTTTTACTAGAAACAGCTCAATATGTATGAGTTATTTTCGACTATCTTGTAAGCTTGTTTTGGTGGCAAATCTTATAGTATGTTCGGAAGATATTGTTCTTTGTTGATTGATGCATTTTTAGTCAAATATTGTCCACGATATATAAAGTTTTAGATAGTATCAGTTATTATTATTGGAAATGTTACAGTCAATAGAAATGGTTGTTTATGTGATACAAAATGTACATAATAGGGTAGAGGACTACAGTGTACATAATACTTAGGTAATTTTTACAAATTGTTGTAACTTATCTAAAATTTTGTACATACATTTTGTAATGTCAAAATCTATTAAATTCTTATTATATATATATTTAATTGTGTTGATAATATGTAATTATGTTAAATGCACTATGGGATATTTAAAAGGTTTTAGAATGTCTTAATTTTCATAATAGATACCTACCTACATACAATGAGGGTTCTCGACATTTCAACATGGAGAACCCGATAGTCCCGTGAACAGGCCATTTATAAATTATGACTCGCGAATTTCTTGATATTTTAATCCTTCCCTTCCTCCTTGTCACTTGTCACCGCTGGTCACATTACATTACCTACTGACACGTCACTATTGTGCAATGTCTTAGGGTCAGCGCAGACAGAACGGAGCGCAACGGAGAGGATTTTATTGACGCACTTTAAAATAAACTTTAAAATTATTAAAATAAAGTGCAAAACGCCGCGCGGGAATTCCCGCGTATCTTCGAGGACGCGCGTGCATTTTTTGGTCAGGTTCAAGCATTTATGCACTTTATTGTAATAATTTTAGAGTTTATGTTCAAGTGCGTTAATAAAATCCTCTCCGCTGCGCTCCGTTCTGTCTGCGCTGACCCTTACTAGCTCGGCGCAACGACCCAGTGGATCTTGGCCTCCGACACCAGAGATCGCCAGCGATCTTTTTTTTTAAATTAACAATTTGCAAACGTTTGGCCACCGTCTAACCTGGAGACAAGTGAAGTGGTGGCCTAAGATGGAGCACACTTGTCTAAAAAGAACCTATGCACTCTGGCCTTGAAGACTCCAAGGTTATACTGATCTGGGAAAACAGGCCGGCAGCGAGTTCCACTCTAAAGCCTCTGGTAAGCAGAGACAATTTATCTCGTCTCTGGTACTGACCAGAGACGATCAGATAAATTGTCTCTGCTGGTACAAATGATAATAGGGGATGAGTGCCACTTGGTACGACAAAATGGGATAGGTATGTATCTATCTACTAGATATGGGTTATAGTTTTCCGTGCGTGCTGTTTCTCTCCTTTGCCGGTTTAGTCCAGTCGGCGGCACCCATCTCTTGCAGATCAGACAGACAGCGCTATGCATAATAGGGGGCATCGCCCCCCAATATTTTCACCTTCTACGTAAACGAAGTCGCGGGTTAAAGTTAGCGTTAGCCCAAAGTAACTATTCCACGCGGACGAAGTCGCGGGCAGAGCTAGTAAAAAATAAAAAGAACAATCAATCACAATTTTATTACCGATCGAACAATGATGTGACATTGTTTGTTCGGTAATTGTGATTATGAAAGTAAAACAGTAGTTCCGAAAGTATGATTTCCATTTAAATTAGTTTTTGAAATGTGACGTCACTTTTTGGACCCCTCTTGTCACGCAATGTCACACATCGTCGACCCCCTCTTCCCTTAACGTGTGTCGTAATTTAGAATGACCTAGTGCTAACTAACAGTCAATCAATCAATCATTTTCAATCATTTATTTCAATCAATCATTTATTTATTTAAAATCTTTACAAAGTATTACATATTAAGCGCAATTTTCAAGCCCTCACCTCCCGTGCTAGTTACAAACTGTGTTACGGCAAGGTAAAGTCTATCCAATCACGCACACATATAAAAATACCTTACGAAGATGTAATACATACCTTACAGACTAACATATACTATGTAATAATAAAATATAAGCACTGTTACGGCTGCATTTTTCAAGGTCAAGAAATAACTACAAAGAGACGAACATCTATAATGATAGTAGGTACCTAGTAAATCTAAAATCTGTAAACTTATTGTAATAATGCTAAGTATAAATTAATGTGAACTGACTATTTAACAAAGGTACTAATCTAGGTCATACATACGTACATAACATTTAATATAATCAAACAGTGTATTTAATAATAGAATAGGTAGGTAATCTTGGAGCGAAATCTTTTTCAATGCTATAACCGCAATGTGTGAACTCATGAGTTGCAGAAAAAAGTAGGACGGTGGCAAAGTTGCTGATGGTGTTACTTTCAACATTTACTGAAATTAAGTGCATCAAGGTCGTTTTTAGTCACTAGGCAGTACATATAAAATGATTAGGATTTAAAGTTTATAATATCGCTCTTAAGTGGCCCCATAATCTATCGAGTTGATGTATCTTTTTTCCGCAATCATCTTTGCCGGACATTCAGCAGAACCTGTTATGTGTTTGCAAGGCTTTTTGTAGTGAAGGCATGTAGCACACTGAGGATCTTCAGCCTTTTTTGTGCAGTCCTTAAACGAATGTCCTTGAAGTCCACAGTGGCTGCAGGTGGTGGTGGTCTCTCGACAGGTCTTGGCGGCGTGTCCGTATTGCTGGCACTTGAAGCAGCGTGTGACAAAAGTGAAGTCTTTTACAGGGCAGGATGACCAGTTCACGTATATTCTTTCTTTCGATATAAGGGCCTTGCGAATTATTGCAGAAACTTCTATTATAAAGTTACAAGTTTCAGCGTCCTTTTTACCTGATTTGTGACTTAATTTAATGAGGCCCAGGAATTTCTCCAGAGAAAGGTCTTGAAGAGTTTCAGCCAGGTTTTGGTGGTAGATGCAGGTGAAAACTTCCTTCTCTTGCATATTCGAAGGCACTCCTACTACAACGACTCTGGGTTTCCGTTTGAGTTGCTCATCAATTATCAGGGCTGAGTTGGAAATTTCCATAGACTGCTTGAGCTTTTCTATGTCACCCCTCGTTTCAGTGCTGATGATAACTCCTCCGTTTCTTGTTTTACGAAGGCCTCTAACTTGTAGCTTCATTTCCTCTGGGCAAATAATTTTTTTAACCAAGTTTTTGGTTTCTTCGCTCGTTTTTAGCTTGTCTAAAGGATAGATGGCCAAAGAGCTTGTGTTCTGGGGCTTGATGAAGCTGCTCCCTCTTTTCACCATGTCAGCAAAGGAATTCCCGGTGGGAGGTGCGGAGGCAATGCTTTGCTTTAGGTCTTGTAGCTGTTGCGAGATATCCAGTTGCTCTCGGAGGGCTTGAACAGCGGAATAGGAGCGAATAGCTTTCGCCTTGAGGCCTTGGTAGTGCATCGCCATCTGCGATGTCCCACTCGATACTTTTCTGCACAGAGTACTAATTCGAAGTTTTTGTTCCGTATTCATCTTGCTCTCCGCTGCGATAGTGCTCATTTCATTAAGAAACTGATCTATGGTCGTCATCCAGCCTTGTAACTCCGATGTAGAGACACATTCCATGGTTTCGCCTACTTGTTGAGGGTCCGGGGCGCGCGGCGCCGGCGCGGAGGGCGTGGGCGGCGGACTGCGCGCCGTCCTCCCGCTCCGGCTAAAGGGACTTATGTCCATGTAGAATTAGCTAGTTTCTAATAGTCCATTTCTTTATTCACTTTATATCACAAATATACAACTTTCTGTAAATACTGTGACACAGATTATGTTAGTCGCGGGAATGAGGTCACGATGCAGTTTAATCTAAGCGCACGTCCGTTCTTTACAACGTCTCTAAGAATCAATCAGTGTTGATCAATCAGTTGAATCAACAGTGTTGATAATTAGAATATTTTAGTTGCAAATGTTATACAAATTAATATTGATATGTTTTTTCACTGAGAAGTTAATGTTCAGCGATTGGACAAATATTATAGCTAAGTTTTTAATTATTTTAAATAGTCAATTTAATTGTATGGAAAGTCAACGAATTATACGAGCATAGTCAATTGGTCTCACTTCCATTATATCTTCCTTCAAAATAATTGCGCTGTCAATTTTGTAGACCTTTGCGATCGCCTGGACTGAACGTCATACCTCATTAAGGGCGTCTGCCCACAGCAGCGCACGTGGGCCACATGCGCACGGCTGTCACGGTGTGTACGGCGCGACAGGTGCCACACACCCGACGGACGCACTAAAGTCATTGTAGGGGACAGGATAGGGCTGGTAAAATGATACACGGAAACTTTAGTTCGAAGAGTGGCGAGCGGGAGGAAGAATGCATGCACCCAACAAACGTGCGGTCACTGTCGCGTAAAATAATACTAATTTGCCGCGCGCGGCGTGGCTCTCGGTTTTACCACAGGTTTTACCGCGTCGCGTCGGGGGGACCTACCTCGTCCCTCTCCCGATCCAAGCGCATTCTTCCAGCGCGCGCCACAATCTATTATTTTATTCTTTAAATCTTTGAATGAAACAATAAAATAACGAAAGCAGCTTCGCCGTCGTCGCGCGTGTTATCAGCGGCGGTCCGGCGGAAATCACGTTGTGCGGGTTCCATTCCCGCGGTGCCGGATGCCGTACAAAGGTGGCGCGCTGAATTTTTGCCACTTTCATGCTTCTTTCTAGGCACTTTTTCATGACTTCCTGTGGCCTGATGTCGGCGGCCCGCGCGCTTATCACAACGGCGGTTGGCGGCAAACAGTAGCAGTAGCCAGTTACCGGAAGTTGCGCAGCGGCGGGCGCCGGCCCGCGCGCGTTGTACGTGGTTCGAATAAATGTTGTGTGTGGGTTTGAATGGCGGTAAGCAAACTTTCGGCGGGAAATCGGCATCGAACGAGTTATTAGTGGCCGAGGGCGACCCGGTGCGAATAACAACATGTTGCAGGTTCGAGTCCTGCAGTGCCGTGACACTAAGTGGCGCACTGGCTTGGTTTTGATAAGAATGTCCAACGTGCGTTGAATGCACTTATAGTAGGTCTGCTTCGCGTCATCAAGGGAATTAAATTTGGATTGCATCTGGTTGTTGCTGGAATCAGCAGAAAAAATTTCTCCGTAATCCAAGGAAGACATTATCTTGTCAAGAAGATCCGCTATTATCCTAGTCGTGGTGTTTACTTGTAGAAACAAACACATAAGAATATGTGTTTAAAGTTTTCGAAGATTAAAAGGTTTTCTGAACAGCCAGAAAACCTTTCGATTTTCGAAGACTTTGAGAAACCACTAGTTATCAAATTGCCAATAAAATTATCTCTCGTCCTCATCTCATCTGGCCTTAATGGCGAAAGGAACTCTCTGGGCAACACCCAGACACCTAACCAGGTCGATCAAAGAAACAAAGCTTTGAGCAGCTATCAACACGCTCTCGTAATCCCAGTTCGAATACTGTGGCGACATATCGCAAAACCGGTCTTCTCCAAATCTCTAGAAGTAGCGGGTTGTTTCCTCTTTCTAACTAGGGGAGACCGAGGGATTTTGAAACAGAGGTGAGTTGAAACAGCAGTGATTACGTGGAACCTAGAACCGTTAGCGAGCTGGCACACCGTCGCAAATAAACCGCGTCCTTCCACCCGCCCGCGCCGCAGTTGGCGTCTGTGACCATTGGCGTGTGACTAACTTGTAAGATGCAATGTTAGTAAGGTATATTGACACATGGATTCGAGAATTCTGCAAGTTTTGCCTCAGTTCGATTTTGATTGAGTACTGTCGATAGAACTATTATTTCTGGGATTCTGGTACGATTGTCTGATTCTAATCTAAAACCATACTATTCTCGATCGTCCATTCCAGGATTACCAAGATTTGGTATGGATTTTATTCAAGAGACCACGGATTATAATAAATATCATACAGAGGCCCCATTTCACATAACAGAATTCGGGTTGTTTAGTTTTTCATTTAGATTTTAGATGTAAACGCCTTAGGTACTTAATATATAATTATGTACATATTATAATGACGGAACGAATTTTATTAAACTACTCCGCGCGCTATTTCCATATTTTAGGCACAGAATAGTATACATTACTATTCTGTGTTTTAGGTTCAGTAGTAGGTACCTATGTATACTTTTTTTTTATTAACGGTTCATTACCACCCGTATACTGTATGTCGTGGGGCATATGTACCTAGTTTTATTATAACCTGTGTTTTTAACTAACCGATATCAACGAACATCCTAAAATACTATGATAAGGCGCACTGACATTTTTTTTTTTTTATATGTCCATGGGTGGTAATTTACTATAGGTTTATGTAAATAAATTATTTCAATGTTTCTAAATGTTTTGTTTGTTTTATTCCTCTTTCTTTTACCCCCGAAAAAAGGTGTTATAAGTTTGACCGCTTTGTGTGTCTATGGCACCCTAGCTCGAGTAGAATGCAGTTTTTTTTATATTAAAGCAGGGTTTCTAGCGGTGGTTAAATAAATAAATAATGCTGGAATATTCACAGAGCATCATCTAGCCCCAAGCTAAGCAGAGCTTGCGTTATGGGTAGATACTGCTGATATAGGTACTCAATTATACTACATAGATAGATAGTTTTTATTAGTTATACAGAAAACATCTAGAAAACCCTGAACCAATATCTGCAGATCGTACAAAAATTTGTGCCGAGGATGGAATCGAACCCTTGGTCACAGGCGGACCTTCACCCTCTGCGCCTAAGAGGTCGGTTCCTAAACATGTTTTTTTTTACCTTTTATTTTATTTACTTATGTTAGAACGTATTATAGCGATTGTCTAAGATTGATGCAGATTGACCCCGACAAAACATGACGCCCCGCCCCGTGGCATGGCTGGGCATGGCGCTGGGCATTGATCTATACCTATGTGTTCCCATTTAGACGTGTTTACTTATTTTGACAATAAAAATCTTTTTTTATCTACATTTACCTTTATCCATGGGAGTTGGCGTGAAATCGGCCTTTTCCCCATCAGTAGGTAATAAGCTAAAATAAACTGCAGATTGACCCCGACAAAACATGACGCCGCCGCGCCGCCGTGGCATGGTGCTGGGCGTTGATCTATACCTATGTGTTCCCATTTAGACGTGTTTACTTATTTTGACAATAAAAATCTTTTTTTACATTTACCTTTATCCATGGGAGTTGGCGTGAAATCGGCCTTTTCCCCAGCAGTAGGTAATAAGCTAAAATAAACTCTTTATTTAGATAAATTGTCAGAGCTAGGGTTCTTTTATTGAATACAAAACTATTTATTTATTTAGGACATCCAACAAAAAAAATCACAGTAAAAACTTAAAAATAGGTAGATATAGTGTTCTTAGAGGCTATGTGTTTTTTTAATAATAGGATGCCACAGCTTGTAATTTATTCATATCTTGCTATTTATTGTACCTACACCTATTATTATTATCAGCCATTGGTGTCCCACTGCTGGGCAAAGGCCTCCCCCTATTCCTTCCAGACGTCCCGATCCAGAGCTACGTTGGTCGAGACATTAAGAAAAGTAGGTATCGAGCTCGTCGTGCAGGATCTGGGTGCCAATCGGTAGGTATAAACTTTTGCCATAAACACCTAATACAAAGAAATTAACTACCTACTCTACGGCTACAATAGGCGGTCTTATTACCCAAAGAAGTGATCTCTTACAGACAACATTAGCTTAGGTTTTAAAAATTCTGCAATGCGACATCTAGTATTAATAATTGAGGTAGCGTTATCTTAATTTTGTCTTGTCTTTTTATTTTATCATATGTGTTTGGTTTTACATAATTTCGCCAGTGTCAAGTTATTACCTATACATATAAATTCAATCTATCTTGTCTTTTTATTTTTTGGCTTTTTGTGTTTGGTTTTACACAATTCCGCCAGTGTCAAGTTTATTTCAATCTGTCATATTTTTATTCGCAAGACACAAAAGTGTGTCATTCAATTGTCAATGTCAGTCGAGCTAATGTCATTATTATCTCTTACTCCCTCACACTAATAACTTTTGTATGTAGTGTAAAACAATCAGCTGCGTGTGAATCTGCGATGCCACAACTTTGAGACGGACTTGGCGAAGAAACATCGCGAACCATTTGACTAGTAAACATTGATTTCGATAATTTTCACTAGTTCATAATAAAAAATTAATAAATCCTCTATTTCCATCGTCTTCGCGGATTGATAAAATCATCTAAAACATGGATTTTATGGGTCTTCCGCTTGTGATGATAGAAAATATATTGTCGTATTTATCTTACGACGAAATCGCTAAAACTCGACTGGTAAGTGGTTTACTATGCTTTATATTTATAGAAATGTGTAGTGCAAGCCTTTACAACGATGAAAAGTTTATTTTTAGTCTAGAATGTTAACTTCTTTATGTTCAAATGGCTTTGTCTGTACAAGGGTGTAAGTAGATATTTCTTATTAACAAAGGTATCAACTCACTTACACATACCTCGGGACCTCAGTGAGTAGATCTACTCTGCTGCCAGTGATGTTGGTGTCGATTCTGATGATTACCAAAATAATTTATTTTGAATAGTTTAGAAACATACTTTTAACAATAATTTTATAGTGGTGAAAACCCCTGGAAGATTAATATATTTTATTCAATCATGAGATGAATCAATTCCTCTACTTAGTTAGCTCCACAAATATTAATCCATCTTTTAATACACTGTTGCATTCCCATTTGGCATTCTTAAAAGCTGTAAGTATAGTTAAGACCATCTAGATTTAAAAATGAAATCATTAGAATAAGAATAGTTTTATTGTTAAATTGTGTAGGTACAAATACATGAAGATCTTAAAGATATAATAGTATCAACAATTTTATCATATTTATGACATACAATAACAAATTGACAATATTAATATAAATTGCACAAATAGAGCTGACATTTATTCGCAATGAGAAAGTTATTGTTATATAGGTCTCAAATATGTTTTCTTTATCATTATCTACTTGTAAGGCATGCCAATTATTCATGGATCAAACCAGTCCGTTGAACTTAATAGCCAGGTAACTGCCATTTATTAAATTGATTTAATTGCAAATAATTTATACATCCATACTAATATTATAAATGCGAAAGTAACTCTGTCTGTCTGTCTGTCTGTCTGTTCCTCTTTCACGCCTAAACGGCTGAACGGATTTTGATGAAATTTGGTATGGTGATAGATGATAACCTAGAAATGGTCATAGGCTATAAATAATCACGCCATCGTTCTTAGGGGGTAGGTAGTAGGCAGATAACTAAATTGAGTTAGTGATTTTTAGTCGTTTTTGTTGGGACTTTTGCTCTTTCACGTATAAAAGGCTGAACAGATCTTGATGAAATTTAGTAAGGTAATAGATGGTTACCTAAAAACGGATATAAGATCAAAATGATCACGTCATAGTACTTAGGGGGTAGGAAGTAGGCAGAAAACTGAATTGAGTTAGTGATTTTTTTATGGTTTTTGGTGGGAGTTTTGCTCTATCATGCCTAAACGGCTGAACGGATTTTGATGAAATTTAGTCAGGTGATAGATAGTAACCTAGAAAAGGATATGGGCTATTAATATTCATGCTATCGTACTTAAGGCGTAGGCAGTAGGCAGAAAACTAATTAAGTTAGTGATTTTTAATAGTTTGGTTTAAAAGTTTACCTCATTCACGCCTTAACGTCTGAACGGATTTTTATAAGACTTGGTTAATATAAAGATAGGATCCTAGGCACGGACACAGGCTACTTCTTACGGCGGGAAAATACCTCATTCCCGCGGAAATCTAGCGTGATCGTGTCAAGAAGCGAATGACGCCATAGCTACTGAAATGATTTTGATGTTTTTTTTTTTAAATGAGTGTTACTAAGACTTAAAGTTAGTATTTGATCACTTTTCTAACTTAGAGGGTCGGTAGGCGCCATAATTTAGGGAATTTATTATAAAATTTTGATGCATCTGTCTTTATTTAACAGTTTTACTTGGATCGAAACTTAGCGACATACCATCACACTACTTAACTTATAGGGTAGGAAGGTACCAAAATTCAGACTACTTTTTACTTCGGGAAAATATCTCATTCCCACAGGAACCTATACAGAGCTACCTATCTACAACATTAAAACTCTGTCTAGAATCACTTTACGCCATAGCTATTGATCTGATTTGTATACGATTTTTTATTCAACTGACTGTTAAATTACATACAGATAAAATCTAATTACCTACACCACAGAATTAATATAGTACTACATAACTAGCTACGCTTTAAACTTGAGGAGGTAATTAGATAGACATTTATACGAACTTTATGCTCAGTAATCAATCATAGTGATAAGTTAATACTCATTTTAGACAAAGAAACGGATAGGTAATCAGTTCATCACCGAAATTATAACACCTAGGTACACTTAGTTTGTTTACTATTCAACGAGGGAAAATAATTAAATATAACGCAAACCTTCAAATCATACGTCGTCGTAGCACAGAATAGTAATGTATACAGTAGTTTGACTCGGCCGTATTTTTGAAATAAATACCTACAGCCGCGCGGTACGTAAACATGCGATAGGGCTGCCCGCCTCCAGCATTTTAATTAAATTTGCCTACTTTGTGTTTCCATTTAGTTTTGTGATTGTAAATATACTTTTTTTATATAAACAAATATAATACTTTGTGAATTGAATAGATAAATTGAAAATATAGTGTACGCAGAAGTACTATAAAATAACATAGTTATGAATTATTAGAATAACCTACAATCTAAATGATATAAGATTATAAGACCCAGTACTTTTACCTAATGTTTTAAAGTTCCACTCTTACTGATGAAAGCGTGATGTAGGTACCTACCTACCTAAAATTACGCTTAACGTAGGTATTATTTAAAAATATTATATTTTCACCTTCTACGTAAACGAAGTCGTGGGTAAGAGTTAGCGTTAGCCCAAAGAAACTATTCCACGCGGACGAAGTCGCGGGCAGAAGCTAGTAGTCAATAATTCACTATACAAGCATATTTTTTTAGTGTTAAACTACACTTTTTTGAGTGTACTCTGTGACTGTGATGAATGGGGAGCCAATATCTCCTGAGGTTGCCTTGAAGAGAGGCAAAACATGTGTCAAATCTTTTTATAGGTTAGTGAATTTGTTACTATATATTTGATGTTCATTTAAATAAATAATGGAAACTTCAGGTGGCAAAATCCTTCAACGAGATATGCAGCCGGATGCTGAACCGTGGGTTCTGCCTTATCGAGCGACGTCACTCCTTGGCACTGAAAAATGTAAAGGCGCAACTACCGAGAAGGGAGTCAGAGCGCAGGTATAACCAGAAATACAATAGGACTTGTAAGGAATGCATTTAATTTTATTAGTAGATGCATCAGTGGACGAGATCAATAACAGGTTCGTAGAAACCGTCCATATCCATCCGATGATGCTCAGTCACATAGGCAGCTAAATAGAAAAATTTGGAAATCCTTGCAGCACAATATTTATAACTTTAATACAGCTCGTATTAAAGATACTTGTAAGGAATGCATTTAATTTTATTGCATGTGTAACTTTTGATAATGCAAGAAGTTGCGGGTTCGATTCCCGACTCAGGACAAATGTCTGTATGATTTGCTTATACATATATATTTTTTTTTTGTTAGAATCATATATGACAATGGCTATAAAAGAGCAGATTTTTCTGACACAAGCAATTTTTTGCTTAAAAGGAGAATCCAAACCCTGTAATAACTAGTGAATAAGTTAAAGCAATAAACATTTATTTTATTTTTTATTTATTGGTTCTGGGTGCTCTAGTTTTCTACCTCTATGTAGGTATAATAAAAAATATCTATCCATGTAGTATAATGTATGAAGTATGTAAGTCATCTAGTACCTGTAACACAAGCTCTGCTTAGCTTGGGGCTACATGTTGCGGTGTGAATTGTCCAGCATCATTTATTTCATCATCATCATCATTTCGACCGTAATACGTCCACTACTGAACACAGGCCTCTCTCATGGACATCCATGAGGGCCATGAGGGGTAGTTGCCATACTCACCACGCTTTGCAGGCGGGTTGGCGAGCGCAGTACGGATGTTGATACACTGGAAGACGCTGCTGCCCATCTTCCGGAGGTATCCCTTAGCAGGCTCTTACTGCATCCACGGGCATGAAAGGAGGGGTAACATTCTACTGCCGGCACCCCACGGCAATTTATCATTTATTTATTATTTATTAGCTGAGTAGTACACAATTGGAACCGCCAACTCGAAGAAGTTGTTACTGCCTCCTCAGCCAACTACTTCAAAAACGAACTTGTCAGCTGGTTGCTATGTAATTCATCATCATCATCACAGCAGTAGGACATCCACGGCTGGACAAAGGCCTCCGTCATGGACTTGGCGATCCAAGTACTGATCATAAGGGGTTGTTACCATACTCACCACGCTTGGCAGGCGGGTTGGCGAGCGATACCTCTGGAAGGCGGGCAGCAGCGTTTTTCTATGTATCAACATCCCGTACTGTGCTCGCCAACCCGCCTGCCAAGCGTGGTGAGTATGGTAACAACCCCTTCATGATCTGAGATCCATGAGGAAGAGCTTTTGTCCAGCAGGGGACGTCCTACGGCTGAGATGATGATGATGATGATATTTGTGATAGCACATGATTATTTTGCATTGTTTATGACATCTAATAAGACATGGGAGTTTACAAGAGTGGAACTGACCAACAGAATACCATAAAAACTGAGTTCCCTAACGTTTGCTCCTGTGGCCAGCTCCATTCTTTTCCTCTCCGCCCCGCTCCAGGATAATATGAATGGACCATTGTGTTACATAATATTGCGTAACTAAAAGTATTTTCAGTAACGTGTGAAATGTGGATATAATTATGGCAGCTCTGTGGGATAAACCTTTCAAAACACTCGTGAGTTATACTATTCATTGTAATGTTAAACGGGTTTTCTTTAAGCATTTGTGATAATGTGCCGTGTGCTGCCGGCATTAGAATGTTGCCTCGCCTCTCTCCACGATGCAGTAAGAATCTGCATAGAGATACCTCCGGAAGATGGGCAGCAGCGTCTTCCCGTATCGCTTGCCATCCTGCCTGGCAAGCGTGGTGAGTATCGCAACCATCCCCTCGTGTTCTTGGAGATGCCCGAGGGAGGCCTATGTCCAGCTGTGGGCGTGGGCAGCCTGCAGCTGTGATGGTGATGATCGTGGTGATAATATTTATTGTATTTCCTTCCAGATACCACCAGCTGTCCAGACACTGTGATATCCTGACTTCCATCGAGACGAGGATCTCAATGCTCAATATGACATACTCAAAGTTCATTGACCACAACATGTGCTGTTTCATCCCTGGAAAGGTATTTCTTTACCACCTTGCTCATAAACTCTCATTAAATTTTACCACCGTTTAGTTGACTGACCTGATGCCAAGAATACTGCCAATCAACTGCTGAGTATTTCAATCACTAAGTAAGTTTTTAAGATTCCGTACCCAAAGAGTAAAAACGGAACCCTATTACTAAGGTTCTGTCTGTCTTTCAACAGGCTGTAACTCATGAACCGTGATACCTAGACAGTTGAAATTTTCACAGATGATAGATAGATAGATAGATAAACTCTTTATTGTACATTCACCATAAAACATAAATTTCACAAAGAGAAACACAGACAAATATAACATACAATGGGCAGTCTTATAGCTAAAAGCATGAATATCTGTTGCCCCTATAACAACGAATACTAAAAACAGACTAAAATAAATACATTCACCATAAAACATAAATTTCACAAAGAGAAACACAGACAAATATAACATACAATGGGCAGTCTTATCGCTAAAAGCATGAATTTCTGTTGCCCCTTTAACAACGAATACTAAAAACAGACTAAAATAAACATTCACCATAAAACATAAATTTCACAAAGAGAAAGACAAATATAACATACAAAGGGCAGTCTTATAGCTAAAAACATGAATATCTGTTGCCCCTATAACAACGAATACTAAAGACAGACTAAAATGCGGGCCTGCCACACGACTAATGTGATTTTTATGCTCGATATTAATAACGGCAACAGGTAGACGCTTGACGTATTCACAGACTAATAGTAGGGAACCCTTCGTGTGCGATTCCGACTCGGACTTAGCCGATTTTTAATCAAGTTTGGTCTAGCGAGGCATCATATTTTAGGGTCGCCGTCGTCGAAACCGATGGTGCATTTATGTACGGGTATGTCTGGTGAGTCTGGTCTCATCTATTAAGAAATGAGGAGATACGTTGAAGAACTCGGGTCTCCGACATAGCCGAACGGATTAGCACGTTGAAGTGGCAATGGGAAGGCCATGTAACTCGAAGAACAGATGGCCGATGGGGCCGAAAGGCTCTCGAGTGGAGGCCACGGACCGGTAAGCGCAGCGTAGGACGTCCACCTACAAGATGGGCAGATGACTTGGTAAAGACCGCAGGTCGACGGTGGATGCAGGCCGCTTCCAACCGCAATACCTGGAAATCCAAGAGGGTGGCCTATGTCCAGCAGTGGGCGTGAAATGATGATGATGATGTCTGGTGATATTGTGATGAATTCCATTCCAGTCAACTTAAATGTGTTCTATTTTTATTTTTGAATTGGACTTGACTTTGACATAGATCACTCTCGTGCGTTGTATTTTACTTGAGGTCACAAATTTTAGTTTTTGTTTAGCTGTGGTCCACACTCAAACGGTCAACCCGTTTCGTTGTTTTATGTGGTGTGATCGCGAAAGGTGGAGAAAGACATAAGTTTGTTTATCTATGGTATGTGGAAATTACGGGCACATTATACCTTACAACTCTATGTATCAGGGTGATGGGTGCAATGCAATACAGCGTTGATCACTTACTCAGTGAACCTGATCACGCGGTATTGCAGTTGTCATAGGTAGAGGTTACCGCATAACATCAGATGGGCCTTCGGCTTGTCTCGTCATTTAGAAGTGTAGTGTATAGAACTACTTCGTAATATCTATAATATAATAGTGTGACATGCACAATATGTAGGTATACTTACCTATAATATCTGCCTCGAGCTACGTAGGTACTCGCGGAGTTGCGGGGCGGGGCGAGGTGAATGGTACTCTAGTTTATAGTTACTTGCTCTGTGGCATTCGGCGGCGTCCAGCCGCCACGGAAGTAAGACGAGTGCGTGGGCCAGTGAGCCGGCATCAAATTTATTAATATCGTAAGTATTTATATTCATACATCCTTAGAATAATAACACTATAGAAAGATAATCTTCATAAATGAAATGAAATAATTTATTTGCCTCAAGTATGGTTTTACACAGATATTTGTATGTTTATTGTTAGGTATCACACACTTGACCGAACTATCCGGCATGCAAATGTCAATGTTATGAAGTTATTACTCTTATTACATAGCTACATCCATTAAAAATCTGGAATTAACACAGTAGTTATAACAATTTGAAAATCAATAAATAATATTAATAATGTCATGCAAATAATTATAATTAATGGGTATGTCAAATTTTTAATCTAATAATTCTGAAACAGTGTAAAACTGTTTGTCATTATAACCATAATTTTAATTTATGTTCAAAACGCTTTATCGGTAGGTCTTTAATGTCTCTTGGAATTTTATTGTAAATGCGTCCATACATTGCAAAACAGTTTTTTCATACAAGCGCTTTGTCAATAATGAAGCACTAAACCGATTCACACAGGTGTGACGATTACCTACTAGCTTACGCTCGGCGACACGCACACACACACTTGTCTAACGTTGGAGGTGCAATTTCCCCGAAAGCGAGGAAATGATTCCGCCCCTGATAACCATTTGTTTTTGGCAATAATACGTAAATAGCTAAGTATAGGTATGGTAATGTTAAGTAACATTGCGGGAACGTCTTTAAAAATGAAGAAAACAACAACAATTTTCAACAATTTATTTTTTAATTCGAATGAAATAATATAATACGACGAGCTCTGTGGCGCAGCGGGCGAAGGTCCTCCTGCGACGCAAGAGGTTGCGGGTTCGATTCCCGCCTCGGGACAAATGTCTGTACGATCTGCAGATATTTGTTCAGGGTGTTCTGGGTGTTTTTCTATATATAATAAAAATATCTATCCATGTAGTATAATGTATTAAGTATATCAGTCATCTAGTACCCATAACACAAGCTCTGCTTAGCTTGGGGCTAGATGATGCTGTGTGATTCGTCCAGCATTATTTATTTATTTATTTATTTAATATAATTAAATATAATTAAATATATATATTAAATTGCAGGTAATAGACGAGATCCGTCGAGTCCTCACCCTAGTCGAGACGGACTCCAGCCCGCCGCGAGCGCATGAGGTGCTCCAAGAGTTGCGCGACATATCCAGCATGGCGATAGAACACTTCGACGACAAGATATCTCCTGCGTTCCGCAAGCGTCTGCAAGAGGGCGCTAGTCAGCCTAGCTTGAGGCCTTGTCAGTATGACGTACCTATATCGTACTTACTCCGTACCTACCTCGTACTTACTCCGGACCTATATCGCACTTACTAGAGCGGTGATCTCAATGTAGTCACGTGAAGTGGTGACTGGTCCTCGCGTTATTGTTATAGTCACGTACCTAAACTTATCGTACCTATATCTAACCGACATCTTTATTACAACGCGATTTCTCAAACGGTAATATCAAGCCAATGAAGCTAGCCATACTTTTTTGATCTTGACAACCTCAAGGTGTTAAAAAAATACACCATCCGTTATCTTTGTTGTGATGTGAAATAAAAAAAACTTCAGCTTGTTTATGAATCATAAACTTATTTAAATTATTTCTCTTTCAGCGGTCCTTGCTCCATTCGTGATGCGCCAAGAAATGTACAGTCTTAGACGCCGTTCGCTGCTCAACGCCAAAATGTCACTGCATATGGCAAATCAATACAAGAAGCTGTATAAAGGGGTAAGTACGACTATGTAATGTAATGTAATGTAACAGATACCATTTAAGGGTTAACATGATCAAAACTGATTGATACTAGTTGTTCAAAAATTTGAAATCTAAACTAAACAGCCCGCTCCAGCGGCCTATCCATCCCATTGCTGGACAAATGCTTCCCTTTTCTTATTCCAGTCGTATGTGACTTCTGATGTAAAAGATACCGGCAACTAATATTTTGAATTTATTTGTGAATTATTTTGACTGTTGACAATTTATCGACAGTTAAAAATCGGTCTAGTCCACCAATTTACATATGTATGCCATGGCTGACTTTTCTGTAGAACTATAAAAGAAGAATAATTCTACCCTACAATTCCAGTGTTCCACAAGGCTCCATTCTTGGCCCTACGCTGTTTTTGCTTTACTGCGCTGGTTTACCATATTATATTAAGGAAGATAAGAAAAAGGATCAATACGCAGATGACCTACAGATACACATTTCTTTTAAACCACCAGATACTACTAACGCAACAACTAAACTAAACATAGATTTAGACAGAATTTTAAAATGGTCTGATAAAAATGGTTTGGTTATAAATCCTTCAAAGACTAAATTTCTTACTCTCGGATCGAAAAAAACAAGTAGAAAGGTAGTAACATCGGATCCGAGAATTCATTATCAATTTGCTGTTACTAAAGCCCGCAAACTCGGTCTGCTCATGGACGTTTAATTTACATTTTGAGAACCATATCGCGCAAACAGTCCGCAATCGCTTTTACAGGCACTCAGTTCTTTTTGGATTCCGTGAATTTCTTAGCATAGATTTACGAAATAGGTTATGTGATTATCTAATACTTTCTAAATTAAGTTACGTTGATAACGTCTTTGGCGGATGTTTGCTGGCGCGATCTAAAAAAACTAATTCAACGATTACAAAATGCCTGCATGGCATTTTGTTACCCAATTTCAAAACGCACATACATTTCACCCTACTTAAATAATCAAGGTTTATTTAATATGGCATCACATGGATCGTAACATTTTTCTTGTTTTTTGAAACATCCATCTTATCTTTACGAAAAACTTCATTTCTCCGATCGTCATATACGATTTTCCTCACGTCTTATCCGACCCCAAACACAGAAAGACTGCATTTCGTGGTAGCTTTAGATATGCTGCCACGAAATGTTGGAACAACTTACCTCCACCATTAACAAATATGAAATCTGTCAACATGTTTAGATCTTCTCTTAAGAAAATTATTTTTCTTTCCTAAAAAACTTCCTAGTCGTTCTGAGTTTTCTTGCTTCCTATTATGTACAGACCAAACTTAAATATTATGCTTATTTGTCTTTTCAGATGTTAGAACACAAGCAAGTGGTGTGGAGCCAGCAGAGGCTTATAAAGCAAATGGCGCGGCGGCAGAAAGAGCAAGACGCCACAATAGGTATGTTTCTATCCCTCTAGTTTACGACGACGACGAACTCTGTGGCGGAGCGTTCGGGTTCGATTCCCGCCTCGGGACAAATGATTGTACAATCTGAAGATATTTGTTCAGGGTATTCTGGATGTTTTCCTATCAATACTATCTATACTAATATTATAGAGGTAAAGTTTGTGATTTGTGAGTTTGTGAGGTAGATAGATAGATAGATACAAACTATTATGATAAACAAAGAAAAATATCTAGTTTTCTTTGTTTATCATAATAATATGGATTTCCGCAAAGTAACGCCTGATACTGTTAATTATAGATACAAACTCTTTATTGTACATTCACCATAATAACATAGGTTGTATGTTGTTGTGAGGTTGTAGGGACTCGGGTAATCTCTGAACCTACTGAACCGATTTTAAAAAATTATTTTACTTATAGAAAGCCGTAGTATTTGTGAGTGTCATAGGATATAAATTTACCCGAAAAATTAAAAGACTTTTTCGTGGTAGTTGGATTTGCAATTTTATTTAATTATTTTATTCACTTATTGGAACAAACGTGGTAATATAGCCAAATTGGGATGCAAATACATACAACACACATATGCTTTAAAAATATAACCCTCCTGGCAGTCTGGAAATAAATCGTAGCACTCAGTACTAACTAACCTAACATCACTCATAATTTCATCACAAGTAAAAATGCTTCCCGCCCAACGAAGTGGGCATCGGGTCAGCTAGTATAAAATAAAAAAAATCTATCTATGTAGTATGTCTGAAGTATATAAGTCATCTAGTTCCTATAACACAAGATCTGCTTAGCTTGGGGCTAGATGATGCTGTGTGAATTGGAACAATTTAAATGTTTTCAAAAATGCCCAAGTGTGGTATCCAATGAAAGGGCATGATTGAAAACTGGGGGCACACATTACAAAAAAAAAATAGTTAACCTCCGAGACTAGGTAAAGCGCCGGGGGTTACTTAATTTTTTTAAATTAATCAATGCAATACAATACAATACAAAATACTTATACAATACTTACAATATAAATGCTAATGCTAATCAATCTAGATTACAATAATTTGTTTTAGTTTTTCGTTTGCTTGTTGATTGTAGGTAATCTGTTTTGTAAAAATATTAAATAAAAATATTTATATTAGTTTGTTATAAACTTATGTATCATATTTATATGTATTATATTTGGGGTGCCGGCAGTAGAATGTTGCCCCTCCTATCTTGCCCGTGGATGCAGTAAGAGCCTGCTAAGAGCCTGAGTACCTCCGGAAGATGGGCAGCAGCGTCTTTCTGTGTATCAACATCCCGCACTGCGCTCGCCAACCCGCCTGCCAAGCGTGGTGAGTATGGCAAATACCCCTAATGGGAGATCCATGAGGGAGGCCTGTTCAGTAGTGGACTTTTTACGGCTGGAATGATGATTTTTATAAACTTGTGCTTTTTTTCAGCTGATCTAAAGAAGCGTATCGACGAATGTGACATCAAGTACAGCGAGATCACACACACAAATGTGGGCGGCAAAGCATTGACAGGTCAGTAAGCATATTTGACTAAATAAATATAAATACATATTTGACTAAATAAATAAATACATATTTGACTAAATAAATATAAATACATATTTGACTAAATAAATAAATACATATTTGACTAAATAAATATAAATACATATTTGACTAAATTAATAAGTACATATTTGACTAAATTAATATAAATACATATTTGACTAAATAAATAAATACATATTTGACTAAATAAATATAAATACATATTTGACTAAATAAATAAATACATATTTGACTAAATAAATATAAATACATATTTGACTAAATTAATAAATACTTGGCGAGCGCAGTATGGAATGTTGATACATGCAATGACGCTGCCAATCTATCGGAGGTATCTTTTAGCAGGCTCTTATTGCATCCCAAATTAACTTCTATTATTATAAAGTAGAAGTCGTTCAACAGGTGGCCTTATCGCTATAAACAATTTCTTCTAGGCAACCTTAAACAGAGTAAGAAGCCAGTAAAAATGATGATACACGGAAATACGCTGCTGCTCATCTTCCTGAGTTATCCGTTGGCAGATTCTCACTGCATCCACGGGCAAGAGAAGAGGGGAGGCATCATTCTAAAGCCGCCACCCCGCGGCACTAAAAAACTTACAGCTTATTTTTATTCACAGGCACGAATGAGTCATCATCATCATCGCAGTCGCTGCGTCACTTCTCCAGCCAAATAAAGCTGGACCTGTCAGTTCTGCCTATCGGCACTTCCAAACGGACCGCCAGTACACGTGAGTCTATCTCTTCAGCTTCAGTTAATTCGCCTCCGTAGTTGATTGATAGGTATAACGTCTATTCATACGACTGCGGTCAAACATACAAATTTAAATCATCATCATCCAGGCCCGGTTTCGCCCACTGCTGGGTATAGTTTATGCCATTCACCACGATCCTGCGCCGGTCGCATTCATTGATGCCCCGCGACGAGTCGGCGACGAGTCGGCGACCCGCCTCGCGCCGGTCGCGCGACACTTCTATCCCGCGCTGGGCCACCATTCTGTTGGCAAACTCTACTTCGATAGAGCCATAATTTGCAGCCGGTTTTCAGCAAAACCGGAAACCGGGTTTGCACGCCCTAAGTTATATCAACCACTGTTGTCATCCCAAAGCAACTCTTCCAATCACTACAATATTAAGATATAAGTAACGAGACATACCTTCATCCTGCTTCAAAAAGCAGTGCTGTTGAATACTTGTAGAATTGTTAGAAAGTTTTTACAAAACGAACTTCACAGTGAGTTTCACCTCACTGAAGCGCAGCGTAGGACGTCCACCAACAAGATGGGCTGATGACCTGGTGAAGGCCGCAGGTCGACGGTGGATGCAGATCGCTTCCAACCGCAATAACTGGGCAATCTACGAGGGAGGGCTATGTCCAGCAGTGGACGTCCTACGGCTGAAATTATGAAAAAAAAATGATGATGATGAAGATGAGGCCAAGGGGGCCTAGGCCCGTGCGCTTCAGTCATTCCCGGTTCTTTTAGACCGAGTAGAAAAAAACTCTTAAACTACATAATACTACAGAATAACAACAACATGCCTGACAATGAACATTTGTCGGGCTTGGCACCGCCCTGGGGAGTCCCTCAGGCATGTACTTACACTTTGTTATACATATATATATATATAAAAGTGATTAATATTATGGTTAAGTTTAAAATTTATGCATTTCTTTGTCGCTTTGGTGTTTTGTTATACTGTCATGGCAATGTAAATATGAAATAAATAAATAAATATTTATATGTATGTATATTTATATAAATTCAGCTTGTTCTGTGGCAGTGTAAGTGGTACCACAGCGCTGGTCTTCCATACTCATTAGGCGATACAACAGGAACAAAAGCTTGTTTTTAACTGACCATTTCTTAAGCAATTTTATATTTAAAGTGTAAACCCACACTAATCGGGTTCGAGTCCCGTCGGAGACTGATTGCATTTTTCATTTCTATAATGACCATTTCTTGTTGCAGTAATCCCCAACATGAAGCCACGGAAGCCTGTCATCAAACTGCCCAGCCTCTCCGAATCAGACGACGAGCCGCCCAGAAAAGTGCCAAAAGTTGAACAGAAGAAATCTCAAAAACCCAAAACTGGCAGTAGCGAACTACAGAAGATAAAAACCATGACAAATGAAATAAGGCAATTGAGCAACATAGGACTGAAAAGATGCTTGAATTTAGATGGGAACAGTGATTGCAAAAAGCCTAAAATGGATTAGAATTTTAGCCGGAAATACAGGCCAAAACAGACATAAGTCCATGATGAGGCAGTAACGAACTACAGACGATTAAAAGTATCTCCAATGAAATGAGGCAGTAGGGGAATATAAAGCTGAAAAGATACTTGAATTTTGATGACAATAGTCGTTGTAAATAACCTTAAAATTAATAAGATTTGCAGCCAGAAATTGAGGCTGAAATCTCCCTAATATTATAAAGCCGAAAGTTTGTTTGTATGGAGGTTTGTTACCTCTTCACGCTAAAACTAGCGTACGTATCGAGCTGCAATTTTGCAAACGTATAGATGTTGACTAGGATTAACACAGGATACTTTTTGTTCCGGTACAACGCATGCGAAGCGGAGGGCACAAGCTAGTAGTCAATAAACCTTGAACAGTAAAGAACTACAGAAAATTCAAAGTGTCATCAATGAAGCAAGACAATAGAGAATAATGAAGCTGAAAAGATGGTTGATTTTAGATGACAATAATCATTGCAAAAAGCCTAAAATGTATTAGAATTCTAGCCGGAATTACACTGGCTAGAATTCTACATTTTAGGCTTTTTTGCCATAAAATTTTAATCATTAAACTTGAAAGCAGTAAATATATGGACCTACAATGATGATTGAATTTGGATCGCAATAGTTATTGTAAATAGCTATCATTTAAAGATTACAGATTTCTAGTTTTTAGGAATACTTATAGCAATTTAACCTAAAATATTGGATTTTAGAAATACAGATTGTCCAATTGAAAGGTTAAGACAGACCAGGAACCTAGAATAGGCATAACGAAACCCTTGGCAGATCCTTACTGCATCCACGGGCAAAAGAGGAGAGGCAAATACCTGTATAAGATTATGCTTAACATAGCCAGTTAACTAACAGTTTATTAAGGCGTTTCGTTTTCAGTTTCACCTACAGTAAATAACTTTTTTAAATGCTGTAAGAACGCCTGTTTAATTCATGGTTACAGATGTAATTAGAGTTAGTAATATTGGATCTTATTATATATGCAAAAGGCTGAAGATTAATTCGATTCTAAATTTTAAGGTCATTTAATTGTTCTCAAGTCGTTAAACTAAGAATGGGCAGAAAAAAATAAGAAAAAACTTTAATTTAAGAGATATAGCAATGAATGCTTATACAGGGGGTTCGGCAGAACGTGGAACGTTCGAAAATGGCAGATAGGTGGGTTCGTCTGCTATCTACCCAGCCCAAATGATTTGACCTAGGTCCCATAGATTTTTTATTTTGTTTTTTTTTAATAACCGAATTTCATAATTATTAACATACATATAACCGGGTATTTATCGCGTAAATTACCTTTATTATTTCCCGACGTTTCACTTGGATTGCACCAAGCATGGGCCCGGGAAGACGACGTACAACGTCCGGGAAGACGACGTACAACGTCCGGGAAGACGACGTACAACGTCCGGGAAGAAGAGTCTTTCCGGGACCATGCTTGGTGCAATCCAAGCGAAACGTCGGGAAATAATAAAGGTAATTTACGCGATAAATACCCGGTTATATGTACGATAATAATGTGTTGTAATCGCGAAAGTTTAAAAAAGGCGAATTTCATGAATTTGAAAACTTTGTAATCCTACATAAATAAAGTAAGATTACTTTATGTGGGATAGACGAAACTGGCAACACATTTTTTTGTTTTTGTCCCGACTGTTAGTACATTCCTCTAAATTTGAAAATCAAAATTAAATAGCGATAGTGTATTTTGATATTAATTGTCCTTATAACAAGATTACATGATGAATTTTGCAAAGCATTTTACATTTCACAAAAATCGAATTTCATCAAAATTCCCGTTTTGAAATAAAATTGATCAATAACTCGTAAGTTTTTTTTTTAAATTAAACAAATTATGTCCTCCTCATAGATTTCGATGACGGCGACCTTTACTATCTGTAATGAGCTCTAATATGGCTGGCCAGACCAAACTTGGTTTTACAAACTCTCCAGCCGAGTGCCAGTAGAGCTGACCGGCGTCATTGGAGACACCAAACGCCAACTCCGCAAAGATAGCCCCAAGCCCTCCTATATACATCTAAACAAATTACATACTGTTCGAAAGGCCATACACCAAGGATGTTTCGATGAAATCCTAAGTCTTCAATCACTTATTTTTTTAATGCAATGCAAAGAAAAGGTTAAAACCATGTTTTACCCCTTTTTGTAATGTTTGAAGGCTCTAACTTTTTGTCTAGCTGTTATCTGCACCAAACAATAATTTTAGAGGAATCTACCAACAGTCGAGACAAAAACAGAAAAAGTTTTGCCAGTTTCCTCTATCCTACATAAAGTAATCTTACTTCAAAGTTTTCAAACTCATGAAATTCGGTTATTAAAAAAAAACAATATAAAAAAATCTATGGGACCTAGGTCAAATCATTTGGGCTGGGTCGAAGGGCTGGGTAGAGATAGCAGACGAACCCACCTATCTGCCAGTTCAACGTATGTTTCGTATGTTCAAAGTTCTGCCGAACACCCTGTATATGCGATGGCTTATGTGGCCTAGTAAACTAAAGCTTTCCGACCATTCAGGTTCGATTCCCGAGAGGAATATTTTGAGTTTGAGTATTGTGTATAGTTTATGTTAGGTCGCGCGTCGCTTGTCGAAACAGTTTCCGGTTATCGAAATGAAATAACCATAATATTAGTTTATAAAGCCCTTAAGCTGTTTTTTTTATATTTAGCTTAGCACTTGTGTGTTTTATATTATAACTATAAATTGTTATAATCTTTATAACATGATTTTAGATATATAACAGATATTTATAAAATTGTTAAGATTAAAGCATTATATCGTGTTTTGTTGTACATTATGTGTTAAGTTTTAGAGAACTAATACATCATATCATCAAATTACCTTATGACTGCAGTCCACGCGCGCTGCGGACACAGCCTCCCTCATGGATATCTAAGATAATTAGGGGTTTGTTGCCATACTCGCTACGCTTGGTAGGCGGTTTGGCGAGCGCAGTGCGGGATGTTAACCTACGGAAAGACGCCGCTGTCCATCTTCCGGAGGTATCCCTTGGCAGATTTTTACTGCATTCACGGGTAAGAGAGTCGCAACATCTACTGCCGGCAACCGACGGCTATCTTATTGTATTGTGTCTGTCTATTCCAAATTTGCTGAGGATGGTATAGGTGCTGGGCAAGCCTAATCCATCTAACAATGTCCCAGGCACTGCAGCGTCCCGTACAGCATGAATACCAGTTGCTGACGCTGTATAAATCATCTAATTATAGATGCCAGCTAATTTTATTTGCACTGGGTTTTATATTTCAACGTTGTGTATTTGAAATATTTGTCCGCCTAAATTCTGTTGCTTTACTTCTGAGGTTGTAAATATGGATGAGGCCGCCAATTGTATGATATTGTTTGCATGTCTCCTTGTGTCTATACGTACAATACATCTGTCTATAATAATAACTAATAATCATTTAAGAAAGGCCGAGATATGTGCTTTCGCCATACAAACGAAATTGTAAATTATTTTTGATATTACATCATCATCTCAGGTGTGCCTCCATGTAAATTATTCGGATCATAATACAAAATACAAAATAACTTATTAGCCGAAGTACAACATTTTACAAGACACGTTGACAGAGGTCCCGCACAAGACAAGCCTGTATCGCGGGACACCTCATTACAGAGTTCGAATTACAGGGCAAACAACTAAAAAAAAAGAACAGAATAACAACTATAATATAAATATTGAATGAATACGAAAAAATTATAACAGTCCAACCAAGGGAAAATACAATTAGAGCTCTGGATAGCAATATGATCAATTTATTAGGAGAGTGGGAGGGGAAGTGCGTGGGAGGGCGTATTTATTATACCCTATATGTATATTCCCCATATAGGGTATAATAAATACGCCTCGTGGAATCCAGTGATAGCCAAGTGTACTCGACGTATGAATCAACGTAAGTGTGCTGATACAGTTAGTGTAGTGTGCTGTCCCAGTGTGAGACAGCCTTAATCTCAAGTTCCTATGATTATGAAGACCAAGTGAGGGTAGTCTGAAAAGACGCCTTCGCTTTGCTGCGGCTATCTCCAACATGTCAGTCTTCCCGGGACCACGATGGGTGCAATCCTGTCGAAACGTCGGGCAATAATAAAGGTAAATAACGCGATAAATACCCGGTTAAATACCTATGTGTTTATAATAAATAAATAAGTAAGCTTGGAATACTCATCGCAGAATGCTGATAATAAAAGCAATAATCTCAAAGATATGAGAAACTTTATCATGAAAAACTTTATCATACTTTCTGTACTTTTAACACTTTACATTTTTTTGCACACACAATATACAAATATTGTGTGTGTATTAACGAGACATAGACTCATTTGCGATAGTGACGATTTTGTGTTGTGATTTTTGTGTTCGAAGATTTTGCGAATTGGCGATATTGACGCTTCTGTGACCGTTTTTTGTAAAAAGTTTGTGCGGTAGTGAACGCTTCACAACAACGTGATTAGGTGATTATGGCCGGAAAACGAAACTATAAGTGTGCTAAGTGCGCTATAACTTCAAATGAAGATTCTTCCTTGACCTTTCATCGATGAAAACGGTTTTGCACCCTTAAAAATAGAAAGTTCATTGAAGAAGCCAGCAAGCAAGCTTTGTCAAGAAAAATAAAAATATTAAAACATGTTTAAAACATTTGTTTTATTAAAGCCGGGTCCGCAGCGCCGTGTTTTCGTGTTTTCTAACATCATAACATGTTTACAAAACAGAATAGGGGCGTGGCTTAACAGTTTTGTTAGCAAAAACACAAAAACATGTTTGCCGAGACAAATGGATAACATCACCCGCGTTCGCCTGCGGGGAGGGGAAGCGTCGCATTTTATGTTCGCGCTCATTGAAGCAAGACGTCATTCGTTCGTTCACTCGTTGAGGTTATGTTTTGAATAATTTTGAGTATTTAAATCTTTTGGTATGTGATAAGTTACTAACTAAAATCTATAGATAAAAACTAACTAAATCCACTATAGCTATTACAGCTTCTACGTCCTCCTTGTCGGAACTCATTTTTGAAATGAATTGGAATGAAACGAAAACAATAAACAAAACAGAACACACCAGACGGGCTGTTTTAAAAACATGTTTTGCTTAACATGTTATGTTAACATGTTTTGTTAGAAAATTGGCGCTGCGGACCCGGCTTAAAGCCGGGTCCGCAGCGCCAATTTTCTAATATAAAGAATACATGTCACAGAACAATATTACATATGTACATGTAGGTAGAAAAAAAAATTCTAGCATTAGTATATGTATATATTATTAGTATTATATCATTAGTTACATTAGTATTATATCATTAGTGTATATAGTAGCATCGTAGTCTAGGGTTAGCAGCCAACGTCTTATTTTTCCTTCACGCCATAAAGGGAGCTGGATAGATCGCAATGTTTGATCACGCGACGATAAATGAAAGGGAAGGCAAAATATTTGAACCGTTTGGCAAAAGCGGTTTTAGTGGTAGGGATCCTAACTTTTATACGACGACCTTTTTGTGTTGATTGTTTGTGTTTGGGCAGAGAAAGTCCTGTGGTATGATGAAACTGCACATGAGATGTAAAGTTGGCGAACAGTCAACGTTTGCGATTCAGAATGAAGAGAAACAGTGGGAAATAAATGGTTTTCGAAACATAACTTTTAAAACAGCTCTGTGTGCGCGCTCCACGCCGATCATTGCAGCTTGGTACCGCCACCCCAAATGGTGATGCAATAGCTCACGATAGATAGGCAGAGAGCCGAGTATACAATCATAAGCGTGTCTTTATCAGCGCTATCACGAAGGAGTTTTATGATGTGAATTAGTTTTCTGGTTCTACCTGAGAGAGCGTTTATGTGTTGGCGAAAGGTAAGGTTTTCATCCACAAGGTCTCCCAGATACCTAACGCAAGTAGAACATTCAATCTCAGAACAGAAAATGGAACAGCAAGAATATCATATCTCGAAGAACATTTATGAATGCGCAAGAAAAAACATTTGGGAGGCGCACAAACTATGGTCTTGTGATACACTGTGTATGTGAACATGTTGGCGCTGAGCGTAAATTCGCATCGAACCAGGTTGAGATGTGTGCTAGGACATCCGCCGCATGCGAGGAGGTATCTTGCCATGAGTCAACCGGGAACACAATTGCCGTGTCGTCTGCGTAACACAGGATTCGTGCTCGGTCAGACTGGCTAACCATAGAGAGGATGTCGTTGATGTACAGGGTAAACAAAGTGGAACCCAGAATACTGACCGTCCTGGGGGACTCCAAAACAAACGCTCCGGATGCCACTGGAGTGTGCAAGTGTTGTGTTTGCGGTATATGTTAAATACATTATCATATGATATTTATCAGTAAAAGTTACCATCAGGTACGTATATTACAATTACAGTAGTTCTAGTTATTGAATTATTATGTTTCGGCGGTACAGTAATATGCGGAAAACATATTTTGTAGTGTGTATAAAATTATTATTGTTGCAAGTTTAACAGACTTATCATAAGAAGAACAGTAAAAAACTAAAATATCATCATTCATCATTACGGCCGTAATACGTCCACTACTGAACACAGGCCTCCCTCATGGATCTCCATGAGGGGTAGTTGCCATACTCACCACGCTTGGCAGGCGGGTTGGCGAGCGCAGTACGGGATGTTGATACACGTAAAGACGCTGCTGCCCATCTTCCGGAGGTATCCCTTAGCAGGCTCTTACTGCATCCACGGGCATGAGAGGAGGGGAAAAACTAAAATATAATAAGAGTTTATTACAGAAAAAAGCTTTGCAAGAAATAGTCATTGCTTAAGTTTTAGTTTTTTCAGATCACTTTCGTCGTTGATAAGTAAGTGAGGAATTCCGTCTTTCTTCCTCTGATGTTGCCATTTACGCTCCAGCAGTATAAGAATCCATGCGTTTTGGTAAAATCTCTAGCCAGATAAAAGAGCCGTTTATTTTTTCGTGTCATTGATTCGGAGACAAAAATAGGTATCGGTTCTCCCTGTATCTTGGCATGTCTTGTGTTAAGTTTGTTTTCCTTTTTAAGCAACACTTCCTTTTTCATTTTACTAACGAATTCGACAACAATCGGTATAATGGTAACATTTTTTGATGCCACTCTGTAATGTCTGAGATGTCTTGCTCATTCCTTTTCAGGTTTAGTGAATTACTAAGGTTGGAAATCAATTCACATAAATGTGTCTTATCTTCGTTTAGGCACATTGCGAAGTTCTAGGTTATAAGATCAGGACCGATGTTCAAGAGTCTCCACCTTGCTCTCCAGCAACTGAATTTGCTTCTTATTTTCTTTTCTTTCTGCCTCTAATTGAGAAATTTTACTTTCGAAGGACTCGTATTTTTGAGTAAGAAATTCAATAGATGCCGCAAGATTACTCATTTCTGATATAAATGCTTCAACTGTAGATTTAAGCGAATTAAGTTGGTCTTCTTGCTTTGTAGACAAGTTGGCAAAGAGTACCCCCAGAGGCCACCGCAGACTGCATATCCCCAGCGTCTTGCACCCCCGAAGTCGCCGTTTACATCTCTCAGCGCGCACAGATGGGTCTTCATCTTCGGATTTGTTACTAAAAGCGGTCTCTGAGTCGATTTGATGTTGAAGAATGGTCCGATTTTTTGGTTTTTGGGATTTTGATGCTTTTCCCTGAGGTTGGTCAGCACTTGTGTGGACTTCTTCTTAGAGGCATATTTGTATGATACGTAGGTAATCCTTGGCAGGGTTTAAACTGCATCCACGGGCAAGAGAGGAGGGGCAACATTCTATTCTACTGTGGCCGGCACCACAGGCCACGGGACGAAATTACATCATCATTTCAGCCGTAGGACGCCCACTGCTGGACATAGGCCTCCCTCATGGATGTCCAGGTATTGCGGTTGGAAGCGGCCTGCATCCACCGTCGACCTGCGGTCTTCACCAAGTCATCAGCCCATCTTGTAGGTGGACGTCCTACGCTGCGCTTACCGGTCCGTGGCCTCCACTCGAGAACCTTTCGGCCCCATCGGCCATCTGTTCTTCGAGTTACATGGCCTTCCCATTGGCACTTCAACGTGCTTATCCGTTCGGCTAATCTGTTCGGTCTTAAGACATTGGGGGATATTTGAATGAAATACATCATCCAATTTCCCGGAAGCAGCCCACCGCAGTTGTATAAGTCTGCCAATTTCCCTCATCTGGGAGCCCGGGCCGAATGATAAACGATGTACTAGGTATAATGCTTATTTACTTTACTGTCTCTAATCTATGATTATCGACAGCAATGTTTGATGTATCAGTAGGGTTGTTGTCATTACCTTGCTTTCGACCTTGTTCATCTTAAGACCGACGCTTAGGGAGAACATCGTAATTTTTTTTTATATTGTTAGTTTGTTGTAAGCCATGTGTATATTTTCAATTTGGGAACCAAATAAAAATAAAATAAAAGACATCTACTTAATATTTTGTGGATAGTTCTTATTTTTTGTCATAATTATTTTCATCATTCACTTTAATTTTCAACTTTTAAGTCACAACTTCCGCACTACACAAACGTTAGCTGAAGTAAAATGTAAACATGTCACAAAAAACAATTTTTTTTGTGAAGGGCTTTTGACTTTAGAATTATAAGTTGGTAACGAAACGCTTCCGCCAGCGTTGT
Source organism: Pasiphila rectangulata (assembly GCA_963082625.1). NCBI lineage: Eukaryota > Metazoa > Arthropoda > Insecta > Lepidoptera > Geometridae > Pasiphila > Pasiphila rectangulata. The sequence continues at coordinate 9,757,623 of OY720261.1, read as the reverse complement.
TCTGCGTGACAGTTTAGTTTCTCGTCTCTCTCTCTCTCTCTCTCTCTCTCCCATCCGTAGGACGTCCACTGCTGGACAAATGCCTCCCTTATGGATCACTAAGTACTGATAATGAGGGGTTGTTGCCATACTCACCACGCTTGGCAGGCAGGTTGGCGAGCGCACTACAGGATATTGATACACTGAAAGACGCTGCTGCTCATCTTCCGGAGGTATCTCTCGGCAGATACTTACTGCATCTACGAACAAGAGAAGAACAAAATTCAACTGCCGGCGCCAAACGTAGTTTCTTGTGTGATCGGTCTTAGCCCCCGCCTAAGATGTTTCACATATAGAACTACAAGCTTCTAATCCTCATTGGTCTAAGCTCCGTGCAAAGCCAGGCTGCGTCGCTAGGCTCACCCATTAGCCTACTGATCTAGGTAAGTGTTGTGTAAGAGGGATAGCGCCCAAGATATGCGCACGCGATGATATTTGTTCAGGCGTGGATGTACGGCGTGTTTCCATTGTATCATCACATAATAGTTTATGTATAACAAATTATTGACAGACAGACATCTGATACCACTATAAATAAGCCCCAATCTAAGCAGAGCTTGTGTTATGGGTACTAGATGACTGATACTTATACTTAATACATTACTAGTACATAAATAGCTATTTTTTATTATAATATAGAAAAACACCCAGCACACCCTAAACAAATATCTGCAGATCGTACAGACATTTGGCCCGCGAGGCGGGAATAGAACCCGCAACCAAATCTTTGCCCGCAACCTCTTGATTCGCAGGCGGAACTTCACCCGCTGCACCACAGAGGTCGCCACTGTGCAATAAAGCTCGTCACTAAGGTGCACTACCTACATGATTTTTTTTCAAAGTCTCATGAATGTTCTATCTTATTTCTTTTTAAATCTATAATGATTGTAGAGTCCAGAAAGACGCAGCTGTGCATCTTCCGCAGCAGTCAGAATCAGCCAAAGTCCACGTTCACTGCTGGGCATAGGCCTCTATCTTGGATCTCCATGATCACGCCACGTTGGGCAGGCAAACCGTCTTCCTAGCGTGGCGAGTATGGCAACAACCCTAGCATCTTGGAGATCCAAGAGAGAGGCCTATGCCTTTGGCCTATGCCCAGCAGTAAACGTGGACAGTAGTCCTACGGCTGAGATGATGATGATGATGATGATGATGAAGATATATTTTTATTTTATACCAGCTGACCCGGTGGCCACTTCGTTGGGCGGGAAGAATTTTTACTTGTGATGAAATTATGAGTGTGGTTAGGTTAGTACTGAGTGCTACGATTTATTTCCTGACTGCCAGAAGGAGGGTTATATCAATTTTTAAATCATAATTATGTATGTTGTATGTATTTGCATGCCAATTTGGCTACCTATATTACCGCGTTTGTTTAAATAAGTGAATAAAATAATTAAATAAATTATGTTTATTTTCCAATACGCCGTTTACGCCGTGGGGTGCCGGCAGTAGAATGTTACCCCTCCTCTCCTACCCGTGGATGCAGTAAGAGCCTGCTAGGGGACACCTCCGGAAGATGGGCAGCAGCGTCTTTCCGTATATCAACATCCCGTACTGCGCTCGCCAACCCGTCTGCCAAGCGTGGTGAGTATGGCAACTACCCCTCATGGAGATCCATGAGGGAGGCCTTAGTTCAGTAGTGGACATTTTACGGCTGAAATGATGATGATGATGTTTATTTTCCAATTCCAATTAGCCGTAAGTGTCCCACTGCTGGGCAAAGGCCTCCTCCTCATCTCTCCATGCTTCTCAATCTGCTGTCAATTCGACCCATGCGCACATGCGGCCATGCGATCATGCATATTGGTCTAACTCGTCACGCCATCGTTTCTTCGGTCTGCCTCGGCGTCTTAGCCCACAGATCTTCGGGCATGCGGCAGACATGACCAGCCCAGCTCCATTTCAGTTTCGCAACTTTCTGAGCTACGTCGACAATTGTTTATTTAAACTGTTCAGTTCTTTTCTGTATACTATAATAGCTTTTGCCCGCGACTTCGTCCGCGTGGAAGTCATAAAACGTGAAATCCCCTTTATCACCACTTTGATTCGAAAACATAAATCCCGTTTATTCCCTATCCCGTGGGAATTTAAAAAAATCCTTTCTTAGTGCATTTCTAGGATACTTAAGGTATATGTGTGCCAAATTTCAAGTCTTTGGGTCCATATAGATTAGATGTAATGAGGAGTTCCAACCACGTTTTCCAAAACACTGCTTTCTCAGGTCAATTTGCAAATCCAACTACCACGTTACGTTTCACACTTAATTTTATTTAAAACTTTTCATGTACATGGAAAATGTAACAATTTAACCATAAAGTTTTCTTATTCTTATTCTGACACGAATTTGGCTGGTTTTTTTCTAGCATTACACCCAACACAATCGTTATCTCGTAAGCAATGGAAACAGGCGCTGCACTTCCTTCCTTCCCATTCAAGATATATAGAAGGTATTCGAGTGTTAACTCAGCATTTACTAATTACCGCAGCCAAAACATTACATTGTTTACTTGTTAAAAATTGAAATAATATAAAGTTTCAATATATTAATTATATGCAAGTTTTATACGAATATTATGCGAGAATCGATTTGATTACCGATATTTATCTAATATATTTGCGAGTGATATAGATTATCGTCTTTGTATATTATATATATTATATTGCGAATATGTTTCGGCTTTGTTTGGTTTAATTGTGTCAGCTGATACAAAAGTCCAATGAACTAGAGTTAGGTCGAGGAGATAACAGCGTTGGACATTTAGTTCAGTGTATATTCTGACGGGATTCACAAGTCTGCAAGATGTATAGAATTGTGAGTGAAAAGTTTTTTATATAACTTTGAATAAATTTTAAATGTAAAAATAAACATTTATTAACAATAAAAAAAAATTAACTGAATATTAAAAAAAACAGACTCGGGGCAAATATTTGTCCCGCTGCGGAAATCGAGCCCCTAATCTGCTGATATTATTCATTATCATTTTTGATGTGTTCTATAGATTTTTTGTATTTCATTACGCTAACTGTATTTTGAAACGCTTCTTAGCTTTGCACATGGGGTTTTTTTATACATATTATTTTCATCTACAACTGAGATAAAATCGTAGATAGTTGTAGGATAATTATACTGTAGGAAGTGTTTTACAGCTGTATAAATAAATAAAAATAATATAATATTTTAACATGTAAAAATAATACAGACTTTAGTACTAAGTAGGTTATGCAAAACTATCTGCAGTCTCAAACATAAACAAAACGATAACCCACTGACCCTATTATGCAACTAAAACATCTGTATCTATTATTCTTTGTGTAATGTTGATTGATTGGTGTAAGCGGTGTAAGCCGTTCTAATCAAATGTATAAATAAATCAATCAATCAATTGAGATATCCAATATATATATTTGCCTACAGTCAGTTTTCAAACTAAAAAGTAACTTGATCGAGAGTGTTCTTGCTAACATTCAAAATCTGTAAGAACATTATCAAATCTCGGATGCCGTGGTTTTCTAAAATGTTGTATACGTTTTTATTTCAGATACTGCTGCCACTACTCCTGATAGCCGGCGCTTCATCAGATTCGAACTGTTCTCACTACTTCGAAGGCCAATCCTACGCCAGAACAGCTATCCTCACCATCAAGGGACTTCCTACCAATTTAGTCTACAACCCGATCAACAAAGACCTCCTCTTCACGCTAATCGACCTAGAATCACTACACAATGACGATGTCCAAACAAGAATGGACCAATACGTGCTGAGAAATGGAAAGAGTATCAAAGTTAACAATATTAGAGGTCAAGCATCTGCTGTTGATGTGAAAAATAACAAAGTCTACATAGGTACTGAAGATGGCCTTGCTGTGTTAAATGAAACGCTTGAAGCTAACTTTGTCAGTATGATTGACGAAGACATAGTTCAGTTATTCAAACCAGCAAACAATAATGTCCTATACGCAACTCTCTTCCCCGAAAACGAAGTTTTCATCATCGATTTAGACAAGAATGAGAAAACAAGAATAAATAGTATACCATGTGCTTACTTTTTGGCTGTAGATGAGAAAGAAAACGTATACTACGAGTGTAATTCCAAGTACGTCAAAGTTTTACTCAAAGGTTTCCATGAACCCATAGAATTCGTCGGGCTACCGAAGAATTCTGGACGGGCTATTGCTGTAGATACCTATGGAAGGGCTATCTTGGCTGCTAATGATGGACTTTACCATTTACGACCAGATAACATGATACCGGTCAAATTGATGGATATTGATGTAACACCGGCGGGACTTGCATTTGAAGATGATGATTTCTTTTTGTCTACTAATGGAGTAATTTTTAAATATAGTATGGAGGGTTGCGATGACAAATAAATCGGCGAAAAAGATACATTTTGTTTTATTATAAATAGTTACCTCAATATACACAATGCCTGGGACTTTGTTGAATGGAGGAGGTTTGCCTAGGGCCTAAACCATGCTCTTAGTTTAGTCTCCAATATTGAGAGGTAAAATAGGTCTGAAGCAAGGACTGTTAGATATATCATCATCATCATCATCGCCTTGTGATGTATCTAACTTCCATGTTGTGCCGACCCTGTATAGAGAAGGATTTTGTTTCTTCCGCTCTCCTCTCTCAGTCGTCATCTCTTTTTCTTTTCTTTCTCATATTTTCATTAACACAATTTATTTATTGCTTCTTTGGCCTGCCTCTTGCACCCCATCCATCCACATTCGTTCTAATATTGTTTTTCCTATATACGATTTATAATTAGATAATATACAATATAATCCGGCAGTAGAATGTTGCCCCTCCTCTCTTGCCCGTGGATGCAGCAAGAATCTGCCAAGGGATACTGATATATAAAAACCGAACCGTTAATTAGTATATTCTGGTCACCGACGGCCAGGGTTGAAAAAAAAAACAGTTTTTCAATCAATTTCAAATCAATTATAGCGAATAATAAAATAATTCATTTCTAAACTATTATCTAATTATCTCTAATCTAATTATTAAAAAATATTATTACTAATCAATATAAAACACTTTACATAGTAGGTAGGTAGAGAACTAGAGAGATAGCGGGGAATACGCACTAATCCAGTGAATTACGAACTTACAGTTACAGTTTTTAAAGAAAAGTAAGTTTGTCTTATCAGTTATTTATCCCAATGTCTGACTTACACAATGTTGATTGTTATTTAATAATAAGAAGTTGTTTTGTTTATTAATTAATATTGCTATCATTCAACTTTGATTGAATATAATATAATCCTATTAAAAATATGTGTTATCTTGTCTGATATAAATGCACAATGCACCAATATTGATTGTTAATTAAAGGTAGGTATAGTATGTACCTTACTTAGTAATTAATTCATTATAAAATTGTCACTGTTTGCTTCTGTTTAAATAAGTTACTTCAAAACAACATGTTTTAATTTCAGTTCCAAATAAAGTTTTCCCTTATGCTACACCTTATCTTATTGACGAGCTCTGTGGCGCAGCGGGCGAAGGTCCGCCTGCGACGCAAGGGGTTGCGGGTTCGATTCCCGCCTCGGGACAAATGTCTGCACGATCTGCAGTTATTTGTTCAGGGTGTTCTGAGTGTTTTTCTATATATAATAAAAATATCTATCTATGTACTATAATGTATTAAGTATATCAGTCATCTAGTACCCATAACACAAGCTCTGCTTAGCTTGGGGCTAGATGATGCTGTGTGATTTGTCCAGCATTATTATTTATTTATTTCTTATAATTATTAATTTAAATAAAAATATAACAAAGCCTCAACTTGTAAATTTATTTTAAGCTATTTATAGTCCTACATATTTATTCGTGTGTATTTATTTCCATTCATTTGCAATTAAAGGTTAAACCCTGTTTATTTCTTAATGTTTTAAACATTGTTTAAAATTTGTTTTAAACTATGTTGAAACACTTAATCAAAAACAGAGTTTTATTTCAAACTGTTTTAAACACTGTTTTAAACACGTGTTTTAAAACAACATGTTTTAATCATGCCAACCCTGCCAAGGGCAGCGGAAGAGATGTGGATTTTATATAGACTAGAAGACGATACTATGGCACATGTTGAACTGAGGAAAAGACAAAGGGAATGTGAACAATAAACAAGATTTTTATGAGGTCATCCTTGGGAAGAACTTAGCTGATTTCTGACATTAGACTACTTATGTATAGGATGTTTCAAAGTTATTCAGTCATATTTTATGGGGTTTAGTTTTAAATGTTTTCTATGAACCTTTTATACATTAATCTTTCTACATTAAGGTATGCCCCACTTTTTTAATATTTGTTCACTCAGAACTCTTTATTCACAATGAACTGTCATCCATCACTTACGAGTACGCAATCGATTGGACAATTATTCGGTCATCGTTCGAAATGTTTCTCTTGCGTGTTGAACTACACAAGACAATAACACTAAAATCCGGTCTATCATTTGGTTTGCATTATATGTATTTTTTTTGTAATAGTCAGTTTTTTAGGGTTCCGGACCAAAATGGTAAAAAGGAACCCTTATAGAATCACTCTGTCTGTCTGTCTGTCTGTCTGTCTGTCTGTCACACATGGATATCTCGAGAACTACTGATGCTATCGACTTGAAATTTAAAATGGTAAAAGACAACACTTTTTTACTAATATAGCACATATAAAAATGTTAAAAAATATTCTTATTTTGATTGCAGGGGGGCGGATAGGGGATCTCAAAAATTTTAAGTGAAGTTACTAGGCCGTGTGGGGTATCATATGAAAGGTATTCATTTGCACATTAATAAACAGTTTTTAGTTTTTCTTTCAAACGTATCGTTTTTGAGTTATTTACAAAAATGTTGAAAAAACGACCGTTCCCCCCCCCTTATCTCCGAAGTTTGCAGAGGTAACCCCGTGATACTTTTAAAGCTAATAGAAGTGTATGTAAACTTTATAGGAAAATTATAGCGAACTCTCTAATTTGCGTAATTTTTTAGACAAGGGGGGCGGAAGGGGGGTTTTCAAAAATTTTGTGAAGTTAATAGGTGATATAGGGTATCATAGGAAAGGTATTCATTTGCACATTAATAAACAGTTTTTAGTTTTTCTATAAGCCGTATTGTTTTTGAGTTATTTACAAAAATGTTGAAAAATTGACCGTTCCCCCCCCCTTATCTCTGAAGTTTGCAGAGATAAACCCGTGATACTTTTAAAGCTCATAGAAGTGTATGTAAACTTTATAGGAAAATTATAGCGAACACTATAATTTGCACAGTTTTTTAGACAATGGGGGTGGAAGGGGCGTTTTCAAAAATTTTGGAAAGTTACTAGATAATGTGGGGTATCATATGAAAGGTATTCATTTGCTCATTAATAAACAGTTTTTAGTTTTCCTTTAAATTGTATAGTTTTTGAGTTATTTACAAAAATGTTGAAAAAAATAGCGTTCCCCCCCCCTTATCTCCGAAGTTTGCGAAGATAAACCTCTGAAACTATTATTGCTATTAGAAATGTATGTAAAGATTAGAGGAAATTTATTACAATCTCTCTACATAGCATACTTTTTTAGAAATCATCGAAAGTGTAAAAAATCTACATAAGTTCCGCTATCAGACAAGAGATGGCGCTGTCAAGGTTCTCCAACAAATATAAAACCGCCTTTGTCATATATTATATTGTATGCTCCTCTCCTGCCCGTGGATGCAATCTGCTAAGGGATATCTCCGGAAGATGGGCAGCAGCGTCTTTCCGTGCAAGAACATTAGACTTTACTTATAAATTATAATTTCTGTTCGAGTAATACCCATATTAAAAATTTTGTTATGTCTGTTATAGAAGAGCGAGACCTTCTAACACAAGTTTTATACTTAAATGAAGGTCTCAATAAACTGTTTAAATTTAAATGTACTACTGTTACAGAAATAAACTTTATTTTATTTTATTTTTATTTATAACATCCCGAACTGCGCTCACCAACCCGCCTGCCAAGCGTGGTGAGTATGGCAACAACCCCTCATGCACTTGGATCTCTAAGTCGATGAGGGAGGCCTATGTCCAGCAGTGGATATCTTACGGCTGTAATGATGATGATGATATTGTATGATGGCACGGAACCCTCGGTGCGCGAGACCGACTCGCTCTTGCCCGGTTTTATTTTATTAGCTTGTCCGTCAATACAATTTTGATTTTCCTTTATTTAAAACTATGATATAGCTTTTGGTTCTCCAAATAAATAAATAACATTTACCCACTTTTAATCATGACAATAATCATCGCACATACCAAGTGCAGCATAATATTACCTACAAATAAAAATGATCAAAATAATAACACCTAAACAATAAATTACTTATCTGCACTACTGTACAAACATTAGAAAAGCTGGTATATAAATTAAGAAGGTAGAGTGAATGTTCTTGAGGGCCGCTTTTTAATGGCCTTTCGTATTTGGTCGGATAACTGTATGAATGTGCCTGTTTCGTTGTTTTTATTTATTAACGGTTAATTCCAGGTGTAGAAAGCTGAAATTCAGTATGCATTTATTTGCATACAGGCTTTGATTTTTGGCACATCATGTGAAGTTGTTATCTTGTTTAAACTTCCTTATTTGAGACTCAAAATAAGTAAACCACTTTCAGTACTAAAACTGATGTGGTAACTGATATTTCTTCGAAAATTATATTATAAGGGTTTCATAATTTTGTCAGGAGATACAAATTTCTAATAGGCATCAGCCAGTGCAATCGCAGAGCGACTTTATTAATTAGTTCAAGAGCTAGAGGCTATTTTAAATTTACAGTAAACTCGTCTAATTCATACAATTCATACACATACACAAAACTACTAGGGCACTAATTGGCATATATTACTGTAATTAAGAGAACACTTGCCCATACTATTTTTTTTACTTTTGTAAGTTCTTTGTGTTTTAACTATGTGCAGTTTTTAGCAAACATCACTAGGAACGTTCTTACCACAAGTATTATATCACCCTGTATTCTATCTTTCTGTTTGGACACAATGCCTATGTTTATAAACTCTCTATCCTGTGCCAGCACCGTGCTAGTTAATAAGGACTGGGGCGAGCTATTAGTCGCAGCAGTTCTACTTGAAATAGGTAAGTCTTTGGACATAGTCCTTATTTTTATCATTATTAATATATAATAGTTTGTAATTTTTATAGTGTTAAAACCACACTTAGGTAGAACTATTTAAAACCTGTAAGGTTCGATCAAACCAGGTCCGTCAAATCGATGAGACAAAGGAGGGCAATTATGCCTCTGACCTTATTTTACATAACATAGGGTCAGCACAGTATGTTTTCTACTTTCATCATAGAACGATTATGTTTGAAGACTTGGGTGTGTTTTTATGTGCCTAACTTCATTATGTGAGCAATAATGTATAAGCTTTAGGTCTCACAAGGTTTCGTTGTCTGTGCGGTCGGGTAACGGCAGAATATCAGCGTTTACTGCTAACACAGGAGACAAAATGCTGAGTCAGGACCCATTTGCTACTGCAGCACGTAGCATTTGAATAATATTTGTGGTTTTTGTCTTAAAATTTTTTCGTATTTGTTTTTATTTCTAGTAATTTTTTATACCTAAAATTGTTTGTAATTAATTATATTGTTTGAGTGCTCTGTAGCAAATAAATGAATGTCTATGTCTAAGTAATTTTCTGAAATTTTCAGATCTACTACACAATAATGAAGTATCTTATCGCCATCCTTCCTCTTTTCTTCATGATTGCCAACGCCGACATAGCTGCGAAGACCAGATGCGATGGAACCAATATCAACAACCTTTACTACAAGAGGGAACTGCTAGCAACCATAGATGGCTTTGCCACAGACTTGGCCATAGACAGCAAATCAGAAAACATATTCTTCGTCCTCCACAAGAAGAACTACACAAAAGGAATCTATCTGCTAAAGCACGGGTCTTTAGGAATCAAGGAATTGCCGATATCGGACGATCTCATTGGACAATGTGTGGTGGTTGACGAGTTTAATAACTTGATATACATTGGAACTAATCAGGGATTGCTGACATATGATGATGCTAAGTCGGAGATATCTGCAGAAAGGCCTCTAGGCGATGACGACATCAGATACATGTTTGTCGACGCGCAGGACAACCATCTATTCATAAGCACAGGTTCTGGACACGAAGTGTATAGATTCACAAACGGATCACTATCAGTGAAAAGATACGAACTAGTGCCCAAAGCGTATAGCCTAGTTCTGGACAAAAGAGGTAATATATTCTACGAATACACTGATGGTCGGATGTATACATTTCCAGTGGATCTTTTCGAACCGATACAATACAGAGGATTTTCCAGGGAACTGAAATATCTGCTAAAGCTGAACAGACGTGACGAAGTCATTGTTGCCGTTAAAGGGTCATTGTTTAAACTTACAACGAATAGTGTGCTGCCAAGAAAGATCGGCCATCTTGGCTTTAAGATTACTGGTTTGACGTTTGATAAGAAGAATAATATGATAGTGGGTACGAAAGGGAAGATATACAGGTATACAGAGATTGGTGCGCAAGACCCTTGCCCGTCTGATGATTATTTTATGTCTAGTGTTTGAGTTATCTGCTTATAAATTCATTACTTTAATTGAAATAACTTGGGTTGTTTATGTTTATGTAAGCGACATTTCTATGTATTAATAAAAAAAGTAATTTTTGAATTGTAAAATTATTTATAAAATGTCCCAGACACTGCAACTCCCATGCAGCATAAATCAGTTGCTGACGCTGTATAAATCATCTGTAATAAATGTGAAAGTCCAATTGAATCGCAATCTAAATAAATACAAACTTTCAAGTCTCTACATTTTGTAAAATTTGCTAGTTTTGATATTGATTATTAATATTATATATTTTTTACACTTAAGTGTATTTTAGATTGTTACCTACTTTTTTTGAATACTAGCTATAGATGGGGATTATTTTATCTAAATTTATAACGTAGGTAGACTGTATAGAGTAATCTGACAAAACGCCTACAAGAAAGTACCGAGCAAAGTTAACAGTTGAAGAACCTAGCAGAAACAGTTTTTTCATTTTTTATACCTCTATAAGATAGGACATCCAGTAGAGGGTTACACTTATACGCAAAATGTATAATGTTAAAAGGTATTTAACATGGTGCTCCTATATATATAGGGGTGAAGACAAAAATGTAAAAGTAACTGTCGCTAAAATATCATCCTTTATATTGGTTTCCTTATTGTTGCTCCACTTACAGTACGAGGGAGCTAGAATCTTAGGTACCTATAGAAATAAAAGTAATGTCTGTTCATATGCAACATTAAGCTAAAATAGGTAAAGATATTATCTTATTATACCTTCAACCACGCATATAATATCATTTTTCATCCTTTTTCTTTATTATTATTATTTTTTGTTTTAATAATTTTGTTAAGGTTTTTATTTTTATTGTACATGGACAATGTGTGTTTTGTGTAGAATTAACTTTGTTCCTAAACATTATAGAAGATTTATATAGCTTCAGCAACTGGTAATCATGCTGTACGGGACGCTGCAGTGCCTGGGACATATGTAGATGGATTAGGCTTGCCCAGCAACTATACCATCCTCTCAGCTTAGTCAGCTATTAGTCAAAGGAAAGTAGAGGTCAATACGTCTGAAGCTAACTAGGGTCTTCTCACCATGTTTCCTTCACCGTTAAATCACGTGTTACTAAGTGTGCACAATAAATTATTCAAAAAAGAAAAATCCATCGGTGCACGGCCGGTATCGAACCCACGACCTTCGGATTGAAAGTCAGGGGTAATACCACTCGGCCAACACGGCTACTTCTAAATATAGAAGCGTAAAATTATCTGTGACATAGATCACACAGAATTATGGCATGAATTAAGAGTTGGTTATTTCTTTTACGTTGCGATAGATGGCGTTGCTTGTAAGTTGTTTCATGTATTATGATTTTAACGACTTCAAACAAAAAAAAAATTAAAACGATATTTTATTGACTATGAAATTTAAACAATTATTAAGAATAAAAATTAGAGAAAACAAAACCAAAAAAAATTGGGCTCGTCCGGGATTTGAAAGATGGCGTTGCTTGTAAGTTGTTTCATGTATTATGATTTTAACGACTTCAAACAAAAAAAAATTAAAACGATATTTTATTGACTATGAAATTTAAACAATTATTAAGAATAAAAATTAGAGAAAACAAAACCAAAAAAAATTGGGCTCGTCCGGGATTTGAACCCGGGACCTCTCGCACCCTAAGCGAAAATCATACCCCTAGACCAACGAGCCGACTGAACTATTATTTGAAATTAGCTATGTAGTGGTTAGAAAATATAATTATTATCTAGAATTTTTTATATTAACAGCTGTTTTATGGACAGTATAGGATAAGATTAAGAAATTGATTCAAGTTTATCGTAGACAATTTTAATATATTACTTTTTACAGCAAAATATTATTTACATATGTATGTGCAACCAATATACAATGTATTTATATTATAAGCTTAACATTTAAATATCTAGTGCCCTTACAAATATAGGGTGTCAATGCATTGTTCTTAAGACCTTTCTGCCCACCTTTATCTATTTTACATTGTAAATTATTGGATGATTTGGAAATTCTTTTAAATAAAAAAATATTACCGATAAATCTTGTAGTAAATGATTTTTTTGAAAACCTGTAAGTTCTTACCTATTTTATAGTGTAACTTATTGCAAATTTCAGACATTCTTAGCATAATTAAAACTTATACTTATTTTTTATAAGGTGTGCAATAAAGTATTTTGTATTGTATTGTATAAGTTTCCTTAGTAATCATTAAAGTGAACCGAATTATTATAAAGAATTGAGTATAAAATATCATGTGGGCAGACGACCTGGTTGGGGTAGACAGGTGGACGCAGGCCGCTTCCAGCCGCAACACTAAAGGCCATGTGGGGAGGCCTATGTCCAACAGTGGACGCCCTATGGCTGTATGTAATGATTAATTTAAACAATCTACATGCCAAACCATGTCCCGTAATGAGAATCGAACTCATCTAACCTTCTAGACAACCTACACACAAACAACTACTACACACAAGTCGTCACAAATCGATTAGTGTCAAGAGACTCACACTTGGCATTTTTTGTCCCTTACGTAACTAGTTCATAGAACATAACCTCACAAAGTGAAAATTACTTCACACGAATAAAAAGATGTACATTGTGTGTGATGATTACTGCTTAATAGAATCTCTGCAGTTTTACTCTTGTGGTATCGTGTACTCAAAGAAGTATTAATAATAATAATTCCTTAATTTAAAACAAAAACGATTTCTATGATAAAATCTAAAATGTTGCTGAAATTACCCAAACCGCTTATTACGTTTGAGGGAACCATGATAAATCGAAGTAAATGATTTATCATGGTTCCCAGACCTGGTTGGTGGTCATCAGAACCTGGTTTAAAAGCAAGCAAACATTATTAAGTGAAATCAAACCCCAGCTGCTTTTATTTAGGGCACAACACCAGGCCTTGACGGACTCCAGTACACACTCTAATATTATTTTATTCCATTTTATTTTAATTCTGTGACCGTGGTTTTGATGATGATGTTGGTAAGTATGAAGATAAGTGGATAGAGATTTGTTTTAGTCATAATTTGAAGTCGTCACTAGTGATTTTGTAATATTGAAAAGTTTCCATAACCATCTGTAGTCTTCCGCTGCCGGTACCTCACATCATATCCACTTACCCCTTACTTATAAATGCTTATTAAATTTATCAACACTTAATTTGCAGATTTTTTACAGTTTCAATAAAAAATTATATCAAATAACTATGTTTAAATTATTTTATACAATAGTTTTGTACGTTCGACTCTTGAATATACTTGTGTTGTTTGGAATTACTACATAGTATAAAACAAAGCAGGTAGCTTCCCGCTGTCTGTCCCTATATGTGCTTAGATCTTTAAAACTACTTAACGGATTTTGATGCGGTTTTTTCAATAGATATATAGGTTTTTATGTATAACACATGCATTACCGTGGGGTGCCGGCAGTAGAATGTTGCCCCTCCTCTCTTACCCGTGGATGCAGTACCAGACCATATTGATCTATTTTTTAAACTTCCGCGATCACAACACATTATTAAAATATGGGATTATCGGGTATTTATCGCGGGGAGACTTCCCGCGACCACGACCAGGTGCAATCCGCGTAATTACCTTTATTTTATTCCCGACTTTCAGTCTCCCCCCACCGCGACCACGACCAAGTGCAATCCGGTCGAAACGTCGGGAATAAAATAAAGGTAATTACGCGATAAATACCCGATAATCCCATATTTTAATTATGTGTTGTGATCGCGAAAGTTTAAAAAAGACTAAGATTTAGATTGTATTATTGTTCTTTATGTTTCCCCAAATAAATAAATACCACGTCCGCGTTTTTAAGTAAGGGGGTAAGTGTTTTTTAAAGTGTAGGTATATACGGTATTAATTACACTTTTTAATAATATGTCTGTATACAAAACATTTATGTTAACTGTTTAGTTACCGAGATTTGGATATTTCAGTTCTCAATGGAGTGACCACACGTTTAGTAGCATAACTATTCTATAACTTCTTTACGAAGTCCAATATTCGTTTTACAAATGTTTTATAACTTTTACTAGATAACGGATTCAGTCATAAAATACTACAACAGAACACGTGGTCACTCAGTCCACACGCACATGTACATGAGTCATCATCATCAGCCTATATTAGTCCACTGCTGGACATAGGACTCCCCAAGTATACTACATGAGTACATGAGTACCTACTCTTTATCAGTTATAAAATATTATACAACATCTGAGGAAAAGGAAAACGATTTAATTCATAAAAAAGCTCTTTAATAACTCAACGATGTATCACAAACGATATAATATGTAATAATTTTATCTCGTTTTAAACTGCATTACATAATTTTCTGCATTCATATTACATAATCGTTTTTAAGATAAATAACTTTAGCATAACGACATGAAAAGGATGCCTGAAGCAACTTATCCGAAATACATTGCTTCTTTAAAATTGAGACTTCTTGAGGTCCATTCAAAAAACGCAGTGTGACTAACGCATAGTGCTAAATAATACACAATATTAATTTAAATATTATTTTCAAAAAACTTACTCGTAGTTTAGTACAACATAATACTTAATTTTATTACGGACCATAAAAACATATATTTTAAAGACATAAATACATAATATAACATACATAATAAAAAATGTTACATACATAATAAACAAAAAACATACATAATAAAAAAGATTTGTTATTTATTTATTTATAATAAAAAATCGGCCAAGTACGAGGCGGAGTCGCGCACGAAGGGTTCCGTACGTGTGTAAATATTATGTTAATATTTCAAGCGTTTTTAATATCGAACAAAAAAATCACATTTGTTGTATGGTTATTATTTTATTCTGTTTTTTTTATTATAGTGGCAAGAGTCAGTCAGTCACATCATCTCTGAAAATTTCAACTGTCTAGCTAACACGGTTCATGAGATACAGCCTGGTGACAGACAGACAGACGGACAGACAGACAGAGGGACAGAGAGCGGAGTCTTAGTAAAAGGATCCCGTTTTACTCTTTGGGTACGGAACCCTAAAAATCATCGCTCTAAACTCTAAAGCATTTCATAGAGTGGTGGAATGGGTAGAATGTTAGCCACTCGAAGCCACAAAGTTTAAAAAGTGATTTTGCGCGCGCAACCAGCCAGTACCATATAGTTTTCAACAGAAGAGGGTGTATTTTGTGTTTTTTTATATTTATTGTGTTTAAATGTGGTGATGAGTTTGGGAATTTTTTTCATGACTGCAGGATTTTTTGATTTCTGTAAGTACTTAAGAATGTATGTTTAATTATAGTTTAAATAACAACTAAGAAAAAAATAATTATCAAATAAAATAAGAAAATAAAAGTCGGCATGGGATTATTAATATTGTAAAAATAATATATATTTACTTTTATTAAATGAGAAAAGCCAAAACTTATTGTTAAGGATTTTTTTAAATAATATTAATGAACTGAAAGCTAAATTCTTTGTCACATTTATCTTGATGTTATTACTTAACCAGAATTTATTATATACAACTGGGTTTGCACTTAAAACAAAATATATATTATATATATATAAATATTTACGGTATAATTAAAAAACCTCCTCCTTTTTTTTCGTCGGTTAAAAATGAGGCCCTTTTAAAGTTGACAATTGCTATCATGTTAAATAAATTGTGCATTTATGTCCATAGCTGGTTGAGCTAACGGTAATAATGGCTTCAAATAATCTATAAAACTTTTTAGATAATGATAGGTGTTTATATAAGTATGTTGTTATTTGTTTGTATCCTTATTTGTTTTACTCACTATGGTGTACGTACAATAAAGAGTTAATCTATCTATTTGCTTGAACACAATGCCCAAATTGCTTGAAGAATGATGTGTCCAAATGAACAAATAATATTTGACTTTTAATTTGACTAATGTTATGATTATTTTTATGAAGAAAGTATATTCGAATCGCTCGGTTCACTTCATACAGTGATTCTTTACTCTATAAAGTGTAGGTACATTAAAACATGGGTGAAACTGGACGCAAATTCATCATAAATATACATATATATATATATATATATATATATATATATAATATGTATATATATAATATTTATTATTTATTTTATTTTATTTATTTATTTCAAGAAAATTACAATAGTTCTTAAACTAAAATACACTTAAAAAGCCCTTTTGGGCTTGTCCTAAGCGTATCGGGCCCTCATAACTTAAATCTATACGTAGGTACGTCTAACACCAAAGACATACAGTAGGTAGATCACTAAAAAAAATAAAACTAAAAGTAGGCACATACATCAATAAACGAATATAATACACGGAGAATCAATACTACTGTGAGACAATATCGGGTGAGGAATTGTATCGAGCATATTTACAAAACTACCTCATTTATTTCTATGCGACGCGCTTCGAAACCGCCGCGCCGGGAGAATCGCCTTGCTTATTGTGTGATCAAATGTTACACTCGTATACAGGGTGTCTAATACAACTTCATAAAGTAATGTCAAGATGGTCCTGGACTGGATGGACTTTCCTTGGTTTATACGTATATATATATGTATATATTATATATATATGTTTTTTTTATAATCCTTCAATAATACATTACCAGCGGTGAACACCTAATTAATATTAAGTTAGTCTATGATGTTAAAACAAAAGCATTTATAGAGAGCTGTAATTACCGGTATCGGCGTCCTCATAAAATCCTTGGGATTATAAAATTAAAATCTCAAGGATTTTATGAGGTAAAATTGATAAATTCTAGACGACCTACATAGATTATATCTTAATTTTATTACTATAGTAATAAAACGTATTTTATGCTATAGCATAAAAGAAAGGAATCTAAAGTTAACTACTATGTTACAATATTTACGGGTATTTAAGATTTGAGTCTTTTAGAGTTTTCCCCGATATTTCGGCGCAGTTTCACTGAAATATCGGGAAATTCAAAAAGTCTTAAATCATGGCCAAAATCCCGTAAATATGGTATTATAGTAGTGACAACCATTAGTTTCAAAAGTTATAATGCAAATATAACTTTGAAACTATGATAATATATTTTACTTTCAATATTAACGGGAGATATAATATTAATTTTGTTAACACCGGAACTACTCACATAGTATTACAAATGTCGAAGTTTATACCGATATGCTTAGATTTTTTCAAGAAAATCATTAAAAATAAAATGCCCGTCCGCGCGTGTACATGGAAATACGGGAATTGCTCACGTGACACACACGTGAGTAATTCTCGTATTTAGAGAATAAAAATTGTAAACTAACACAAAAAAAAAAAATTGGACGTGGGCGCTCACTCTAAGGAACCGTCTCTACGAGCGTGGGAATCGCGGCGATTCTATAGAGTGGACTCGTCGCGATTCTCTGGCTCGTGGAGACGGCCTCTAAGAGAGTGTATAGAAATACGTGGCACGGACGATAACATCGCCGCGATTCCCTCGCTCGTGGAGACGGCCCCTAAAACCACACCTCACTCTTTCAAAAGGACAATGGCAGGTTTCGAAACATGAATTTCACTGAAATAAAAATAGGAGTACCGTAATTTAAAAAATATGATAAGTTGCAGGGTTAGTTCTAGAATTTGAAAGTAAATGTATTCCACTCGGGAAGCGGAGAAAGTGGATATAGTATATTAAATATTTATGTATTGATTATCACGTTCAAGTGGCAATGGGCAGGCTATATAGCGAGCAGAACAGATGGCCGATGGGGCCGCAAATTTCTTGATTAGATGCCACGGACCGGCAAGCGCAGCGTAGGACGTCCACCTACAAGATGGGCAGACGACGTGGTAAGAACCGCAGGTCGGCGGTGGATGCAGGCCGCTTCCATCAAATTGTTTAAGTAACATTATGTGTATTGGTTTAATTTGATTCCAAATAAATGATTTGATTTTTTTTGCGTCAGTCAAACTGCTGTGTGTAGCATCCAGCATTATTAATATTTATTTTATATAAAAAAGATAGTAAACGGTTTGACTTGATGCTGTGTGTAGCATCCAGCATTATTAATATTTATTTTATATAAAAAAGATAGTAAACGGTTTGACTGACATTGAAATTGAAATCATTTATTTGGAATCAAATTAAACCAATACACATAATGTTACTTAAATAATTTAGAACGTTGACGTAACTGCTGTGGAAAGAACACGGCAGATTATTGTCCGAGAGTTTTTAGGTGAACCGAAATAAAATGATTACCAAGAAACTTTAAATAATTTTCTACGATTTTACCAGTATTTGTGATTGTCTCTCGGCGGAGTTATCATCATATCAACCATAGGACGTCCAATGCTGGACAAAGGCCTCCCACATTGATCTGAGGGATCTGTTACTAATCATGAAGGATTGTGCAAATACATTTTTAGGAAAAAAAAATCTATTGGGCACGGCCGACCCCTTCGGATTTAAAGTAAGACTTCATACCACTCGGCCAACACGGCTTTCCAAATTGAGTAAAACTATAAAACCAAGGAATATTGAAAGAGCAACAACCGAACCAAACTAGTAATGCATTAAGTTCCTTTAAACCATCAGTGCTTTTGCATAATTATATAGCCATTTAGGTATTACTTGGGACCTGTTTAGGCGGATACATAGCTCTACTTAGGTACTAAGTTGGTGTTTATCTTATTTCCTACACATACTGTTTATGTTTCCGTGCATTGAGCGAAGAGGATGGCATAAAATACAATTTAAACTATTATATATATGTAAGTAATTGGCGCCTTTCGTAAACCCGTGGTCACACCATCATCATTTCAGCCGTAGGACGTCCACTGCTGGACAAACACCTCCCTCAAGCATCAAGAACTGATCAGAGGTTGTTGCCATACTCACCACGCTTAGCAGGCGGGTTGGAATGCGCAGTACGGGATGACGATGCTGCCCATATTCCTGAGGTATCCCTAAGCAGGCTCTTACTGCATCCACGGGCAAGAGAGGAGAGGCAATATTCTACTGCCCGCACCCCATGGCGAATGGTAGACTTATTGCGAACCATCAATAGTTCACAATGTTTTTATTTTTTTATTCAACCTATGTTGTCCCACTGCTGGGCAAAGGTCTCACCTAAAGTCTTCCAACCATCCCGATCCTTTGCAGTCTCCCGCCATCCTCTGTCAAAGGTAACAAGTTCATCCCGCCAACGCTTCCTCGGTCGACCCCGACAACGTTTCATCAATAATTCCAAGTTAACCACGTTGCAAAACCGTGCCAATTATGGTACTTAATAAACGATTTTCGCCTTGTTCTACATGTGTGGATCATGAAAGTAAACTACCTTGGACCAATCAATTACATGCTCGTTCAATTTCTATAATCAATCCAGGAATCTGTGTGATGAAATGTTGTGGACTTATTGTTGGCTTGCAGTAATTCTACCAATGATAATTATCAGGTGTTAGTAGTGCTAAGGATAATTTTCAAAGGATTTTATTGTACTTTCATTGAATAGAGGCGATTTTTAACCCCCGAGAAAAAGAGGGGTGTTATAAGCTTGACCGCTATGTGTGTGTTTCTGTGTGTATGTCTGTGGTACCGTAGAGCTCCTAAACGAGTGGACCGATTTGCATGCAGTTTTTAGGGTACCGTACTTCGAAAGAAAAAACGTTGTGAATCCTTATAGGATCACTTTGTTGTCCGTCCGTCTGTCTGTCAAGACCCTTTTACTCAGGAACGCGTGAAGGTATCAAGCTGGAATTTATATCAAATACTCAAGTCTACTGTCCCTTAGAGCTGTAAAAAAATCAAACTTCTAAACTAACGTAATCAAAAGATACAGCCGTTTATGCCGCAAATTTTCGACACTCGCAAGGGAATCAAAACCTACAGGGTACTTCCCGTGAACTCAGAATATTGAAATTTGGTACGAAGCAACGTCTTATAGCACAGATAAAGGAAAAATTGCGAAAACCGTAAATTTTTAGTTACATCATATAATAAAAATATTTTTAATAATTTTAAAATTACTACCCCTTTCCTCATGAACGCGTAGAGGTAACTATTAAATTGAAATTCATATCAAATACTCAGGTCTTATATACCTACAGGTTTTTACGGAACCCTCGGTGCGCGAGTCGGACTCGCACTGGGCCGGTTTTTTTAAAGCAGGTTTTCCGGCGGTCGTTCATGTGGTAATGTTTTATCGAAATCGGTTAAAAAGTTTTCAAGATATGGGGGTTGAAAGAGTATATAAATAATCGAATGTTTCCAAATATACCCAAGTTTGGTATCAAATGAAAGGAAATGATGTGTAGAATGCAAAACTAAGGGAACACATTGCAAAAAAAATGTTGGAAACTGCCGAGACTAGGTAAAATTTCAGGGGTTACTTTGGTTGGTGGGATTAATCACAAAGTTGCTTTCCGCTTTTGCCAGCTCCATCGCTTATGTTTAGTAGACACCACATTTTAATTTATCACTGAAAACGGCTTTTTTGGTTTTGCTAGTATTTTATTGTTTGACTAATGGTCAGACTTTCTCTTTATTTTGTCAGTAAATAGCTTTTTACTATATTGTAGGTTCTACTTTTGAAATGGGACAGTATTTACTGTATTTATTTCGAGCTGCATTCGCATATTTGAAAACTTCAGTCACGAAAACTTCAGCAAGAAGTTTATTGTACCATCTCAAAAACCCATTCTGTAGGTGACTTTTCACAATCTATACTCGCTAGCGACTGTAGTTAAAAAATGTATGAAAAATTGTACAGCGCCTCTAGCGAATAGTTTTGTGTTAAAATACGCAGAAAACTGCACTACAGCGACTGTATTTTGGGCTTCATATGCTTAGAATTTGGTACCATGAGTTACAAATCTGACAGATGTCAAAGTAACGTACTATTGCTTCTGTAGTAACGGCAGGCGATCTAACAGTGACAACTCATGGTAGACACACTGTATGTGCGTGCACAAGGCACTGTGGGTTTTAAGGCATAAAGGTTATATATAACTTACCTAATTTTTTGTAACTTATTTATAAAAATATAAATAAAACTAGGTTAGTACGCAAAATTCAAATAAATCTGCAATATTTAGTGACAAATAATGCAAACCGGTTCCCATAATTAAGACTATATTTTAGTTAGAGTTTCTAGTCATAAAATCGTAGAATTGAGGTCGATGTTAAATCGTATATCAATCCATACCTTTCATAATTTCTACACGTAATTCACTAGACGTAGCTAAGGGGCCGTCTCCACGAGCGAGGGAATCGCGGCGATGTTATCATCGTGCCATGTATTTCTATACACTCTTTTTTTTTTTTTTTTATGGCTGATTTTGGCACAAATTGAAGTTGAAGACATTTTCTCATTCAAAAGACATCAACGCGCTGTCTTAGAGGCCGTCTCCACGAGCGATATTCTAATTTTTAAAACTACCCATAAGACAAGCTCTAAACTTTGGGCCCAGATGGTGCTGCGTGAAATCATCATTTCAAAGAAACGTCCACTACTGAACACAGGCCTCCCTCAAGGATCTCCATGAGGGGTAGTTGCCATAGTCACCTAGCTTGGCACGCGGGTTGGCGAGCGCAGTACGGGATGTTATACGGAAAGACGCTGCTGCCTATCTTCCGGAGTTATCTCTAAGCAGGCTCTTACTGAATCCAAGGGCATGAAAGGAGAGATAACATTCTACTGTTGAGCTACTGTTGAGAGATAAAAAAATACAGCTTATGTAATTAATTGATGACGCAACATTCTATATTTCATTCGTCTCTCAGGCGTAGGACTACTGTGCACGTCCACTGCTGGACGACCCCCTCATGAATCTCCAAGATTATGAGGGGGTCGCCGTGGGGTGCCGGCAGTAGAATGTTACCCCTCCTCTCATACCCATGGATGCAGTAAGAGCCTGCTAAGGGATACCTCCGGAAGATGGGCAGCAGCGTCTTTCCGTGTACCAACATCCCGTAATGCGCTCGCCAACCCGCCTGCCAAGCGTGGTGTGTATGGTAACTACCCCTCATGGAGATCCATGAGCGAGGCCTGTGTTCAGTAGTGGACGTATTACGGCTGAAACAAACAAATGAGGGGGTGGTTGCCATACTCGCTTGACAGGCGGGTTAGCAAGTACGGGATGTTGATACACAGAAAACTGCTGCCCATCTTCCGTAGGCTTCCTTTGGCAGATTCTTACTGCATCCACGGGCAAGAGAGGCAACATTTTATAAGTAAAAAAATTAAGTAGTAGCTTAAGTTCTGAATTGTGTAGGTACAATTTTACGTGTGTCAATGTCAAAGCGGTAATCAACTCGCGACTGCTTGAGAAAAAACAGCTGTTCAATGACGGCCATTGGTTTATCTAACTTGCTAGAACCATGTTAGACATTATTATTATTTCAACCGTGACATATCCACTCCTGAACACAGGCCTGCCTCATGGATCTCCATGAGGGGTAGTTGTCATACACCACACCTTGGCAGGCGGGTTGGCGAGCACAGTTCGGGATGATGATACACGGAAAGACGCTGCTGCCCATATTCCGGAGGTATCCCTTAGCAGGCTCTTACTGCATCCACGGGCATGAGAGGAGGGGTAACATTCTATTGCCGGCCCCCACGGCAAAATGTTAGACATGGGGGGTGGCTATTCTAAATGAATAACGTTTTTCCAAGCGCAGCTCCTGTAAGTCAATAGTTTCTGCTAATCATTACCTAAAACCATATTGTATAAGAATGTTAGTTGATTAATTACAAACAAATAGGAAAATCTTGTCACTTACACAACGACAACGCTCGCAGGGAGAAGTACGCTATATGCTATTCCCGGGAGATGAAAGTGAAAACGGAGGTCATGCGCACGCGCATGCCGGAAGGACACGTTCCGTTTGTTGCGTCACGTTGCGCAAGCTGTGTGAATCGGAACGCTATTTTGCATTACGATGCGATTTTTTGAGGTCACTTCCGAATTTTGCATGAGAATCGCTTTTGGGTGTATGTGATACGCAAGTTTATTAGGTACACTCGAAATAATGTTAATTGACTTAATGATATGCCGTGGGGTGCCGGTAGTAGAATGTTGCCTCTTCTTTCTTGCTCATGGATGTTAGATTTCAATTTTCTATTTATCAAAACACAGTTTTGTAGATGGGATCCATGAGAAATCGAGAGATTTCCTTAAATATTGTAGGTAAACATATAGCAGTTTAGCCGTGAGGTGCCAGCTTTAGTGTTACCCCTCCTCTGCCCGAGGATGCAGTAAGAGCCTGAGGGATACCTCCGAAAGATGGGCAGCAGCGTCTTTCCGTGTATCAACATCCCGTACTGCGCTCGCCAACCCGCCTGCCAAGCGTGGTGAGTATTGCAACTACCCCTCATGGAGATCCATGAGGGAGGCCTGTGTTCAGTAGTGGAAGTTTAACGGCTGAAATAATGATGATGATATAGCAAATTTTATAAGCATATGTCTGTTTTTGTTGAAAATGAAAGGACTATTTATATTTTGTGTAGGAATACTTGTTTGCAACAAACCCTATTAACTTGTGTCCTTTAAAAGTGAACGTAAGCTAGTGTTCATGACTTTATGACCTATTAGCTTGTGCCCGCCGCTTCGCATGCGTTGTACCCGGATAAAAAGTAGCCTATGTGTTCATCCTAGTCAACATCTATACGTACAAAATATCAGCTCGATACGTACTCTACTTTTTGCGTGAAGAGGTAACAAGCCTCCATACAAACAAACTTTCGACTTTATAAGATTAGTGAATTGGAAGAGTGATGTGCGACGTCTGTAGTTATCCTACTAATATTATAAAGCAGAAAGCACTTAAAGGTTGTTTGTATGGATGTTTGTTACCACTTGACATAATACATATTCGGTTAGTGCCGTTCTCCACGGCGCCACTGAAAACCAGTGCTGTGTCTAACATAGCGTACGCTGAGTTGGCGACCGATTTATGTCTATTAATATTTTATATTAACTGTGCAGTTCCGTTTATATCTTTGTAAGTGAAACATAAATTAATTTTATTTTCTTTCTTTTAAAATTAAAACGGAACAAATAGACCCAATTTTACGCTGGCAGATCTAAATTTAGAAACGTCATATCTTCAATACAGAGCCTGGTAGAGATCGCTCTTTAGCGATAACGCCGCCAATTGTCACTATATTTTCAGTGTTTTTCTTATTATGATGTTAAGTTTTAAGGTGTGCAATAATGTATCTTATGTCTATCTAATTATAATTAGCTTTAGAAAGTGTAAAACGTCCATTCCATCCATTGTTTTACGGCCGGTATCGAACCCAGGACCTTTGGATCGGAAGTCAGGGCTACATACCACTCGGCCAATACAGTAAAAATTTCAAGCTTTATTTAAATAACTAAAATATACTTGGATACAAGGTTAATTTCCGTAAATGCTTATCTAATGCTATTTAGTTAGCCAGGAGGACACATTTTAACTATGTAATTATTTTAAATTAACTTATTAAATAATATTACTGCCAGCCATTGTGTAATACGTTATTAATTAAAAGCAAGCAGATCACAATCACGTAGTACACAACACAATGACCTTACATTGCCAAGGCAATAAAAACTAATTCCTTAGAGATCACAGCGTAAGCACTGTTAAGCTATAGCTATGGTATACAACGAACAGCAATGTATCTCTCTCATCATTTTAGCCGTAGGACGTCCACTGCTGGACAAAGGCCTCCCTCATTGATCTCCAAGTACTGCGGTTGGAAGCCGTCTGCATCCACCGCCGACCAGCAGTTCTCACCAAGTCGTCTGCCCATCTTGTAGGAGGACGTCCTACGCTGCGCTTGCCGATCCGTAGCCTCCATTCGGGAACTTTGCTGCCCCATCGGCCATCTGTTCTGCGCGCTATATGGCCTGCCCATTGCCACTTCAACGTGCTAATCCGTTTGGCTATGTCGGTGACCCGAGTTCTTCTACGTATCTCCTCATTTCTGATTCGATCCCGTAGTGAAACCCCGAGCATAGCCCTCTCCATAGCTCGTTGATCCATATGTCATCACTGGTAACACACACTGGTTGTAGACTTTCGTCTTATGTGTCTCTCTAATTCGTCTAATTCATCAATTTAAGTAGTCTAGTCTTTATGTAAACCATAATACACCATGATAAGCCGTGTTGGCCGAGTGGTATGTACCCCCGACTTTCAATCCGTAGGTCGTGGGTTCGATACCGGCCGTGCACCAATGGATATTTCTTTCTTGAAAAGTGTAACTTCACATTTAACACGTGCTTAACGGTGAAGGAAACATCGTGAGGAAACCCGCGGCTTAGTTAGCTTCAGACGTATTGACCTGTTCTTTCCTCTGACTAACAGCTGACTAAGCTGAGAGGATGGTATAG
The DNA here is from genome assembly GCA_963082625.1 of Pasiphila rectangulata. NCBI lineage: Eukaryota > Metazoa > Arthropoda > Insecta > Lepidoptera > Geometridae > Pasiphila > Pasiphila rectangulata. The sequence goes on along the minus strand of OY720261.1, from coordinate 9,731,599 downwards.
GTGCTGGGCAAGCCTAATCCATCAAACAATGTCCCAGGCACTGCAGCGTCCCGTACAGCATGATTACCAGTTGCTGACGCTGCATAAATCATCTTTAATAGATGCAAAGGCCTTACTTAATACACCATGTAACTTGAACCGCTAATAATAAATTTATCTTATATTATGGTACAAACGGGGGAATTTTGACCGTGTCTTGGTCTCGCATCTGCCAAAGGCCGTTTACAATGACGTTTGATGAATGAACCCTAAAAAGAAAGATCGGCTAAGTGCGTGTTGGACTTGCGCTCGAAGGGTTCCGTGCCATTATTTGACAAAACAATTACTATACCATAAATATACTGTGATTATTTCTACCTGTTGCCATTATTAATACCGAGCAAAAAGCGGCAAAAATATCACGTTTGTTATATGGGAGCCAAATATTTGTTTTATTTGAATTTAATTATTTATTTGTATTTATTTTTAAGGGAGGCCTATGCCCAGCAGTGGGTCGATAAAGGCTGATGATGATGATGATGATGATGATTTGTAAAGTAAATTTACAACTAAATATACTGTAAACATTTGAAGCGTCTAAATGTTGCCGTTATTAATGTCGAGCACAAAACGATAAAAATATCACGTTTGTTGTATGGGAGCCTGAAATATTTATTTTATTCTGTTTTTAGTATTTGTTGTTGTTTGAAATTTCAATTGTTTAGCTATCACGGCTCATGAGATACAGCCTGATGACAGACAGACAGACGGACAGCGGAGTCTTAGTAATAGGGTCCTGTTTTTACCCTTTGTGTACGGAACCCTAAAAAGAATATTCTACTGAAACAAATAGAGCTAGCGCGCGGAGTATGCAAGGGACGATCATCGTCAATGAACTGTGTTTACTAACAGAAGATTCTTCTTCACTCCCGTCATCTATTATGTAATAATATTAATTAAATAATCTTTATTTCAGGCAACTATATACAAGTAACAGATGTTAAAAACTTAATATAACTCATAAACTAGGGCACACGTGATATCGCCGTCGTGTTGCGGAGGTTCCGGGTCAGGCGGCCCTTGAACCACTTGAACTTTACCCCTTCGGCCAGAATTCGGGGGTCATGAACGTCGTCAAACTTTCCGCATGGACCCTTACCACAAATTATATTAGGCCCTATTAAGTTATTAGGTTAATCGAATCTTGCCTCTTCGACTTTAGCAGCATTAGGTCTTGTCCTAATAGAACGCGAATGCGCGATGCGAGCGATGCGACTATCGCGTGTTCGCGCGACGTCAAAAACTGGGTGTCCTAATAGAACGCGAATAGGCGATTACGCGAATCTCGCTCGCGCGATTTGACGACGGGAGCGAGCGTGACCGTGGACTAGGGCAGTGGCACGGTCGATACCAACAACCATGGCCGTCAGACACGCAAAATTTTTGCTGTCGGGAAATATTTGGATGACGTTTTGTGCGGATTTAGATGGAAATGAAAAAAAACAACGTGGGACGCAAAGTGCTTTGTTAAAAATGAGACCAATTCGTGGTGAATTTCACAATCAATATTTTGACTTACGAGAAGATGAGTCTGCATTTTATGATTATATGTCTATGTCACCAGAAGCATTTGACTACCTATGCAATATGATCAGAGACGATTGCAATCATGTTGTTACCAACTACAGAAGACCTATAAGTGTGGAGGAAAGATTGGTGCTGACGATTAGGTGAGTGTAATTTCTATAATAATTTACTAGGTACTTGTTCAAATAATACAGGGTGTTAAAGTAATTGCGTGCCATAGCTTAGGGGTAGACTCAGTATCGATAAAGGAACCCAAGAAAAAGAAATCCAAGAAAAAAATATTAAAATCAAAACAAAAAAAAATCGAGTGTTTGTATGTGAATCAATCCTCTTTATTTGATGAAGTTGATAAAAATTGAACAGTTAACACTACATCATGCGTATAAAAGTCGCATATTGTGTTACGCTTGATGTGCTGTTGACTATGTACCTTTTCGATTTGATTGTTATTTTTTTTTAATTAAATCAGTCAGCCAATTTCTGCAGAACATTTGGGAACTACGCACTTTGTATAAATATTTGAGATTTCAAGTCTTTTGGATTTGAATTTCGCTGACTAATTTAATTTATTGAAGGAAAGGAAAACAAATTACGTAGGTATAAATTAAATTGAAGGTTTATTTAAGTTCAAAGTAAAAAAAACAAACAAACTGCAAAGTTAGTAATCATTTACGATAGCTCAGTATCGTACTCGTGTAGACGTAGGGGATCATTTTCGTAGTAGTTCCGCACTGACGACATTGAATGATATGACGCGTTTATCGGAGAGGGTAATATAGATTGCGATATTGGCGTAGATGATGTTGAAGAGGTAGTGAGACTAATTTCATCAGCAATAAAATTTTGAATTTTACTTTTCAGTCTTAGTTTTTGTACAGGCGTTAAATACTTGAAATATGGCGCCAATGATTTTAAGAACAACATGTCTTCATCGTCTTGTTCTTTGGTTTTCTCATTAAAAGCTTGTATTTTTTGTTTTTCCACTTCAATCATTTTTTTTTGAAAAAGCGTCAGTTCTGATTTTTTTGCCTGTCTTTGCCTTTGCCTGAACTCGCTTGCTCTAGATGAACCAGACTCGCTGTCGTCTGTCGTCGTAGGGAATCTATTTCGGGGGATCAAATTACCACTAGCTAGAGAACTTGCGTTAACAGATTCCGAAACAGGTTCTTGATTTTCCACCACTTCTTCAATTTGATCCATTTCTGGAGTCTCAACTTGATCCATTTCTGGAGTTTCAACTTGATCTATTTCTGGAATCTCAACCGTGTCTGAATTTTGAGTTTCATTGTTATCAGATCCGGCATTTAAATCCTGAAAGTTGCTTTGGGTGTGCCTAGGTTTCACTATATCTTTTAAAAAAGATAGTTCCTTAAAATAACACCATTTGCCTATATAAGTCTCATCGCTATTAGGACTGCCTGGGTCACCCGATCGAGGACGACGTACTTTCTTGGCTTCCTTCATGAAGACGTCTCTCAAATTTTTCCACTTGTTTTTGACGTCGGCTTCTATAACAATCATAAAAATATTAATGTGATAAGAATATAAAAATAACTTTTCTCTATATAAGCAACCTAGGTTGAATACAAAATATTTTTTTTAAATATTACATTATAATAAAATAAAAATATTTCTCTTTTTACAGGTACCTAACAACAGGAACATCTTTCCGGAAATTATCAGTACCTTTCCGTATTTCAAAAACAGCCATAGCAAGCATTGTGTTGGAAGTTTGTACTGCTATTTGGAAAAGTATGCATAACAAACACATGAAATTTCCCAGTACTGAAGAATTTAAAACTATAGCAGAATCTTTTTCAATGAAAAATAAATTCCCACATTGTTGTGGCAATTTGGACGGCAAACACATTCGTGTCAAAAAGCCGGCGAAGTGTGGCAGCATGTACTACAATTATAAAATGTACAACTCCATTGTACTGTTAGCTGTCACAGATTCAAAAAATAAGTTTATAATTATTGACGTAGGTGCATATGGAAAAGACAGTGATGGCGGTGTGCTCAGTAATTCAAGTTTCTATCAAAAGCTGGAAAACGGAGATATTCAACTTCCTCCCGCAGAACCATTACCGAACTCTAACATTATGGCACCTTATGTGTTTTTAGGAGACGAGGCATTCCCACTAAAAACATTTATAATGCGACCTTATCCAAGAAGGCAAGCGACAAATGTCACAAAAATAAGATTCAATAAAAGATTATCTGCTACGAGAGTTGGTGTAGAATGCACATTTGGAATGATGGCCTCGAAATTTCGAATACTTTATAAACCTATAGAGACCTCGGTTGAAAACGCTATTAAAATTGTAATGTCAATTTGTCTCTTGCACAATATTTTAATAGATATGGACAAAACATATTATAGCGATCGACAACACCTTATAAATCGTCGACGGCACAACACATTGACGACATTAAACAGAACCAGGCGTAATAATAACACTTCCAGAGCTGCGATTATTGCAAGACAGAATTTCACTAATTATTTCTCAAATTCGTCGTAAATAATGTAGTAAAGAAAATAAGTAATAAATAGAAAATATACTCACTTGTTTTATTTACACTTCTCGCAACCAAACTCCACTCTCTGTCACTCTTTAGACGGTTTTTGTAGTCATCTTTGCGTTTGTCCCAAAGAATTGGTCGATTACGCACCTCAATTATCAATTTATCTTCAAATGACATTTTACACAATTCTCGCAATCAAACACGTGCGTTGCGTTGACGTCAAGTTTACAAAATGGCGGCCGGCCGGCTGGCTGGGCCGGCAAGGCGAGAGGGGCGCGGGCGCGGTACCACGCCGACGTTTTCGCACGAATTTCAATTAGGACACCTATTCAAATTCAATATGTTTGATCGCGCGTTCGTACGAACTAAGTTCGCGCGAATAGAGTTTCAAACATTTGAGTCGCGCGACCGCGTCGTGCGATTGTCAGTTAGGACACCTATTAGAGTTAAATATGTTTGATCGCGCGTTCGTACGAGTAAAATTCGCGCGAACTTACGATGACCGCGCATTCGCGTTCTATTAGGACAACGCCTTAGGACTGTGGTAACCTAAGTATAGGTTTTACGCCTCTTACAGACAGACAGACAAAAACCATTCCACGTGGGAATGTTTCGATCTTGTTTCAATGGAATTATGATCTGAGTTTTTATTGTGAGATACAAAGATACGACACTAGTGATATTTCGTGTGAGTAACGAAGTTTGATCAACCAATGCAATCTTGTAATACAAAAGTAGTTAGGAAGTGAAGTAAACGTATTGTTGCCTTTGAGGAAATTATATATAAAATTAAATAATAATAAATCAGCTCAACGGATCACTCAGAAGCATCAATCATGTCATCGAACCAATCAATCAACAGATTCAATCTCGTTCGGTTCTAACGGAAGATCGGATGTGATTACTTACCACCCAACTGTATCTGATGTCATGCGCAGACTCAATATGATTTAAAGGTGGTAATACACTTTATTGTACAAGATTGTACGGAGAACCGCGCGATAGTTTTACGCGGTGCACGCTAAAACCACTCCCAATCTATGCAAATAAATGAATTTTCCTTTTAAAAATTTTGCGATTCCGGTGGGATACGAACCCGCGTCCGTCAAATCGATACTTGACGATTCCTAAAGCCGGAAATGCTTTGACCACTAAGCTACAGAACTCATGTTGGGTATCGCTGAAATTCTTGATAAGGTGATATCGGTTTGAGCACCGATTAGAGCGCCATCTACAGGTACTTGAGTTCTCCTGTTCATTGTCTGAAGTTGCATTCAGTAGCAATTGCTAGAGATGTCGCTATAGCTTATTTTATAGTTTGTTATTTTTAGTGTTTAACCACACTTAGGTAAAACATTTCAAAGATATGACCTTGTCAAAAATTTTACGACTCCGGTGGGATCTCCCAATATGCATGAAATTTTCTGACAACTTCATCATAGTTCAGCGTAGTCAGCGTGCCGCGATAGCGTCCGACTAAGTATTTTTTTTTAATCTAATAAAACCTCCTGTAAATTAATTCTATAATATAGACAGCAACTGCAGAGAAATAGTCGCCCAAATAAGTGATGCGGTATCCCAAACACACTATAAACCGAAAACTCAATAAATACCTGTTAACATGTTATGGTCAACTTAAAAACGATGACTCCTTTTCAGTGGAGGCTGTTCGACTTTGGAATGATTTACCCCTCGACATCAAAAAGGTACAATCAAAGGACTGTTTCAAGCAACTCACTCGCAAGCACTTTCTTGATAAAATATACCCGTAGGTTCATCATCGTCTCCCCTTGCTTAACCCTCGACTGTTCTATTGTGAAGTGTAATTTGATTAAATGTAATTTTCTGTTTTTTTAGTTTTTAAGTAAGTACCATTATAGCACGGCAACCACACTCCAAACTACAGGTTTGGCTGGTAGAGAATGCTTTAGCATTAAGCCCACCTTTTGTAATTGTGCAATAAAGTATTAAATAAATAAATAAATAAATAAAAAAACTTCTAACAACAGACAACTCTTTCTTAAGAACATCTTTATCGCTCGTGTATGTTAACCTTAGCATACCAGTGAAAGTTCCATGGTCACTGCACCGTGCTCACAGTACAGTCGGCAATAACACTCGTTAGGCCATATTCGTTTCTCTACCTGTTTTTAATACCCGTTTTTGTACCGATAAGCGGTGACGGAAAACACCTTATATGGTGTTGGATTAGAACATACTTGTTTTTAATATAAGCTTTTTTATAGTGATCATGAGAGGTGATGAAAAACACCGTATATGGAGCTGGATTATGTCTGGTCTGGAGAGAATGACTTCTCAAGATCTGAAGAATGATGATGGTATACGAGTAGCATAATGCATGCTTTTCGCCGTTTTAAGCCTTTTTTTACGGTATTCTAAGACTCCGCTGTCCGTCTGTCTGTCTGTCTCCAGACTGTATCTCATGAACTGTGATAGCTAAGACTTTGAAATCTCCACAGATTATGTATTTTTGTTGCCGCTATAACAACAAATTAAATAAATATTTAAAGGCCAGGCAACAAACGTGATTTCAATGCAAAATGATTTTTGCTCAATATTAATAACGACAACAGGTAGACGCTTGAAATTTACACAGAATATTTAGGTGTATATTCATATAAAAAATAAATAAATAAATAAAAATAAAACAATATAATTAATTACAACGGTACAACGACCTCGCGGCCGGCCCAGGCGCAGATGGCGGGATGAGCTGGACATGTACTGTGCTGACTGGTCGACCGACGCCTTGGACCGGGAAGTATGGAGAGAGGGAAGAGAGGCCTTTGCCCAGCAGTGGGATCCTACAGGCTGATTAGATTAGATTAGATTAGATAATTAATGGAATCGGGCGTTACTTTGCGGAAATCCATGATAATAAAATGCAATGAAAATATTTAGTTTTAATTCCGCTTATGTGCTATAATTGGAATTAAAACTAAATATTTTCATTGCATTTTATTAAAAATAAAACAAATATTTGAGGGGGCTCCCATACAACTCTTTGCCGTTTTTTGCTCGATGATACGGAACCCTTCGTGCGTGAGGTCGACTCGTACTTGGCCGATTTTATTTATTAACCCCCCAACAAAAATAAGTTTGACCGCTATATGTGTGTATCTGTGTGTCTGCGGCACCGTAACTCTTAAACGAGTGGATTAGTTATGCATGCGGTTTTTTTATTAAAAAGCAGGTTTTTAGGCGATGGTACTTAAAACTGTTTTATCAAGATCAGTGTAGACATTTACAAGATATGGGGGGTGAAAGTGGGGGTGAACAATCGAATGTTTTCAAATATTCCCAAGTGTGGTTCTAATGAGAGGGCATGCTGTGTAGATTGCAAAACTAAGAAGAAACTTGACAAAAAATACTAGGCCTAGGCTAGAGCCTGCTAAGGGATACCCCCGGAAGATGGGCAGCAGCGTCTTTCCGTGTATCAACGTCCCGTACCGCGCTCGCCAACCCGCCTGCCAAGCGTTGTGAGATCTATGAGGGAGGCCTGTGTTCAGTAGTGGATCTTTTACGGCTGAAATGATGATAATGGTTAAAGCCCTTACTGTCCCTTCTCAAAACTGCACCATTAAAATATGTCAAGTTAAATAAATAAGAAACTGTCGTGTCTGTAACACGACAGTTTCTTATTTTGTTGTTTGTTGCATATAAAGTAGAACTATAATTATAATTTGAACGTAAGCTTTACTATGCAATTACCTTAACAATTATATACACTACACACATAATGCTAGTAAATAAATGGGCACGTACATACTTTATACGCATTACGCATTTTATTATATGATAAAAGTACATGTTTTATGCGAAGATTAAAATAGTTAGATACGCCCTCGCCGTAAAAAGTCCGCACGGTTTTGCTTCCACACGGAATGAGTGAGCTCACGCATTTGGAAGCAGCTCCTCGATAATACAGATCAAGTGAGAAGACTTAAAAGAACTAAACCTTTTGAGTTAGTGTAGTGTAGTGTAAAGTGATAGTATAAGTATAACAAAAAAGAACACAAGAACATAGTGTCTTCCCCTTAAATAGAGACATTAAGAAAAGTGCCACTGGACACATTCTTAGATATAATTTATTTTATAAAACTAAGTCAAAGTTAAATTGCTCATTGGCCTACTTGGCTAGATTGTAATATTATTAGGGTACAATTATGTATTATTTGTACACTACTAAAAAAAAAAAAAAAATTGGAAGCAGTGTACCTCTAAACACACTGTTAGCAGGACGTGGTGTGCGTTATTTTTATTACGAAATTTCGGATGACTCTCACTAGATCAAGTCAACAGATCCAGCCTGGATCTAGTGAGAGTTTCCACGTGCACCATGATTTCACAATAAACGGTAACAGTTTGGTTTATCGGAAAAACCAGTGCGCGTGCGTCGGTATTATTGTTAACACACATATAATGACAACGGCACAGTTTTTGGTGTCAGGGCACATCTAAAGATTTAAATCTTTGGTTTTATGTGTAATTTGAATTTACGACTATTTTACAACTGGACTTACGTGTGGCTATTTACTTCCGACCTATGTGATGTGAATTTACAATTTCTGTTTGCTTTCGTCTTAAAATGACTTACTTTCTCCAGGTAATTAAAAATATGCAGGGTATATATGTATACTAGCCCGAAAGGAGGTCTACGGCTCATGCAAGCAAGTAGTTTTGGAAAGGGAAACTTTTTTAGTTAATTTTATTTACTTATAATTTTACTAGTTGGTGTTATGTGAAGATGATATAATCTTTTTTTTCATTGAAATAAAAAAAAACCGCTGTTTGGTTTTAGGTATTTTATTTGTTCAGCAACTCTTTGTAGTGGTCAATCATCATCATCATCATTTCAGCCGTAAAACGTCCACTACTGAATTAGTTCTAAGGCCTCCCTCATGGATATCCATGAGGGGTAGTTGCCGTACTCACCACGCTTGGCAGGTGGGTTGGCGAGCGCAGTACGGGATATTGATATACGGAAAGACGTTGCTGCCCATCTTCCGGAGGTGTCCCTTAGCAGGCTCTTACTGTATCCACGGGTAGGAGAGGAGGGGTAACATTCTACTGCCGGCACCCCACGGCAAATGCATTTCAAGAATCTATATCAATCTCTCTAGAAAATAGATGTTTAGGTTGCCATTATCGTAATTTTGATGAAGTTAAAACTTTCACGTGCATGTGTTGTTCACTGAACATTCCCAGTATCTCGGCAGTCGCAACAGCAACCTAAATGCTTTAGTATACTGGACCCGCAGAGCATTATAGGCCTTCTGCGTGTGGTTAACCCACAGACTCGCTGAGTAGAATGACGAACAGTGTGTCTACCATGAGTTGTCACTGTTAGATCGCCTGCCGTTTCTACAGTAGTAATAATAGGTTACTATGACATCTGTCAGATTTGTAACTCATGGTACCAAATGAAACCCAAGCTACAGTCGATGCAGTATAGATTACTGCGTGTTTTAGTACCAAACTATCCGCTAGAGGCGCTGTACAAGTTTTAATTTTTTTTAACTATAGTCGCTAGCGAGAATAGAAGAAGAAGGAGAAAAACATTTATTAGACACACACAAAACAAAACATAAAATAACTATAATAAAAGCTGGTCTTATTTCTAATTGAGAGGATGGTATAGGTGCTGGGCAAGCCTAATCCATCTTACAATGTCCCAGGCACTGCAGCGTCCTGTACAGCATGATTACCAGTTGCTGACGCTGTATAAATCATCTATAATAGATGCAAAGGCCTAACTTATTTCTAAATTAAATCTATATTATATTTTTATTTTAATCTATTGAAATCTATTTATTGAAATCGTTGTTTGGGTAGGTACTTTAGTACCTACCCAAACAACGATTTCAAAAAAATATGAGACAAAAAGATGGCATGCAACTCACTCAGCGGGCCAAGGCAAAATAACGCTATTATTTTATGTGCACAACCCCGGTACTGGTCCATAGAGTTCTGTGAGTCCATTGGGGACCTGACTCAGCATTATGGCCACGTCGCCGCTCCCCATTGTTTGCACGACTGTCTTGGGTAAGAACTTGCGCTGGCGCTTCCGCTCCAACGCCTCGAGCGATCGCTCTCCTCAATACGTTTCAAGTACCTTTCGATGATGCTGATATAATTCGCTGACAGTTTGCATAAACTTTACAGATTAATTTTACTATTTTTAAATTCTTTTTGACTTTTATATTATTCGTTTGACATAATTATCAATTTATTTTATATTTTATCATTATTATTTAAGGACATTTAAATCAAATTGTTTAGGTATGATTCTTTGTTTTGTTTAATCATTATTTATATTAAATTATTATAGTATTACTTTAAGTTACATATTATCATAATAGCTCTTGGATGTTTTGGCTTAGGCTGTAAGTCCACCTGTGTCTGAATAAATGAATTATGAATTAATTATGAATTATGCTCCCACGCATAAGGAATGCTAGGGAGCGCGGGTTTTCAGACATATCTCAGTCATATTTAATTGTCAAAATATATCGTGAAAACTCATGGTGGACCTACCGTATACTTTGAACAAGCATTGGTAAGGGGGTACCAGAAAAGGGGCGAAGGTTTCCGAAAAATGCCATTTTTGACCTTTGGTGACCTTTTGAGGTCTTAATAACTCCGGTCCCTGTGACCATAGGGTCACCAAACGCAATCAGTACCCTTCTCTCAATAAGACTAGGCTAACAAAAAAGGTTTCATGTTAATCGGTCAACGCGTTCGGTTGTAATCGTCAAATACACAGACAGACAGACAGCACTATGCATAATAGGGGGCTTCGCCCCTAATAAAGATTTGAATGTATGTAACCAACTCTTATTTTATAATATTGCTATTTCGCCCTTGTTTACACGTATTGTTTTCAATGTCCTATTACTTTAGCTATTTTATTTGCAATGCACTATTTATTCATTTATTTAATTATGCACTAATAATTATATATATTTATTTATTTCTTTTGGTACATGATGTTTATTTTACCGAGACAGATAATAAATAGAGTCTGACTGAAAACCAGCGCTTCCTAGCATTCCTTATGTGTGGGAGCATAATGCTGAGTCAGGCCCCTTTGGACTCACACAACTTTGTGAACTGGTTTGTTCATTAGGTACCTACTTGAAATAGTATTCATACTGCTTTGACCCGCTGAGTGAGCTGCTTACCATCTATTTGTCACTACCTATGTCGCAGAATATTTAACTGGGTGGTAGGTACTCCTAGATTAAAATTAGAAATAAGTCAGTGTTTTTACTATAGTTATTTTTAAGTTTACTGTGTGTGTCCAATAAATGTATTTCTTCTGCTTCTTCTTCTTCTTCTTATGGCCATAACGTAAAGATTGCCATTCTGACGATAATATCATGATTTATTTATTTATTTATTTATTGATCGTTTTCTAGAGTAGCCAGGGCCAATATGGTGACTCGCAGACTCGCACGGTGTACAGATGTGGTGAAGGCTACCTTATTATAGGGCGGAGCCCCCTATTATGCATAGCGCTGTCTGTCTGTCTGTGTATTTGACGATTACAACTGAACGCGTTGACCGATTTACATGAAACCTTTTTTGTTAGCACCGTCTTAATGACTGATTGTACTGATTGATTTTGATGACCGGGACCAGAGTCACAGGAACCGGAGTTATTGTGACCTCAAAAAAAACAAAAGTCTTCAAATGGCCGAAAACATCCGAAAACCCAAATATGCCATTTTTGACCTTTGGTGACCTTTTGAGGCCTTCGCCCCCTTTTAAGGTACCCCCGTTCCAATGCTTGTGGCATAAAACTATACAGAAATAAACGATACAAATAAATGAATGGATACAAAAATATTTAAAGGACTCACAAATTATATAAAACATACACAAACAAGTCAGGCGGAAGATTGCTTCAGATAAAATCGTTTAACTTAACTCCTTGAAAGAGTGCAAAGATGGAGCACGACGAATCGTCAGCGGCAATTATTTACCACAACCGAACACCTTGCACTGTAAAATAATAATTATATTAAGTACTGTATCAACTCTTCGGCATTATTTGAACTCCTTTCTCTATTAATTCCAGATAAGATGTCCCAATCAAGGACACGGACCGCTATACTGCTCCTAATCTTCCACATCACCTCAAACTCAGCCAAGAATACAGCAAGTCCAGTCTATGAAGTCGACGAGCAAGCCAAAATGGACGACAAGAGAACAGGTCCCCAGACATTCCTTCCCTATGCAAATCCACTCGCAGGGAACTCACAACAGAACGCGAAAATACATGCACAACACCAACAAGCAATGTTTAACGCTGAGAGAATAAGACAACATAGAGCACAGCTCCAAAGATGGACGAAAATACCCCCACACTCCCCACAAACTGATAGCTATATGAAGGCATACCACGAGTCTCAAGAAAACCACCAGTTAGCCATAGAACAACAACAATTCAACGATAAACCAGAAAAACAGACAGCAACCCCAGCTCCAAGAGAAAGACCGGCTGTTAGACAGAGACAGACCACTGCCGCAAGCCAGACAATTAAACCCCTGGTAAGACAGAGACAGGTGAAAAGAATAAAGCCAACTGAAGCACCAGAAACACTGCACACGATAGAACAAATAACAGAGACAGTAACAAATTCCCCGAGATATAGGACGAGGAATTTAAAGAGGATAAAAGGTCCTGATCCAATGAAGATCACTATTGAAGACGCAGTATTGACACAGAAGAATCGAAACCATAGATCGTACGGATCGGTTGAATATCAGCAGTATCTGATACCGAAGAGATACAAAACTGTGTATGCATCTCCAGATACGATATACGAGCAAGGAGTAACGATCAAACCCAATGGCAATGTCGGTATTGCTCAACTTCTTAGAGAAGAACCAAGTAAACTGTACACAGAGGCTATACCAAGCAAATCTGTCTATCCAAAGCAGTTCCATCAAATGCAAAACTATGAATCTGCACAAGACATTGCTGCTCTTAACGCTTTGTTGAACAAACAACCACAAGATCAAGTTAAAGAACTGAACGCTTTATTAGATTCAAATAAGGAACTAGAAACGCCTATAGACATATTTTTCTATCTGAAGGACCCTAAAATTGCTCAGCAGTATTCTCAAGCGCTGTACGCCCAAGGACCTACTCAGAACTACGCTAGCGCCTATATGCCTGAAGTTAAAGATCATATTCCAATAACAGAAGCGATTGATGACGTGGAAGATCCTAACAAGGTTCTAAAAAAACCGTTTACAGCAGCACCGACTATGGCTACAGAAGACATTACTACTAATGTATTTTATCAAGATCCTACTGTTCCAACTAAACCAGAATTTCATATAGAAGACGATGAACCAACATATGAAGCAGGAGCCTTGAAGTATGAAAAACCTCTCCAGTTTTTCAACGACGATACAGATGAAAGTGAAAGGTACCTACATCACAACGGGCAAACAGGGGTTCAGCATTTAAATGAAGATGGAACCGGAGTTTCCGCTTATGGCGACGATGATGTAAGTATAGATAGGTTAAAACGATCAGTAGATACAACACTATTTATTTCTGGCATTGATACATACATACCGAAACTCTCTTTGAAAACTGATAATGTTACTGCAAAAGGTAAGGAAACTTTAGCTGTAGGTGAATCAACATCAGTCAGCGATGAAAAATTGCCTGTGCCAGAGGAACTGAGACGTAGAGTTATTTTCAAAAACGGTGTACCATATTTAGCTGCGCCAATTGATGAATATGATGATTATGATGATTCCGACGCTTTTGATGAAGATGACAATGATCCCCAATTTGACGACACAGATTTCGATAATGGTGAAGACCATCAATATGAAGACCAAAAACATAATTTTGAATCTAATTACAATGATAGAATCCATCAAAATGATTTGCAAGGTAGCTATTCCCACAAATTCAAAGGATATAAAATTCCTATTAGCTATTCAGACTTAAATTTATATAGTAATCCATCTTCATCTTACGGGGTTCCTTCTACTCCATTTGGGGTTTCTACCAACTCATACGGGGCGCCTGTACCCTCATATGGGGTTCCTTCTCCTACTTACGGCGCGCCTACGTCATCCTATGGTGAGCCACCTATGTCTTACGGGGTGCCATCATCTAACTATGGGGTCCCATATAACCATTTGCATAAAGAGTTTAAGCTTGATGTACCCTCAGTGGTAAGTTCTTTAAAACCAGTGTATTTGCTTACACAAGCTCAGTTGAAAAGTTTAGTGGGAAACAATAACTTGAATATTCAACATTTGGGGGTTTATCAGTGGCCGAATAAACCAAATACAAAGAAGACACAGAAACATAGACCAAGAAGGTACAGAAATAAGTATAGGAGGCCAAGTCATAGACATGTTAGGAAGAATCTTTCAAAATTGCACAATTTAAGATTATTTTGAGGAACCTTTGATTGTTTTAAGTTATATTTAATAAATTATTGTAAATTTAATGACATCACTCTTGAAGTATTATTTGCGGTAATTATCTTGTTTTAACAAGTTTAGTTGAGTTTTGGTTTTTAAGTGTAAACCCACACTAAGGTATAATTTATAGCTTAAATATTTATTAACTAGGAGCCTCGTTCCCGTGACAATACAGGGATAATATATAGTTTAAGTTATTCGCTGTTAATTTAGCTTTCCGTTGTTAAAATAATTTTTAAATACGGTTCAGGGTGTGATTTTTTTACACCTTGGGTTAAATTATTGAAGTTTCAGAATAGGGATCCCTATTTTTTATTAGTTACACAAACTAACAAACTTGCAAAATCCAAAATATAAATACTTCCTTTCCTGAATGAATGATGCTGAACAGAAGGGATTTGCGCCCTTATATTGTTCAGTGGCGCAAAAGTGTGCCAAATATATGTATATAATAATTCAGTAGATTAATAATTATGGCAAGACGTTTTTATAGCCGTGTTGGCCGAGTGGTATGCACTTTCAATCCGAAGGTCGTGGGTTCGATACCGGCCGTGCACCAATGGATTTTACTTTCTTGAAAAATGTATATGCACACTTAATAACACGTGCTTTAACGGCGAAGGAAACATCGTGAGGAAACCCGCGGCTTAGTTAGCTTCAGACGTATTGACCTGTTCTTTCCTCTGAATAATAGCTGACTAGACTGAGATGATGGTATAGGTGCTGGGCAAGCCTAATCCATTTAACAATATCCCAGGCACTGCAGCGTCCTGTACAGCATGATTACCAATTGTTGACGCTGTATAAATCATCTGTAATAGATGCAAAGGCATTAACTATTTATATGGCATATTTTCTATTATAATTCACAAGGTAACAAGTTCAGAACTATGCATAAATCTTCCGAAATTGGGCCACATATTTCTCAAGATGAACATTAAATTGTCATCTTTGACATTTTGTCGTAAAACGGAAATGATGACACTAGTTTAAAATTTCTCAAGAGGTCTGTCATAAGGTTAAGTTTAAGGCGACGTATTGATAAACAATTATTTGAATGTAATTGTTTAAATTATAATGTAAAAAGCAGACGATCCGCTTGCCTACAAATTGACGCGAAAAGCCAGCTTAGAAAGTCGTAAGCGCCAAAACAGTATGTCTCGTTTAGAATAAGAACTATTAGTAATTATGTAAAATCTAACTACCACTTTAAGGGTGTATAGATTTATATGTTCAGTTTTGTTCACCTGTAAAGTGTAAATCTATAAAAACATAGATGAATGTTGTTGTAGAGCCATTTTAGAGATTTAAATAACATAAAAATACAAAACATAAAATATAAATTCCGCAAGTTTTGTAAATGCAAAAGACAATTGAGCCGTCTCGGGACGCCTGGCAGATGTTTGATGTGTGCCATTTTCACGACAGTCGCCTTAGTCGCCACAGTAGCCCCAGTTTCCATAGTTACCACAGTCACCACAATAGCCCCAGTTGCCACAGTCAACACGATGCAGTCGTCCTTGTACTAACTCGCACATCTCCAAGCGTCACCTCTCGTCTGGTCGGTTGGCAAAAAAACATCTTTTGCATCAAAAACTTGAAATCACCGATATCGCCGTCGTCGTCTTAATATGCCATCTCATTTCCCGTTCAGGGACAATTATAATTCCAAACGTCATGATGGAGAAATCGATTCCATAATATGCATGCGACATATTTGAAGAAAGTGTTACGGAACCATGATTTGCCAAAAATAAAGTTTAAACCACCGATCTTTATGCAATAGATTAGAAGATGCTAAAGTTACCTTCTATTGTTTGCTAATAATTTCTAAACTGATCTATTATCTAACTATACGGAAGCTATTGACTTATTTCTGTAATCACTTCGTAGGTAAGTTAGGTAGGTGGACTAATCCATAGATTGTGTCATCTCAGCCGTAGGATTGGCAAAACCAATGTGCGTGTGTCGGCGTTATTGTTAATACACACATAAAGACAATGCCACAGTTTTTGGTGTCAGGGCACATCTGACGATTTAAATCTTTGATTGTCCCCGCATTTTTTATAATAAGTGATAATTTAAGAACTTGAATGAAGGTTGTTTATTCCATTGTACCAACAGCCTTCAGGTTTTTTGTCTGGGGTCCCTATTTAAAGGTTTCAATGGATAATGTAATGTGTTTCCAACTACTCGTTTATGTAAAAAATAGTAGGCCCACCGTGTATTATTACATTAGGGTGCGTTTTCACTGATGCGGAGCGATGTATAAGATCTATAGGTTAGGTTCTGTAATTGAAAACTTTTACTTACTTACTTACTGCAGCGGCGCAAAGACCCGAAGTGGATCTTGGCCTCCGACACTAAAGACCGCCAGGCTTCTCTGTCCGCTGCCGTTTCAGTCCAATTGACGGCGTGAAGTTCCTCTAGGTCTTTCAGCACTTCATCCTTCCAGCGGTACCGAGGGCGCCCAATCGGTCTTCGACCAGTAGGACAACCCAAGTGAGCTCTTTTGATAGCACGATCATCTCCCATGCGGATTACGTGCCCGAGCCACCGGAGTCTTGATGCTTTTGTTTCTCCTACGATATTCGGCTCGGACACTAGTTCTCCAATTTCCGCATTCTTTCTGGTTCTCCACGTCTCATCATCTCTGCGGGTAGGCCCCAGGATCTTGATCTTGCGCTCAGCTACCAGTCCCGCATTCTCCTCTTTCTGCGTAAGACTCCAAGCCTCGCTCGCAACCATACATAAGGATCGGTCGAATGACGGTTTTGTAGATCCGCAGCTTTGTGTTTCTGATGATCAACTTGGACACCAGCACTTTATGTAGGGCGACTGTACGACGAAGAGCGTTTTGAATACGAATTTGCACATCCTCCTCTCTCCGATTGGTCTCGGTGACAAAGTTTCTATTGAAAATGTATAGTTTTTCGATTTTTCTCTGTATCTACAGTATAAGACAATATAGTACCTTGCCAAATTTCATAGTTCTATGTCTACGGGATGAATTTTGATTCCTTTGAGAATGTCGAAACGTTTTTTGCGGTATAAACGGCCGTATCTTTTTTTCAGGTTAACTTAGAATATTGTCTTTTTCTTTTTATTGGCTGTATATGGTTTTAATTTTGTTTTAATTTTAAAGAATCCCAAAACTTTCAAATTATTTATTTGTATTTTATATATTTATTTTATACAAAACTTGACAACAAACAAAGCACTGAAAAAACCAATGTACTGGTTTGTCTCAGCGCCCGGTTTGTCTTGCCATTGAAATCATAAAAAAATCGTCCTTGAAAAAGTCAGAAATCAATCAGCGAGGTTAAGCGATCTTATATTGGATGGGTGACCGAATGTTTTTGTGCATTTTTAAAACTTTTACTAAATCTGATCAGGTAATTTATAATAATTATTATGTTCCTACATACCTACAGAACCCTTGGTGGACGAGTCCAGCTCGCACTTCTGCTGTTTTATTTTGCTAAATAATTATTATAAATAAAAATTACAATTACAAACGTTTGTACAGTGGCGGGAATCGAACCCGCTATCGCCGATACGTTTAAGTATCAGTCGGCTATTTGACCAACAGAGTCACGGATAAAAATTTACCAATCACAACGCTTGTTTCCATGACTTGTGCCCTTCGAACGTTGTGATTAGAGAATTAAGCCCCGCTCCACCTTCCACCTCACACCAAGGACCTAGGTTATGTAAATGGCCTAAGCTATAAAATATACAGTAGTTATTGTTCTAGATTTAGTTGACGTAGTTTTGTAGTTTAAATAAAATACATCAGTTTGTAATTAATGTTTTTTTGTATTTGTATTTTTATTTGTAAAAAAACCCTGTTGTAAACTTCGTTTTTTACATCAATACAGAAATTATATGGCTTCAGTGGCCCACGTAAAGGACGCTGCAGTGCATAAGACATTGTTGGATGAATTGGGTTGGAAAAAGCTTTTGGGAATTACTTTAACAGTGAAGGAAAACATCATATATTGTGGGGAAACCCATACCCCTTAGTCAACTTTAAACGTACTGACCTGTTCTATCCTTTGACTAACAGCTGACTTTACTGTAGGTATTGTTTAGGGCTGGGAAGACCTTCGATCTGACAATGTCCCAGGCACTGCAACGTCCCGTACAGCATGAATAGCTTGCAGACCTTATCAACAATACATGTGAAAGGGAAGTTGGTAAACAAATCGTAAAATGTATACGCCATTATACAATACACGAGTCAACTGCATTTTCGAATATTTTATTTTGAAACTTGATCAGGAAACCACGACGACGAGCTAGACTCCTACAGCGAAGTTTTGCACCAGATAGCACAGGATCTATCCTGTGCTATCTGGTGCAAAACTTCCTCCTCAAAACTCACGTTCACTGATCTAGAGATCAGTGGCACAAGGAATGGAGGCCTATGCCGTACAGTGGGGAGAATCAGACTCATAAATAAAAAAATAATAAATAAATGCCATCATCTCAGCCATAGGACGGTTGTCCATGTACACAGCTGAACATACTCGCCACGCGGGTTGGAGAGCAGTACGGGATGTTGATAAACGGAAAAAAGCTGCTGTCCATCTTCTGAAGTTATCCCTTGGCAGATTAACCATGAAACCAGCACTCCACGGATCTAGCTACATAAAATAATGAATCTTTCTCTCTTTCCAGCTACACTACGCAGCAAACTATGAGTTCGGCTACCGCGTCCGAGACCACCACTCCGGCAACGACTTCGGCCACCGGGAATCTAAGAGGAACGGCAAAACCAGTGGCCACTACCACGTGCTCCTGCCAGATGGCAGGATGCAGAACGTCAAGTACCAGGCGGGACCTGAAGGTTTCCACGCGGACATTTCTTACGAAAGTCTATCCTAATCATCATCTCAGTGACCATGACAGGGTTGTAGCCATACTCAAGTCATACCATACTCAAGTTGTACGTCATGTACCAGGCAGGACCTGGGTTTTACGCTGATATTTCGTACTTACGAAAGTCTATCCTAATCATCTCATATCCTGAATCTGTAGTGATCGTAAGGGGTTGTTGTTGATTGTTGATTGTTCCCATACTCACCACGCTTAGCAGGCTTGGCGAGCGCAGTACGGGATACACACGTGGTAGTGAAGATCTGATGCAGAACTTTCAAGTAACTTTGAAACTATCATGGTTGTGAACATCATTTGCGGTATGCATAATATCAACGAGATTTTATTCAAATGAATTGGTTACGGTGAATATTGCGATGAACTTCAGTGGCCATGTATAAAATATCCTATAAGATCAGAAATTTGTATGACCCTGCCTTTCTTTTGTTTCGGATTCGAACCCACATCCTTTTATCGCTGGAAAACCGTTGACCAAGTATAATAATATAAGTTTAACTTATTTATGCTCTCAGTCTAGTTTATTTTACATTCATTAATGACACAATAAAACTGCCATGTAAATGTACATCTATAGGCAACTTTCTACGTTTGCATTACTATGAGGCGTTTCATTAAAAAAAAAAATAGTTCCTTCGAACTTTATAGATGGCGTTAGTTTCTTTTACTGGTAGGGTAATTAGAGAGACACAATTTGACAATGCTAGAGTGGAGACCACGAACTGGGCGCAGGAATGTAGGAAGACAGCGAGATGAACCGACGACCTAGTACAGACGACAGGGAAAGATTGGATGCGCAAAACTGGAGATCGCACAATCTGGAGAACAATGGAAGAGACCTATATCCAGCATTGGGTAGAAATGGGTTGAAGAAAATAAAAAAGAATTTGACAATGACAGAATTACATATGAATAAATAACAAATTTGCCATCTCCACTTGCCCAGCTTCATCTGGTAGGTTTAGTACAAAACACTTTTTTTCTTTTTCACTGAAAACGACTCATTGTTCTTCTATGTTTTTCTATCTATGTTCTACATAGAAATTATTCCCAGATTCAACCCATTATACTAGTTTATAAACTCCCTAATGTAAATATTTCGTTGGACAATGTACACTTGTTTTTTTGCAACCTGTGTGTTTACCATGAGTTGTCACTGTTAGTATGTCTACCATGAGTTTTCACAATCTATACTCGCTAGCGACTGTAGTTGAGAAAATAATTGAAAATGTGTACAGCGCCTCTAGCGGATAGTTTGGTACTAAAATACGCAGTAAACTACACTACAGCGACTGTAGTTTGGGCTTCAGTTGCTTAGAGTTTGGTACCATGAGTTACAAATCTGACAGATGTCATAGTAACGTACTATTACTACTGTAGTAACGGCAGGCGATCTAACAGTGACAACTCATGGTAGACACAGATCGCCTGCCGTTACTACAGTAGTAAATAGGACAACTAGAAAATGGCCGCAAGCATGGCCAGCCAAATAACTTAAGAATTTATAAATTAACTTGACACTGGCGGAATTGTGTAAAACCAAACACAAAAAGCCAGAAAATCAAAAGACAAGGCAAGACAAGACAGTAGTATACAGCGTGTCCCGTAATTGGGGTACTAAGCCGAAAGGGGGGTTTTCTACCCCCCCTGGCAAACAACGTTTGTTCTACGACTTTCTTGATTTTCAAGTTTTTCAGTGATAAGATAACGTTCAAAGTTTATACCAATTTCATAAGAGTGACAACCCTGCTCTCAGCTGTTACGGGCAATGACCGCCGGGGATTCCCGCGGCGCGCCCGCAACGCGCTTGTGCGTATATTGAGTGTGGGTATAGGTGCGTGGTGTGCGTAGGCGCGTAGGTATGTATTACGGACACACGTCTGTTATACATTAGGGTTGACAGCGACTTGGAAAACTTTAATTTTGTATGGAAACCTGAAAATACGTTTTTCTGAAATCTTTCTTCGCCTTTGCATTCCTTTGGTGGGGGGTAATTTGCAGCTCCTGGCTTCATATCCCAGTTACGGGACACCTTGTATAGTACGATACCATGACATCCGTATTTGTAACTCATGGTACCAAATTATAACTACAGTTGCTGTGGTATATTTTACTGCGTATTTTAGTACCAAACTATCCGCTGGAGGCGCTGTACAAGTTTTCTTACATTTTTTTACTACAGTCGCTGGCGAGTATGGATTGTGAAAACTCATAGTAGGACTACTGTATTTCGAAACGACAAAAGTAACGATGAAAATAGTGGTTTCTGTTTATAATTCCTATTGTGCTTTAGTAAATTATCTCTTTCTGTATTTTATAGCTTGGATGTGACGACAACAATGAAAAATGTAAGATTTGTATACAATTAAATCTCTAAAGCAATTTGAAAATACGGTTCTCAGATATATAATAGTTGATTGTGCAATATTTTTAATTAAACTGATTTAAAAAATTAATGAAATGTGATAGATAAAGTACATTTAATGAAAACGTTGTAAATAGTAAGTAATATACGAATGTATACCTATTTATTTTTTAGAAAACAATATAAATAAGATAATTTTAGGAGATAAATTAAACACAGTCTGTAAAATTATTTATTTGGGACAGTAAATTAGCAATAAAATTATTATTATTTCGTTTTATTTTAGTGGTAAGAACAGGACTCGTGGGGTGCCGGTAGTAGAACGTTAGCCCTCCTTTCATGCCCGCGGATGCAGTAAGAGCCTGCTAAGTGATACCTCCGGAAGATGGGCAGCAGCGTCTTTCTGAGTATCAGCATCCCGTACTGCGCTCGCCAAACCGCCTGCATGGAGATCCATGAGGGAGGCCTTTGTTCAGTAGTGGACGTTTTACGGCTGAAATGATGAAGAACAGGACATTCAAGTAGGGGCAATCATGCTGTACGGGACGCTGCAGTGCCTGAGATATTGTAAGATGGATTAGGTTTGCCTAGCACCTACACCATTCTCAGCTTAGTCTGCTATTAGTCAGAGGAAAGAACTGGTCAACGTAAAGAACGTCTGGAACCGACTAAGCCGCGAGTTTCCTCACGATGTTTTCCGTCACCGTTAAAGCACCTATACATTACTTACTCGTATAACAATACATTAGGCCAGGTGTTCTTGATTATTTTAGATTTGTAAAGCTTGCAGTTTAGATTCTAGATGGGCTCGTAAAAAAGACCCGAGGACAGACAAAACGAAACTATAAGGATTCCTTGTTGTATCACGAAACCCAAAAAAGGCGGTAAGTGATATTATCTGAACTGATTTATGAACTACCCCATTAGCCCAGTCATTTAGGTAAAAAAGACGTTACCTGGAAAGTTTTCCGGGAGGTTTAAAAATAGGAGAGGTCCACATTTTAAATTTGCCACCTCGTATCTATGCCACTTTCGCCGCCATATTGGAAAAATGGCGCCTGAAAACAGTTTTTTATAGTATTGTAATGTTCAACAAGTTTTCCACTCACGTTTATTATGAGATGTGCTCTATCCACATTTCAAATTTGCCATCTCGTACCTTTGCTGCTTACGATGCCATATTGAGAAAATGGCGCCTGAAAACAGTTTTCTGATAGTATTGTTATGTTATACAGGTTTTTATAATCCCGTTAGTTATACGTTGAAAATAGGTTTCCAACGTTTTCAGTTCCTCCCAGGAATTAACGTGATTAGAAAATCCGTTTAACATTACAGTGAATAGTGTTACTCACGAGTGTTTTGAAAGTGAATTAATTTTCTGATAATAGGTATCTCCATTCCGACAAATTTCACGATAGAACATTGACAGATCAGAAATCCATGAGATTTAAATGTCTGTTTGTGAAGTCTAAACAAATGGTTTTAGCTTACCCATGAAAGTAAATTCGGTACGTATCTAAATCGAACACAGTTTTTTTTGTCTGCCTGTTTGTTCGCGTATATGTATCTCCGAAACAACTTTACTTATTTTGACAGGACGTTCACTGGCAGATAGCTGATTTTATAAGGAGTTACATTCAATAAATAAGTAAGGTTTCACGCAAATATATATAAACAATAAACACGCAGGCAAATCCACGGATATCTGCAAGTTTTGGCGTATAAAGCATTTGTCTTTATAGAATCTGCGCCATCACTGTAATCTTTCGGCAACAGTGGTAACGAAACTCTACATAACAGTCCGAATTCTGTATTTCGTTAATTTTGTAATTACGGAGATTACTCACTTTTTACGTTCCCCGTGGGGTGCCGGCGGTAGAATGTTACCCCTCCTCCCAGCCCTGCTAAGGGATAGCTCCGGAAGATGAGCAGCAGCGTCTTTCCGTGTATCAACATTTCGTACAGCACCCGCCAACCCGCCCGCCAATCGTGGTGTGTATGGCAACTACCGCTCATGGAGATCCATGAGGGTGGCCTGTGTTCAGTAGTGGAGCGTCTTACACCTTATAATCAAATCATACAGCTGAAATGATGATTCCATGATGGTCTAAGTTTATTCCAACACGTTCCGGTATCATGGCGGACGGGCATTCAATCCCATGATGATGATCTTATAAAATCAAAACGTGTTGGAATAACCTTTGATGTTATAATAAGGCCTGTACATCTATTATAGATGATTTATACAGTGTCAGCACCTGGTCATAATGATGTACAGTCTGAGAAACCAAATGCTCTGAAAACAATTAAGGCGCTCTAAGATAATTACTGCCGTGGGATGCCGGTAGTAGAATGTTACCCCTCCTCTCCTACCCGTGGATGCAGTAAGAGCCTGCTAAGGGACACCTCCGGAAGATGGGCAGCAGCGTCTATCCGTGTATCAACATCCCATACTGCGCTCACCAACCCGCCTGCCAAGCGTGGTGAGAATGGCAACTACCCCTCATGGAGATCCATGAGGGAGGCCTGTGTTCATCAGTGGACGTTTTATGGCTGAAATGATGAAGATAATTAATGGTGTCAATTGTTGGCGCACTTCCTAACTAAAGTTAACTAACATTGCATTAAATAGAGTACCTACATTGACTAATAGTAGATTTTTTGTTGTAGTAACTAGCAAAAGCTAATTAAATTGACATAAAACGATCTAAAATGACATAAAGCTATTCGGTTAGTGCCGTTCTAAAAATAAAACGGAACGAATAGACCCGAATATACGCTGACACCTATAAATTTAGAAACGTTATAACTCTAATTATAATTGTTTTA
The DNA here is from genome assembly GCA_963082625.1 of Pasiphila rectangulata. Taxonomy (NCBI): domain Eukaryota; kingdom Metazoa; phylum Arthropoda; class Insecta; order Lepidoptera; family Geometridae; genus Pasiphila; species Pasiphila rectangulata. The sequence continues at coordinate 9,706,929 of OY720261.1, read as the reverse complement.
GGAAGTGTAAAACAGAATCGACTCCAGTATTTATCTATTCGGTTAGTCATCATCATAATTTCAGCCGTAAAACGTCCACTACTGAACACAGGCTTCCCTCATGGATCTCCGTTAGGGGTAGTTGCCATACTCGCCACGCTTGGCAGGTGGATTAGTAAAAGTTAAAGTAAAAGTTGTCCTATACTTAATTTTTTGTGACGCGACAATAACGGTCCATGCAGCCGCACTGAATAAAGTTTAATTTGAATTTGACTTAGGTTTTTACGGCTCCAGACGAATTGTTTCTCTTATATTATAAATACACTTGCTTGTGCCCGCCGCTTCGCATGCGTTGTACCTGGAACAAAAGTAGCCTATGTGTTAATCCTAGTCAACATCTACACTTTTGCAAAATTTCAGCGTTACGTACGTTAGTTTTTGCATGAAGAGGTAACAAACCTCCATACAAAGAAACTTTCGGCTTTATAATATTAGTGAGATTTGAAATTAATGCGTTCGACAAAGCTGAGAGGATAGTATACAATACACTTTATTGCACACCTTAAAAAATACAGAAAAATACTTACATTGGTAAAGGTGGTCTAATCAAACTAATAATTTTCCATGCACTACTGTCTACTAAGTAGAGAGGATGACATAGGTACCGGACAAGCCTTAAACGTCTAACAATGCCCTAGGCACTGCAGCGTCCCGTACTTTATGAATACCCGTTGCTGACGCTGTATAAATCGTCTATGATATATGTATGTGACACGCCAATTTCGCTTTTTATAAATCTTGACGAGAGGAAAGGACATGTCAATAGCTGACTAAGCCGCGGATTTCCTCACGATGCCTTCTTTCACCGTCAAACGCAAATTGTTACTATTCTGATTTGTCTAATGTGTTACTCAAGCACTGCTTTAACACAAAATGGCGTCATATGAAAAGCCGTTTAGATTTTATACAAGATCTTTAGAAAACGCTGTTTCATTATCTAGAGAAAATAGAAAGTATGTTGAAGTTACCGTACAATCTAACATGTGTCTGGTATTACATACGATTATGTAATACTGAAGATATTATATGCTTTTTAGAAGTACTCATTTTACTCATAATTACTTCGCTAAGATAACATTTATCTTTATCTTGTTGGATTATAATCTTTACTAGCATCTTTTCATTTACGGCTTGGTACGGTTACAGCTAAATACTCATTTAATTTTATTCGATTAAATTCAAATTAAAAAAAATATTAGGCATAAAAAATGCACTTTATAATTACGATCAAAAAATATTTTGTTCTAAGACACCTACATGTTATGTTATATATAGTGAGGTTATACCACATACTATGTATATACAGCAAAACATGTAGATATATGATAATACATTTTGAATTACAAACAAAAGTATTTTTTAAATAAAAATAAATCAATAATTAATAGAAAATATTTTTTACGCTGTATATCCCGAACACAGACTAAATTATGAATGATTGTACTGACAGGCTTCATTCAAACCCTTTCCATAGAGCGTAAATACCACGATACGCTCCATTGTAAAAACTGAGCCAGTATCCACTTAGCGCCGACGCGGAGCGCCCGCCGTTTTTCGCGCCAAAACGCAAACCGAATGACAGTCGAAATATTATTTTCGCGAAACCAATAGAGCGGTTAAGATAATTTTCCAAATTATATCATTATCTTAGCCGTAGGACGTCCACTGCTGGACATAAGTCTCCTTCATGAATGAGGGGGTTGTTTACCATACTCACGAGCGGATGTTCTCACATGGAAAGACACTACTGCCTATCTTCCGGAGGTATCCCTGGTGGATTGGTAAATTATATAAACTAACACTAAGGTTTAACCTAATTACATTAAGCCTTGGCGGCAGTAGAATGTTACCCCTCCTCTCATTCCCGTGGATGCAGTAAAAACCTGCTAAGGGATAACTCCGGAAGATGGGCAGCAGCGTCTTTCCGTGTATCTGGCCGCCTGCCCCTTAATATAAATTACTATTAACTCAACAATTATTAAAAATTAGACAAGCAATTCAGTTTTATGAGTGACAGTTTGTTTGCAAAACTTTCTGCATTGAATTGAAGTTAAGGTGGTAAACTTTAAATAAAATCAATGATATAATGATAACATGTTTATTTTAAAGAAACTATGTCAAATTAGGCTTTCAAGTCAGACCTCGATCTTGTGGAAAGAGACTGAATTTCATGACTCTTATCATTCAAGAAAGTCTTAACGCCGTTCAAACTATTATTTAACTCCACTCCAATCATAATCAGTAGAACATTGTATTCGTACAGCTCTTTGCCTCTAGCCATGTACAACATTAAAGTTGCCTCGACAGAAATGGCTGAAGGCAAAGTTTCAAAGAATACATTTGCACTCTTGAAGGTACCATTAACGTTAGCGAGATAACCTTGACCGTCTAAAATAAACGGTACTGATTCTTCCATAGCGAATGCTGGCTTCAACAGCGTGATTTCTTTCGCCTTGGGTAGACCCTCAAATTCCTTAACACCTGCTTCGGTGTACACGTAAAGCTTTTGGTCTTGATCCAGATAGTACAAATTGTTAGAATCATCGAGGACGATTTGTTTCGCACCAACAATTACATCAATTTTTTCTTTCTTCGTGCCATCTTCGGTCACTTTGAATACTTCATTCTTATCTGTAAGAATGTAGATAGCATCGCTACCGTTCACTTTAGCCAAATCAATGATGCTGTCTGTGATAGCCATGTATTTCTCAACTGTGTTGTTTTCTCCGTAGTATTTGTATAAGCCGTCAGTTGCTCCGAAGTAAGCGTTTTTGGTTTCATCGCTAGCAGATGCGAGTGAGGTGCCTGTAGGTAGAATTTTGGTTTCATTTTCGTTTTTTAGGACAGTAATGCCTTTGTATTCACCGTTCTCGGCTTCGACGATGAAAATAACTCTGTCCTGTGTTTCGTTATCATCATCATCGTCACCGATGTTTAGGGCGTTTATTGGATACATTAACTTGACGATGTCGTGGTCAGCTGTGTAGATTTTGAAGTCTTGTTCATAGAACTCATCGTTGATAGTAAGTCTCTTGGAGTTGGTGGCTGCCGTGGTCTCGCTAGAGGTTGGCGCGCAAGCTGCCAGAGCCACACACGCGAGGAAGACAAAGAGTTTCATATTGGTTTCTGAAATGAGAAACATGTACATACGTCAATACGTCAGTAGTTTTTTGTGTCAGTGTTTAACCAGACTTAGGTAGAACATTTTCAAAGAAATTAATAACCTTATCAAAAATTTTACGATTCCGGTGGGATTCGAACCCATCGTCACACACGACATCGACGAACACGTCCGTCAAATCGATACCTGACGCTTCCTTAAGCCGGAAGTGCTTTGACCACTAAGCTACAGAACCCATGTCTGGACCCGCTGAAATACTTGATAAGGTGATATCGGTTTGAGCAACCGATTAGAGCGCCATCTACAGGTAACTACTAGAGTTCGCTTGTTTATTGTATAAAGTTGCATTCAGTAGCTATGACTAGAGATGTCGCTACAGCTTATTCTGTAGTTTTTTGTTATTTTTATAGTGTTTAACCACACTTAGGTAGAACATTTTCAAAGAAATGAATAACCTTATCAAAAATTTTACTGTTCCGGTGAGATTTAAACCCACGTCCGTCAAATCGATATTTGACGCTTCCTAAAGCCGGAAGTGCTTTGACCGCTAAGCTACAGAACCCATGTCTCGACCCGCTGAAATTCTTGATAAGGTGATATCGGTTTGAGCAACCGATTCTTGATAAGGTTATTTATTTCTTTGAAAATACGTCAGTATTTTGAATTTAACACCCAAAAGCAGTAGGTAAAAATAAGGAGAAAACACAATTTATTGAGGGTTAAGGCAATTTTTTTTTATTTCCTCAAATTTTTTTGCCTTAACGGTAAAACCTCAATAAATTGTATAATTTTGCATTTTGTGTGCCCTCTTTTCGTTGGATCTTCTTTCAATTTAATTTTGGCTCCTTCAGTTTCACAATTAAAATAATTTATGAGAAATGTTACGAATCGGATACGTTCAGACTAGTGCTGCCATCTGTCGTGGGAGTGACGGTCGGACGGATGTCGGACGGCCCGACCAAACGGGGAAGTTAGTTGAACAAGGGGCTCTTGACCGGTTCTTTTGAGATTCTAATATCAACAGACATGGAAAGTGAAAATGTTACAAAACGTAGGGTAGAAGAACACCAACTTAAATCTTTCCAATATTGAGCTTTTTAATATTGAACATGACATAAATTCAGAATCGCTAAATTCCAGCTTTAGAAGTTTGTTACTATTCATTAGATCAATATTTTAAATATAGGGACATTCAATTGAAAAGAAGATGACATAAATATAAGTATAATAATTCGTTTAATCACAATTTTCACAATAGTGTGTGAATTAATTATCTAGACTGTGTTTATTAAATATTTGCATGCCTTGAAGGTAGGATTTAATTGGACATTTTTATATATAAGAACTCATGTAACATATATTCTGGCAAATAAACGAATCTTATCTTATCTTCCTAAGAACAAGTTTCGATTTCAATCTTTCACAAATTTTACAAAAGAGTACTTTTTGGAAAATCGTCCTCGTGGGCGTCCATGTCCCCCAATTTTTATAAGGTTAATACAAGTTAGTGAGTAAAGTTAGTGTGTGGTGTCGGCAGGATTGACATAAAGGTTCTTATAATATTTTTAAGATATTTTAATTTAGGCTCATTGGTTTTTTTAGTTTACATATAAATCTGAAAAAGTACATATGTAAATTAACATTAGTTAGCGCAACAACAGACTCGACGCCACGAGGACGACATTTTATAAAAACACAATTAATGGGTTCACAGAGTCACATATTATCTCAAAGATAACTTTGGGGTTGTCAATATACCTAAATATATGCGATAGCCGTTGGAGATAAATTATTATCACTACATATTATGAAACAAAGTCCTCCGCGCGCCTGTTTGACTGTTCGCGTTAAACTCAAAATCATGCGTCTTTCACCAATTAGATATAGTGTTTAAAGAAGAAGGTTTTAAAGTAAAATTAATTTAGGTTTAGTGTACGTTGCCTGAACTCTGACGGTGACTGTTGAAGATGTTGGAAAAAATTATTTCGACTGGGAGCTGTTCTGAATGCATGAATGAATATATCTTTATTGTACACCAAAACTAAATCATCATCATATCAGCCGTAGGACGACCGCTGCTACAAAGGCCTCCATTATTGATCTGATGCAGGCTGCTTCCAACCGCAGTACCTGGGTACTGCGGTTGGAAGCAGCCTGCATTCAACGCCGACCTGCGGTTCATACCAAGTCGTTTGCCCATCTTGTAGGACGTCCTACGCTGCGTTTGCCGGTCCATGACCTCCATTCGAGAACTTTGCTCCATCGGCCATCTGTTCTGCGCGCTATATGGCCTGGCCATTGCCACTTCAACGTGTCAGTATTTGAAAAACAATAAATACTGTATCTAGTGAGAGTTTTCAGAAAACTCTCACTAGATCGATCACAGCGGATCACTCTCATTAGATCAAGTCAACAATCCAGGCTGGATCTGTTGACGTCTGACTTGATCTAGTGAGAGTGATCCGCTAATCCGTCAGGTTATGTCGGTGACCCGAGTTCTATGTATCTTCTCATTCCTGATTCGATCCCGTAGAGAAACCCCGAGCATAGCCCTTTCCATAGCTCGCTGAGCGACTAAAGCTTATTCATAAGCCTAATAGTGACGGACCACGTCTTGGTTCTCGGTTATCAAACACTGGATCCGAGCATTGATATAAAAGCATAGATGAGCCCTCACACCGAAAACTCTGGCATTGTGTTAACTATACTGCCGACGACTGCGCAACACGCCACGCGTACCGAAAAAATAGTGTTATCTCTTTTTCTCCCACATTATTTGCAAACACTACTTTCCCTTTCTTGCAATCGCCATTTTTTTATTTGTTGTTTTGAAAACGGAAGCAAACAAATAGTTATTTAACAAAATCGCAATACTTACGAATGGAATTGTTGGTGCACTTTCGAAATGCACAAGATGGCATTTTTGTGGCACTTTTCATCCATTTTAGATGCAAAGATCAAAACGCCCGGCTAACACTGTGTTTCGATGTGCACTGATTCAAAAAGTGAGCTCACTCATCATCGTTTGGAAACACAACGGCGGCGCAGTCTCAGTACGGTGAGGGCTCATCTATGTTTTTATATCAATGGATCCGAGTTGGATTCGACGATTGACCTTTTTCTCGAAGTTGGACCTACCTAATCGGAATGTTTGTCCTAGGTATACGTACGAGTCGACAACTTCAAGAGCCGAGTTTGAGACAAATGGACAAGACGAAAATTATGTCAAATGTCCACATTCGACGTAATTTTCGTCTTGTCCATGTTCATTTTAAGGCCTACCCGTTGGGAGACTCGATTGAGGCCTTCGAGCATCTTGCTGCCAAAAAATTAAATACCTTATGAAAACTTAACATAGATACAAATGCAAAAGGTTCTCGAGTGGAGGCCACGGACCGGTAAGCGCAGCGTAGGACGTCCACCTACAAGATGGGCAGATGACTTGATGAAGACCGCAGGTCGACGGTGGATGCCGCTTCCAACCGCAATACCTGGAAATCCATGAGGGAGGCCTATGTCCAGCAGTGGGCGTCCTACGTCCGAAATGATGACGATGAATGGACGGCCTTATCGCTAAGAGAGATTTCTTCCAGGCAACCTTTGGATGTGCAGAAAAGAGTGAACAATATAATGACGGTGGCGTACTTAAAGGTCAATAAGAAGCTCTGGTGTGCGCCGTGTAAGCCATTGAAGTTGCTTGCAAGTGATGTACAAAATAATTATTACTTCTCATAAATATGGAACACTCTTACTTATTTTTGCTGTTGTATTATAATATTTATTGTTGTCTGAAATAAACGAATTGAATTGAATAAATAGCTCACAGACGGCCTCGAGGGAGACCACCTGCCAGATGGGCGGACGGTCTAGCCAGGGTTGCCGGACGACAGTGGATGAGACTTGCACAGGACCGTGTACGTTGGCGTGCTGAAGAGTGGGCCTATACCCAGCAGTGGCTGTCAACGGTCTGATATGATGATGATGATAAATACTATATCAATTCATAGGTTTAATCTTTTTATAAAACAAAATCCCATAGACAAAGCATATTACTCCATAGATGATTATTTGAATGATATTGACCTTTGGCCAAGTGTTGCTCGGTTTAGCCACGATAAGAAATGAAGTCATCTTGCAATATCCAAACTATCAAATACCCTTGCGGACATTAAATTAAGAATAATATTAAGACAATATTGTAACAATGAATAGAAGTGAAAGAGTGATTGTTCGCTTCTTTCCCTCACTTGGAAAAAAAGTTATCCGAAGCGAACGAATTCAATTATGTGCTTTATTCAATTTAAATGTGTTTTGTTCTTCTTTTGTGAATTGACTATTCTATGTAGCGTTTTGCTCTATTAAATAAACATTTTTAACATATTTTAGGGATAACTCATATGTAATCTTTTTTCTTATTGAAAGTATGATAAAAATATAACCATTATTTCAAAGCCAATTTGACAAACGTTGTTAGTATACGTATTTAACATCTTGATTAGTATATATACTATATACTAATCAAGAATTCTAATTAGTCTAATTAGTAATTATACTAGTTAGTATTTAACATCTTATACGTTATTTGCACTTGAAACACATCATCATCATTATTTCAGCCATAAAACGTCCACTGATGAACACAGGCCTCCCTCATGGATCTCCATGAGGGGTAGTTGCTATACTCACCACGCTTGGCAGGCGGGTTGGTGAGCGCAGTATGGAATGTTGATACACGGATAGACGCTGCTGCCCATCTTCCGGAGGTATCCCTTAGCAGGCTCTTACTGCATCCATGGGCATGAGAGGAGGGGTATCATTCTGCTGCCGGCACCCGACGGCGGGACACACAGTCATATAGTTTGCTTATAGCAAAATTAAAACTCTCGCGCGACAAAATAATTACATATGATACCCCACATGACCTAGTAGCTCCACATTTTTTTTATAAACCCCCTTCCACCCCCCTTTTCTAAAATCCTATGCAAATTAGAGAGATCGCTATAATTTTCCTATAAACTTTACATACACTTCTATTAGCTATAAATGTTTCACGGGTTTATCTTTACAAATTTCGGAGATAAGAGGGGGAACGGTCGTTTTATCAACATATTTGATAATAACTAAAAAATGATACGGCTTAAAGGAAAACTAGAAACTGGTTATTAATGTGCAAATGAATACCTTTCATATGATACCCCACATGACCTAGTAGCTCCACATTTTTTTAAAAACCTCCTTCCACCCCCCTTTTCTAAAAACCTATGCAAATTAGAGAGTTCGCTATAATTTTCCTATAAATTTTAAATACACTTCTGTTAGCTTTAAATATTTCACGGGTTTATCTCTGCAAACTTCGGAGATAAGGGGGGAACGGTCGTTTTTTACAACATTTTTGTTAATAACTCAAAAATGATACAGCTTAAAGGAAAACTATACACTATTTTTACCATTTTGGTCCGGAACCCTAAAAATCACTGAATCCTGAAGAGTCGTAGAATAAAAGTTGTTCCTTGGGATGGTCAGAATTACCCCGTTTCGGCTTAGAACACAATAATAATATACCCTGTATACTATTTATGTACTTATATTATAAACAGGAAAGATTTGTATTTTGTATGTTTATAACGAAAAAACTCAAAAATTCTTTCAACATTAAAATGCTACATTATCCCTGAGTAATTAAAAAAAAAAAAACAAAAAATACTTTATTCAGTGCGGCCGCATGGACCTTATTGACGCGTCACAACTTACAAAATAAAACAACACAAATAAATAGAATAAAGCACATACATAATTGAATCTGTTCACTTCAGATGACACGCGAGTTAGGAAAAGAAGCGAACAGAAGAACCTAACTCGGTCGTTATAGTCATCATTTAACAATTTGATTTTGTCTTATGTTACGTTTGACGGAGTTGGAGCAGATTCCGTCCCAAGTGGTTTTGTCCTCTAGGTAATCTGATATTTTATAATAAGCTTTATTGCATAGATTGCGTTTAATAATGTTTTTGAATTTATTCAATGACAACTTCTGCAACTCACTTGGGAGTTTGTTGTAGAAGCGTATACATTGCCCTTTAAAAGATATTTTCACCTTATGGAGCCTAGTAGTGGGCACAGCGAGTTTATTCTTATTTCTTGTATTTACATTGTGATTGTCGCTGTTTTTCTTAAACGAAGCAATATTTTTATGGGTGTACAACAGGTTCTCATAAATCGGATATAGGCTATATACCTCTATTATACCCGCAGAAACAGAAACTACGCTGGTGAAACCGCAAAATTCGGCTTGTCTATACTAATAATAAAGAGAAAATATTTGTTCGTTTGTTTGTTTGTATGCACTGAATAGGCTCCGAAACTGCTGGACCGATTTGAAAAATTATTTTATTCCGGTTTCCCACGGGAACGCGAACTACGCAGGTGAAACCACGGAGTGTGGCATATTATAAAGAGGAAAGATTTGTATGTAGTATTTGGTATGTTTGTAATAATAAACACGGAAACTACTGGATCGATTTTCAAAATTCGCTCACCATTAAAATTCTACATTATCCCTGAGTAACATAGGCTATATTTGATCCCCGTATTCCCACGGGAACGGGAACTACGCGCGTGAAAGCGGAGTTGGCCTGGTATTTTTAACTCATTTCAAAAAAGGAGGAGGTTCTATGTTCGACTGTATATATTTTTTTATGTATGTTTAGCGATTTCTCCGTCAATTGTAGACCGATTTTCGAAATTCTTTTTTTATTCGAAAAAGTGTATTTTCGAGATGGTCCTATTGGAACCAAGTCAGGATCTGATGGTGAAATCCGGGGAAATCGAGGGAAACCCTCAAATTTCAAAGGCATGTACAATTTTACTATATGAACTTTCATAACATAGGAGAGGGTGCTGATGTGCCACTGTTTACATCGACTCTACAAACTTTCGAAGATTTAAATTGTTTTAATCAACAAACAATTCTGAAAATTTTCTCAAATGTTAAAGATGGAAGTGTTATTGGCTCGTAAACCTGAAGAAATCGATTCAATCAAACTGTTTGTAACGGAAATCACTAACAAGACTAAAAACGAAGAAATTACCGAATAAGGACCAATACTCATACATAAACACAGGTTAGTTAATATAAATTAGTGAAAAGGAAGTGATTTCAAGCAGTTTGCGAAGAATTAAAGAAGAAATAACCTATTTCAAACAATTACTTCACCGCCATCTACTGACAAAACAAAGAACTTCGTCAAGGAACATCGAAGTTCGAGTTGAAGCCACCATAACACTTATTAATTTCGCTACTCACCGCTAGAGGGCGCTAAACCACAATAAAAATGAAATGGAAGAGATGATGAGAGTCCTTCGTGGAATTGATGAGGAAATGCAGAAACAACGTCAAGATATGAATACAATGAAAGATACCATAATACAAGAAATAAACAAAAATGTTGATACAAAGTTCAAATATCTCGATGTTAAATTCAAAACCTTTGAAACTACAGTGGAAGAACAGCAAATTACCATAGACCGAACGGAACAACAAATAAAGAAAAGAAATTTATTATTTTTTGGAGTAGAGGAAAATGAAAAATCGTACAGCAATTTAGAAGAACTTATACTAAACATTATAGCAACAACCATGAAAATTCAATGTGGAAGACGCGAAATTGAATCAGTTCGAAGATTAGGAAAGCGTAAGGAAAACGTAAGACTAATTGTTGTGACTTTTTGTACAATGGGTTTAAAAATAGAAGTACTGAAAAATACTTAATAAACTCAACCATATACATCAAGGAAGACTTTACACCTAAAATACTACAAAAACGAAAAGACTTGCAGGAAGAATTAAGATCTCACAAAGAACAAGAGGAAAATATAGTATTAAGGTTTGATAAGATAGTCACTTTAAAAGTTAAATCTCAAACCCTCACCTCCTCGATTATAGCACAGGAACCAAAGCAACGCAACTTTGTGGCAAGAAATAAAAAAAGAAAACCAGAGTCATCACCTGAAACTCTAATTAGACAGAAAAAAAACCAAAGCTTTTCCGAACGCTAAGATCAAGATCTACACTACATGATGAAATCAGTAGCCACTCCAATGAACGACTCTACACCGGCAACGAGTTCGGAAACAAATTATTTAAATCAAAATGTACCACAATAGCAACGACAGAAAGCCCCTCTCAACCAAGAATGCTACATTAATAACTTACATCAAAGCATCACACGTCGGTTAGTCTCCGCGGGACAGAGAGACTTAAACCTTCCAGTTCAAAAACAAGACATAAAACAACCTTACAGATATATTAACCATATTTTTATATGCACTTACAATGTGAGATCACTGTCTACTGAAAAAAGAATGATAGCCCTAAAATATCCAATACGTGATATAAAATATGACCTTATAGGTCTATGCGAGATTCGTCGTGAAGGTTACGACAGTCAGGAAGACAACGAACACATCTTCTGCTATTATGGTTAAAAAAAAACTCAACTAGGTGTCGGATTTTTATTGAAAATACAATATAAATCAAACTTCGTTAGTTTCAGAGGAATTTCCGACAGGATTGCAATATTAAACCTAGAATTCGATCAAGAAATACATTCTTTCATTGAAATACATGCACCGACTTCTGATGAAAACGAGGAAGAAATAGAAGTACCAACTCAACAAGGCTCTAGATTCTCAGAAAAAAAAGATCATTATGGGCGACTTTAACGCAAAAATTGGAAAACCGTTTATAGAAGAAACAAAAACTGGATTATTCGATTATTATGCTTTCGGTACAGCTCCACGAAACAAGAGAGTTCAAAAGCTGGTAGAATTTGTCATGGAAAACGGACTCTGTATACCGAGTACCTACATTTTTTTACAAAAAAACAAAACAAAGATGGACATGGCTCTCACCGGACATGACAGTAAAAAATTAAATAGATTATATTATTTCAACAAAAGGCCAATCGTTCACCAATATTGAAGTACTTAATATAAAATATCCTTCCGACCACCGACTAGTCAGAGGAAAATTGATAATGAAAAACCTGAAAAAAAAGAACAAGGTACTGCTCATCAGTTCCCAGGGTGCTAGAGACAGACCAAGAAAAAATGGTTTTTATTGAAAATCTAGGACAAAAACTAAAAGAAATACTGCAAATTGACAAAGAAAACTCACAGACCTATTATGACAAGATAGAAAAAAATATCCTGGAAAGCATTCCAAAAAATAACCACCACCAAAAAGAAAGGAAATATTATCGGAAACATCTAAAACACTTATTCAAAAAAGGCATGACCTACAAAACAAAAAACCACTGTCTAGAGAAGAAAAGCACGAACTAAGTTTATTATACAAAATTATACAAATTAAAGCTGATTACAATACCTACAGAGCAGGAGTAATAGAGAGACATCTGAATTCTTCTGGAAGTCTTAAAAGAGCACAAAAGGAACTGAACACTAAAAACACTGGATTCCCAAACTAAAAAAAGGACAATCCTGTAAGAATACTAGAAGCGATATTCTTGAAGCAGCAACTGGTTTCTACGAAACACTATACATGACCAAAAGCACGGTAACAGAACAACAAACAGTCCCGATCTTAACCAATTCAGATGATCCAACGACTACGAGCTTTGACGAAAAAGAAATTGAACAACTACTGAACAAACTGAAGACACGAAAAAGCCCGGGAGCAGACGGAATATCTAATGATATATTAATAGCATCAAACGAAACACTTGTGGCCCCATTAGCCATACTTCTCAATAAAATATTAAAAGAAAAATCTATTCCAAGACAATGGTTAGAGTCAGATATCGTTATATTGTACAAGGAAGGAGATCCTATAGACATTACCGCCCAATAAGCCTAATGTCAAGCCTCTACAAAATCTTCTCACAAGGCTTACAGCAGAGACTGACTCCAAGAGTGGAAGAGTTCCTTTACATCGAGCAAGCCGGGTTTCGTAGGAGTTTCAGTACAATAGATCATATCCATACCCTAGAACAGATAATAGAAAAGTACCAAAAGTTTCGAAAACCTCTATGAAAATTGTAAAAATGCACGATAATAATTTAAGAATTTATGTAAATTATGTTATGGAATAAACAGGCTTTTTTTATCTTAAAATAAATAAAATAAAATATATATAGGTATAAATATAAATACTATTTATTTTTAAATATTAAATTTAATTTTAATTATTAATCATTTGAAGTCGGTTTTATTTTTTTGAAAAATATAGAATATTTATGTATGATTTTGTAATAGCAGTTTTACAAGATGCTTACCTTATCACGCGTGAAACTCTAATGATACAATATATTTGACGTTGTTTTCAATATTAACAGGTCTAAGGTGGTATTTATCTCTGTCAGTACCAACGGAGATAATTCAGTAAAGTATAGCTTGTGCTAGCGTCTTTCCTTGCGTTACAATAAAGTACGATTCCACCAGTCAAGTTAGTTCAGTCCCAAATAGTGTGCAGCACGTTTGTTTACAAACATTTTGTGCAAAAGCTCAACATGTTTTTTTTAATTTTTTTCATGTTTGTTAACAAATGTTTACAATTATTTTGTCAATCAATCAATTTATTTGCGAGAATACAAGTACATAATAAGATCTTAAAGCTAGAATAGTTACAGTATTCATCCTGCATGCAGGCGCGCAAATATTTAAGAGTCATATAATAGTAATATTGGTTAAGTTTTATATTAAATTAAATTTAATAATATTTTTTTAAAATTTAAAACAATTTTTTAGCTAACCAACTCTTTAATAGAATTTAAATATTTACTTCTGTCTCTGTCTCGAGGAATTAAATTTTACAGAAAATGAAGTCCTAAAACAGTTAAAATTACTGGATATCAATAAAGGGGCTGGCCCAGATGGCATACAACCTTTCTCCATGAAGCGCTGTGCCAAAGGAATTTCTTTACCTGTCACTATCATCATCAATAGGTCACTTACAGAAGCCATATTTCCCGAAGCATGGAAGATCAATGCAAACGGCATCCCGAATGATTGAACTAGTATCCGTAATTCTCTTATTAATAATTTTGCTGACCAACGAGATGAAACTGCACTCTATAACGATTTGGCGATCCTAACACAAGGCTCTAGCACCCCCAAGAATTTTATGAGCGGTGCCAGAACCTATTTAGCACAATCATAACTTCTGTGTCTTTGCACGAATCATTGCCTACTACCATAGATGCTAAGCGGGAGCTTTATAAAAAACTAACCCTTCAAGCCTTTTTACGCTGGTGAAAGGACCTACGTTGGCGTATTAGATGCATGCGTCCTGAAAGTACTGAAACGGCGTTGGAGTTTGGTCACGATGAAATGAACACACTTTATATTCAGAGTAGAAACGTGCATTTGCCCAATAGGAGGCTAGGTGAAAATCAAATGAACCCATCTGGTTCAGGATTTAGGATGGCCGGCCAAAATCCACCATTCATGCCTTTGAGTTTTAATATGCCCGGCCAAAGTGCACATCCTACTACTCAGCCTATATTTAAATTACCTCCACCACCGAATCAGTTTAGAATGCCTTGAAATCAACCCCGAATGCCATCACGCACTCAACAAATGCGCCAGCATCAGTGCGCCTCCAGCTAATTATCAACGTGGATTCCAAATGCCAACTACGCCTCAACCCTCATTTCAAGGTCCTCAACCTATGAGTGGTGTATCCCACTTTGTAACTAGGGAGAGATTAACCCCAGCAGGTCTCAGTGGTTGGAATTGGGCTAAGCAAGGCAATCCGCCCCCGTCCAATTATTTTAAGACACGTGATGTAAATGTGAATGAGTGGTAAATGGTAGTAAATGGCTATGACTACGATGGTAACGAATGTTACGACTACAATGACTATGACTATGACTAATCTATTATTTATTATGAATACTTTAAAATCATTTATTGTTAATTGCAACTTTATTTTATGAATTTGTGAAGTATTTTGATAATATTATTGTTATTGTTATTAATTTTAAACTCACTACAGTTTTAATTTTATATTTAAATCAATTACAGTTTTAACATTAACTTTTAAAAATGGAATTATATACAAGAATTATTATTATTTCACATTAATGCAGCGGTATACATAAAATTAATTATTGTCTTAATATTTTTTTTTAATTCATTTTATATTTTTACATAAGATTGCCAAAATGCTGTTAATTTTCATACTGAATTTATCACCATAAAACATAAGCATACCCTGATCAGTACTGTAATTAAATAAATCAGGGGAAAGCACTTATTACCATAACACAAGTTCATAAAACTTATATTGGTAATAAGGGTTTGTATTATTATGTAAGTACTTAAAGAGAAATAAATACATTTTTAATTTTTTTTAATGACTATGGTACTTATTACGACGGATGTTGCATTGACTATTACGCGTACCCCGCCGAATACGACTACGTTACGGTACAGGAAGTAGGTTAACAGCCCGAACAATCTAACCAGGAATCTTCCAGTCAGAAGGCTTTGACTACAAAAAGGTTAAAATAGAGTTAAATTTGCAAACCCAGAGACAACTACCTTATATTCGTCTGACAAACCCACCTTTAAATGTCCTTATAGATACACGCGCGAATCAGTTTTTTATTAGTCCGGAGGCAGTGGAAATTTTTTTTCGCACGTACCATTGAACTACGACCCGTTCGAAGTAACCAATGTTCATGCTACAACTTCCTAGTTGTAGCATAAACATTGGCTTCCCATTAGTTTTTAGGGTTCCGGACGAAAATGGTAAAAAGGAACCCTTATAGAATCACTCTGTCTGTCTGTCTGTCTGTCTGTCACAACTGGATATCTCGAGAACTACTAATGCTATCGACTTGAAATTTGAAATGGTAAAAGACAACGTCGCGGCAGACCGAGACGTCGATGGAAAGACGAACTCGACGCATACTTGGAAGACTGGACCACAGTAGCTCAAGACAGAGAAAGGTGGAAGGAAGGAAGGGAGGCCTTTGCCCTGCAGTGGGACAGTACAGGCTTTTAATAATATTAATAATAAAAGACAACACTTTTTTACTAATATAGCATATATAAAATGTTAAAAAATATTCTTATTTTGATTGCAGGGGGGCGGCCTATCCGCCCCCCTTTTTTCAATTTTTGATTTCAATTTTTTTAAGTGAAGTTACTAGGCCGTGTGGGGTATCATATGAAAGGTATTCATTTGCACATAATTAAACAGTTTTTATTTATTCTTTAAGCCGTATCGTTTTTAAGTAATTTACAAAAATATTGAAAAAACGACCGTTCCCCCACTTATCTCCGAAGTTTGCAGAGATAAACTCGTGATATTTTTATTGCTAATAGAAGTGTATGTAAATTTTATAGGGAAATTATTATCCCCCCCTCCTCCGAATCCCCCTTATCTCCGAAGTTTGCAGAGATAAACTCGTGATATTTTTATTGCTAATAGAAGTGTATGTAAACTTTATAGGAAATTTAAAGCGAACTCTCTAATTTGCATAATTTTTTAGACAAGGGGGTTGGAAGGGGGGTTTACAAAAATTTGCGAAGTTACTAGGTGATGTCGGGTATCATATGAAATGTATTCACTTGCACATTAATAAACAGTTTTTATTTTTCCTTTAAGCCGTATAGTTTTTGAGTTATTTACAAAAATGTTGAAAAAACGACCGTTCCCCCCCTTATCTCCGAAGTTTGCAGAGATAAACCCGTGATACTTTTATACCTAATATAAGGGTATGTAAACTTTATAGAAAATGTATTACAAACTCTCTACTTAGCATACTTTTTTAGAAATCATCGAAAGTGTAAAAAATCTACATAAGTTCCGCTATCAGACAAGAGATGGCGCTGTCAAGGTTTTCCAACAAATATAAAACCGCCTTTGTCATACATTATATTGTATGATGGCACGGAACCCTCGGTGCGCGAGTCCGACTCGCTCTTGCCCGGTTTTATTTTCTTTTCGCTTCCCATTTCGTCAGTAAGTCCATACTTATTAAACCGTCAAAATGTTCATGAAAATGTACACGAATAACTTAATTTCCTCTACGTCTCTGAACTCTACAGATGTACTGGCTGCTTGGAAGACAAGCTGCTTTATCGGTATATAATAAGGTAACTCTATATAAACAAGTCCTTATGCCAGTATGGACCTATGGTATACAGCTATGGGGCTGTACCAAAAAAAGTAACATTGACATCATTCAAAGATTCCAAAACAAAGTACTCAGGGATATTGTAAATGCACCATGGTACGTAAGAAACGAAGATCTTCACCGGGACCTAAATATAGAGGTATACTTAGTTGCTACAGTTATACAAAAATACGCAAAAGCTCACGAAGAATGACTTCATCACCATGTAAGCGTTGCGGCAATCCAGCTCCTCGACAATACAGATCAAGTAAGAAGACTTAAAAGAACTAAAGAAACTTTAGAAACTTTATAAACTAAAGAACCTTTTGAGTTAGTTTAGTGAAAAGTGACAAGAACATAGTATCTTCCCCTTAAATAGAGACAGTAAGAATAGTGCCATTGGACACATTCTTAGATATAACTTATTTTATAAAACTATGTCAAATTAAAATTGCTCATTAGCCTTCTTGGCTAGATTGTAATACTATTAAGGTACAATTATGTACATATATTGTTGTAAACTAATCAATTAAAAAAATAAATCTCTGAACTCTGGAAAGCAGGGAATGGTAATAGGTCTAGTTTCGCTTCATACTATGAATACTCACTGTATGAAGCGAAACTAGACCTTAAAGATCGCGCGCTTATCACTAAAGATGCAGTGAACCCTATTCGTATGTATAACTCGCGGAACCCCAATCTCTACGAAGATATTATACCGGCTCACACATCTAAATTGCTTAGATTACCTATTAAAGCCCCGGATGGCGCAGTATTAGTCTCGGAACAGTTAATTTGTAATTGTATAATAAGAGAGAGAGATATTTTATCCACGGGGAGAGGACAAAATTCTATTCCCCTCTGTCAATTTTGTCCACCCTCCGAGCATGGCGACATGGGTGGATAAACTATTCACGGTGGACAAACCAGGGGAAACGCTTGTCCCCGAAATTATAGGCGGAGGGTGAGTATCTACGTCTTATGTCAAAAAGTGATATAATTCTCTTTCCCCCTGTTGCCGTGCTTTGGCAGGTGGATTAAATAATTTTATCCCTTGTCAGTGGAAATAACCGGTGGACAAAAGTTTTATCCCCAGCCCATGCTAGCCCTGCTGTAGGTATGTACAAAATGGTCCCAATTTTATAGGAAAAGTTTAAGAGTTCGTCTATGTAATAAGTACTTGCTAAAAGGGAACTTGAAAATGTCAAGGATTATCTCAGGCAACAAGAAATAATTCGTAACTACCACGAAGGAAAAACTAACCACCGTGGCATTAGTGAATGTTATCTGGCCTTGTCAGCACGTTACTTTTGGCTAAAGATGAAAGAGCACGTAACTAAATTCATAAATGAATGTATAATTTGCGGACAAGCTAAATATGATAGTAATCCCATAAGGCCTAAACTTAAAATTGTGCCACCAGCTACAAAACCTTTTGAGATAGTTCACATGGACAGCTTCACTTCCCAAAACGAAAAGTATGTGACCTTTGTCTTCGCGATACAGTATTGGTCTATTGGTCAGTATTGATCTTCGCAATACAGGCTTGGCCTAGTGCGAGGACCACTGATAGCTATGAAATGTTTGTTTGTTAGTTTTTATGGTATTATTTTTTAATACTTTAGAAATTATTAATTGTCTGTTTACTTGTGATTGATTGTTAAACTTTGTCTGAATAAATATTTTATCTTTTTATCTTTATCTTTTGTAGACGTTTTCTCTAAGTATGGCCAAGCCTATTTACTTAGGGATGGCACTGCGCTAAGTGTAATACAGGCCTTACTCACATTTAGCACGCATCATGGCTAGCCATTCATTATCATAACCACAGAACAGAGAAAAATGAGTAGAATTAGCATGATGCATTTTTACTAAGAGAACCAGTGTCACTAAACTCACACATGTAAAAACTAACACACATAGAAATAAAAATTCTTATTGGTTGAAAGAGTACCTTAAAAAGGGCATAAAATCATAAAACTAATTTTATTGATATTAACCTTATTCCGATCGCTACATGGTTCAAAGTTCAATAAAATAAACAGTGATAAAAAATGAATATTTAGTATGTCCACTCAGCCAGAGATGGCGCTTCTGCCAAATATTTTTTATAGTCTCTATTCCCAGGAAATAAGATTACTAATACAATGGCTACTTTTTCTACTCAACCAGAGATGGCGTTTTTGCCAAATATTTTTTTATAGTCTCTATTCCCAGGAAATAAGATTACTAATACAATGGCTGCTTTTCTTGATTGCTTGATAATCCACAACACAAAGCCACTCAACAAGAGATGGCGCTATTGCTATATTTATTTGACGGTTTTGCATTTTGAACAAAACTAACAATAAAATAATGCTTACCGGTGATATGATATGCCCCCTTTCGTTAAATTTTTGATTCGGCTTTCGTTTTTACACTCTAAAACGGCACAATACGGCATTTTTATATTTTTTTTTTTTTTTTAAGTACGTTTACTCTGCTAAATTAAAACACGACTGAAGTAAGCGGTGCTTGAAGTGCGCAGTACTGCGCCTACTAGGTGTTACGCGAGCCCCGCCTCCTTACGATTTCTATGTTTTCTCTGTTCTGTGATCATAACTATTCATAACCGATCAAGGTACCGAATTTACTAATCAAATGTTTTCAGAGTTCTGTAAAATACATAAAATCACCCATCATCACAGACATTAGTGCATTCACCTAACGCTAACGGAAATATATAACGTTTTCATTCGACTTTACTCGAACACCTTCGTATTCTAAAGTTGAAGCATAAAGACCAACCTGTTGTTAATCTAATGCCATACGCTTTGATTGCATATAATAGTTCAGTTCACAGTTTTACTAAGTGTAAAACCCTATGACCTCATACCAGGACATATAGACCCAAGTGATCCGACTGACATAGATGTTCCAGGACACTTATTGCAGCAGTATATTCAGTCCCATAGAGAGCAGATGAAACAAGTTTATGATCTCATAAACGAGACATCTCTAGCTAATAGGACAGCAATAATTGAAAATCGCAACAAGTCTCGCGAACCTGAAGAAGAATACCAACCTGATCAATAGATTTTTATTAGCAATCCTTGCGCTAGTATATCTAAGCTTGCTTCTAGATACGATGATGAATTTAAAACTTTAGTAGTCTTTTCTTGAATGAAAACCACTGAATCCTGAAAAGTCGTAGAACAAATGTTGTTCCCTGTGATGATCAGAATCACCCCCTTTCGGCATATTGCACATTGTATAAGTTTTAAGTGTATTTCAAGAAGGTTTTAAGGGATTGTTTGTACAAGGCAAGCAAGCGGATCATGCAAGAATAAAAAACATCATTAGCTTAAATAATAAAAAAATATTTATTCATAATAAACTTCTCAACTTAATAAAATTCGTACATTTTAAGGCTACATCATAGATGTGATATAAAAATTGAGAAAAAAATAAATTTCTCAAAAATGTCAAACATCAGCCACGTTGCTTGAGATTTTTGTTTTTTTTTATCCCTCTGGTCCTCGAATTTACGGACAGATCACCAAATTTTCATTTACTAACTAAATTAACTAATAAATATTAAATATGGAAAATATAGTAATTGGGCAATAAAATTTTACTATATTTTCCTTCAAAAGTATTAATTATTGTCGTGGTGCCTATATTTTAAAATATAAGTACCTATATAAATACTGCTTTAACTCTTTCTGTATAAATGATAAAACAATATCCAAAAATTCTAATTTACAAATTTCTCAAGGTATTAAAAGATTTGTACAATTATAATGTTCTCTTACAAAAATAAATATACGTAAATACATAACAAAACTAACTTCTTAAACTTTTTAAAAATTATGAAACAATGTCCATAAATTCAAATTTATAAATTTCTCAAGGCATAAAAATGTTTTAAAAAATAATATGTTGTTTTTTTTACGAAATTAAATATATGTAAATTAGTAACATAACTAACTTCTTTAACTTTACAAACTTGTACTACAAAATAATGGGCAGTAAAAAGCTAAAAAATAACAGTTAACTTATTAAATAAACAAAATGGAGGACGCTTGCAGTTGTTTTAGCAAAATAAGTAACAGATTTCTCAAAAAATACATATAAATGCGTTGTGCATTTGGGATTATTCCCAATCAAGCAATATTGTGTTAAAAATAACTCCATGCACTGAAGGTTCGTACCAAACTCTAGCTATCCGTATAAAATAAACTGAAATTTCAGATGATGATAAATTGGGCAATATATTTATCACAGCTAAAATTTCACATTCCAAATCGTCTGCTTAATTATTAATTTAGTCATATAGTCAAAGGATATATACCTATACTTGCCAGTACTGGACCCTCAACATCGCACGAAGTCAAAACGAAAAAAGGTAAAAGGGGTATGTCGCTCTCTCTGTCACAAACATAGTGAATGACAGAGACAACGACACGCAAAACCGTCCTTGCGATTCAGTTGCCTCTAACTTTGAACCAAAGTGCCATGTTAAGTGCTTAGTACGTACGAAACCTTCACATTTTTCAAAAACATCTACAAACGTCCAAAATGAATACTAACGATTAAACGCGCAAACATCTTGATAATCCAATTTTCAAACCTTTGCTCTGCCATCTGTGGGATGTCTGTGGTACTTATTCGAAGTTTATAGCTAAGCTGCCTAGGTTTATTTTAGTACAACAAAACTTCAGTAGATAGCGGTATTCACAGCTTGTAAGTTGAGTTGGTTTTTAGCTGTTCCTTTTTCATAGTTGGAGCTTAATTTTATTATTGGATTATCAATTCCTACTATTTCAACGTTTTCGCGTCTTATCGTTTTGGACCATTCACACCAGTAGAATTATCAAAATATTGTCAACAACCGCATCTATAAAATTGGAATTAGAAATGACTTTAGCTATGGAGTGACGTCGATTTCGAATTCAGTTTAAATTCCGTGTTCCCAGCGAAACAAATGTGTTGTTAAAAACCTATGAAACATTAGGAATCTTGGTACCAAGGCAGGGACAGACCTATAATTCAGTTTTTTTGATAGGTTTAATTTAAATTTAAGGAAAGCTCTTTAATTTAATCCACTAAATCAGCGGCAGTTGGTTAGAATTTAGGTTTTGTAGCCAAACCTATCAACATCCCTGAAGTACATGTCTTACCCTAACCTTAGTTTAATCAGCACCCTAAAATGCAGGACTGCTACTAGGGAATCCTAACTTGGGACCGCAGAATGCAAGACTGCAAATCAGTTCCAAACTCGGGACCCCAGAATGCAAGACTGCAAGTCTAAGGTGCCTTATGTGTCCACATGGTGGTAAAGGTCCGTCTATTAGGTTCTCACTTTGAGTGTACGAGGTTCAGGAACTCCTCCCTCGTCTTGGGGTCGTCACGGAAGACTCCGGCCATTGATGACGTCACGGTCTTGCTGTTTATCTTCTGGACACCACGCATCACCATGCACATGTGCCTGGAAATTAAAAATATTGGTAAAAAAAACAAACAAGGTCAACTGAAACAAATATATCACATCATCATCTCCCTGTCCTTAGCCCACTTTATGCGGGGTCAGCAAAACATATTTCCTTTTCCACACATCTCTCTCAGTCGCCATCTTATCATTTACTCACTGCTTCTAGATAATTAAAGATCGTCAGCGTAAAACTGGTATGAGGATGCCGTGGGGTGCTTACAGTAGAATGTTGCCTCTCCAGCCAGAAAAGAGTCTGGCGAGGGATACCTCCGGAAGATGGGCAGCAGCGTCATTCCGTGCATCAACATCCCGCACTGCCCTCACCAACCCACCTCCCTTGGGAGTATTGCATAGTGAGTATCGCAGCACCCCCTCATGATCAGTACATGGAGAACCTTAAAATTTTCCAGCAAAATTACGGGCACATGAGACCTTACAACTCTATGTCTCAGGGTAACGGGCGCAATGAAATGCTTCGTCAGTCACGTGTTTAGTGAACGTGATCACGGCGTTATTGCAGTTGTAATAGGTAGAGGTTACTGCTAAACATCAGGTAGGCCTTTGGCTTGGTCATACGTATACATAAAATAACAAGATAATCTATCAGGACACTCACACTCCCTCAATAACGACGGCGACACCGGCAGGTCGCACGGCCTGTGTCACAGCCTTGGCGATCTGCTTGGTGAGACGCTCCTGGACTTGCAGACGACGAGAGAAAATCTCCACGATCCTGGGGAGAAAGATAGAAGATAGAATATGCTTTAAAGTTTAGTCTAGGATACAGTAAGATAACACTAAGGCTTAGTGATATCCTTTACTATGAGCGCGACTGTACACCAAAACAAACAGGAAACAAACATAATGGAAATATTTAAAGAAATACATATAAGTAGTACATTGGGTGGCATCTTTGCTAGAAACGATCTCTGCCAGGCAAACTTTGGATGGGCACGAATAGATAAGACAGAGTATAGAGAGTGGCGTACTTGGAAGTAGAATATAATAAGGCAATAGATATCTGAATTAATGATGAATCTCAATAATATTATAAAGCCGGAGGTGCTTTAACCAACCAAGCCACGGAACCCGATGACAGGTTAATCAAAATTCTCGATAAGGTCATATCGGTTGTGCACCGATTTAGCGCCATCTAAAGTTACCTTAGTACAATATTGTTCTACTACTCATTATCTGAAGTTAAATTCAGTAGCAATGACAAGAGATGTCGCTATAGCATAATGTCAAGAAAGGTCAAGGATTGATTTGAACGACGTGGGTTCGAAACCCACCGGAATCTAAAATGTTGATAAGAGTTTTATTTCTTGAACAACGATATTCTCTAGAATTCATACCTGGCCAGCTTGCTGAGGCCAAGGATCACCCTGAGACAGACATTCGATGGAGGCCTTTTCTTAGAATCAAAGATAGCGGATGCGGATGAGCACCAATTTAGACCCATCTACAGCTAGAACTCCTCGACTCTCTAGTTAGAAGAGACAAGCACTTCTGACTTTAGGAAGAGTCAATGATCGATTTGACGGACGTTGATTCTGTGGGTTTTACAAAACTACTATATGCTCTAGCATGCTTACCTGGCCAGCTTGCTGAGACCAAGGATCTTGCCCTGAGGCAGGTATCCGATGGAGACCTTTCCGTAGAACGGCACCAGGTGGTGCTCACACATGGAGAACATTTCAATGTCCTTGACGACCACCATCTCATCGGTGTCCTCGTCGAAGATAGCGTTATTCAGGACCTCTGGAAACGGGAAGCTCTGGTCAGTATTATGAAGAATAATGTTCAATTTATGTATGTATGTTGCATTTCCTCTCTTGCCCGTGGATACAGTAAGAAAGAGATAACTCCGGAAGATGGGCAGTAGTGTCTTTCCATTTATCAGCATCCCGTACAGGGCGTGCCAAGTGTACCAAGGAATACCTCCGGAAGATGGGCAGAAACGTCTTTCCATGTAAATAAGGTGTAAATGAGGTTCGGGTAAAAAAAATAAATGAAATCTCATTAAAATAAAAGGAGATGATATATGTACATACCCTCCAAGCTCTGGTCGTAACCCTTGGTGAAGAAGAGCATCGCCTTGGCGGCACGCTCTGGGGTCTTCAGGAGACCTTCCCTCTCAGGATCCTCTCCCAGTCCTGAAATTAAATGGTAAAGTTGGAATCAGGATCTTTTTTTATACGATTAAATGACGAAACAAGCCGTAGGCCGATATGATGTTAATCGGTAACCTTTACCCTGCAACTGCAATACCGCGGTGATCACGTACACGAAGCACGTGACCGACGGTATATTACATTTCCAGATTGCTGAAAGACAAAACATCCTTCAAGGCAAGTCTGGCTGCAATGAAGTTTATTGAGGAGTCCAAAGTCACCACGGGTTAACTTCATGGCGTGGTGGCATCGCCTCGCGTCGCAGCCTCGTAAATAGGTCACCGGAGGCTCCTTCAAAAATCAACACGTGTCGAGGAGCGGCTACCGTGAGCTTGTTGTCGTACGAGCCAGCTATACTCGATGCGTTGTCACCGAGCGCAGTGCCTTCCTCCCACGTTTTGCTCCCCGCCGTTCCGTGCGAGATGCTGTCACGTGCGCGCGCGCTCTCCCTTTCGCTACGCTACTGTAACAGCTACAGCCGCTGCGCGCCAAAAGAAGGGAAAGAAAAAGTGCCCCTGTGAGCCAGTTCGCAGTGCTTTGCCAGAACCGGCTTCTGCGGAGGATCCCAGTAATATGGAAGGCTTCATGAAGGTGGTGCGTAAGCGTCGCAAGCCTACCAGCCGAAGCCAGTGCGTAACTGCAAAGGCATCTAGCAATATCCAAATGGAGGGGCCAACCACGCTTTACGTGTCTAGTCACTATGCTACATACCGTGGAGGTGGTAGTGTATCTTAGAAAGAAGACCGGATTCGGATTAATGGTCGAAAAGTTAGTTTCTCGCCATAATGTGAGTTTTATTTTTTTGTGAGAGTTCCGACTGAAAACCTTTCGACCTTCTTATTCTTGTGAGGGTAACTAGATCTGCACTGACGTCCCGCATGGGGGTGTATTGTGCATTGTCCCCCGTGATGCTAGCCCGACCCTAGCCAGCCCAACTCCTTAAAGTACCGGAGAAGGACTCTGGGCCGCCGGCGGCATTCCTGAGCATTCCCGAAGGATATGCAGATGTTGTAGAAGAAGAAGGGCATGACTCTATGAGCTCCTGCAGTCCCATCTCCGATCTGGCGTCCTTTGTTGCGGTACAATGCAATAGCACGTGCTCTACTGTCTCCTCCTTCTCAAGACACCTTTCGACCTTTTTGCTTTCGGAATTTTGGCCACAGGGCGTCAAGTTCCGTCGATTCGCGTCACGTCTGCAACGTGATCCCGTGCAGCGACGCAATGAGACACCGTATCTGTTCTGCGTCACACCGCATTCCAAACGAGTGTATATTATTTATACGATTTAATTACGAGACAAACTGAGTGCCCTCTTGTATACAGGGTGTTACAATACGGGTATTACAATATGTGTAACTGACCCGAAAGGCCTTGAAGACTAGTGGTTTTAAAAGGGAAAAAAATCGGGATTTTTTTATACATATTTATTAATAATTTTACTAGTTGGTTTGATTTGAAATTGATCCTTATATCACAATCGGATTTTTTTTATATTAAACTCTATCTATAACAACTGTAGTGGTACAACTCACTGTGCTAGTACTTCCGCGAATTTCCGCGAACTCTTGACAAAATGTTCTACTACTTACTAAATTATACACGTTCTAACCTATATAGTTTGGATACCTATGCCTTCCTATCGTCATCATCATCACAGCCGTAGGATATTGTCCATGTCCACTGCTGGAAACAGGCCTCCCATGCAACTCCAAGATCATAAGTGGAGTGTTGCCAAACTCGCCACGCTTGTCAGGTGGATTGGCGAGCGCAGTATGGCCTTCCTATAGTATTCATCATTTCAGCCATAAAACGTCCACTGATGAACACAGGCCTCCCTCATGGATCTCCATGAGGGGTAGTTGCCATTCTCACCACGCTTGGCAGGCGGGTTGGTGAGTGCAGTATGGGATGTTGATACACGGATAGACGCTGCTGCCCATCTTCCGGAGGTATCCCTTAGCAGGCTCTTACTGCATACATGGGCATGAGAGGAGAAGCATCATTCTACTGCCGGTATTCCTATAGTATTAGTGACAAATTATTTTTTAAGACATGTTATAAACTGTGACAATTGCTGACATTTGAGTGTGAATAAAAGCTTTATATAGGATTTCTAATGAATCTTACCTGTAAGCAGTAGTCTGTAGGAAGCAGCCATGTCGGGCAGGAGTGCCTCCCTGGTGGGCGGCCTGTGGTCCAGCTCCAGGTCATGGTGGAAGGTGCATTTCTCGTGGCCTGGGGGCAAAAGAGTAGCTAAGTATGGATGGAGAAGTTTGAAGTATATTTTTATCAATAAATTTTGACAAATAAAATGAAATATAAAAATAAATGACTGAAAACCATCGCTTCCTAGCATGCCTTATGTGTGGGAGCACAATGCTGA
This sequence comes from Pasiphila rectangulata, assembly GCA_963082625.1. Lineage (NCBI taxonomy): Eukaryota > Metazoa > Arthropoda > Insecta > Lepidoptera > Geometridae > Pasiphila > Pasiphila rectangulata. The sequence goes on along the minus strand of OY720261.1, from coordinate 9,679,595 downwards.
GTCAGGTTCCATTGGACTCTTACATATGGACGGAGAACTGTGTTATTCAGTAGTATTATTTTTCTTTGGCTTGCTGAGTGAGCTGCTTACCATCTTATTGTCACATTTTTTTTATTATTTAACCGAGTACGCTTAGATTTAAATTAGAAAGAAGTCCAACCTTTTGTTTTTATGTTTTGTGTGTCAATTAAATGTTTCTCTTTCTTCTTAAATTATATTCCTAAAGTTGTAGATATGTGACCTAAATTATCAATAGCCTAAAAAATATTGCTAACGTTTGAGCTGCAACGAGCCGTGGGGTGCCGGCAGTAGAATGTTACCCCTCCTCTCATACCCATGGATGAAGTAAGAGCCTGCTAAGGGAAACCTCCGGAAGATGGGCAGCAGCGTCTTTCCGTGTGTCAACATCCCGTACTGCGCTCGCCAACCCGTCTGCCAATCGTGGTGAGTATGGCAACTACTCCTCATGGTGATCCATGAGGGAGGCTTGTGTTCAGTAGTAGACGCTTTACGGCTAAAGGGGCAACATTCTACTACCGGCACCCCACGGCAATAGACAAGAAAACAAAGACAATTTTATTACAAAGAAAATGTTAATTAATTGAGGTTGAAAACTACTGATGGATTAATTGATTTTCAACTTAATAAAATATCTATATAGATATTATTAAGTGGTATCATTAAGGGATGGTAGAGATACTATTAAGTGGAAAATCACTTAATAATATCTCTGCCATCACTCTTCATAGTTTCATAGTAAGATTTTTGACTATCATTTTATTTCGCGGAAAGGAGCTAGATAGATAGATAAACTCATTCTTTTGTAAACCATACTGAAACAATACAAAAAATACTAAAATTAACTTAACCTATAATAACAACAGAAATACATAATGGGCGGTCTTGTCGCTCAAAGCGATTTCTTCCTGACAACCTTTGGGTGGAGAGGATTTTAATCGAAGAATGGGGTGTAGTATTATCATATCATCCCTATATATTTAAAAAAATAAAATACATAAATAAATACATATACCTACGTTAAAATAAATACATATTTGAACTAATCTACATCAACATACATAATAATATTTACAAATAGCTAAAACAATACTAAAAACATAGATTTTATTCTAGTTTTATCCTTATCTGAAACTACAGTTATCTAGTATTACTCTGTATTTGAGATGCCGGTTTGCTTACGCAATATGGGTTGCATGTTGCTCCGATATTTCAGTATGCTAAAACAGATCTTATTTCTAAAAGATTTAGGACGGAATTTGAATGAGACTCACATAAGGTATTGATAAAAAATGTTTCAATTATATTTTTTTTGTATTGATCGTTAAATAAATTAGATCTAAATATAAAAGTTTGAGGTGTAGTCATTAACTTATAGACCTGTTTAAAAAACCTAAGTATTTTTTGAAAAATACAATTTAACAGTAAATTTAATTTATTGGGGTATAAAAGGCAGCGATTTAGAATGTCTAACTTGAGTTTCGGCCTTTATTACTAAAACGCAACACAATAAATAACAGCTGAACTCATTAGCTTTCATGTCTTAATGTATGTCCATAACACAAAACATGCAGATAATTTATTGCCATAAAAACGCGTAAGTATACAGATAAGTACTTAAATGAAAACGATGACATATGCAGAAGCTTAAAACTGTAGAAACTCCTACGGTTTCAGATAATAAACAACAAACAAAAAACGTGTATGAAAAATATTTTTCATTTTTTTATCCAAAATTAGTTTAAGTCTCCGTCAATACATAAATGCAATTTTTTCCCAGGTATACCTTCGTATAAAACCGACAATAGTTACACTATAAATCATCTAGTTTAGATGTAAATATACAAACCAGGTGTAGTCGATGTTCTCGGTGTCATCGGAGTCCCAGGGACTTCTAGCTCACTCTCAGCATCGGCCAGGTTAAAGTTTTTAAGTGATTCCGGCGCTTTCTTGTATTTGGTTACGAACGCACCCTTCTGCGCTGTCCCGTTCTCATTACTCTCTTCGGAAATCGAATTTCGAATGGAGCGGGAACTGACGCGCCTTATTAGGGAAGATGGCGGTACTACCGGTTCCGAGTTTGAATTTGCGCTTCCGTTGACAGCTGACATTTTCTAGAAATTAGTGTTTGGAATTTATATTTCGATGTTTTAACTTTTATTTAATTAGTTTTTTATTGATTTAAACAATAATTAACTATTTTTTTATATATTGTAATATATATTTTGCAAAATATGAGTATGGATTGCGCTATAGTTCAGAAGAGAAAAAAATCTTGAGATAACTAATAGTTTAATGTAAGTATACTATTAATTAATTTTGTTATATTGTTGTATCTAGTACTGATTGCGTAGTTGTAAATAAGACAATTTGTCGCCGTCAAGAGGTTATCAATATTACAATATACGTGTACTTGCATTTGCGTAATCTTCTTTAAATTTAATCTGAATAATGATATATGAGTCAAAAGTATGATCCATTTTGTAATAACGGGAATTACTCACGTAGTATTGTAACGTCGAAGATTATTCCGACACGTTTCGATTTTTCAAGAAAAAAAAGCCGACACGACCACTCTACGTGATTTTTATAATCACGACAAAGTATGATTTTTATAATTCTAGCATTAATGTCTTTAAATTAAATATGTTTTTAATTTTATTTTTGTAAGTTGACGTGTCTATGTTTTGTAATTGCAAATTATGGAAATAAATGAATGCATTTCTGAATTTCATTGTATAGAAAATCTGTTTTCTTAAAGATTCGTAATTTGTGATTTATTCATCTATACTGCTATATTTATACTAGTAATAATATAAGAAGGAAAGTTGTTTATTGTATTTCGTATGTTTGTAACGAATAAACTCAAAAACTACTGGACCGGTTTTAAAAATTATTTCACCACCTAGAAAGCTATATTATCCCGACGTTTGACAGCGATCACTAGATTTGCACCTGTTGCAAACCTGTAATCAGCCAGCCGAATATATAAATCATTGGTCAATTCAAAAGTTCTTATTTTCTAAATTTATTCTTCATTTTGTTATCTGTTACAACTAATTTCGACTTTTCTAAAGATTAAGATACTTGCCACTGGCAGAATGGTGTAAAACCAAACACAAAAGCCACAAAAAAAAGAAGAAAAATAAAAAATATTCAATTCCAGATGAAAGCACTCAATAACCCAATTAACAATAAACATTATAAATACAAGGACATAGAAACAAGACCTGTTGTATAAAAATCCTTGAATTCCGCAAAATCTAACAGCTCCAAATACGTCCGGTTCGCGGAACCGGTATTGTACCGTTTTGAAAAACCTTGGGTTTGACCGAAAGTAGAGGTTATTCGAGCAAGGTTAAAATACTTCCTATTCCTATCGATTTGCATTGAAAAGTAGTTTAAAGCTGTCGTGGTGCATAAAACCTTTCACATCTCTCAATATTATAAAGAGGAAATATTTGTATAATTGTATTTTGTATGTTGTAACGAAAAAACTCAAAAACTACTAAACTGATTTTCATATTCTTTCACCATTAGAATGCTACGTAATCCCTGAGTAACATAGGCTATATTTTATCCCCGTGTTCCTACGGGAACGAGAACTACGCGGTTGCAACCGCGCAGGCTAGTCTATTATATACTAGTCCGCCACATTGCATGTGTTGTATCCGGATAAAATGTAGCCTATTTAATCCTGTCAACTGTCAAAATCCTGTTAATCCTGGTCAACATTTTTTTTTTTTTTGTTTTTTTTTTTTAATGGCAACTTATTCCTTTTTGAAGTAGGAATACTACTGCCAACCTGGTCAACATCTATACGTGTAAAAAAATTCAGCTCAATCTGTAGGGTAGTTTTTGCGTGAAAGAGTAACAAACATCCATACATACTCACATACTTTCGCGTTTAAAATATTAGTAGGATGATTTGTACTGCGTTAGCAACTGCGGTATTCAAGCTGTAGGTACGGGACGCTACAGTGCCTGGGACATTGTCAGATGGATTAGTCTTAGAAACAACCATTCTCCCAGCTTAGTAGGCTAAAAGTCAGGTAAAAGAATATGTATATATATTACGTCTCACGTTTGCTCACAATTTTTTTCTTCACCTTTAGGCAAAAAAATTACTGATTTTTTTGCGTAAATAAGAGCGACTCGTATAACACGATTTTATTGCTGAACTATAAAAACAAAACAATTATTGAGACTCAACGAACTAACGTAGATCTTTGAGTTTCAACTTTATTTCAAGCTGATTAAGAAAACATGGATCAAAATCAATTAAAAGCAAAAGTAAATGATCACTTTTGAAAATGAATAACAAGTTTTTTTACACATGCATAAAAAACTACCACACCGCAGACATTATAGATGAAGTATAGATGACTTCATCTATACTTCATATGTTTTTGTGAACTGAATAAATGTTTTTCAATTTAAATTTTCATTTTTTTTTGTTACAAATATTAGAAAAAGGAAAAAACTGTAAACTGTATGTCGTATTCATGTTTTGTATGTTTGTAACGAATAAACTCAAAAACAACTGGACTGATTTTTAAATACTTTCACCATTAGAATGCTACATTATCCCAGAGTAACATAGGCTATATTTCATCCCCGTATTCCCACGGGAACGGGAACTATGCGTGTGAAACCGCGGAGTGCGGCTAGTGTAAGATATGTTAACTATTAGTCAGACATGAATAACATCTATTTTTTGGCGCGTCGAGATCGAAACCAAAAGGTTATATATAACGTTTACGTAAAATCTTCTGTAACAAAGTTCTTATTTAAGGAAGATGAAAGTGCCGTGGGGTGCCGACAATAAAATGTTGCCTCTCATCTCTTGCCCGTGGATGCAGTAAGAAACTGCCAAGGGATACATACCTCCGGACATGAGCAGCAGCGTCTTTTTGTGCCTCAACATACCGCACTGCGCTCGCCAGCGTTGATGATGATGAGATGAAAGTTTAACAACAGTAAACAGTACTTCGTTAAATCCACAGTTTACTCTAAATACTACGATATCTGCTCTGAATACGAATTCGTTAATTAAACAGAATCGAAATTTGTCGAGTTAAAGTGTTTTGGGTCACTTTCGTCATTAAATAAATGTTACGATTTCTTTTAGGATATGTGCGTTTTTTTAAACGTATTGTGTAAAGGTTGACATAAATTTGTGACGATGTGGGTTATCAAATATGGTTGAGTAAACAGAATAGTGTCACGATAACGATATTTATTTATTTCAAACAATTATTAATGATAGTTTTATATAGGTAAAGATAAAAATATGTTTATTTTGTCACTAATTACGAACGATTCACAAAATTATAAATTGTTCTCAGAACTAAGTCAAAGTGACGAAAAAGGTCACCATTCAGCTTGTTCTGTGGCAGAGTAAATCAAACCACAGCGCTGCTCTTCCATGGTCACCTTGTTTGTGATAGGTGGCATATCCACTGAGCACACGCAAAAAAACATAATATTATAAAAAAGTAGGTACGAAAAAAGAATTATATCAAGCACAGAGACGATATCAGTCATAGATGATATTATTATTAGGAGGAATAATAATAATAAAATAAAACGAACCCCCTAATAATAATCTCGCCTTTTATGCATAGCGCTGTCCGTCTGTCTGCCTGTGCATGACACGATTACAACCGAACGCGTTGACCGATTTAACTCAAAAATGGCATTTTTCGGAACCTTTGCCCCCTTTTCTGGTACCCTCGTACCAATGCTTGTTATTTAACAAATACGAGACAGATTTTATTCATGAAAAGTTTTTATTAAATTTTGGTCCTTAGCAAAAAGTCTCACCTTACGATGTAAGTCTATTTTTTATGTGTTTTGATGGTTTAGTTAAACAGTTTGTACATTTGTTTGTATAATAATTTGACATTAATACGGGACCGGTATGGTTGTTACTAAGTATTCTAAGTTCATTGAATCATCATCATTAAGCCGCAAAACGTCCGCTACTGAACACAGGCCTCCCTAATGGATCTCCATGCGGGGTAGTTGCCGTACTCACCAAGCTTGACAGGCGTGTTGGCAGGCGCAGTACGGGATGTTAATACACGGGAAGACGCTGCTGCCATCTTCCGGATTAACATATTACTTTGGCCTAAGACATCTTCGAAATAGATGATTTATACAGCGACTGGTATTAATTAATATTATTATAAACTTTCAAAAGGTTAACAAATTAATAATTCAACAACAAAAAATATATGGTGGAATAGGCTTGCCTAGTATATATACCATCCTCTTTTTTATATATAATAATTTATTCAATTATATTTAGTCAGGTGACTCATCTTATGAACATATTGTTTTAAATTTATTCACACAAGTAGGTATATGTTTTTGCACTATAGCAAATACACTATACAATTTTGTCTGTCGAACCACGTTCATAAATAAGTTTGATATTACAAGTAGCACAAGTCGTGTTTTCTTGTAGTAAGGACAAAACACTATACAATCACTTTTGCAAGGACAGTAGATCTAAGGGATAGGTACCTTATAGGTACCTACAAGTAGTAGCTTTAGTACGCTGATAAATTTGTATTAAGATGATTGGTTTATTTGTTTTAAGGCAGTTTAGAGTAAAAAACGTAGTTACATAAAACTTGATATAAGCTAAATAAAACTAAAGAAAAGCATTCTACCTAATTCCAGATTATGCAAGAATTTATTAAGCAGGCACCTTCTTTCGTATATGTATATTGTTTTACTTTTTTTATTTTTATTTCGGTAAGGATCAACTCGTCGCATGTCTTATTTTATTGGCCTTAGTGGTTTTTCTTTAGGTATTAGGTAAAACACTCAGTTTTGTAAATATTTTTAAACGATAATAAATAAAAAACCAACAATAATATATTTATTAAATTCAACTGTTTTTTCTGTTTTAAATACAAAACTTTCTTACATTATCTATATAATATACCTTAGGCGAAGAGTTTTTGTAAATTGTATTTTAAAACTCGTAAGTAGATCGTATTATTTAATAACAACTAAAAAAAAATGTTATGTTTTTAGTGGAACATTAAAATATACAGTAACATTTCAGTATTGTATGTAATTCTTTGTTAAAATCTTCTTTATGCATTTAAAACGCATTTTCGTTAGGTATTTCTTGTGACAACTATAATTAAATACTATTTAAATAAACGAGTTCTAAGGAAAACATTAAGATGGTCTTTAAACGGTTAGTGACCTACCATTGGGTCAACGTTTAGCAGCAAAATTATTTATTATTTTTCTTTGTAATATGAAAACAACAAGACTAATTCGCAGGTAGGATGTGTCAGTATCAGAAAGTTTGATAATTATTTCCATTCGCGCACGTATTATGCTATAATAATATAGCATATTATGCTTAATTTTTATTATATGCTTATTTTTAACATTATTTATAAATTTTATAATTCAACTTAGCATCGTTTTATTAACCAACTAGAATTTTGCGATTTGTATAAGGTTAAAAAAATAATAACACACAAAGCATCATCGTGCCCCAAAATATGCAATAATAAACACAATAAACGTAAACAAATGTTAAAACCGCTGTTGTTATCTAGCTATTGTTTTAAAAGATAAGATCACGAATTGACCTAGTAAATAACACGGCAATAGGAAATAAGCTCATATATTATATAAAAAAAGTAGATGACATTGAGGTAGTCACGACATGTTAATAAGGGCATGTTTCTTGGTTTTCTTTTACACATATCGGTCGTTATATGGTCGTGTCAAGTGACTTTGGTGTTTTATATTTTTATTATGTGGCGCATTTGGTCTAATAGCCGACTGAAATGCAGGAGGTAGCGAGTTCGATTTCACGCCACGGGACAAAAGTTTGTAATCGTTCACCAGATATTTGTGCCGGTTCTAGGTATTTTTATATGTATGTTACGAAAATGTATGCATTTAAGTATTATATCAATCACCTGGTACCCATAACGCAAGCTCTACTTAGCTTACCTTATTATTAAATATCATATAATCTAGAGGACAAAAATGGAATTTGCTCCAACTCCGAAACAACTAAAAACCTATTAATAGGACCCTGTGTTTTCCAATCGCTTCTTATCAAAGTGCTTAAAAAAGATTCATTAATGTACCTTATTTCCTAATAACAAAGATTAAGCATCTCTGTGTTTTTGTTTGTGACTTGTTATTTCGTAAGTTTTGTTATTTCAAACTAAGGAAATATAGTTATTGATTTTTTGATTTTAGGGCTAGATAGCTGTGTGAAATGTGCAGCATTATTAATTAATTGTGTTGTTGTTTTATGGACGAGCTAAGATTTATTTCATTTATAGATTTTATTATTGTTCGATTCCCGCCACGGGACAAATGTTTGCAATTGTTTTGCAGATATTTGTCCCGGGATTGGGTAATTTTCTATGTATGAGTATGTATTTACTAGTTTCCGTAGTACAGCTTTGCTTAGTTTGGGAATAGATGGTGTTGTGTGTAATGTCCAGCGTTATTTAATAATGTAGTGGTGTTTGATGGATGCGATAAATATAAGTACATAATCAATCGTAAAGATGTTAAAGATAGAGATTAAAGAGCTGCATGGTTTTATATTTTAGTATTGAATAAATAGTCTTTGCCTAGAGAGGGAATCACTACATTTAAGTTATGATTCTTAGATAAAACTCTTCTTTTTCAAAATTTATATAATTTTTTTTATATATTATTTTTTTACACGACTAATTTTTAATTTACTGATGTTAGGCGGTATCTATTACCTACAACTGCAATGTACAAAACCTAAGATGTGTGCTTTTTAGGGAAACGAGTTAGATTTCAAAGATATTAAATTAAATATGCAGGTATATGAACTAATCATTAACGTTATATCATTATAATTATATTAAAGCATTAAGAGAACGAATTGGAATATTTTTAATGTAGTAGTTTATTACGTTAACCGAAATAATCAAGATTGTAAGTTGTTATTGACTCAAAATAACCTATGAATCCATAATGAAATATATTAGGTAAATGCAATGACGTGTGAAAGTGCGTCGAAATATCGGGAAACTCAAAAATATTTAAATTATGGTAAATATACCATAAATCATATAAAAATATTTAAATCATGGTAAATGTACCATAAATATTGCATATAATGTTTACAACCATGAAAGTTTAAAAAATGAATATAACTTTTTATAAAATAATTTATAATGGGTATCCTGACTATCGTATCGGTATCGTCCACCATCCCGATGGGTTGACGATGTTCGGAAGACCGTGGGTTGCACCTGGCTAAGAATAGCTTATGACAGAGGCGAATGGCAAAATCAAAGGGAGGCCAATTCCCAGCAGTGGGTCGATACAGGCTGATGATGATGATGATGATGATCCTGACTGAATCAAAGTGGGTTTCTTTATCTCTTCTTTCACTCGGAAAAAATGTTTTCTGAAGCCAACAAATTCAATTATGTGATTAAATCAATGTAAATGTTCTACCTAAGTGTGGTTAAACACTATAAAAATAACAAACCAATGTAAATGTGTTTCATTTTGTACAATATGTAATTATTGTTTATTTATATATTTAATTATATTCCTAATATTAAGCTGTGTTGTTTCCTGCGACTTTTATTTGAGATAAAATCTTATATCCTCCAAATTTTTGTTATTTGTTTTATTTATTTTGGCCTTTATAAACATAACTATACTTGACACTGGCAGAATTGTCTAAAACCAAACACAAAACGCCATTAAAAAAGATCTCGTTATCTAAAAGATCGACCTGGGTTAAATCTTGAATCCCAAAGCTTATCTAACGAATTGTTTCATTATCAACGTAATGCATGCGGGATAAAGTAGAGACACATTTTGATAATATTAGGTACATGTTTTTTACCGCTTTTTTGTACGCGCTAATCAAAATCATGGCTGTGGGAAGATTTCCCTGAACAATCGTCAATGCAAATCATTTACTTGAATCTTACGTCACGATTCAAATCCCGGAGCACTACAGCGCAATCCATACTCAATTTTGAACTTACGACTCACACAAATAAATTTCGAGATTACTGAAAACACAAAATTGCGAGCTTACGATTAAAAACACAATTGAATAAACAAAAAGCACAGACGCCCTATCGCGTCTAAATGTTGTGGCTGACTGACAAAGTTAGCGCGCAACAGTTGTATTATGTACTGCGCATGCGCGGTATCTGATCGATACTGCCTGTGCATACTACGGATTATACATGTCGGACGTCATACTAGGTTCCACAGATGCATAACAGAACTTCAAGATCCGTGATCGTATAAAGAGCAGTAGGCAGTAGAATGTTGACTCTTCTTCCCCGTGGCTGCAGTAAGAGTCTGCCAAGGGATACCTCCGGAAGATCTTTCCGTGTATCAACATCCCGTATTCCCCAAGCCTCCTACCAAGCGTGGTGAGTGTGGCAACAACCCCTCATGACCAGCACTAGAAGATATATGAGGGAGGCACAGTGAACAACCAACTCAAAAATATCTATAAATGTTCTAGGCGCAATATCTTTGATTATTCCTGACGATGTTTCGACTGTGTTGCAACAGCCGTGGTCTAGGGTAGATAGACTGAATCGTCGGCATTAATCACAGGTTTTAAAGGTAAATTACCGTGTGATTTTTTTATACTACAGTAAATATGTTGCAAAACCTTAACAACATATATACCTCTACTATCAAGACCTTACCTGCCGAGCTAGTTATATAAGAATACAAAACAATATCTTATTATTATGTATAAGGAGATTTGTGAAACTTTTGTCCACATACCCTCTTTGCGTCCCCTTCTAGAGCCGGAAGGGGATTCCTGGACAAAAAGTCCAATAATCCCCTTCGCAGGGGTTAGTCGAAGGGGATTTTTAGACTAAGCCAAAAAACTGTGTTACGGCAAAGCAAGTTCTCTACTTGCAAATATTAAAAATATTTTAGGTGTTATCATGCCACTGGTATAAAATCTTTTATTTTTTTATAAGGTTATATTTACTTAAATCTATAATGAACTCCACTTCAGATTCAAGCTTAATTTTTAAAACGCATAGTGTGTACAAGCACTGAGGCGCGGTCGTTGTGTGTGAATGGTTGTTTCAACTTGAATGTGTTGACAGGTATGTCATTCGATTATGGATTTTAAAATTGTTAATGTTTCTTTTATATATTTTTATTTTATTTTATAAATCTTAAAAAAAATTCTTTGTACACTTTCGCGATCTGTAGACATAATTTTAAAACTAATTAATGGGACTTTATCGCGTAATTACTTGACTGTGACCACGAAGGCTGTAAGGCACTCGAAACGTAATATACCCTATATTACGTAATTAAGCGATAGAGTTCCGATAATCGGCTTTAGAAGTTCTTAATACATTTTTAAAAACATATTGATTCGAAATATTGTAAAAATAATTGTAAGGCTAAAAAAATTAAATAAATATTAAAATATTTTTATATTGCATATATGTTCTAATAAAAGAACCTACATAGGTATCAAGTTTGGAAGTAATTTTTGAGACTAAAAGGAAACAGGATGCTACGAGATACCCAATATGAAAGATAGAATATGTAGATAAAATAGCCTATTTATTTACTCACCTTTATTATCTTCACTTGTATCTTTGTAACTATAACACCATCTACGATCGTTGATATAACTCATTTAAGGACATCAGATATATTTGAAACTTTTCATATATAACAAGGACCGATGATATACAATAATTACGGGAAAAGACTACAGTTTATCTGTGATCATGGCGTGTGAAACTGCGTCGAAATATTAGGAAACTTAAAAAGACTCAAATTATGGTAAATAACCATGTGAGTCTTTTCGAGTTCCCGTAAATATTGCATATAATGTTAAGAACCATGATAATATTCGAAAGTTAGTATTCAGTTGTTTATTGCTTTCCATTGTAAACATAGGTCTTAAATATAATTAAATAGTACAGAATGGAACCCTGATGGGCGCTGCAATCTAAATGTAGGTATAAGAAGGTAGGTATCATGCAAGATAATGTCAGTTAAATATTATTGAATTTAGTATTTTAGTATTTATTTATTTAGATCAAAATAACTTATTCTAAAAACATTTATAACCATATTGTAGAAATAAAAGAACTTCAACTACACATTGTACTTTAGCAGCCGTGCTAGGTTGCACCTGTGTTACAGCTGCTAAATTCTTCCATCATAATACTTAAAACTATAAACGTACACTCACGTAAACGTAAAAAGATTAGGAAACATTAATAACAAACATTACACATTACTTACTATGAATTAGAAAATTAGTCAAAAAAGTGTTTATAGCATTAACTTTACAATAAAATATTTGTCATGAAAATAATGATATACTTACGTCTTATTTACAAGGTATATAAATTGGAGTAGGGGCACTGAAATTTCATTTATAGATTGTTATACCAATTGTGCACTTGTCATCAAAAAAAAGTTATAAGGACCGATGACAGTACAATATTATAGCATAAAGTTTTTTTTAGTTTTTAAACTATTACATTATTATGTACAATCGAAATACCAAGCGTTATTTATTTATTTCAGTTTCAAGATCAAAGACGTTTAATGATCAAGATTTTTATTTGTCACGCTATAAAATGTAATTGCTAATTGAAAACGTTAACGAGAACTACTAACAAATTAACTAGAATCCATTTACAAACAATAGGAATTGATTTCAGTTAATTAAAAACCATTCGTAGAGACGTTACTGCAACGCAGTGGAGGAGCGCGGTTCGATTATCGGTTCATCATCAATTCAGCCATAAAACGTCCACTGATGAACAAAGGCCTCCCTCATGGATCTCCATGATGGGCAGTTGCCATAATCACCACGCTTGGCAGGCGGTTGGTGAGCGCAGTATGGGATGTTGATACGCGGAAAGACGCTGCTGCACATCTTCCGGAGGTATCCCTTAGCAGGCTCTTACTGCATCCACAGGCATAAGAAGAGGGGTAACATTCTTTTGCCGGCACCCCACGGCAAATTATCGGGATATTTTTGTTTAATTTGTTTTTATTTAAGTATAAGGTTTTATTGGATATAATTACGGCTTTTACCACGTACCTAAATGAACTACGAAACGCCAGCAAGATGATAATAAGTTAGGTACGTGCTAAAAGCACTAATAATATTCATTGAATGATGATGACAAGCCACGATTATTTTAATTTAGTATTATAGGTTATGCACTCTCAGACGTATCGAGATGTTCTTTCCTCGAAAAAAAAGCTTACAATCAATTACCTTTAACTTATTTATAATCGATAATAAATAAATAAAGCTGGACAATCCACACAGCATCATCTACCCCAAGTTAAGCAGAGCTTGTGTAATGGGTACTAAATGACTGATATACTTAGTTCTTTATACTTAAGAGATAGATATTTTTATTATATAGAAGAACATCCAGAACACCCAGAACAAATATCTGCCGATCGTACAGACATTTGTGCCGAGGCGGGAATCGAATTTTCTCTCTTGCGTCGCAGGGCGCACCTTCATCCGCTGCCGTCAAACATATAATACTGATCAATCAATAAATAAAAAAAAACTTTTTAACAAACAAGCATTTATTTACCGTACCTACTAAAAATAATAAAATAAACATTTTCCATTAAAGTTTAATGTCAACTTAAAATGTCTTTACATTAATTTATTTTTACTTTTTAGTTACCACTGGACAGTTGGTTTCTTGTCTGTTCCTCTCATGACCGCCATGTTAGATTTAGAGAGGTGTCATTTAATTTTTCGAATACCTCTCAGCAAGACCTTATAATTGATATCCATATTGTAAAAGTGCAAATATAAAATAATTAGCCCGCCATCTTGGGTGTTCCGCCATGTTGGATTCAGAGTGACATTTATTTTTTTGAGTTATTATATGGGTATGGGTATCAAATGAAAGGGCTTGCTGCCCTTTTATTTGATACCCATATTAAAGGAGTACATTAAAAATATGTAGTCCGCCATCTTGGGTGTTCCGCCAAACACCCAAGATGGCGGACTTCCGTTATCCAAAGAAAACATGTATACAAAATTTCAGCTCAACTGGTTGAAGATATCTGCTTCAAAATTGAGTTGCAAAATTCCGCGAACAAACATAGTTCCATTCATGCAATACATACAGACATACATGGAAAGTTAAATAAAAGCTTGTAAAAAGACTCGAAATCATGGTAAATCTCCCGTAAATATTCCATATAAAAAACCAGTTAAAAGCGGGTACAGGTAAACCCAGGGTAAACCCCGCGGAGAAAGACGGACGGTAAACACACATATTACCGAGTGGCATCAGTCAGACCGAAGCGTTTGATTTTAGTAATGTCGCTAAAGAACCACGAGCGCAGCGGACTAAGCGCTGACAAGCTAAAATTATTAAAGTAAACTTAAAGAAAAATAAACAAAAAACCTTACTGTGTGTACAAATAAAAGATTAAGTAAGACCTTTACGTAAAGATAACGAATGCTGAATACTGACTTAGCCGCGGATTTACTTACGATGTTTTCCTTCACCGTTAAAGCACGTGCTAAATGCGAATATATATTTTTCAAGAAAAAAAAATCGGATCGTAGTGGCTACTTACCACTCGGCCAATACAGGATTAGCTTTAAAATAATAACAGTCACTTTATAAGATCTTTTTAAGGTTAAGCTCGCTTTTGGACATGTAATTTATGTAAGATTTTGTTTATGTATTTTCAGTGTGTACAATAATTAAATATAAAATTTTGTAAGACAAAAATTTACAACACCTTTAATTAGCCGTTTTTAGTAAAAAGGATAAAAAGAGTTTTCTACTCAACCTAATAGATGGCGCTGACAAGCGTAGAAAGCAAGTTTGTGAACACTAGAGTACACGCGCGGCCTACTATAGTAGACCAGGGTAACTCTTTTTGCAATAACTTCTTAACTAAGCACGCTAGAAACTAGTGATTCCAGGTAATCTTCGTCTGATATATTTGTCACAACCTCAGTACCCCGTGCGACCTCAGCGCTTACGCACGCACAAGCAGTTTGGTGACAAAAGTGCGGGCCTACTAAAGTAGTCCGCGCGTGTATTGGTGTACCAAATTCAGGTATGTAACTTTTGATGTATTATTGATTTATAACGCTATTACAATGTTCTTTTGTAAAAAATTATATATTTATATGTATGTACATATATCAAATGATTAGTAATTATTTATTAGTTACAAATTGTAAAATGTATTTCTTTTTTCCTAATTTAGTACTTTTTTACAGATTTTCGTCATGGATGATCTACAAGTGGAAAGGTGGCTGCGAGAGGTAGAAACTGATGATGAAGAAGTGATTGAGAGTGAAGATAATGAAGTTCAGACAGAGCCAGATTTGCAGGCCCTAGTCCGCGAGTCAGAACGTGAAAATAAAGAGGAAAGATTGAGCGAATCAGACGAAACATCAAGTTCAGAAGACGCTCCACTCTCGGAACTTGCAACTAGAAGGCACGGTGCAGCCTATAAATCTACGAACGGAACTATTTGGCAAAAAGATGTTCCATCAGCCACGCGAACTCGACCCCAAAATATTAGGATAAGACCACCAGGCCCAAAAGGAGATGCAGACGTAAATTTTTACACGAATTGTCCTTCAATTTGATAAAACCGCTTATGATTCGCCGGGCATCCATTGAAACACTTCCCTGACAACTTAAATCTAGGATAATAGCACTTTTAAGCAGCACAGCACCATTACTTGTTTTAATCAGAAAGTTAGGAATATACAATATATTGACATTTTAAAATGGCCTAATATAGTAGGCCACGCGTGTACTCATGTAAAAAAAAGGGGCGCGTGTACTGTAGTGTTAACCACAATTTTTGTCGTTGTCAAATTGTGTTTCCTACCAGTAAAAGAAAACTAACGCCATCTACAAAGGTTTTAGGGAACTACTTTTAGAGCGTTTATTTTTTAATAAAAACTCCTTAATTAATTAAGCACGTGATAAAATTCGTTCGCTTTAAAAACCGTTTTTTACTAGCAAGGGATAGAAGCGAAAAAAACATAAATTAAATAAAAAAAAGCGAATCAGTCTCGCTTCGGTGTGACTGAAGTCGTATGTTAACAGACATTCTGACGTCATAGAACGTATAGGGGAATCCTTTAACGCCTCATTTTCCTTGAATACTTCTTAATTTTAAGGTAAATCATTATTACTCATAAGCTTATTAATGTAAATCACTTATCTAAGTATGTTTAATTCTTGTCTCCTTGTGCTGTTTCTGTTTATGTTGTACGTACAATAAAGAGTCTAGTAGAGGTCTATATATCTATCTATTGATATTCGTTAATTTTATTATCGTCATCATAATCGCAGATTCTTTATTATTATTATTTATTTTGTTTTTCTTCATCTATTGATTCTTTATTTTCTTTCTTTATTTATCAAAAAAACTTATTTTAATCTTATATAATACGACACTTAAAACCATACAAGGTTTGTCTAGTGTCGACAGTTACAGCGAGTTGCCACACATTTTGGCTTGAAGAAATAAACATCAATAACAGACACACATCATACTAGTTCTAATTACCAGATGATATGGTGCTGCTGGCGCCGTCGATTGGGGCATTGAGAGGTTTGGTAGCATTTTGTGAGACTTATGCTGCTAGTCATGGCTATGCAGTATAATGTCAACAAAAGCGAGTTCATGGTTTTTCGTCCCAAGGGTAAGAGACCGGTTTCCGTGCCTCATATTATATTGAGCGGAAAGATACTCAGTAGGGTTTTTAGTTTTAGATAATATCTGGGTCATCTTGTCACAGATAACCTAAAAGATGAAGAAGATAGAGAGGGAGCGAAGGGCGTTGACGGTGAGAGCCAATATGATGATACGCAGGTTTGCTTGTTGTTAAGTTAAAATAACTCTCTTCAAATCATTTTTAGATTTAGATTTATTTATTTCATTTATTTTATTTATTATCTTAATTTACTTAAATATACTAGAAGAAGGGAGGCCTTTGCCCTGCAGTGGGACAGTACAGGCTCTTAATAATAATAATAATACTAGAAGAGATCTAACAATAATAAATAACTTAACGTGAAACATGTCAACGTGCTGGAACTCTTGCAAAATCGAGTTTATGAGTGCTTGTGCTCTGATCGTCGGCGAATTGCTTGCATGTTGGGTTCGCGTAGCAATGCCACTAAATAGGTTGTGCTGTCGACGACCTGAGCGCATTTTGTCAATCTTTTTACACAAGCAGCCTGTGGTTCACATATACGAAGAGATCCGTAAACGCCCTTCGGGTCCAATATAACAATGCGAGGATGCTGCTGGGCCTCCCGCGGTTCTGCAGCGTGTCTGGCATGTTCGCACAGGGGTTCCGGGTTCCGGGTCACCGGGTTCGCCGCCTGCTGCAGAAAGAAAGCAGCCTCACTGCTAAGCAGAGTGCGCGGGAGTACCAACACCATCCTGAGGGCAATAGCCGATACGTTCGATGGAGTGATGTACAAACACTCAATACTATGTTGACGTAATACTTTTTTTCTGTACACCTAATAGAGCCCTAAGATATTCTTATACTAACATATTATGGATCTATGTAATCTGAAAATAAATGAATTATTATTATTTGTTATATCTCAGACGTAGGACGTCCACTGCTGGACATAAGCCTGCATGGATGTCCTAGATCAAAAGGGTTGTTGTCATACTCGCCACGCTTGGCAGGCGGGTTGGCGAGCGCAGTAGATGTATCGAAAGATGCTGCATCTTCCGGAACCCTTAACAGATTCTTACTGCATCAACGGTAAGACAGGAGAAGCAACATTCTACCGCCGGTATCGCACGCCGAATCCACTTGCCCCAAATTAAATCATTCAGGGAAAAGACAGCTTTTCTCAAGAACTTTTCAGGTCAACTCAAGTAATGGACTTTCTAACTAATGCCACTTCACATAAGCGTACTTAAGTTCGTATATAATGTATACGTACAGAGTATACCTCTATACTGAGACTTTATCCTTTGAGCAATGAAACTAGAGTCTTTTGAGAAGTAGGTTACTGTGTTAGTAGTAAAAGTTGGAGAGGTTTAAATAACGTCTAGTATTTTTTATTCTTAACCCTTGATAAAAAAGAGGGGTGTTACAAGTTTGACGGCTATGTATGTGTGTCATGTGGCACGGTAGCTCAAAACGAGTGGACCGACGGGACCGACTTTATGCAGTTTTTTTATTTAAAAGATACACTACAACAATTCTACTGCTACTCTTCTACTACTACTCTACTACTACACTCTACAACAACCTGACTTAGCCAATAAATATAGGACTTTTTGTAACATAAACTCAATATCAAACTCAATATCTCAAAGTCTTAAATCATTGAAATCGGTCCAGCCGTTCTCGTGTTACAAGTGCAAATTAACCCGCCTTTGTTTTATACCAACAAATGTCGTATGTTGCCGACAGTATAATGTTGCCCCTCCTCTCTTGCCCGTGGATGCAGTAAGAATCTCCTAAGGAAGATGGAAGATCCCATTTGGAAGATGGGTCGCAGGATCTTTCCGTGTATCAGCATCCCGTACTGCGCTCGCCACCCGCCTGCCAAGCGTGGTGAGTATGACAATCCCTCATGATAAAAATCCACGAGGGAGGCCTGTGTCCAGCTGACGACGACCTACGAGTATGACTGAGATTATAATGATGATTTTGGTGCTATGTGAAATGTCCGGCATTATTTTATTTTATTTGGTTAGTGGTTTTTGTTTTAAATAAAATATACAGGGAAGCAACACTGAGTAAATAATGTTAATACTACCTTTTCTGAACAGATACATAAAACATTTTAGGGTTCCATGTAAAGAAACGGAACAGACGGACGGAATTTAAGTAGTAGTAGTTTTTACATTTGCGTTATTATATTACATATCGCACCTCCAGTCGTAGGCTGACTCAATCAAAAATTTTGGGAAATGAAGAAAATGTGTTTCGGTCCTTGACAGTTTTTGATAAATCACACTATAACTTTATGAAACAGAGAGCTATTACAGTTTATTTATGATTTACTCTGTTTCTGATTTACTAGGCGATAGAGCGCACTTTTTTGAGTCGTTCTGTATACTTAACTTAATTCACCCAAATTTTGAATTGAGTCAATCTACGACTGGAGGTGCGATATATAATCCACCTAGCCGTTGTCGGCTGCAGTGACTTGGCTTTTCTTAGTATTTTTTCTTATGAACTTTCTTAGAACTTGGTTATTATTCAATCAATTATAAAACTCTTCCGTTACTGACTGAGTGACTGTCAGACAACGCACAGCCTAAACCACTGGTTCTAGAGACCTAAAATTTGGCACACATATACCTTGAGTATATATAAAATAAATAATAAATAAATAATGCTGGACAAATCACACAGCATCTAGCCCCAAGCTAAGCAGAGCTTGTGTTATGGGTACTAGATGACTGATATACTTAATACATTATACTACATAGGTACATATTTTTATTATATATAGAAAAACACCCAGAACACCCTGAACAAATATCTGCAGATCGTACAGAGATTTATCCCGAGGCGGGAATCGAACCCGCAACCCCTTGCGTCGCAGGCGGACCTTCGCCCGCTGCGCCACAGAGCTCGTCAAAGTATCCTAGAGGTGCACTAAGGAGGGATTTTTCGAAATTCCCACGGGAATGGGAACTACGCGGGTGAAACTGCGGGGTGCAGCTAGTTCATACTAAAACAATAAAAATAACAACTTGCATCTTACAAATTTTCTGAAAAAAGCCGTGTTGCGTAGTAGTAAGTACCTCTGTCTTTGAATCCGAAGGTCATGGGTTCGATACCGGCCTGCACCAATGGATGTTTCTTGATGATGAAATGTATGTATGTGCATATTTAACACGTGTTAACACGACGTGCTTCTTTCAAGTTAAAGCACGAGGAAAAAGCACGTCGCGATTAAACCCGCGACTTATCTCAGGCTTATTGACCTGTTCTTGCCTAAGCTGAGAGGATGGTATAGCGTCTGGGCCAGCCTAATCTATCTTACAATATTCTAGGAACTACAGCGTCTCATATTTTATTATTTTGGTTATTCATCATTCCAGCCGTAAAAAGTCCACTACTGAACAGGCCTCCCTCATGGATCTCCATGAGGAATAGTTGCCATATTCACCACGCTTGGCAGGCGGGTTGGCGAGCGCAGTACGGGATGTTGAAAAACGGAAAGACGCTGCTGCCCATCTTCCGGAGGTATCCCTTAGCAGGCTCTTACTGCATCCACGGGCATGAGAGGAGGGGTAACATTCTACTACCGGCACCCCACGGCTTTTGGTTATAAATTTGATTTATTTATTTATAATTATGCATGCAAATAGAATTACAATGAAATAAGCTAGGTACTTGCCGTGGGGTGCCGGCAGTAGAATGTTACCCCTCCTCTCCTACCCGTGGATGCAGTAAGAGCCTGCTAAGGGATACCTCCGGAAGATGGGCAGCAGCGTCTTACCTTGTATCTACATCCGTACTGCGCTCGCCAACCCGCCTGCCAAGCGTGGTGAGTATGGCAACTACCCCTCATGGAGATCCATGAGGGAGGCTTGTGTTCATTAGTGGACTTTTCACGGCTGAAATGATGATAGATACCAGTTGCTGACGCTGTATAAATCATCTAAAATAGATGCAAAGGCATTAACATTATATGCCTTTGCGCAAAGCTACGGGCTAGTATTTCAGAAGGAAATCTTGCCCTCAATAATTTTCTCGGCAACTAGTCTCATGTATCAGATATCGCAATAACACTTTGGTTAACCAAAACCACATAGTAAACTAAAACGTGTATTTGTGTTGCAAATTAGACTTGCATGGCGTAGTGGTTCGATGGCATAAGTCCTAAGTTTGGTGTCATTAAATACGACCAAATTTTGCTGTCAATAATTTATAATCTGTTTGTTTCATGTAACATAATGTATATCTTTTATAAGTGACACAAAATAAACTTTTTCTTATCTTATCTTATCATTAAATAAAGATCTTCGGGCCGGTTAAATTAGTTTGAAAGCGCACAAAGTACTTATAAATTACCATTTTACAAAGTTTAAAGTGTTTATTCAATAAAGCAGAAAGCTACATAGAATAGACAATTATACAAAAGAAAAACTAAACACATTTAAAATGGATAAAGCAAATAACTCAATTCGTTCGCTTTAGACAACTTTTTTACAAGAAAGGGCAGCAAGTGAAGAAAAAACCTAGGGTACCTAACCAAGGTACCTGCCGTTACTGTCCCGTCTCAAAAATTCCTCCTCTATATATAGCACCACTCATTTGGCTATACCAGCTTTAATTTAAGTTTTACAAATTTATGGACCTTTGTTTCAGGTTTTACTTAATTTTCACAAAATCTGTTATTTTTTTCAATTCAATTTGAGGATTTCTAAAGTGAGCTCTCAATCCCCACGCTTGAAACAGGCATTTTGTATTTCTCAGAAGCTACTATGCCAATTTTTTTTAATTTTGATTTTAAAATTTTGTGTATAAATTAAATTTAATAAGTTAAATTACACTATGTATAAATTTAACCTTCTTAAAATAAATATAACAATTTATTTGGAAATTCTCATACGGGACGCGTATTACCTTCTATAACTCCTTTTAATTTAATTCTAATTTATATTGCGAACATGGGTTACTGAGATGGCGTGGTCAAAGTTAGAGCACAACCATGGTCAGCTTTTCAGCATGAAAACACAAAAACAATATAAAATTACAAACAAACTTCAGTTTATCCGTGGTCATGACTGTGAAACTGCGTCGAAATATCGGGAAACTCAAAAATACTCAAATCATAGTTAATATCCCGTAAATATTGCATATTATAACCACATAAAATGTCCTAAATATTTTTTTTTATATATTTTTGATAGAAATTATAATTTTTAATTAAACATATCGGTCCTTGAATCTATATTGTAATGTGTACTGGGCGAATTTTTTCCCACTTGAGTGTACCGTAATATTCATAGTAAATATAATTTGGAATAAAATCTGCGTGTCCAAAATGTTCGATTAGTCTTTTTTTTATTTTTTTATTTATTAATTTCAAGAAAATTACAATAGTTCTTAAACTAAAATACACTCAAAAAGCCCTTTTGGGCTTGTCCTAAGCGTATCGGGCCCTCATATCTTAAATCTATACGTAGGTACGTCTAACATCAAAGACATACAGTAGGTAGATCACTAAAAAATAAGACTAAAGTATCTACTATAGTCAGTCTAATATTTGGAATATTTATGTTCAAACAGTTAGATAATCGAACTACTAGTAGGACTGGATGGAATAAACGAATTATACTAGGGAACCATCCAAGCCGGACTCACACTTGGCCTCAAATCAGGGCGTACTGGCCCTGGCTACCAAGACAACCGAGTCCTTAACAAAGTAGGTAATTAAAGTAATCTATCATACCCGCAGAAGGTACTTATTGACCTTAATGTTAACTAGACCAAGTTAAGGTGTCTTTTACCTGTCAGTCGTGGGAACGGAACGACTTCTGTGGCTCAGTGGCGTAGTCGACTGAGGCGTAGTTCCGTTAGTAAATTCAATCTTATCAAATATACTATCGTGTACAAACAAATCAAGAACATAAGAAACTTTATCTCTCATTGTATCGGCCATAACGATAGAAAAACGGAATATTCCTAGTATTTATTACTTAATTGATTTATATTTAGTTAATTAACAGTTCAGCCGTAAAACGTCCACTACTGAACGCAGGTCTCCCTCATGGATCTACATGAGGGGTAGTTGCCATACTCACCACGCTTGGCAGGCGGGTTGGTGAGCGCAGTATAGGATGTTGATACACGTAAAGTCGCTGCTGCCCATCTTCCGGAGGCATCCCTTAGCAGGCTCTTACTGCATCCATGGGCATGAGAGGAGGGGTAACATTCTACTGCCGGCACCCCACAGCAAGTTGATAATATCAAAAATTAATTACTTATCATGTTACACACCTCAACAATGTCTAAGGATATAATTTCAATGATTTAATAACTTTAAAACTATTTTATTGATAGAAAAAGTTTGCATGTGAAGTATAACCTCCTTTATTTCCCCCTCGAAATATAAAAAAATTCTGCCAAGTACGAGTCGGACTGGCGCACGAAGGGTTTCGTACCATTATTTGCCAAATAAACTGTATACCATAAATTATGATTATTATTATTCCATATCATTTATTTGTAAACTCATAAAAATACATTTTTTACTATAAAGAAATACAAAAACAAATACTCTACAGTAAAATATCAAATATCAAAACGGTGAATCACCGGCCGCGAAGCGAGGCTCAAGCGGTCGGTGACTAGGGCTGCAGGGAGAGGAATCTCCTCACTATACGTGCCGAGTCCAGGAGTACTGCCTTTTGGATCTGGCTCTTGATCTATTATTATTATTATGAGCAATTTGGGTCCCATTGCTGGGCAAAGGCCTCCCCCAATTCCCTCCATATATACTAAATATATAACTAAATATTCTGTGAATATTTCAAGCGTCTACCTTTTGTTATTTTATCGAGCCGTTATTAATATAGAGTAAAAACGGCATTAAAATCATAATCATCAAAATATGGGAGCCACTCTCAAATATTTGTTTTATTTAAATTTAATTTAATTATTTGTTTTGAAAGTGACTAAACAACTAAATATTTTGTGAATATTTTAAGCGTAAAGTTTTTATTACTGTATTTGTTGTTATAGCGGCAACGGAAATACATCATCTGCGAAAATTTCAACTGTCTAGCTATCATGCTCCATGAGATACAGCCTAGTGACAGACGGACAGACAGACAAACAAACAGCGGAGTCTTAGTAGTAGGGTCCCGTTTTTACCCTTTGTGTACGGAACCCTAAAAAACCCATCGGCTGCTATTGTATAGCCGATGCCACAGACAAGGGCATAAAGCCTGTTGTCCACGTCCACTGCTAGACATAGGCCTCCCTCATGGATCTCCAAGATGAGGGGGTTGTTGCCATACTCGCCACGCTTGGGTATTAGTAGGGATTATGTCAGTCCGGGGTGCCGTGGCGTGCCGGCAGTAGAATGTTACCCCTCCTCTCATGGATGCAGTAAGAGCCTGCTAAGTGATACCTCCGGAAGATGGGCAGCAGCGTATTTCCGTGTATCAACATCCTGTACTGCGCTCGCCAACCCGCCTGCCAAGCGTGGTGAGTATGGCAACTACCCCTCATGGAGATCCATGAGGGAGGCCTGTTCAGTAGTGGACTTTTTACGGCTGGAATGATGATGTCGGTCCGGACTCGTTCCGAATGGTATAAAGAACATGTCCAACTGTGCGTAAAATTCGCTAACTCACTACGAGCATTATCTTACGATTTGCCTTTGAATGCGGCTAGTGGATTAAATAAACGCCTTTTACATTCTATTATAGATGATTTATACAGCGTCAGCAAATTTAGCTGTCGAGAATGTTATAGTTATATATAAGTTTGACGTATCTGTCTGTGTCATCCATCACTGTAGCTCTTAAGAGGGGCCAATCCAACTTACTTTTCATACAACCGCTCGTACGTGGGTGTGGCGTCGTAATAGATCTTTCTATGAAACTTTTGATCTAATAGGTATCTTGTGCACTATATCTAGGTTTCTATCCTAACAAAAAATCAAAATTTGGAGAAACAAATTTTATACTGAATTTGTTTCTCCAAATTTTGATTTTTTAGCGTCGGTTCTTTATAATTCATTATATTATTAGAGGTATAAGTCACAAGTGATTAAAAAGAAGGAGGTTTCTAAGTCGTCTGTTGTTTTTAAGTCTTTAGTGACCACAGAAAGTAAGGCCTTCGCATCTTTTATAGATGATTTATACAGCGTCAGCAACTGGTAATCATGTTGTACGGGACGCTGCAGTGCCTGGGACATTGTTAGATGGATTAGGCTTGCCCACCTATACCATCCTCTCAGCTTAGTCAGCTATTATTCAAAGGAAAGAACAGGTCAATACGTCTGAAGCTAACTAAGCCGCGGGTTTCCTCACGATGTTTCCGTTAAAGCACGTGTTAAGTATGCACATACATTTTTCAAGGAAGAAAAATCCATTGGTGCACTGCCGGTATCGAACCCACGACCTTCGGATTGAAAGTCGGGGGTACGAACCACTCGGCCAACACGACCTCAGAACTCCGTGGTTTAATCCGCATGCTGATTACGTATCTCGCGACAGGTTTGCAACAGGCGTAGATTTCTTCGCAATCATCGCTGTCCAACGTAATTTTTTTGTTTTTTTAAACTACAATTTACCATTAATATTGCATAAATTTACCATTGACAACGATGATCGAGATTTACGTCTGTTGCAGCGATTATCGCGAGATATAGGTACGCCTGTAGCAAACCTGTCGCGAGATACAATCAGCCTGCCGATTTGGAAAATTACTTGCGAGATATAGGTACGCCTGTAGCATACCTGTCGCGAGATACGCAATCAAAATTATTTGTGAGTTCTATTATAGGTATACACTGTAAATACACTTAAGTTTAAGGTTGCTGCGCAAGATCGTCCCAAGTGGAAATCCCTTCTGAGAGCCCTATGTCCCCAATGATAAGAGGATGTCATAACCATCATCATCAAATACACTAAAGTTCATAAATTCTTTGGATTACAGTCAGTAAATTCTGTAGCTACTATGGTTTTCATGGATGTGTGTGAGCTCTTAAAGAAACAAAATATAATAATATAATATAATAAATATTAACTTATATATTATAACTAGCTTTTGCCCGCGACTTTGTCCGCGTGGAAGTCATAAAACGTAAAATCCCCTTTTTCACGCAGAGCCACTTTGATTCGAAAACGTAAATCCCATTTATGCCCTATCCCGTGGGAATTTCGAAAAATCCCTTCTTAGTGTACCTCTAGGATACTCAAGGTATACTTGTGCCAAATTTCAAGTCTTTAGGTCCAGTGGTTTAGGCTGTGCGTTGATATATCAGTCAGTCAGTCAGTCAGGACTTTGAATTTTATATATATAGATTACTATTTAGGTTTTACTGTTTTAGATTACCTCCGCAAAAGTGGGTTTAATAGATGGCTGGCATGCAAGAGGTTACGGGTTTCCCGCCTTGGGACAAAATTTTTGAAGAAGAGGAAGAAAGAAGAAATTAATTTATTTTTGACACACACCACACTATTAAAACACAAACTATAAGAAAACGCAGAAATAATAAAATTACGTGCATTATGGTGTAATTAACAGTATTTACATTACAACAAATGCTGCAAAAAATTTTCGCTCTACATATTAGTTTGTGTCTAGATGTTTTCTGTGTATGCTAAGTAATTACTAAATACATATATCGACGGTGTAGTATCAATATCTAATAACTACAAATCCATGATTTTACAGGAGGCGAAAAAAATGTTTCATTTCTATAGTTTTTAACATTTGAATAAAAAAGTTACTTATATTTAAAAAATAGTAGGAAACGATTATGATGGTGATAATGATTTCAATCAAATATTACAGGTTAGGGATATAAATGTAGATAGAAGTTATTGTTTAAACTTTAACTGAGAACCTGGTATTTATTGTGTAGATACAAGGTATTGCATGTATAAATAAAAACAGTTTGGATTAAATTTTCACATCGTATTTAATAAATTTAACAAAAAGAACACAATTCTCTTTTTTACGGCAAGGCATACTTGTTATATTAACAAGTTTGACAAAACTTATACAATTATAAAATTTTGACAGTTTAAATTTGGTAGAAATCACAACAGTTGAAAGTAAACTTCTGGGTACAACGTGACACATTAATAACATATAGGCTCCCCTAAAATAAAGAGATCTAAAAAAACTTAACATAATTATTTAAACGACAGAAAAAATCTAAATCTCTCACTCGCTTCCTTAGCTTAGCATAGAATAATTAATATTGAAAACAGGAACTTAGTAAATTCTATCTTTGAACAAATGATAACATTCACGATAATCAATAATAGCAAAATCAGTTTAATGATCATAAAGTAAAAAACTTTCATTAAATTTTCTATGCAAAAGGAAGTGTATCCTAAAACGCGTGACAATCTCTGGGAAGAACTTGTTTCAGCTGCTGTAGATGATTATACTTTGTAGCTGAAATTGGGATTCGGTTGGAGTGCAACTGGCGATAATTGATATTTTCACAGTTTACTATCTTAGGTCTCTGAGGTAGAGGCATAAAGTCTACATAAAAATCTAGTTTTACTTCGATAGTCATTATGTTGTAATAGATGACTCTAATGTCTACTGTCTCTAATTTCGCCTGCAGCAGCCCTTTTCTTATCATTTTCTTTATCTAGCCTTGCTCTATTCTTTTTAACTAGATGAACTTGGTAATCAGCCTCATTTAAATTTCCTGCTTTGTAAGCTGAACAAATATCACACATATCTTTTTTAAGAGTGTACAGTGACACATTTTTCGCGTTAAACATTTTTTCAAACGTAAATCGGCTCACTTCCTGTTCTTCGTTCTCAGCACAATAGGTTTTGTAATTCCTGAATAAGACTGCAAGAGTATTGTACATTGGGTTTAAAAACAGTTTATTTGTTTCTTTACGAGCATAGTGTGAAGGTAACTTCGGCAAATTATCAAAATAATTCTGCAGTGTCAACATCTTTCTCTCGATTCCAGATCTTGACGCATTTTGTAGTGAGTTGCTTACACTTCGTGATGGAGTCATCCCGAACTCACTCTTCTTGGTCCATGAATAGACCGTGAAAGATCCAAGGGAAAGCGTAGCAAGAAACATTGGTTTGCATACCTGTACTTTTTCGGAGCAGTCTTCTTTGAAGGGCAAAAAATATGTTGTAGTTTCTGATCGCCTAGATTGATCGTATGATTTAGTCTTTCGAGCGGTATTTCTGCGGTTGACCAAGGAAAAGACGTAAACTTTACGCTGATCTCAATTTAATTTCTTCCAGAAATAGGTATGGATTTTCTTTCGAGTATCTTCATTTTGCTACATTCTCTTAATTTACTTTTATTACAAAACTCTGATGTGCATCTTTCTCCTAGTTCTTTCTTACCTCTTATGGTGTCTTGTTGAAACTTTCCATTAGCCGGTCTCGAGTATCCCAAAAACTCTTCGCCTTGCATTCTAAGCATTTTTGCTTTATTTCTCTTCCACAGCACAGGTTAAGCAATATGGTGCCGTTTTCTACCTTCGTTCATAATTCCATATTCCTGAACAGATTCTACACAGACAGTACACTAGCTAGTCTGCGAGGGACAGCGCCACAGTCAACACGTTTTTAAGCGTAGATATTCGGTATTGCTAGCAAAAATCACGCACGATGAGTTATTAGGTATTTCTATAAGCAAATATCTCATAAATAAGAATAATTCAAGACCTTATGTCTTTGCCAATACAAGCTCTTTTACATTTTACCTACGAATATGAAAAAAAGTAAAAACCGCTAAAATGTTAGTTATTAGATATTGATACTTCATCGTCGATATATAAGCAATTTAGGCCGTGGGGTGCCGGCAGTAGAATGTTACCCCTCTTCTCCTACCCGTGGATGCAGTAAGAGCCTGCTAAGGGAAACCTCCGGAAGATGGGCAGCAGCGTCTTTCCGTATATCAACATCCCGTACTGCGCTCACCAACCCGCCTGCCAAGCGTGGTGAGTATGGCAACTGCCCCTCATGGAGATCCATGAGGGAGGCCTTAGTTCAGTAGTGGACGTTTTACGGCTGAAATTATGATGATGAAGCAATTTATTAACTATCCGTGGCCGAGGGGTGCCGGCGGTAGCTCTCCTCTCTTGCCCGTTGATTAAGATTCCGCGTACCAACATCCCGTGGTGCGCTCGCCAGCCCGCCTGCCAAGCGTGGTGAGTATGGCAACAACCATTGAGATCAGTACTGGGCGATCCATTAGTGAGGCCTACGTCCAGCAGTGGACGTTTTACGGCTGACATGATGATGATGATCAGCCATCTGGTAACTACGAGTATAACACAAGCTCTGCCTTCTTCGGGGCTGGATGGTGCTGTGTGAAATATCCAGCATTTAAAAAAATATGAGACCGGTAAACTATGTCTAGGGCATAGATACAGCTAAGCAATTAATTACAAAGTTATCTAATTACGTCCATTGGGGCTCAATTAGATTTATCAACGTTACAATGTAATTAAATGCACATCGTAATTAAATTACCCACAAGATGATAAGTCATTGATTTTTGACCTTAATCAAGTTTTCATAATATCCTATGTAAGTTGCGTCATTTTAATTTAGCTGATACTTAATATAATACGGAACCCTCGGTGCGCGAGTCCGACTCGCACTTTGCCGGTTTTTTTGTTAAAAAAAACCGACTAAGTAGATCACACAGAGCGCCATCTAGTTCCAAACTAAGCAAACATTACGTCTACAGGTCTTATTTGTTCATGAAGAAGGAACATACTAGGATACCTCCAGGTG
Source organism: Pasiphila rectangulata (assembly GCA_963082625.1). Lineage (NCBI taxonomy): Eukaryota > Metazoa > Arthropoda > Insecta > Lepidoptera > Geometridae > Pasiphila > Pasiphila rectangulata. Next base: position 9,650,059 of record OY720261.1, on the reverse strand, counting down.
TTGGGCAGCAGCGTCTTTCCGCTTCTTATCAACATCCCGTACTGCGCTCGCCAACCCGCTTGTCAAGCGTGGTGAGTATAGAGCCTCTCATGATCAGTTCTTAGAGATCCATGAGGGAGGTTTTTGTCCAACAGTGGACGTTCGACGGCTGAAATGAGGTTGTTGTTGATGATAACTTAATGTCATGTTATATCTTTGATATCCAAATTGCTTTTTAATGAAAAGTTTAATTAAGAAGATTATTCAACAAGTTTATAATATTAAAAAAAAGCCGTGTTGGCCGAGTGGTATGTACCCCCGACTTTCGATCCGAATGGATTTTCCTTTCTTGAAAAATGTATGTGCACACTTAACACGTGCTCTAACGGTGAAGGAAACATCGTGAGGAAACCCGCGGCTTAGTTAGCTTCAGACGTATTGACCTGTTTCTTTCCTCTGAATAATAGCTGACTAAGCTGAGAGGATGGTATAGGTGCTGGGCAAGCCTAATCCATCTAACGATGTCCCAGGCACTGCAGCGTCATGTACAGCATGATTACCACGCTGTATAAATCATCTATAATAGATGCAAAGGCCTTACTACTTTTTTTATAATATTACAAATTTTAAGTAACTCACTTCGACACTATACGTAGTCCCGGAGGTTAGCAAATTTTTTTTTGTAATGTGTTTCCTCAGTTTTGCAGTCTAAACATCAAGCCTTTTCATTTCATACCACACTTGAGTATATCTGACCAGTGTGCGGTACAAATGTTTGAATGCTAGAAAACACAGTGCAGGCGACACTACTGGTAGTGCGGCTGGTAGTGTCGTTGCCAGAAAATGAAAATGTGCAGGCACTCTTCTCTTTCAGTTCTCAGAACTAAAGACATACTGTAATTGCAGCTCAGTGTGCGCCAAAGTTCGAAGAGTGCCTGCACATTTTCATTTTCTGACAACGACACTACCAGCCGCACTACCAGTAGTGTCGTTGCCAAATGAACGACACTACCGCGCCTTTTTTGGATCAAATGTACAGTAATAAAAATAATAATAATAATGTTTATTTGTTAATTATTACATATTACAAGTAGTCTTAATTAAAAAATAGGCCTAAGGTAAGGTTAGGTAAAGTTAATCTAACAAACTTATTCTAGTGATACAACTACAACTATTGCCTAAACTAGGATGGAGAGTATCCTGTGTGATAGGCATTAGCGCCCACCCTCAAAAGGTAACAATTCATATTTGGCCTTGAAATAGTAGCTTAGTGTTTACTAAAATTTTACTTTGTTGTGTGCATTTGTGTAGGTTGCATGTTGTTGTGTATAAATGTATGTGTGTGTGTGTATGAATGTGTGTGTGTGTGTGTTTATGTGTCCTTTAGCCCTACTACTAAGCATCTATATCACTAACTGAAAACTTATTACTAAAGGGTGTGTAATGAATGATATAAGTGTGTATGTAATTGAACAGTCAACAACGACACTACCAGCCGTTAAGGTTTAGTAATAGTTAAGTAAAGTAAGTAATTATAAATGAAATGAAATGAAATTTATTGTAGAAACTGTGTACAAAAAGATCTTAAAAGCTAGGTGGAACAACAGTTTATCCATTAATTATGGACGTACAATATTTAACTTATATAACTAGGTAATTTATATAGAGGTAGTAATTATACCTTACGCATAGAGATCTCATTGGTGTTTTCTAGCATTCAAACATTTGTGCCGCACTCTGGTGGAATTCTACCTTCAACCTTGCTTTCTGAAGGTTAGAATTTTTGATACACATTCTGAATCATACGCAACAATCCCACCGGAACCGTAAATTTTTTGATAAAGTTATTCATTTCTTTGAAAACATACGCAACATTTTTTTTTGAAAGATTGGATTTGTGGCGCTTTCCGTGGTTCAGTTGGTCTAGCCGACTGAGACGTAGGACGTTGCGGGTTCGATTCCCGCTCTATCTATTCTACCTTTGCTCTATCTGCAGATCTGAGAGTAGTAGAACTTTTTGTAAAGAGTTCATCCGAGAAGTATTACCACCATACCTATTTCTGCCGCCAAGCAGTAATGGATTAGTGTATTTCGGTTTGAAAGAGGTCTGTGAAATTACGGGCACATGTGACCTTACAACTCTATGTCTCCTACAACTGTATGTAACACGTTGCGGACTGTAACAGTATAAAAAATATATATATATCAAGCATTTATTTAGCTTGTCCTGTATGTATGTATGTTTTTTCGCGGAATCTTGCAACTCAATTTTAAAGCAGATATCTTCCAACTACCAATTGAGCTGAAATTTTGTATACATGTTTTCTTTGGATGAAAATGCATGGTCAGCTATGTGACGTCACTCAGAATCCAACATAGCGGAACACCCAAGATGGCGGACTACTTGTTTTTAATGTACTCCTATAATATGGGTATCAAATGAAAGAGCTTGCTGAGAATAATTCGAAAATGAAATGACGATACTCTGAATCCAATATGGCGGAACATCTAAGATGGCGGACTAGTTATTATTATTGCACTCCTATAATATGGGTATCAAATCACAGGCCTTGCTGTGAGTTACTCGAAAAATTAAATGACATTTCTCTAAATCCAACATGGCCGTATACTCAAGATGGCGGACTAGTTAGGCGGGTTGGCGAGCGCAGTAGAGGATGTCAGTTGATGCTGCTACCGACCTTCAGGAGGTATCCCTTGGCAGATTTTTACTGTATTTACGGCAAGAGAGGAAGCGCAATATTCTACCCCACGGCAAAAAAAATAATATTAAAAATCGTCTTAAAGTCGTTCTTGTTTATATTAGGCACAAACTCAAAAAAGCGTTTATTCATCGGACCCAAAGACCCCAAAGAAACATCAATTAAAACAACTCTTCACATATTAATTAAATTTTGACAGTATTTCTAATATGCTAATACTGTATTAGAAAGTGTGGAATTAAACTTTTAGTACAAAAGAAGACTCAAGTACATACTAAGGTTAAATTCCTCAATAAAATTTTATTTAAGCTCCTCAGAGTACAGCTGTTATAAAACATACAAACAAATCCTACGGCCCATAGAAATATTTTCAAACAAGGTAAATCCTAACAACCCTAAACCTAACTAATGTTATATGCGATATTTCGGGATATTTACCATGCTTTGGTAAATCCATACTTATATCATAAAGAGGAAAGATTTGTATGTTGTATTGTATTTTAAATGTTTGTAACGCATAAACTAAAAAACTACTGGACTGATTTTCAGAATTCTTCACCATTAGAATGCTACATTATCAATATATAAATCTTAGAACTATGTGCTCTCCCAATTACAGCACACTTACCAACCCAGAAATAGGAATATTCGGGGATGATTCGGACGGCAGTAACAGTAAATAAAAGTCTAGTTCAAACCGAATAACTCGCAAACGCTAAAAACATAAATGAAAACTAAATAAATCACTCACCATTATTCTCCGCCTTCTTCTTCACGATAACACCTCCATTCTGCTCCACGATTGCGCTGGTCTCGATTCCGTTCAAACCCTTCATTCTGATAATCAATTCGCGATTTAAACTACACTCTGACACTTCGAGGTCACAATACCAGTTAGCTAACGGCCAAGGTGAAGAGACAGTCACAAAATAGGTTTAAAAAAGACAGAACCGCTCCCAGCTAAAGTCTCCGTTAAAGTGAACAGAGTGGGGGGTGCGCTTATATTTATACAAAAAAAAGCGTAATGCACTAAACATCTGTACGTCTAATGAGTTTTATCTTTGGGAATATTGTGTTACAAAATATTGAATAATCTTGCTTATCCACTAATATTAAGAGAGTTCGTATGGATGTTTGTTAAGTCAGCGGAAACTATTTATTTATTTATTTATTCAATTAGCACGGTTTACTATCTAACTGAACTACTACTTACTATCGAAATGAGCTGGATTTTGCTTACTTAGATATATTTGAATTAAAACATAGGTAATAAATTCGAGTACAATGTATGCAAAGCTGCTGGTAGAAAGCTTGTATAATAAATCTGAATGTTTCAATGGATGTTTAATTAGTTTGCGTAGTTTTCAAGCAAAAACTACCGAACAGTTCAAGCTGATTCATCATTTCAGCCATAAAACGTCCACTGATGAACACAGGCCTCCCTCATGGATCTCCATGAGGGGTAGTTGCCATACTCACCACGCTTGGCAGGCGGGTTGGTGAGCGCAGTATGGGATGTTGATAAACGGATAGACGCTGCTGCCCATCTTCCGGAGGTATCCCTTAGCAGGCTCTTACTGCATCCATGGGCATGAGAGGAGGGGTATCATTCTACTGCCGGCACCCCACGGCGGCAAGCTGATTGCATACATATAAATTTAAGGCTTTTATACAGCGTCAGCAACTGGTATTCACGCTGCAGTGCCTGAGACATTGTTAGATGGGTTAGGCTTGCCCAGCACCTATACCAGGTATGCTTAGTCGCCTTTTAGTCAGAGGAATGAACAGATCAATACGTCGGAAGCTGTAACTAAGCCGGAAAAAAAACATTGCTTCACGGCCGGAGTCGAACCTTCTTTGGCTTAAAAGTCGGGGCACATACCATTCGACCAACACGGCTAAATAATGATAGATGATGTAGACTCGGGTTAAAACATGCTATAATTATCATTATCTTATCAGTCGTATAACGTCCACAGTCGTTCCTCATCTCCAAGTACTGATCGTGAGGGATTTGTTGCACTCATCACGCTTGGCAGGCTTACGGGTTTACGAGCGCAGTACGGGATGTCGATGCACGGAAAGACGCTGCTGGCAATTTTCCGGACGTATCCGCAGATTCTTACAGCATCCATGGGCAAGAGAGAGGGCAACGTTCTACTGCCGGAACCCTGCGGCAATAATTATATCCGAGTACAGTGCGTGCGTAGCTGCAGACTGTAGATAGTATGTATGTTTTGTTTGTTTGGGTATGTGTTACGAAATATTTGATTTTGTTGCGACATATTTTCTTTTTTGGGCATTAGATTGTTAATGTAGAATAAATGATAATGATAATTTGGCACGTCTTTGAACTTGGGGTGTTAGGTCGGGTGATAATATTTGTAGGGGTAAGCAAGCTATCACGGTAAAACAGTAGATATCATAAAAAAATATTAGTGTATATGCGTATGATTGTGCCGTGAAGGCATCAGAATGTTGCCTCTCCTCTCTTGCCTGTGGATGCAGTAAGAATCTGGCAAGGAGCCTCCGGAAGATGGGCAGCATCAACATTAGTGATGCCACGAATATTCGGCTACTATTCGGTATTCGGTCAATTCGGCCATTTTTTTTGGTATTCGGCATTCGGCCTAATAATGCGTACTATTCGACCGAATACCAAATCATGAAAATAGACATGTCATATTACTCAAGATTATATGTAGTCATTCCCAAATTACAATACTTTAGTAAGTAAAATTGATCAGTGGTAAGTTGTATGTAATGGATAAAAACAAGCTTTTCAGCATTTTTTATTAATTGGTGTCATTTTATAAATCTTTGACGAACACACAATTGAAAAAGAACTAACGAATGAACTTCTCTGCAATATGTTTCTGTTTATTATTGTTGTGTTTTAGGTATTACTCATCATCATCATCATTTCAGCCGTAAAACGTCCACTACTAGACACAGGCCTCCCTCATGGATCTCTATGAGAGGTAGTTGCCATACACACCACGCTTGGCAGGCGGGTTGGCGAGCGCAGTACGGTATGTTGATTCACGGAAAGACGCTGCTGCCCATCTTCCGGAGGTATTCCTTAGCAGGCTCTTACTGCATCCACGGGCAGAAGAGGAGGGGTTACATTCTACTGCCGGCACCCCACGGCTCATTAGGTATTATTATTATTAAATAATAATAATACATAAAGCATTAATGAAAAAAAAAACACAACAACAATGATCTGACAAAGCGTGCCGTGACGTGATTTACTCGTGATTGTAACAATCAGTCAAATACCTGCCTGCAACGATGGAGACAGGTAGCGACTCGTCTTGTTTACGCGCTCGACAAGCATGTATTTTGTGCCGAATATTCGGCGCTTCGGCCGATAGCGTAGCCGAACATTCGGTATTCAGTATTCGGCCAAATCACTATTCGTGGCAACTCTAATCAACATCCGCTACTGCGCTATCGAACCCGCCTGCCAAGCGTGCTGAGTTTAAACTCCTCATGATCAGTACTTGCAGATCCATGAGGGAGGCCTATGTCCAGCAGTGGACGTCTCAGGGCTGAGATGATGATGTTGATGATGATCGTAGAAAGTAAAGCCTTTTTTCACACTTACATTTATCGAAAAAGCTTCGAAAAAATACATAATAATATATGTATGTCATCATCATCATTATTTCATCCTTTAAACGTCTACCACTACACACAGGCCTACTTCATGGATCTCCATGAGAGGTAGTTGCTATACTCACAACGCTTGGCAGGCGGGTTTGCGAGCGCAGTGTGTTGATACGGAAAGACGCTGCAGCCCATCTTCCGAAGGTATCACTTAGCAGGCTCTTACTGCATCCACGGGCATGAGAGGAGGGGGGACATTCTAATGCAAGCACCTCTATAATAATCTATGCCATATATTTTTAGGGTTTCGTATAAAGCAAGAAACCCTGATAGTTTCGCTTTTTCAGTCTGTCCGGCTTAGCGAAGAGTCGATAAGTCCTAGAAAGCTGTTATTTTGCATGGACATTAATTTGGGCTACCTCCCATACACTTAAGGAAGGGATGAGCTTCTTTTCATGATTTTCCATCGTGTGGGGTATTGTTGAATAGGTATTTTAAAACCATCTATGGGTTACGGAGACAATTTTCCGATTTAGGGTTCCGCTTGCAAAATGTAAAAGTTTGAAACTTATTTTGGAGCGTCCTATTCTCTTCTAAAATCTAAATAATCTTTACAAATCTGAAAAAAATCATAACTGTAAATTTAATCATGAACTTTCTAGAAAAACTATATGGTACCATCCACGGCTTGGACTTTTGCCAGATTTTCATATGTAGTTAACGTCTAAGTTAGTTTCTGTAATCTGTGGTCTAAGTGCAAAATTGCACCTTAAGACGAGTGTATTATTCGACCCCGCCGGCAGGATCGGTTATCGAATATGTGTCTAACACCTAATGTGTCACGGGTTGACGTCACCTCCGGGTTAGCGGCGTTGAGTTCGTCAACGAGCAAGCCGAGAGAGAACGGTTCTCGGTCGACGGAGGAAAGCTAAATCTCTGAACGTATGTTTTTCCTACATACATGACCGGCCGGCTGCCTTACGTCAATTAAGGATAAAGCGGGATTTAACCCGCGAAATGCTTGTCATTACAATATTACGAAACCCATGACTGTATGGGAGTTCAGGAAAATAGGTGCAATTATAACTAATCTGAAAAATTCCTGTCAGTCATGCTCGCACAGTTTAAGATAAATAAGGAAACTCCTTAACATAAATATCTTTGTATTTACCACCGTCACAAAGAGAGGGGTGTTATAAGTTTGACCGCTGTCTATGTGTCTGTCTGTGGCACCGTAGCTCTTAAACGAGTAGACCGATTCGAATGCAGTTTTACTATTTAAAAGCAGGATTTCTAGCGGTGGCTGTTAACCATGTTTTGTCAAAATCGGTTAAGACGTTTACGAGTTATGGGGGGTGACAGAGGCGGCTCTAGCCCTTGTGGCGCCCGTGTGCCACCAGTACCCTGGCGCCCCCTAGTAGGAGCAGAGTCAAAATGGAATACTTACAGTTATATTTTCATACGAAAATTCGGGTGCAAATAATGCAATTTTAAATGATGTCAAGAAGCTTTTTAGGAAGGATGGGGTTACCCTGCTCTCCCATCGAGTATTTGAGAGTGGTTTTAGACTTAAAATTGGCGCTTCTTTAGCAGGTATTTGCCAACGTAACATAAATAAATAACATATAACATAAATAGTAACATAAATTTCTTGCACAATTGAAAATAAATTTACTATTTCTAATGAACCTTTAGCAGCGTATTCACTACCAAATTTAGGCTGTGTGTCGCACATGGTACATAAAATGCGCGCGGGTTTATATCTGAAATTCGTTTTTAAAGACCTATATTTTTCCCTTTCATGTTTGCACCATTATCGTAGCCTTGACCACGCATATCATGTATGTCAATTTTTTTTGAGATTAAAAAATCTAACAAAAGTTGAGTTAAGGCCAGGGTGGCCAGTAGTGTCTGTAATAGGAAAAAACCCAGAAAGTGTTATTTTGCCTTGTTGTTGCTTGCGTTTAAAAGAACGTACCGTACGACAACCGATATTTGTTCTTCGTGTGCAATATCTGGAGTGCAATCTAAAATAATTGAAAAATATTTGGACTGTGTCAATTGCAAAACAATAGCTTTTTTTATTCTTTCTCCTAATAATTGTATTATTTCATTCTGAATATTATGACCAAGATAATGAGTTTTGAATAAGGGCGATGTGTTCCGCAAGCACATTATCAAAATTAGAGGTATGTATATTCAACCAGCTTTAAAAAGTTACCATTACCAGAATCGTATTTTTTTCAGATCTTCCCCGAAAAGCCAGACATTGCCTAGCTAAAAAATGAATAATGAAAAATAAATTAATTATTCGTTCGAGTACTGCAACCCAACGTTTTTTTCCGTTCATCCGGCATGCGCCTTTGGTAGTGATGCGACACTACGCCAATATAATCATTAACCTATAATCTGTTGTGTCGCATTGGATGGCGCTCGGCGCCCCCTTAGACCCGGCGCCCGTGTGCGCCGCACACCCTGCACTATAGGTAAAGCCGCCTCTGGGGGGTGAAGTAGGAGTGGCGTGCCGTAGTAAATAAATACAACAAACCAAGGTTAGCATTAGGTATGTTTAGTCCATAAAAATTAAGTTATCGCTCTAAGTTAGACTTGTTTATACATGCGAGGAATCCTTGCTACGGCTCTAAACAAATTAAGATGATCAGATTTTTAAGAACAAGATTATGTTTACACTATATACTATATAAGTATATTATCTGCGTGCATTGTTCATCATTTGGAGGGGAATGCAAAGAAAATCACATGTCTTTTATTTTATGGCTTTTTGTGTTTGGTTTCACACAATTCCGCCAGTGTCAAATTAATTTATAAATACCTACTTGTTATTTAAAAAAAATCACTTCACCTTATTTTATTGTATTACACAATACTGTCAGTGTCAAACTGTCAAAACGTTTGCTTGTCTATTGTTGTCCTGTTTCTATTGTATGTGAATCTGGATACTTCGATCTTCTTTATGTGCGAAATAAATACGTGGATGTATTTGCCGAGCGGACAGTCTTAATTTGGCTACGAAAGTGAACAGTGCGATATATCCGGGTGACTTCAAAGTGAATACAGAGATCAGTGATTGTGTACAAGTGCTATAATAGTATTCAGTGAATAGTGAACAAGTGTCATAGTGTCATCAGTGTTGTGCAGTGAAAAAGTGTTCTAATGAGAATCTGCTGAGAGATTCTTATCGGTGTAATCTGTGATTAAATAATAATTTAATAATAATAATTTATCTATATTTCAGACACAAGATCCATATAAAAGTCTTACAAACCAAATTTAGTAAATGATAATTTTTAAAGTGTTATTTTTTTTTTAATTGGACTACATTATTTAATCCAGAACTCCCAGCTCGTAACAGTATGTTTGGTAAATAATGATAACACTTGACTTCGTAATCTTTTGAAGACATTGAAAATTATTCCTTTTAATGCTACTTCTTTCAACTAGCTACCGCCCGCGGCTCTGCACCTGTTTTACGATTGGCCTCTTAATAATCATCATTATCATTTCAGTCGTAAAACTGTTGTGTCTGTTGTGTTACAAGATATTGTAGGATCTTTAGCATTGTTTAAGATTTATTTGTTTAGTTAGGTACATTAAGTTATAATTAAAAACGATTAAAAATAACACCAGGCACCAGAGGTTTTGTAAGGAATAGTCTTAGATTAAGTAATTTCATGTATCTCATTTTAAGTGAAACATTTGTGTTCTTATGAGAATAAAGTTCTTTAAACCTAAAACGTCCACTACAGAACACAGGCCTCCCTCATTGATATTCGTGAGAGGTAGTGTGGTTGACGAGCGCAGTACGGGATGTTGATACACGAGAAGACGCTGCTGCCCATCTTCCACTATCCCTTAGCTCTTACTGCATCCACGGGCATGGGAGGAGGGGTAACATTCTACTGCCGGATACCTCAGTATCGTCTTTCCGTGTATCAACATCATAAACTGTCGCCAACCGGCCTGCCAAGCGTAATGAGTATGATAATGATAATGAGTATGGCAACTACCCCTCATGGAGATGAGGGAGGCATGTGTTAAGTACTGTACGTTTACTACTGCTGAAATGATGATGATATAAAGAAGCCATCGTGTAGCAACACAAGTATTTTCCAAAATAAAGCTCTATCTTGATTAGATTTTCAACCACACTTGCGGTATATGCCGCATTTGTACATACTACATTAGTGCATATCATTGTACATAATCTATTATGTGGACGCAGCACAATATAATTTCAAAAAGTCCAGTTATAGTTACGAGTGTTTGGAGAATTCCAGAAATCCAGTCCAAATCGCTATGTAACATCAAGTAGAATACATTGAGACTAAATTGTAAAAAAAGCAAAGTATAAGTATTTATTTCACAAAAAGTAGTATACTGAATCAGGCACCTTATAAATAAGTTAATGTTACTCAGGTAATAGTTAAACATATGATTTTTTGCAACGGGTACCTTGGCTAAATTCTGTCCCTCGCACTAGGTCTCGGTAGAGTGTGTATAGCAAGGTTACAGTGGACGGTAATGGGACTTTTGGGACAACAATATGATAAAAATATAAGTGCCACTAGACTAAGTGGGACTAGTGGGACGTAATCGTGTCAGTCGTCCCATGATGGGACAGCTCAATGGGACTAGTGGGATTGACGGGATTCGCTTTGGACACTCGCAATAAACCTTTGATTGAAAAAAGTTGATTTCGCTTGTTCTAACTTCGGGCCGAACAACTAGTATCTATATTAAGTTAAAAATAAACATTTTATCTACCATTTAGCTTAGCAAGAATATAATTAACAAGATACGATTGTGGTTTTCGTTCTTAACAGGAACCCAAATATTCCACTAACTTTTCCACGACAAATCTTTCTGAGGTTAACCGTTTAAGATAATACACACATCAACATTGTCTAGGGATATTCAACATTTTGTTGATTCTTACAAAAACTGAATTTTATTTCTTTAGAAAACTAGGTATGGCAAGAATCTTTATTTTGTATTGTTTATTATTAATAATAAAATACAACTGTTTGATATTATTTTTAATAAAAATTAAAGTAGAATAAATCTCAAATTTAACGGAGGATTGCTGAAAGCCCTTCGCTGGAACATGTCCCAGTGTGTTCAATTGGGTTTAAGTCGGGTGACTGTGCAGGCCAGTCCAAAACCGCGACATCATGTTCCTGAAGGGCAGCTGACACCAATCGCGCCGTGTGTGGAGGGGCATTATCATGCATGGGCTGAAATTCCTGGCCGATTCGAACTCTGTGAGGGATGATCACAGGTTCTACGACTTCGTTCCGGTAGTTTAGTGCCGTCATGCTGCCTCTTATCCAAATGAGTTCGGTTCGCGCGCCAATACGAATTCCCGCCCAAACCATGATTGTCCCACCTTGGTACGAATGGACCTCTTGTGGATGCTGGAGGCGACTTTCTCTGCCTGGAACTCTCCAAACACGTGTGCTTCGTGAATCGGGGTGGAATCCAAACCGAGACTCATCAGTAACCATTGTCCATTGGCCATTGTTCCATAACAAATGTTCTTGAGCCCAAAGATCGCCTACCGCGATTGCCTCGTCGTAGAGCTGGCATACGAAGCGGCCTACGAGAATGAAGATCGACTTCATGTAGCCTTCTTCTGATGGTTTGGTCGGTGACTGACAGCTGTTGGTCTGACTGAAGCCTCACTAGCTGCTTTGCTGTGAGATTGGGTTCCCTTCTGGCGGAATTTTGGAGAAAACGATCCTGTCTAGGGGTGGTTACTCGTATTTTTCCAGTGTGGCGCTCTCTTAGATCTCCAGTAATACGATAACGTGACCACAATCGAAAAACTACGTTTTGATTGGTGTTTAGGATATTGGCAACCACGCGTTGGATAGCACCGGCTTGTAACATGCCTATCGCTCTTATCATTTCTTCTTTGCTTAAATGTCGACGTTCCATGACATTAATAATATTACAAGAACCGTTAAAATTAAACATGACTTTAGATAGCACTTATTGATAACTAAATAAAAATTAAATTGTTTTAATATACCTAATATGGCAAAATAAACTTTGTTTAATTTTAATCGGAGCTCCCATTTTATCTTTTGTTTATTGCGTTATATTTTTATTCGTTTTGCAAATTTTGAAAATGGAACAAAAGCGGTTTAATTCCATATATAAACTTTTTCTAATAAGCAAATAGTTTGTAAGATTTTTGTAATTTCGAAATGGAATCCCTAGACAATGTTGATGTGTGTATATTATTTTATCAAAATAATAAGATTTAGATACAGAATTTGGAAAGATTTTTTAATTTCTGAATATATATATAAATATTGGGTAGTAATAATTTGAGTGATTTTAAAAAAAAACTATTTCTAGAAGTGTTTTTTAACCTCGTCTAAGTCTTATCCAGAATGGAGGCCACGGCAAGCGCAGCATAGGACGTCCACCTATAAGATGGGCAGACGACTTGGTACGAACCGCAGGTCAGTTGTAGATGCAGGCCGCTTCCAACCGCAGTACTTGGAGATCAATGAGGGAGGGCTATGTCCAGCAGTGGATCTGGACGACTTATGGCTGATATGATGATGATGTTGAAGTCTTGTACTTTTTGTATGGTATCACAAGACGCTGTGTCCTAGTTTTTCATCCTATAAATACTCGTGTAACCAGATAGATAGATAAACTCTTTATTGCGTAAATCATACAGAAAATAAAAACAAAAATAACTAGCGGTCTTATCGCTCAGACTAACTACTAAGCGGTCTTATCGCTCAGAGCGATTTCTTCCAGACAACCTTTGGATGGAGATATATATTTTTATAATAGTCACATCTTTATTTGGTTTGTTTTGGGTTTCGTGGTTTGGTTTTGGGTTTCGTATTTAAGCCAGAAACCCTTATAGTTTCGCTTATCTGTCTGTCTGACTGTCCATACGTCACCAGCTTTGCGAAGAGACTATTAGTACTAGAATGCTGTAATTCTGCATGGACATACAAAATTATGACGCCGAGATAACGGCACAAAAAGCAGTAAAGAACGCTGAAAAAATAATAAATTTGATAATAAATTTGGGGTACCTGTGAAATTTATGGAAATATTGAGTAGCGACCTATTGTGAAGTCATTTAATTTTAATTGTCTGTTCTTGTATATTATGCAATAAATATTGTGACACCGCCGTGGGGTGCCGGCACTAGAATGATACCCCTCCTCTCATGCCCATGGATGCAGTAAGAGCCTGCTAAGGGATACCTCCGGAAGATGGGCAGCAGCGTCTATCCGTGTATCAACATCACATACTGCGCTCACCAACCCGCCTGCCAAGCGTGGTGATAATGGCAACTACCCCTTATGGAGATCCATGAGGGAAGCCTGTATTCATCAGTGGACGTTTTATGGCTGAAATGATTGTGACACAAAATACACTATTTCTACGAACATTTCTATTTATTTAATTAACACCTGCTAATAGGCCATTTAAACATAAAAAAAACATTTACAAACTTCTAACAACAGGTCTATGGGTACGGAAACGCTACACAGCGCGTGGCCTGACACGCACTTAGCCTAATTATTTTAATTGGTAATCTATACTATCATCATTCCAGCCGTAAAATGTCCACTACTGAACAGGCCTCCCTCATGGATCTCCTTGAAGGGTAATTGCCATACTCACCACGCTTAGCACGCGGGTTGGCGAGCGGAGTACGGGATGTTGGACACACGGAAATACGCTGCTGCCCATCTTCCGGAGGTATCCCTTAGCAGGCTCTTACTGCATCCGCGGGCATGAGAGGAGGGGTAACATTCTAACTATAAATGAACCATTAATTATTTGCCACACCTTCCGGTGTTGGGCCGGATACAAATGAGTATCCTACAAGTGGAAGTAAGAATGTATGTATGTTCCCTTTTCACGTCAAAATCGCTGAATCAATTTGGATGAATTTAAGTATAGAAGTAGATTAGACCATGGAGACGGACATAGGCTACTTTTTGCTGCGTAAATTAGTAGTTGTAGGGTAGTTGGAAAGTTGTAAGTAGCGGTTGTAGTAGGTGCGATACGAACTTCGCCGGGACAGCTAGTAATAATACAATAAGAAGTGGTCTTCTAACGCGTGATAGCATTGAGCTTGACCAAGATAGCCAGTCATTGGTTTACAATCACTTTTTGCATTGTTAAACTATTTCAAGGTCAATTACGAATATTATATAACAAGTGGGTTTTGTCGTGATTGTCGCTATGAAACATTGGTTATCGGAGTACCAGACGTGCGTTGATCTGTAGGTCTCCCGTCTACTATGACTTTTCACAATCTATACTCGCTAGCGACTATAGTAAAATAAAAATCGGCCAAGTGCGAGTCAATTTGGTAGCACCAGCCACTTTTGCTTGTGATTTGTAAATTATACAATATCGAGCAAAAAACGGCATTAAAATCACGTTTGTTGAATGGGAGGATAAATATTTTATTTTATTTTATTTTAATGATTTATTTTTAAAATGAATATACAACTAAATACACTCTGTGAGTATTTTAAACATTTAACTGTTGCCGTTTTTAATATTGAGCAAAAAACGGCAAAACAAATAACGTTTACTGTATTTTTTTTAAGTATTTATCCCACATCTCTCTTATCCCACCCCTCGGGTGAGTCAGCTTTTTGATTTAATTTATTTTTTATATTTAATTGCAATAAAAATGAATTTTATGGAAGCACCACATAATAAAATGTTATAAATCATACACGCCTATATACGCGAGTATGATTTGTATCGAAATTTTCTACACGTTTTTGTATTCTCCAAAACATAAAATAACTAACCTGATTTTTATTTTATATTTTTTTATTTTTTTATTTTATCTTATGGACACCCACAGTACACTAAGCGCGCGGAGCGTTCCAATCTTACGGATACCCGTTGCTCCATATGGCGCGTCTGTGATAATTTCAACTGTCTAGCTTTCACGGTTCATCAGATACAGCCTGGTGACAGACAGACAGACAGACAGACGGACAGTGGAGTCTTAGTAATAGGGTACCGTTTTTAACCTTTGGGTACGGAAACGTAAAAATGTATGAAAACTTGTACAGCGCCTCTAGCGGATAGTTTGGTACTAAAATAAGCAGTAAACTATTCTGCAGCGACTGTAGTTTGGGCTTTATTTGCTTAGAATTTGGTACCATGAGTTACAAATCGGACAGATGCTACTTACTATATGAAATGAAATGAAATAATTTTATTCACTAAAAATAGAGTAGATAGATAGATAGATAGAAAATGCTTTATTGCACACCTTAAATATAAAAATAACAGAAAGATAAACACTAAACACAAAGAGTACAATAGGTCTTATAAAAATACATAGGTTTTAACTCTTCTATTTAGCCTTTTCTGAGGCATGTGAAAGTTAAGCAGGTAGTTGTTTTTAGTGGAGGCGTTTACACATTTTTAACATAATTTAATGTACATTTTAAAGAAACAAAAGCTTCAAATTGATGACAAGAAAACGGCTACCGCTCAGAGTAAGCGAGGGTTATACATCCTGCCACAGCAGTGGTCTTCCGTGGATTTTTGGTTTGTTACGCGATTACTCCGCCAATTTACGAATGGATTTTGATGACTATTTTTTCATAGGGTGTGTCATGTTTTAGAATTGGTGTTATATTTCAAAACTCAGTTCTGATGATGAGATCCCTGAGGAATCGAGGGCCTTCCTCAAATATCATCATCATTTCAGCTATAAAATGTCCACTGATGAACATTGGCCTCCCTCATGGATCTCCATGAGGGGTAGTTGCCATACTCACCACGCTTGGCAGGCGGGTTGGTGAGCGCAGTATTGGATGTTGATACACGGATAGACGCTGCTGCCCGTCTTCCGGAGGTATCCCTTAGCAGGCTCTTACTGCATCCATGGGCATAAGAGGGGGGGTATCATTCTACTGCCGGCACCTCACGGCTTCCTCAAATATTGTAGGTAAACGTTTGGCGATTTCGGCATATTTAGCTCAAGGTCAAGCAACAAGGAGAAAACTGCACTTTCTACAGGTAAGGGACTATGGCACTTTAATGTAATGCCCTTTGGATTGTGCAACGCCCCGGCTACTTTTGAAAGACTGATGGAGCTGATACTTGCTGGATTAGTTGGGGATGCCTGCCTTGTCTATTTGGATGACATCGTTATCGTGGGGCGTACGTTTGAAGATCACCTTAAAAACCTGGAACTTGTGCTAATTCTAATTCTAATTCTAGAGGGGGGTTACCAGATCTGCACTGACGTCCCGCATTGGGGTGCATTGTGCATTTTCCCCAGAGGTGCTGCCTTGACCCTAACCTAATCAGCTCAACTCCTTGAAATACCGGAGAAGGACTCGGGGTCGCCGGCAGCATTCCATGAGCATCCCCGAAGGGTATGCAAATGTTGTGGAAGAAGAAGGGCATGACTCCATGAGCTCCTGCAGTCCTGCCTCTATTCTCTAGTCTAGTCCTTGTGGCACGACAGTGCAGTAGCACGTGCTCCACGGTTTCTTCTTCTTCGAGATACCCGCGACATAGTCCACTGTCTGTGGCACCGGTCTTGAGAAGATGGAGAACTTGTGCTAGCAAAAATTCAATCCGCTAACCTCAAACTGAACCCGAAGAAGTGTTCATTCTTCAGACGACAAGTGAAATTCTTGGCCTTTTGCATCCAAAAAGTGTGATGTGGTAAAGTGGACACGAGAAGACCGCTATACCGAAAAGAGTGAGTCTCAAAGGTTCATCATTTCAGCCATAAAACGTCCACTGATGAACACAGGCCTCCCTCATGGATCTCCATGAGGGGTAGTTGCCATACTCACCACGCTTGGCAGGGTTGGTGAGCGCAGTATGGGATGTTGATACACGGATAGACGCTGCTGCCCATCTTCCGGAGGTATCCCTTAGCAGTCTCTTACTGCATCCATGGGCATAAGAGGGGGGGTATCATTCTATTGCCGGCACCCCACGGCTTCCTCAAATATTGTAGGTAAACGTTTGGCGATTTCGGCATATTTAGCTCAAGGTCAAGCAACAAGGAGAAAACTGCACTTTCTACAGGTAAGGGACTATGGCACTTTAATGTAATGCCCTTTGGATTGTGCAACGCCCCGGCAACTTTTGAAAGACTGATGGAGCTGGTACTTGCTGGATTAGTTGGGGATGCCTGCCTCGTCTATTTGGATGACATCGTTATTGTGGGGCGTACGTATGAAGATCACCTTAAAAACCTGGAACTTGTGCTAATTCTAATTCTAGGGAGGGGTTCCCAGATCTGCACTGACGTCCCGCATTGGGGTGTATTGTGCATTTTCCCCAGAGGTGCTGCCTCGACCCTAACCTAACCAGCCCAACTCCTTGAAATACCGAAGAAGGACTCGGGGTCGCCGGCAGCATTCCATTAGCATCCCCGAAGGGTATGCAAATGTTGTGGAAGAAAAAGGGCATGACTCCATGAGCTCCTGCAGTCCTGCCTCTATTCTCTAGTCTAGTCCTTGTGGCACCACAGTGCAGTAGCACGTGCTCCACGGTTTCTTCCTCTTCAAGACACCCGCGACATAGTCCACTGTCTGTGGCACCGGTCTTGAGAAGATGGAGAACTTGTGCTAGCAAAAATTCAATCCGCTTGCCTCAAACTGAACCCGAAGAACTTCCTGGCCTTTTGCATCCAAAAAGTGTGATGTGGTAAAGTGGACTTAAGAAGACCGCTATACCAAAACGTGAAATGAGTGAGTCTCAAAGGTTAGAGAATAGATAAAGATTATAAAAGGTGTTTTAACGTTGAAGGAAAACATGACGAGGAAACCCGGAGCTTAGTTAGCTTCAGATGTCCTTTGCTCTGACTAATAGCTGGCTTAGCTGGGAGGCTGGTATGGGTGCTGGGCAAGCCTAATCCATCTAACAATGTCCCAGGCATTGCAGCGTCCCATAGAGGATAAATACCATTTGCTGACGCTGTATAAAACACTTATAGTAGATGTAAAGGCCTTTAATTAATAAAAAGTAATCAATATAGGAGGTTAAGAAAGTTGCGGTCAAAGTGATCCCAATATTCATGATACTGCCTTGTCAAATCATGTCACAGAAACCGGAGCTCGACTGATGAAACTTGCGGTAGAGTTAGGTGAGACTATGTTTTTGTATTAGTTATTATATAATTATGTTATTATTATTACTAATTAATGTAATTATTAAATGTATATATTGTTAATAGTCCTCTCCTGCCCGTGGATGCAGTAAGAGCCTGCTAAGGGATACCTCCGGAAGATGGGCGGCAGCGTCTTTCCGTGAATCAACATACCATGTCCAGTAGTGGACGTTTTACGGCTGAAATGATGATGATGATGATAGTTTTCATGAATTTGTAATATCGTAGCTTATTTGATAAATTCATAATTTAATATACCTACATGACACACAATTATTGCATTATAAAAATAAGTTTTTGTTTTCAGTAGAAATTAATATTAATTTAACTAATCCATTAATTAAGAACATTATACTGTGAGAAGAAACTGTCTCCTGACACACAGCTAACGCTAGTTCGGGAGCCAGGGCTTTATACTAAACTGTACTAATGATTTGATCAATAAACGTTATTTGTATTACCTTGCCGTGGGGTGCCGTCAGTAGAATGTTGCCCCTCCTGTTTTGCCCGTGGAGCCTGTGTTCAGTAGTGCACGTTGTACAGCTGAAATGATGATGATGATATTATCTAAAGCTGTCACGAAATTATTACTATATTGGATTATCGGGTATTTATTGCGTAATTAACTTTATTTTAATTCCGACGTTTCAACGGGATTGCACCTGGTCGTATTCGCGGAGAGACTGGCGTGCTGAAGTTAATCGCAGCAAAGCGAAGGCGTATTTTCAGACTACCCTCACTTGGTCTTCATAATTAGAAATTTGAGATTTAAGGCCGGTTCACACTGAGACAGAATACTACATTAACTGTATCAGCACACTTTGGTTTATTCACACGCCGAGTACACTTGGCTATCACTGGATTCCATGGGGCAGAGAGTCTGAAGCCGTCTTCACGATTAAAATTAGGATATTTCGTAATTTTAATCGCTTCCCGAACCATTCTCTTGTAGTAGTGTCTCTCGT
The DNA here is from genome assembly GCA_963082625.1 of Pasiphila rectangulata. Lineage (NCBI taxonomy): Eukaryota > Metazoa > Arthropoda > Insecta > Lepidoptera > Geometridae > Pasiphila > Pasiphila rectangulata. Next base: position 9,630,605 of record OY720261.1, on the reverse strand, counting down.
TGGAAATAATCTTGGGGTTGTAGAGTTTGAACCAGTGATTGGGTCCTGAGTCCACTACATGCTCCGCTATAGCTGACTTGTTTACTTGTCGATTTTTGACCGCTACGATATGTTCCTTAACATGTTCGGCGACTGTGCGCTTTGTTTGGCCTATGTAGGAACGACCACAGCTGCAATCGACTTTGTAAACTCCAGGATACAACAGGAAGCATACTACATCCTTTGGTGATCATAGACGCTTAGGCACTTTTGTGTGTGGACTGTAGACTGACTTTATTGAAAACTTCTTGAGCAAGTTTCCAATTTTATCAGTAACACCTTTCACGGCAAGAAAGCTGTCTTGACTTCAGGCTGTTTCTCTTTGCGCTTACGAGTGAATGCCATCTAGGTCCTGTAGCCATGCCGTTTAAAAACCTCCTGAGCATGATCTAGCTCAGCACGCCAATCTCTCCGCAACCATGATCAGGTGCAATGCGGTCGAAACGTCGGGATTAAAATAAAGGTAATTACGATATTTAATCCAATATAGTAATAAAGTGTTGTGATCGCGAAGTTTAAACAAGACTGTCACGAAATGCAGCCGTTTTGTGCTTCGGACATATCAGCCGGGTGGATAGACGGACGAATTCTTAACATCTTTTTTATAATTCAATTAATATTACTTTAGAAGTAAATAATCTATCACAAGACCTTGAGATTTTTCCTAAAAATCCTTTATTAATAAACCACTTAACACTAAACGTATTGACCTTTTTGGATCCCAGATTGCATATTAATTTCAAAACATCATTAATTGTCCTGGAAACCAACAGCTCTACATATGTATGTTACTTAATCATATTTTAATGGTAACACCATTAAAATATGATTAGGTTTTCGAATTATTCGATAAGGTATATAAAGTTAATGTAATGGAACATGTTTAGGCTAGTTCTTTTAGTTTCTCAGGGGTTTGGTGATCTAATTGAACCATTCATGCATTGAGCCGTAAGGTGCTGGCCGAAAAATGAATGAAGAATGTCCTTTCATGCCCGTGGATGCAGTAAGAGCCTGCTAAGGGATACCACCGGAAGATGGGCAGCAGCTTCTTTCCTGTATCAACATCCCGTTCTGCGCTCACCAACCCCCCTGCCATGCGTTGTGAGTATGGCAAATACCCCTCATAGAGATCCATGAGGGAGGCCTGTGTTCAGTTAGTGGACGTTTTACGGCTGAAATGCAACAAGTAGACAAAGGAAGCAAGGCAACAGATAACTAAACATATATAAAACTCTAGGTAAATATATAAGAAATAATACAAAAACTACTAATAAAATTATGGATCTGTGATCTGAAATAATTGATTATTATTATTATAATTATTAATTTAATGATAAAACTGTTTTCGGCGAAATATGCTCTTTGATACTATACCGCCAAATCAGTTTAAAAAGTAGCAATTAAAAACATCACAAAACCTTGACTTTTGATCTCTGTACTATTATCTCTACAATACAGAGATTCTAAATTATACAGACTTTATTTTATTTTATCTAAATTATAGAGATCTTTATGATATCTGTTGCCGTGGGGTGCCGGCAGTAGAATGGGTACCATTCTACTGCCCTCCTCTCATGCCCGTGAATGAAGACGCTGCTGCTCATCTTCTGGAGGTCTGGAGGATCTTCTGGTGGGCCTTAGCAGGGTCTTACTGCATCCACGGGCATAAGAGGAGGGGTAACATTCTATTACAGACACTCCACGGCAAAAAAAAATGTATCTAAGTGAATCATAAAATAAAAATATGAGCAAGATTTTTATATTTCATGATTTACTTGAAATAAAATGAGACTATATTTTTGAACTTTGCTGTGTAGACTGAACAATTTAATTCAAAATAGGCATGGCAGTGTCAAAATTGGTGGACCAAAAGGCCCTTCCTCAGCATAATGTTAAATATAAGGATTAACGCTGGTCTTTAGGTGAGTATCGCACCTTGGGTGAGTGTCGCACATGCAAACAAAATAAAATAAAATATATTATATAAGGTGCTAACAAATTAGTCACAGATATTTTTACAGCTGATAGTACTGGGTTCTCGGAGTACATTTATGTATGAAACATCATAGGTTTTGTTATGTTTTTTTTTGGAGAAAACTAGGAAACATATTTGCTACGTTAAAACACCCTGTTAATAAAATAATTAAATGAGACCTCTTTAGACATATTCTAGAACCTCTTTAAATTAAATTAGCGGAATTAAAAAATCATGCACCCATAAACGTCTTTTGAAATTACTTACAGCCCAAACAGACAATGAAATATTAAAAACACATTATAAAACCTATGAAAAAGTATTAAAAACGGTAGTAAATAAATCTAAAAAAATCCAATACATTAATAGAATGAAAAAATCAAATAATGTTATAAAAACAATGTGGCAAATAGTTAAAGAAAGAACAAATAAATATAAAATTAAGACTAAGAAAAATATTCAGTTAAAGATAAATAATATTCTAACGGAAAAACCGGCTTTAGTAGCAAACTCCTTCAATAAGTTTTTTGCATCCGTAGGCAAAAGCGATGTACACGCCGACGGCTCAGTGCGCTCCGAGCCGCGCGGCCGGCCTGTTGTAAACACTACCGAAAACACTATGTACTTGCGTCCAGTTGATCAGCTCGAAGTATTAACGATTATAAAAAATCTTAAAAATAAACATACCTTTGGCATTGATGAGTTACCGCCATTCTTAATAAAACATTGTGCTTTAGAGTTAGCTATGCCATACTATATATTAATCAACCATACTTTTCAAGAAGGGGTATTCCCTGACCTATTAAAAATATCAATAATAAAACCAGTTTTTAAAAAGGGTGACACATCAGATCCTTCGCAATATCGTCCAATTGCGCTGCTTTCCACTTCTTCTAAAATATTTGAAACTGCCATGTGCAAAAGACTGTACTCCTTTTGTGAAAAGTATTCAATTTTTGATGAAAGCCAGAACGGTTTCAGGAAACGGCGTTCGACGGTTCTTGCTGTTTATAAATTCATTCAAGAAGCATTAAATATAATAAATAAAAAGCAATATGCTATCGGATTGCTCCTAGATATGAGCAAAGCATATGATAAGGTCTCATATCCAATATTGCTTAATAAGCTTTATGGCATAGGAGTAAGAGGTACCGTTCACGCCTGGTTCACGTCATACCTAAAAGATCGTGAGCAATACGTTGAGGTTGAAAACTTTAATAATGAAACTGCAACTATACGTAACTATAGGTCAGCCAAAATTGTGATGAACAACTCAATACCACAAGGTAGTGTTTTAGGATGTATAATGTTTTTAATTTATATTAACGACCTACCAAAAATACTAAATGAATTGTGCGTATTATTTGCTGATGACATTTCAATACTTTTACCAAGCCAAAATAATGTGACAAATTTAAATAAAAAAATACATGACACTTTAGACAAAGTAGTGGGTTGGCTTGAAGAACACAATCTACAAGTCAACTTTACAAAAACAAAAATAATACAATTTAGACCGAGGCAAAAAGCAAAAATTGACATTAATATGACATTTAAAAATAATCAATTAGAATGTGTAAATAACTTGACATTACTAGGTTTAGATTTAGATACAAACATTAATTGGAAATCTCACATAAATAAAATCAAATCAAAATTAAGTAGTTTTACATACGCCTTACTAGAACTGAAAAAAACCACCTCCTTAAAAATTGCCCTGTCATCTTATTATGCGTATGCACAAGCCTGGATCCAATACGGCATTATTTTGTTCGGCAACAGTACCGATATCGAAGACCTGTTCATAATGCAAAAAAGATGCATACGCATCCTAGCACACATCGAAAGTACGGAAACTTGTAGGCCCCACTTCGTAAAATTAAATATATTAACAACTACATGCATTTACATATTAGAGGTGTGTAAATTTGTTAAAAAATATTCAAACTTTTTTATTACAGCAAAAGACACATATACAGATAATCTAAATATTAATCTAAGACACAGAAACCGGTTAGCGCTTCCAGTTTCTAAATTGGTAATGCATAGTTCTAGTCCACATGTCATGGCAATTAAGATTTTTAATCATCTACCAAAACTTATAAAAGATTTAGAATCAGAAAACATATTTATAAAGAAACTCAAACGCCACCTTGTTCAAAAATGCTATTATAATTTGCAAGAATATTTTGATGACAAGTGCACAATTTTGTTATAACAATCTGTAAAGGAAATTTCAGTGCCCCAATACTCCAATTTGTATACCTTGTAAATAAGACGTAGTACATCATTTTTTTTTCATGACAAATTGTTTATTGTAAAGTTAAGGCTATAATCATTTTAATGACAAATTTTCTAATTCAATAATATTTAACTGACATTATCTTGCATGATACCTTCTTATACCTACATTTTAGATTTTAGATTGCAGTGCCCATCAGGGTTCCATTCTGTACTATTTACTTATGTTAAAGACCTATGTTTACAATGGAAAGCAATAAACAACTGAATACTGAATACTAAACCATCATTCAAGTGGCCTCATATAGTTGATAAATAAAATACTTGAACCTTATTGACATTTAAGAAAAACAACTTTTGATGTGACGTGACAGGCAGTGTTAAACTAAACATCTTGACAGGTACATAATAGGGATGATTATTTTAAAAATTAATTATAATTTATTTTTTTGTTCAGTAAATGAAAACAAAAAAAATTATATACAAAGGTTCTTTAATAACAGTTAATTGTTATAATGTAATATATTATCTCTTAAAATATCCGTGACTAATTTGTTAGCACCTTGTATAATATTATATTAGTCTAAATAGGTGATCCTGATCAACCAATGAACAGCTTCAGTTTAACGACTTTCCAGGAATGTATCTACGGTCTGCAGATATTTGTTCAGGGTGTCAAGTATTACAATAATTTCAGCCGTAAAACGTCCACTACTGAACACAAGCCTTATGAATTTCTATGAGGGGTAGTTGCCATACTCATCACGCTTGGCAGGCTGGTTGGCGAGCGCAGTACGGGATGTTGACGCACGGAAAGACGCTGTTGCCCATATTCCGGAGGTATCTAAGGTAGGTAAGGAGGTATCCCTAAGCAGGCTCTTCTGCATCCATGGGCATGAGAGGAGGGCTAACATTCTACTGCCGCACGCCTACCCCACGGCAAGTCAAGTATTATAATGTAGCGTTAATTGTTATCGTATTTCTCCATCATCATGGGATTACCATTAGTTTTAACTTCAAACAGCTGATATTTAACCGCCGTCAAAAAAGAGGGGTGTTATAAGTTTGACGGCTATGTGTGTGTGTCTGTCTGTGGCACCGTAGCTCTTAAACGAGACAGATTTGCATGCAGTTTTTTTTTATTGAAAAGCAGATTTTCCGTCAGTGGTTCTTAAACATGTTTTATCAAAATCATGGATATCCATGAGGGAGGCCTGTGTTCAGTAGTGGACGTTTTGCGGCTGAAATGATGATGACAACATCACTATACATAATAGTATTTCTGTATTTTCAGCAATTAGTCAAGCATATGACGAGCACTGTGGCGCAGCGGGCGAAGGTCCGCCTGCGACGCAAGAGGTTGCGGGTTCGATTCCCGCCTCGGGACAAATGTCTGTACGATCTGCAGATATTTGTTCAGGGTGTTCTGGGTGTTTTTCTATATATAATAAAAATATCTATCTATGTAGTATAATGTATTAAGTATATCAGTCATCTAGTACCCATAACATAAGCTCTGCTTAGCTTGGGGCTAGATGATGCTGTGTAATTTGTCCAGCATTATTATTATTATTTGCATTAAGACAGTATCATCCCACCAAGAATATCATAAGGGCGTGTAGAGTTACAAGCTACAAGTTACAAGCTTGGCTTTACATGAGATCTGATAACTTTTTGACATTATGAGCCTTACGGTCTCGTCTTAGCAACGTTTTACTAAAATGTTTTTGGTGCACCAATAATATTTCCGCATTGCGATCGCCAACTTTGGCAGGCGCCAAGCGTGATGACTATGGCAACTACCCCTCATGGAGATCCATGAGGGAGGCCTGTGTTCAGTAGTGGACGTTTAACGCTTGAAATGATGATGATGATGAGGTACACTTTACTTCGGCTAGAACCCAACTCTATCTTTTTTGAATAAATGATCTTCTTGCATGAAATAAGGTTTTTTAGATGACAAATTATCTATTGGAGAGCGCTTGCTCTATAGGTAGAATTTATAACCCCATATCTGTCAGCTGTGAGATTTTTGTAAATTATTGTCTTGAATTTTTCGCTTGTTGTTTTATCTTGTTAGGCAGAGTTGTGAAAAACACAGAAAGCCATACAATAATAATAATGTTATTATAATGTTTGCCTGTGAAGATGGAAAGGTCAATCATGTTTTCAAGTGTGGCGTCTTGTTCGGATTGTAAACTAGAGCTGGTTGAAAAGCGTTGGACACAATTGCTTTTAAAATGGGTAAGTAATTAAATATATGAGCTCACACTTCATCATCATCATCCTTAGCCTGACTTCACCAACTGCTGGGTATAGTTTGTGCCATCCCTCACGGTCCTGCTAGTCGCATCCACTGTCGCCTTATAGGATTATATCATTCCTATATGTATAATAATAATAATAATAAGCCTTTATTTACTAATTACAGAGAATATTACATAAAACATTATATAACTATTTTGCACTTCGGTTATAACCTTAATTCTAGTAATTAGCGCATCCTTGCGATGCATAGGCCTCCTCCAGCTCTTTCCACGTCTTCCTGTCCTGTGTTAGTCTTGTCCATAGCGGTCCTGCTACTTTCGCTATGTCGTCGACTCTTTACGTTGTCTTCCTCTTTTTCTTCTCGAACCATCGCGTGGTACCCATTCCGTTAATAGTTTGGTCCATTTTTCACCTGTTTCGCGTATCATATGTCATGCCCATTTTAATGTTTTTATTTTTACTGTTACATCTTTAAGTTTTGTGATACTTCTTAGGTCTTTGCATTTCTTTTCATCCATTCTTGTAAATCCAAGCATGCTCCTTTTCATGTTTCTTTGGCAGGTCAGGGGTCTTTTTAACTTACGGATGCCAAACGTGGGCGTTGATCCAAAAACAAAAAACCAGCAAAGACATCACCTTATATGTATCATCATCATTTTAGCCGTAAAACGTCCACTACTGAACTAAGGCCTCCCTCATGGATCTCCATGAAGGGTAGTTGCCATACTCACCACGCTTAGCAGGCAGGTTGGTGAGCGCAGTATGGGATGTTGATACACGGAAAGACGCTGCTGCCCATCTTCCGGAGGTGTCCTTTAGCAGGCTCTTACTGCATCCACGGGTAGGAGAGGAGGGGCAACATTCTGCTGCTGCATTCTACTATAGTATGTATACTGTTTATTTATTTATTAAAGGGTATTCAACAAGAAAATCACATAACATGAGTTAATAATAGGTTCTAAAAATAATGATGACTGTGTGTTTCCTCAATCACAGGTTGCCATGCCACAGCGTGCACAATTTAGCGACTAAACAGTTTACTACCACTTACAAACTTAAATCTAAATAAAATTAAAAAGCAGAGTAGTTGAACCAAAAATACACATTACATAAATGGACATTTCTTTGACAATGTTCTACCTAAGTGTGGTTAAACACTATAAAAATAACAAACTATTGTATTGTGTATCTTTGTAACGTAGTAGTGTAATGAAATCAAAAACCACTGGACCGATTTTTTAAATTCTTTCACCAATAAAACACATTACTACATTATCTCTGACCTGAGTAACTGAGTAGGTTATATTTTTATATTCACGCACAAGAGCGGAAACATTTTACTGCCCCCGGCAACTTATGAATTTATGAAAGGAAAAACTCACCTTACGTAAGAGAGGTTTTGAGCGAGTTGTAGCGCGTTCGCGTTCACAGGGTGACTGATAATTATTACAAAAGAAATATAAACAAACCAAGAAATGTAGGTAAGAAAAAGTTTAATTTGAGGTTACCGCCCAAGATATCGCTGCGTTTTTTTTGAAGCTTATGCCCGCAGTAATTATGTCCTGATAAAAATCGGCCAACAACTTGTTAAAATCACGTTTATTGTATGGGGCGCTCAAATATCTGTTTTATTTTAGTTCAAAGTTCATTTATTGCTTAAATACATGTTACAATAGGATGTTAATTTAAATTTTTAGATCAAATGTATTTTACCTATTATAGGCGTGCAATTTTATAATGTTTACAATAAATTCATATAAAAAAATAATCAATTATAAATGTACAAGTCAATATAAGAAAAAATAAGTAAAGAATAGAATACAAAATAAAAAATGTCAGTTACATTAAAATTCAAAATAAAACATGCTAATAACATACAGATTATTTTAAAATAAAGGTAGAATGCATGTCAAAAAAAAAGCGAAAAGAAAATAAAACTTTATAATATTAATTATAAATAAAAGAAACAAGTAAGTGTAAAATATGTGAAATTATTTAGTCATAATATTTGCTACATTTTTGTCATTCATAAACTCTGTAATATTGTAATAGCCTGCGTTTATTAAGAACAACCTCAGACACCGTTGAAACAGCGAACAAGGGAGAATTCGCAGCGACTGTGGAAGTCTATTATTTATAGGGGGTTCTAGAGCTGTCCAAATAGATTCGATTATTGTCTCGTCTATTTCTTTCAACGACATCAGACTGCCGACAAAAAAAGTTATGCTGGTTTTTCACCAACATCGCTGTTTCCAAAATATACAACGAGGGAATCGTTAGGATGTTGTGCTTTACAAAATAATGTTTGCATGAATCCACTACTTTAAGGTGAAACATGGCACGTATGCATCTTTTTTGGTGTTTAAAGACCTTATCGACGCCAGTAGAGTTTCCCCAAAAAATCAATCCATACCTGATTCTGGATGCAATGAGACCATGATATGCGGTTAATACAGTTTGTACATTGACTATAATATTGTCGATAGTTTATATAAAATATATGCAGTACTATTTTTTTTTATTTAATTTAATTACTTATTTGTAAAGTGAATGTACAACTTCACATTCTTCCCCCGCGCGTGCGGAACGATCAACAGCTCAAGTGCGTGCTCTCTTGTAAATTACTTCGAAAAATTGTAATAACTTTCATTTTAGTGTTTATTTTGTAGTTTCGCACTCCGAGAGACTAAATCCTATCATAATTTTTATCATTTCGTAAATAAAACAGTCTCAGTGATAACTAAACAGAAAAAGTGATTTTGATGAAATAATTTTACGCGGGCCGCGTGACCTTGGAACTTCTAGTGTTCCGATCGACGCGTGAGTTACTCCTGCTATACGATAACCTGTGGTGTGGCGCGTGAACTCTGTGACCTCGGTGCGTATTGAACTTAATTTTACTTATAACTTGCATGTTTGTGTGCTGCGTTGTGGATTTGGGGTGAATTTCGTTCTAATAATCATACCTAATAATTAGGTTCATGCTTGCTACCTACCTTATAACACCTCAGTACCTACAGGTAGCTATTCTGTTTGGTACATACCTAATATCAAGCATTAGGTACGACGGCTTCTCGTAATGCATGTGGTATATGCAAGAAAACATGGCAAAAAGGGAGAATTTCTAATCTACGTGAACTGCGAAATTAGATAAGATGTCGACTATGCTGCTGTATCATCCACGCGGTTTAATATTATGGAATCGAATAAAAAAGTGCATGGGAATGCAGAGTATGCTACGAGTGTGAGAAACTCAAATCTAAATCTAGCTCGTCGTGCACTGCTGTCGGACAACAAACCTTGCTTGCACCTACACCTGCAACCCCCGTCATCTCAGCTTGCCTGGACACCATGCACGACACCTTCATCAAAGATTTAGCTCGCGCTGCATGTTCATTATCTGACTCAATGAACGTCACTATCAGATCAAAACCACCAAAGAACACCGCAGTCCCTGCAATCGTGACTTCGCTGCCGCCACCCCACTGTCAACAATCCCGTCGCCATCGTCCCCACCATCAGAAGGCGCAGGTACTGAAAGTTATGTTACAGAAGGAGATCTCCGTGAAATTTTGAAGCAAGAATTTTCACTGCTCTTAAAGTTCACAAAAATCAAAAGACAGCTGAACTAAAAATTATTCAGAAGCAAGTGGCTAACTTCTGTGAGTCTTTAGTTTTTTAACAATCAATTTGATGAAATAAAAGCAGACATGATTGAAAAAAATACTACTATCCAACAATTAAAATCAGATAATGAGAAACTGCATGGCACCGTCTACGACCTCTCAAGCAGACTTAGCACCATGGAGGTCCACATGAGGGAATGTAACATCGAGATAAATGGTGTCCCAGAGTCCCAGAATGGTGTGCTCAGCAAACTTGGTAGACACGGTTACAAAACTCTTCAAATCTATAGAAGGATATGTTGGCGACATACAGCATGTTACTAGAATTGCAAAAATCAACCGTGACTGTGAGAAACCCCGAGCCATTGTAGTGAAACTGGATTCTCCACTTCAACGAAACAGCGTTCTGGCAGCAGTGTTCAAGCACAATAAGCTGAATAAGGACGACAAACTGAACACTCATCCTGGGCACCTGGGCATCAACGGAGCTCGGAAGCCAGTTTTCGTGTCGGAACATCTGACTCCTGCAAACAAGTATTTATTAATAAGGATCTACGTACGTAAGGACGAGTACAGTCAGGCACTAATGATCCGCAGCCTCGAAGGACTGAACCAAATTAAATAGGTGCATAGACTTATTTTTTTATGACAGAATTTGGAATTTGTTTAGAAATGCTTGATATATATTATCAAAATATAGGTGGTTCGCGAACTAAGACTGAGTCTTTATACAGCAATATTTTACAACCTTATTTTAGTATTATTGCTTTAACAGAAACATGGTTAAATTCATCTATTAATGATAAGGAGTTTATTGATTCAAGATATACCGTGTATCGCAAAGACAGACCATGTAACACAGATATTTGCTCAAAGATGGATGGCGGTGGAGTCATGCAGGCTGTTTTGCAAAACATTCCTTCAATTTGTGTTTTAAATTGGGAAAACGACCAAGAAAACCTATGGGTCTTATTAAAGATTAAAATAAATAGTATCTTCGGGAAAATTGCTATTTGTGTAACATACTGACCACCTCCAGTACGATTCGAATCGCTATCTAAATTTTTAAACTCAGTAGACTTACTTTACACTAACTTTAAATCAAGTAGATGACATAATTATTCAAGGTGACTTTAACTTGAGATTCATCAATTGGAGCGAATCTGATACAAAAAATTTGCATATAATCCCAAGCAACTACAACTGCAAAATAGGATACACTCTTATTGATTTCTTATCCTCACACCATTCACCAAGTTAATTCTATCAGTATTCATCACCAAGTTAATTCTATTAACATTATGTTCTTACTTTAGACAAACAAATGCGTTTCTTCATGCCCAGTCAAGAAGCTCAACACGAAAATCCTAGCGGACATAATGGCTAAATACAAGAGCGATGTGTGCACTAGTGACATAGAGAGAGCAATGCTGTGTACAGATGACGTCGACCCTTTTATCAAGTACAAGTATCCTATATTGAGACTGAGGTGAGACAATAACGTCTTTAGGGATAATAGCTTGTAAATACTCGATAACTATGAAATAGCTTAGTTGTCATGACATTTTGTACTAGAGTGTAACTAGGCAAATCATCATTGCTTAATTCGCTTCCAACTGAGGCTATCAAAAAGGCTGCGGTCACAATGTCAGCGGGCAGATCGCACGGCACTCGGGCGGCGTAGTGTTTACAACATTATTAAAGTCCAATTGAAACCTCTTTCTTATTGAAGTTGGTTTGAATAATGAGTGTCATTGTTCGTGAACGAAATTGTCTTAATATTTTGATAATTTAAATGCGCCACTTTCCCGCCGCCACCGCGACGCTGACTTTGTGACCGTGTCGCATTAGGCCTCTGCCTCGAATCTTGTGGGCAGCGGGGCGGCGGCGGCGGCGCGGGTGCGGCCGGAGTCTTCATGCCCCCGCGCCGCTACCGCGCCACTGTTTTCGAGGGCCGGTCCATTTGATTTTACGCATAAGATCCTGCCGCTCCCGCGCAGCCGCTGTCGCCGCCCCGCTGCCCGCAAGATTCGAGGCAGAGGCCTTAAAGCCTACCATGGCTACTCGGGACCAGATTGACGATCGCACATCATTGGATGGCTCAGTCGGGAGGTTGGTGACTAGCCACGGTCGAAGCCTACCCCAAAGCTATTATTGGCATCGCCCAGGGACATGTTTAGGGTTGCTTAGAGTTACCACCTCGTCGGACATAAGTAGCTAGTCCAATTTTGATTTTAATATTAATAATATTAATGCCGGAAATTTCCCACAGCATCATCTAGCCCCGACTTACATAGCTGTTATATCTCACCCACCCACAATATAACTTATTGGCTGTTATATTGTGGGTGGGTTAGATAAATTATTTTTTTATTATATATAGAAAAACACCCAGAACAAATATCTGCAGATCGTACAGATATTTGTACCGTGGCGGAAATCGAACCCGCAACCTATTGCTTTGCAGGCGTTCCTTCGCCCGCTGCACCACTGAGGTCGTAAATTTTTTTGCTTGTTTGCGTAGGTATCTCAGTGAAGCCTCCGACATACCAAAGCGACTGTACATTTCCACCACCATACTCCTCTACCATTGCTGCATCAACTCACTGGAGGGCGCCGTCCATGAAGATTTAGGTAGAGAGCTGACGAGGTACGAACAAGACCTGGTACTGCAGTTCTGTGAGAACCTGAGCGATATGGAAGTCACTATTAATAATGTTGATAAAGCTATTAAAGGTAATAAAACCTGTATGAGTTTCGTAGAACAAGGAACCCTTATATTTTAAACCCATAAAATAATAACCATTGACTATACATATATAACTTTTTAGGAAAACGATAACGCCAGCTTGACAATATTCGCATATTTGCCATAGAAACATTTGAAATTTTGCAGATGCCTTCGATAAGATACAGGAAGACAAAGAACAGCTAGACCAGGATGAAAGCTTCAGTGACACAATAGCTCATGCATCATCAGATTCCACCATACAGGATTCACCCACCATGCCTTCTGAAGTCATAAAACTGCTGCCACATAAATTCAACTCTCCGACGGTTCTACCTTCGGTTCTGACTGAGACGGAGTATTCTGATTTGCAGACAGATTCTGAAGATGTTATGGCAGAGGATAATGGAAAAGCGCAATCTGCTGATGTTTATTTCCATGGTGGTAGAGGTGAGGCTTAAGATATGCCTTTACATCTATTATAGATGAGTTATACTACGTCAACATGGTATATGCTGACAGGACGCTGCAGTGGCTGGGGTATTGTTAGATGGATTAGACTTCTCCAGCAGCAATACCATCATCTCAGCTTAGTCGGGTATAACTCAGGGAAAAGAACTGTTCAATACGTCTAAAGCTGACGCCGCGGGTTTCCTCCCAATGTTTTCCTTCACCGTTAAAGCACGTGTTTTATGAGAACATGTTTCAAGAAAAAAAATCTATTGGTTCACGACCGCTTTGTAAACTACGACCTTCGGATCTAAATTAGGAGGTACATACCACTCGGTGAAGCTATGTTTGTGTTAAAGTAATTATTCATAGAATAATCTAGTCCCAAACTAAGTAAAGCTTTAAAAATTAAACCCGAATACTGATACAACACTTAAATACATTTTTTGGTTAGCACTCTTACCCTCTCCGCTCCGCTCTAGTGGACAGGCAGCCTATATATGCTTTCAATTTACAGAAACAACGAACGAAACACCCATCAAAATCTCCAGTGTTGGAGATATGAAAAACATTGCAGTATCCAAACATAAGATTAATGAAGATTTTTCACATGTATCTGAAGACAAAGAAACTATATTACAAGAAAAATGCGAATATTTTGACAGAGGACATTACGTTCAAAGAGCAGAGAATGATTATACGTATGAAAGTGCTAAAGAAAAACACAAAATTTCGAAGACACTGTTTGCAAAGTGGACTGGAGACAAGGAATTACAGAAGGAGAGCAAAATGAAAAAGAAAGAAGGTTAGGTCAGAGGTATGCTGCGAATCGGCCGATGGGGCTGAACAATTCTCGAGTGAGGCCACGGACCGGCAAGCGCAGCGTAGGACGCCCGCCAAGAAGATGGGGAGATGACCTGGTGAAGACCGCAGTTCGACGGTGGATGCAGGCCGCTTGCAACTTGGAAATCCATAAGCCTATGTACAGCAGTGGACGTTCAATGACGCTGATAATGATGATGATGATAATAAATAGATAGATAGATAGAAAATAATAATAAATAATGCTGGACAATTCTCACATCATCATCTAACCCCAAGCTAAGCAGAGCTTGTGTTATGGGTACTAGACGATTGACATACTTCATACCTAATACTACACAGATAGATATTTTTTTGATATATAGAATAACATCCAGAACACCCTAAACAAATATCTGCAGATCATACAGACATCTGTTCCGAGGCGGGAATCGAACCCGCAACCCCTTGCGTCGCAGGCAGACCGTCGCCCGTTGCGCCACAGAGGTCGTCAATAGTTTATAGCACACCTTGAAACCATACAAAACGCTGAAAACAAAGTGATCAATATAAATGTTCGTTGAAATTAATTTTCCTTGCAGTGATCGCGAAATGCTCTGCTGCCGCCAGCGGTGGCGATTCTGGTAGTGCCATGGGCTCTGCTGAGTCCAAACAACAATCACTGAATCGGTGGATGATTAATACGTTCAAGAAATATATTTTGAAGCGAGTATTTCTTCTATATTCATCTAGATACTTAATGTAACGAACACTGACGGGCGTTGAAAGATGCTTTTTCTAAGCCGATAAAAGTCTAAAAGCAAGGCGGGTAAATAATAATACAATGAGCCGTTTTCATTTCAAAAGAAAAGTGTTTTCTATTATACCTAACAGATGGCGCTGGCAAGTGGAGACAGTAATTTTGTGGTTAATCACAATTGCTGACATTGTCAAATTGTTTTTCCTACCAGTAAAGAAAACTAACGCCATCTATTAGGTTCGAGGGAACAATTTTTGAAGTTTTTACATTTTTAACCCCCGACAAAAAAAAGAGGGGTGTTATAAGTTTGACCGCTATGTGTGTGTGTCTGTGTGTCTGTCAGTGAATCAAGAATCAAAATATACCTTATTTAGTTGGCCGTATGGACTTTATTCGCATGGATCTTTATAGCGTCACAAATTACAAGACAAGCATTGGTACGGGGGTACTAGAAAAGGGGGCGAAGGCCTCAAAAGGTCACCAAAGGTCAAAAATAGCATTTTTGGGTGTTTGGACGTTTTCGGCCATTTAAAGACTTATTTTTTAGTGGCCTTTTGAGGCCACCTTGATACGTACCTTGTGAGGTTGCAACTCACTTGGGAGTTTGTTGTAGAAGCGTATACATTGCCCTTTAAAATATGTTTTAACCTTATGGAGCCTAGTGGGCACAGCGAGTTTATTCTTATTTATTGTATTTACATTGTGTTTGTCGCTGTTCTTCTTAAACGAAGCAATATTTTTATAGGTGTACAACAGGTTCGTATTAATATATTGACAAGCTACTGTCATTATATTTATTTCTTTGAATTTAGTGCGAAGTGATTCTTTGGGACCCATATTGTAGATAAAACGAATAGCCCTCTTCTGCAGCACAAGTACGGTGTCTATATCTGCAGCACATCCCCACAGCATTAACCGTAATACATAATGCACAGCATAGCTCTTAAGCACCGTAGCTCTTAAGCAACTGGACCGAGCTTGCAGTTTTTTATTTAAAAGCAGGTTTTTTGGCGGTGGTTCTTAAATATGTTTTATGAAAATCAGTTTACAAGATACGGGGGGTGAAAGAGGAAATGAATAATCGAATGTTTCCAAATATACCCGAGTTTGGTATCAAATGAAAGGGCATGATGTGTAGATTGCAAAACTGAGGGTACACACTACAAAAAAATCAGATAACCTCCTAGACTACGTTGAGGGTTACTTAAAATTTTTAATTTTATAAACTTGTGTATTATTCCAGAAATAATTCAAAAGGAGGCTACAAACTGACTTGGAAAGCGTACATCCCACTGGTGGTGTTAATGATAATTATTTGCATAGTGTTGGCATCGACTTTACCCTTTCAAACGCGTAAATTACTTTCTGCAAAAAGAAGCCCTGCAAAGCTTGTTGGGAAAAGGGAGACTCCAAAGTTACCTGACAGGTAATTTTTTGGTTATCTGCCGTGGGGTTCTGGCAGTAGACTGTTGCCTCCTCTATTGCCCGTAGATGCAGTAAAAATTTGCCAAGGGATACCTCCGCAAGATAGGCAGCAGCGTCTTTCGGTTTATCTACATCTCATACTGCAATCCGCCTGCCAAGCGTGGCGACTATGGCAACAACCACTTCAATGAGATCCATAAGGCCTAGGTCTGCTAGACCTAAAACTTCTAGGTCTAGCAGTAAACATCTTACGATTGAGATGACTATGAAATTTTTAAACTTCTTGAATGTGAAATGACCAAATTATTAGTTCAAGAAATCACGTTTAGCTCAACGAGGACTTCGTTCCAAAACTAAATAATAAAAACTGAAATAAAGCACAGATAAAAATATTGTAAGTAATTGTATGAGATTAAGTGTGTTTTGCGGGTGTGTGTATGAGAGAGTCACACATTAACTCATATTAATAATCTAGCTAGAGTAAAGTTATTATGAATTTATTATATGATTTTATTCGGCATTCATTCATATTGTATGTAAGAAATGGTCTTAACATAGCATTTGTGAACGAATGCACTAAATAACTCTTGAATACACAGTTATTAATAAGCTTGTTTCTGTTTTAGACTGCCACTACAAAGTAAGGGTCATACATGGAATTGCATCAACGGCCTCTGTCAGAAAGTCTACAACTCCATTGTGAGTTCATACTCCTCCTACAGTCGTTGTTCCTTGCTCTGTATGGGCCCTCAAGTCTGGCCCTTGCCTATAGGGCACACCAAATACAGCAAGAAGATCGTTGCCCTCACAACAGGCAGGTTGGAGTATAAATTCAAATCGCCATATGAAGGGGTAGACACATTTGTAGCTGAAGCGTTTAAATTATTCCTAAGCGATTTAGTCAGACTTGAGAAAGTACATGAAAACCGCGATTATAATTTGGATATACCATTATTAAAACTTCATGTTATCATTGTTGTTGAATCAGATATTGAACCGCGGATAAAGCTTAATACAGATGAATCATATTACCTTGTTATTGAAACTGTATCGAACCAACTTGTTGTTAATGTCACTGGTGCGTCGTTTTGTGGAGTAAGACATGGCCTTGAAACGCTTAGTCAGCTGATCCTCTTAGATCAAACCACTGGCAAGCTAATAACTCTTTCAAATATAGCGATAAAGGATGCTCCAAGTCACAAATACAGAGGTCTGATGATTGACACTGCACGGAACTACATCCCAATGCAAGATTTAACAAGAACTATAGATGCGATGGCGACTGTAAAACTGAACACGTTTCATTGGAGAATCTCAGACGTAACCAGCTTTCCTTTAATACTTCCTGAGTTGCCACAGCTGTTTGAAAACGGCGCGTATGACAGATCGATGGTTTATACGAAAGATGACGTTATATCACTAGCGAAGAGAGCTCATTTTCGTGGTATCAGGGTTCTTATTGAAGTTGCTGCACCAGGACCCGTTGGTAGATCATGGCAGTGGTCTTCAGATGTCAGCTGTCAAAAAAATGATAATTCTACCTGTGATGTTCTTTGCCTCAGAATGCATGTGAAAGACTCTTTATTTGATAACATGGAGATAATCTACAAAAGTATTATAGAAATGACAAAAGTTGATGATATATTTCATTTATCTAATGGTGTTTTCTCGTTGTCAAACTGCTTGCACTTAGTTGATGGAAGAGAGGGGTTTTTAGATAAAGCCTTGTATAGACTTAAACGAGCAAACAGAGGTTTTATGCCTGAGCTTCCTATTGTGTGGTATTCACCTCTTCTGAATAAGGATTATGAAGCTAAAACTTGGCAGAGACTTGGAGTTCAACTTAACGAGATGGATGGAGTTCACAAACACTTGACTAAATTCAAAGTCATCCATTCGACGAAATGGGATTTGTCGTGTGTTGTGGATAAACATCGGTGCCAGTATTACAGGTAGGACATCGTCAGCATACCTCTGAACTTATTTTACATTACGTAGGTCTGGCACATCATCTATTCCACCACACTACTAAAGGCCATGTTGTTTAAAGATTTAGCTTTGTTTTTTTGACCAGCCATCTACATGCCGTCATCTAATTGTAGGGTTTATTTTTACATGCCATAAATCATAGACTTATAGACAGTCAGTTGTCATTCATTGTTCTGTTAATTTTTGAAGCCATGGCGATAGCTCAACCAACTTTTTGTTAAGTCTGACCCCCTTGTCAAAGACAAAGCGTGAAATAGTTCAAATTTTGAAATAGTCAAATCATTTTTTTTTATTAATTGTTTTTTGACGATGTCGATTCGTTTATTGACCTGCGTGGCGCAATAGGCGGCTTAGCGGTCTAAGAAACTTTAGGTATTGGTATTTTCTGCTTCAAAAAAACAGGTCAAGGTCAAGTGCGAGTCAGACTTTAAAACTTGAACTTGAACTAATATTATTGTTTAATACAAATAACTGGTTTAAGGAGGACACGTGTTCAAAGTCAGTTCAAGCCAGATTCCTTTATAGACCTTTTTTGCCGTCGAATGTTCGTGAAGCAAATGCATGGAATTCGCTGCAAAAAGACTTCTAGGTCAATGTTGTCATTTATCTAAGCAAGGCAATGTTTAAAATGAATGAAAAAAAATATTGATGCAAACTTGACAGCATTGTCTGGCGCGTGGTTTTTCCTGTCATGGAAGTAATATTAAATTCAGCTTTATTAGTGTTAAAATTTGTGTTGAACCGTGGGGTGAGCCGGCAGTAGAATGGTGCCCGTCCTATCTTGCCCGTGGATGCAGTAAGATTCTACCTAGGAATACCTCCGGATCAACATCCCGTACTGCGGTCGCCAACCCGCCTGCCAAGCGTGGCGAGTATGACAACAACCCTTCCCCGTGGTCAATAAGGGAGGCCTTTCTCCAGCAGTGGACGTCCTACGGCTGAAAAAGAGTGTTAAAATGGAACTTTTTTATTAAAAACCTTTCTTACACGACCGCGCGGTTTATTAGTGACTGGAAAGAGAATTCTGACACGTTTTGATTTTTCAAATTTTGTGCGCAGGGGCATCCACGACTTTTCGATGCTCCAGGCTTCGACTTTATAATATAACTGGAGTAATCCCTGTGTTAGATGCACCTGTAGATGCAGCATATGAAGATTATTAAAATTATCTTATTAATTTTGTGAATATTATCTTATTCATTTTGTTTTCAAACATTTACATCTCCTCATGTACTGAGGTAGGGCACTAGCAACTGCGACACAGTTTATACTACTGCATTTTCCAGTGTTCATTTGTATCCTGTGCACATGTATATTTTTTGTGAATAAACAAACTTGAAACTTGAATACGAGTATACGTCGGGGGTCACTTTAAACTATAAATCAGTTAATAATATAGCTAACACAAGCTCTGCTTATCTTGGGACTAGGTGATGCTGTGTGAATTATGCAGCAATATTTATTATATGTATATTATACATAAAGAGATTTTTTTTAATTATATAATAGAAAAAGTCACTTACGCGGAAACTCATGGACATGTGCATTCTTCCCATCATCACTTACGGTGCACAGACTTGGTCACTCACCAACATTCTAAAGTCCCGCCTCGGTGTTTGTCAGAGATCTATGTGGCGCAGCATCCTCGGAGTAAGACTCACAGACCGTATAAAGAGTTCGAAACTGCGTTCCAGAACGCAGATAGCGGACGTAGCTTTAAAGTCTGCCAAATTAAAATGGGACTGGGCTGGACACGTTTGTCGTATGCCGGAAGAATTATGGGCAACAAAAAATACAACGTGGGTCCCAAATGGGCGACGACCGCGTGGAAAGCCCAGGCGCAGACGGAGAGACGACCTAGACGCATATTTGAAGGAGTGGCCTCAACTAGCCAGCGACAGGGAGAAATGGAAGGAGGGAAGGGAGGCCTTTGCCCTGCAGTGGGACAATAAAGGCTTATAATTATAATAATAGAAAAACATTCACAACACTCTGAACAAATATCTGCAGTTCGTACAGACATTAGCACAGAATCGAAACCGCAACCTCTTGCGTCATAGGCGGACCTTCGCCCGCTGCGCCACAGAGGTCGTCATTAATTTATACTTGTACCTACAAAATGAATAGTAAGCCTCACATTGAAAATCGGTAAACAATCTTGTAAATAATCTTAATTTATTAAACTAAGTATCTACGCTTGACCTAGTTATCAAAACAGTATACCCGGAAGAAGTACCAGCAATTCCACATTATCTTGCCCCCCTGCGCAAGCGCATGCAAATATTTGAAACTGGGCAGTGGAATTGTGCTCATTGATGTTTCTGCACTGATACTTGTCCCTTTCTCTCGTAAAGAAAAACCCATAGCTAGAGCGAGAAACTAGGTAAGGCTTATCGAGAACAAAGTAGCAGAAGGCATTCAAATGATATCGATAAAAGGTCAGTGATAAAAGTTACACGAGAATCGAGAGAGCAATGCACTGTTACGCTATGTATTATTCCATTATGATGTTTTATAATGGATGACACGATTAGGGACGATACAATCTTTTCTCTCGGTATTCTTGTAGAGTCCTTCCTCCGTCGACCGAGACCGTCGACGTTCTCGGTCTGTCCGTTGACTCACTCTCCGCCGCTTACCGTAAACAGTTCTGCTGACGTATCATGGTTGCGTGAGCTCGGTCCTAAGGTATGGTTTACTTCTTTGGAGAAACTCTACAGACTCAACACGGGCATTTCTAGTGCATAAAAGATGCGTACGAGCTATTGCGGTTATAACATGCTATGAAACCTGTAAACCTCTTTTTAAAAAACTAGGAATTCTTCCACTGGCATGCATGTATGTATTTAAAGTCTGCATATTTGTCAAGACTCTTCCAAAACTGTTCCCAAAAGACGAAATACGAGAGGAGGTGAACGGCTGGTCACTAATTTTATACCTAGAACTAGCCTGTTACAGAAAAATTTAAGCTATGTGTATAAAATAAAAATCTTCAATTAAACTGCCCCCTACTATTAAATAATTGCCGACGACTCAAATGAGAAAAAACTTAGACTATGGCTGCTTGAAAAGTGCTTTTATAATTTGAAGGAATGGTTGCCATAATATATATTTTAATTCAATTTTAAATGCCTCTCAATTTCCATTAAAAAAAACAATTTTAACCTCCGTGGCGCCGGCGCCGGCGCCGCACCAACTTTCACATGCCTTAGAGAAGGCTAAATAGAACAGCTAAAACCTATTTTATAAGACCTATATGTACCTTATTTTTTGTGAAAAAATTATTTCATTTCATTTCAACCCGGAGGTGACGTCAACCCGTCCCACACTAGATATAAGACACACGTTCAAAAACCGATCCCGCCGGCGGGGTCAAAGAATACACTATTTCGTGTTAAGGCGCAATTATGCACCCAGACGTTATCCATCAATACATATAAAAATCGAGATGGAAGCAGCTGGAGAAGGCTTCGGAACCTATCATCATTCCAGCCGTAAAACGTCCACTACTGAACACAGGCCTCCCTCATGGATCTCCATGAAGGGTAGTTGCCATACTCACCACGCTTCGCAGGCGGGTTGGCGGGCGCAGTACGGGATGTTGATACACGGTAAGACGCTGCTTTCCATCTTCCGGAGGTATCCCTTAGCAGGCTATTATTGCATCCACGGGTATGAGAGGAGGAGTATCATTCTACTGCCGGCACCCCACGGCTTATCGATCGGAACTTATAAAGACGTTATAATCAGGGCTTGCAATAATAATTATCAAAGGTCGAAAGGAGCTGCTGAAGATAAACAGCCGATTAATTATAATTCAACACGTGGTAGGCGCATACTGGCTCAAAATAGGATAGTGCTATCTATACAGGGTGTATTATAACATGTGTACTAAGCCGAAAGGGGGTGATTCTGACCATCTCAAGGAACAACTTTTGTTGTGATATTTTGCTATAAATAGAATATGAAAAACATAGATATGTATTTATTTATTTATTACTCATATATAATTATAACATTACAGAGCTTATTCTATTGCGTTATATTATGACACTTTATTAATAGTATTATATTATAATAAACATCTAAAAAATACAAAAAGAAACTCTAAAAAGGTACCTATTACAAAACCTTGCACTTAAAACAACATAACATCGAGATCATAGAATATAATATATTCTAGTCACTAGGTACTTATATACAATGTAGTACAATGTATAAAGTATATGATGTATATCAGTCATAGCACAAGCTTGCTCTGTGAATTGTCCAGCATCATTTCACGCTCGGTGTTGAAAGTTGCATACAGAAAACCATATAGATATCCCACTGACATACTATACAAAGATGTTAAACTCCTAACGGTAAGGCAGCTGTATGTTACAGCTACAGTTCTCAAATTCCACAAATCATCCCTAGCAAATGTATCTCAAATAAAAAGCAACCGCCGACTTGTATGGAATACCCCTAAAACAAAATCATGTTTTGGGAAAAGATCCTACAATTTCCTAGGCCCATACCTTTACACAAAAATTAATAAACTCCTTAACGTTCTACATCTCTCTAGATACCGGTGTAGAAAAATACTAATTGCATGGTGTTTGACCTTGTCCTATCAAAAAACTGAAGAGCTTTTGCAAGTGATGTCATAAAACATACCATTTAAAAATATTCAATAAATGTACTATTTAATACACATCTTATTGATATTCTGATCTATAAGAACACACATGTCGTATGGACACTATTATTTTAATTATTTATAATTACTGTTAGGTATCTGCTTACACTCTATTATCCATGATATAATTAAGTATTTATAATTTATTGGGAAAGCCAAACTTCTTAATAATGTATATATGTATGTATATATATATAACTTTTTATCTACAATTTTCTATATATAAGTATTTATCTACAGTTTGTTTCCCTAAATGAACGCACTTTATTTATTGATTATTTACAATTTTTCACAAATACTACACCTATTATTCACAATAAATACATGTTAAAACTGATTTATATATACAAAAAAAAATGTTCATCTACCTACATGTTGCACCCTCATGCAGCGTATTTATCGTGACTCAATGCACGAACGGAAAGAGTACTAGCTACCCACAACACAGGTTCTCCTAGGGTGGGAGCTAGCGAACTTTGTTTACAAATTAAACTTTGCCGTAATATTAAAAGTGTATGTATTATTTCATATTCTATAAGTTTGTAAAAAACTTTGTTTCATGTTTTGTAAGTTACTAAATAAAGTTTATTTAGTAACTTACAAAACATATTATTATTATTATATTATTTATTTTATTTATTTTCTAGCTGACCCGGTGCCCATTTCGTTGGGCGGTAATTTATAGCCTGACACACACAAATACTGTGGCTTTCTATTAGTAAAAGAATTTTGAAAATCGGTTCAGTAGATCCAGAGATTACCTTATAAACCTTTCTGTTGTTTCAGGACATGGCAGCAAATGTATTCATGGGTGTCATGGCGAAACCTCGAGGTCTTTACCATACAAGGTCTACATGAGATAAAACTATCATTTCAGCCATAAAACGTCTACTGATAAACACAGGCCGGGATCATGGATCTCCATGAGGGGTAGTTGCCATTCTCACCACGCTTGGCAGGCGGGTTGGTGAGCGCAGTATGGGATACTGATACACGGATAGACGCTGCTGCCCATCTTCCGGAGGTATCCCTTAGCAGGCTCTTACTGCATCCATGGGCATGAGAGGAGGGGTATCATTCTACTGCCGGCACCCCACGGCGGATAAAACTATATTGTGTTAAAATAACTTTGGTATGAAAAATTATTCGCCGTGGGGTGCCGGCATTAGAATGTTGCTCTTAATCTCTTGCGGATGCGGTAAGAACCTGCGAAGGGGTATCTCCGGAAGGGGTAGCAGCGTCAGTCCGTGTATACGATTCCTAAATAACAACCTAGTATTTAGGTAGGTATTTATTTGTTGCAGGAGGAGAAGCGATCCTGTGGTCCGATCTAGTCGGCAGCGGTAACCTTGACAGCCACTTGTGGCCGAGAGCGGCGGCCGTGGCTGAGCGACTGTGGTCCGATGTGGCCATCAACACTACGGTGTCTTCACAAGTGTATGTCAGACTGGACGTTCTCAGGTGAGTAAAGATTTGTGAACATTTTATTAGAAGGCGAAGCCTCCTATTATGCATAGCGGTGTCTGTCTGTCTGTCTGTGCATAACACGATTACAACCGAACGCGTTGACCGATTTAGATGAAACCTTTTTTGTTAGCACTTCCTTAATGAGAGAAGGGTACTGATTGATTTTGGAGACCCTAGGGTCACAGGGACCGGAGTTTTTGTTACCTAAAAAGGTCACCAAAAGAAAAAATGGCATTTTTCGGAAACCTTCGCCCCCTTTTCTAGTACCTCCGTAGCAATGCTTGTATATTTATGTAGTTTGAAAAGCTGCATAATTTACGTATTAGTATAGAATATTTGTTTGCTGTTACCAGTTTTAATTCCAGACTCCTTTCGTGGCTCAGTTGGTCTAATAGTCGACTGGTACGCAGGAGGTGGCGGGTTCGATTCCCGGCACGGCACAAATGGTTGTATTGTTCTGCAGATATTTGTCCCGCGTCTGGGTATTTTTCAATGTATAATAAGTATGTATTTTCAAAACTGTTGCGTAAAGGCTTCCTTTTGCTTTTGCCAGGTTGGTATTTTTTGTGCGATTTCTTTGACGGTGTCGTCCATGCACTGTTCTTGAGAATACGGCAGAGTGGTCGTACATACATCGCTACAACTAAACCCTAAGGAATGCGTGGATACGCGCTTACACTAGTTGCTTTGATTTTATACAAAAACTAAATACTAATGAATTTATTGCCTTGAAAATATTTTTACTGATACGAACATAATAAGTAGGTTATGCTAAAGAAACTACAGAACAAACGTTCATTGGTGTTGGAGTTATATAATGATACTCCAGTTAAATTCTGATCACAACTGATTTATTAAACAATACTTACATAATTATATAGGAAGCTTATTGCTATACACGCATAATCGTGACTTGTTATAATATTAAGATTTATCACGTAGAAATTATACGTGATAATATGTACCTTTTACATCCTGGCGACTCAAAGAATAAGAAATATTTTATCTTCCTTGTACAATGAGGTCAGAATCACCCCTTTTCGGCTTAGTACAAATATAACTATACACCCTGTATTGAGAATCGTGTTCTTGCCCCTAGATGGCGGATGCTGAGCCACGCAGTGAACGTGCACCCTGTATGGCCAGTGTGGTGCAGCTTTAACCCCGGACCTTGTTTAGAAAAGTTGTATAAGAGTCCACTCTGAAAGAAATAAATTATAAACATTAGTACCTCTTAGTTTGTCTCTTAGTTAGTTGCCGTGGGGTGTCGGCAGTAGAATGATACCCCTCCTCTCATGCCCGTGGATGCAGTAAGAGCCTTGCTAAGGGATACCTCCGGAAGATGGGCAGCAGCGTCTATCCGTGTATCAACATCCCATACTGCGCTCACCAACCCGCCTGCCAAGCGTGGTGAGTATGGCAACTACCCCTCATGGAGACCCATGAGGGAGGCCTTTGTTCATTAGTGGACGTTTTATGGCTGAAATGTTATGGCTGAACATCGCCGCGATTCCCTCGCTCGTGGAGACGGCCCCTAAGAGTTGGTTATTTGACCTAGTTAGTAGTAATTTATATTGAAAGTAGTAAAATCCCCAATTATGGAAAAATATTGTATAAACACCAACAGAAAGTTATATTTAGGTTAAGTATTAATATGAATAAAGTAATATTCTTATTGTTCCGCCGATAAGAGGGGGTCGGTGTACCCTAAAATCCCAACAATAGATTAGTCAGTTATTTGCTTCGACTAGCTAAAGAAAGAAAGAAAAGAAAGAATTAAACAATATTTATTTACGTCTCATGAGAAACCAAATACACAGTTAAAACAAGCAATAAACAGAGATAAATAGATCGCCAACTCAGCGTACGCTGTGATAGACACAGCACTGGTTTTCAGTGGCGCCTTAGATTATTCTTGCGCGGAATGCACACCCAACTCAGTACAATATTTACATTAATTCTATAGAAAACACTAAACATAACGATTCTTTGGTCAACTCAGCCCATACCTCACTCAGCCCGCGGGCCGAAACGCCCACTACGAAATTTATTTATATTTTCTTATAGTCAGCTTAGGGCTATATTTCACCGGGACACCAAGGCGGCGCAACCAGTCGCGCCACTGTGGTGTCCGTAAGCTACCAAACTAGACACCAGAGTCGCCACACCACATTTAGACAGTATCAAAATGGACCTCGAAGAAATAATAATAGCACTACTGCTGTATGTACGTAGGAAAAGAGAGTTCAAGAGAAAAAAGAAACAGTGATGGGTTCATCCTTATTTAGCCGATCGCCCAAGTTCTAATTTCGATAATAAACCTTCCTGTATCGAAATTATCCGTCGTATAGAATTAACAAACAATTAATTAAAATAACCAACAAAACACAACAGTGCACACGTGTTGTATTATATACATGTAATGAGGTGGGGGCGTCACTGGCGGCCGAGTGGTGAGTGAGTGAGACACCATACAGCACTATAGTAATTAATGGTGGCGCGACCAGCGTGGCGGCGCGACCAATAACATTCTATGCATGCGTCCGAGCTGGTCGCGCCGCCAAATTGGTTGCGCAACCAAACGGACACCAGATGAGTAACACTTTATAGAGTATATATAGAGATATAACTCTATATAGAGCTGTATACATTTTGTTGGTAGCGGCGGCTGGTTGCGCCGCCATGGTGTCCCGGTGAAATATAGCCCTTAGCCCGCGGGCCGGAACGACCACTATGCCTTACTTAGCCCAGACCTAACTCAGCCCCCGAATCCACTTAAAATTGTTAAAGGATATTTAAAGAACTTCATGCAGATCCTTAAACCAGAGATAATAAAATAATATTCAAAGCTTCAATGAAAGAAAAAACATGACAAGAAAGTAGAAATAGCAAATTGTTCTGTCAGTTTTTTAAAGTGGAAAATATTATGTTCATTGATAATTTTTATGGATTTATTAATATTTTATTTATAAACTGTGTACAGTTACTTGTGTGAAAAACAATGGACCCAAAACCTACGTTTAATGTACGTAAAAACATAATTATCATCATTTACCGACCTCATCCTACTAATGAAGCGGAGCTTAATATAATCTTGAGTGCGAATGCCGTAATATCGTACTTTTCTCGTTTCTTCAAAATCGCGCTCACTGTAATGAGACTGCGACGCTTTGTTTCCACACGAGATGTGATAGCTCGCTCATTTGCATTCAGTGTACATCTAAACTAAACGACAGATAAATAATCAAAGCTCTAAACAGTGTTAGCCGGACATGGTGTGTATTAGTTTGTTACGAAAGTTCGTTCAATATGATGCATCTAACAATTTATATATTCTGATTCCAACGAGATTTCTATACGACCGTGCGCATGTTGTGGCCACCTTTATTGGAGGAGCACAAGCCCTTAATTTAAATGTGTGTTGAATTTATATATGTCGGAGTAATATGCCCAACAGGATTTTTTGAAGTAGTGATTTCGGCCAGACCGGCACTAGCAGAGCTTGTACCAGCAAAGACAACATCACTCATTGCAAATAACGACACCTTTTTAAATACTCTGCTTATTTATTTATTACAATAACCAGTAATATCCTTAAGTACTAACTAAGTACCAACCAAAGTAATAAATATGACTCACCAGATACAACAACCTCTCTCAAGCGAGGTTCGAAAAGCAATGTGGCTCCCGCCTGCTTGCTACGTTCGAAACTAGCCAGACGAGAGTCAAAACACTTTGTTCATAAAATAATTTGAAAACACCAAAACACAAATCATTTTAGCACATTAAATCCTAACTTAATTTATGATCACTATTTCCGATTTTTTAATTACAATAACGTAAAGAATAACTATTACGCGCCAATAAATGAACTTCCGATAAACCTATGTAATTAATTGTTAAATGCTTAGTAAAAATCTGAAAACCTGATAACTACAATTGATAAATCCCTATCTGAATTTACACAAAACTTAGTTGTACGAGAATCAGGTTTTTAAGAATACATCGTTTAATTAATTTAGCTTCTAGTTAATGTTAATTTTATCATTAATTTACATTTAAATTTACTTGTTATTTGTTATAAAATCCATAATTAATTTACCAATTAAATAATCTAATGAATTAATAATCTAAATCAATCTTCCATATCCATTAATCTCATAGAAATAATTAATTGAACGGACTTGCGTCGACATATATATTTATTATTATACTATTTTTATTCCAAATCGGTTCTTGCGATACTTACCACGCTTGGCAGGCGGGTTGGAGAGCTTGCTGTCCATCATCCACAAGTACCCCTTGGCAGATTCTAACTGCATCCACGGGCTAGAGAGGAGGGGCAACAGTCTACTACCGTAACCCCATCATCATCATAATCTCAGCCATAGAACTGCTATCTACGTTCACTGCTGGACGTAGGCCTCCCTCATGGATCTGCAAGATCATGAGGGGTTGTTGCCATACTCGCCACGTAGTTGGCGAACGAACTACGGGGTACCCATTGGCAGATTTGTACTGCATCCACGGGCTACATTCTTCTGCTTTTCCGCGGCACTCTCATTTGTCTTTTTCTCAGTAGGCAAACTAAATTGCACCTTTGGATGAAACATGCTATTTCAGGCTGCTCCAAACGCTGCTCCAAACGCTGCTCCAACGCAACGGATCCTTGGCGCCACTACCGAAAGGTTTACCCGCAAAGCTACCAACGATGAAGCAAAGCATTACGACTTTGTAGCAGCCAGAGGTATCAGGAAAACAACGAAGTGAGTTACGCATTAATCTAGCAACTGTTTATAAAATAGAGTGGCCTAAACTTTCCTGAGTATAGCAACTACTCCTCATGGAGATCCATGAGGGAGGCCTGTGTTCAGTATTGGACGTTTTGCGGCTGAAATAATGATGATGAAGCCCTCCTACGAATACACGTTTGAATCCGCGGGTTAACACTACTGCCACACGTAGGTATTTAAAACCAAGTTTGCTGTAGCTAGGAATATCATGGCTCATATAAGAAATGCGCCTTATTGTCAAAGGCGAGATATAGTTGTAATTGCTTTAGTGCAATAGAATAAACTTGAGCGCCTTCAAAACCTCTTCGCTTCATATTTGGCTTACGCAAATACGACCATGTCTCTGAATTTCGCGCAAAACTCAAGTGGCTCCCCATCCGTCTTCGCCGGAATGCATACCTCTATATTCTGTCCCTACTTTATAATATTCTATTTTCTCCTACTACTCCCTTCTATCTCAAGGAGCGTTTTCAGTATCTGCACGAGGCACATACTCGAAATCTCCGGTCCTCTGAAACTCTGCAGCTTATCACACCAGAACACGCCTCTCAATTCTATAGCAACTCATTTACTGTACAAGCTGTGCGTTTATGGAATGGACTCCCTTTCTCTATTAGATCATCAAAATCTCTGGCTATTTTTAAATCTAAGGTACACTGTCATTACTTATCCTTGTCGTAAAACTGTTTTTTTTCCAAATATTAAGTACCTACTTGTATTATGGCATTATGTATATATGTATGTATATATAATATATGTATATTGTTATAAATTGTATTATGTATTCATCTCTAGGATGTAATACTTATATCGTTACCTATTTATGATTGTAGTATTTATATATTTATGTAGTGATAAGTATGTTTATCATTTAAGTATTTAGGTTGTTATGCATGTAGGTATATTTTTATCTATCTATTTTTGCGTATGTATTATTCGTACACCGCCGTTTTTATTATCTTATATCCTGTCCATCCAAAGGTTGTCTGGAAAAAATCGCTATTAGCGATTAGACCGCCCATTGTATTATATATTTGTCTGTGTTTCTCTTTGTGAAATTTATGTTATATGGTGAATGTACAATAAAGAGTTTATCTATCTATCTAATGTGTTTCGGAATTCTTATGATCTTATTTCCCCTCTATTGGACATGTGCTTGATGCCTATAGCTAATGAGCGTTTGAAAAATACTCAATAATAATTCCCCACGTGTTTTGCTTCTCACAAAGCAGCTTCAGGAGAAATCGGCTCCTTATTCATCGTGGAATACACTAGAC
This sequence comes from Pasiphila rectangulata, assembly GCA_963082625.1. Taxonomy (NCBI): domain Eukaryota; kingdom Metazoa; phylum Arthropoda; class Insecta; order Lepidoptera; family Geometridae; genus Pasiphila; species Pasiphila rectangulata. The sequence goes on along the minus strand of OY720261.1, from coordinate 9,600,085 downwards.
ATAAATAAATAATGCTGGATACTACACACAACACCATCTAGCCCCAAACTAAGTAAAGCATGTACTGTGCAAACCAGATTATTGTTAGAATACTTAATTTTGTTCTGTAAATACATACTTAACATACATAGAATAATACCCAGACATGGGACAAAAATAAATTTAAGAAACAACAAAGACGCAGATGTACGGGTAGTTGCTCAGAAATTAACAATACCATCGCTCCCTGAACGTTTTGCCTCTTCGACCACCGAACAGAAAGTGGCGCGTTCAGACCACAGAACAATACCACACTACCGAGGTTCAGACTTTCACAAACGGATATTTCTTTCTGTCTTCAGCCTGGTAGAATCCGTCGCACATCTCGTGAAGAGCTGTCTCGGCGGTGGAATAGTGGCAATACATGAGTCATACAAAAACTGCGGCCTCTTAACTGCATCCATTCTGAATTTTTTTCTCGGTTTCGCCGTGGCTTATTGTATGTATGTACGTATTTTTCATTACTTTCTGATTTATTAGAATTAAACCTTGATCTTCTTTAAATGTTATATATTTTGTCACTTCTAGTCGTAGAGATTAATACAGCGTCTGCACTTAGCTCATGTTGTAAGGAACAATTGGTGATTGGGACATTTTTTTATACGATGTAATGATGAGACTAGGCGAAAGCCCACCTGATGATAAGCGGTAACCTTTACTAAGCACGTGACCGACGCAGCATGCATTGCGCCCGTCACTCTATGACATAGAGTTGTAAGATCTCATGCGCCCGTAATTTCACCGGCGCCCTTACACTTCAAACGGGAATACAGCAATGCAGACATTACTGCTTGGCGACGGCAGAAATAATGGTGGTAGTACTTCTCCGGATGAACACTTCACAAAAAGTTCTACTAGGTACTACGACTTTTAGACGGTTAACTCTTCCCCAGCATCTTAATTTGGTATTCCCCGCTTTTGCTTGTATTTACCTAAAAACAATGCCGTTTTTCATTTTAGACTATAGATCGATGTTTTTTTTTCTTTGTTCGTCTAAAAACAGCCTGTTAAATATTAAAAACAATAATAAAAGAATAAGCCGGTCCAGGCGCAGATGGCGGGATGAGCTGAACATATACTGTGTTGACTGGTAGACCAACGCCTTGAACTGGGAAGTATGGAAACAGGGAAGCCTTTGCCCAGCAGTGGGATCCTACAGGCTGATTTTAATTTGAATTAAATTGATTAATGGACGTATTTATTTGACAAAAGGTTTACATTGTAACTTAATTATAATTAACTTAAGATAGAGTTTTAAATGTTTTTACATAACATATTTTTGTGTTGTTATAATTATATTAAAGATAAACCTTGTAATCTTACTCAATTTCCCCTCGCTCTAACTAAGTTTGTACTTGTATATAGACGCGAGGGATCGCAGCTTCGGCTCACATTTTTTTTTTAAATGCAAAAAAAACGTAAAATTAATACTGATTACTAATGTTATTAATCGTTTAAAAATATTTAAAACTAGCTTCTGCCCGCCACCTCGCATGCGTTGTGCCCGAATAAAAAGTAGCCTATGTGTTAATCCTGGTCAACATCAATACGTGTGCAAAGTTTCACCTCAATCCGTAGCTTAGTTTTTGCGTGAAGAGGTAACAAACCTCCATCCAAACAAACTTTCGGCTTTATAATATTAGTGGGATCTCATGCATCTCCCATATTAATCAAGTGACAAAAAATAAGCGCATGAGTTCAATATGTGAAACTATCCCTAAATTTAAGATAATAATTGTAACCATATTTCTTGCAATAAATGATTTATGATTCATACTAGCGTTACTATTAAAAGTTTGTATATCAAGATAATGAGTACCAGCAGTAGAACCTTGCCTTTCCTCTCTTGCCCGTAGATGCAGTAAGAATCTGCCAAAGTATACATCCGGAAGATGGGCAACAGCGTCTTTCCGTGCATCAACATCCCGCACTGCGCTCTGCAACCCGCTTGCCTTGCGTGGTTGATATGGCAACGACCCCCTCATGATCAGTACTTGGAGACTGGTGAGAGGGGCTTTTGTCCAGCTGTGGTTTGAGATGATGATCATGAATTTCATCATCATCATCATTTCAGCCGTAAAACGTCCACTACTGAACACAGGCGTCCCTCATGGATCTCCATAAGTGGCAGTTGCCATACTCAGCACGCTTGGCGCAGGCGGGTTGGCGAGCGCAGTATGGGATGTTGATACACGGAATGACGTTGCTGCTCTTAGCAGGCTCTGCTAATTTAGACATTAAATTTATAAAGTATCTGTGATTTTTAGCTCCTAGCCTATTCAGCTCAAATAATGTACGGGAGGGTGCAAGTACCTTCGATGACGTATCCTGACTTGGCAGAAGCTTCTCTGGCCCTAGGACCTTGGACTTCAATGAAGAAATACAGCAGAGTTTTTAGGTTTGACTTGAATATATAACTTTTAATATAAATATATGATAAGATAAGGGATTGCCGTGGAGTGCCGGCAGTATAATGTTACCCCTCCTCTCCTACCCGTGGATGCAGTAAGAGCCTGATAAGGGACACCTCCGGAAGATGGGCAGCAGCGCCTATCCGTGTATCGACATCCCATACTGCGCTCACCAACCCGCCTGCCAAGCGTGGTGAGAATAGCAACTACCCCTTATGGAGATCCATGAGGGAGGCCTGTGTTCATCAGTGGACGTTTCGTGGCTGAAATGATGATTACGCGATACATTTTTGTTATATATTATAGTAGTAAAAGTATCTAGAGTAGGTGTTATGTGTTGATATTTAATAGGAATGTTCTCGTGCTTTTTAAATTGGTGGAGGCACCAACTGTTTGATGCTTATCGAGAACCTTCTACGGGGTGGATGGTGATTTTAGTTTTATCAAAAATGTGTGATAAATATGAATAATCCTGCGGAAACCGGGACTGGATAGGGAAAGAGGTCCATATCTAGTCTCTGTTGTTTGTAGTGCAAGCTTATTCTTCATCATTTCAGCCTTAAAACGTCCACTACTGAACACACCCTCATAGATCTTCATGAGGGGTAGTTGCCATACTCACCACGCCTTGGCAGGCGGATTGGCGAACGTCGTACGGAATGTTGATACACGGAAAGACGCTGCTACCCATCTTCCGGAAGTATCCCTTAGCAGGCTCTTACTGCATCCACGGGTATGATAGGAGGGGTTATATAACCAACTTAACCAACGATATTAAAGAATGCGATAATATTAGTATCTTCAAGCAAAAACTAAAAAAATATATTTACACATTAATTTAGTCGTAAGCAAATTTTGCACGGATTTATTTTATACCTACATTATATACCTATGATAATCAGCCGCAGAGACATAACGATAGTTTTAAGCATTAAGCATATGTAAGCACTTTTTGTCTTCTCATTATAAGTGAACAATTGTTTTTATGAGAATAAATATCTTTAAACCGAACATTCTACCGCCGGCACCCCTATTTGAAATTATATCTATTGTCCTTTCGGTTAGTGTGTTCCAGCCAATCAAACATATAAACATACAAATATACAAACATACAAACTTACATACTCGTACATACATATAGGTCAACCCGTTTGCCAACTGTGGCGAGTATAGCAACAATCCCCTCATGATCTTCGAGATTAATGAGGGAGGACTATGTCCAGCAGTGGACGTGGGCAGCAGACCTAGGCTTTAATGGAAAATTAATATCCTCTCTGATCCGCACATTGTTGCAGGTACGCGGTTGATGTTACAATAGTCATCGATCTCTTTTGCTCATGCTGCGTCTACCAGGTCGTGGTGGCGAGGACGCTGAAGCAGCTGATTGACCACACGGACGCCATCGACGAGTCCGTGCCGCCTTCTATAAGAGTCTATATCCTCGCGCTGCTGGTGCCTTGTCTGCTGCTGTGCATGATTAGGACGCTCAAATACTTGGCGCCGTTCTCGCTGGTAGCTGATGCTTTCATCTGTTAGTATCTGTAAATCCTCAGATATTTAGACATAGACATAGACATTAATTTATTTACTAAAGAGCACACCATACATTTTAAAACACAACGAAAACATTTACATTTAACATTTATACATAGTTTTTACTTAGAAAAGAAAAACAGCAATTAGTAAAATAAATAAATAGGACCAATACAGTAAAAATTAAATAATGTGTACCACAGTAGCAAATTGGTCCCGGCTCAGCATTATGCCCACTGTATTAGCAGCGGACGCTGGTATTCTGCCGAAACAGCCGCCGAAACTGCCGAAATTTTATACAGATACACAGAAAATTGTATTTTCATCTCTGCTATATGACGAGCCAAGCTAAAGGGCCACCTGATGTTAAGCGGTAACCTCTACCAACTGCAATACCGCGGTGATCAAGTTAAATAATCACGTTACCAACGATGCATCGCAATGTGCCCTTCACCCTGAGACCAGTCGTAAGGTCTCATGTGCCCTTCACCCTGAGACCAGTAGTAAGGTCTCTTGTGCCCTTCACCCTGAGACCAGTAGTAAGGTCTCATGTGCCCTTCACCCTGAGACCAGTAGTAAGGTCTCTTGTGCCCTTCACCCTGAGACCAGTAGTAAGGTCTCATGTGCCCTTCACCCTGAGACCAGTAGTAAGGTCTCATGTGCCCTTCACCCTGAGACCAGTAGTAAGGTCTCATGTGCCCTTCACCCTGAGACCAGTACTAAGGTCTCATGTGCCCTTCACCCTGAGACCAGTACTAAGGTCTCATGTGCCCGTAATAAATATCACCGGCCTCCTTCCCCTTCAAACCGGAACGCTGTGTTCCGGTCTGATTGAATGGTGGTATGGTGGTAGGTAACGGATTAGCACGTTGAAGTGGTAATGGGCAGGCCATGTATCTCGCAGAACAGATGGCCGATGGGGCCGAAAAGTTCTCGAGTGGAGGCCACGGACCGGCAAGCGCAGCGTAGGACGTCCATCTACAAGATGGGATGATGACCTGGTGAAGACCGCAGGTCGACGGTGGATGCAGGTCGCTTCCAACCGCAATAACTGGAAATCCATGAGGGAGGCCTATGTCCAGCGGTGGATATCCTACGGCTGAAATGATGAAAAATGATGATGGTGGTAGTACTTCCCCGGATAAACTATTCACACAAAGTTATACTTCTACTCTTCTTCAAAAGACATATTTAGGGTTGAAGGAGGTTTCCTTCCTAGAAATTAACTTTCCTTGAAAATCGCTTATTGTCTTGCATCCTCATTCCTAATGTTTTTCTAAAGAATTTTTTTTTCAGTTGTCGTGGCCGGATCAACAGTCTACTATGGCATACAAGCAGCTGAGTGGAGTGTTATGGAGCTACCGGCATTCAAATCTATTTCTGGGGTCCTCGAGTTCATGGGAGTCTGTGTGTTCAGCATGGAAGGCATAGGAGCCACGCTCGCTATTGAGAATAACATGACCAATCCGAAAGACGTCGCTCTTGTGACCACTATAGGTTGGTACTCGTAAGCTTTAACATCTATCTCACCATCATCTTAGCCGAAGTATGTCTTCTGCTGGACATAGGCCTCATGGATGTCCAAGTACTCTGAGGAGGTTTTGCCATACTCAACACTGACAGGCGGGTTGGTGAGTGCAGTACGTTTCGAACACGTTTTAGCGTTTTTGGCCGCGGGAGGACTGCTCAGGTCAGGTACTTACTTACTTGGTACTTGGTGAGCGGACTGGTTTCCGCAACTAGGCCGCTGATGGGCCCTTTTTGCGTGACGCTCAGGTCAGGTACGCGACAAATTCCTGCGATTTTAAAATATAATAAATTTAAAGTAAAAATACTTTTTAACAAACAAGCTTTTATTTAAACGTACCCACTAAAAATAATAAAATAAACATTTTCCATTAAAATATAATGTCAACTTAAAACGTCTTTACACAATATAGATAGATAGATAACTCTTTAGTGTACTTAACTTAATAGTAACACAAAAATTAACATAGAAAGAAACTAAAATAAATAAATATAATTATGTAATAAAAAAGCTTGAGACAACGTGACGGAATACTTATTTGTAATGTACCCCACATTACAGATAAGTAGTCCGCTATCTTGGGTGTTCCGCCATGTTGGATTCAGAGTGACGTCACATAGCTGACCATGCATTGTCATCCAAAGTAAACATGTATACAAAATTTCAGCTCAATCGGTTGAAGATATTATCTGCTTCAAAATTGAGTTGCAAGATTCCGCGAACATACATAAATACATACATAGATAGATAGATAGATAACTCTTTATTGTACTTAACTTAATACTAACACAAAAATTAACATAGAAAGAAACTTACAAAACTAAAAGTAGAAGTACAATGGGCGGCCTTATCACTATAAGCGATCTCTTCCAGGAAACCTTGGATGGATAAAATCGACAAGAATAATACATACATACAGGGCAAGCTAAATAAAAGCTTGTAAAAAATAATAAATTAAAAACCATGTATTTTATAATGCTTTGTTTGAAGGTATGGCGGTGGTGATCGCCCTGGTGACTGTTGTCGGTTTCTTCGGCTACTGGGGCTTTGGCGAAGCAGCGCAAGCTCCGGTTACTGTTAACTTCCCATGGACCCCGTAAGTATTTACTATTCTGCATTAATTATATTATTATTTCACTTTCGAAACGCTCGTGAGTTATGAAAAGGGTTTTAATTTGGGGTGGATTTTTGGTGTTTCCCCAAACTACCTTTTACGATTATGGTTATGCGGTTAAGTTAAAGTCACTGGTTTGGTGCGGACTTATATATTCACAAAACACACGTTATTCTACTTATATTAATGGTAATAAACTAATGGTAATTCTAATGGTGAAAAATAATAGTTATTTTTATGGTATTTGGTATGAACGCGCGACGAAGGCGGTCGAACGCGAACTAACTCAAAGTGGGTGAATCGCGGCGAATACGTATGCCAATGCAAGCGCAGCAGAATGCGTATTACAACACACTTACAACTATTAATTGTAATGTATACCGCCGTGGGGTGCCGGCAGTAGAATGATACCCCTCCTTTCATGCCCGTGGATGCAGTAAGAGCCTGCTAAGGGATACCTCCGGAAGATGGGCAGCAGCGTCTTTCCGTGTATCAACATCCCATACTGCGCTCACCAACCCGCCTGCCAAGCGTGGTGAGAATGGCAACTACCCCTCATGGAGATCCATGAGGGAGGCCTATGTTCATCAGTGGACGTTTTATGGCTGAAATGATAAAAAAATGATGATTGTAATTTAGAAAGCCCGTTTCTACTCTCGTTAATTATAGGTTTCCAACGCGTTAATCCTAAAGGAATTTTCATCAGGGAATGGAGTCCTACAGACAATAGCCCCAGTCGCCACAGTCGCTCCAGTCATCACCGTCAACACGATGGGCACGATGGACGAAGGGCTGTTGCCCTAGCAACTAGTAATTAGGGCAGTCGCCCTAGTACTGACTCGCACATCGCCAAGCGTCACGCGTCTCTTGTCTAATCGGTTTTACGCCCCGCAAAAGATGTTTTACATTAAACATCAAAATCTTTGAAACCCGATAAATTCAGGCTCTATTCAGGTGCAAACATTTGCACGCGCGTTCACAAATCAGATAACGCAACGCTTCGAGAAAAAATATCTCATCTCAGCCGCAGAACTGCCGTTCAAGTCCACTGCTGGACATAGGCCTCCATCATGCATCTCTAAGAATATAGGGGGTTGTTAAGGAGGCATATAAATGTATTTTAACGGAAGAGGTTCTCAAGTCGACGCGTATTTTTTTATGTATGATGATCACGCATAACTTTTTTTGAAGTAGTCCGATTTTATTCTTTTTTTTGGGGTTCCGGACCAAAATGGTAAAAAGGAACCCTTATAGAATCACTCTGTCTGTCTGTCCGTCACAAGTGGATATCTCGAGAACTACTGATGCTAACGACTTGAAATTTGAAATGGTTAATGATAACACTTTTTTACTAATATAGTTTAAATGAAAATGCTAAACAATATTCTTATTATGATTGCAGGGGGGCGGATAGGGGATCTCAAAATTTTTAAGTTAAGTTACTAGGTTACTAGGGAAAAAATAGCGTTCCCCCCATTATCTCCGAAGTTTCCGGAGATAAACCTCTGAATCTTTTATTGCTATTAGAAGTGTATGTAAAGATTACAGGAAATTTATTACAAACTCTCTAATTAGCACACTTTTTTAGAAATTATCGAAAGTGTAAAACATCTACATAAGTTCCGCTATCAGACAAGAGATGGCGCTGTCAAGGTTCTCCAACAAATATAAATCCGCCTTTGTTATATATTATATTGTATGATGGCACGGAACCCTCGGTGCGCGAGTCCGAATCGCTCTTGCCCGGTTTTATTTATTGGATATGGGCATATTCATATGGGACCACCTTCGGGGTCACATATAAGTAAAAAAAAAATCCAACCGTAATGGAAGGAAAACATGGGATGATTGTTCACTCACTGATTGTAATGTATGACCGCATAACTTTACAGAGTAGTCTGATTTTGATATTATTTTATATCATTTGAAGTCAGTATATTTACCTCTATATTAATTTATTATGCTCGTTGCAAACTGAAACTACTATTAACTGTTTATGTTTCTCGCAAGTGATTTGTAATCTTTAAGAGAAATATTAATAAAGATCTTAGACATTATTTAATTAAATATTCGTATTTTCAGGTTTCCAGTTACGTTAAGAGCTTTGATGGGAATAATTATTTACGTGACATATGCACTCAACTTTTGGATTCCGTTTGAGTTGGTTTGGTTCTACATCAAGGTGACTAAGGCATTTTACATTATTATAGACTAGCTGACACGTGTCCACCTTGTTGGGCGGTAAAATCGGACTATCACTAAAAATACACTTTTTTTTTTACTCTGCTGCTTGGCAATCTGTTCATAATAGCAAACAATAGTCCAACGTGCTGTCTGAGGAACTCTGAATGTACATATGTATGTCACTGGTCGAGAGATTTGTCCAATGATTCGTCTCTCAGTCCCTTTCTGTGTATCTTTCTCCTAGTCCCTGGATGCTATGACGCTTGAGTCGAGAGAATTTCAGGCTCCCCTGCCCTTGTAGTTGAGCTGATAGTTCGTTTCTGTGTCTGGACAGTCTAGATTGGTAGCTTTTGCTGTGTGGTTCTATTTCCTGTTTTACGGTTCTCAGTTTGATGTCCATATACATAAAGTTACTGATATAGGGTGGTATATTGAAAATGTTTCTCAAAGTTTTATTCTGGAACCTTTCCAATATTTCAATGTTACTATTGCTAGCTGAGCCCCATAGCTGGATGCCGTATGTCCAAATGGGCTATATATAAAAATACACCAAACACTATTTTTCGGATTAATAACACACACCTTTAACACTCAAAGAATCAAGAATCAAAAAATACTTTATTCAGTGCGGCCGCATGGACCTTATTGACGCGTCACAAATTACAAAATAAAGCAACACAAATAAATAGATTATAGCACATAATTGAATCTGTTCACTTCAGATGACACGCGAGTTAGGAAAAGAAGTGAACAGGAGAACCTAACTCGGTCGTTAAAGTCATCATTTAACAATTTTATTTTGTCTTATGTTACGTTTGACGGAGTTGGACACTCACAAATAAAGTGGCTTTCTATTAGTAGAATAATTTTCGAAATGGGTGTAGTAGATCCTGAGATTACTTCCTACAACCTCACAAACTCACAAACTGTACCTCTTGAAATTAAATAAATAAAAAAACCGGCCAAGTGCGAGTCAGACTCGCGCACCGAGGGTTCCGTACAAACCTGTAGGTATATAAGACCTGAGTATTTGATATCAATTTCAATTTAATACCTCTTAGCGTTCATGAGGAAAGAAAGGTGTAGTAAGATTAAAACTATTAAAAATATTTTTATTTTATGATGTAACTAAAAATGCAGAGATGGGCGATATGATCAACCAACTTAACAACGCAAGCCTCAAAGTCGGACTGAAGATGAATATGTCGAAGACCAAGCTTATGTCGAACAGCACACAGCACATAGTGAACATGGGGGGTGTGGGGATTGAGTACGTGCAAGAGTATCTTTATCTTGGCCAAATAGTTTCTCTCCAGCAGGCAAGACAAGTAAAAGAGGTTGCCCGACGCACAGAAAATGCCTGGAGAAGCTTTTGGTCAATGAAAGACCTGATGAAGGGAAATTTACCCTTATCCCTCAAAAAGAGACTCATGGACGTACGCATTCTTCCCATCCTCACCTATGGTGCCCAGACTTGGTCTTTGACTGATCATCAGAAATTCGCACTTGGCGTATGTCAACGAGGTATGGAGCGCAGTATTTTAGGAGTGAAACTGTCAGACCGCGTGCGGAACAGTATACTGCGCTTCAAAACACAAATCGTTGATGTTGGTCATAAAGCCGCTAGCTTGAAGTGGAACTGGGCCGGACATGTCTGCCGCATGTCAAACGAATTATGGGCAAAGCTCACTACGGAGTGGATTCCACCTAACGCAAGCCGAAGACGTGGAAGACCTAGAAGAAGATGGCGCGATGAACTAGACGCCCATTTAAGATCTTGGCCTGTAGCAGCGTTAAATCGCGAGGAGTGGAAGAAGGGAAGGGAGGCCTTTGCCCTGCAGTGGGATAATAACGGCTGAAAAATAAAAATAAATAAAATAAAAATTTCGCAATATTTCCTTTATCCGTGCTATAACGTTGCTTCGTACCAAATTTCAAGATTCTGAGTTCACGGGAAGTACCCTGTAGGTTTTGATTCCCTTGCGAGTGTCGAAAATTTGCGGCATAAACGGCTGTATCTTTTGATTGCGTTAGCTTAGAAGTTTGTTTTTTTCACAGCTCCAAGGGACAGAAGACTTGAGTATTTGATATAAATTCCAGCTTGACTTAACGCGTTCCTGAGAAAATGTGTCTTGACAGACAGACGGACGGATAACAAAGTGATCCTATAAGGGTTCCATTTTTTCCTCTCGAGGTACGGAATTGCAGCAAGAAATTGCCAAAAATATAGCCCATTTACAGGCACCTTAAAGCCACTAGAAGTTGCACATCGAGCCAACAGAAAGTGGCGACTATTCGTCCAATTATTTTCCCAACTAGTAACTTGTGCAAAGACTGCAAAGACCTCAATCTACCTCAACATTTTATATTACAAACAATTCTTCTACAACATCACATTACTACAAAGACATTAATAAACGTCGAAAAAATAAAATATATAGTCTTCCCCAAACCAGGTTTTCGTTTACTAAGAGATTTTTCTACTGTTTAGGTCACTCTCTATACAATAAAATAAATAAGAAATGTCCAATAAATAAATTAAATCTGATCATAATTGCAAAAAGACTGTCCGCTCATTCCTTCAAAATAAAACTTACGACGAAACAGATTTATTTTCAACCTGAAGAAGAAGAAGAAGATTCTTAATTTTTTGATTTTTATTCTAAAATTTCTCATTAAACTAAACAATTAATCTACAATGTACTTAAATGTTATAAACGCACTTCACCCACTGGATTGGAGATAAAATAAATTGTGTCTAAATATGTAATGTTATTGTGAATTATGATTTTTAATGTACTTCATCTGTTTTTATGAAATTAATAAATTGAATGATATGAATGATGAAATAAATTGTGTTTGCATATTTTTATTTTGTAAAAAAATAATACAATACCTCCAAATTAATTCTGCTAACTAAACTACCAAATGACTTAGCTAATGGCAGCAACGGCATTGTCATTTTTTGTTCACATCCATACATATCCATACATTTTATGGGAGGTCCAGTGATTTGTTAACACATTATTAGTTTTTAAAATACAGGATTTTATCGCGTACCTACATACTACACTGGCGGTGTCAGGTAGCTTTCCGCCTGTACAGCAACCGGTCACCGTCAGTGTAGTGTGTCGTAATATGAACAGGGACATTTCTGATTCTGAAGACGAATATTGAGGGTAGTCGTGGATTCTACCATCAATTCGCGGCGGTAGCTGCCAGAAACACGTCAGTCCTGGTCAGTCCTCCAGCGACCATGACCAGGTGCAATCCGGTCGAAACTTCGGGAAAATAATAATAAATAATAAAATATATAATATATATATAGCTCAAAAAGTTGCAAAACTTAAATGGAGCTGGGTCATGTTTGCCGAATGCCCAAAGACCTGTGGGCAAAGATCACCACTCAGTGGAGCCCCAACATGGTGAGGCGCCGCGGCAGACCAAAGAAGCGATGGCGTGACGAGTTAGATCGGCATAACAGCGCATGGGTCGAATTGACGGCGGATCGGGATGCATGGAGAGTAGGAGGGGAGGCCTTTGCCCAGCAGTGGGACACTTATGGCTTATTGTAATTGTAAAATATATAATAAGTTTGTTGTTTCAGCGACGCTACAACCCGTCTAAGTACTGGATCTGGGAACGCGTGTGGAGAGCGTTCTTCGTCACTGTCATCACCTTGGTCGCCATCACCTTACCTAATGTGTCCAGCTTTATTGGACTTGTGAGTATCTGTCACTTATAGTTTTTGATGTGAAACATCTTTTGCGGCGGGTAAAACCGATCCTTTCAAAAACAAAAATGTGAAAATGGGAGTGAAGTTCAATATTTAAACGTCGTGACTGTTGACTTCGCCCACGAAAGAACTGAGATCTAAATGACACCAAGTTCTGTAGATAATCCTGAAACTTTTTTAATATAGGTAATATTGCTGATAACTTACGGTTTAATTTACGGTAAATACGCCATTTTGTGGTGGCAGCCATCTTGAATTCGATTCTTTATGATGTTAATTCTACTAGTCAATCATTTGATACCCATATTGAGAAATATTAAAAAAAATAAATCCGCCATTTTGTGGTGGCAGCCATCTTGGTTTTACTATGATTCTGAACATACATTATTGTTTGGTGATCAGAACTAAAGATGTGTACCAAATTTCAAATCTAACGGTTAGAACAGAAAGGGGTAAAATTGTAATTCCTAAATGTGATGCAAACAGGATTATGAATTAAAAACCGGTGTTTCGATTTTTTTTTTAATCCTTAAAGTTTACAATTTTCTGATTTATTCCTTTGTATACACAATTGTCGAGCTGGATGCCAAATTTATACTTTCTAGGTCGTGTAGAAGTGAGTTAGAGTTTTGATCTAGAGATCAAAACTCTGTGTATTTTTAAGTTTTGGTCATAAACCAAACTTAGCACATTTTGTGAAAATAAACATTATTTGGATTCCAACGGGATTCGACCCCGCATTGGTCTCTAACTCACTGGGAGTTAGAGATCAATGCGGACCAATGCCGAATAATGTTTATTTCCACAAAATAAGTTTCTAGTGGACTCTAACTAATGATTCAAGAGAGAATTAGAATTTAGAATTTCGTTTTCACTAAGAATTGTTCAGTTCCTACATGAAAACTTGTTACATGTGTTATTTTGTGCAATAAATAATTTTATCTTAGATCAGTATAATGTAGTATTTTTCAGATCGGTACCCTATGTCTTTCGTTGATGGGCTTCGTCTATCCCGCAATCATTGAGCTGGCTATGATCTGGGAAGATCCGGGTTAGCATAAGCTTGCATTCTTCATGATAATTTTACTTCACTTCACGACTTCACCCACTGCTGGGCATAAGCCTCCGTTGATCTAATAGCCTACAGATGCGCTGGAGGTAGCGGGTTTGTAATTGTTCTGCATATACTATTGCCGTGTATTTTTCTATAAAAAAAACAATGTATTTGCATATACATATACTTATGTATTATATCAGTCATCTGTGTGTCTACCATGACGTGTTAAATCGCCTGCCATTACTATAGTAGCAGTAATAATACGTTACTATGACATCTGTCAAATTTGGTACCAAATTCTAAAGGTGCCTGTAAACGGGCTACAAAAGTTGCATCTTGCCGGCAATTTTGTTGATCAATATAGCGCAGTATATTTGCAACTATACCCTTGCTGCAATTTCATAGTGCAATTCATTGCCGAGTGTAGCCCAGCAAGACTTTGCAACTGGATTGCTGAGGAATTTTGCATGTACACGCCAAGGTACATTGCTGCTAGATCTCTGAAATAAACGCCGCGCGCAATTACGACAGTGGCGCCACGACGGGACGAGGCGGCGAGAGGCGAGCGAGGGAAAAGAGATGCACGTATACGTCAGAGCAGAGACGATATACGGCAATATTGCACTAAATTCAAAGCGGGATAAATAGAGTTTGACGACCTTGGTCCTAAATGAAAAATGGCAAGGTATAATAATGTCCACTTGTATAAAAATGACAATGTGTAAAAATGCCAACAATAAATTCTGTCAAAGTAGAAAAGTGGCAAAGTATATTTTGGTCTTTGTGTAAAAATGTCGAAGCATAATAATGTCCACTCGTATGCTAATGTTGGGGTTTAAAAATGCCAACAATAATTTTGTCAATAAAAAAAAGCAAAAAATGTATGTTCTGGTAAAGAGACCTAGATCTACTTTTTGATGACAGCTGTCAAACTTCAAACTGCGATATCTCGAGAAGTACTCATCCTAGAATTTTTGTGTAAGGCTCAAATGAAAGACCTCATAGAGATCTACTTTTTTTCTGACAGCTGTCAAACTTCAAACGGCCATATTTCAAGAACTACTTACCCTAGAATTTTTGTTTAAGACTCAAATGAAATACCTCGTAGAGATCTACTTTTTTGATGACAGCTGTCAAACTTCAAACTGCGATATCTCGAGAACTGCCTAACCTAGAATTTTTGCTTAGGGCTCAAATGAAAGACCTCGATGAGATCTACTTTTTTGATGACAGCTGTCAAACTTCAAACTGCGATATCTCGGTCTATATTTTATCGCCGTATACCCACGGAAACGGGAACTACGCGGGTGGAACCGCGAAGTGCGGCCAGTACCTTATATGCTAGCTAACCCTAGTAATAACATTTCTATCTCTATATCCAGGTCTTGGAATCTTTAAATGGAGGCTGCATAAAGCAATATGGATCATCATCTTTGGAATGCTGATGTGCATCCTGGGAACGTACTCGAACTTCAAGGATCTTATAAAGAGTGTATATCTGACGTAGGTTTAGTTTTTGCTTGTGGCTATAAAATAAATAAATAAATAGGATAAATTTTACAGAATTCCATTTATTCACTATCACACCAACGGTGTAGGTCTAATGTCTTCCCTGATGGATCCCCTGGGGGAGATATCAGGAAAAAAATCCTGTTGTCTCCCCTGGGAAGGGGAGATATCAGATCTTACTTTTAAAAAACTGTTTTAGTACTGTTGTCTCCCCGCAGTACATATTCAAGATGTTTCTACATTTATCATCAATTAACAATTGATGACGCTGTATAAATCATCTATTTTAGATGTAAAGGCCTCAAAAACCGACTATGGACAATCATTGTTTTTGACCCATGTCAAATATATAGACAGTAAATGTCAATAATTACAGTAGGTAAATGTTTAAAATTCTAGGCTCAAATTACATAGAGCTAATCGAACGCATTGACTTTCACTTTTCCGATGACAGCTGTCAAACTTCACCTTGGAAACTGCTCATCCTAGACTTGGGAGTATCAGTGCGGGCCGCACGTATTTTTTCATGTGGACATATTATGCATTTTTATTATTTGAAATAGAACGCATATCTACATTTTTAATCATATATTCATACAAACATGTCTATCGAATAATTGAGATTAGTGAGATTTTTGCAGCTGCATTTGACTTGCAAGTTTTTTAACGTCTGCTTTCATTTTAGTCGTAGACACGGGTACCGCGTTGTAAATCGTAGGGGATTTATACGGCCTTTTTCTTCGCTATTTTTTTCTTGCGGACCTCAGGCTTGCAGGCTGCACCTAGATGCGGCAACCCACGGGCAGCATGCGGCCCTTGTACCGTCTGTGCCGACCCCTGAGCTAGGGGATACCTCCGGAAGATGAGCAGCTGCCTCTTTCCGTGTATCAACATCCTGTACTGCGCTTGCCAACCTGCCTGCCAAGCGTGGTGAGTATGGTAAAAACCATGATCTGTAGAGCAATGAGGGAGGACTATGTCCAGTAGTGGACTTCTGAATTCTGAATGTTCTACCTGAGTGTGGTAAAACACAATTAAAAATAACAAAATTAAAGAAATCTGTTTAGAAATGTTATTGTTACTTATTCTTCATACTTTTGAATGAGATGGAAAGAAAACAACGCGATTTAATGTATTTACAAACATTAATCATTTATTTCATTATAGGACAAAATATCACCTTCCTAATTGTAAAGAGAAGGCACAATCAAGATGGAACTATCGAAACATTTCATTTTGCACTATATTCATCGACATCGATGAAAAGTCGATAATAAAAGGTCTGTTGTCTCCGCCCTGCCGAGGGGAAACATCAGAATTTTTTTTTCTGAAATCTCCCCTAGGGGATACAGCAGGGGAGACAACATACCTTCTTCAGTAAAAATACGCCCGGTAACAATTCCGACATTATTACAAATTTATGCGATTAATAATAATAAATAATGCAGGATATCTCACACAGAACCATCTAGCCCCAACGTAAGCAGAGCTTATGGGTACCAGATGATTAATAGAATACTTAAATACATTTTTTTGCAAATACATACTTATCATACATAGAAAAATACCCAGGCCCCGGACTAATATCTGCAGAAAAATAACATACATTTGTCCCGTGGCGGGAATCGAACCCGCTGCGTATCAGTCAGCTATTAAACCCACTGAGGCAGTCGTGAAATTATTACCGGGCTTAAAAAACACGAATTTTGATTACATCGAAGCATAATTAAGTATAATCAGCTTATAATTTTAAGATTAAACTTTAAAATTAACCATTTTAAGATAAAAGGTTATGGTGCATTAAATAATGATAGATGTAATAACATCACTACTGACTCTCTAGCTAAAAGAATAAAACCTCAAAAAAATTAGGTACCATTACACAAGCTTAAGGTAAACAAAGAAGATGATTTTACATATATTTTTATCATTATCGGTACCGTTCGAAAAGCGAAAAAAATTTTTTTTCACTATCTACACAATCTAAAAAGTAAAGAAAAATTACTCAAAAATTAAAAAAAAACTTTTCCTTATTTATTATCATTAGGTAAGCCAATTTCTCTAGAAATAACTAGTTAAAGATGAACACATTTTGATAAAAAAGAAATTGAGTTGTAAATGTTTTATTACTAATGGTTATTATTGTGATTTGTGATCAATATACTTCAGCTAAAGGCAATGTGAACAAATATAAACAAACTGTAACGCATAAAATTTGTTTGCATATCTTTGATATATTGACGGAAGTGGATAAAAAATATGAACTTGTTAGGTTTAGCAAGCAAAGCCATGTTGTGATGTTTAAGTATTTAGTATTGATAACTTTTTCTGACGTACCCCACTTATTTATTTGCAAAAATATTAAATGTACAGACGCGGAAGGTTTACGATTTTATTATAGTAATGTATAGATTAGGTTATTTACTTATTTTAAAATAATTTTCAGGGTTCCGTACCCAAAGGGGAAAAACAGGTTTTTTGCTCGACATTAATAACGGGAACAGGCGTGGTAGACGCTTCAAATATTCACAGAATATTTAGTTGTATGTTTACTTTCAAAGCAAATAATTAAATTAAAATAAAACAAATATTTAAGGGGGCTCCCATACAACAAACGAGATTTTTTGCCGTTTTTTACTCGATATTAATAATAGAAATGTTCACAGAATATTTAGTTTACATATATGTTTTGAACAAGTTGTTTTTCCAAATAAAATGTACGGAATCCTTCGTGCGTGTTTGCGACTCGCACTTGGCCGATTTATTAGGTATACTGCCAGCAGTTTGTTTACATTTTGTACACATAGAATTCAGCTGAAGTATAGTAAAAGGCGACAAACATGTTTAGGACTAGTAGGTATTTACTACTTAAAATGGAAGATAGCCATAGGCACTTGTAATACTAAGCACCTTGATATAACTATGTATAATTATTTGTAATAAATTACAGGCACATGGTTTATTACAACTATAACTGGTAGTTTATAATTATAAGTTGTAAGTATATGTAATGTATAAGTATTTATGGCAGCTTATGTGACTGTTCTTATTATTATTTTGGATTATAACATAATACATTTTGTTACATATAGTTTTTGTTCTTTTGAAAGACAATGTGCTGACATCTCGATTTAACTAGTAATGTAATTATTTTTCGCAAAAAAATATTTAAACTAAAAAATTATCTACAACTAAATGTGATCCTAATTACACTTTGGTAATCATAACCTATTATATACTAGGTATTTTTTTATATGAGAAAACAAGCTACATACTTATTTTTTATAAAAAAGCAGACGTTATAATTTATTTATAATTAATTATAATGTTAACATGCCTAAAAATAATTCTAATTTCACTTGGTAAGGATGAGTCACACCGTTATACCAATTTGTGGCTTATACAACTAAACTTTTATTAGTTTCTGTCTGACTCTTTTATTCATAAATATCGATTGTTAAAATTTAAGTATTTTTAAATAATATTGATTGAATCCAACATTTTGCTATAAAAGGATTTACTAGCCAGCTTATATTTTGCCAGAAATAAGATCATGTACGGTGTGACCCCAGCCTTACAGAAAATACTATAAAATTATATTTACAAAAACTGGTATTATAATAGTTGCGTCAGTTAATAATAAAATATAATAAAAACAATTAAAATACATTAGTTGCTTAGTAAAATGCAGATGCTAAGGTATTTTTTATATCTGTTTTAATTTCGTATATTTCAATATAATAAATCTTGTTAATATAAAAATCAACTGGTTCTACTCACTGGTTTGAGTTATAGGTTTTGTAAAAATCTGGTAAAATAAGCTAAATTTCAAAGTTTAAGTATCTTTGCGAATTCAATATTTAACCCTTATTTTAACTAAATAAAATGATAATTATATTACTTAAAATAGTTCTGTACAATTATAAAAACTGGAACTGACGTTAAACAAAAAAAATGTACTTGTTTTTGTACTTATCCATCGAAAATTATGACATATACGTAATTATAAGTAACACATTAAAAGCCATATGAAGTACATTTTTTCATCACCGATTCGTGAATACTCGATAGTTATAATAAATAAGTTAAACTAGTCTGTCTGTCTGTTTAAAGCAATCGGACGAGCACGTACATCATGGTTGTAGATACGGCGATAGAGGATGGCCGAATGGAATAAGAGTTTCCGCGGTACACTGAAAATAAAAAAAAAACATTAAGAAACATTGGCGGGACGATTTAGTCACCTTGCGAAAAGATTGGTGGAACACCGCTTCCGACAGGGACGAATGGAAGAATTTGGGGGACCACAATAGGCTAACAAATAAAAATAAATACTTTGTAAACTTCTCTATTTTTTGTCACGGGTAGACTCTAATTACGCGAAACAAGAAAATTATGCGATAAAGTCCCGTTAAACAGTTAAAAACTATGAAACATTATGCAAAAGGGGAGGTAATGCTAAGTACAATATTAAATGCTAGAAGACGAATTTAAAATTAAGTAATTATGTAGATTACCAAAGTCTAATAAATTGCACATGTATTTTTTTTAACACAAAACAATTTAAAAAATGTAAAGAACATTCTTACCTGATGCATGCTGGATCAATTCTGGCTCAATTTCTATAAATAAAAGAAAAAGCAAAAATAAAATCATGCTGGTTACACAAAAACAATGAAAAAACTACGTCTGTGGTTAAAAGTAGTAAAATTAATGACAACAAAACATTTTTAAAAAATGAAATAAGTTTTTTTAACGAAACGGTAACATTTTAAAAACTCCAGTCTCTGTAACTCTTAGAAACGCAACTGAAATACAAAACAAAGCCTTACGATTGAGGCCAAAAATAAATAAAAATATGAAAAAACCACCAATGAGCTGTACCTACAACCCAAATATTTAATTCGTTAGATGAGTCCTGACACCAAAAACTGCGTTTATTCCATCCAGTCCTACTAGTAGTTCGATAATCTAACTGTTTGGACAGAAATATTCCAAATTGTTAGACTGACTAATCCAACATTTTGGACACGCAGATTTTATTCCAAATATAACTACAGCTAGTGAAATACAGTCAATAAAAAAAGAAAAAACTAAATTAATCACTAGGTATGTACTTATTTTTATTTCATAACCTTTTTTTGATCCGTATCAGCTGCAGTTTGTGTTTATTAATTTTATCTCAACATTTCCAAACAATGCCCCACAGAGATTTCTTCATGTATTAGAATCATTTGGACATTTCTAACGTGCTGATCTCTCAGAATGCTCTCTCTGCTTCTGCTTTTAAATGGTGCGACATCGTTTTCAACTTGCGTTTTTAAAACGTAATATATAGCGGCATCATCTGTAAATACTTTTAATATTTGCATTAAAGTGGCCTTCTTCCTTCTGCTTTCATTGTTGATTTTTACATGCCACCCCTCGATAAAATTGTTTGTAGGATGCGTTTCGCCAAAGACATTGACGTCTATAAATTCTGAAATATAATTCCACCCCAATTTTTTTCCCACTTGAGTGTACCGTAATATTCATAGTAGATCTATTTGGAATAAAATCTACGTGTCCTAAATGTTACTACTAGATGGAATAAACGAAAAACTGTGGCATCTCTTTATAATGTGTGTTAACAACGTCAACGGACGCACACTGGTTTTGCCAATAAACCAAAATGTTACTACCATTTATTGTTGTGGACGTGATGTGTGTTATTTTTTTCACGAAAGTTTGTGCAGTATGATTGCACAATAAATGGTAACAATAACAGTTTGGTTTCTTCGCAAAACTAGTGTGCGTGCGTCGGCATTATTGTTACACACATATAATGACAATGCCACAGTTTCTGATGTGCGGAGGGCACATCTGACGATTTAAATCTTTGGTGGAGACCTTTAAATGGCTTCATAAACTGTTTGTCATGTTACTATTTAAGCATTATTATGCCGATGGTCTTTCTAATATACATTCTACTGCAGCCTACGGCGGAGTATCCTTACCGATATCCAAGATGACCGGGTCCACACCATCGCTCCAGCTGTGGTCATTCTTCACTTTGACGAATGCCTCGTACTTTCCATTGTCCACTTTGTCGTGGAGGTCGTAGATGATCTCGTATTTGTGATTCTGGGCCGAGGGGAGGGGGATTTGGAACTCTTTCCAGGTGTCCTGTAAAAGGCATTAATCAATTTAGTTACCTATACTATTATTGGTTTGTTAGTTTATGGCTCATTCGTAAAAGTTTTTTTCTATGACTGTCTTGAGTATTGTATGTCCTAATTGAATAAAATTGTTTTACACTATATTTTTAAGACCTTTTATGAATAATTTTATAATTTAACAATTAAGTTTTCTTATTCTTGTTCTTGCATTTTGGAAAAAGTTTTCCGAAGCGAACGAATTCAATTATGTGCATTATTCAATTTAAATGTGTTTTGTTCTTATTTTGTAAACTGTCTATTCTAAGCAGCGTTTTGCTCTATTGAATAAACACTTATTGACTTTGACATTGACTATGCCTTGCCGTGGAGTGCCGGCAGTAGAAGATAACCCATGCCCGTGGTTGCCGTACGAGCCTGCTTATGGATACCTCCAGAAGATGGGCAGCAGCGTCTTTCCGTGTATCAACATCCCGTACTGCGCTCGCCAATGCCTGCCAAGCGAGGTGAGTATGGCAACTACCCCTCATAGAGATCCATAAGTGAGGCCCGTGTTCAGTAGAGAGCGTTTTGCGGTTGTAATGATGAATATAACATTTTTATTCGTCGTCCTGCCCGCTGATTCGGAGACATACTGACAGCAGCGCCATCTACCGCGTTCAATTGTGTCGATCCAGCTGTTTAGGAGGAGTAAGACGTACTGCTGTAATTAGTTTGTCGCGCGATAGTTTTAATTTCGCTATAACTCGTAAGATATTGATTTAAATTATATGGTTTAAAGGTAAATCCCACTAATATTATAAAGCCGAAAGTTTGTTTAGGTTTGTTACCACTTCACGCAAAAACTAGGCTACGGATTGAGCTGAAACTTTGCACACGTATTGATGTTGACCAGTTGACACATAGGCTACTTTTATTTGGGTACAACGCATGCGAAGTGGCGGGCAGAAGCTAGTATGTTCTATATGAACTACTCAAGATGTTAAAGAAACTTATTTGATTATTACCTCATTCACACCATGTTTGTTTAAACGACTTCGCAAATAAAGCATTCTTTTTTATCAATAATCGTATTAGAAAATCCCACGACAGTAGAATGTGACCAGTAGGTCTACTATGAGTTTTAACAATCTATACTCGCTAGCGACTGTAGTTATTGAAATGTATGAAAACTTCTATAGCGCCTCTAGCGGATAGTTGGGTACTAAAATACGCAGTAAACTATACTACAGCGACTGTAGTTTGGGCTTCATTTGCTTAGAATTTGGTACCATGAGTTACAAATCTGACAGATGTCATAGTAACCTACTATTACTACTGTAGTCATCATTTCAGCTGAAAAACGTCCACTACTGAACTAAGGCCTCCCTCATGGAACTCCATGAGGGGTAGTTGCCATACTCACCACGCTTGGCAGGCGGGTTGGTGAGCGCAGTACGGGATGTTGATATACGGAAAGACGCTGCTGCCCATCTTCCGGAGGTGTCCCTTAGCAGGCTCTTACTGCATCCACGGGTAGGAAAGGAAAGGTAACATTCTACTGCCGGCACCCCGCGGCCCTACTACTGTAGTAACGGCAGGCTATTTAGCAGTGACAACTCATGGTAGAATCACTGGTAGGCATTTAAAATACGTTAAAGTTTGACGCCTGGACACGTTCAGGGTTGATTGGTGGGCCTTGGTCAGCGAGCGCGCATCCTGTAGGAACTTGGGGGAGACCTTTATCGAGCAATAGGATAGTTCAGGTTAAAAGGGCGCTCCACATTCTCACGAGACATTCACGCGAGAATCTCCGGAGATTCTCAGCGAGAACTGTAGCTTAGAGAACTTCTTTGGGTACACACTCTCACAAAGTTTTCAAATAGTTCTCACTACAGTTCTCGCGCTCGATGACGATGGACGCAGAAGTAACCGCTGCGACAAGTTTATTGTTATGCGCATTCGCATATTATAATTATGCGTATGCTAAAGAGAAAAAAGTTATTAAAAAGAAGTGGCGAAAAAGCTCATATTGACGCCACGCGGTACACAATATACAACCGTTCAAGTCGGCGGCTCGCGCGCTACTGAGAAACATGCGAGTGTGGAGTCAATACACGTTCTCGCCTGTTCTCACGTTCTCGCGCTCCTTTGTCTCGCGCCAAAAAACCGACAAAAAGTGGAGAAAAGCCGGAGAACAACGCGAGAACTTGAGAAGAATACGCGAATCGCTTCCACATTCACGTTTCTCGCATGTTTCTCGCGTTCTCGCGAGATTCTCTTGAGAATGTGGAGCGCCCTAAAAGAAATAAAAGGTGTTACTTACTTCGCCGTCTCCCAGCAGATGGACCTGAGCTGTGATCTCCTGCAGAGGTTGGTGGGAATGCACGGTCCAGGACAGACGGCCACCCTCGGCGCCTAGGGACTCCACCACAGGCTTCTGCACCAGCTCGATGGAACGGTTGTGTTTGCCGATTCCGTTCTCAGCCTGGAATCAAGAATATATTTAAAAATCAGGGCAGGTCATTCTTTAAAGGTTACAGCAACCTTTAATAACTGCATGAAGACCTTTACATCTATTATAGATTGTTTATAGAGGTACAGCGTCAGCAACTGGAATTAATGCTGTAAGGGACGCTGTAGTGCCAGAGGCCAAAGATTATATAACACTACAAAAGATGGATTAGGCTTTTAATTACTACACAAAATCAATGATGCACGGAACTTAAAGTTAGCTGTGTCCGCGCTGACCATCTATGCCACGTAAGGGACGGACATTTGCTACTAAATTACTTAGCAGGTGACCAAACGTGAAATCAGAAAAACGATAAAATTAACCCAATTATACCTAATGTTACTTGACACTGGCAAAATTGTGTATAACCGAACACAAAAGCCATAAAAGAATAAAAAGAAGAAGAACTTAGCTGTCTTGATGTACAGAGTTCCGTGTCTGCAAGTGGACACAAATTAACGGACCTATGCATTGTTCTTACAGGCAATTTTTTTCAGACGCAGATTGGTGACAGAGGTTTGATAGTTATTTAAGATCAGATCTTGATGAAGAGGTTTGTGATTTCTGGCTTGACATACAGTTCCACTAGTAATTCCATCAGGATTTTTCTATACCTCTACAACTAAGCATGTGTATTCCAAGCAAATATAGTGGTTGGTTATGAGTCCTACCCATATGATACCTCGCAAGTGTAAGTATCGAAGGCAGCGTTGGTGGTGGATGTTACGGAGAAGTTGCGAGTGGGCGCCTGTATTGGAGATGTATTACTGAGATGAGTTCTCAGTGGGTTAATCATCTTTGTACCAGCAGTTAGTTTTTATGTAGGTATGAGTTTCCTCTGCCTAAATATTTAGCACGTTCAAATTCAACACTCATTTTGTCACACGTTCATCTCTGTATGATATACATAGGTACCTGCCTGTACCATGCCTACCTGTTGCTTCTTCTACCACTGCTGTCTGGTTGAAATATCTTCTTACCTATGAAGTGTTATATACCAAAAGCAACGTCAGTCGCGCATCAGCACTGAAGGTTCATGCACGATAAAAACTGATCACTCTGGATGCTTTGCTATCTCGAACCGTGATGGATGGTTTGAAAGGAATCCTATCAGCATGAGACGTGGAGGTTTAATAGGTTTTTAGATTAAGATGTTTCCGATTTTGGGTTCGGCATAGTTCTACTAGAACAAGATGGAAATCCATGAGGGATGCCTCTGTCTAGCCGACCTATAGCTGCGATGATAGAACTTAGATAGATGTTTTAATACCCCTTCAGCTTAGCATTGATGAGTGTTTTAAGGTTAATGTAGTGACTACAATGGTAAAAAGTAACCCTTATGGTATCACTTTGTCTGTCTGTCGTCACAAGTGGATATCTCGAGGTCTTCTGAGGCTAACGACTTGAAATTTTAAATGGTTAAAGATAACACTTTCTGACTACAGTATATATGAAAATGCTAAAAAATATTCTTATTATGATTGCAGTGGGGCGGATAGGGGATCTACAATTTTTTAAGTGAAAAAATCTACATAAGTTCCGTTATCAGACAAGGAATGGCCTATAAACAAATATAAACCGCCTTTATTATATATATGATGGCACGGAACCCTCGGTGAGCGATTCCGTCTCGCTCTTGCCCGGATTAATTTTTTCACAGCTTCTATCAGGTCAGTTTTTACGCAAAGTCAGATTATGCAACTGTAGTGGTTGGTTAAGAGTCTTACCTCGCAAGTGTAGGTACCGAAGGCGGCGCTGGTGGTGGGTGTGACGGAGAGGTTGGAGTGGGCGCCGTTGGTGGAGATGTCGTACTGGGATGAGTCCTCGATGGGCTGGCCGTCTTTGTACCAGCGGATATGTGGGCTAGAATAAAAGAGTAATGTTAGGAGCTCTGCTTAATTAAGACGCCATAGCGCCGTAGCCGGATACATATCTAAGCAGTCAATATTGAAGTAACCTAACTCACTTGGCCACGATCTGGCAGCATCGCCAATTTGATAGCGTGGCCACAAGCTACGGCTCCCAACGTGGCGTCTGGATACTCTAGCGGCCTGACGAACTTGTCACTTTTAATGTATACGTGTAAACTGCACCTCATTCACTCAGTCGCCAGCCAGTCGCCATTTTGGACGCTCGAATTCAGCACAAATATGTATTGGTGTTTATTTATTTATTTATTTAATAGGACATCCAACACAGGGTTACACATAATATACATAATACTAAAGACTAAATGTTAATAGCCTGGTGCTCCCGTAATTACAGGATGTCACAGCATGTACATAGTTAGAGCGACAACTGATAAAAAGTATTATTTTTTAAACAGTATTTAAAGCATATATGTAATTATTAACGTAAACGAACTGATTATCAAGACGCCATGGCCACTCGACATGGCGAACTTCGGACGCCAAAGGTAGCTAGGCTTGCGACGCTGCGTCGCATTGCGTCTTAATGAGGCAGAGCTCTAAGGGTATTCTACATTATATAAATCAGAAGGAAATAACCTTATTATATACGAAATATATTTTTATTTAAACTATTTCGTCCCATAGCTGGGCAAAAGTGGCTTATATTAAATGACATTTTTAAGTTTTTTTTGTTTTTGTCGACACTTGTAACGCATTTATCTCGGCTTCCTCATATCCGATCGAGCGTAAACATGAATAAGCACTTACTTGGCTTCGTAATGGGCGGTGCACTGCAGAACAGCTTCTACGTTGATGGCGGAGTTGACCACTGTCCTGTGAACGTGCACACGAGGCTTGCCTGAAAACACACGAAATCATTTCACTTTCAAATGATTCGTGAGTTACACTATTCATTGATATGTTAAACGGGTTTTCTACTCAGTGCAACGCGAGCGCGTGAGAGGGAAGGAGACGGTACCGCGTAAAAAAGCTCCATTCCCTGACGAAAGTTCCCCTGGGAGGAACTGAACACGTTGGATACTTCAACGAATATTTTCAACGAATAATTAACGTGAGTAGAAAACCCGTTTAACATAACAACACGAAATCATTATATTATACACGTACATTAGGATGATGGAAGGCGATTAATAATAATATAATCCTATGTAAGGAGCAAAGAGGCGCTAACCATCATTATGCAACCGAATCTTTAAAAAACATGATCAAGTTAATGAAAGTGATCTAAGTGCAGAACCTCTTAGTATAGATGATTATTTAAACGATATTGAGATACTCAAAGATACTTTAAAGACTAAAAGATACAACAAAGAGACTCAAAGACACTTAAAGCGGCTCGAAGAGAATCAAACGGGCTCGGAGATATTAAAACTCAGATTCAAAAGTAAGTCTATATTTATTTAACTTACCAGCTACATTAACCCTGAGCTCAGCCTGATGGTGTCCGATGCTGTTGAAGGCGTAGCAGTAGTATTGGCCGGAATACTCCCTTTTCACGCCCTTGATGAAGAAACTGTTGCCTGTGAATTCTCCGTCTTTCTCACCCAGGCGCTCGTTCTAGAAGATAGAGGGAGAATGGTATAAGTTTAGGAAGGCCGTATTTTAATTGAGAACTCTGCGACATGAACGTGCTGCAAAACCTACAAGGAATTTTAAATGTCGATGGTGTGATCGTAGCTGTCGCTCCAGAATAGGCCTGTATAGAGTCAAAGTTAAAGTTAATAAGTGTTATCAATAGATCAAAACGTTACATAGAATAGTCCATTTACAAAAGAAGAACAAGACACATTCAAATTGAATAAAGCACGTTAATTGAATTTGTTCACTAAAGATAACTTTTTTTACAAGTGAGGGAAAGCAGCATAGCATAGTCACAAACTAGGTGCCTACATACTCGTATTACGACTGGCATCACTTAAATCATCTAAGTATAGATGGAACTAGGCCAATGATGATAATTTTGAATGAAGATGAATTCTTCTTAAAGTGCCATCTCCTACCCGGAGGTCGGCTATCATTAGGGCTGTCTGGACTTTGGATATAGCAGCGCGGAATAGGGATCGTGTACCCATGTTGGACCAACCACAGCGATTGTTGAGATATGAGGTACGTCATCTTCCGAGTGGCTTTTTCCCCTAGACCTTTCCTTGATTTGGCGACTGCAGGGGTTTTTAGTTCTTCTTATTACAAAAGATGAATTTTGCAAGATGTATATGAATATAACGTAGCCAGTTAGCTCGTTTGCCAGCGAGCGATGGAGCGCAGTATCCTAGGAGTCAAATTGTCAGACCGGATAAAAAATAGTGAACTGCGCTCCAGAACACAGATTTCGATTTTTCGGCGACGTCTGCGCGTCGCCCAAAAATCGGGCTAATTGAAGTAGGATTGGGCGGGTCACGTCTGCCGCAGGCCGGATAAGTCATGGGCTAAATCCACTACCGAATGGATCCCACAAGACAGGAAACGACCTCGAGGCAGACCGAGACGTCGATGGAGAGACGAACTCGACGCATACATGGAAGACTGGACCACAGTAGCTCAAGATAGAGAAAGGTGGAAGGAAGGAAGGGAGGCCTTTGCCCTGCAGTGGGACAGTACAGGCTCTTAATAATAATAATAATATAATATGAATATGAAGAATATGCTGTCCTTCTCACCCATTCTCTCAGGAAGTTATAGGGAAAGATATAATAGATTATCAAGAAGAACCACTTAAAATTCAGTGTACCTTACCTACTGCTAGGTATAGGACTCCCATAATAGTTTGTGCAATCCGCCAAAACCCCCGGCTAGCCCTATCCATCGTTTACCTACGCCTTTATTTACAAAATGTGCTATAACTAATTGCAAAATGAAGACTTAATAAAGAGAAGCTACTTACTCCATTCTCACCAGCTCTGGACCAGACAATCTGCGCGGGCGGCATGCCTCGAGTGTCACAAGTCAGGAGCAAGTTTGCGTCTTCCACCACATTGCCGTTGTTGGTGGCTGTGAACCCTGGATGATGGAGAAGATTCCAGTTAGTAACATAAAAAAACGCAATGCTGATTCCGGGCAACATCCTTTAGGAGGTTTTTTTTCGCTTCTCTCCCTCACTTAGAATAAAATATTTTTTGAAGCAAACGAATTCAATTATGTGCTTTATTTAATTTCAATGTTTCGATTCTTTTGTAGTTGACATGTCTTAGTGGTCTTTGTGCCTATATGAATAAACACTCATTGACTTTGACTTTGATTGCCATGCATACAGTAAGAATCTGTCAAGGATTACACTGAAGATGTCTTTCCATCATCAACATCTTGTACTGCGCTCGCCAACCTGCCTGTCAAGCGTGGTATGTATGGCAACAACCCCCTGTTGTTCAGTAATTGCAGATTCTTGAGGGAGGGCTATGTGAAGCAGTGGGCGTCCTACGGCTAAGATGCTGATTATCAACATCGCTCAGATGTTTCTTTCAATATTATAAAGAGGAAAGATTTGTATGTTTGTAACGAATAAACTCAACAACAACTGGACCGATTTTCAAAATTCTTTCGCTATTAGAATGCTACATTATCCTACTTGCTTATTCCTACGACCTTAGTCACATAAGCTATATTTTATCCCTGTATTTTCACGGGAACGGAAACTACGCGGGTGAAACCGCGGAGTGCGGCTAGTAAAAAATATTTAAGGCACTATCAGGCCTTTTTAGAAATTGAACTACACAACAATCTGGTCTGTTCCCATCATTATCTCAGCCGTAGGACGTCGACTGCTGGACATAGGCCTGCCTCATGGATCTCCAAGTACTGATCATGAGGTGGTCATTGCCATTCTCACCACGCTTGGCAGATTCGTACTGCATCCACGGGCAATAGAGGAGTGACAATATTCTACTAATGACACCCCACGGCCGTAAATTATTGCCCGGATTCATTCTTACTCCACCCACGGGCACAAGAGGAGCAACATTCTTCAGCCGGCATCTCACGGTTTCTGTTCTGATCATCATCATCATTTCAGTCGTAAAACGTCCACTCCTGAACACAGGCCTCTTATGGATCCCCATGAGGGGCAGTAGACATACTCACCACGCTTGGAAGGCGGGTTGACAGTATAGGATGTTGATACACGGAAAGACGCTGCTGCCCATCTACTGGAGGTACATGAGAGGGCATGAGAGGAGGGGTTACACCAACACCCCACGGCACGGCACCTGTTCTGATACTTACTGATTATCCTGGGTGTCTCCAGCACCACCAGGCTATGTTCCACCTGCACTGTGTTCTTCATCTGGACTACTTCGCATCGGAACACGCCGCTGTCTGAAGGCTCCACCTCTCTGATTATCAGGTCCTTGGACACAGGCGATCTGGAAGACAATAAAGATAAAGAAAGCATTTATTTTCCACAAAATAATTTCGTCGACGGCAATTCACCACCTCTTCTGTCTTCAAGCGCTGGTAAAATACATCCCAGACAATACAGTGACCAGTAGCGTATGGGTTAACAGTTTTATCGTATCAGCCGCAGGACGTCCACTGCTAGACATAGACCGCTAGACAACCCCTCATGGGGATCCATGAGGGGTTGTCTAGGTACGTCTTTCGTCGTTGGGTCGTTGCCAAATTCAACACGCTGGGCATTAAGATTTTTGAGCGCAGTACGGGATGTCGTTGCACGGAAACACGCTGATGCCCATCTTTCGAAGGCATCCCAGGCAGATTAATAGGCAAGATTGGCTTTATAATATTAGTATCATCATCATCATCATATCAGCCGTAGGACGTCCACTGCTGAACAAAGGCCTCCTTCATTGATCTCCAGGAACTGCGGTTCTTACCAAGTCGTCTATTCATCTTGTAGGTGGACGTCCTACGCTGCGCTTGCCGGTCCGTGGCCTCCATTCGAGAACTTTACGGCCCCATCGGCCATCTGTTCTGCGCGCTATATAGCCTGCCCATTGCCACTTCAACGTGCTAATCCGTCTGGCTATGTCGGTGACCCGAGTTCTCCTACGTATCTCCTCATTTCTGATTCGATCCCATAGCCATAGCGCTCTCCATAGCCCATTGAGCGACTCTAAGCTTATTCATAAGGCCAATCGTGAATGACCACGTCTCGGTTCCATATGTCATCACTAGTAACACACACTGATTGAATGAAGACTTTCGTCTTCAGGCACTGAGGTATGTT
This sequence comes from Pasiphila rectangulata, assembly GCA_963082625.1. Classification (NCBI taxonomy): domain Eukaryota; kingdom Metazoa; phylum Arthropoda; class Insecta; order Lepidoptera; family Geometridae; genus Pasiphila; species Pasiphila rectangulata. Next base: position 9,569,215 of record OY720261.1, on the reverse strand, counting down.
GGACGGGGTTGAGGTATGTTGAATATTAGTATAGATAATTTGTATTCTAAAGTTACTTACATGGAGTATCTTTTGTATTTTTCACCGTCAACACTATAGGCACTGACGAAGATGACGACATTATCCTTCAACCATTGAACTACAGTGCCATCTGAAAAAAAAACAAAAATGATTTTTCCTGATAAGTTTAAGTAACTCGTTAAAAAAAGTTCTATCAAACACATAAATGCGAATATTATGGGAGCCAAGTTCAATGTTTAGAATGCCGTAGTTTTCGCCCACAAAATTAATAAAATAAATAAATAAATAATAATTAATAAATTGTAATTACCTATAATATGTATTGCTTAGACCAAATACAAACCTGTACATGATGCAATAAATAAATAAATACAAATTAAAAAAAATACAAATACAAATACAAAAGAATTTAGATCTAAATGCCGCCAAGTTCTATAGATAATCCTGAAACTTATTTAATAGAATATCGGTGACAACTTAGAATCAATAAAAGAAGTGAGAACTTTGCATCTATTGTAGATGGTTTATACAGTATCAGCGACTAGTAATCGTGGTGTACGGAACGCTGCAGTGCCTGGGACATTATTAGATGCATTAGGCTTGCCCAATTTTCGAGTTACAAGGACCAAAGGTGCCTCCAAATGCTTTGGGTAAAATACACACTGCTGTATCGTCGCTCGTTCGCTTTGGTTGAACTTGGCTGGAAACTCCGCGTGTCTATCGTTTGCAAATCATCACTCTATTTTGCTGGTGGTCGTCCCCCACTACGCTTGCCGTGATCTCCAATAATGAACTCGTTTACTCTATCAGTTTTTTGTTCTTTGACGGATATGGCTAGCCCACAGGCAGTGCTAATCCTATGTGCTATGTCGACGATTCCTCTGTCGGATAATCTACTTTTGGATGTAGATCATCAATTATTTATTAATCAGTACAACAATTTATTTTAAATTCGATTTTATTTCAAATGCTACAAAAGTTAATGTCTACACTAGCAAGTGAATAATAATAAGACAGTTAACCGTACTTCCGTTGCGTTTTTGGCGCCACCGGAAGTGTCGCTATGTCGTCAACTCTATAGGATATGAATCACAATTGTATTTTTAATGTTTTAGCATAGCTGGTACTACATATTTATTAGGCAGAATATTATTTTAATGGTTTAATCGCTTCTCAGTCACAATAAGATTGAGTTTGAGGTTATTTCGTAAGCGCGTTTTAGAAATAGACTAAAATTAGCAGCGACATCTAGTTCCATAAGTTTGGAAGATAGAATAGTTAGATAATATAGACAGTACGATAGAGCGAAACGCTTAGTAAAATATTGAAATTATCAACAAATATTAAGTAAAAAATCCGCTAACCTATCTCTAATGTAGGCTTGAAAAAAAAACATTAAAAAAATAATTAGGTAGACACGTGTTTCGCCTCTCTACAAGGCTCCTTCACTGTTCTGAAGCTGCCTTGTAGAGAGGCGGTCTGTTTCTGTTCGGCGGTCGAAGAGGTAACACGTCCAAGGAACGGTGGTGCTGTTCGTTATTGGACAACTACCTCTGCGTCTTCGTTGTTTCTAGTGTATTCCGTATACAAAACTAATGCTACCAGAGAGAAACAAAAAGATAACCAACACTCTGCTCAAGATGACAAGACAAGACTTACGGATGATGGTGGGCATCATCACGGAACACTGCGATCTAAACCACCATCTTCTATAAAGACAGGGGCAACAGATAGTGGACTATGTCGCGGGTGTCTTGAGAAGGAGGAGACAGTGGAGCACGTGCTATTGCATTGTACCGCAAAAAGGACGCCAGATCGGAGACGGGACTACAGGAGCTCATAGAGTCATGCCCTTCTTCTTTAACAACATCTGCATATCCTTTGGGAATGCTCAGGGAATGCTGCCAACGGCCCAGAGTCCTTCTCCGGTACTTTAAGGAGTTGGGCTGGCTAGGGTCGGGCTAGCATCACGGGGGCAATGCACAATACCCCTATGCGGGACGTCAGTGCAGATCTAGTTACCCCCACAAGAATAAGAATAAGTGTATTCCGTGACAAACGGGAAGCGGGTTTCTCGTGAAGATATAGAGAGAGAATCACGTGTCTAATTATTTTTGAGTGTTTTAAATTTTTTTTATATATTTTTTTATTATGAAGATAATTTTACAGTCCAATGTGTTAGTCGGCTTATAACTAGGGATTAATACTTAAAATTAATTAATGATTTTGTCCTTTCAATCAATTTATATATAATGGGACAATCAAATTTTGTCGTTATCGCAGTTAGGATGCTGTTACTGCTTCCGCGGGTTCTGCGGGTTCTGCTTTAAATTAATGCTTTAATGTTTTAAACATACACAAAATCTATAGGTTAGTGGATTTGTTACGAATTATTTGTTGTTAATTTAGATATTATAATGGATTTCCGCCAATACACGCCCAAATCAATTAATTACCTTAGTAAAATAGTCTAAAATAACAGCGACATCTCGTGCTTTTAGGTGGGAACTACATAACATTAGATTAGACAGTAGTATTGAGAGTCTTCATCAGCATCATCTTAGGCTATCTAGGGCTAACCCTAGGACGTCTACTACTGAACAAGGGCCTCCCTTTTAGATCATGACGGAATGAGGGGCAGTTGCTATACTCGCCACGCTTGGCAGGTGGGTTGGCGAGCGCAGTACTGGTTGATGATACACGAAGAGACGTTGCTGCCCATCTTCCGAAGGTATTCCTAAGCATATTCTTACTGCAAATGCAAGAGAGAAGGGGCACATTCTACATTTGTCTTTTTTAAACTTTCGCGATCACAACACATTATTAACATACATATAATCGGGTATTTATCGCGTAAATTTCCTTTATTATTTCCCGACTTTTCGCTTGGATTGCACCAAGCATGGTCCCGGGTTCCCGGGACTTAATAACATTCTACATTATTTGGAAGACTTAGTAGAGACTTACTGTCAGGGTCGACTTTGCATTCCAGCGTGACTTGGTCGCCGACTTTGACTTCGTAAGTTCTTGGTTTAGTAGTGATGACCGCCTGGATGGCATCAGGCTCGTCCTGAGCTTCTTGGTTCGTGTCTGAAACATGATGATGTAATGTTAATCCTCTGTGATTTAATTAATAACTTTAAATTATATAATGTAAACGAAATAAAGGTGCAAAACCAACACCTTCCGTACTTCCCTATCTCATAGGTTCTCCTGTTTTTTAGGTCCGTATGCTTAATTCATAATTCATAATTCATAATCATTTATTCAAAGATTTCAGGTGTATACAATAAGATCTTAAAGTTATAAACATTCCGCCGAAACTTGCCTTTACAGGCGTATGAATATACACTAATAATACAATAATTTACTTATTATTATATTCACTTTTTAATTAGATAAATTTAATTTAATCACTCGAAATAGTAAAATGAACAATGATAAAAATACAATATATTCATTCAATAATTAATTCAATAAAAACAATTCAATAATCAAGTAATAAATTATAATAATATTATTAAATTAATTATATTTTATAGTCCAAAAATTCATGTATGCTGTAGAAACATTTATCAACAAGCCATTTCGTCAAATGGTATTTAAATTTAGGAAATGTCATTTCTTTCATATTATCTGGTATTTTATTATAAACTTTAATTGCCATTATAAAACTGTTGTTTGAGGATAATGTCAGTCTAGTAGGAGGTCTAAATAATTTATTTTTATATTTTGATCGAACACTGCAGCTTCTAGCTGAATGAGCTAGTTGAAACTTTTGTCTATTATTAAATACGAATACACTAATGTCTAATATATATAAGCTAGTTAAAGTTAAAATCTTAAATTGTTTAAAATAGGGTCGGCATGAGTCTGTAATTTTCAGCCCGAAAATGGCTCTTATACATCTCTTTTGCATAATAAATGCCTGTTCTACGTTGACGCATCTGCCCCAGATCAGAATTCCGTACCGCAACAGTGAGTTTATATAGCCATAATATGCTGTTATAGCAGCTTTTTGGGAAACAGTCTGTGTGATTCGCCGTAGGGGATATACAAAGCTATTTAATTTTGAGCAGACATGATCTATATGTTGCTTCCAAGTACACATTCTATCTATAAAAATCCCCAAGAATTTAATACAGGGAATGTCATCAATAGTGTGCCCTTCATGAGATACTTTAAGATTAAGGTGTTTACTTTTAGGTGTATGAAATTGTATGAGTTTAGTCTTTTCTATATTAATTTTTAAGTGATTCTGCTTTAGCCAAACAATAGCTGATACAATACATAAATAAAATAAAATAAAGTTTTATTTTATTTATTTATGAAATAAAATAAATAAATATTAATAAATTTCCGTGTATTTTAACTGCGCTCCAGAACTCTGGTCGCAGATGTAGCTCTAAAAGCCGCCAAACTGAAGTGGGACTGGGCTGACCACGTCTGCCGTATGCCAGGTGAACTGTGGGCCAAGGCTGACTGAATGGCGTCCTGACCCGGCGAGAAGGCGACGCGGCAGACCAAGACGTAGATGGCGGGACGAACTCGATCAATACCGAGTTGACTGGAGGGAAGTGGCTCAGGATCGAGATGCATGGAGGGAATCGGGGGAGGCCTTTGCCTAGCAGTGGGATCAGATGGGCTTTTAATAATAATAATAATAATCAGAACTGGAAAAGTCCTGGACCGGATGGATTGCATAACTTTTGGGTAAAATGGTTTCGTTGCTCACACTCCGTTCTGGCTACACAATTCCAAGAAGCTATTGAACTCGGGTCTCTTCCAATTTTCATGACAACTGGTGTAACCTTCTTGCTCCATAAGTCCGGTAGTACCGCGGAACCCAAGAATTACAGACCAATTACATGCTTACCCACCATCTATAAGCTTCTCACATCCATTCTAACAGTAAAAATTAACACACACATTGTTGCGAACAATATTTTGGCACCTGTTCAGAATGGATGTAGAGTTGGGTCTCGCGGTACTAAGGAGCTCCTCCTCATTGACATGGCCATTAGCGAAAAGGTCAAGAGTAGCAAGGAAAACCTCTCTGCTGCTTGGATTGACTATAAGAAGGCATATGATTCAGTGCCACATACATGGCTTGAGAGGGTCTTAGAGTTGTACAAAGTAGATACTACTCTAAGATCATTCTTAGGTGCGTGTATGAGGCAGTGGACCACAGTACTTCGTCATCCAGGAAGTAGATGGGATTCTCTTGCTACGCAAGACCTGATAAGGATTGAGAGGGGTATATTCCAGGGTGATAGTCTGAGTCCTTTGTGGTTTTGCCTAGCACTGAACCCTCTTAGTACTTTACTAATGGATTCAGGGCTAGGTTATCGCCTTCGCAGAGGTGGTGAGAGCATATCTCACTTGTTGTATATGGACGATCTCAAACTTTTCGCGCCGAAAAAATCAGAGTTGATAGCTCTGCTTAATATTACACAGATATTTAGCAGCGCTATTAACATGGAGTTTGGTGTTGAAAAGTGTGCAATCATACATATTCAACATGGAAAAGTTGTAAATTCAACAAATTTACAGCTTTCCCAAAATATGTCTCTCAGGTGTCTCTCCGAAGGCGAAACATACAAGTACCTTGGTATGTCTGAATCGTTGGGTATAGTGGATAAGGACATAAAACAGGCAGTGAAGGAACGTTTCTTTTGTCGCCTCACAAAAGTTCTAAATAGTCTTTTGTCAGGCGGTAACAAGGTGCGCGCTTACAATGGCTGGGTTATGCCCCTACTCATTTACACGTTCGGCATACTAAGGTGGTCTCAGACAGAATTGGATGCCCTGGATTGTAAAGTTCGTCAAATGCTAACTGCTCACCGCATGAGACACCCTCGTTCGTCGGTTATGAGAATGTACATCCCGCGGAAGTGTGGAGGCCGGGGCTTTCTTAACGCGAAAACCCTCCACAACCGCGAGGTGTGCAATCTCAGGAGTTACTTTCTCCAAGCAGAGTGCGAGGTGCATCGTGATGTGGTTGCAGTTGACAAAAACTTTACTCCTCTCTCCTTAGCTAAAGAGAACTGGCGCCAACCACTGGTGATGAGCATTCAGGATCGTAGGGCAATATGGGAGAGCAAGGAGCTACATGGGAGATTCTATAAGACCCTTATGGGGCCTGATGTAGATCTCCTAGCTTCAGTGAATTGGCTACGTTTCGGTGATCTCTTCGGAGAAACTGAAGGGTTTGTCTGTGCAATTATGGATGAGGTAATCAAGACGAACAATTACCGAAAGTACATCATGAAAGATGGGACAATTGACATATGTCGGGCATGTCACCACCCTGGGGAGTCCCTCAGGCATGTACTTTCGGGTTGTTCGCATCTTGCTAATTCTGAATATTTGCACAGACATAATCAAGTAGCCAAGATCATTCACCAGCAACTTGCTCTTCGATATGGCCTTACGGGCCCTGAAGTTCCGTATTATAAATACGCACCAGAGCCGGTTCTTGAAAATGGCCTTGCCACGCTCTATTGGGACCGATCTATAATTACGGACAGGACTATTCTTGCGAATAAGCCTGATATCGTTCTGATAGATCGGTTGGAGCGGAAGGCAATACTCGTTGATGTCACCATTCCACATGATGCCAATCTCGTCAAAGCCGAGAAAGATAAGCTCAGCAAATATCTTGATTTAGCCCACGAGATTGCCACCATGTGGGATGTTGACTCAGCGACTATTGTTCCGATAGTCGTTTCCGTTAACGGACTCATAGCGAAGAGTCTCGATCAACATCTCGAGAGACTTTTGCTAGGCAGTTGGATCAAGAGCCAGATCCAAAAGGCAGTACTCCTGGACTCGGCACGTATAGTAAGGAGATTCCTCTCCCTGCAGCCCTAGTCATCGACCGCTTGAGCCTTGCTTCGCGGCCGGTGATTCACCGTTTTGATATATTTTTTACTGTAGAGTATTTGTTTTTGTATTTCTTTATAGTAAAAAATGTATTTTTATGAGTTTACAAATAAATGATGTGGAATAATAATCATAAAGTTTTATATTCACTGCCTAAGCATAGTAGAAAAAACAAAATTACGCCTTGACTCAAAAAACTGGATAACGATTCTACTGAAGACTTTCTTAAATTCACCTCATAATTACCTTGTCAGAACGATCACTCCTTGCTTAATAGATAGAGATATGTGATAGAGACTGGTGTGAATGCCGAGGGGTGTATGAGGTTGGACTGAGTTAATTACAAGAACAAGAGATAGAGCTCTTGTTCTTTAATTAACCCTACATCATCACAAACTCACAAACTTTACCTCTTTATAGTATAGATATTTAAGTGACAGTTTTTAAAAGGTCACGCGCTTTGGAATCCGTGTTTTTGTTTGTTTTCACATGCCTATTAGGTATGAGAGATCTTTTTGAAAATCATCATAATTATCATCCGTAAAGTAATTTTAACATGAAAATCTTTTTGTACATACCATAAAAGTCATCATTTTGCGTGCCGTCATCAACACTGGCTTCATCGGCCGCGAAGATGTCGTCATCATTGGCATCCCGCTTGCTCATCGAGTGTCTCGCTTCTGTAACAAAGTTAACGGATTTACATACAAATTGATTTATTTTTTTATTGTTTTTGGGTATTGAATAGTTCATTTAATTTATTGTTATTTTATTTATTTTAATCTGTATCTTATTGGTACGCCACTGTCTTCTATAGTTCTCACAATCCTGTCCATCCAAAGGTTGCCTGGAAGAAATCGCTTTTAGCGATAAGGCCGACCATTGTGTATAGTTAAGTATCTTATCTTCTACTGTTATTTATTTTATTTTATGGTGTACAATAAAGTTATAATCATTCAATCATTCATTCATTGATTGATTTAGGGACCGTCTCCACGGGCGAGAGAATCGCAACGAGTCCGCGCTATAGAATCGCCGCGATTCCCTCGCTCGTGGAGACGGTCCCTTAGTCGTGACTGCGGAAATCCATTATAATATCTATATGAACAAAAATGTCATCATCATCATTCCAGCCGTAAAAAGTCCACTACTGAACAGGCCTCCCTCATGGATCTCCATGAGGGGTAGTTGCCATACTCACCACGCTTGGAAGGCGGGTTGGCGAGCGCAGTACGGGATGTTGATGTACGGAAAGACGCTGCTGCCCATCTTCCGGAGGTATCCCTTAGCAGGCTCTTACTGCATCCACGGGCATGAGAGGAGGGGTAACATTCTACTGGCGCACCTCACGACACCAAAAATATAGCACTTGGAAAAAGTTTTCCGAAGCGAACGAATTCAATTATGTGCTTATTCAATTTAATTGTGTTTTGTTTCTATTTTGTCCTTAACTATATTAAGAAGTTAAAAAAAAAATTAAGGCTTTTGCATCTATTATTAGGGGGTGAATTATGCATAGCGCTGTCTGTCTGTGTGCATGACACGATTACAACCGAACGCGTTGACCGATTTACATGAAATCTTTTTGATAGCACTGTCTTAGTGAGAGAAGGGTACTAAGGGGATTGATTTTCGTAACCCTAGGGTCACAGGGACCAGAGTTATTGTGACCTCAAAACAAATGGCATTTTTCGGAAACCTTGGCCCCCTTTTCTGGTACCCCCGTACCAATGCTTGTTGATGATTTACAACGTCAGCAACTGGCAATCATGCTATACGGGACGCTGCAGTGCCTGGTACATTGTTAGATGGATTACGCTTTCCTAGCACCTATACCATCCTCTCAGTTTAGTCAACTATAAGTCAGAGGAAAGAACAGGTTAATACGTCTGAAGCTATTATTATTAACACATATTTAACCGGGTATTTATCGCGTCATTTACTTTTATTATTGCTCGACGTTTCCCGGTTAAATATGTGTTAAATACCCGGTTAAATATGTGTTAATAATGTATCGTGATCGCGAAAGTTTTAAAAAGACTACGTCTGAAGCTAATTAAGCTGCGGGTTTTCTCACGATGTTTCCTTCACCGTTAAAGCATGTGTTAAGTGTGCACGTAAATTTTTCAAGAAAGAAAAATCCATTGGTGCACGGCCGGTATCAAACCCACGACATTCGCATTGAAAGTCGGGGGTGCATACGACTCGGCCAACACGTCTTTTTTAAGAAGTTTTTAACTCTTATGAATAAACACCTATTATTGAATTTGACTTTGACTTATAGTAGGAAATTAAATAACCTATATCTATTGAGCGCTTGTTTAGGTAAGCGGATTTGTTGTTCAATTAGAGTTCGTAAATTAAATAAAATATGTACATCATCATCATCATTTCAGCCATAAAACGTCCACTGATGAACACAGGCCTCCCTCATGGATCTCCATAAGGGGTAGTTGCCATTCTCACCACGCTTGGCGGGCGGGTTGGTGAGCGCAGTATGGGATGTTGATACACGGATAGACGCTGCTGCCCATCTTCCGGAGGTATCCCTTAGCAGGCTCTTACTGCATCCATGGGGTATCATTCTACTGCCGGCACCCCACGGCGGTACACATGTACATAACTCATAGTAAATAAAGGGGTTGTTGCTATACTCGTCACTCTTAGCGGACGAGTTGGCGAGCGCAGGATGTTGACACACGGAAAGACGCTGCTACAGATTCTTACTGCACCCACGAGTAAGAGACGCATCATTCTACAGCCACACGGCAAACTTGCATGTCTCGCAAAGTTATAGTAACTAAACTTGAATCGGTGAATATCAAAAGCCGAATAGACTATTCATTCTGCTACCTTTACAAATAGAGATGCCAGGTCAGACGGTACAAGACACTTGCCCATTAAAGCTGGACCATTGAATATCTAAACATGGTAACAGGAGCGATCTTGTCGCAGGACAGGTACAATGCTATGGGGTTGGCAGGGTACAAATCAGAGTCTTGTATGCAAAGCTTTTATGGGGCCAATGATACAGGCATAGACAGAAGCTGCTACCACAGATTGCGAGAGAGCGTCATTAAAAACTCAACTATTAGTAAATGTAACCTTGAAGTACACTTGATAAAAAAAATCGACACGGGTTTTTTGTTATTTCTTACTCAATATATAAATCAATCAATTATTTCATTTATTTATTAAAACCAACATTATAACATATTTACCGTAATTATATCGACTAGTAAAAGGCGATTGACTCAAGCGACACTTCTTGCGAAATTGAGGTACACATGATGAGATACACATATTATACTCGGGGTTTCTTTACGCGATCGAATCAGAAATGAGGAGATACGTAGAAGAACTCGGGTCACCGACATAGACAAACGGATTAGCACGTTGAAGTGGCAATGGGCAGGCCATGTAGCTCGCAGAACAGATGGCGGATGGGGCGCAAAAGTTCTCGAGTGGAGGCCACGGACCGGTAAGCGCAGCGTAGGACGTCCACCAACAAGATAGGATGATAACCTGGTGAAGACCGCAGGTCGACGGTGGATGCAGATCGCTTCCAACCGCAATAACTGGATATCCATGAGGGAGGGAGTATGTCCAGCAGTGGACGTCCTACGGCTGAAATGATGATGATGATATACATATTTAAATTCGTGTATTTTTCTGCCTCTTTTGAGCCGGGTTCTGCCCCTTCAGAGCCCCTTTTTGGCGCTTGTATCCATGACCAAAATTGGCACTATTTCTCATAAAAAAGAACTAGAAAACTAAATTGAAATTAGAGCAATCTGTGAAATTGCTCTGTGTGAATTGAAATAAGTCCTAAGCGACATGATTCATAGCAGTGGGGTTCCGAGTAACAGTTGAGCTTTCCGTGTAACAACATTCCGTACTGCGCTCACCAACCCGCCTGCCAAGCGTGGTGAGTATGGCAACTACCCCTCATGGAGATCCATGAGGGGAGGCCTGTGTTCAGTAGTGGACGTTTTACGGCTTTACAAGATGGCAAAAAGTTATCGAACAAAATGGTACCTACATACTTTAGTTAAAAGTAAATAAACTACATTAAAAATTGTTTTGAATTTTCTTAAAAAATGCGAAGAAACTTTTTCCCCAACCTATTATATAGAAAAACACCCAGAACATGTGACATCCATCACTCTTAATCCAACATGGCGGTCATGAGATGAACAAACAAGAAACCAACTGCCCAGTGATAACTAAAAAGTTAAAAATAAATTACAAGTAAAAAAAAAATAACAAACAAGCTTCTATTTAAACGTACATAAATAATAAAATAAACATTTTCCATTAAAGTTTAATGCCAATTTAAAACGTCTTTACACAATTTATGTGGTAAAAAAGCTTGTCGCGAGATTTAAGCAGGTACTCGTATTTTACATCGTTTGAAAAAATATTAAATCAATTAGATCAAGTTACAGGTACACAGCTTGTTTGTTAAAAAGTTTTTTACATCAAAATTTTCAGACAAACTTTAGTTTAGCCTAGGTCCTATTTAAAATCTTACTTAGAATTTCAATCAGTAAAATTTCTACCGCATTCTTGACCGGTACCACGCTGTCTCCAGCCCCTTATTAGTATTCGTGGTGATGACAAACATCGTGAGCGAACTGGGTATAGCTGCATTATAGAGGAAGTAGTCATTGTGGTACATAAAGTGGATACAGTGTAGCAATGCTTTCCTAGAAAGAAATCGATAATTTGTTGTATGAATACCTGTTGCTAAAACTGTATTAATCTTATATAATAGATGTTTATTTCACTTTCAAAATTAACGTGAGATATACTAATAACTTTGTAAAAACGGGAATTGCGGGAACGGGAAACGCGTAGGGCCGACATGACACTGACTCAGTGTCATGTCGGCCCTACGCGCGGACGGGCTTTCAGTCCCATGATGATGATTTTCTTGAAAAATCGAAACGTGTCGGAATAATCTTCGACGATAAAATACTACGTGAGTAATTCTCGTTTTTACAAAATGAATAGATGTTTATGCGGTGGGGTGCCGGCAGTAGAATATGACCCCTCCTCTCATACCCGTGGTAGCAGTAAGGCCTTTGCATCTATTATAGATGATTTATATAGCGTCAGCAACTGGTAATCATGCTGTACGCTGCAGTGCCTGGGCCATTGTTAGATGGATTAGGCTTGCCCAGCACCTGTACCATCCTCTCAGCTTAGTCAGCTAAATATTCAGAGGAAAGAACAGGTCAATACGTCTGAAGCTAACTAAGCCGCGGGTTTCCTCACGATGTTTCCTTCACCGTTAAAGCACGTCTTAAGTGAAAAACAAATCCATTGGTGCACTGCCGGTATCGAACCCACGACCTTCGGATTGAAAGTCGGGGGTACATACCACTCGGCCAACACGGCTTTTAGCAGTAAGAGCCTGCTAAGGGATACCTCCGGAATATGGGCAGCAGCATCTTGCCGTGTATCAACATCCCGTACTGCGCTCGCCAACCCGCCTGCCAAGTGTATTGAGTATGGCAATTACCCCCCATGGAGATCCATGACGGGCATCCTATGTTCAGTAGTGTAAGTTTTACGGCTGAAATGAACAAAAGAATGAAATGTTTGGTTCCCGCCACGTTTATCGACAGTGACCATAAAGCACCAGTAAATAGTATATGAACTAAGGAAGCGACAGAGTAATTACATGAACCGGGGCATATCAATTACTGTAATTACCAGTCGGGCAACAGTGGGTCAACTTTTGATAGATCATCCGCCATATGGCCGCTAGAATCGTTAAATATTTCATCATCATCATTGCAGCCGTAAAATGGCCAAATGCCCACTACTGAAAGTCCACCCATGAGGTGTGGTTACCATACTCTCCACGCTTGACTGGCGGGTTGGCGAGCGTAGACGGGAAATTGAGCAGATTCGTACTGTGTCCACGGGCAAGAAAGCAGAGGGAACATCCCTCTGCCGGCACCCCACGGCATATTAGCACGGATATTACCAATAATAGTTAAATCGAGTAAATCCAATTTTCAATAGTAATAAAACATATAATTTATGAAACTTTCGCCATTTATATTATTAGTTAAATACAGGATTTTATCGTGTACCATTTTAACGTCGGGAAAAGAATAAAAAAGGTACGCGACAAAATCGTGTACTTTAAAAACTATTCAAGTATTAAAACGTATTCTTTATCAGATTCTCGAGTGATATTAATGATCATCATTTCAGCCATTAAACGTCCACTGATGAACACAGGCCTCCCTCATGGATCTCCATGAGGGGTAGTTGCCATACTCACCACGCTTGGCAGGCGGGTTGGTGAGCGCAGTATGGGATGTTGATACACGGATAGACGCTGCTGCCCATCTTCCGGAGGTATCCCTCAGCAGGCTCTTACTGCATCCATGGGCATGAGAGGAGGGGTATCATTCTACTGCCGGCACCCCACGGCGGATATTAAGGATCACCATTTAAAATGCACACGAAAAAATCTTAGAATCAGTTCACACTACCTTCAACACAGTCATAAATAACTCTCAACTTAACAATCCATCCATCAGTAAAGTAATAATAATCTGCATATATAATTTAAACTATATCATAAGTGCTACTTATAGCTTCAAGTGGTACCACCCAAGGCTATTCTGTAACTATTTCATCGGTGTCATTGAATCACACATCCTTGAAAATGAAAAAGTTAGTTTCTGTAATCTGTGGTTGAAGTCGATTAATTGTTCCACTCACGGTAGGGTGTAAGATTATGTTTTGAATCTGAGATAGGTTTTAAGAAATTATGGGTTATTCTGTAACTCTTTCATTGGTGTCATTAATGGAAAACGTTCTTCGGGATCTGTAGTCACAATGGGTGTACCGCAGGGATCAATTCTTGGGCCTTTTCTATTTTTAATTTACATTAATGATCTACCTCATCTTGTCAAAAACAATCATGAGATTGTATTGTTTGCTGATGACACTTCACTTTTGTTCAAAATGAAACGACGTACCACCGATTATGACGAGGTGAATAATGCAATCTCAGAGGTTGTTAATTGGTTTAATGTCAATAACTTATTACTTAATGAAAATAAAACAAAATGCATTAGATTTACTCTTCCTAATGTAAAACAGGCTGATGCCAAGATTAAATTAAAAGGTGAAAGTTTAAACCTTGTAGAAAAAACTGTATTTTTAGGCATAACTTTAGACAATAAGCTTCAATGGGCCCACACATAGAACAACTATCGGGTAGGCTTAGTTCTGCAGCATATGCAGTAAAAAAAATCCGCCTTCTTACAGACGTTGATACCGCTAGACTTGTTTACTTCAGCTATTTCCACAGCATTATGTCTTATGGCTTACTACTGTGGGGATGTGCTGCAGATATAGACACCGTATTTGTGCTGCAGAAGAGGGCTATTCGTTCTATCTACAATATGGGTCCCAGAGAATCACTTCGCACTAAATTTAAAGAAATAAATATAATGACAGTAGCTTGTCAATATATTTATGAGAACCTGTTGTACACCCATAAAAATATTGCTTCGTTTAAGAAAAACAGCGACAATCACAATGTAAATACAAGAAATAAGAATAAACTCGCTGTGCCCACTACTAGGCTCCATAAGGTGAAAATATCTTTAAAAGGGCAATGTATACGCTTCTACAACAAACTCCCAAGTGAGTTGCAGAAGTTATCATTGAATAAATTCAAAAACATTATTAAACGCAATCTGTGCAATAAAGCTTATTATAAAATATCAGATTACCTAGAGGACAAAACCACTTGGGACGGAATCTGCTCCAACTCCGTCAAACGTAACATAAGACAAAATAAAATTGTTAAATGATGACTATAACGACCGAGTTAGGTTCTTCTGTTCACTTCTTTTCCTAACTCGCGTGTCATCTGAAGTGAACAGATTCAATTATGTGCTTTATTCTATTTATTTGTGTTGTTTTATTTTGTAATTTGTGACGCGTCAATAAGGTCCATGCGGCCGCACTGAATAAAGTATTTTTTGATTCTTGATTCTTGATTGAATCACACATCCTTTAAGTTGAAGTGGACCCACTCACGGTAGTGTGTAAAATAAGGTATGCTACTTTGGATGATAGATAGGTTTAATTTTTTTATTATCTCTATGCAATACAAAAAGCCGTGTTGGCCGAGTTTAGAAACTACCGACTTTTAATAATAATAATAATTTATCTTTATTTCAGACAAGGTCCATATCAGTATTACAAACTAAATTTAAAAAAGAAAATAAAATTAGATATTAAACTACATGTAGGTATGTAGGTATAGCTCAGGATGTCAATTCCATCCAGCGTTTAAACATTGTCGTTTGGATTAGCCTATCTGATAGACTAACAATATTACTGTTAATACAAAGGTCGTAAGTTCGATGCTTGAAAAATGTATGTGCACATTTGACACGTGCTATAAAGGTAAAAGAAAACATATTGAGGGAACCCGCCGCTTGGTCAGCTTCAGACGTATTGACCTGTTCTTTCCTCTGACTAATAGAGACTATGCTGGGAGTTATAGTGGGTATAGGTTGCTGGCCAACAACATCTAACAACGTCCATGGCACTGCAGCGTCTCGTACAATATGAATACCAGTTGCTGGCGCTGCATAAATCGTCTATAATAGACGTAAAGGCCCGCTGAAATTCTTGACAAGGTGATGTCGGTTTGACATGGTTTGACCGACAACCGAAGAGCGCCATCTACAGGTAACTACTAGAGTTCTCCTGTTCATTCATTGTCTGAAGTTGCATTCAGTAGCAATTACTAGATGTCGCTAGTCATTGCTACTGAATGCAACTAGTTTATAAATACTTTCGAATTTTACTTTTAATAAATAAATAAATAGACTGAGCTCATTCATAAAGCCATGAAGATGACATCTCTTAGTTAAGGCGTCTATTATGCTTTTTTATTAGACTTTTTTAAATCAGTTGACAAAAAAATACACCATTTTATTTGTTGAATAAGAGCGAGATCCTTTAAATAAGCTGCCAATAGATTTTTCTTCTCAAATTTATATTATAGAGTATATTTAGATATTACACATCCTCTAATGATGAAAAGTTATCGTGTGTAAATATGCAGCATAGTCAGCTCCTAAGGTACTGATCTGTTTTTACTTCAGCGTAACGGTTGACGCTTAGAGGACGTAATACTCGTAGGTTATTTGCAAGCTTTATGCACCGAATCATATCCTACTCACTGCAATTCCCATGCTCTTTTCTCGTTAAAATGTTCTCTTTTTAAACATTCTCACGGCAACACGAGAGAACATTGCACATAAAAATATACCTAGTTACTCGCCGATGAGTCATCGATGTGATTTCGACGATCGTCAACAGATTTACACCACAGATTTATTGTGTTTGCTGTGATTCAGAGACGGCTGTTCAAATAATTTCGTTATGTTATGAATGAAGGGGCAGACATTTTTAGTTATAATATATAGGATTTTATGAAAATAGTATGTAGTATTTCTAGCTAGATAGATAATATATATTTCATCTGGTATTGAAAGACACTAGGTCATTCTCAAAGAATACTTTGTACTTCAACAAGTTCGAAGTATTTTTTTGAGAATTACCTATCGTTCAAAGTACTCCCTACTCGTTTATAAATAATTGTTTCCTTTTAATATTTTTTAAATAAATGAGTAGACTATTTCTTTTAATTTACTGTTATATAAGGTACTTTTATAATACATCGTACTGTTCACATCGGGTATACAAATATTACGTTTGTTTTGTCCGTAAGTCAAATATTATGTTTGTTTTGTGTGTCCAAAGAGGCAGAGCGACATGATATTTAAAAAAAAGTAAATAATTTCTTTTACAGAAATCACTATATAGGAATAACTTTCTAATCATTGTTTCTAATCATGCGTCCGTCGCCTTCACCATCAGCATTCAGTCTGGCCACGTCGACTGCTGGACGTAGGCCTCCCTCATGGAACTTCAAGATCAGGGGGTTGTTCCATACTTGCCACGCTTGGCAAGCACTTTGGCACTTTTGATGACGTCTAAAAACTAGCGCTGCATGTGCATGTATTTTTTAAGTAAATAATTTGAATTTTCAATTTGTGACTTCATTTATTTATTATTTATTTAATAAATATAATACGGCTTACACCACGTACCTAACTTATTATCATCTTGCTGACGTTTCGTAGACCATTTAGAGGCCCTTCTTCATTAGCACCGTTCGTGGCCGACTCCGAGGGCCGCGAGACGAGAACTGTGTATTATTTATTTATTTATACAATTAGTTAGCACGACTTACATAAATCAATTACACTAATTAAATAGAATAGAATTAAAATAGAATAAATAAGTGAAATTCCGAAATAATAAAACAAATACAGATTCAATCACACATTCATTCTTCAATCTCCCAAAACCTCATGCATACCAACATAATCTTCTTCCACTCATCAGCAAAAATATCACAGTCAGGGTTCTGGTCAAGAAGTCTGTTCAGGGCTGCGAGGGTGCGAGGCAGAGGAGAAATGGCGCGGGCTACGGTTCGGCTATAGGGCACAGAAAAAAGTCTATGACTTCTACTCCGAAGATAAACAAGTCTTGCTGTAATCTCAGTGTAACTTTCTCACCTAAACCGACAGGTCATTTTAATGTTTAACCTATCGCATTCCATCTTGTGTTTCCTGATGGGTTGCCTTAATAATAATAAGGCCGCCTATTTGTACGTGTTTACCTATTTATATTTTATTTTTAAGTTTATCTGTGTACAATAAAGTGTTAATTCATTTATTCATTCATTCATTCATTTTTTGAATTCATTCATTCATTCCGTCACGCCCGCAGGGTCGCTGGATCTACGTGAATTACTATAACTGAGCGTGGTTGTGATAGGACTTTAAGCTGTCGGTCCATTGCGGCACACGTATCAACATCAAATCACTTTATTCGTCATCTGAATTGATCAGCTGTAAAACGTCCGCCACTGAACAAGGGCCTCCCTCATGGAGATCCATGAGGGGTAGTTGCCGTACTCACCACGCTTGGCAGGCGGGTTGGCGAGCGCAGTACGGGATGTTGATACACGGACAGACGCTGCTGCCCATCTTCTGGAGGTATACATTGTCAGGCTCTTACTGCTGTATATATCTTACTGGGTATGAGGGGTAACATTCTACTGCCGGCACCCCAAGGCATAAGGAGTTGCTGATGATAAATTAATCTTTGAATCTCAATTAATATCGTAAAGAAAGTGCAGCCATTCCGCTGTAAGCATAAAATGTATTATCCAGAACTCAACTAAGTTTATTCTTATTAAAGAAAGTTAAGCTTGCGCTAGCCGTGGGGTGCCGGCAGTAGAATGTTACTCCTCCTCTCCTACCCGTGGATGCAGTAAGAGCCTGCTAAGGGATACCTCCGGAAGATGGGCAGCAGCGTCTTTCCGTGTATCAACATCCCCTACTGCGCTCGCCAACCCGCCTGCCAAGCGTGGTGAGTATGGCACTACCCCTCATGGAGATCCATGAGGGAGGCCTGTTCAGTAGTGGACTTTTTACGCCTGGAATGATGAAGCTTTCCCTTTGGGCATAAAATTGTTTATCCCATTCACGTGCACCGCAATCGATTCCCCCCTTTATTGATCGTTTACGGCTTCTGTTCATAATAAGAGTAATGAAATCGACCTCTAATATACGATTTTACAACACTAATTATTTTTTATGAGGTTGGAAGCTGTAAACCTCCATAAGATTGCGTACAGGTGTTTTATAAAGAGCCTCTATCTCTCATCTCTCAATATCATATAGAGGAATGATTTGTATTTTGTATGTTTGTAACGAATATAACATAAAAACTTATAGACCGATTATCAAACTTATTTTACCATTAGATTGCTACATTATCCCTGAGTAACATAGGCTATATTTTATACTATACTAAGAGATGTCATCTTCATGGCTTTATGAATAAGCTATTTAAATATTTATTAAAAGTAAAAGTCGAAAGTATTTACAAACTAGTTGCATTCAGTACCAATAACTAGCGACATCTAGTGCATCTGAATGCAACTTCAGACAATGAAAAGGAGAACTCTAGTAATTAGCTGTTCTTAATTCTATCGCTATATATATATCACTAGCCGCATCACCGGCATAGTTCCCGTTCCCGTGGGAATATGGGGATAAAATTGAAAATTGGACTAACTTACCTAAGTGACGTCCAATTATAATTCTGTGAGTGGTTAATCTGAAACACAAACTGTTAACAAAGTAGTATTTTCCGTTCACGGCTCGTTTACGTCGCGCTTTAGAGTATAAAAAAAAAATTTAGTGCATTTTTGGTTTTGTAAGTGGCATCCCTAGCCCCTTCATCACTTTTTTCTTCGCGCTCCGCGCGTCGTAATCATTTTTACAAAATTATAACAATTTTAAAAAGATTAGAGTATATATTGTGTTAAATAACAATATCAAAAGGCGTATTATCATGCCTAGCAGTAAGAAAATACAGCGGAAGAATAAAAAAAATATGGAAAATCCGGGACTTATGGACTTATCCGGCTACAAGAAAAACGTAGCCGACAACGTGCTCGGTCAAGAAGCACATCTCCTGCAGAAGCAGGAGCCTATTGGATGTTTCTTTGGACCTTCCAGGTAATAATCCAAAAGTTAAACGCACACTATGTGCTTCCTTATCAATTTTTCTTTCAAAAATAACCTCAAATCTGAACACAACCACTGGCTGCTACCAAATAAATTGGTACATAGTGGCATAATCAAACTTGAGACGCGATCTCACAGCTTTGATCTGGAACGCGATTCCAAAAATGCACGTACGAGATACGACGCATAATAATTTACCTACAAATCAGAGCACGCGATGCCCTCGTAGACTAAATTATTCCTACCGCAAAGGTTGTCAAGCCCAAAATATGCACGTACGAGATACGAACGCATAATTTAGTCTACAAATTGGAGCACGAGATGCTCTAGTAGACTAAATCAACCCAATCTGAGGATATGGTTGTTAACTTCAAACATGGATGTAGACGTGGAAATACCTATGCCAACAACCCAAGGCGTTCTGGAAAATAATGAACTGGAAGGAGGGAATAATTCAATATGAAATGCCAAGCGTTGGAATGGTCAATGGACTTACCAAAGAGGAAATGGTGAGCACCCTTGGTAAATACAAAATAACCGTGAAGCATAGTAAGCTATAAATGAGCCCTCTAAAATTAGGGACTGATCGCTGGCAGCTGTACAACACCAACTAGGTTTGGCCACTTCTATCATAAGGCAAATGATGATAGACCTTCTTGAAAACAAGGAAAATGACAACGTGACTCTGGTATCAAAACTAGCTGATGTCACCAAGCCCCATCAACAATATCCACTTCCAGAAAACCAAAACTAGGAAAATTTTGATTTCCACACTACTTCACAAAAATCAGCTTGGTTGGAAATGTTAAAAGAGATGAACATCTTTATGGAATAGACCTTGGATTCAGAATTAGAATAAGTCAAAATATTCAAAATCATCATAATCATCTATAAGAACTTAATGCCCAAGGCTTCACTTGGATACCATTATGGTCCATCTCCAACAGCAATCCAGAGCAACTGTACCATGAGACAGACCAAAGGAACAAGTGCCAGTCCACCCCGTCGAGTAGACCACAACTATGCGTGCCCCGAGAGGGCATCCAACCGGGGATCACACAACAGGCGATAGAAACACAGGTACGCTGGTCATATAACACAATTTTATCCCCAATGGGGAAATAATTGCTTACGACCCCATACTACTATAGTAAGTCTAAAGGCTATCACATACCTCTGATCAAGAAGCCTACTCAAAACACTTCCTCAGAATAATCTCCCTCAATCAGAGATACCCAACAAGCTATCAATAACTTATTTGAACTAGGAGCAGTACAGACATGCAATCAAAATAAATTCTAACTTATGTCTATTAAGTTATTCTCAGAACCAAAACCCAACGGGAAGTTTCGCTTTATTCTTAATCTCATTTTAACAAATATATTCAAGCAGAACATTTTAAGATGAAGGAAATATTGATTTAATAGAATCTTAATTATTTTTATTAGCAGTAGCACCAGAACATATGAAAACAACCCGGGTTAAAATTTTGAAATGTCTTGTATGAATTTACTTACATACATAGTCTTTGTTCAGCTCTTAGTGTCTTTACTAAGCTTTTGGAGGTGTCATCAGTACCTTGAGAAAACATCTATCAATATCCACATTGTATGTAAACGAGGAATGTACCTAGCACTCAAACCCATTAGGGTTTACAGTGTTCATTTTAGTAAATTGTATTTTGTTCTTTTTTGTAATAATAAAGTACTTAATAATAATAATAATTAATAATCATCTATTAAGATGATTTTTTATTGATAGGCCATACTAATCATGAATGCATCTCTAAGACAGACGAAACCCTGCACAGATTCAGAAAACTAGGCCAGTGTGAACTATGACAAAAGCACTCTTCCCAGCACATCTTGTATGGATCTTGAATTAGATAAATGTAACAATACCAAATTACTAATCCAAAAAGTTATAAAGCTTAAACATACCAAAATAAGAGATTTGCTAAAATGCTTGGCACTCTAGTTGCAGCATGCCCTGCCCATAGCATATAGTCTTCATCATCATCATCATCATTACAGCTGTAAGATATCCACTGCTGGACATAGGCTTCCCTTATTGACTTAGAGATCCAAGTGCATGAGGGGTTGTTTGCATATAGTCTTGCATACACAAAATAATTTAAAGGCAAAAATACAATGCTTTATTGCTTAACCACAATAATTATGAAGCAAAAATTAAATTACAAGCAGCATATTGCTTTGCCTTAGCTTTGCTACTACAAATATAATGTTATTGACAGTTCAAATAAGAAATATCCCATGATGCTTTGACTTGCTGGGGGGCACTGTAATGGTGAGTATCAAGGGCTTATGGTCACAGCATGATCAAAACTAGAGGTACATATCAACCAATATTAGCTGTTTTCTTTGGACTTGAAAGCTTTGGAAATGGTACAATCATTGTGACTGTGCATTGACAACACTACAACCATAGCCTAACAAAATGAGCAGTGTTCAATTCCCACATTTAAATAATATCACCAAAGATATATGGAACTGGTGTGAGTAACAAAATATTATCATATCTGCTTCTTGTATTAAATAATGATACTTTTGGGTCACCTTGTATTGACCTCTTTGTTTCAAGAATCAACAAAAAATGTGACATAAAGATCTTCTAGAAAAGAGCTTTATTCTTTTTATATTAATGCAATGACAGTAAACTGGCAACAATATTTTTTCTTCTGTTTTCCCACCATTTTCCTTATAAACAAAATGTTTGCTAAAAGTTAGAATAATAAAGTCAAAGGTTTTCTGGTTTATCTGGTTTGGGAATCTCAACCCTGGTACCCGCTTGCAACACAGGTAATGGTTTAGTAAACCAATATCTTTTGCACCCAGCACTGACTTGTTGATATTATTTTTTAGGACTTTACTCTGAGCAGTGACCTTTTCCTAGCAGCGAGCATCTTGTACGGGAAACATTCTGACACCGCAGCCTGCCGGGAAGCTCACTAAATATCATGCTAGCTTTCATCTCACCAGGTACAATTAGACAGTACAACATTACAGTAAATATAAAAGTTGGTGGAAATTCTGTATCAAAAATAAACAAGAATCGTTTGACTTCTATCCCATTTATTGTAAAATTCTTCACTGAATTATTTTAAAATGGAGCCAGCTATAACACCTTGAACCCTTACAAATCTGCATTATCACTTCTCATAGGCAAGAGAGTTGGCGCAGACGACAGACTATATAGCGACTCTTGAAAGAAGTGTTCAGATTAAAACCGGCTAATGTTGTACTGAATCAATTAGCCAATTTAACCAAAAACTCAGCCCTAAGCCTGGAGTTACTTACCAAAAAATCTTATTAGCTTTAGCAACCGCCCCAGAGGGTTCAAATATGTACAAGAAATAATAACACCTTGGGCCGTTCTTGATAGATCCTAATATGGATCCTGGCGGGACATGTTCAGCCAGTACTCCTCAAGACTACATCCGAATCAAGGACACTATCAGAGGCACTAAAACAATATTTTTTCATTACATTCAAAAAGCCTTAGCCTTACCTTAATACAAGTGAACAATCCATTAGCAGATGGATTAAATGTACACTACTAGGAAGTGGAATAGACACAAATTAATTTACTTTACACAGTAGGTAACTGACACTGCCACCTCTGCATCAAACAAATCTGAGGTGAATTAGAAGAAATTAGATTAATTAGATTTGATGTAATTAGAAAGACAGCTGGTTAAAAATAATATTCTTTCTCATAATTACCTTAATGTAATTATCAAAAATTATTAATAATGTTAAGTCTAAATAATAACAAAAAGTCTCTCAATCCAAGGAAAGGAATTAAGGTTTCCTTACTGTGTTTATTAGGATTGATATGCTTTATAATTTACTTAAGTTAATGTTAATTAATTATGCATACTGAAACCATGGACCAAATTTGGTCCATGCGGAAACTAAGATAACTGATAAGATCTCATCTAGTGCATAGACTGAAGGATAATCTTAGTCTGTTTAAAAACTAATAAGTTTTATTCTAATTAAAACTGAAATATATACTAAGTATATAAGTTGTAATATGCTGTTATAAACAGTTATCTAACAGATAAACTAAATTAAGAAACCTTCTTAGTCCATAAAGTTCCTATTATTATTTTATAATTAGGATTTAATATAACTCTTAATACAAAGAAAGACTAAGTACCTATCTCTATAGGTGTAGAGAGTTAACTTGCACTGAAATATTTTTATTGTCTTAGTAAACGCAATATAAATTTTATATGCTTTATTATTATTAAAGAAAAGCCAATACAGGAAGATATGCAACAACTGAAGAATTATAGTTACCTAGGTATTCAGGTTCTACACATTCTAACCCATTATGGAGTTTACTCTAAACATCTACTTTGTTAACAGTTTGTGTTTCAGATTAAACACGAAATAGAATTGAAAATTGGACTAACTTACCTAAGTGACGTCCAATTATAATTCTGTGAGTGGTTAATCTGAAACACAAAACACCCACCCAACCCTGAAGGAGCTACCCCTATCATAATGGGTATTGCACAGTTGTTGGGATCAGCTCAGCTCTAAACTTAGTGATGAAGGGGCTAGGGATGCCACATACAAAACCAAAAATGCACTAAATTTTTTTTTTATACTCTAAAGCGCGACGTAAACGAGCCGTGAACGGAAAATACTACTTTGTTAACAGTTTGTGTTTCAGATTAACCACTCACAGAATTATAATTGGACGTCACTTAGGTAAGTTAGTCCAATTTTCAATTTTATCCCCATATTCCCACGGGAACGGGAACTATGCCGGTGATGCGGCTAGTGATATATATATAGCGATAGAATTAAGAACAGCTAATTACTAGAGTTCTCCTTTTCATTGTCTGAAGTTGCATTCAGATGCACTAGATGTCGCTAGTTATTGGTACTGAATGCAACTAGTTTGTAAATACTTTCGACTTTTACTTTTAATAAATATTTAAATAGCTTATTCATAAAGCCATGAAGATGACATCTCTTAGTATAAGATCACAATTTATTTACGACAACTGGTCACGGCACGACACCACTTAGCAATAATTTCACTAACCGTAGGACGTCTATTCCGTATCGGGGTCAATATGGCACCGCCATTTTCAAAGTTGATTTATTTGATGCTTTAATTTGTGTAGTGGTTACAAATGGTTATTGATCGCGTGTGATTGGTCCGTTGATCTGGTTTTTGAGTTCGGCAGGATAGCTAGATTAAATTATTATCATAGTTAAACGCAGACGGAGGGACGAACTGGACGCATTAGCGGATTGGCCTCAACTAGCCAGATACAAGGAGAAATAGAGGCCTTTTTGCCCTGCAGTGGGACAATAAAGGCTTATAATAATAATATTAACGGATGGCACCACCACGACTTGAGCCAATCTATCTTCACTGGCGTCGAGCGAATGGCTCAATTGGTTCAACTCAACTCTTTCCTGAGACCTGAAGGGTTCATGATTTCGATTCCGGACCAAGTCATAGAAACGCGTAATCATCAGAGACATTGGTATCATGAAAACAAATATAAAAACCATGTGCTGACGGTGCAATAGCAACTATTCAGCACACTACAGGGTCTTCCAGAGCGATTGCTCAAAAAGATTACAAGTTAAGACATGACCAAGCGGCTAACATAATCCATCAAGCCTTAGCAGCTAAGTTTAAACTTGTAGACGTTTAAAACCTACACCATAATACAAGTCATCATCATAATCATCATCATAATCTCAGCCGTTAAATGCCCACTGCTGGACGTAGGCCTCCCTTATGGATCTCGCAAGTGATCATAAGGGGGTTTGCCATACTCACCACGCTTGGCAGGCAGGTTGGCGAGCGCGGTACGCGATGTTGATACACGGAGAGACGCTGCTGCCCATCTTTCGGAGGTATCCCAAACGGAATACCTCCGGAATTTTCCAACACGGATTCACGAATGTACTTGTATTATCGCTGTGGGGTGCCGGTAGTAGAATGTTACCCCTCCTCTCATACCCGTGGATGCAGTAAGAGCCTGCTATGGGATACCTTCGGAAGATGGGCTGCTGCCAATGTATTACCATTCAAATCCTCTCCATCAAAAGGTTGTCTAGAAGAAATCGCTCTAAGCGATAAGACCGCCCATTGTGTATTTCTGTTATTTTTGTAGTTTTAGTTAATTTTAGTTATTTTTGTTTTTATTTTCTGTATGATTTACACAATAAAGAGTTTATTTATCTATCTACCATCCCGTACTGCGCTCGCCAACCCGCCTGCCAAGCATAGTGAGTATGGCAATTACTCCTCATGGAAATCCATGAGGGAGGCCTGTATTCAGTAGTGGACGTATTACGGCTGAAATGATGAAAATGATGATCAGAATAAAATTATTTACTTAACAGTGCCAATTTCGTTAATTGATTATGTAGCATAATCGAATTACAACTTTTAAAATAAACGTTCACCATTTAAATGGGGTTATCCCTTTTCGTATTTTTTAAATCCAATCCATACCTCTGTTGCCTGGTACAGTTTGCTCTTTAGCGATAAGCCCGCCAATTGTTAGTTTGTTTTCAGTGATTCTCTTGTTATTATGTTTAGTTTTAAGGTTTGCAGTGAAGTATCGCCGTGGGGTGCCGGCAGTAGAAAGTTGCCTCTCCTCTTTTGCCCGTGATGCAGTAAGAAATCTGCTAAGGGGTACCTCCGGAAGTTGGACAGCAGCATCTTTCTCTGTGTATAGAACCCGTACTGCGCTCGCCAACCTGCCTGCCAAGCGTGGCGTGTATAGCAACAACCTCATCAGTACTTACTGATCCAGAAGGCCTTTATCCATCAGTAGAATCTAAGATGATGATGATGTTGATGGAATAAATAACAAATAAATAATGCTGGACAAATCACACAGCATCATCTAGCCCCAAGCTAAGCAGAGCTTGTGTTATGGGTGCTAGATGACTGATATACTTAATACATTATACTACATAGATAGATATTTTTATTATATATAGAAAAACACCCAGAAAACTCCGAACAAATATCTGCAGATCGTACAGACATTTGTCCCGAGGCGGGAATCGAACCCGCAACCCCTTGCGTCGCAGGCGGACCTTCGCCCGCTGCGCCACAGAGCTCGTCATAAAGTATTTTCTATCGTCAAATCAAAAATATTTTCTCAGAATAATTTCTCCACATTGAGGTCAGCCATATTGGTGGCGTGACCACGAGCCATAAATAAAGTATTTAGAATAGATGATCTAATACTTATTTGCGGTGGCCATGGAAGTCGGCGAGTTTAATCAACCTAATTACAGCAACGCATTTGCGGTTTTGTGTCACTAGTGTTTTTATACATCAGTTTCTACCTTTGCATCTATTATAGATGATTTATACAGCGTCAGCAACTTGGTAATCATGCTGTACGGGATGTCATTATTTCAGCCGTAAAACGTCCACTACTAAACACAGGCCTCCCTCTAGATCTCCATGAGGGGTAGTTGCCATACTGACCACGCTTGGCAGGCGGGTTGGCGAGCGCAGTACAGGATGTTGGTACACGGAAAGACGCTGCTGCCCTTCTTCCGGTGGTATCCCTTAGCAGGCTCTCACAGCATCTACAGACATGAGAAGAGGGGTAACATTCTACTGCAGGCGACACTTGCAATATTTATACATACTAGGAATCAAAGAATACCTCCAGATCACTAAACTTATATGATTATATACCCTCTTAGCTTGGTAACTTCCTCTTTACTTGTTTCCTTTAGAAGAAACCAGTACATTTCAGGATTCCTATTAATTGGCCGAGTGGTATGTACCCCCGACTTCCAATCCGAAGGTCGTGGTTTCGATACCGGCCGTGCACCAATGGATTTTTCTTTCTTTAAAAATGTATGTGCACTATTAACACGTCTTTAACGGTGAGGGAACCATCGTGAGGAAGCCTGCGGCTTAGTTAGCTTCTGACGTAGGTATTGACCTGTTCTTTCTGACTAATTAGTTGACTAAGTTGAGAGGGTGGTACCTATTGGTTGGCTGGGCAAGCCTAATCTATCTGACAATGTCCCAGGCACTGTAGCGTCCCGTACAGTATGATTACCAGTTGCTGACGCTGCATAAATCATCTATAATTGATGCAAAGACCTTACTTTTTTTATTGGTTAGTTACAGTTGCCACACCTCTTAAACAATTTTTTTAAGCATTTAGGGACCATACTAATATTAGGTCGTTACAATGATATCTAGAATCTAGACATATGTAGCTCTCCAACTTCACTCTGAGAAAGCCTATGGCTGAGCTCATCCATTTTGATAGTGTGTTATCGTTATGAGCATATCTGTCTTTATCTGACGCCTCGAACATGTGGCTAATATTTAAACCCACAGTAAAAGTACACCAATAATATAGCAAGTGACGATGTATAAACGTTTAAGAAAGACTAAAACAGTACCGACACTGTAAAGGCACAAGCTGTTGAAAAAGTAAAAGTACAAACAGAAAGTATTGTGTCCACAGTTTGACTTAATCTTGACACTGCAATGTTATTTGAACTTTAATTAGAATAACAGAAAATATAATTATTCAAAAGCTTCAACGCCCAACATTAATCTTAATCATGAATGAAACTTTGTAAATCTGTAGACTAATAAGAAGAGAACAAAGCAAAAGTGACTTGACCCCCCATGCCGCGTTAAAACACACCATAAGAAAGAACATGCCATGTCTAATTATACTGGACGTAAAGACAAATATGACCAAAAGTCCTTGAACCCTAAAGATCTTGAAAGCAAACGATGTGTAAAGGAAGATGACGGATCAATTTGTAATGGTTGAGATGACTGGTCCTTTCGGTTCATTTGAGATGCTAATAAAAGGGGTTACAAGTTTTTTTGGATTCATATCTTTCGTCATCGGATATCTTATAAGGAAATCTAAAATGGTTGATGTCCGAAAGGACACACTTTAAATTCTTGACACGTTAAAAAACAGGAATAAATCACGCTCATAAATCATAATTCAACGAAAGAACTTTTCATGGTAATTTGAAATTGTTTGTTTCTTAAACTACGGATGCATTAGGTAGAAATTCGGCTCAATATTAAAGAAAATTTTATAGACACATAAGATTTTAGCACTATAAAAAACATCCTTGCATAATGAAGTATTTAGTGAAAATAAGGATCAAATTTTCACCTAGTTTTTCCTGTTTTGATAATGTTGTTATGATATGATATACTTTTGAGCAAAAATAATGTGTGTAAAGGGCGTCTCAATCGCATTAGAGACAAAAATCTTTTTTATGATAAAAAAATTAATGTTTCGCTGTCGAAAAATAAAATAAAAACAATTAAATAACGCTGGAAACATTAGTCAGCGTCAAGTAAAAATAAGCAGAGTATATGTTATGTGTAACCAGGATGATATTCATATCATACATAGAAAAATACTCAGACTCGGGACCAAAATCGGCGGTGCAGAAAAATTACAAGCCATTGAGGCAGCCAAAAATGTGCCATTTACAAAAATATTTACACAATGTAACGCAATATAAGATTCCTTACTCTCACATTGGTGTCAAGAACAAAACATACACCAGTTAACCATTGTGCAAATGGGAAACATATGCTATTGAATTCGGGTTAAGAAACCACTTCGTTGAAACGGGAAATGTAGATGTCGAACAGCTGTTAGTTTCCAGAAATATCAGTAAAAGAGCGCAGTACCTACAGTAACAAATCCGAAACAAACTAAAAGCCTTCACATATCACTTGGATGATCATTAGAGCATTAGCAAATTAATTAACTTATTTCTCTTCCAGCCGTAGGAGCCATTCCAGCCATCCACTGCTGGACAAAGGCCTCACTCATTGATCACTATGTACTGATCATGAGGGGTTGTTGCCATACTCACCACCCATGGCAGGCGGGTTGGCGAGCGTATTACCTACAGGATGTTGATACACGGAAAGGCGCTGCTGCCCATCTTCCGGAGGTATTACTTCTTGTCATAACCAGTTTTTTTTTTGGAATTTTATAAAAAAATGCGCATTATTGTATTTACATAAGTAACATAATAATAAGTGACGCTTATCTCTTGAGAAAATAGATTTCCATTTTTTTTAAAGTTTTTAGTCCAAAACTCCATGCTTACTTTAATATTTTGTACACAACAACGTTTGATCATCAACTACGTAGTAACATCAGAGATTTTACTGAAAATAGCATCAGTAGTTCTACCATCAGAACGAGGGCGGTAAATAATATTGTTAAACATAACGACCTACCACACAAGAAGTAAGATAAATATTTGGAAATCTACAAGTGCGTAAAAGATAATATTTGACGTTCAAGTCTACAAAACAAGACGTTTATTTGGGCTAAGGTTGCCAACTGATTCATGCTTTCTTGGCTGATTTCTAATACAAATGTTATCTTTCATCCTTAAGCTTCATTTATTGGTTTAAGTAGACTAGAAGTGGTGACTTTGAAATAGGTAAGTAAATCTAAATAAGCACAGGAACGCATTTATGGATAAAGAATTAAAAGTATTGCACAAACTTGAGCCTTGGGGGACACCTGACTTAACCCTTGACAAATATGTGAACTTTAAACATAATATTGTTATATTTTTACCATTTTCATTTGATTTTAAAACGGATGGGTATTTTTAATAGCCAATTGTACCTGTCATTAACATTAAACAATCAGATAACTTTTAATGGTCAGTTAAAAGCTTATCTAAAGTCAGAACATTCGATGTATAAAGAGATACTTATAATTCAAGTGTTGTGCTTGAACTTAAACCTGGTTCAAGTTATAAATAGGCAAGCGGTCAGTAACTTTGGTACAGGAAGTGGCCCTTATGTCTAGCTGACTAGATACGAACATTTTGTACTTTGGTCAGCTAATGGTTGTGTTAGACTATTTACATTGACTTTGAGAGGATTGTATATAACGTTGAAAGTATCAATACATAGTATTTTTTAAGTTTTTGCTGGTCTGGATAATTCAAGCAAGAATAATTCAACTAATTTAATTATAACTACTGTTTCGTTTGGATGTGACTCGTTGGTAAGAAATTAAAAAAATATATCAAAAGTGAAACCTTTTTTTAAATTTCTCCGTGTTACACGCTGGGAACCTCATTTTAAATGTATTTTTTACACATGTATAAAGTGGAGATCATCACAACATCTGCGCCTAAGACAACCCACCAGCTCAGTACCCCCTGCTAAGTAAAGCCGGGTCCGCAGCGCCGTGTTTTCGTGTTTTCTAACATCATAACATGTTTACAAAACAGAATAGGGGCGTGGCTTAACAGTTTTGTTAGCAAAAACACAAAAACATGTTTGCCGAGACAAATGGATAACATCACCCGCGTTCGCCTGCGGGGAGGGGAAGCGTCGCATTTTATGTTCGCGCTCATTGAAGCAAGACGTCATTCGTTCATTCACTCGTTGATGTTATGTTTTGAATAATTTTGAGTATTTAAATATAAATCTTATATATAATATTATATAAATCTTTTGGTATGTGATAAGTTGTTTACCATGGAGTGGAAAAAAGAAAATACTTTGTTTACTTTAGAACTAAATCCACTATAGCTATTACAGCTTCTACGTCCTCTACGTCGGAACTCATTTTTGAAATGAATTGGAATGAAACAAAAACAATAAACAAAACAGAACACACCAGACGGGCTGTTTTAAAAGCATGTTTTGCTTAACATGTTATGTTAACATGTTTTGTTAGAAAATTGGCGCTGCGGACCCGGCTTAACAGGCAAACACAATGTGTCCTAAATTTTGTGCTGGACCGTCTAACATGTCCTCAAAACATAAAATTATGTGTATCCTGCACAGATTCCTGTATACTAAATAGATTTTAAAAGCCTAAAATATACGTTTGATTAAAGTTTTATTGTACACGAACTAGAAGGTTATCATTTTAATAGCGATGTAGGACAATGTAGTAGTCTTCTCCACCTTCTGACATGACTTTAAAATTGTATAATCTTTTTGCTACATATATTTTTAGAGATTAGTGCTTCGCTTTTGTTAATATCTTAGAAATATTGTAGTTTTCCAATTAGGCGATGTGGTCGCTCATTGACAAAGCCTTGTTTTGTGTAGTGTGTAAATAAAAAAAAATCTAGGTCTAAGTGTTATATATAACTTATAAATTATAATTTATAATAGAAAGTAGGTTCTAAAAGATCGTTCCTAGTACCTAAAGTTCAATCAACAGAGTAAGTTTCAATTTCAGACACTATGGCGTTGACACTTTCCCACTTACGACTAAAATAAACACTTTTACGACCTACATTAATGAATGACATCACCCTTAGTACAGTCCCTTGCTTTTGATCTGGCACATTATCCTACTTACAGTTTTACTAAATATTTATATTTATTTAGTCCTTTGTAAACGTTCGCGATCACAACACATTATTAACTATATTGTGTTATGAAATTTGTCGTTAAAAAACATTACTTATTTCTCACATCGTGCAATTATCAACTGAGTCTGGACTAGGACTCCTGTCCACATCCACTGCTAGACATGGGCCTCCCTTTTGGATCTCCAAAATCATGAGAAGTTGATGATCGCATCAACCTCTCATGATTTTGGAGATCCATCTCAGTATCGCAGTGAGTATCGACTCACTGCGATACTGAGATGACAAGTGCATTACGGGATGTTGATACACGGAAAAACGCTGAAGTCGTTCTTCTGGAAGTATCTCTTGGCAGGTTCTGCATCCACTACAAGAGAGAACTAGCAACATTCTACTGCCGGCACCCCACAGCCACATTGTGCCATAGCAAGATGAGGTTTTTGTAGTTTCTGTTGCTCATACAAACTATTATTCAGTGGCTTTACTGGGAAATTATACTTGTTTAATTTTGTTCATACAACACCAATTAGGCTGTAAAGATGTCTTGATTCTCATGATGTGGTCTCATGTGTATGAGTCAGTGTTAGCCGACAATTTGGGTATTTCCTAGTATATTTCGTATTTCCTGCTGTGACTGTATGTATGTCCTCAATTTGAAAGGTATTATATAACCTGTACCTGAAATAGGAAGGTTTGCCTTTTACTAGCTCGTGACGTTTAGAGATTTCTACAGAGCTTTCTTGTTGTTCTATGTGTAAAGTTCAGCACTCGTATTTTTTTATCTTAATTTAAGCGAAAAAAACCCCTCATGCACTTGGATCTCTAACTCAATGAGGGAGGCCTCTGTCCAGCGGTGGATATCTTACGGCTGTAATGATGATGATGAAGCGAAATCAATGTGTAGTGTAAAACATTAAGTTTTTTTTTATTTATAGAATATTTTGAAAGTTACATCTGAGTTCACAGTCCAAAGTTTTATTCATGTTGTTACATTGGTCACTGCTGTTTAAAACAGGATCTACTGAGAGTTTTAACAGTGATCCTGATGAAAGATAAAGTCCAGCATTTTTTTTTAAAATAGTAATAAAAAAATACAATTCCGCGAGAAGTATTCACTTGTTTCAGCGCAGCGGTTGCAATACAATAAATATAATGAATTATAAATAATGCGGAATCGAACCTGCAACCTCGTCAGACCTTCGGCCGCTCCGCCTCAGAGATCGTCAAACATAAGCTTTTTTCCTTATTTTAATAATAACACTACATGGTACCAATTACACTTAATTAAATACTTACAAGCTAACAAATTATATTGAGTCCTTCAATATAAAAATTTAAAAAATACGATACTCATATTATTCAACAATCCTTTTTAAACTTTCGCCATCACGACACATATTTAACCGGGTATTTATCGCGTTATTTACCTTTATTATTGACTGAATACAGTCTTCCCGGGACCACGATGGGTGCAATCCTGTCGAAACGTCGGGGAATAAGGTAAATACCGCCATAAATACCCGATAAATAGATGTTTATAATCCAATCATAAAACAACAGTTAGCGATTATTAAGATAAAATATAATAAAACATAGGTGCGTTATGTAGATCCAATAAGAGCCTACTAAGGAATACGCCCGGAAGATGAGCAGCTGCGTTTTTCCGTTTATGAACATCCCGTACTACGCACGCCAACAATTTTTTTTTTAGAATTGTCATAATCCCCACTAGTGGGGATTTCTTAGTGGGGATTATGACAATAAACCACGCCAACCCACCTGTCAAGCTCATGGAGAAGCCTGCGTTCAACAGTGAACGTTTTATGGCTGAAATGATTATGATTATGGCTATGAAACAGGCTTCATTCTATTTCTGTGAAATGTTTAACTCTAAACTATTCGCAACCTTGTAAATTAGGCCATTCTATTTAGGCTTAATGGCATCATTCAGTCATTGAGCTATCTAGATTAGAACGGTTTACAACGTTGTAAAAAGTAAGGCTAGTTTACATGGAGGTTGTTTAAAAACTCTGTATAGATTAAATGCGTTTTTTTATTATTTATTTTAAATAAATAATACTGCACAATTCACACAGCATCATTTAGCCCCAAGCTAAGCAGATCTTGTGTTATGGGAACGAGATGATTGATATACTTAATACATTATTCTACATAGATAGATGTTTTTCATGATGACGACCTCTGTGGCGCAGCGGGCGAAGGTCCGCCTGCGACGCAAGAGGTAGCGGGTTCGATTCCCGCTTCGGAACAAATGTCTGTATCATCTGCAGATATTTGTTCCGGGTGTTCTGGATGTTTTCCTATATTTAATAAAAAAATATGTACTAGTAGTATATAATGTATTAAGTATCTTTATCAGTCAACTAGTACCCATAACACAAGCTCTGCTTAGCTTGGGGCTAGATGATGCTGTGTGAATTGTCCAGCGTTATTTATTATTTATTTATTATTATTATATTATAGAAAAACATCCAGAACAACCTGAACAAATATCTGCAGATCGTACAGATTATTTGTCCCGAGCGGTAATCGAACCTGTTGCGTCGCAGGTGGACTTTCGCCTGCTGCGCCACATAAGTCATCTTTTTTACAAAAGAGCAAAATCCGCCAAAGCGAACTGGTGTATCTAAGCTTAACATCAACATTTCTATCAAACTAATTAGACCAAGCGTGGGACTGGAGAGCCTATGAGAATTGAAAAAGGATTGAATTACACAAACAGTCAGTACTGTCAATCATTCCATTCAATTAGAACTGGCTACCGATTTATCTGTTCGACTGTCCTAAACTATAGCTTAATTTCATTTAGACGGTACAAGTATCTGCCGTTGGGCCGGCAGTAGAATGTTACCCCTCCTGTAATGCTATGCCCGTGGATGCAGTAAGAGCCTGCTAAGGGAAACCTCCGGAAGATGCGCAGTAACGTCTTTCCATGTATCAACATCCCGTACTGCGCTCGCCAACCCGCCTGCCAAGCGTGGTGAGTATGGCAACTACCACTCATAGAGACCAATGAGGGAGGCCTGTGTTTAGTAGTGTACGTTTTGGAAGGCTGAAATAATGAATTATCTTGCCTGTTGCATACAATATTGAGATAGTGAAAAAACATGTAACTTTTTATTAAGATTTTTAAACTAAAGCATTGTGTTTATTTAAAATAACTGTTAATATTTTTGAAGTAGTACCACCTAAATGAGACTACGGCGCCTCTAGTATTTAGGTCAACTGCACACATTCTGACAAGTCTATCTATAGGTCTACCATGAGTTTTTATAATCTATACTCGCTAGCGACTAAAGTTAAAAAAATAATGAAAATTTGTACAGCACTAGCGGATAGTTTGGTACTAAAATACGCAGTAAACTATACTACAGCGACTGTAGTTTGGGCTTCATTTGCTTAGATTTTGGTACCATGAGTTACAGATCTGACAGATGTCATAGTAACGTACTATTACTTCTGTAGTAACGGTCGGCGATCTAACAGCGACAACTTATGGTAGACACACTGGAAGAGGTAGACCTTTTGCTCTCTCTAGTATATCACAATGATGATTCTATTTCGACAGGTTTGAAAAGACCTGTGCCATTGTCGTAATTTGGAATACACGGTTTTTTATTTACAATGTAAATATGCACATCAAAATAGCGAGCGAACGTAAATATTTTTGGAAAAACATTCTATCTAGAGCGTGGGAGCTATTTTAGAATCAGAGGTGTTATCATAATTATGTGATCCAACCGTAGTAAGATATTTTGCAAAACCGTTTTTCTTACTTTCAAATGAAATATTAAATGAAAATTTCGTATGTGTATGAATGAATGAATGATTATAACTTTATTGTACACCATAAAATAAAAGAAATAACAGTAGAGGATAAGATACTTAACTAAATACATATGTATATGTGTGTGTGTGTGTGTGTATATATGTGGCTTTGTATGAGTCCACTGTTAGTTGTCATTCATATTTTCTTAGTTATCTGAGGTAACACTAATCGCAGGACGTTTACTGCTGGACAGAGGCCTCCCGCATCTCCAAGTTCTGATCATATGGGGGTTTGTTGACTTACTTACCATACTTTGCATTGCAGGCGGGTTGGTGAGGCATGGGATTTGAATAATGATACACGGAATATAAGTAGATACATTAGGGAGGCCTGTGTTCAGTAGTGGACGTTTTATGTGATGATGATGCCGCTTAAGTTGGCGTGTTGTAGACAGCAGTTACATCATCATTCATCACAAATAAGGTAATGATCACATATCTATTACATACTTATCATACGTGGCTTGGCCCGCGGCTTTGTCATCTGCAGACGTATTGACCTGTTCTTCCCTCTGACTATATGTATATACACCATGCCCCTTACTAACCCGAAAGATTTAAATACACGTATTTTTGACGACAATACGAGTAAATAATATTATATCAGCATAGGTCTAATTATTTGTCTTAATTAAATTACTATTTCAGTACACATTAAATCATATTAATTGTCCGCTTCTTTGTTAACAAGTCTTTAGTTGAGAAACTCAAGTAGAGAAACAGAGAGCGAGCGTGACACTTCACGAATCGCTCCGAAATCATACGACGAACGGCGAATGCCGTGCCTTGTGTTCTATGACAAGAAGTGTCAAGTTATGTCTAGCACGATGTTTGCTTTTAGGGTGTTAGACTGGAGATTTTTTAACTTGTGATTTGTTTTAAATAATTAATATCTCCTTAAGTATGGGTTTTTGGACTTTATGTTACATAATTTTATATACTCTAATTAGGCTCTAGAATCTTTGGCTTAAATCTTTCGGGTTATTAACGGGCACGGTGTATATATATGTATATATCTGTCTTGGCCGATTTCGACCACAGTGCCTGTAGTTTACTGGACATATTCAACTATAGGGACTTATTTGAGGGTTATGAGGGTGAATGGGGGTGTAATTGTTCCACCCTTTGGTGCGCTCTCTAGTGGCTTGCATACCCAAGTTTGTTGGTGAAGATACGAGCGCACTTTGTACATGTTAATACCCCGCCGATGTAATTATAAGATATGGCCACTGGTGGTCGGGCCTTGAGCTCATCACGCTTTTTATCGAGCTCCTCGCGACGCTCGATTTCAAACGTGTTGACCTGCTCGTGAATGAGACTGATAGTCGAATAGGCTGGGAGGATGGTATAGGTGCTGGGCAAGCCTAATGCATCTAACAAAGTCACAGGCACTGCAGCGTCCTGTACAGTATTATTACCATTTGCTGGCGCTGTATAAATCATCTATTATATATGTAAGAAGATTACTGATCAATTAATACGAATTTCAAGTGGAGGCTGAAACGCTGGCTCGTAGAAAACACGTTCTATTCTCTTGACGATTTTTTTTAGTGACTAATAACGATTTATAATTTTATTTAAAACTGACATTTGAATTTATAATTATTATTGTATTGTTATTTTCAATGTACCTTAATTTAAATTAATTTTAATGAATTAATTTATGACGTGATTGTAATTGATACGCATTATGGACCTATAATTGTGACAAATTATCAATAAAATCTTTAATATTATAAAGCTATAAGTAAACCGGATGCATAAGCAAATAGTGTCTATTATTTATGGTGTCATATGTACCATTAGGTCATCCCCCGATGGGCGGTCAAGTGGTGAC
The DNA here is from genome assembly GCA_963082625.1 of Pasiphila rectangulata. NCBI lineage: Eukaryota > Metazoa > Arthropoda > Insecta > Lepidoptera > Geometridae > Pasiphila > Pasiphila rectangulata. The sequence goes on along the minus strand of OY720261.1, from coordinate 9,531,560 downwards.
CTAAGACCTAGCAGTACCTACGCAATAAAATAAAGTGCCACACCATAAAAATATGAAAATGAGTCATTATAGACTCGTACTGACCGTTAGGTTGATTACGTATCACGCGACAGGTTTGCGACAGGCGCAAAGCTCGCGATCACCGCTCAAAGGTTAATTCCTTGCTTTTATTAACAAAAATAAAAAGTAGGAGGTTCTCAAGTAGACGCGTATATATTTTGACTATGCTTAACTTTATACAGAGCAGTCCGATTTTGTTAAGTAATTCTTTTTTCGTTAGAAAGGGTATACACCTAAGTTGGTCCCATATAAATTTAAGAAAAAAATCCAACCCTAATGGTCGGAAAACAGGAGCTAATTGGGCTAGATCAATTGGGTTGATCATAATAACTAGAGGCCGTGGGGTGCCGGCAGTAGAATGCTCGAAATCCTCTCATGCCCGTGGAAGCAGTAAGAGCCTGCTAAGGGATACCTCCGGAAGATGGGCAGCAGCGTCTTGCCGTGTATCAACATCCCGCACTGCGCACGCCAACCCGCCTGCCAAGCGTGGTGAGTATGGCAACTACCCCTCATGGTGATCCATGAGGGAGGCCTGTGTTCAGTAGTGGACGTCTTACGGCTGAAATGATGATGATGAATAACTAGAGAATGTTTGGGATGAGGGGTTCACTGATTCATTCTAATGTATGACCACGCATAACTTTACGGAGTAGTCCAATTTTGATAATTAAATAAAAAAATAAAATAATAAATAATGCTGGACAAATCACACAGCATCATCTAGCCCCAAGCTAAGCAGAGCTTGTGTTATGGGTACTAGATGACTGATATACTTAATACTTTATACAACATAGATAGATATTTTTATTAATTCTTTCTTAACATTATTTTTTTTTGAAAAATTAAATATCTAATAAAAACAAATTCACCTTTGACAGGGATGATCGCGAGAATTACGCCTGTTGCAAACCTATCGCGACATATGTATGTAGCAGCGTCTTTCTGTGTATGCGCGTACTGCGCTCGCCTACCCGCCTGCCGAGCGTGCAGGCCTAAGCCCGTGGCCCTAGGAACTTGAAAGTTAAACGACTCAACCCTATCGAGTTTGGACTCGTTTGATTCGTCTTGCGTACTTTGGTGCTAGATGGTAACCAGGGTCTGATGATGGAGCTGGAAGGTGGTCATAGGAACTCAGTAATTAAGCTTTTTTAACATTTTTTCTTTTTATTAACAATAAAAGCTTGCTTTTTAAACGACTTCAAATAAGGAGGAGGTTCTATGTTCGACTGTATATTTTTTTTATGTATGTTCACCGATTTCTTCGTCAATAGGGGACCGGACAGTAATCGAAAAAAAATCTAAGATATAGTTACATAAAATGTTCATAAAATTTTACGATTTTCCTACATAATTTTCATAAAATAAATAATGATTTATATTTTTAAATCAAAAAACAAAATTTAATAATTACGATATTTATAATCTGTTTCGCATGTCAAACGAAACACCAATCACAGCGAGTGACGTCATTTGTGTATGGGCGTCATCATGTTGAGGTGAAGTTACAGACATTCCTTCACAGTTTTTTTTTCTTGCTAACGCCAGCCATTTTTGTCTTATTTCGGCTTTTCGAGGTACATCAATAAATAATTTATTTGGAGTATGTAGTTTCAGATGTGTTCGTACATACATTGAGGTAGGTACAACACACCAACGATATTTTTTCCTTTCCATATCTTCCAAATTTCACGAAAGCTTACAAAACGCACTTGATTAGTAAAGTTAGTTGTTTTTTTTTTATTAATGGCAACTTATTTATTTTTAAAGTAGGGATACTACTGCCAACTTCACGTAGCTGGTTCACGGTACAGATAGTTTATCAAAGATAATAACACCACTGGCAGAGTTGCAGCAAGTGGCATGCATCAGCCATTAGAAATAAAAGAAGAAGAAGATAATAACACCAGTTTCAAAATTATGCACGGGGGCGGTTTGTTCTGAACTGACTTTGACTGAACTGTCATCCACAGATGACGTCACGCGATCGCTTAGTAGTGTTTACGCGGCAATTTTAGCCATTTGAATTTGATTTATGGTTTTGGGTACAAATTAAGCTAAATTTAATTAAAACTATATTTTTTGTGAGAATAATTAACCATGAGGATTAATAAAAAAAACTTTTTCAAAAGTTGTCCGGTCCCCTATTGTAAACCGATTTTGAAAATTATTTTTTTATTCGAAAGAGTGCACTTCCTAGGTCGTCCCATTTAAATTTGTTTCAGTTCTTACAATGGGATCCTTGAGAAAACCATATAAGTCTTAATTTCATTAAGTATTTTAAAGCAATACAATTTATCTCATTGAAGTCGGTTTTTTTTGTTGACAAATTAATGAATTATCAAAAGATTTTCTTTAAATTTTTTTGACTTAATTTTTTTTACTTGGTTTTAGGTTAAGTAATAACAGTTTGTTGACAAACATTCTATATCGAAGGTGGCTGGAGTATAGCTAAGAAGTTAATTTCATCTCATTTTCTTCGTTTGCCAAGGCATTGCCATAAGTTAATATTTAACCGACCAAATTAGTCGTGTTCACGATCGCCGTCACTTTCACCCCAGTTACAGGGTAACTTGTCACCTTACCCTAGAATCGAGGTAAATTTGCACAGGGCTGGTTTGCTAAGTGACTTTCAAGGTTTGCCATTTAATTAGCAGCATTTGGTTGCTAAGATGTAGACCGTAATTTAGATGACATCATCATTGTCCTGCTGTCACTAGCTGCTTGCTCCACACATAGTTTATATTTATTATGTATATATGTAAGTTTATGTATTTATATATTACGTTTATAATATTTTATGTAGGTATATACGTCTTGATATTATATAATGTATGTATGGTATATTTGAAAATTTCATAAAACCTTTCGTACATCTTTAAACCCCTTGTTGTATCCACAAATCCAATCCATCCCAAGGTTGTCTGGTAGAGATCGCTCTTTAGCGATAAGACCGCCAATTGTCACTTTGTGTTTATTGTTTATCTTTCTGTTGTTATTTTTATATTTAAGGTGTGCAATAAAGCATTTTCTATCTATCTATCTATCTATCATCATAATACAAACGTGCACTTAGTAGATAAGATATTATTTTTATGTATGTTAGTCTGTAAGGTATGTATATATTATATGGACCTTAGATTTAGTACTTTACATCTTATCTATAGTTGTCTGAAATAAAGTTTATATTATTATTATTGTATTATTATAATATCAGCCGTAGAGTCCTCCATCCAAACCACAGATATTACCTAAATCGTGTGAAATAGATGATGATGATGATGATGAGGGTCCTCCACTGTTGGACGTAGGTTCTTCAAGTCCCTCATGGATCTCCAAGCACTGATCATGAGGGGGCTGTTGCCATACTCACCACGCTTGGCAGGCGGGTTGGCGGGCGCAATATGGGATGATGATACACGGAAATACACTGATGCCCGCATTTCGGAGGTATCCCTTGGCAGATTATTTCTGCATCTACGGGCAAGAGAGGGCCAACAAGCACCCCACGCTTATTTTTCTTCAAATATACGTAATTACTTCTCTTACAATGAAATTGTATATCTATTAATTTCCATATCTACAATAAACATTTTCCACTTAGAATGAAAAGTGAGTTTTCTAAGCTCTAATGACGTAATGACACAGCTGACGTCATCGATTCTCACTGACGTCTTATTAGGCTGAACACAGGCCCGTTTGCATGACCTAATTCTAGAAAGTAGGGTGACCATTTAAAGAACACTTTCTATAAAACTGCATTCTAGAAGAGATAGCGCGAACCTTAGAATAATGACATAATAGAAGTAAGGCCACAGATTACAGAAACTAACAGATACATCACTCCAATACAAAAGCGAAAATACCTACGCTATAATAGCCTACAAAATCGTTGAGATTGCTTTGCTCACCCGCCTCACCTACTTGCAAGTAATCTGTGACGCGGCATCGCTAGGGCTAGGGTTGCGCTTCTACGATGAGATTTTTATAATAAAACGAATGTGGTGAAAAAACAGCTATTTTTATTGGTTGCTCAAATATGATTTAGTTTTTTAAAATGATGGATACCTTTCGATGTTCGAAATGTCAGGATAATATAAAGGTAATTACGCGATAAATACCCGTTAATCCAATATAGTAATAATCAGTTCATAAACGATAGAGTTCTCAAACAAATAAAAAAATCAGATGGCCTGAGAACATCCTCTTTATTTAAGTCGGTTAAGAAAAGCAGCGACCTTTGTACAGGGAGGTAAGTACCTACCTACTCTCCGTACGCAGTAGGTATACTATGGTAGTAGATAAAATCTTTGACATAACGAACTAAGTACACACCACACTTTACACACCTATACTATTATTGCTCTTTTACCTAGGTATTTAGATACTTCGCCAGCAAAGATTTGAATCTTTGTTCGCCGGTGGGTACCTAATACTTGATTTTAGGACTGTGTGTGTTGTTTTCAAAGCCATAATCAATTTGAAGGAACGCTGATCTGGAAAGCGATGACCTATGTTGTGTGTACAAAATACTATAATCAAAATACTAAAATACTTATCTATCTATAGACAGATCTGACTATCTGTCTTAAGACAGATAGATAGATAAGTATTTTAGTATTTTGATTATAGTATTTTGTACACACAAAAGCTGAACTTCTTTATTTACGAATATTTACATAGTACCTTCCTACGTTCATTTTTAGAGGAAAGGGAAAATTAATACTAAAAACTTAAGATTTAAAATATCTTATACTTTACCTTTTTTCGTCTCTAGGCAAAGATGTCAATTGTTCATTAGATCTTTGGTTTCGGCATCCATCCACTGCACAATAGTTAGTACGATGCGCTTTCGACATCTAAATGAACGCATTTAACGTGCGTGCGCTCAAGCGGGCTTGTGTCAGCCTTGCAACTAGAGATGTTCCGATTCAAGTAAATACGAGTACGTACTCGATACTTTTGTTTCGATACCAACAAATTTTAGCATCGAATCAATCTAGAGAGTACCTACTTGGTATCGAAACAAATGTACTTGAATCGAATCGAATCATGTACGAACGAACGGCACTATTTTTTTTCCTCGGCGCGTCATCGCCCGTCACCAGCCAGCCAATAGCAGCCATTTGTTTGTTTGGTTGAGCCAGCCATAATGGTTCGATTGTCAGGAAGCAAGATATTTCGCCATATTTATTTTCTGACATTGTTTGTTTGGTTGGTGAACGAGCCATAAATAAACTGAAAAACATGGTCACCGATCAACAGACTAGCCCAAATTAATCAGAGAACGATGCCACATCTATTGAACGCCCTGATTATGATTTCTGGCAGCACCACAAGGACTTGGCTCACGGTCACAAAAAGAAGAAGTAGACTCATCAAGGAGACGAGGTATCACTTTACCTCTCAAACCCTGTGGTATCTCTAAAACATAATCCATTTGCCGAATAGGATGACATGAAGTTCGTGTTTCCCTGCCTATATAAATATGCACTTCAATATTTACCAGTAATAGCAACATCGGTGCCGAGCGAGTCTTTTTTCCAAAGCGGGTTTTACGATGTGCAAAGCGAGGAACCGATTATCTCCCAAATATCTGGAGCAACTGCTCTTTTTAGGAAATTTAATAATAAATATTTAATAATTTAAATAATAATAAAAAATAAAAGTAATTTACGGGATAAATACCCGGTTGTATGTATGTTAATGGTGGTTAATGGACGGTTGTCATATGTACGTTAACAATAGTAAAAAAGAAAAACTATTTTTTCATTATTCCTAAAAAAATACTAAAACCTATCGTTATAACTAGGTATCGATACTTTATGGTTACTTATATGAGTAGTATCGTAAAACGATATGAGTACTACTGATATGAGTAGGTATCGATACTTTGATGGTATCGGAACATCTCTACTTGCAACTCCTGCGATGTAAAGAGCGGTAGGCATTTAACGCGTGGCCTTGAGCAAGTGACGGACGCCTGGTAAGGCTAAAATACAAATAAAACTACGGCTTTTATTAAAGTTAGGAGTGTTTTGATAATTCAAGCAATCCAGTCCATGGCTCCGGCTGGTCTCCTTGGGCTACGCAAAATTATTTTTCAAGTGATGCCTGCATTGGCATTTCTGTTTTACTCGTATATGTGTTCTATTGCGGTAAACAAAAGGTTCTGGCAGAATACCAGCGTTGCATCTTTTATCTTAGGTGCAATTATTGCTGAGACAAAACCTGTTTGACACACGACACTTTTATGGAAACTGAAACCTTCATAAATTAGCTTATATAATATAAATACACCAATAAACCACACCTTAAACAGGTGTGGTGTATAAGGTGCGGTAACGCATTTTCATTTCATTTAATTTAATTTAAATACAAGTTGCTACGTAAAATCGTGTTCAAATGCAGTGGGACTTCATTAATGCCGAAAGCATGGCTCTCCTACACTCCCCTAGTGCTAGTACTGAGTTGTGTACTTTCGCCGTGACATCAGTAATGGTCTATTTGCCGTCACCCAGTCGCCATTACAAATAGAAAGGTCACTGGGTCACTGTTTTAATTATACTGGAAGTTTATTGTTTCTTTTAATTCATCAGCGGACGACAAGGAAAAGAGAGCTGTACGACATTTCTTCTCAATATAAAGCCTTGTTCTATTGCCACCTTCACTTGGTCGGGCTTACAGTAGGTTTATGTGATTGGAATATGATACGCTAAGTGGATGTTATAATATATGTATATGCATATTCTATGGGGAAATAACGATAATTTCTTTAAATGTCTTGCCATACATATTATAAAAAAAATGCATAAAAAACGTGCATTAGTCTTAAAGTTTTAACTTAAGAACATGTTGCGTGAAGTCGGAAAATTGCCTCTGTATCACCGCAATCTCATAGCAAGCTGATTTTCAGGCAGGTTCCTTTTAGAATTGCTCGACTCTTGTCTTTTTTAAACTTTCACGATCACAACCCAATACTAGGATAGGTACATGTAACCGGATATTTGTCGCGTAAATTACCTTTATTATTTCCCGACGTTTCAACTGGATTGCACCAGCCATGGTCCTGGGAAGAAACGTCGGGAAATCCTACTAATATATAAAAGTGAAAGTAAGAATGTATGTATGTATGTATGTTCCCTTTTCACGTCAAAACCGCTAAACCGATTTGGATGAATTTTAGTATAGGAGTAGATTAGATGGACATAGGCTACTTTTCGTTGCGTAAATTAGTAGTTGTACGGTAGTTGCAGGTTAGTTGTAGGGTAGTTGTGGGGTAGGTGTAGGGTAGTTGTGGGTAGTTTTAGGGTGGTTCTAGGGTAGTTGTAGGGTAGTAGTATGGTAGTTGTAGGGTAGTTGTAGGGTAGTTGTAGGGTAGTTGTAGGGTAGTTGTAGGGTAGTTGTAGGGTAGTTGTAGGGCAGTTGCAGGTTAGTTGTAGGGTAGTTGTGGGGTATTTGTAGGGTAGCTGTAGAATAGCTGTAGGGTAGTTGTAGGGTTATTTGTAAGAAGTAGTTGTAGTAGGTGCGATACGAAGTTCGCCGGTACAGCTAGTCTCACTAATATTATAAAGTCGAAAGTTTGTTTGTATGGAGGTTTGTTACCTCTTCACTCAAAATCGAGCGTACCTTCGTATCGAGCTGAAATTTTGCAAACGTATAGATGTTGACTAGGATTAACAAATAGGCTTCTTTTCATCCGGGTATAACGTATGCGAAGCAACGGACGGAAGCTAGTAATAAATAAAATAAATGGTAATTTACGCGATAAGTAGGCACCCGGTTACATGAATGTACTAAATAAATCTTGACTCTTGACACTAAATCCCTATCGCTTTTGCTACAAAGTGCCGTCCGCTGATCGAAACTCAATCAATATTGTTAGTACGAACTATGTATTTAATTGGTTTTATATACAATTTGTTTTTTAATTGGTATTGTTGAAACATATTCTTTGAACTTTTCGCGGCCATTTGTATGTGTTTAAATAATTTATTTTGTAATATTTATTGCCGTAGGGCAGCAGAATGTTGCCCCTCCTCTCTAGCCCGTGGATGCAGTAAGAATTAGCCAAGGGTTACCGCAGGAAGATCGGCAGTAGCATCTTTCCCGTACTGCGCTTGTCAAACCGCCTGCCAAGCGTGGTGAGTATGGCAGAAACCCCTCAGGATCAAATACCTACTTAGGTATTTTCTGTCTATGTTATATTATGTCATGTGTTAGTATTACGTTAAGTACATTATATAGTTATCTATCTAACTACTTACTTGGTCCATAAAGGAGCTCTATGTCCAACAGTGGACTTCCTACGTTTGAGACAGTAGTTTAATTATTAACATTATAAAAAGCTGTATTAGACCGCGCAATTTATAGTGTCAATTGATAGAAATTATGTTTTTATGTTACTTAAATGGTGTGTTCCCATTGACGCTGCTGTTTAGATCCATTTAGTATTGTAGGTTACCTGGAACAAGAAAACAATTTATAAAAAAATCTGCTGATTGCTGTTTTAATTCAATTTGTAGTCGGAAAAAGGCTTGACATAACATTTCTATACAAAACTACATCATCATCATTCCAGCCGTAAAAAGTCCACTACTGAACAGGCCTCCCTCATGGATCTCCATGAGGGTAGCCATACTCACCACGCTTGGCAGGCGGGTTGGCGAGCGCAGTACGGGATGTTGATACACGGAAAGACGCTGCTGCCCATCTTCCGGAGGTATCCCTTAGCAGGCTCTTACTGCATCCACGGGCACGAGAGCAGGGGTAACATTCTACTGCCGGCACCCCACGGCAAAACAAAACTACAGACTTACATATTATTTGGATTGCGTTATTCAATACACTCGTAAAAAATAAATACCTATACCTAACTAAATAAGAAAAATAAATAGGTTCTTTATAAAGATATTTGCCGTGGGGTGCCGGCTCTGGATTCTTGCCTCTTATCTCTGACCCGTGGATGCAGTAAGAGTATGCCAAGGGATACCTCCAGAATCTTCTAGTGGTATGCCTTGGCAAATTCTTACTGTGTGCATGGGCAGCAGCGTACTTCGTGTATCAACATACTACTGCGCTCGCCAAACCGCCTGCCAAGCGTGGCGAGTATGGCAACAACCCCCTCATGGTCTTTAAGATCCATGAGGGAGGCGTATGTCCAACAGGGGATGTGGACAGTAGCCCTGCGGCTGAGATGATGACAAAAGTAATTATAAATGATACACAGCGCCATTTACCCTAAAGTAATCCAAGCTTGTGGTTTGGGTACCAGTAGATGATAGAAAAATACTGTTTAGCTTGACGACCTCAGTGGCGCAGCGGGCGAAGGTCCGCCTGCGACGCAAGAGGTTGCGGGTTCGATTCCCGCCTCGGAACAAATGTCTGTATGATCTGCAGATATTTGTTCAGGGTGTTCTGGGTGTTTTTTCTATAAACAATAAAAAATATCTATCTATGTAGTATAATGTATTAAGTATGTCAGTCATCTAGTACCCATAACACAAGCTCTGCTTAGCTTGGGGCTAGATGATGCTGTGTGAATTGTCCATCATTATTATTATTATTATTATACTTATTTTATTTTGTAAATACATACATATGTACATAGAAAAAAATCCAAACCCGAGACAAATATCTGCAGATTATAATAGTTAGCCAAGCCGTATTTGTAAACAAATTAGCAGAACCATGTTCGGTATCAATCGTACCATAGACTATAAATCTGTCTAAGTTTCAGACTAAATCAGCTCTAAGCTGGGTCATGTCGAATCGTGAATCATTCTGACTGAACCTACTCCTTCTATGGTCTAGGATTGATCTACGGCTCTCGACGTGATTTTGTCATCTTTTATTCAAATAGGTTTCTCTTGAGACTTGCAATTTGTAATATGCATTAGAAAATGTACTTTGAAAGTAAGATGAACTTTGCTCGCCCATGAGAATTATTTTTGAAGGTTTTATTCAGTGTTTATCTATTTTTTTAAGCTATAAGCAGGGTGACGAATGGTCGGGCCATCTGATGGGCAGTGATCACCGCCGCCCATGGACATCTGCATTACCAGAGGCGAAGCTGATGCGCTGCCGCCTTTTGAGGAGGGAGAATACCTGCCTTTTAAGGGATATGGTAGCTCCGTGGGAATACCGCAGATGGGAGTCCGTTCCACTGCTTGATCGTCTGCAAAGAACGCGAAAAACGAGTGGTTCTTGAGAACCAGCTATCTAGATGGTGCGGATGAAAATCGTATCTATTAATAATAAACCACTATAGTTTTTTTTTTCTACTTATCACAAACAAGTATTATTACACGTCCCATATAACCATCTAAAAACAAATCTCAATAAAGGCTAATAAAAACTATCAAAGAAAACAAAAAGCTACTTAAAACTAAAGTAAACATAATACCAAGTGGGACACTAATTTATTGCATTATTAATGTATTAAAAATTTACTTTCTCTAATTTGACAAAGGTTTGTATTAAAAAAATATGGCAACATTCTTAAAACAATTAGGCGTTTTCCTAACCACACCCAACACTAATGAGTATTCTCGAAAACACAGCGAAATGACAGAACGGAAATCTTAACAACTACGGCGTACAGAAATAAACCTACTTCCTTAATCTTAGTTTAATTCTAGTTTGTATTCAGGTCTGACTCATTCCTTTGCTAATTCTTAAGTAAATAGCAAGTACATTTACGTGCGTTAGGTGTTTAAATCAAAAGTCAGGTCATGTCTCTATATACACACAATCTATACATTTGTAGCTGTTGAAGTTAAAACTTTCGTGGTCTTATATTGAATGAAAATCAACGAATCCTGAAAAGTTGTAAGTCTAAAGTTGCTCCTTGGGGTGGTCAAAATCCCCCCTTTCGGCTTAGTTTTAAGGTAGTTTTTAAGAGCTGTGTATTTTTTCATAATAAATATTCATCCTGTATTATAAAAGTGTCCGTTTTGCATTTTCCAATTATGATAAAGCGTAATATTTTTTTCCTAATTATTTATTCATATATTTTTTCAATATTAATATTAAGTTACTTTATTATGAAGACTTAAATCTATTTTTATTTTAAACTAACTTGTCCAAGAACATGTAACTTGTTAAAGGATATGAAATGTATTAAATAATACTTTTGTGAAAAATATGACACGAAAAATAGTAAAATAGAGAATATTTACGATTCCAAACTTTATTTAAAATAACTAGGCAGTCGAGTTTTCGTCCCATGAAATAGGACCTAAGGAATTAGGTTTTACACATGCCGAAATCTTTAGGACGTCGTTATCGACTATTGAAAAAATATTTTTAACTGAATACGATGATTTAAGATTTTTTCTAACAATGACCGTGCTTTTAAACTCCTCACTATGACACTTTTTTTCTAACAATGACAATTATTGTGCGGTCCCTACAATATCTCCTACGATGACTAATAAAACTACAGTTAGTTGACAGATTCTTTCAATCACACCTTGTTATGGATAACCTTTTGTCAACTTACAATTATCTTTAAGTCCCAGATACGTCTACACACGGCTCTGTGCCGTGGTTCTGACCATGAACTTTCTTTTCTTCACTAGGAAAAAACGTTTTTTTGAAGGAAACGAATTTGTTTATTTGTGTGAATTATGTGTTTTTTTTAATTAAAATTTATTTTGTTGTTTTATTTTGTTATTTTACATTTTTACTTTGACTTTTATTATTTGATTAATAGAATCAGGCGTTACTTTGTGGAAATACATATGACAATATGTATTTCCGCATGACTTGACGATGTTGTTGTTGATTAATTATATTAAGTCAGCAGGTATAGCTGAGCAGGCAAACCTATACAGGTTTGCCTGCTCAGCTATACCTGCTGACTTATACATAATGGATATACATAAGGAGTAGCCGCTGCGTTGTGGCTTTACTAACCCTCCGACTACCCGATAGAGCCATTGCCCACGAGTTCTTTCCTCCGTCGACCGAGACACGTTCTCGGCTTGCCCGTTGACGAGCTCACCGCCGCTAACTCGGAGGTGACGTCAACCCGTCCCACATTAGCTGATAGGCACATATTCAATAACCGGTCCCGCCGGCGGGGCCGAAGAATACATTCTTCCGTCTTAAGGTGCAGTTTTGCACCTGGACGTTAACCATCAGTAGATTCAAAAATCTGGCAACAGTCCAAGCCGTGGTTCGAACCTTAGTGGTGCCCTTGAGCTTGTTGCCCCAACCTAACTTTTGCGGCTGGGCGCCTTCTGCGCTCGCCATAGTCCGGTAACGTTGTCATGGCCATCTGCGGTCAACAACATATATTGTCAATTAAAAAAAAAAAAAAAAATGTGGCTTTACTTTCGTTCCAGCCGCCGACCAGTCAACATCTCGGCCTTTCACCTGAAGATGCCTCGAGGAGAGGCGAAACACGTGTCGTCGTGTGGGTTTGGGTATGCATGTTGCACTAACAGCCTGGTTCCCCCTGCATGTGCATAATTAGCGGGCGGGAGGGCGGTGGATATGCATCTCAGTATTAGCGGAACTAAAACTAGATATTTTTCATTGCATTTTATTTTTATTATTTGCTATAATTTCATCATAAATGGATAGAAGATAGAAAACACTTTATTGCACACTTTATCACCATCACAGCCTGCATGACCTGCTGTCCATGTCCACTGCTGGACTATATATATATATATATATACATATATATATATATAGGCCTCTCTCATGCATCTCCAAGATCATGAGGGGTTTGTTACCATACTCGCCACGCTTGGCAGGCGGGTTGGCAAGCGCAGTATTGAATGTTGATACTCGGAAAGACGCTGCTACCCTTCTTCAGGAGCTTTTCCATGGCAGATTCTTACTGCATCCACGGGCAAGAGAGGGACATTCTATGCACGCCACGGCAACCCCACGGCACACCTTATTACTAAACATAATAACAACTAGCGATGTCTATCATGCATAAATTACACATCAAAATCACCAAGGGATTGAAGGGAATTTACGATCTAAATCTGAATACAACGCGTGCAAATGTTTATAAATTTATTTCTATAATTTAAGAATAGATAGATGTCGCTGTGAGTAATGGCGATAGACGTGAGTGAGCATTTTGGTTGTTATAAAAATACCCCCTTACTAATTTACATCTGATTAACCGCTGATTAAATCAGCACTTAATTTGCGGACTTTATGATAGTTTTGTTCGAAAATATGTCATAAACCACCGATTAATTGTTGAATAATTTAATCAGTACATATGAGTAAGAGGAGTAGTATATGAAACGTACAAAACTCTTGCTGTTTCAGCGGTTAAATTCAAGCGGTACGTTCCAAAAACAGACATCAAACCACCCGTTCAATTTAGTTAATTTAAGCCTACCGACTACAGTTCTAATAATAATGTCCGACTAGGTACTTGCTATCAGTGGTAGTTGCTATCAAGAGGATGAGTACAGTCAGAATTTAAAGATAGATAGAAAAGATAGAAAATGCTTTATTGCACACCTTAAAACATACAAGTACAAAATAAAAAACTAAAGAAACACTGATCATGTGACAATCGGCGGTCTTATCGCTAAAGAGCGATCTCTACCAGACAACCTTGGGATGGATTGGATTATTATATGCAACATGGGGTTCTATCGATGTAAGATGTACATACGGTAATAGTAATAAATTTGAAAATATTATACCATACATAATTATATACATACATAGGTACTTGATAAACATACATAAATATAAAGACAACTGTTATATTATATACTAAAATACATATAAATATATACAATGGTGTCAACGAATCAAGCAGTTAGCGACAACAGGACAAATAGTGTTCCTTAACCATAGACTTGAAAATAGGAAGAGATGGAGCACGCCTGATGGATACAGGCATTTAAACATCTTTTATAGATGATTACATTCCGTCAACAGTTCCTGGTTGGACAATTCTCTCAGCTTAGTCGGCTATTAATCAGAGGAAACAGCAGGTCAATACGTCTGACGCTGATTGAGCCGCGGTATTCCTTACGATCTTTACCTTTACCTTTAAAGCTATGTGTTAAATATTATCATCAAGAAATACAAATCCATTGGTGTACGTTTTCAAGCCAGCAATCTTTGAATTGAAAGTCGGGGGTACACACTCGTACCACTCGGTCAACACGGCTTTTAACTAACTACCAAGTTCTAATAATAATGTCCTTCTAAGTACATACTTGCTATTAGTGGTAAGCACGACATGCTATTTCACGTGGATGAGTATAAGTATGTAATGTTTTGAAATGTGTCATCACGGGACAGACCGACACTTAGATATAATTGCTACGCTTTGTTTCAGTAAGCGTAAGCCTCGGTTCAGTTGTATGAAATAGTCTCAAGTGTTGTGTATTTAAAGTGTTTTAAATTTAGTTTTTGCCCGCGGATACGCCTTGTCTTTGTGTTATTTCTACTAACTTTTATGTCGAGTGATATTGTAATAGCGCATGCTGTGGCACCCTGTAATTAGAATAGTACATAGTTCGAATATTTTAATGTATAAGGTAAGAAAAATGTTATGTGCTACCTCTGTTGGGCGTCCTTATAAATAAATAAATTAGTAATTACATCTACAACTTTAGCTTGTAAGCATTATCCGCATTTTAGGTTAGCTATTTTTAGACCTAAGTAGCTTTAATAATTCGTATAATTTTTTTTAAAACATCATCGATGGAGAGACGAAATCGATGTCCACCTCTAAGACTGGACCACAAGAGCTCAGAATATAGAAATGTGGGAGGAAGGAAGGCCTTTATGCTGCACTGACAGTAGAAGCTCAAAAAAACATTCAAATCATTTATTTATGGAAATCATTGGTTGTAAGTCCCTTAAAATAGAGCCTTAGCTTCCTGGAAAAATTAAAAAGATTATGTTTAAAACCACGGTACCAGCCTTATGTACGTACTTGATGCACTTCACTTTATTCAAGCGAGTCGATTCAAGACTGCGTGACTCGGCTCAGGGGTGGTTCAAGTGATTTAAGTTATCAAGAATCAGTTGTGATACTTAATTCAACCTCAAATTGCTGGGTTACTTTTTAGCTAGGTCTTGGATGTGTGAAGGCATTGTGTGAAATTTTCACAGATGATGTATGTATTTCTGATGCCGCTATAACAACAACTACTAAAAACAGAATAAAAAATATTTAATGGGGGCTCCCATACAACAAACGTGATTGTTTTGCCGGTTTTTGCTCGTTATTAAAAACGGAAACAGACACTCGAAATATTTACAGGATATTTAGTTTTTTATTCACTATAAAACTAAATATTTAAATTTAAATAAAATAAATATTTAAGGGTGACTCTCATACAACAAACATTGTTATTTTAATAGCGTTTTTTCCTCGATATTAAAAACGGCAACAGGCAAACGCTTAAAATATTCACAGATATATACTCCAGTTTTTATTTTTTTTATTATATATACCCGATCTTGCTACATCTTATCACGTAGACCACAAATCATAGTCGAGTCATGCACTGGGAGTTTGCTCAGCTTTTCAATTGACTTCATCTTGACTCATGTGTGCGTCATCGTACCGTCGCATTCCATTTACAATTTATTCCATAACTGTTTGTTTACAATTTTATTGACGGAAAAACTAGAAAAACATTCAATGGTTTTTTTTACATTTAACACTCGTGGTATAACCACAGATTACAGAAACTAACAGATACATCACTTCAATACAAAAGCGAAAATACCTACGCTATAATAGCCTACAAAATTGTATTAATAATACTAACAGTTCACAGAGCGAAAGAGTGTACCCGCCTCACTTACTTGCAAGTAATCTTTGACGCGGCATCGAATTAGTGGCTAGGGTTGCTTCTACGATAATTTTTATAATAAAACGAATGTGGTGAAAAAAACAGTTATTTTTACAACCTCCTCTTTTTTAAGTCGGTTAAGAAAAGCAGCGACCTTTGTATAGGGAGGTAAGGACCTACCTACTCTCCGTACGCAGTATAGTAATAGGTGTACCTACTATGGTAGTAGTTATATTCTTTGACATAACGAACTAGGACTTAGCACCACACTTTATCTATAACTTAGGTATTCAAATACTTCGCCAGCAAAGATGCTATCTATATCTTTGTTCTCCGGTGGGTACCTACTACTTTTTGGCTTGATTTTAGGACTGTTGTTTTACAGCCACAGTTTTACAGGCATATTTTGTGTGTGATAGGTAGCTATTTTTTATACAAACAATACTGTTTTAATAGCTGATTTCCTTTATTTACGAATATTTACATAGTACCTTACTACGTTCTGACCATTTTTAGAGGAAAGAGAAAAAATGATTCTAAAAACTTAAGATTTAAAATATCTTTGATAATAAAGAAAAAAATGAAAATTTTTCATTCGTTTTTTTTACTTTGGCATCCATCCACTGCACAATAGTTACGCGGTCTCGGCATCTAAAGAAACGTTTTAACATTTAACGTGCGTGCGCTCAAGCGGGCGTGTGGCAGCCTTAACTACTGGCGTATCGCGGACTGCTCGCAAAGCGGTAGGCATTTAACGCGTGCCCTTGAGCGAGTGACGGACGCCTGGTATAACTATGTGCTTTATGCAATTCAAATGTAGACTGGATAGACTATACTCTATAAAATAGGTATACATGTTTTCAAATCCTATTTATTGCTTCGTGGTACCGTTTGGGGCATTGGGATACTTCTATTATATAGGTTTTGTCATCGTGAGGGCATGCAGTCAACATCTAGACCCTATAAATATAGTTAAACATGTTTTCAAACTCAACTCTGATCTTGGAGATCTATTTATTTATTTATTAGGACAACCAACAGCGATAATAAACTAGTATACAACAGTGTAAAAACATAAAGCAAGTACCTAATAGGTTATCACGAATAGATATAAGAAAGTAATAAGAGGATAATATGAGGGAGATCTGTTCAGCAGTGGACATGAACAGCAGTCCTACGTCTGAAATGAATTTATTAGTATGAATTTATTATATATATGTATGACAAACAAAACCGACTCGATGACTTTACAGCTACTTAATTTCTCATGGATCCCGTCGTCGAGTCGAGTAATCGAAGTAATCGACTTTTTTATATATATGGAATTAAAAACGACTCCAGTGACTTCACAGTTACTTAATTTATCTTGGAGGTCATCATCAGAATCGAGTTTTAAAAGAAATGGTACTTGAAAAGCTATCTATTTGAACTCTAAATGGTCCAAATCTATACAAATCGGTTCATACACGACGGAGTTCTGAGGTAACAAAGATCAAAAGCGTGCGCGTCTCGGGACGCACAACAGAAGTGATAACTTAGACTAGCGATGCGGGTTTGAGAGAGAGAGGAGGAGCCTGCCTACCGCTGCTGTATGCGTGAGAGGAAGGGAAGCCAGACAGACTGGCGCCGTAACGCGTTACGTAACATAGCGGTTTACCCTCCCATAAGAAGTTATCACTTCAAAAATACAGACTATTTGAAAACTTCCTCCTTTTGTAAGTCAGTTGATAAAATGACAATATAAGAAACTAAGAGATACATCACAGATAGAAAAAAAAAAACAAAATGGCCGCCAACATGGCCAACCAAATAACATAAGAATTTATACATTTGAAACTGGCGGAACTGTATTAAACCAAACACAAAAAGCCATAAAATAAAAAGACAAGACCAGACATCACAGATACTAGAAAACCAATTAAAATAAAGATACCACGGATATAAGGCATTATCTAACAACACTAATTAAAATTAATAAAACGATAGTTTTTCCTAATGACCATAATTATATTAATTGTCTGTCCTGATATCCATCAGGGCGTTTATCTAGCTGAATTCATGACATTTACTTCCGAGAATATACGACTCCGATTCTCATGATAACACTTTAGGACTATTAAGAAAGAACCTGTTTTAAAACTATAAAAGTATGATTTAGGAAAAACAAAATATATTAATAAAGTTTACATCTAATCTAATCTGATGAGCCGGATCCCACTGCTGGGCAAAGGTACTTGCATATTTTTAAATATTAAGCTGGAAAAACTTATATTTCTATTAAAACTTAACTATCATTGTTAAATCAATAAGAGCAACTGAGCCACAGAGTTTATCAAAGGTCGCCGGAGGAATAAACTTTGCATTAAGTAAAAGTTGATAATAAGTACCTTTTCAAATTATTTTCTATCATGCACATCACAATGTGCCTTAATAAAGGGGTTGAAATAGAGGACCCAAGGGTAACGCACCTTTTTCATAAATGTAGAATGTAATTTATTTAGCTTAAGTAGAGTATTATTCAATTTGCTTTTAAAAATGGAAACGACAGCCTCATCATCATCGTAACCGTTCTCTGCTAAGCGGGCCGTCCACTACGAGATAGAGATGGCTTATTAATGACTTATGTCATTTGACGTAAACCTTATTTTTCTAAGCCTGGCAGCAGCGTCTTTCCTTTTGTTGATTCTTCATAAATGTATGGTACACACAAAACCATTATGACCTCAGGATTATCTTCTCTTCACACCATTTAGTAAAATTATAAACAGAAGTAACAATAAAATAAACAAAAATAAATAAAAACGAATTGCTGTTTTTTTCTCTTACTAAAGCTCCCCGGTTATTCGGGTTAGTACACTTATAAATAACCACCTATAATATATGTAAAGGCCTACTTATTATAGCCTAGGTCTACATGGTAAACAACTCAAAAAGTGGAACCACAGCCGCACGTGACAATGTTAAAGACTTGGTAATTACATTTTTATTGAACGAGATTCTTCAGTTTTTATTTAAACAATCGTTCATTTGTGTTTTCTTAAACGACTTCAAAAAAGAAGGAGAATCTCAAGTCGTCTGTATTTTATTAATCTCTGTTATCTCAGTAGGTCTACCGTGAGTTTTGACAATACTCTCTAGCGACTGTAGTTAAAAAATGTACGAAAACTTGTACAGCGCCTCTAGTGGATAGTTTGGTACTAAAATACGCAGCGACTGTAGTTTGGGCTTCATTTGCTTAGAATTTGGTAGCACGAGTAACAAATCTGACATATGTCATTGTAGCGTACTATTACTACTGAGTAATGGCAGGCGATCTAACAGTGACAACTCATGGTAGACACACTGATCTCTATCGTTTATGAACCGATTTCGATTATTATTTCGATAACTATATACACTTCCCTTTGCTTATTGCTGTGAGGTGCCGGCAGTAGAATGTTACCCCTCCTCTCCTACCCGTGGATGCAGTAAGAGCCTGGTAAGGGACACCTCCGGAAGATGGGCAGCAGCGTCTTTCCGTATATCAAGATCCCGTACTGCGCTCGCCAACCCGTCTGCCAAGCGTGGTGAGTATGGCAACTACCCCTCATGGAGATCCATGAGGGAGGCCTTAGTTCAGTAGTGGACGTTTTACGGCTGTAATGATGATGTTGAAATGATGAAGTTAGTAAATGCTTCATGACCTCGATAAAATAGTTTACTCGGTACTAAATCTTTTCTATTTTCAATTCATTCAGACACAAGGTCAACTAAAAGATTAACTTTGAGTGGAAAACTCTTTATCCCATTTCCTACATTCAGAAGTAGTAGAACTTTTTGTGAAGAGTTAATCCGGGGAAGTACTACCACCATATCAATATCTGCCGCCAAGCAGATGTCTTCATTACTGTGTTCCGGTTTGAAGGGTAAGGGGGCCGGGGAAATTACGGGCACACGAGACCTTACAACTCTATGTCTCAGGTGACGGGCGCAATGCAATGCAGCGTTGGTCACGTGCTTAGTGAACGAGATTAACACTATACATTATGTGGGCCTTCGGCTTATCCCGTCATGTAGTCGTATAAAAAAAAATATGCCAAAAAGTGTTACTGAAACTAGTATATGAAGCTTATCCATTGTTTTACTAACAAAACTAACACTAGTGCTTTAAATAAGGCTTTCGAGAATTTACTGAATTGAAATTATCGTGGCTTGACATCATTTAATAAATATAATAAGGCTTACACCACGTACCTAACCTATTAACATCTTGCTGACGTTTCGTAGAGCATTTAGAGGCCCTTCTTCATGAGCACCGTTCGTGGCCGACTCCGAGGGCCGCGAGACGAAAACATTATTGACGTTTTTGGAGTTCCAAACCTCAAAAGGAATAACCGGAACCCTTACTTGATCACTCTGTCTGTTACTCTTTGTTTGCTATCTCTGTTGTCTGTCTGTCAAGACCCGTTTTCTCCGAAATGGCTGAACGTATCTACTTGAAACTGATACCAAACATCAAGATCTTTGGGCAGACGAAAACCTTTAAAAATGGAGGATCTACCTCAGGGCATTTAGGTCGATGCAGCTAGTGTGACATTTTTGTGTGAAAATGGGAAAAATGGAAAACGTCTCAGCCACTTCCAGAAGTATCCCTGCAATTTGTAATGCTGGGAAAGCTAATTCGGCAAATTGTGAAATACAGGAATTTATATTTTTAACCCAATAATAAGAGCGCAAGTCTCGCTCACACTTTTTTAATGCTAGCTTTATTTTTTTATGAAAACTCCTCATTATCATCATCATCATTCCAGCCGTAAAAAGTCCACTACTGAACAGGCCTCCCTCATGGATCTCCATGAAGGGTACTTGCCATACTCACCACGCTTGGCAGGCTTGTTGGCGAGCGCAGTACGGGATGTTAATACACGGAAAGACGCTGCTGCCGATCTTCCGTAGGTATCCCTTAGCAGGCTCATCCATGGGCATGAGAGGAGGGGTAACATTCTACTGCCGGCACCCCACGGCTAATCATTATATAACAACGTAATTACAGCAAGACATTTCTTGTACAACGTTGTAGAACCCCAAAAACTGTTTACCCGTACCACTAAAAGCATACCGAAACGATCCCATATCAGCTTATCTTGATAAAACCGTATTACAAAGCGGTTGTCATTGTATTAAACAAGCAACATACGAGATAATGCTCACAAAATTACAAAAAGTGGCTTTAATGTACATTGCGTGCGCTGTATATGGATTTATTATGTTACTAACAGTATAGTCCGCAGTAGAACCAACCTGTCGTCTCTTGCACGAGCAATTTCGGATCCACGAGGATGCAGTTAGAGCCTGCCAAGGGACACCTCTAGAAGATGAGCAGCACCGTCTTTCCGTATATCGACATATCGTACTGCACCCGCCTGCTAAGCGTGGTGAGTATGGCAATAAAGCTGTAAGAATATATAAGTCTTTAAGAATATACCTTTTGAAACTATAATGGTTGTGAAAATTATTATGCAATATTTACGGGATAACCGTCGGTTAGCTTTTAATATTTTTTTTACATGCTTCAAAAGAAGATGCCTATCTTTATATACCATATTTCTCATTCATCCCATATTTATTGCCATCTATTTGTACCCATGTATCCCAAAAAATAATAAATAATATGAAATATTTACCATAATTTAAGCCTTTTTGAGTTTCCTTTTTATATGCCATAGTTTATGAAGTTATTAGGTCATGTGGCGTATCATAATGAAAGGGCTTAGCAAGTTTCGCTATCAAACAAGATATAGGGACGTCAAGGTTCTCCAACAAATATAAACTGCCTTAACACAAAATGTATTGTATGACAAGCTTATGCCCGCCGCTTCGCATACATTGTACCCGGATAAAATGTAGCCTATGTGTTAATCCTGGTCATCATCTCTATGTGTGCAAAGTTTCAGCTCAATCCGTAGCCTAGGTTTTGCTTTAAAGAGTAACAAAAATCCTTACATTCATAAACTCACAAACTTCCGAAAATATAATATTAGTAGGATGGCACGGAACCCTCGGTGCGCGAGTCCGACTCACACGTAGCCGGTTTTATTAATATCACCGTCCAACTAATCTCAAACAAAACCGTCAATGTAATAACTTCACAAGCTACTCCTTATAAGGTCGTCGACTTTTTGCCTGCGCGTGAGTTCTTGCAATCTGCAATTGTGAATCAGATCGCGTTTTACACTTTCATTCAGTGGAATAAAGATTTATTGGTGTTTTATTTGTTTATTGTAATGGCATTGTTTATTATCGTGGTCCTGGAATTAATTTTGCGGTTTCATTTGTAATGATTATTGTGTAGGCGATAGATTATGTGATTGAATTCAAAGAGTTTCAAGACTCTTTTGCTGCAGGCATTGCAAGGAGTTTTTAGCTTGTTTTTTTAGCTAAGGGATACCGCTGGAAGATGAGCAGCAGCGTCTTTCCGTATATCAACATCCCGTACAGCGATCGCTAACCCGCCTGCCAAGCGTGGTGATTACGGCAACTGGGGGAGATCATGGAGATCCAGAGACCTGTGTTCAGTAGTGGACATTTTTTTACGGCTGAAATGATGATGTAACTGAAATCTGGAAATTTCGTTTCATTTATTATTAAACAATTTATTATATCGTATTTGAATGTCCTATTTATCTAACTAGCAGTTCCAGCGAACTACTTACCGCCTCCAAACCAACAAACTTCTACTAAAACGATTAACTACTACTGCTACTAACTACTATTTTTCTACGACTACTATTACTTTTATACTACAAAAAGATTAACATTTTATAATAAAATTATCGTATTATAAACAAGTTTCTTGAACAAATGTGAGATACGCCCTTTTACACTCGGGTAGTGTAGTGTTCGACCAAAATCGTCTCACCTTGCATTCCCAAAAAGAAACTCGGCAAAAACGCATAAGCTACTGACAATACCGTAATCTTAATAAGGGACCTGTAAAAAGTGACCCCAGCTCTGTTCCTGTTCGTATAAGTAGAGGTAGTTTGCTGAATTTATGTTAATTTTCATGGTAATAAAATGCGGAGACTTAATGGATCATCAAAAAAGCCGCATATAAATTAAGAAACGATAAATAATGCTGGACATTCCACTCCTGAGTTGAGTAGAGATTCACTTTGGCAGTCGGAAGGCTGATACAATAGGTAATTAATTAAAATGTGCTTTATTATACTTATAAAAGGTATGTAATATAGAATAGAATAGACATTTATTCAGTTCACAAAAACAACACAGACATAATATATTACATAACACATTTATCTTAGTTTATAACAGTAGGATTACATAGGAGTATTGGTAAAAAAAAAATATATACCTCTATGTATAGACATAGACAAATATAGACAGTACTATTTATGTAAAGTTCACAAACGTTAAGAAATGAAAACGGGCAAACGGTTGTCAGGAAGAGATCGTTTCTTAGCGATAAGACCGCCCATTGTGCATTTATATGTTAATTGTATTTTTGTAAGTATTTCTGTTTATATTTGGTGTACAACAAATCATTTTCATTTATTCATTCATACAAATTAATTTAAACAATAGAACTGTCATCATTCATCATTTCAGCCGTAAAAAGGTCCACTGATGAACACAAGCCCTCCCTCATGGATCTCCATGGGGTAGTTTCCATACTCACCACGCTTGGCAGCCGGGTTGGTGAGCACAGTATGGGATGTTGATATACGGAAAGACGCTGCTGCCCATCTTCCAGAGGTATCCCTTAGCAGGCTCTTACTGCATCCACGGGTATGAGAGGAGGGGTAACATTCTACTGCCGGTACCCGATGTTCTCATTATACGAAGTAAACTCTCAGACGAAGGTCGCACAGAAGTAAAGTTCCAACCAAACTTTGTCCTAAGATTAATGTAGTTCGTAAATCTGGCAAATACTGACCATTAAAATAAATAAATAATGCTGGACAAATCACACAGCATCATCTAGCCCCAAGCTAAGCAGAGCTTGTGTTATGGGTGCTAGATGACTGATATACTTAATACATTATACTACATAGATAGATATTTTTTATTATATATAGAAAAACACCCAGAACACCCTGAACAAATATCTGTAGATCGTACAGACATTTGTCCCGAGGCGGGAATCGAACCCGCAGCCCCTTGCGTCGCAGGCGGACCTTCGCCCGCTGCGCCGCAGAGCTCGTAACATGTCGGTTACTCTTGAAATACGATGCCTCCACCACAATAGTCACTACTCACGACTGACAAATCACAAATGTGGAGATCATACCATCTTGAACTTGGGATATGAATTATTTATATGTATTTATGAGATAATGTTACGTATGCTGTGCCGGCAGTCGAATGTTACCCCTCCTTTCATGCCCGTGGATGCAGTGCCTGCTAAGGGATACCTCCGGAAGATGGGCAGCAGCGTCTTTCCGTGTATTGACATCCCGTACTGCGCTATTTTCGAATCAAAGTGGCTCTGCGTGAAAAAGGAGATTTTACGTTTTATGACTTCCACGCGGACGAAGTCGCGGGAAAAAGCTAGTTTGTTGTATAGATGTAGCTGCCTGTATGTAATTGTGGAAGAATTGTCCAAGAAATTTTAATATTGCTATCTTTGTTTGTTTTCTATTATATCCTCTGTCCGCGTCAATAAGGTCCATGCGGCCGCACTGAATAAAGTATTTTTTGAATTTGAATTTGAATTTGTTGACGGCTCAAATAAATAAATAGAATCGTATACTTACCTATAACCACATCACAGCTAAATAGGATGTACGAGTAGGCTTATGTATAAATCGTTTAGGAAGGCTGCTTTCTGTGTGCTTCATTATTACGTAACCAGCATCATTTCAGCCGTAAAACGTCCACTACTGAACACAGGCCTCTACGGCAACTACCCCTCATGGAGATCCATGAGGGGTAGTTGCCGTACTCACCACGCTTGGCAGGCGGGTTGGTGAGCGCAGTATAGGATGTTGATACACGGAAAGACGCTGCTGCCCATCTTCCGGAGGTATCCCTTAGCAGGCTCTTACTGCATCCACGGGCATGAAAGGAGGGGTAACATTCTACTGCCGGCACCCCACAGCTAGTAATTTTGTTAATTGTTCGTAATTAGTAACAAAATAAACACATAAATATCTTTTTTTATCTTTACATTATGTAAAATACAGTTTTATTGGACACCAGCCAGACTCCGCGGTTTAACCCGGGTAGTCCCCGTTTCCGTGGAAATAGGGGGATAAAATATAGCCTATGGTCATCAGAAATAAAGTAGGATACTAATGGTGAAAGAATTTTTCAAATCGGTCCAGTAGTTTCGGAGCATGTTCAATGCATACTTACATCAAATATTTCTTGTTTAGTGTAGATATAGACTACAAGTTACGCAAAAATGCCATCATGTCTCCATTCATCCCACAGGAGCTATGAATGAGGTAGTCCTTATAGGACGTACAATAGTCTGGCTGCTTTAGGTAGTTCAGTTGCGAAGAACAAAACCAATCTTTGTGCCAATTCGAAGCGAGACCGGTTGACTATCCAGGGATTTACAGTGATGTGGTGGGT
This sequence comes from Pasiphila rectangulata, assembly GCA_963082625.1. Taxonomy (NCBI): domain Eukaryota; kingdom Metazoa; phylum Arthropoda; class Insecta; order Lepidoptera; family Geometridae; genus Pasiphila; species Pasiphila rectangulata. The sequence continues at coordinate 9,506,121 of OY720261.1, read as the reverse complement.
ATCGATTGATAGAGAAGGTAGTATCGATTTATTGTAAGTTAGTGAGTAAGTAAGTAGTTAGATTTATTATGTCGTGGGGTACCGGCAGTAGAATGTTACCCCTTCTCTCATGCCGGAAGATTCATCCGGAAGATGGGCAGCAGCGTTTTTCCGTGTATAAACATCCCGTACTGCGCTCACCAACCCGCTAGCTAAGCGTGGTGAGTATGGCAACTACCCCTCATGGAGATCCATGAGCGAGGCCTGTGTTCAGTAGTGGACGTTTTCCGGCTGAAACGAAGACTGCTTTTACCGAAATAAAAAATACAATCAAAATTTTCGATTCTGGTTGCTGATTTCTCAGTGGGGTAGTTGAAGAGTAGTTTTAGGGTAGTTGTGGTTGTAGCAGGTGCGATTATAAGTTCGCCGGGACATCTAGTAATAAATAAATCCATTTGTTTCTTATTTCGAAGCGTGAATTTACTGTCGACGATATTCATTCTACCATTGTAATGCAGTTGGATAAACAAAGCAAAAATCGTAAGCACACTATAAGTAACAGTATAATATAAAGGATTCCAAAAACCATTACGGAATCAAACCTAATTAACAAAGTCGAAGGAATGAATCGTAAAATTTTACGTCGATAATTTGATCAATTTTATTGTTCCTAAAATTGACACCACACTACCGAATGTGACTAACAAATGTGAAACTAATATTGGAGTGTATTATAGAACCTTATTGGTTTTAAACCTATCAAAGTATTTCAAGCTTGTGATATATTGGTTAGTAAAAGGTGCAGTATTTGGAAAGAAAGTGTGAAATGATTAAGAATATTGTTTGGACTTATTTTTCAATTGTTTTTGACGACCTCTGTGGCGCAGCGGGCGAAGGTCCACCTGCGACGCTAGAGGTTGCGGGTTCGATTCCCGCCTCGGGACAAATGTCTGTACGATCTGCAGATATTTGTTCAGGGTGTTCTGGGTGTTTTTCTATATATAATACAAATATTTATCTATGTAGTATAATGTATTAAGTATATCAGTCATCTAGTACCCATAACACAAGCTCTGCTTAGCTTGGGGCTAGATGATGCTGTGTGATTTGTCGAGCATTATTTATTTATTATACATATTTATGGCTATGCATCGAAAATAACTTAGAGTTCTTCGCATGGCAGTTAAGCTCTTTAAATACTTTTAAAAAATTTAAATTTCTTCTATTAGATTACATTCGTCAACATATTTATTAGTTTAAAAATTACAGGATTTTATCGCGTACCTTTTTTATTATTTTCCCGACGTTTCAGCGTTCTTGGTCGCGGGAGGACTCGATAAAATCCTGTAATTTTAAAACTAATAAATATGTTAACAAATCGCGAAAGCTTAACAAGTTACATTCGTCAATTTCAAATGATTTACCGGGATATGTGTGTATCTGTGGCATCGTAGCTCTTAAACGAGTGGACCGATTTGCATGCAGTTGTTTTATTTACAAGCAGTTTTTCCGCGGTTATTCTTAAATATGTTTTATCAAAATCGGTTAAGAAGTTTTCAAGATGTTGGTGAAAGAGGGAATGAATAGTCGAATGTTTCCAAATATAACCGAGTTTAGTATCAATGAAAGGAAATGATGCGTAGAAATGCAAAACGGAGGTTATACAGTACAAATAAAATTTGGTTACCTCCGAGACTAGGTAATGTGTTGGAGGTTACTTAAAATTCTTAATTTTATAAACTTGTTAATACTGGCACGCTTTGAGCGCGTTGCAGCGTTAGTAGTTAAGATATGTCATGGTTATTCCGTTAAATCGTTAAAAATCTATTTGATTTCATCGATAGTATTCTTTTGATTTAATCGTATCGATATTATTTACTCGCCAAGAAATCCCTATCTGAGAATGTGGTGCAGTAACTCAGTGAATGAACACTGCACTAAGGTGCGCGCCGTCTCCTTCTAACACGGTAAAAGAACCCGTGAAAGCGAGATGGAATATCACGTAAGGATTATGAAGCTGTGGAACAAAGCTTTTTTGTTCTGTTATTTGTTTTAAAATGGAGGTGTCAGATTAAGTGTTGTTATGGAATGTCATACCTTATCACGGTACCATAAAATTCTTGCCGCTTTGATTAAGAATGTTCTTTTTTACAAAACTATATAAGCCGTTTTGAGTAAAAAAGGAACAAGTGTTTTCTACTAAATCTTACAGACGGAGCTGGCAAGCGGAGAAAGCAAGTTTGTGGTTAGTGACAATTACTGTCATTGTCAAATTGTGTGTCACAGGTTCGTAGGAACTATTTTTGAAGTTTTTACCTTGTAGTAAAAACGCCCCATTACCGGAACAAATTCTATTATTATTAATTTGTTGGGTAAATATTTTATTGTATTTAGATCGCATTGTAACATACAAAACAGAAATTAGGTAGTTTATATACCTATTTTTTTTAAAGTTAGTGTTCAAAAGACACATAGACCTTAAATAACAAGACCGATTAAAAGCAAATTGATTGACAGACGCTGAACTTTATAAGCATCATATATCCGTTGGCGCCCTTTTGATACAATCTCTAGAACACTCAGTTAAAAGTGAAAGTCCTACCAAAATTGGTCTAACCAATTCGATTAAACCCAAACAAACGTCGGTAGGTGTTTGATAATCAAGATTCTTTGAAGTTCGAATTGAGATTATAAATCATCACCTTTTTAAATTGCCTTAATTGAACAAACCCACAGAACCATAGAATATAAAACAGATACTGAAACAATGCCGTAGATGCTAAATGAGTGTGTATGAACTCATTAATTAACGAAAGGAGATGATAATTAGAACGATGAAGAAAAACTGGACCTTGATGACTTTTATGTTACTGTCAGAATGTCGTTATCATAAAACTAATTTTAAATTCTTTGAGCCATCGTAAACGTCACAGGAGAATCTCAAAAACAAACTCATCAAGGGATTTTCATGGTTTATTTATGATCGTCAAATGAAAAGATTTAATAACATAATGAAATTTAGAATAGTAAGTAGTTATTTTGTCTCTGTTCCATAAATAAATGATTTTGCAAAAATACTGTAACGTTAATGATCTTTTTTTAATTTATTTTTTAAGCATTTTGTTTAGATTTACCTGAGTTAGACATAATTATTATCACAGATTGTTGGAGAAGCCACTGGCTCCTGAAACACAGTTATTAACTAGTTCGGGAGCCTATGGATTCATTAATAATTGTAACACCCTACTTATGTCAATAAAACATTTTTTACTTTTTCTTTTTATAAAGAATGTTGCTTATTATTAAATTCAGACATATATTTGAGGAACTAACACTAAGAAATCCAACAGCTAAATACATCAAAATAGGTTTGAATGTCACTTTTCTACATCTACACTAATAATAAAGAAAGATTTGATAGTTTGTTTGCATTGAATAAGCTCCGAAACTACTGGACCGATTTGAAAAATTCTATCACCATTAGAATGCTACATTATACCTGCGTAATAAAGGCTATTTTATATTTCCGTATGCATCACGAAAACGGGAACTACGGGAGTGAAACCGCGGTGTGCTGCTAGTAATATAAAATTGCGATACTATTGCTAAATAACAATGTTATTATTGTAAATAACACCTAAATAAATCTAAATTCAACACCTTGTGAACTGTTTCGCCTTGACACCGGATAACCTCAAAAAATATTTAAGTCCAATTCTATTCAGTAGACTATGAAATTAGGGTGATAAAATAAAATGTAAGCGAATAACATGTGGCCGCCAGTTGTAAGAAACTTATGAAAGGAATATGACATCATCGGTTATGAAAGATTCTCATGAAATGGTGACTGAAATGATTCAGAGGACTAAATCTGCGGGCTTAATAACTTCGCATGTTTATTGATGTGATGATAATTGAAGAGAGTACGTAGTGATATGGCGTGGGGTGCAGTAGAATTTTGCCCCCTCCTCTTTAGCTCGTGGATGCACTAAGAATCTAGAAAAAATCTGCCTAAGAATCAAAGTCAAAGTCAATACGACTTTGACTTTGATTCTTAGGCAGAATTTAATCTAAGTGTTTATTTAATAGAGCAAAACGCTACTCAGAATAGGTAGTCAATTTACAAAAGAAGAACAAGACACATTTGAATTGAATAATAATATATAATTTATTTATTTATTCAGACAACATAGTCCAATTTTTGTTAGTAGAACTTACACCTAGGTGTTAGCACAAAATAAAGCACATAAGCACAAAATAAAGCACATAATCGAATTTGGAGATCCATAAGGGGGTCTATATTGAACAGTGGACTTCCTATGGAGATGATGATGATATGATTTTACAACTCGCATCTTTAAGTTTCCCGTTTATAATATTAGTAAGATGATTATAATCCATCAGTGATTTATCGAGATCGGCTCCGCCTGGCCTCCTTTCAGTGAAATCGAGAATAATGCGATGTATCGACGATCTTAGAAGTGGGTCGCTCGATCAAGCTTCAAGTTAACTTTGATTCAACCAGTTCTGTTTCTCTTGACAATAATGCCGAGGGATGTTTTGCTGACCCTTAAATTATTTAAGTAACTGCGTGTAGAAAAAAATTGTAGCTTGTTTATAACACAGTTGAAGTGTCGCGAATAATCAAAGGCATTACGCGATAAATTCCCGTAGTTTTGTTACCACATTTTAACAAAAAAATTAGCTATCCAAGTTCTAAATTAAATCTTCTCTGTGTTTTTTCAATTTCAGATTTCGGGAAACTCAATTGCAAAACACGAACAAAAACGACTCCATTTTTAAGGAAATAGCAATAATGTCAATTTTGCATTACATTCTAATGCACTACATTGTGCCTCGTATTCTGCCAAAGTATAAGCAAAAAATTTGTATTGTTTTTCCTAAAATTTTTTTAGATCACAACAACATTTCACATCAACAACCATTGCTATAAAAATAGGTAAGTACTCAAATGCTAACCGCATTTCACAAGTAGACGTTGCGTGAATTTAGCCCGTTGTTAGTTAAAGATATGTGCAGTCCCAACATTGGGACCTGGTATACCTAGTGGATTACTAAACAAAAGTTTTTTTTTTTTTATTTACCTACCTATTTTAATTCAGAAGAAGAATAAAGGGAAATAGGCAAAGAAATAGGCAGAATTATAGATAATTCAACATTTTCACTGTGATGCTCTATAATTGGGAAATACCATGGAAATACAACATCATAGGCATTTTCAAATAGGTATTATTAATATGCCAATGTTTTTTCTTTCTAACCCCATTAATAAATTGTTACGAACGTGAAAACTAATAGGAAATGTTAGTATACAGATATAATGTGAGGTTAGATAATTAGGTACTTACTTGAAATAACTCATTACCTAAAGTACTATTATAATAAACCCACCTTAATAAATAAATGAATGTCTGAAAGCTTAGTTAGCACCTAGGTAGCCAACTAAAGATTTTATGACATGAACTTTACGCGAAGAGTACTTAGGTAGGTACCTACTATTAGAAATTGATTAGGTAAATGTATCTATGAATCGACCTGTAAATTGATTTTACCAATAAAATATGTTTCTGTATTTATATTTCTATCTTATAAAATCAGGTTGTTTGCCTTCAAAAATTGCAATTGAACAATTTTTCTCGCAATTAAATGCAACGGACATGACAAGAACAACAAATTACTATCTATTTCGTAATAATTTCGAGGTTATAGAAATGGCGGGCATTCTTTGATTCTATTTTCACGCTATATTGGGGGCAATGACCTGCCGTTGGCGCGCGTTGCATGCGTTTTACGAAGCTCTGATACAAGTTCTCAATTCAAATTTTGCATTTGGAATGTTTTTGAGAGATTGTTCGGAAAAACTAGTAACGTTACTATTGACGTAAAATCAGTACAACGTTTTATACAAAGCAACGGATGTATTTCTTCTGATTTTTCCAGCTTTTTGATTTTACAGTTTTTGAAAATACATTACACCTGCCTGCTAGGTATAAAATTTTCGGTGATATTAAATACCTTCTTTAATTTTATATTGTTATAACACCATTACTTCAACGTGGTTGCAATAAATTATTTGAGATTGAAATTGTTTAGATAGATAACTTATCTATTGCTTAAAACCAAACAGAAAATAGAAAATAACAAATATTTACTTAATCTACAAAGATAACAGAAATACACTGGTTTAGTTTCGAAAAAAAAACTACCTAGAAATGACTACCTACAACATTCTCATTTTCCATATTTAGGTCTAAAACTAGAGCATTAGAATCAAATGCAACATTAACCTACAAGTAGTTTAAACATAAAAACCTGGTCAACTATTTTGGCGCAGCTCATAAAACACACCACGAACGAATTCCTTGAACCATGCATTAACACCAATACCAATTAAAATTTGACGTCTAATAAAAACCCGCATACAGAATTCCTTCTTAAATGCACCAATTGGACGAGGTTTTTGACCCCAACACTAACAAAGGGATGAAATTTAATCGCCACAATCGAATCAACAGATTCGACAGTTATTGATGACGATTTATCGATTCGAATTCATTTGAATGCGATGTTCATTTTATCGATGAAACGTTGATGATTTCCCATCACTACTTTTTGTTTCACATGCGGAAGCGACCACTGTTTGTATTTTGACCTGTCGTTTAAATCAAATGAGTATAACGAAAATTCCATAGTTTTTTGTAGCATTTTATAAATAGAAGAAAAGTGTTCAAACTCTGCATTGATTGATTTGAGATATTTCGCCTTCAGCAAAAAGAAAGACGTGTTTCTTACTGAACTTAATACATGTAGCTAAGCTAGAGAGCTAAGTTACCAAAGTAACAAATAGTCCTGTCATTGTCAATTGTGTTTACCAACAATAAACTAACATACGCCATCTATTGGATTAGTGAATTGTTTCCGTTCATAAACGTATAAAATCTTCACTTTAATTCAAGCTGTTGGCTTCTTATTTCGTATTCAAATAGCGCAAGAACAAAGCATTAGGTACTTAAATAAGTGTTAATTAAGCAAAGTAAGCGATGTGTCTTATCGCTAAGTTTAACCAACCGTTAAGCTTCATTCGTCGCTCTACCTAAATAGTCGTAGGTAATTTATAAAGTTCAAAACTAATTGATATGTTCTACTTATAAAGTATGAGGATGAGTGGGGACAGAAAATGAATTATAAATACACATTTCACACAGCATCTAGTCTAAAAGTAACCAGAGCTTGTTAAAAGTTCCAGATAGTTGATAGAAAGCTTAAATACGTTTTTTTTACATGCATACTTATCATACTAAGAAAACAGTCAGTGAGTATGCTTACCATACCAGGCCGGAGACAAATATCTTCAGAAACCAAACATTTGCATCGAACCCGCACCCGTATCTCAACCTGGTACTAGACCAACAGAGCCACCAAGGTCGTAAAAATTTTGAATTGCTTCTTTTATCAATATAGTTTCGATTCAATTGTTAAATAGGTTAACATCGAGCCATTGTCTAGCAAAGTGCCGTTTAAAAAGGGCATTTAGAGTTGGTTAACACATTAACACGCCTTTTCATGCTTGAGGCGCTCCAATTGATAGAACACGTTGAAAGTCGAGAAAAAATGTACCTACCTAGGTATTTTTTAACGTGTAAAACAAAGAAATTTTCGAGTAGATACGATTAGGCGTATATACCGTGGGGTGAGAATGTTGCCCCTCTACTTATGCCGGTCGATGCAGTAAAAGCCTGCTAAAGAATACCTGGGGAGCAGCGTCATTCCGTGTATCAACATCCCGTTCTGCGCTTGCCGAACCCGCCTGCTAAGCGTGCCGTGTATGGCAACTACCCCTCATGGAGATTCATGAGGGACGTCATACATGTGTTCAGTATGGACGTTTTACGGCTGGAATAATGAAAGATGAAACTTTCCTGTGTGTTGTTAGTTATTCCAGCATTATTTATATTAAAAATAAAGACAAGGTTGAAAAAAAAATCATAACATTTTTGCAATTAGGTATACCTTAAAAACCAGTTCATTAGTATCATAATTAATGACAACGAAGTAAAAGATTCTTCTCAGAGCTCTTAGCAAATTTACTATGTTTCATTTATTCTACATAATCTAACTTCAATTTAGTAAAAAAAACTTTCTTTGCTTTAATGTAAACGCGAAAAGTAGTTAAGAGGAGAAGAAGATTGTTAATTTTAAAAACAAAGTCAGAGGAACCACTTAATCGCTCTCTTAGTACTAAGTGAATTTGTAGTTTACTTGGTCCATAATTAATTTGCAAATAGATCATTTAAACATATGTAGGTACAGGCTACTTTTATTCGGCTACTACGTGGGCGAAGCCTCGGGCTACTTTTATCGGCTACTCGAACCAATAAGTGGTTAAACAAAAAGTTGTAAATTAAGTTGTCAACAAAGCAAAGCAAGTCATAGCGAGGCTAAGCACATACGTTGGCAACAATGAACCAATTCTCGCCATATTGTTTTAGTTAGGGTTATTAACCCGTAGTGTTGGCCCTTTATCGATGACATCTGTTTGTATCGATGAATGTCAAATCAGTTTGACATTTTAATAAATTAATGGGTGGTATTTGAACAATTTAGTATATGATGAGAGATGCCATGGTATAAATATTTAAAATAGTGTTTATGATACTATGTTATTTTTTTAAATCACAATTTGTTTAACGGGACCTTTGATTGAACGTCAGTCAGCATACCCTAAATACTTATAAGTTATAACTGACGTGCAAAGAATAATTTCGTTTTGTGAACTAGCTTTCGCCTAAAACTTTAACAAGTTTGTATAGGTATCCAATTTAGCTATTCGTAGTTATTGTATGATCTTTTTTAACTTTCGCGAACTCGACACATCATAAACTCATATTTAACCGGGTATTTATCGCGTTGCTTACCTTTATTGTTCCCCGACGTTTCGACAGGATTGCATCATGTTCCTGGGAAGACTGGCATGTTAGAGGTAACCGCAGCGAAGGTATATTTTCAAACTCTACGTATCGTTTTATATTCGCAATATTTAGTTCAAACGATACAAGTTTATCAAGTCTAAATTATAACTTTAAGTACTTTTTGCCCTAAAGCGTCATAAATTGCCTAATATTAACCAAAATGATTTATTATATAAGTAGAAAGGATTGGTTTGGTTATAAACTTACTTACATAAAGAAGCAGGTATGTTGTTATAACTTGTACTTGAAATACGTTGGCTCTAAATTTAGAACTATTCCTATTGTATCGTAGACCACCTATGTCGGAACAACTTTCGATATTTTACGACTAAATAATCACAAAACCGATATCTAGGCAACCACCTTACAACCGGATATTCGATGAACTATAAAAAGCTATCGTTAATAAGAAACGTGTAACCCTAACACCGATATTTTGTTTTCAATTCATTCAATGTTATTTTTAGGACAGCACAGCACTAACAAACCATCACTATACTAATAGAATTTCAAGTGTTTAATAAATGAACTTGTACTATAAAACGGTGTGGTAAGGACTAGTTTAGATTGGATTTGATATTCCGAATAGAAAAAAGATGGCGGTATTCCCAAATAAAGGCGGGAAACACCAAATTCGGTCTGTCAATCGTCAGGCAAGGAAGCCGTGTATTTTTGTTGGAAACAATTACTTTAATTGATACCACAGATGCAGACAAATCGATTTCGGGGTTTGTTTCCAATCGTCACGTGTCACAGTACTATTTTTATATTTTGAATTTGGAAAGGTTTGAATTTTTAATTGGAATGTCGAGTTTTTTATCTGTGATTTTTTTTATGTGTGAAAACTGAAGGTAACTCATAACTGCATTATTATGCATTATTTTTGTGTCATATCCCGTACCGTAATAAAAATTATAATGTTAATAGTAGGTTTTTCTCGAATGTTTACTGAAGAGTACCTAGCTGATTAACACTGCAATATTTGGTAAAAATATACAAAAAAATTTGTTAAATACATATTTTTGTCCGAAGGAAATTGGAAATGTGGCTAATATTAATAAAATAAAATATTTAGGTATAGGCTTTCACATTCTTACCCATAATGCAGTTTCTAATTTAAAACTAATTAAAACCGGCGACAAAATGATAATAATTATGAGAAACCATCATTCATACTTCATGGGCATATTAAAATAACCTGTGTACAAAAACACCGTAGATTCATATCTATGCAAAAATCAACAATCTTACTTGACCCGCATCTGTTTGACCAACACTCTTCGTAACAGCTCAAACTAAACTGGACATGTACTACATAGATCTGAAACTACAAGTCACCATTTTACTAAAGACCTTTCTTTGAAAAAAAATATTGAGAGCGAAGATCTAAGTAAAATGGTCAACTGGTGTATTTAGACCTGTCATCCAAAGTAATTATAACGTACGCAAAGATTATTCATGATTGGATATTCTAGGAGTAACTACAAAGAACAAACTGTTGTGTAATCTGTCGAACTATCAATGTAAAAAGCACCAAAAAATGTAGACACTTATTTAACTGTGAGTTGATGGTAATAAAGGGTCAAGTAATGGTGGCTATTTAAATTAAAATATTGGAGCGTCCATTGACAAAGTAAATTTAAGGTTCCTCAGAAAATAAGGAAACCATGACTTGCTTATCATGTGTATTCAAGCATTTTCAAATTAATTTGCAGGAAGCGCAAAATAAGCATCTATCTCCAGTATTCTTAAATATCAATAGGATACTAAAATTTTATCAGGATCCATGTACTGAATGACTTACTATCAATTAGATCCTAAGTAGTCGATATTGCCGTGGGGTGCCGGCCTTAGAATGTTGCCCCCCTCTCTTGCCCGTGGAAGCAGAAATAATCTGTTAAGGCATACCTACCTCCAGTAGATGAGTGGCAGCGTCTATCCGTGTATCAACATCCCGTACCTCACTACCTCCACGCAAAATAGGCAAGTACAGTCTGTAAGCAAATTCGTATTGAAAAGTACCAGGCGACCATATAATATAAGAGGTTAATTTTCTTTGTTGAAAACACAGCAATGGAAATAAATTTCGATTTAAAATCACACATAACCATTATTAATATATTCGAATATCGGGTATTTATCGCGAAATAACCTTTATATCAATCCCGACGTTTCGACCGGATTGCACCTGGTCGTGGTCGCGGGGAGACACATAACCAATATCCATTAGTCCCTTCATCCCCGTGGTGTTCTAAAAAACATTTATGGATCTACAGAACCCACTCCCATTCAGCTACTTACACTTGACCGATACTGATTAGTATTCAAACAAAGTCCCTGGGAAATGTTAGCGTGGTGACGACGTGCATGGCATAGTGACACACGCGTGGCATTGCTTTGTGTAATTATAGTCCTGGCCCTTGACTTCCTCTATGTAGCTTACGTAATGAAATAAAACCGGCGAAGTGCGAGTATAACCAGTCCCGTTTTGTAATAAAAATAATAATATGTTTTGATATATCTTTACCGTAGACTTAGTGTCTGTTTTTATATTTATTTATAGTAAAATAAATATTTCTCTGGACTTTGCAAATTATTCAATTCAATTCAATTCAAATATGATGCGGAATAATAATATGAGGACAAAAATTATAATACTCAATAGAAGAGAATGAGTGAGGTTTCTTTTACGCACTAGGAAAGACTTTTCTGAAGCGAACGAACCCAATTGTGTGGTTTGTAATTTTTATAGTGATAGACCTTTTTTTCCGAATTGACAATATACATACATATGTTGTTGACCGCAGATGGCCATGATAATGTTACCGGACTATTTTATGAGATAGACCACACTTAAATGTAGAGAATTTGAAGGAAATTAATTTAATAATGTTTTTATTTTCTTAAAATTTTTATTGCTTTTTTTTAATTTAAATGTGTTTTGTTTATGTTATGAAATTCAGAAATTCATTCAATTATTTCCATAGTTTGCAAATTCAGAACATAGACACGTCAATTAAAACGAAATAAGGCACATGAATGAATCGGTTCGCTGAAATATTTAATGTGAAAAATGTATAACCTTATTCGTATCTAATCTTAAGTTTTTCTCAGTGAATTGTAATTATCTTTTTTAAACTTTCGCGATCACAACACATTATTAACATACATATAACTACACTGTAGTGTGCTGTCCCAGTGGGAACTGGCCCTAATAATTTTTATGAAGATCAAGTGAGGGTAGTTTAACAAACGCCTTCGCTTTGCTGCGGTACCTCCATCACGTCAGTCTTTCCGGGACCATGCTTGGTGCAATCCAAACGAAACGTCGGGAAATAATAAAGGTAATTTACGCGATAAATACCCGGTTATATGTATGTTAATAATGAATTGTAATTTATTGAGAAAATAAAATTCTTAAGACGTATTCTCCAACGGACTTGTTGACTTATAACGGACGCAAGTGTACGAGTATATTCATGTAATTACAAACTAAGAAATAAATAGTGAATTAATTAATTTTGGATAACGTTTCGTGAAGTGAACAAACCTTCCTACCAGTCGCTTACTTTTTTGCTTCCTCCAGGCCATTCAGTTGTGACTTTTCTCCACTTGTCATATAATTTACCTGTAACAAAGAAATAAAGAAATTTTGTTAATAATTATGTATGTCAAATAGATTTTATGCACTTTATACAGGGTGTAGCGTAAAATTGTGGTCCACCGTTAAGAATTCGATTTATCAGATAATTTACTATAACCTACTACAATTTTAACCATTTTTACCCAAGGGTTCCGGAGATATAATTTTTTTTTAATAAAATTTCTAAATTTTGTTATAAATTTGGTTGTATTAAAAAAATTAAACATCTTATATTCTTATATATTAGGTCATTAATTATAGGGTGTATATTTGTACTACCTCGAAACGGGGGTGGGAGTTCGTGGTCTTTTCTTGAATGAAAATCACTGAATCCTGAGAAGTCGTAGAACAAAAGTCGTTCCTTGGGATGGTCAGAATTACCCCTTTTTGGTTTAGTACACATATTATAATACACCCTGTATAATAAGCAGAAAGAGGGTACCCTACGGAACACCGGTAGCTGAACGCTTGCCAACTTTTTAGCTCCTAGGTATTTAGTAATTTGTATCCACAGAGCATTAACCTTGAAAGGCGTGATTACTCCCAACATGTGTTCAGAGACATTTTTTGCGACGTACAGATTTTAAAGCTAACTGGTAAAAAATGGCCTTGAATCTGAATTTCTAGTCTAAACTTATAATGTTAAGACTCAACATTTTTTAACTAGAGTGCGTAGAAACATTTAGGTGAAGAAGAATCAAGAATCAAAAAATACTTTATTCAGCGGTAAATAGAATAAAGCACATAATTGAATCTGTTCACTTCAGATGACACGCGAGTTAGGAAAAGAAGTGAACAGAAGAACCTAACTCGGTCGTTATAGTCATCATTTAACAATGTTATTTTGTCGAGAGTTGGAGCAGATTCCTTCCCAAGTGGTTTAAGGAAAACATAGTGAGTAAAGCTCACTCAGCTTCAGACGATGATAATCAGAGGAACAGATCAATAGATCAATAGATCTGTTCCTCTGATTATCAGCCGACTAGGTTGTTGGTATAGGTGCTGGGCAAGCCTAATCCATCTAACAACGTCCCAGGCACTGCAGAGTTTGTATACCATGAATACCAGTTGCTGACGCTGGATAAATGATCTTTAATAGATGTAAAAGCCTGATATTACATAGATGAAATAAACATCAATATATATAAAACTCTTCCGTTACTGAGTGGCTGAGTGACTGACAGACAACGCACAGCCTAAACCACTGGACCTAGAGACTTGAAATTTGTTACACATACATATGTATACCTTGTGTATCCTAAAGGTGCACTAAGAAGGTATTTTTCGAAATTCCCACGGGAACGGGAACTACGCGAGTGAAACTGCGGGGTGGAGTTAGTTGATATATAAATATAACTTTTGAAACTACCATGGTTAGAATGTTTCTACATTGTATCCGTGATCAAAGTGTGAGTTACTAATATCGGAAAACCCAAAAAAAAGCTGAAATCATGGTAAATATTACATTTTTATGTAATATTTACCATGATTTCATATACCATGACAACAAAAAAACTACCATTTTAAAAAGGGTGTGCCTATGTGTCCAGAAAATGTTATGGCCTTAATCGGTTTCGTTCTGGTGAAGTGAAAATATTTGTTTTTATAGAGCATTTTTTTTAATTTTATCTATGGATCTGAGTATTTTTTTTTTTATCTAGGGGATATAGAAATTTACTAAGGGTGTAAGGCCAACCAGTAAGTGAGTGAGAGGTAAAATAGCCATTGAGAGTGCCCTGCATTTAGAATATATTTATATTGCAATTTTTTCAATGCATTTAGCAATATGTTTAATTCAATATTTACATCAAAGTCGATAATGGTCACAGATAAACATAACTTTAATGAGTGGGCAACAGTGGGTATACATAGAAGTAGACAAAAATTATATGATCTTTATAGTGAAAAACATTATAATTTTAGTGAAGAATTTAAAGAAAAGGTTAAAAATTACTCAAAAATTTTTAGAAAAGTCTGCCATATTGCTAAGTCTAATTATATAAGTTCAAAAATTAAAAATAGTGATAATAAAATTAAAGCTACTTGGAAAATAATAAACAAAGAAACTGGAAATGTGAGTAACTTTAACAACTTTTTTGTTAATTGGTTTAATGTCAATAACCTATTACTTAATGAAAATAAAACAAAATGCATTAGATTTACTCTCCCGAATGTAAAACAGGCTGATGCCAACATTAAATTGAAAGGTGAAAGTTTAAACCTTGTAGAAAAAACTGTATTTTTAGGCATAACTTTGGACAATAAGCTTCAATGGGGCCCACACATAGAACAACTATCGGGTAGGCTTAGTTCTGCAGCATATGCAGTCAAAAAAATCCGCCTTCTTACAGACGTAGATACCGCTAGACTTGTTTACTTCAGCTATTTCCACAGCATTATGTCTTATGGCTTACTGCTGTGGGGATGTGCTGCAGATATAGACACCGTATTTGTGCTGCAGAAGAGGGCTATTCGTTCTATCTACAATATGGGTCCCAGAGAATCACTTCGCACTAAATTTAAAGAAATAAATATAATGACAGTAGCTTGTCAATATATTTATGAGAACCTGTTGTACACCCATAAAAATATTGCTTCGTTTAAGAAAAACAGCGACAATCACAATGTAAATACAAGAAATAAGAATAAACTCGCTGTGCCCACTACTAGGCTCCATAAGGTGAAAATATCTTTTAAAGGGCAATGTATACGCTTCTACAACAAACTCCCAAGTGAGTTGCAGAAGTTATCATTGAATAAATTCAAAAACATTATTAAACGCAATCTGTGCAATAAAGCTTATTATAAAATATCAGATTACCTAGAGGACAAAACCACTTGGGACGGAATCTGCTCCAACTCCGTCAAACGTAACATAAGACAAAATAAAATTGTTAAATGATGACTATAACGACCGAGTTAGGTTCTTCTGTTCACTTCTTTTCCTAACTCGCGTGTCATCTGAAGTGAACAGATTCAATTATGTGCTTTATTCTATTAATTTGTGTTGTTTTATTTTGTAATTTGTGACGCGTCAATAAGGTCCATGCGGCCGCACTGAATAAAGTATTTTTTGATTCTTTTGATTGATTGATTCTTTTGAACCAATTCAAATTAAATTATAATAATACCACCTACAAAAGTGATGAAGATGTAGCCCAAGCATTTGAAACATTTTTTACTGACATTCCAATTTCTACCACAAAGTCTTTAAACTCTTCTCACCTGATCGCCGAGTCCTTACTTAGCGAAAATGTACCTAAATGTGATAGTAATTTTAAATTCCAATATGTGGACAGCGGCGATATAGTTAAAGCCTTTAAAATGTTAAATGTCAAGAAAACTGCAGATCTCTGGGGTATTTCTGTAAACATTGTAAAACCATTAGTAGACACAATCGCACCTGAACTGGCTTTTATATTTAATGAATGCATTGACTGTGGCGTATTTCCTGATCTAATGAAACACAGTAAAATAATACCTTTATTCAAATCAGGTTCTAAGTCGGATCCCACTAACTTTAGGCCGATATCAGTACTGCCGACATTTAGTAAAATTTTTGAAAAGCTTATTTTAAATCAGCTATCTAAGCACTTTAACGACAACAAGTTGCTTCACTGCAAGCAATTTGGCTTTACACGCGGTCGTTCCACTACTGATGCCGGTATAGAGTTAATCTCGCATATCTATGATGCTTGGGAGAAGTCGCAAGACGCTATAGGTGTTTTTTGCGACCTTTCAAAAGCATTTGACTGTGTACACCATGAAACATTGATCGGGAAATTGCGCCACTATGGTGTTAGAGATATCTCTTTAGATCTACTTAATTCTTATCTCAGTAACAGGATACAAAGAGTTGATGTTAATGGAAAACGTTCTTCGGGATCTGTAGTTACAATGGGTGTACCGCAGGGATCAATTCTTGGGCCTTTTCTATTTTTAATTTACATTAATGATCTACCTCATCTTGTCAAAAACAATCATGAGATTGTATTGTTTGCTGATGACACTTCACTTTTGTTCAAAATGAAACGACGTACCACCGATTATGACGAGGTGAATAATGCAATCTCAGAAGTTGTTAATTGGTTTAATGTCAATAACCTATTACTTAATGAAAATAAAACAAAATGCATTAGATTTACTCTCCCGAATGTAAAACAGGCTGATGCCAACATTAAATTGAAAGGTGAAAGTTTAAACCTTGTAGAAAAAACTGTATTTTTAGGCATAACTTTGGACAATAAGCTTCAATGGGGCCCGCATATAGAACAACTATCGGGTAGGCTTAGTTCTGCAGCATATGCAGTCAAAAAAATCCGCCTTCTTACAGACGTAGATACCGCTAGACTTGTTTACTTCAGCTATTTCCACAGCATTATGTCTTATGGCTTACTGCTGTGGGGATGTGCTGCAGATATAGACACCGTATTTGTGCTGCAGAAGAGGGCTATTCGTTCTATCTACAATATGGGTCCCAGAGAATCACTTCGCACTAAATTTAAAGAAATAAATATAATGACAGTAGCTTGTCAATATATTTATGAGAACCTGTTGTACACCCATAAAAATATTGCTTCGTTTAAGAAAAACAGCGACAATCACAATGTAAATACAAGAAATAAGAATAAACTCGCTGTGCCCACTACTAGGCTCCATAAGGTAAAAAAATCTTTTAAAGGGCAATGTATACGCTTCTACAACAAACTCCCAAGTGAGTTGCAGAAGTTATCATTAAATAAATTCAAAAACATTATTAAACGCAATCTGTGCGATAAAGCTTATTATAAAATATCAGATTACCTAGAGGACAAAACCACTTGGGACGGAATCTGCTCCAACTCCGTCAAACGTAGCATAAGACAAAATCAAATTGTTAAATGATGACTATAACGACCGAGTTAGGTTCTTCTGTTCACTTCTTTTCCTAACTCGCGTGTCATCTGAAGTGAACAGGTTCAATTATGTGCTTTATTCTATTTATTTGTGTTGTTTTATTTTGTAAGTTGTGACGCGTCAATAAGGTCCATGCGGCCGCACTGAATAAAGTATTTTTTGAATTTGAATTTGAATTTGAATTTAGAGGGCGAACCCCCCTATTATAGAGGTACATAGCGCTGTCTGTCTGCGCATGACACGATTACAACCGAACGCGTTGACCGATTTACATAAAACCTTTTTTGTTAGCACTTTCTTAATGAGAGAAGGGTACTGATTGATTTTAATGACCCTGGGATCACAGGGACCGGAGTCATTGTGACCTCAAAAGGTCACCAAAGGTCAAAAATGGCATTTTTTGGAATCCTTCGCCCCCTTTTCTGGTACCCCCGTACCATTGCTTGTTTTTATTAATTCCAAGGTCAAATGACCGTGATTACAAGGAAAAACGCTGTGGGGTGCCAACAGTAGAATGTTACCCCCCTTCTCTCCTGTCCGTTGATGCAGTAGCCTGCTAAAAGTTATATAAAAGTTATATATTCCGGAGGTACATATGGGCAGCAGTGTCTGTGGATCAACATCCCGTACTGCGCTCGCCAACCCGCCTGCCAAGCCTGGTGAGTATGGCAACTACCCCGCATAGAGATCCATTAGGTAGGCCTGTGTTCAGGGACTTTCTACGGCTGAGATGGTGATGATAAAAAGTACATTTCGCTGTATAATAAATACATAACCTACCAAATTGTGGTGCAACAGCTTAAAGAAAACTCAGTACTATTCTGTTAATACTATTACGTCACGTGATCCATGTATGTATTTTGTATAAACAATTCCGCTCAAACATGCGGATTTGCGTGGGAAAAGCAAACATAATCTCGTTAATACGAGGGAGTTCTGTTTGCGACTGTACTTAGCGAAATTGCACTACGCAATCAGAGTACTAGTTGAAGACTGTGGTTTTGATCGTAATAGGCGGTTTCTTGGGTTAATCCTACTTATATTATAACCGCAAAAGTTTGCGTGTATGTATGGATGTTTGTTACTCTTTCACGCAAAAACTAGCCTACGGATTGAGCTGAACTTTGCACACGTATAGATATTGACCAGGATTAACACATAGGCTACATTATATCCGGGTACAATGCATGCGAAGCGGCGGGCGTAAGCTAATATGGAGTATGACACTAACCTGTAAGAATAGAGGGAACATTTGTTCCAACAAAAACAATTATTTGTCAAGTCAGGTCGTCAAATTATAATGAATAGTGATGGCGAAAGTTTACGAAAAACTATGGTACAACCGTAAGTACTTAGTGATCCAAGTAGCATCAGTATTCGTTTTTAATCTTAGCTGTCATAAAATGTCATCTAAACACTCGTGATGCAAGTGTCATTTACGACAGCTATGTCATACATAGGTGTGAAGTTATTTGGGTTTATTTACTTAAGTAAGATTTCGTGTCACAATATACCTTACCTCCTCACATAGAGTTTTAGAAACATGGCGTACTTCGCTCGTGCCAAGCGTGGTGAGTATGGCAAGATGATCAGTACTTGGCATCCATGAGGGAAGCCTATATCTAGTAGTGGAATTCCAACGGCTGAGAGAGATGTTAAATTAACAGTGTGTCTACCATGAGTTGTCGCTGTTAGATCGCCTGCCGTTACTACTACAGTAGCAGTAGTACGTAACTATAACATCTGTCAGATTTGTAACTCATGGTACCAAATTCTGAGGAAATTAAGTAATGTTAGATTTTCCTTTTCCGAGGGCTTATTCAATGATAAGTCAGGTATTCATATTAAAACAGCTCCTTTATTACTTCAAGCCTCTTAAAAGTACTTACTAATATACTCACAATATCTCGTTTTCATTTAGCACTGATTAATCGCATATCTCATATTAGGCGTGGGGTGCCGGCAGTAGAATGTTACACCTACTCTCATGCCCGTGGATGCAGTAAGAGCCTGCTAAGGGATACCTCCGGAAGATGGGCAGCAGCGTCTGTCCGTGTATCAACATCCCGTATTGCGCTCGCCAACCCGCCTGCCAAGTGTGGTGAGTATGGCAACTACCCCTCATGGAGATCCATGAGGGAGGCCTGTTCAGTAGTGGACTTTTTACGGCTGGAATGATGATGATGATGAATCGCATATCATTTAGTAATTCTTTGTTTCTTCGCTATTTTTACTCAATCTCTCTCGATCTACTCTTTTTTTAACAATCCGTCTCACTATCCTTACTTACTCCGAATGCCTATATCTTTACAACTTCCACATTGACTTTGACATGTTTACCAGATCAACTAGACAATGACATTTCAACAAAGATCTTTATCAATTTAAATAACCCAGAATATTAGAGAAGGTCAACATGGCTACTTGGCTAGCCAAATATCTTACGAATTTATAAAATAACTTGACACTGGCGGAATTGTGTAAAACCAAACACAAAAAGCCATAAAATCAAAAGACAAGACAAGACATATTATAGAAGTCGCTAACACTACGGTGCTCCATAGCTTATGTCCAGCAGTGAACTTCCTACGGCTGAGAAAAATGTTAAATTAACAGTTAACAGTGCGCTAACAGTGTCAAATAAACATGGACGGTAGCTCATAGTCCAAATTATACTGAACATAGTTTATTTGGCTCAATCGGCTGTTTAACAACCGATTTTCATTAAAAACAGATGCTTATTTTCCCTCCAGTTTATCCGGAACTCAGAATCAAAACACATGTTGCTTGAAACCAGATCTTTCTAATCTGGTTATCACTTCCGATACTAGTTTATCCTGGTCGGTGTTTCTAAATAATACTAAAGACAGGATAGGTCTTTGTAGTTTGGTTGTTTGAAGCCTAGTTACATAGTGTACCTATGTTTGAAATAGAACATTGTATTCGCAAGAGAATTAGGTTTTCGGGTTGAAATTTGTATGAGGTTGTGGCCACTAAATGTGTGGGATTCGATTTCAACCGCATTTTAAAAGATTTAAAAAAAAAAAATTAAAACATCGGCCAAGTGAGAGTCAGACTCGCGAACGAAGAGATCCGTGACATTATTTGACAAAACAACTTGTATAGTCGTCTACCTGTTGCCGTTATTAATATCGGGCAAAAAAACACATTTGTTGTATGGGAGTCCCCCTTAAATATTTATTTTATTCTATTTTTTGTATTTTTTGTTATAGCGGCAACAGAAATACATCATCTGTGAAATATCCAACTGTCTAGCTATCACGGTTCATATGGTACAGCCTGGTGAGATACAGACAGACAGACGGACAGCGGAGTCTTAGTAATAGGGTCCCTTTTTTGTATTTTTTGTTATAGCGGCAACAGAAATACATTATCTGTGAAATATCCATCTGTCTAGCTATCACGGTTCATATGGTACAGCCTGGTTAGATACAGACAGACAGACGGACAGCGGAGTCTTAGTAATAGGGTTCCGTTTTTAACCTTTGAGTAGGGAACCCTAAATAGCATGCATGCTCTACTTTTGCCAAGGAAAGGTCACAGACCCATAAGAGCCACCAGCCACATAAGAATGGATGGAATGAATTTTCCAATGCAGGCCATGGACCGGCAAGCGCAGCGTAGGCCGTCCACCAACTAGATGGGCGGACGACCTGGTAAGGTCTGTAGGTGGATGCAGACCGCTTCCAGTCGCAATACCTGGAAGACGTTTGCTGGACATAGGCCTCCCTCATGGATTGACGATGAGGATAGACGAGCTCTGTGGCGCAGCGGGCGAAGGTCCGCCTGCGACGCAAGGTGTTGCGGGTTCGATTCCCGCCTCGGGACAAATGTCTGTACGATCTGCAGATATTTGTTCAGGGTGTTCTGGGTGTTTTTCTATATATAATAAAAATATCTATCTATGTAGTATAATGTATTAAGTATATCAGTCATCTAGTACCCATAACACAAGCTCTGCTTAGCTTGGGGCTAGTTGATGCTGTGTGATTTGTCCAGCATTATTTATTTTATTTATTTATTATTTCCAGTTGTTGTGGTTGGAAGCGTTCTGCATCCACCGTCGACCTGCCGTCTTCACCAGGTCGCCAGCCCATCTTGTTGATCTTTAGTGTGTGTTTTCTTTAAAAAAAAGTAATAACTTATAGCCACACTAGGTTTACGTAATAGTGTTCAGCGCGTGACCCAATATCGATTCATGAATGAGCTTTGTAGTTGGAGCAATAAATATTTAGATTTATCGCGTAATTCTGATTTATTTATGGGTTTGACCCTGGGCTTGCTTACATAGTCAATCAAACTGACGTCAGTTTACGTGACATTTGACATCAAAGAGAGTATGACGCTTTGATACTTTATCAAGGTGCGATATAAAAATGATGTATCATCATCATTTATCATGTAGCATCAGCCGTTAGAAAGAAAAGAAGAAAATGATGCATCTCTAGTCTGTCAGTATTTTTAAAATAAAAATTATGAACATCACTTGGTAAAAAAGTTATCTGAAGCGAACGAATTCAAAGATGTGCTTTATTTAATTTAAATGTGTCTTGTTCTTCATTTGTAAATTGACTGTTCTATGTAGCTTAATAAATAAACACTTATTGACTTTGGCTTTAATAATAAGATAAATACAGTGCCGTGGGGTGCCGGCAGTAAAATGTTGCCTGCTCTATTGCGTCAGTGTATCAACATCTCGATAACACAAAAACAAAATTAAATGGCGTTTTAAAAAGCGTTCAATTATAGACAAACTGTTATGATAAGGATTAAACATCATTTTATTTTACCCTGCGCAGGCGTACAAATTTACAAGTGGCTATAGACAAGACCACCAAGCTTTATAGAATAGAATAGAATAGAATAGAATAGAATACGCTCTATTGAAACAACATAAAACATGCAAACAGGTATTAACAAGTAATAAATAACACATTTGCTGCTCAATGGGCGGCCTTATCGCTAAAAGCGATCTCTTCCAGGCAACCTTTGGATGGACATGAATGGGTTGAAAAAAGAGACGACGGTGGCGTAAATTCTACGTAAAATAATATCAAATATTCATAATGAATATACATAAACATACTTAGAAATACATAAATAAACATAGGTACTACTATAATACAAAAAATATAAATGTAATACATATTATAATATACATATGTACATATTTATATAACTTTGTCCAAAAGTAAATATTACGAGTTAGAAACTGAGGAGAGAAAATACTTATAGACCATAGCTTTATGTTAATAACAAAACAATAACATTAATATATTATTCACAATCTGTCACATGATATTTGTATAAAAACACAATTTGTCATAAAAAAAATAGTCAATGATATATATAGTAGATGGCGTTTTAAGGTCAACAGTTTTATTAAATTCAATTTTAAATAAGCTTATTAATTATATTATTAAGTTCTTTAAACATATAAGCAATTTTGTTATAAACGATAAGTAAGACCTTTACATCTATTATAGATGATTTATACAGCGTCAGAAACTGGTAATCATGCTGTATGTACGGGACGAGTGCCTATACCATCTTCTCTGCTTAGTCAACTTTTAGGCTTTTACGGTGAAGGAAACATCGTGAGGAAACCCGCGGCTTAGTTAGCTTCAGACGTATGAACCTGTTCTTTCCTCTGACTAAATGATAGGAGTCGTGAAAAAGAACACATTTTATGATGAAACGAAGATACCAAAATTCACACTATAATGCAAATTTACTTATGTGTCACTATTCGCCTTAAAAGCCCTTGACGTGATTAATGATGTTAGGTCATCTTATGATGCAATGTTGTCTCAAAGGTGTGGAGAGTGCTTCAACTGATCTTGACATTTCATAAGAGGTCCCTAATGGCTTCGTATAAGTTGTTAGTGTTAAAAGCACGTTGCCGTTACTTAAGGATGAACGAGTCGCTCATCTTTCCATACAAAGGTGGAAGGGTAACTACTCCACTGTTTGACGTTAACCATACAACACTAAGGATTATATCAATTTATCACGTCATAATCTATGTTTGTATGCACCCCAAACCGTAAAAAAGTATTTATTTCTAAAATACAAGCTTCTAAACTTTCGTATTTCAACACTGATTTTAGCCCAACTTTGGACGAAACTAAATAATATAAGGAGAAAGAAAACTCAAAAATTAATGCCGTTCCGACATAGTTAAATTATTCAAAAGTTGAAATAAATGTTATTTTGAAAAGATTACACTCAATTTTTTCTATAATAACCCTTGTGCTAAAAGTCTATTCACATATTTTTGCGCGGTCGGTTTAGGAATGAATCATTGTGCATTTCATTCTAGCGCGCGGGTAAACATGTGAATATGTCGTAGGAGTGTCTTAATAAATAAATAAATAAATAAACACACTATGTCAGGTGAGATAGCATACATTTAGCCTTATTGTTTTCACCTCTATATCTTATAATTATAAAACTATATGTACTATGTAAGTGACTGTGATAACAATACAACTTTTTATATATCTATTTCTATAAATTGTAGTTCTTGAAGAGAAGAGATAGAGAGAGAGAAAGAACTATTCACGACCCTGACTACCGATTGTTTCTTTTCACGGTTAATGTGTTAACAATAACCGTGATAATAATAAAAGTGAAGAATAAAGTAACGTATTAAACTCGGGTTCCTTTATGATGTTTTTCATCACCATGACGGAACACCGTACAAATCAGACAAGTTTACCGACTAGTCCGCATTGGCAATGCTCCAACTCGATAGATTGCGTCTGCGACTGGGAAATGCATTCTATAAATACCATAGACTTAATGTGTTTCGATTTATTTGCCTATCGGATTCTGTTTGTCTATGAATAGACGTGTCAATGGAGGTTTGGTTGTTTTTGGCCCTGGTTTACTTAAGACTTTAAGGAAGTAAGTATTATCTGAAAAAAAATACAAAGATTAGAATGTTTACACTCCTTGCCCGTTGATGCAGTAAGAATCTGTTAAGAGCTAGTTCCCGAAGATGGGCAGCAGCGTCTTTCCGTGTATCAATATCCCGTACTGTGCTCGCCGACCCGCCTGCCAAGCGTGACGAGTATGGCAACAACCCCATGATATTGGGAGATCCATGAGGCCTACATTCAGCAGTGGACGTAGGCGCAGTCCTACGGTTGAAATGATGATGATCTCTATATACATATATATATATATATATATATATTTATTCCCTTCTTTCTCTCACTTGGAAAAAAATGTTTTCGAAGCGAACGAATTCAGTTATATGCTTTATTCAATTTTAATGTTTCAATTTTCATTTCGTTTTCCGTGATTTTGCGTGTAAACGGACTATTCTATGTAGCTTTTTGCTCTATTTAATAAATACTTTTTGACTTTGACTTTGACTTTATATAGTAAGTATAAGGAGAAGGGAATCCTCGTGAGGAAACCCGCGGCTTAGTCAGCTTCAGACGTATTTACAATTATTTCCTCTGAATATCATATAACCGGTTTTGCAAAGAGGATGGTATAGGTGCTGGGTAAGCCTAATCCATCTAACAATGTCACAGGCACTGCAGCGTCTTGTACAGCATAAATACCAGTTGCTGACGCTTTATAAACCATCTAATAAGTTGTCATCACAGCTATACAGTCTTACATTTTGATCGTTTTAATCCCTTGGACAGGTGGTTTAACTTACATAATACTTTTCATCAACAACTTACACAGCGTCATATCTCTTAAAATGAAAAAACTAGCAAGTGAAAACTTAATATTCGCAAAATGCATGAAACCAGTAGTAGCGTCACGAGTTAGTTGTACGGCGGTGCGTAAACCCCACCCACTTTATGAACGTACCTAGGTTATTGACTCACTCAGCTGATTCCAAATTTTCCTTCATACTTTTACGGGCTTAGGACCGTCATAATTATTTTTAGCCTAGATTATGGGAACTAATTAAATTTAAACAATTATGCTTAAAGCGGTAAATAGTAAAAATAATTTCCTACAGGTTTGCTAGTAGGTAGGTACCTATTTATGGCGTATTTAAAATTTTGGAATCAAAATTATTTACAACGGATTTGAAAATAAAACTTTCTTGTTATTAATTATCAAATGATTTGAAAAAAGTTCTGTTACATACCTCTAAGTAGGTACCTTTGATTTATTTAATAGTTATGGGTGGAGTCCTTCATGATGCAAGAGCTTCCAAACGTAGTATTGACTCACGTTATTCCTAATTGCAGCCATATTTGTACTACGCCTGGGATCTCGTTCAAAGTATTCCAGGATTTCCCCGTCTAGTTCGGGTGTCTAAACGGGTTGGCGACCGCGGCCCTGAGCATGTGACGGTGTGGTGAATTGTCCGTGATCTAACAGCCGCTGCGTAGCCGCCACAATTGTCTGACCAGGTGGAATTTGCGGGTTGGGTGGGTATACCACTCAGTCGTAAAGATTGCAGGTGGTTTGGTTCGCTGTAGAGACGACGAGCCGCTTGCGCATCGTAATCCGCGTTCGCGTAAAATTACACCATTGCAACGAACTCCAGGTTGGAGAACACGTAATTACGTGACGTCATTTTTTTCGCTCGACAAGGATCGTAAACACTAAACAGTGATGCACCACCGATGACGTCTCAGAGAAACTGATTTGATTTATTTAGATGTGTCGACCTTGTGCGCGGCTCGCTCGCATTTTAAATCGCCAATCAAATGGGGGTTGGGGGCGGAGCTTAGTTAGCATTGGCTAATTTTCATGAGTCCACGTGGACTGCGCTTACGCGTCATTGGTGAAATAGGTCATAGACCTTTACAGTACTAGTGTCGGTCTCTTTGAATGTCATCTACCTGTGAGCACATGTTTGAATGGTACTACTATTGGTTCGCATCGCTTTTTCACTAATGCGAGAATTGATTCGAGTTTAAAAGAAAATATAATTTTATTTTTTAATTTTATCTTTACAAATCGATAGTGTTTCATGTACCGGATCACCCCTTCACGGGATTAAAACGATCAAAAAGTAAGGCTGTATACATGGAATGCTATTTAGTATTATGTTAATTTTTAAAGCCATATTTTTTAGTAGTCAATTTTCTAAGGTTCAGAATATACATACTTAGGCTATACTTTCGTTTCAGCCGTAAAATGTCCACTACTGAACACAGGCCTCGCTCATGGATCTCCATGAGGGGTAGTTGCCATACTCACCACGCTTGGCAGGCGGGTTGGCGAGCGCAGTACGGGATGTTGGTACACGGAAAGACGCTGCTGCCCATCTTCCGGAGGTATCCCTTAGCAGGCTCTTACTGCATCCATGGGTATGAGAGGCTATACTTTAAGTTGGTATAAAAATCATAGTAGGTATATTATTCTACGGTATATGCGCCGTGGTGTGCCGCAATAGAATGTTACCCCTCCACTCATGCCCATGGATGCAGTAAGAGCCTGCTAAGGGATACCTCTGGCAGCAGCGTCTTTCCGTGTGTCAACATCCCGTACTGCGCTCACCAACCCACCTGCCATGCGTGGTGAGTGTGGCAACTACTCCTCACGGAGATCCACGTGGGAGGCCTGTGTTCAGTAGTGGACGTTTTACGACCTAACTGATGACATTCTACGTAGCAAATTAACTTGGGATCAATTCTACATTTATTTTTCATAGTATATCTATTGGTTAGCGATGGCTACAGGAAGTTGGCTAGGGCGCCAATAAAAAACAAAATTCTTAGAAGGCGTAGTTGTAATTACTTCATGGAAGATTCAACTGCAACTTGCGTAATGAAAACCTATACGAATGCATTGTGACCCAGTTAACAGTTTTTCATATCTGTGCCATGTATTTCGGGAGGTGAGTCTTGTTTATATTTGGCGGGTTCGTTTCCATTGTCTAGGAATCACGGGTCAACGTCCGAGATTTTGTCGTGATGGGCTAATTTAGAGGAGCGTGATTTTCAATTTTGTTTCGTAGAATTAAACCTACTCACCTACCTAAAAACTACTCAGTTATAGGCACAGAATCACAAGCGGTCGATCCGCGAGAACGAGAATAGGACTGATCATTCACACGGGAAAATTAAACACACAAACGGCAGGCATTGCATTAATCGTCGATCTCATTCTTGCGATAGCAAGGATGAAATCAAGAGCTACCCTATCTGACATAAAAAAAAAATCGTCTGAAATAGATGCAAAAGCAATGATGATGATTGTCAAGTTCTAATTTAGCATTGGAAATCATTGAAATTCAAGAACTTTTTGTTTCTTTCTGATTGAAGCAGGTTTTTGTCATTAAGGCACCAATTAGAACCGTGTCCTGTGTAGAAAATCGCAACCATATAAAATGTCCTTCGGTCGTTAAATTGTTAGAAAACCTCAGCACTAATTTTGTACGGTAGATACGGTAGATAAAAATTAAATATGCTTTCATCATTTCAGCCGTAGGACGTCCACTGCTGGACAAAGGCCTCCCTCATTGATCTCCAAGTACTGCGGTTGGAAGCCGTCTGCATCCACCGCCGACCAGCAGTTCTCACCAAGTCGTCTGCCCATCTTGTAGGTGGACGTCCTACGCTGCGCTTGCCGATCCGTGGCCTCCATTCGAGAACTTTGCTGCCCCATCGGCCATCTGTTCTGCGCGCTATATGGCCTGCCCATTGCCACTTCAACGTGCTAATCCGTTTGGCTATGTCGGTGACCCGAGTTCTTCTACGTATCTCCTCATTTCTGATTCGATCCCGTAGAGAAACCCCGAGCATAGCCCTCTCCATAGCTCGTTGAGCGACTCTGAGCTTGTTCATAAGGCCAATAGTGAAGGACCACGTCTCGGTTCCATATGTCATCACTGGTAACACACACTGGTTGTAGACTTTCGTCTTAAGGCACTGAGGTATGTTGGACGAAAAGACGTTGCGAAGTTTCCCAAACGCTGCCCATCCGAGTTGGATTCGACGATTGACCTCTTTCTCGAAGTTGGACCTACCTAATTGGACTGTTTGTCCTAGGTATACGTACGCGTCGACAACTTCAAGAGCCGAGTTCTCAACCATAACTGGGGCAGGCACGACATGGACATTTGACATGATTTTCGTCTTGTCCATGTTCATTTTAAGGCCTACCCGCTGGGAGACTCGATTGAGGCCTTCGAGCATCGTGCTGAGCTCTTCCATCGACTTTGCCATGACCACAATATCGTCGGCAAATCGAAGGTGAGTGATGTATTCGCCGTTAATATTGATGCCCAGCCCTTTCCATTCCAGGAGCTTGAAGGCATCTTCCAAAGCGGTCGTAAACAGTTTCGGAGAGATTACGTCTCCCTGTCTTACGCCTCTTTTTAAGGGAATCGCCTTCGAGCTCTGTTCTTGTACTCGGACTGACATAGTGGCGTTTGTATACAAACACTTCAACACTTCGATGTACCGATAGTCAATTCGGCATCGTTGGAGAGACTCAAGCACCGCCCATGTTTCGATCGAATCGAAGGCTTTCTCATAGTCCACAAACGCAAGACATAGCGGCAAGTTATACTCTTCGGTCTTCTGTATGACTTGCCGCAGCGTATGTATGTGGTCTATGGTACTGTAGCCTTTTCGGAACCCGGCTTGTTCGGGAGGCTGGAAGTCATCAAACCTGCGTTCGAGACGGTTCGCGATGACCCTTGAAAACAGCTTATAAACATGGCTCAACAGCGAGATGGGTCTGTAATTCTTAAGTAAGGTTTTGTCACCTTTCTTGAAAAACAGAACCACCACGCCCTTGTTCCATGCTTTCGGCGTCGTACCTTCAAGCAAGGCGGAATTAAATAGCTTCTGAAGGACTTTAAGTACCGGTGATCCACCCGCTTTCAGAAGCTCTGAAGTGATTCCGTCCTCACCCGGCGCCTTGTCGTTCTTAAGCTGTTTCAAGGCCATCCTGATCTCGTACAGGCTGATGTCCGGGATATCCTCGGTATAATGTCGGGTCAGTTTAGCTCTTGGGTCGTTGGCCGCACTGCAAACAGGTTTAGTGACCGAATCGTAGAGCCGTCCATAGAACCTTTCGACTTCCCTTAACACTTCTGCTTTACTTGACGTTATGCTGCCATCTCTTCAGCTTCGTCATCTGGCTCTGCCCAATAGAACTATCTCTCGCGAACACTTTGGAGCCTTTATTCCGCTCTATCGTATCTTTAATACTGGCTGTATTAAAGGTACGAATATCGTGCCGCAAGGATTTCCAAATTTGTCTATTGAGCTGCCTATATGACTGAGCATCATCGGGAGACTGCAGTCGCAAAGAACGTCGTTCAGCTTATTATATGCTTTATTATAAACTATAATATATGCTTTATTATAAACTATAACAAACAGAAAACAAATCGATTTAAAAAATAAATAAAAATAAGTGGTTAAATGGGCGACCTTTTCCCTAAAAGCGATACCAGGCAACCTTTGCATCAACACGAATAGATGAGAAAGAGTATAGAAGGTCATCAAGCCATCATTCATCATTCCATGTCCACCGCTGGACATAGGCCTCGTGGATCGCCGTGTACAGATCGTGAGAGGTTGTAGCCATACTCACCACGCTTGGCAGGCAGGTTGGCGAGCACAGTACGGAATGTCGATGCAAGGAAAAGCCATGGCTACTGCCCATCTTCAAGAGCATCTTCTATCCCTTGGCAGATTTTAACTGCATGCACGGGCAAAAAAGGCTCGGTGACATTCTACTGCCGGTATCCCATGGCAATGTGGATACTATAGGTACCACCGAACATGTACGTTTTATCGGCGAAATCCCGTATAGAAAGGCAACAATGGAAACAAACCGCGCATTTGTGAAAGAATAAACTGTTACAAGCTTTTATTATGTTTGAGTCATGATTTTTATAAGCTTTTGCTTTTATTCGCGCTGAACAAAATAGATTTATTATAAACATCCGGGTATGATTTCAAATAGGTCTTATAGATAGTAGGATCATCATGTAAGACGTTCACTGTTGGGCATGGGCCTCCCTAATGGATCTCCAAATACTCATCACGAGCTGTTGTAATCATACTCACCACGCTTGGCAGGCGGGTTGGCGAGCGCAGAACGGAATGTTGATTAACGGATAGATGCTGTTGCCTATCTTCCGGAGGTATCTCTTAGCAGATTCTTACTGCATCCACGGGCAAGATAGGAGAGGTAGCATTCTGCTGTGAACTGGTGGACAAGCCGCCAGATCAATGGCCACGCTTAGATGATTGATGGAATCCTCCTCGATCCGCGAATCCTCTACCTGCTGCGTTAAGTCGGCTAATTAGACCTACTCATCTATAGTTGAGATATAATTTTTTAAGTCTGTAATTTTCCTCGCTACATAATATTCATCCCTATAACTCATTGTAAACCCAGCAACGTTATCATCCATCATCCCATACAAAGTGTAAGGCACGTGTCTTATAAATAGTCCATACAAGTGGCCCGTGCGCATAAGGACAGAAGCTCTTTGTGCCTTCTTAGGTGGCTGAAGCGTGGTTCTAATTCAATAGGTCACTCTATAATATCTAGTTTCTGCGCGTAACAGGCCGATTAACTAACCATTGTAATTTACACAATTAGATTCATATAATTCTTTATCAATGCGTCGCCTTAACTTTATTTTCAGCTACGCGTAGTTTTCTTTTTTCCGTGTATCAACATCTGTGCTGCGCTCGCAAACCTTCTTTCCAAGCGTGGTGAGTATGACAATGACCCATCATGGAGACTCAATCATGAGGGAGGCATTTGTCCAGCAGTGGACGTACTACGGCTGAGATGATGATAACTACGCGTAACTAAAAATAAAGTTAAGGCGACGCATTGTTAAATAATTATATGAATCTAATTGTTTAAATTACAATGATAAGTTAATCGGCCTGTTAAGCGCAGAAGCTATATATAATAGAGTGATCTATTAAATTAGAACCACGCTTCAGCCTTTCAGCCTAAGAAGGCACAAAGAGCTTCTGTCCTTATGCGCACGCGCCACTTGTATGGACTATTTATAAGACACGTGCCTTACACTTTGTATGGGATGATGGGCGAGAACGTTGCTGGGTTTACAATGAGTTATAGGGATGAATGTTATGTAGCGAGGAAAATAATAGACTTAAAAAATTGTATCTCAACTATGATGAGGTGATGAGTAGGTCTAATAGCCGACTTAACGCAGCAGGTAGAGGATTTGCGGATCGAGGAGGATTCCATCAATCATCTGAAACGTGGCTACTGGCCGTGCGGCTTGTCCACCAGTTCAGTCACTCAGCGAGCTATGGAGAGGGCTATGCTTGGAGTTTCTCTAAGGGATCGAATCCGGAACGAAGTTATTCGTCAGAGAACCAAGGTCACCGACATAGCCCAGCGAATTACAAGCTGAAGTGGAAGTGGTGAAGCAGTGGACAGTTCAAATATGCCGCAGAGCCGCGTGGAGACCGCGTGTCGGCAAACGTAGCTAGGTGGGGCGATTATATTTGTAAGCAGGGATTGGAGAAGAAAAGCTAAAGATCGAGCTCAGTGGCGTGCCATAGGTGAGGCCTATATCCAGAAGTGGACTGATACGAGCTGATGATAAATCATCTGCCGCTGAAATGCCGTGTGAAATGTCCAGCATAATTTATTATTATTTACATTTTCACATTGTAAGATACCGAAGCTTTATGACGACGACCGGCATTATGCACTAACACGTCAGTGCATAACGTCGTTTGTGAATACAATCTAAGGCTGAGTCCCCATTATGCCGCCGACTGAGTGAGCCGCAAATGGCGAACTGTAGTTTGAATCAGCTGCAAACTCAGATCAATTTTCCGGCGTTGCAAGCAAACTGTTATGAGTTAGCCGACCGACTGAATCTTCACTTTACTATTGTTGAAGGGAATGGTTGTGTTTGTCACGATGGATATCGCGTCTATCTCCAACTGTCCGCATGAACAGTTTTCGGCAAACCGAACTCTTTACCACACGGCGAACAATCATATCGCCACCGCCGACTACAGACCACCATTTTACCGGCTTTAACCGGTTTTGCTGTGAGTCGGCCGCTCACTAATACAGTCGGCGCACGTAACGCTGCAAACTGCGTAGAGTGAGCGCAAAACTAGCAAACTGTGGTCACTCCATTTCAAATATATAGTAGGCCGTACTAAACCGATACGCCGCTAACTCAGTCGGCCGCTAACTGGGGACGCAGCTTAAGTGTGAAAATAAAATACTAGAAAGGCAGACCCGTCAGATGAGAACAATAATAGCCTAAGAAAGAGGACAGCTATTACAGATAATACTGATCGATTCTTTTACTTTCAAACACTTCTACGAATAAGGCCGTGAAAATACAAGTACCAATTACGTCTTACAAGGAAAAGCCACTTCTTATTATAGGAAATACAACTTTCAATGACCAATAATAATTAAAAACATCAGTGGGAAACCAATAAATAGAATACATACCGACTTGATCTGTGTCGGGAAGTGATAGGGATGGGAAGGACTCATCTTTTGCATCGATAGTTTTGTTATCGATATAAATCCTTAAAAACAATTTGTATTTTAGACAAAAATGGCACTTTGAATGGTTATTGTTTAACAGCTTTAATAGATAAGGACATTTTTTTCGACTGCCTCCGTGGCTCAGTTAGTCAGTCCGTAATTGTAATATACTTAACTAGCTTTGCTTAATTTGGGGCTAGATGGGGTAATGTCTATCATTATTTATTTATTATCGCTTCATGATATGAAGCGATAATATAATACGAATCTTTACATAAAACTTTTACTGCTCAAAGATCAATATTATACTAAAGTATTAATTTATTTATCCAGTTTGCGATTAGTATACTTATCTACTCTGTAAATTTTGCTTGTACAATTACTATGCAGGTGTACTCTTCTATAACAGAGACTGTATTCTTCTATAACAGTGATTTTTACTAACAACGGTAATTAAAATAGTATAACCCATAATAAACTTGATTGTAGCTCTCGACATAATTATGTAAATGCAATTAGAAAACCATGGAATTTAATGATAGCTTCATAAAATTATGAAATAACCATGAGTTTACAATTTGATGGTTGTTGTAAAATTAACATGTGAATAACAACAGCTTTCCTTATAATTAAACAGACGCAACTTACCTAACAGAATAATCAAAATACATGAGCAAATTTCGAAACAGACGCATTTTTTTTATTTTTATAACATTACCACAACTAAGAGAATTTATTTGTGAATTTTTTTATGAACATTATATTCTCTAGAATTTACTTGTATATTCCACCAACAAGCTGGGCTGATGACCTGATGAAGACCGCAGGTCGACGGTGGATGCAGATCGCTTCCAACCGCAATAACTGGAAATCCATGAGGGAGGCCTATGTCCAGCAGTGGACGTCCTACGGCTGAAATGATGATGACTCGTATATTGTTTCTTTTTGTACTTGTACTTAGTATTATGCTGCTAGTTTATAAATTTAAACAATTAACGCTAAGTTTGTTAATTATTATACATAATTTATCTTTAAGATAGCTCTGTAGAGCGAGACCCTCTAGCACAGGTATCATATTACTTAAAAGAGGGTCCTATTCTACACTGAAACGTATTAGATTAAGTTGAAGAAATAAACAATTTTATTTATTTAAACGCCAAAACAGCACACCAAAGCTGACTTCCCTCGCTTCGTTCCCGCACATGGAAAAAAAGTTCCCTGAAGCAAACGTATTCAATTGTGATACTCTAATTTTCCCCTTATCATCATTTCAGCCGTAAAACGTCCACTACTAACACAGGCCTCCCTCATGCTTGGCACCAAGCTTGGCAGGCAGGTTGGCGAGCGCAGTTCGGGATGTTGATACATGGAAAGACGCTGCTGCCCATTTTTCGGAGGTACTTATCCCTTAGCAGGCTCTTACTGCATCCACGGGCATGAGGAGGAGGGTTAACATTCTACTGCCGGCACCCCACGGCAAAGAATTTCCCCTTATACAGGTAATACCCGTCCATATTTTGTGTTTCTCGTAATTTAATATTAGTATGACCATGTAATGCTTTAGACGCTTTAGTATCTGTAATGTTACATGTTTTAAACAAAGGAACTGATTGGAAAAAGATTTGGGAATTACAAAAAAAATACGTCCTAACGTGTAAAATTGTTACAAGATGGGAAAAATATTATAATTTACAGTATTTTTATTAACGAAGGTTTATTTTGTTAGGTGTGATATATGCATGAAATTTCCAACTGAAATTTTTGGTTAGCGTGAAATTACTATATTTACAATCTATTGAATCCACTTTAGAACACACAGAATCCGTGTATAGAACCTTAATAGCCCATAATTACGCAATCATTAAATAATAGCCGCAACCGACCTTGCCTAAACCAAACGTATAATCATAATATTAATAAATCAAATAAAGTTGCCGTGGGGTGCCGGCTGTAGAATGTTACCCCACCTCTCATGCCCGTGGAGGCAGTAAGGGCCTCCTAAGGGATCCCTCGGGAAGATAGGCAGCAACATCTTTCCGTGTATCAAAATAATTAAAGAGAAGCTTAAATATCATGCTAAGTGGAAGATTTATAAAAACATAACTGATTATGAAACATTCAGCTTACTTAGAACTAGGCAAAAACAAATAGAAACTGAATGTTACTCATACTATTTGGACAATTGCGAATGAAAAATAAATTCCAGTAGCAAACACTTTTGGTCTTATGTGAAATCGAAGAAGAAAACAGATGACATACCAGACACTATGTCTTGGAATAATGAAAGCAGTTCAAACACTAACGACATAAGTGAAATGTTTAACTCCTATTTCAAATCAGTATTTGAATCCCATGATCAAAATATCATCATAATATGAATATTTGTAATGATGATGATCATAGCACAGAGGCTCTTATTAACAATATTCAAATATCAATTTCAATTGTCGAGAAATATCTTCAGCGTCTTGATATTAATAAAGGATCAGGTCCCGATAATCTTCCGCCAATTTTCTTAAAACAGTATAGTAAAGCTCTTAGCCTCCCCATTTCTATACTTTTTAGTCGCTCATTAAATACGGGATACCTACCAAAATTATGGAAACAGTCATATGTTATTCCTATCTATAAGTCGGGTAATGAACATGATATAAAAAATTACAGACCAATATCTAAACTATGTACAATATCCAAGATGTTTGAAAAGATAATTTACGACACCCTCTCTCCCGTGATACGACCACTTATCATAAAAGAGCAGCACGGATTTATAAGTAAGCGCTCCATTGAAAGTAATCTATGTGAATTCACACACTTGGTCTCAGATGCGATGG
Source organism: Pasiphila rectangulata (assembly GCA_963082625.1). Taxonomy (NCBI): domain Eukaryota; kingdom Metazoa; phylum Arthropoda; class Insecta; order Lepidoptera; family Geometridae; genus Pasiphila; species Pasiphila rectangulata. Next base: position 9,470,296 of record OY720261.1, on the reverse strand, counting down.
ATAAAGGTTTTCAAGTTGATGTTGTTTACACCGACTACTCTAAAGCCTTCGACAAAGTGTCACATGCCTTATTAATTTGTAAGCTTCGCGATTCGGGTATTCACGGTGACCTCCTCAGATGGCTCAAGTCTTATCTTAGAGAGCGTAGTCAAGCAGTTACCATTAAAGGCTACTGTTCTTCTTTTGTGCCAATTCTATCTGGAGTTCCACAAGGCTCACATCTTGGACCGTTATTATTTTTGATTTTTATAAATGACATCATCAATATATTTGAACATTCCAAGTGTTTGATTTACGCAGATGACACAGAAATTATTAGACGTGTAAAATCAGTCCTGGATTGTGAACTCCTTCAGTTAGATCTTAACAAACTTTCATCATATTGCGAAGATAATTTTATAGTACTTAATACTCAAAAATGTAATATAATATCTTTTACACGTAAGCCTAGACCTATTTTACATGAATATAAATTTAAGGACACACTGATCTCAAGAGTCACTAGCATCAGAGATTTGGGTGTCTATTTAGATAATAAATTTACCTTTAATGTACATTTTAACACTATTATACCAAAAGCTTATCGCATGCTGGGTTTTATTCTTAGAACAGGTAGAGAGTTCAAAAACCCCGCTACTCTTTTACTCCTGTATAATAGTTTTGTAAAATCTATCCTAGATTTTGCGTCTACAGTTTGGAATCCCCAATATAAAGTTTACGTTGAAGAAATTGAGAAAATTCAAAACAAATTTATAAAACATTATACGTACCGTTTTCCCACTATATCAACAGATTCTATAGTAAGTCTTAAAGTTCGTCGTACCATCAGAGATATCATGTTTCTACATAAAATACTTACAAACACAGTTGACTCTGAGCTTTTGTTAAGTAATATTAATTTTAATTGTCCACGTTTATCCTCGCGTAAAAAGAATACTTTCTGGACACCAACCTCCAAAACTAGGTATAGACAGAATATGTTTTTGAATAGAGTTTGTGATGTCTATAATCACAACCTATGCAATGTAGATATATTTCATTTAAATGGACTATGTTTAAAAAGAGAAATTTTGGAGGAGCTTTGCCACAATTTAGTCTAATTCAATTTATTTAAGGTCTCGTTTACTGCATAATTTAATGTCTCTAAAGTTGTATTGTATCATTTAATTTTTTATTTTTCTTCTTTTTTACTGTTCACCTGCTGTATCTGTACAACCTAATGGTGGAAACTTAGCTGGTTTTTGTATTGTTTAACTTTATCTCTAGTTTTAAGAAATATGTACTGTTTGTTTCCCTAATAAATAAAAATAAAAAAATAAATAAATAAATAAAAACATCCCGTACTGAACTCGCCAACCCGCCTGCCAAGCGTGGTGAGTATGGCAACTAACCCTCATGGAGATCAATGTAGGAGGCCTGCGTTCAGTTATGGACGTTTTACGACTGAAATGATGATGATGAAATGAAGTAAGGCCTTAACATCTGTTTTAAATGATTTATACAGCGTCAGAAAAAACGATTCGTTCTGTAAGGCAATGCAGGCTTGCGCAGCACCTATACCATCCTAACGGCTTAGTCGGCTATTACTACAGAAGACCAGCGCTGTGGTTTGACTCGTTCTGCCACAGCACATGCTGAGTAGTGACCATTTTTGTCACTAGTTCTAAAATAAATAAATAAATAATGCTGGACAAGTCACACAGCATCATCTAGCCCCAAGCTAAGCAGAGCTTGTCTTATGGGTACTAGATGACTGATATACTTAATACATTATACTACATAGATAGATATTTTTATTATATATAGAAAAACACCCAGAACACCCTGAACAAATATCTGCAGATCGTACAGACAGAGTTCTAAAACCGAATTGATGATTTTTTTTTATATGATTGTAAAAATGTTACAAATTAAAAGTTTCTATATCATTTTCTTATCTATTAGTCACAGGAAAGAACTGGTCAGTTTAAAGCCACTGGTTTCCTCATCTTCTTTCACCGTTAAAGCACGTGTTAAATGTGCACTTACATTATTTTAAAAATAAAGAAACCATTAGTGCACGACCAGTATCCACGATCTTCGGATCGAGAGTCGGCAGTTCTTACTCGTCCCAACACGGATTCAATCAAACTTATAATGATTATCAATACATAGTATAAAACAAAGTCGCTTCCTGTCAAAGTCGAGTCTGTCTTTCCATATGTATGCTTAGGTCTTTAAAACTACGCAACGGATTTTGATGCGGTTTTTTAATAAATGTAGTCATTGAAGAGGAACGTTTTTATATATAATACATGTACCTCTATAATATAGTAGAGAAACACTGATCATTTTAGAGGTATGTAATGTGAGGTCGTAAATAAACACATTTTTTGCGCTTACATTGCAAACTCTAGCTGAACCCTACGAGATAGATCAAAATAATGTACTACAGTATTGTACACCATAAAAAGATCTACAAAAAAGTCCGTGATGATTCTCTAGTATATTTAGTATCAGAATTACACCCGTGCGAAGCCGGAGCGGGTCGCTAGTTTTTTATAAACAAAATAACCTTCAAACTATTCAATTATAGCTACCTAACGATATAATCTTAAACCTCACAAAACATGCCAAGATCGTCATAAATTACGTCATTCAAGTAGGACATTTCAAATTATCGATACATTCTCAACACTAGTGGTCGGCCCATACAAGGGACAGAAATCAAGTACCCTTAAGAGAATATGTGGGGCCTGTGACACTGGCATAGACTAGACCTAAGCTTAGACAAGTATTGAATCAGCTACAGCCTTATTTATTTCGTTCATAGTTTGATTGATCAGCTTTTTGTATGATGACACCGTGCTTTTTTCATTCTTGTTGGGTAAGTCCATCCTAAGGTTGACTGGAAGAGATCGCTAATAGTGATGAGGCCGCCCATTGTACTTCTACTTTTAATTTTGTAATTTTCTGTCTTTGTTATATTATGTCATGTGTTAGTATTAAGTTAAGTACAATAAAGTGTTATCTATCTATCTATCTTTTTTGTAGGGTTCCATACCCGAAGGGTAAAAACGGAACCCATATTAACTCCGACTCCGACTAAGACTCCGCTGTCCATCTGTCTGTCTGTCTGTCTGTCACCAGGCTGTATCTCATAAACCGTGATAGCTAGATAGTTGAAATTGTTGACACATGATGTATTTCCGTTGCCGCTATAACAACAAAAACATAATAAAATGAATATTTAAGGGGGGCTTCCATACAACAAACTTTTGTATGAAATATTTTCCATACAACAAAGAATTTAATGCCGTTTTTTTGCTCGATAATACCGGCAACAGGTAGACGCTTGAAATATTTAGAGAATATTTAAAAAAAAATCAGAGAATATTTAGTTGTATACTTATAGTAGGTATAGTAGTTGTTTTGCCAAATAATTATACGGAACCCTTCGTGCACGAGTCTGACTCGCACTTGGCAGATTTTTTATTTATGTTTGAGTTTTTGTTACATGATTGATTGCCGTGTTTTATTCTAAGCTTTTACTCAACTAGCAATGTTCGTTTGCGGTGAGGTACCGACAGTAGAACGTTGCCTCTCCACTCTTGCCTGTGGATGCAGTAAGAATCTGCGAAGGGATACCTACCTACGGAAGATAGGCTAAAGCGTTTCGGTGTAATTACAGCTTTCTAGGACTAATAGTCTCTTCGCAAAGCCGGTGACGTACGGACAGACAGACAAAGCGAAACTAAAGAGTTTCTTGTTTTACTACGAAACCCTAAAAACATCTAATAAATCTCTAAGGATACCTCCGGAAGATGGGCAGCAACATTTTTCCGTGTATCAACATCTCTTATCCCCTCATGATCTTGGAGGTCCATGTGGGAGGTCTTTGTCCAGCAGTGGACATGGAAAGCAGTCCTACGGCTCATCCCTGACATCTTGCTGTGGGGTGCCGGCAGTAGAATGTTACCCCTCCTTTCATGCCCGTGGATACAGTATGAGCCTGCTAAGGGATACCTCCCAGCGTCTTTACTATCAACATCCCGTACTGCGCTCCCCAACCCGCCTGCCAAACATGGTGAGTATGGTAACTACCCCTCATGGAGATCCATGAGGGAGGCCTGTGTTCAGTAGTGGACGTTTTACGGCCGAAATGATGATGACCTGACCAATCCCAATGAGCTGAAATTTTGGTGACCATACAAAATGCAATACTACAAAATGGCCACCGCTTCAAGATGGCGGATCCATAATCATCTCTGCCGCAGGACGTCCGCTCCTGGACATAGGCCTCCCTCATGGATTTCCAAGATCATGAGGGGATGTTTCCACACTCACCATGCTTGGCAGGCGGGTTGGCGAGTGCATTACAGGATGTAAGTACAAGTAAAGACGCTTCTGCGCCTCTCCCGGAGGTATCCTTTGGCAGACTCTTACTACATTCACGGGCAGTTTTTTTTTTATTTTCTATAGCTTGCGCAATATTTCTCTCGTATCGTATTTTTAATAGGACTTGTATTGAGAATGTATAAGGAATTATTTTAATATTGATCACGTTAAAGTGTGTCAGATCTAAGGATATTTATTTGAAAGTTTTTTATATTTTCCATAAAAGATCTCTACAGAAAAGGCAAGTACATGAACTCTTAAAACCAAGCTAGCGATTGAACACTACATCATCATCATCATCTCAGCCGTAGGACGTCCATTGCTGGATATAGACCTCCCTCATAAATCTACAAGTACTGATTATGGCGGGTTTTGCCATTCATACAATGTTTGACGGGCGGGTGGGCGAGCGCAGTACGAGATGTTGATACACCGAAAGACGCTGCTGCCCACCATCTGGAGGTTTCCATTAGCAGGCTCTTACTGCATCCACGGACATGAGAGGAGGGGTCACATTCTACTACCGGCACCACACGGCAAAAGTCCTAAAAAAGCTTCGATTGTTATTATAAGTATTACTAAATGACGAGACAAGCCAAAGCCCACCTGATGTTAAGCAGTAACCTCTACCTATAAAAATTGCAATGCCGCGGTGATCACGTTAATTAAGCACGTGACCAACGCTGCATTGCATTGCGCCCGTCATCCTGAGACAGAGTTGTCGTCAAGGTCTCATGTGCCCGTAATTCCACCGGCCCCCTTGCCCTTCAAACCGGAACACAGCAATAGAGACATTACTGCTTGGCGGCAGAAATAGCTATGGTGGTAGTACTTCCCTGGATGAACTCTTCACGAAAAGCTATACTACTACTAAATTTACTTTGGCACTTTTCTGCATTGACAAAATTTATAGTTGACATTTTTTGACATTATTTTGTATACGAGTGGACATTTTTGTACTTCGTCAAGTTAGTCAAAGTCCATCATCATTTCAGCCGTAAAACGTACACTACAGGCCTACCTCATAGATAACCATGACATTTTTGCCATACCACGCGTGGCAGGCGGGTTGGCGAGATGTTGTTGATGCGACGGAAAGACGCTGCTACCCATTCATTGCATGCATTCACGGGCATGAGAAGAGGTGTTCTACATTCTACATTTTGTGTGACCCTCCCAAAATCGACTTTAAATCTATATATAGTTCTCCTGACCATGTAGGGGTATTTTAACTACTATTTATTCAAGAAGCTTCCAGACAGGCCGGCTGGTAGCTAGGCAAACATAGCTACGTCGACTCAAGTGTAAGCTATGTTCCAAAACGCATACCGACATGTTTGAGCGGCCACTGCCTCTGTTAGAGTAGAGAGAAAACAGAGAAACGCAACTAATAGCCGTGGGGTGCCGGCAGTAGAATGTTGCCCCCCCCCCTCTCTTGCCTGTGGCTGCAGGAAGAATCTGCGAAGGGATACCTACCTACGGAAGATAGGCTAAAGCGTTTCGGTGTAATTACAGCTTTCTAGGACTAAAAGTCTCTTGGCAAAGCCGGTGACGTACGGACAGACAGACAGACAGACAAAGCGAAACTTAAGGGTTTCTTGTTTTACTACGAAACCCTAATCATCTAATAGGCCATGCAACACAAGGGATATAACTTGTGATGTCCAATAGTCAGTTTAACGACAGTCGAGTTATGTTCCAAAACGCATACCGACATGTTTGAGCGGCGACTGCCACTGGTAGAGTAATGAGAAAACAGAGAATTTCTCGTAGAACATTCACAATTACATTATAATGAGGTAAAAGTGTATGTGTTCGTAAGTTGAAGATTATCTCTGAAGACTCATTTGTATTCGTCGTAGTAAATTTTGTTATGGTCGTTACAATTATTATTTGCATGTTAGTTATAAGTATTTAGCTTTATATGATAGGACTGACATACTATAAAAGACCTGTAGGGGTTGCTAAGATCTATATTATTACACACTTTTCCAACAAAGAAAAATACATTGGTGCACAACCGATATCAAACCCACGACCTTCGGTTTGAAAGTCGGGGGTATATACCACTCGGCCAGCACGGCTCTATACACTACAAGGTTCTTTAAATAAATTTAGAATAAAAAAACAGATTAGTTAATTGACTCTGTTCGCTCTCTACTCTATCCTCATTAAACACGCAGTTCATGTCAATCCGTTTGCGTTTAACACGTTTTTGTGTCATTTTAATGTCGTTTGTGTTGAAAATGTCCCATTGTCACTTAATTGTATAGTTTATAACATTCCTGAGTTATGATTACTTACTCCGCTGGCTCAGTGAACAGACGTGGGTCTTGGCCTTATTGTAAAAGATCAATTAAAAATGTCAGTAAAAAATAAATAAAAGATTTCTTTTTATCTTTACAAATGGGAAAGCAAGTTTGTGATTAATTACAATAGCTGTCTTTGTCAAATTGTGTTTCCTCCTTTTTACTGGTAAGTTAAAGAAAAAAAATCATCTCTAAGGTTCGAGGAAACTATTTTTAAAGTTTTTACTTTTTTATGAGAGCGCCTCATTCAATAATATTTGTTTTCAGGCAGCAGTAGAAAAGTACAAAGATCTTAAATCTATAATGATATATGTAAATAACATAAAATTTATCTTAAAACTAAACGTAAAACTCGGAATTTGCCATTATTAGCAAATTACTAAAATTTAAAACGAATTTTGTTTTTTCATGATTTGATCGTAAGCAGTGGAAGGAGATAGCATCTCTTTTGCCTAGCAGGTAGAAAAAAAATGTGCGAGTCGCATTCACGCCACGTAGGCCTACCATTATTCAATCAAAATCAAATACACATACAATTTTTTATTGTTTTTAAAGCGGCAACAGAAATACATTATCTGTGGAAATTTTACCTGTCTAGCTACGGTATATATGGGATCCAGCCTGGTGACAAACAGACGGACAGGCAGACGGACAGCTGCGTCTTAGTAATAGTGTCCCGTTTTCTCCCTTGATAACACAGCTTTTAAAGATAGAAAGGTATTTGGCATGGGAGTGCATTCCATATCAAATATTATTTATTCAGTATACAATATGAGTTATTAGAATTGTAGGGCCATTGCCATAAAACCCGTTTGAGGAGGCTGATATATAATTATCCTGATGATGATCTTGCCGTGTTGGCTATAGATCCGAAGGTGGCTGTTTGATACCGGCCGTGAACAAATAGATTTTTATCTATACTAATTATTATAACGAGGAAAGATTTGTATAATGTATGTTTGTAAGGAATAAACTCAAAAACTACTGGACTGACTTTTTAAATTCCTTCACTATTAGCATGTTACATTATCCCTGAGTAACATAGGCTATATTTATCCCCGTATTCCGACGGGAACAGGAACTACGCGGGTAAAACTGCGGAGTGCGGCTAGTAAATAAAATAAAATAGTTTATTTCTTCAACTTATATATTTATCAATCTAATATATTTCAGTAGAATGGGACCCTCTTTTAAGTAATATGATACCTGTGCTAGAGGGTTTAGTCTGTATATTATAAAGAGGTAAAGTTTGTGAGTTTGTGAGGTTGTAGGGGGTAATCTCTGGATCTACTAAACCGATTTTCAAAATTCTTTTACTCATAGAAAGCCACAGTATTTGTGAATGTCATAGGCTATGAGTTACCGCCCAACGAAGCGGGCACCGTGTCAGCTAGTTTATTATAAGTGCACATATAAAACATGTTTGTGTGAAGGAGAAGGAAAACATCGTGAGGATATCCGTCGCAGTTTTCAGTTCTTTCCTCTGTCTAACAGCTGATCAAGCTGAGAGGATGGTATAGGCGCTGGGCAAGCCTAAGGGTCTTCCCACATTAGTCGACGCGGAATCGGCTTAAGCCGATTGCGTATCACCACACTACTCAGCTTAACGCCATTCAGCTGTCGACATGCGATCGGCAGTCGATTACTCCGAACGGCCGTCACGACGGCTGTTCACTTACGTTTTTTTTTTTTTTAAAGATAAAGATATATTTATTTGCTTGAACACAATGTTATAAAGGTCTTAAAATTAATATAGTTCTAATTATGTTCTACCTTAATTAGCATGCAAATTTATTATTAAAATTTAAAAAGTTTAAATAAAATTTAAAGGAAATAAAAATGTCAATAGGTATATTAAAATCATATAAAATATTAACTCATAATTCCAACTTGTCATCTAAAAATTCATGAATATCATAATAACATTTGCTTAATAATAATTGCCTCAATTTAGATTTAAATATATTGTCATTTTTGTTTTTATATGACTTTGGTACTTTATTATAAATATTTGGTGCCATACAGACTACACTTTTTCGTAAAAGTGCTGTTTTGCGGTTGGGATTACGAAGCCTATTATTGTCTCGTCTGTTACGTACAACAACATCCGTCATACGTTGAAAAAGCTGAGGGTTTTTTCTCACAAACAATGCGACTTCAAGGATGTAAAGAGACGGAAGTGTAAGAATTTTATGCTCAATAAACCAAGTCTTACAACTATCAGTCATAGGAATGCCAAACATGGATCTGATGCAACGTTTTTGTGCCTTAAATATGATTTCTCTATCTGTAGAATTACCCCAGAATATTACCCCAAATCTAAGCAGGGATTCCACTATTCCGTAATAAGCTGTGAGTAAAGATTCTGTATTGACAGTTAACGATAATTTATACAAAGCATAGGCTGAACTACTAATTCGCCTGCTAAGTGTGTCAATGTGGCTTTTCCAGTTAAGTTTTTTATCAATTTGAATACCTAAAAATCGTGTAGAGTCAACCTGATTCACAATATGACCTTGAAATTCTAGATTTATGTCAATTGGATTTGGTGCTCTTTGACTAAAGTGCATAATGTTTGTTTTATTAAGATTGATTTTTAAATTATTATTGTCAAGCCATGAAATTATTGATTTTAAAGAATTATTTATGTCATATTTATAGGTACTAATGTCATTACATCTAATCGTCACAGTGCTGTAATCGTTCGGCGGTCGACTCCTCCGAACGGCTGTCGCGACGGATGTTCGCATCCGTTCGGCAGTCGACTCTTCCGGATAGCCGTCGCGAGGGGCTGGTTGTCGTGTACACCTTCGGTACTCGGCCGTCTCCGGCGCCGTTCGGATGCCGTCGGAGACGAAGGCATGCGATCGGATCATTCGACTGCCGTCCAACGCCGTTCGGCTGCCGTCGGAGATGAAGGCATGCGAACGGATGCGATCAGCTAATCGCAAACGGCTCGTTTCACCGTCAGCCGGAGCCGAGCCGATGCGAATGGTGTTAGTAACGCTCTTATTTCGTAGACATAAAGGCTTTTTTGACCGGCTTAAGCCGATTCCGCGTCGACTAATGTGAGGAGACCCTAATCCATCTATTATTGTCCCAGGCACTGCGCCCGTGCAGCATGACTACCAGTTGCTGCCGCTGTATAAATCCTCTATAATACATCTAAATGACTGACCTGATCATCTTGGAATGTAAGATTTTGCACGCGCTTCAGCATTAGGTCAGTAGCGGGAACGTAACGCTATTATTTATTTATTACAGTTTTACCATTACGTTTCATTGCCGCTTTTCTCGGTGCGTGATGTAAGAGATATTTAGTTTGTGGCAGACTGCCAGTAAGGGCCGTACATTACAAACAGTAAATAAGGTCTGAGCCAACTATCATTTCAGCCGTAAGACGTCCACTACTGAACACAGGCCTCACGCAACTGGAGATCTATGAGGGGTAGTTGCCATCTTTCTGAGTAGTTGCCATCATCTAATCCTTAGCAGGGTCTTACTGCATCCACGGGCAAGAGGGGAGGGGCGACATTCTACTGCCTACGGCAACTGCCGGTACCTCACGGCATGAGTCAACTAGTAACTAGGTGTTACGTCGGTTTGCAGCGTCCTCAAACAAAATCTAGTAACAAAATCTATAAAAAAGCTTATTACGCCATAGATAACTGACAACCTTAGTGGCGCAGCGGGCGAAGGCTTGACTGCGACGCAAGGGGTTCGATTCCCGCCTCGTGACAAATGTCTGTATGAGGTGTAGAAATTTTTCAGGTAGTTCTGGATGTTTTTCTTTAAATAATAAAATTATCTATGACTGATACACTTAATATACTACATAGATATTTAGTAAAATAATATTAAGTATTATTATAGTCATCCATAACACAACACTAGCTCTGCTTAGCTTGGGGCTAGATGATGTTGTGTGAATTGTCCAGCATATTTTTTTTATTTTACCATATTTTTAGACAAGATAAAGATTCATCATCATCATTACAGCCGGAAAACGTCCACTACTGAACACAGGCCTCCCTCATGAATCTCTGTCTGGTAGTTGCCATACTCATCACGCTTGGCAGGCGGGTTGGCGAGCGCAGTACGGGATGTTGATACACAGAAAGACAATGCTGCCCATCTTCCGGAGGTATCCCTTAGCAGGCTCTTACTGCATCCACGGGCATGAGAGGAGGGGTAACATTCTACTGCCGGCACCCCACGGCACGTTACATTATTCCAGTTAAAAGCGTGCCAAGTCACGTGTAAAACATTATTTGTAGTCGATAGTATTCTTACGGTACATTTAGTTTAGTGTGCTACCGAATAGGAAGGTCCACGTGGACAACACGTTGTAAATAGATTTCGTGTTATGTGCCTAGTAACATAGTCTAGGAAATGTACTGTGTCAACATAAAACCATTTCCTTGTGGGTAAAACAATAAACTGAAGTCATCGGCATGGAAATAGAGCTTCAAGGCGCAGACCGACCAACTTTACTCCTTACGCAGTCTTAAGGATTAGAGGCAGTAGAATATTGCCTCTCATCTCTTACCCGTAGATGCAGTAAGAATCGTCACAGAATACCTCCGGAAGACGGGCAGCAGCGTCTTTCCTTGTATCAACATTAAATTGATCTTTATGTTGACTTGTATATTAATTCTTCTTCTTTTTTCTCTTCTTTTTCTCTTAACGCACATAAGAGAGTAAGCTATGTACACTTCAATGAGCCGTTTTCAGTAACAAAACAAAAAGAGTTTTCTACTAAACCTAACAGATGGAGCTGGCAAGCGGAGTAAGCAGGAGTAAGCAAGTTTGTGATTATTCCTGTCATTGTCAAATTGTGCCTACCAGGGAAAGAAATTTAACGCCATCTATAAGGTACGAGGTAACTATTTTTGAAGTTTTTACTTTTTAATGAAAACGCCTCATTGGGGTTTGACGACTTTGGTCCAAAATGAAAAATGACAAGGTATAATAATGCCAACAATCACAAAATAAAAATGTCAACATGAAAGAATGACAAAGTATAAAAATGTCGTCTGTATCAGATCAATACCATGCATGTGTTTTTTTATAATTTATAAATACTTTCGATGTCAATGCAATGACTTTTAATAAATAAATAAATAAACCCGCCTGCCAAGCGTTACATGGCAATTATCTCTCATTTTCAGTACTTGGAGATACAAGCCACAAAAAATATGTTTACTGAAAACAGCATTTGTTTGAAGTACATGATACATGAAAAGTCGATGTGGTAATGTAGATTTTTTATCTATATCGACGTATTTTTACGAGCGTAGTTCCGGCCTTACGTGTTGTTGCTTTTTAATTATTTTAGCTACAGTATACTGAGTAACCTTCACACCATTATATTTTCATCATCATCATCAACGCTCAGTCCACTGCTGGACATAGGCCCTCCAGTGGCACGCCACTTAGCTAGATCTTCGGCTTGCTCCTCCAATCCCTGTTAGCTGCCTTACGAATATCATTGCTCCACCCAGATAAAGCGACTTTACTTTATCATATCGTGTATCATGTATCGTATCATGCCGTGGGGCGCCGGCAGTAGAATGTTTCTCCTCCTCTCCTACCCGTGGATGCAGTAAGAGCCTGCTAAGGGAGACCTCCGGAAGATGGGCAGCAGCGTCTTTCCGTATATCAACATCCCGTACTGCGCTTACCAACCCGCCTGCCAAGCGTGGTGAGTATGGCAACTACTCATGGAGATCCATAAGGGAGGCCTGTGTTCAGTAGTGGATGTTTTACGGCTGAAATGATGACTTTATCATAGCGACATCACTTTATCATAGCGACATTACTTTATCATAGCAACATTACTTTATCATAGCGACATTACTTTATCGTAGCAACATTACTTTATCATAGCGACATTACTTTATCATAGCGACATTAATTTATCATAGCGACATCACTTTATCATAGCGACATTACTATATCATAGCGACATCACTTTATCATAGCGACATTAATTTATCATACCGACATCACTTTATCATAGCGACATTACTTTATCATAGCGACATTAATTTATCATAGCGACATCACTTTATCATAGCGACATTACTTTATCATAGCGACATTACTTTATCATAGCGACATTACTTTATCATAGCGACATCACTTTATCATAGCGACATTACTTTATCATAGCGACATTACTATATCATAGCGACATTACTTTATCATAGCGACATTACTTTATCATAGCGACATTACTTTATCATAGCGACATCACTTTATCATAGCGACATTACTTTATCATAGCGACATTACTTTATCATAGCGACATCACTTTATCATAGCGACATTACTTTATCATAGCGACACTACTTTATCATCATAGCGACATTACTTTATCATCATTATCATCTAAGCAATAGGAAGTCCACCGCAATGCAAGTACTTTTGTTGCCATACTCACCACGCTTGGCAGGCGGGTTGGCGAGTGCAGGATGTGGTGGTAAGTGCACGGACAGATGCTGCCTATCTTCCGGTCAAAATTATTTCTTGTACCGAGCACAGAAGAAATTAAACCTCCTAGATAGTGAGCTTGACCTTGATATTTTCCATAGCAGCATTGGTAGTTTAAAAACCAAACTTAACTCTTTCTTCGAAAAGTTTAAAACAGATGCGAGTGCCTTAATTATAATATAATCATTTATAAATTATAAGACAATGTGGAATTATGTGGATCTATTCGGGTATGTGTGAATTACATACCCGAATAGATCCTCTGACGACGACGAGACGAGCTCTGTGGCGCAGCGGGCGAAGGTCCGCCTGCGACGCAAGGGGTTGCGGGTTCGATTCCCGCCTCGGGACAAATGTCTGTACGATCTGCAGATATTTGTTCAGGGTGTTCTGGGTGTTTTTCTATATATAATAAAAATATCTATCTATGTAGTATAATGTATTAAGTATATCAGTCATCTAGTACCCATAACACAAGCTCTGCTTAGCTTGGGGCTAGATGATGCTGTGTGATCTGTCCAGCATTATTTATTTATTTATTTTATTTATTACTAGCCTACTATTGTTAATTTCTTTTAATTTGTCCTTTGTAAACCACTACTGTGTATCTATAAGTGGAAACGTATTCAACATCATTTCAGCCGTAAAACGTACACTACTGAACACAGGCCTCCCTCATGGATCTCCATGAGGGGTAGTTGCCATACTCACCACGCTTGGCAGGCGGGTTGGTGAGCGCAGTACGGGATGTTGATATACGGAAAGACGCTGCTGCCCATCTTCCGGAGGTGTCCCTTAGCAGGCTTTTACTGCATCCATGGGTAAGAGAGGAGGGGCAATATTCTACTGCCGGTACCCCACGGCAAGGAAACTTATTAATAGCCACTTATTATTATACTTATAACAATTGTGTATCTTGTGATGATAGTTTCCCTAAGATGAATAAATAAATAAATACATCCGGGGACATCCGTCCATAATTCCCTTGGCAGATTCTTACTGCATCCTCGGGCAAGGAGAGGTAACATTCTACTGCCCCATAGCTATAGTCGGCGCCACACTATTATTTTATACTGAGTCGAAAATTTTGAGTTTCTACAAGCTTCAGACGATTGACCGGGTCTATCCTATAGCTAAAAAGACTCAGCTGAACAAAAATATGGCAAGGTGCCCGGGACTAATTAATCTAAATATCTCATAGGCATTGTAGCATAACGTACAGCATGGTTTATCATAATTATGGTAACCAAAACAAAATGTCTGTCTTACTGTTAAAATCTTACTTTTGGGCTAGATGGTTCTATATTATCTAAGGCTTACATGGCATTATAATTTAATGTTTAAATAAATTTACGGCAGCATTTTCTGTTTAGCCGTTAGCCGTGGGGTGCCGGCAGTAGAATGTTACCCCTCCTCTCCTACCCGTGGATGCAGTAAGAGCCTGCTAAGGGACACCTCCGGAAGATGAGTAGCAGCGTCTTTCCGTATATCAATATCCCATACTGCGCTCACCAACCCGTCTGCCAAGCGTGGTGAGTATGGCAACTACCCCTCATGGAGATCCATGAGGGAGGCCTTAGTTCAGTTGTCGACGTTTTACGGCTGAATTGATGATGATAATGATTTTGATTTTGTTTTGTATTTTTACAATGCAAGATTTTGTTTGTTACGTTTTACCGATTTTAATAATTAATTTACCAATGGAAAGCTACATTATCGGTAAGTAACATAGGCTAGTTTATCCCCGCATTTCCACGGGAACGGGAACTACGCGGGTGAAACCGCGGGGTGCTGCTAGTAATTTATAAAGGCAAATCTTCAAAGAAGCTCTTGTCCAATAGAATTTCACGGCTCTCATTTACGATGACGATGATGATAGCTTAGCCGAAAACATTTAGCGCGCTCGTCATTCACATTGTAATCTGATACGTTGCGCAAACGCAGTTCCGCGTTCGTTTCCATTGATCTATCGCTGTCGTATCATGGCGGATAAAATCGTCTAATGCATTTAAAAGCAACTCAAAATTATAATTATTTTGTATATACTACATAATAATTTGAATGAATGAATGAATGAAAATTCTTTATCGTACATCAAAGATATAAACAGAATAAATTAAAACTAAAAACTAAATGCACAATGGGCGGTCTTATCGCTAAGAAGCGATCTCTTCCAGACAACCTTTTTATGGAGAAGGTTTTTGAAGGAAGAATGTTCGGGGGGGTTTTACACGTTTTATCAGCTTTCCCTATAATTAACTGTATCACCGAAATCTTCGAACGTTGATCTAACCTACTAAATCTGATTTAATTGAAACTTTGCAAAATATGACTGTTAACATATATACAATAACAACCCCCTCATGTTTCTATATAACCTTGATCCTTGGACCTAAGTCCAGCAGTGGACCTGGTCGGAGTCCCACAGCTGAGATGATGATGACTACATTTTTGGCGTCACGAGATGACGTACAGAAATCCCGGTTATTCAAATACTAGAAGTCGCCCGCGGTTTCACCCGCATCTTTGGTTACTGCTCCGCTCCCGAAGCTCGTAGCGTGATTTTATATAGCCTATAGCCTTCCTCGATAAATGGGCTATGTACCACTGAAATAATTTTTCATATCGGACCAGTAGTTCCTGAGATTAGCGCGTTCAAGCAAACAAACAAACTTTTCAGCTTTATATATTAGTACCTATAGATACAGATATAGATTCCCGTGTGCAAATGGACACACTAACAAAAGATAAACTTTCGTTAATTAGGTCGCCATCGCGTCTGTTAACTGCTTTTACTCGTTTAATTACAAATGGGTTTGTTAACTGCTAACAGTTAAGTTTAACTGCTTTTTCAGGAACCGTAGAAGTTTAGTTAAAGTTGGAAGTGTGGCCTAATTGGTATTAAAAACTGTTTATAACACTTTAAAAAAACACTTTTAAAAGACGGCTTAAACGTCACATTTTTGAAAAACCTTTATTCCGATAACCAATTATCGATACCGATACTTAAGAGGGGCCAATCCAACTTACTTTTCATACAACCGCTCGTACGTGGGTGTGGCGTCGTAATAGATCTTTCTATCAATTTTTTGATCTAATAGGTATCTTGTGCACTATATCTAGGTTTCTATCCAAACAAAAAATCTAAATTTGGAGAAACAAATTTTATACGGAATTTTACTCTCCAAAGTTTGATTGTGGTTGTAGAAAAGTAAGCTGGTTGGCCCCTCTTTAGATACTTTTACTACTAAGCTAGACATAAGTTAGTTTAGTTAGTTATAAGTTTTATGTACCTACCTAACTCATTTAAGTGAACCATGTTCTTTATGAGAAATGCTCTTTAAACGTATTAGGAGTTTTTGGTGTTAAAATCGGTAACGATCAATTTATCAACATACTTCAACGTTATTTAATGGTGAAGGAAAACATCGTGAGGAAACTCGCAGCTTAGTCAACTTCAGACATAGCTGACCTGTTTTTTAATATGGATACATTTAGATATGGCCGAAAAAGCATAATGGGCAGAGTTAGGTGCTGGGCAAGACTAATCTATCCAACTAGACTAATCTAGCCGGCAGAAAAATGTTGGCTCTCCTCTCTTGCCATAGGATACAATAAGAATCTGTCAACGAAACCTACGTCAGATGAGCAGCATCGTCTTTCCGTGTATCAGCATCTCATACTGCGCTCGCCAACCCGCCTTCCAAGCGTGGTGAGTATGGCAACAACCCCCACATTATCTCAGAGATTTTAGAGAGAGGCCTATGTCCAGCAGTGGAGTGGACGTCCCACGCCTGAGATGACGATAATAGTCTTTATAAAAGTCTATATTTTTTTCCAAGATGGCGTCTCAGGAAAGTTTATCTGACTTTAATTGTATGAACTCATCAATCGGGTCGGCTTACATAAAAGGGCCAAATAACTTGAAAGCTTAGGTACGTAATGTCTATACTTTCAAAAGAATTGTGACCACACCTTGTGAAGATCGAAGACCGTGACGAATGGTGTTAAATAACTGGGGTGAGCAGGTTTTCGGAGTTTGCGGGACTTTCTTACCTGAAACAAGAGAAAATGTTTTGTTCGTATAAAAAACGGTATTTTATAAAGGCCATGTATATAATTATGTTTGTTCAATATGCGTTGAATATTGTGAGTTTTGATTCAGAAAGTATTTTATGTATTATAATTATTATTTAATTATTGTAGTCCTATGTCCAATAGTGAAATTCCTACGGCTGAGATGAAGAAGATTTTATCGATAAGGTTTTAATACCAAATAAACTTAAAACTGTATTGAGTTGAAATTAAAACCATATACTCAAATCAAGCCTCTTTAAGCTGTGAAAAATCAATATTCTAAGTTAACCTGAAAAAAGATACGACCGTTTATGCCGCAAAAACGCATGTTTCGACTTTCTCAAAGGAATCAAAATTCATAGGGAATCAAAATTAATTCGTAAAACCTAAAACTATGAAATTGGGCAAGGTATATTGTCTTATACTACAGTATAAGACAATATACCACTTACGTATTGTCTTATACTACAGTATAAGACAATATACCACAGAGAAAAAAAACCTGGTCTTGATGCAGAGAAAAATCCAAAAACCATACATTTGCAACTTTGCAACGGATACAAGAAAATCGTCTTTTAAAAAGTACGAAATCAATTATTGTCGAGTTTAAGCAACCCTACGCGCGATCATATAATGGAAAGGTGACCGAATCTTTTTATGCATTTTTAAAACTTTTTATAATTTGTACTGAAGAGAAAAGAGAAAGATAAATATAATAGCTGTACTTTATACGTTTAATTGATCACAAAAAACATGGACTGGAATCTGTATTATTGTCCGTCTGTCTGTATGTCTAACATGATGTGATAATTAGAAAAAGACGGTACAACGTCTGTCCGATCAGCTTATTTATAATAATTATTACGTTCCTATACATATACTTATGTACCTACGGAACCCTCGGTGGGCGACTCCAGCTCACACTTTTCTGGGTTTTTATTTTATTATTATTGGATATTATAACTTTCAAACTTTTATATAAATTGTACGTACGGGTAATATAATATATCCCACAAATCGTTGTCCCCCCATATGGCTTAAAAATTCCAGCATTTGGTCACATGTCGTTATGGTCCACTGAACATTTGACCCGTTTATGGGGTCATATCTCCAAATTATACCCATGGGGGTTTTAAAGGGGGAATTACTGAACTTTATCAATTATTGGTACAGATGGGTGTAGCTCATTGTTTTAATCTTTGACAATGGGCTTGAGAATGACAATTATTAATTGTAGGTGACTTCATATTTTTGTGTGTGTATGATGCAGTAAGAAACTGCCAAAGGAATTCGAAAGATGGGCAGCGTCGTCTTTCCAAAATTCAAATTTTATTTCCATAGTTTGTAATTACAAGACTAGGCACGTCTACTTACAATAGAAAGTAAAAAAATAACTTTATTTATAATGTGGATAGTTTACAAAGTACATAATTCTTGGGATTTCACTCCCAGAAAAAAAAGAAAATGACAGGACACGTGAATATTGTAAACCGAACATTACAAAATGGACACTGACTCAGCATTGTCTAGCACGCTAGGCCACCAACCTTAGAATAAATAAATAAATAATGCTGGACAGATCACACAGCATCATCTAGCCCCAAGCTAAGCAGAGCTTGTGTTATGGGTACTAGATGACTGATATACTCAATACATTATACTACATAGATAGATATTTTTATTAAATATAGAAAAATACCCAGAACACCCTGAACAAATATCTGCAGATCGTACAGACATTTGTCCCGAGGCGGGAATCGAACCCGCAACCTCTTGCGTCGCAGGCGGACCTTCGCCCGCTGCGCCACAGAGCTCGTCAGAATAATGACGTATAATAAGTATAACCGTATAAGAATAAGTAGAACCAAATTTAGAACCATTTGACTGTTTATTTACGCCATCCTCGTAAATTCCAAAGAGTAGAACTGTATATGTAACTCTTATACTCAGTTATAATTCCATAAGTAAAAAGAGTACAGAATGATTGATTTTCGTTGCTATTTTAGCCTGGTTGCTATTACGTTGTTATTCTAAGCAACCAACGCTGATCTTCCGTCAGCGCAATTTTCTGACATTGCAGACATCTTAACCACTTAGAAAAAAAAACAAACTACACACACACATAAGTAGAGATATTTAATCTTGTATTGATAGGAAATAAGGCACCTTAATGAATCTGTTCGCTTCTCTGTTTAAATCACTGTGATAAAAAGCGGATAGAAAACTAAGCTCCTATTAATAGTTAGTTTTTAGGTGTTTCGGAGTTGAAGCAAATTTTATTACGAGCATTTTTGTCTACTAGATAATCGGACAGTGAGCTTTATTGTGAAGATTACATATTTCCGTATACCAACATCCCACACTGCGTTCGCCAGCCAAGCCAAGCGTGGTGAGTATGGCAACAACCTTTCATGATGCATCATTATTAATATGTATATACATATGTATAATATTTATGTATGGTTATTATTATTTATCTTATTATTTAAGTAGATTGTATTATTAGTTTAAGTATCTTATTGTAAGTTATCTTATTTCTTGTGTACACAACCCCTACACCTATGATCACCTCTATCTAGCCTCAAAGGTTTGCTGTAAGAGAACTCTTTTTAGGGTTAAGCTCGCCTTTGTACATGAGAGAGTTTCTTTACGATGTTTTCCTTCACCGTTAGCTCGTAATTACAAAAGCTCGTAGCACCTATAATCCTTTAAGTTAGTGACCGATGTAATATACTATAAATAGCTGAATTAAAATAGATGCAACATCCTCAACTCAGTAGGTTAATGGTGAAATAATTTGCGGAAGGTTTATGCAATGTTTATGTAAATTACAAAGTACATTATGGTATGGTTAGGCACGGATCTTGGTCCTTCGGTTTGGGAAAGGAAAGAGAATGCAAATATTAAGCTCTAAGAATCTGTATATACTCGCCTCGGCACACTCGACCGACACGGCTTTTTGTTTATGGAAAGTGCGAAAATATTTATATAGGTCAATGAACTCCTGACCTGGATATCTTTGCTGAAATCTGGCTTATATTAGATAACTAGCTTGTGCCCGCCGCTTCGCATGCGTTGTACCCGGATAAAAAGTAGCCTATGTGTTAATCCTAGTCAACATCAACAAAACTATTAACAGAGTATTAAATAAATGATAAGAATAACGATTTAAAGCCTGAAAAAAGGCTTGAATCCGGTACTTTTACCAATATTTGTATTAGGCCTAGTATGATTGATGCTGTGGGGTGCCGGCAGTAGAATGTTACCCCGCCTCTCATGCCCGTGGATGCAGTAAGAGCCTGCTAAGGGATACCTCGGGAAGATGGGCAGCAGCCTCTTTCCGTGTATCAATATGCCGTACTGCGCTCGCCAACCCGCCTGCCAAGTGAGATTATGCCAATACCCTCTTACACTTAAGAGGCAGGCCTTTGTCCAGCAGTGAATGTCCTACGGCTGAGATGATGATAATGATGATATGTCATAGTCAAAATTAATAAGTGTATTCAATAAAGCAAAAAGCCATTATAGAATAGACAGTTTACAAAATAAAAATAAAGACAATACACATTTAAATTGAATATAGCACATGATTGAATTCGTTCACTTCGGAATTTTTTTTTCCAAAAGAGAGAGACAAGTGAACAAACTAAGAACTTACTCACGACAAGTACTTACCTAAGTAATAAAAAAGCGTCACTTATGTATGAGTTAGGCAACTGTCAAACGTAATAATCACGCGGTTAATGTAGTGTGAATGCATTTCCGGTCGCAACGAGGCTTATTCAATGCACATGTGGACTACAAATGTAGCCACATTATGTGATAGAGATCAGGAGATCGATAATTGACGCCAACTATCTAGATATTATCAGTTTATATAGGAAATTTTGATTGTCAGAGTTAATTTGGCCTTTCACATCTGATCTTCACAGCCGTAGGAAATCCACTGCTAGACAAAAGACCTTATGGACTTGGAGATACACGGAAAGGCGCTGCTGCCTATCATTCCGGAGGTATCGATCGCCAAAAGTTTACAAATGTGCTTTTATATTGAAAAAAACATTGTTTATTTAGACACCCGCATATCGATTGAACAGACCTTTCGGTCTGTTCAATTTAACTCTTTTGAGTTAAATTTATTTTAAATAGGTACTTTACATAATACGGGTGGAAATTTACATATAATTTACGAAATAGTTATTTGAATTTGTAAACAGCTGGTCACCCTAAGGGGCCATCTCCACGAGCGAGGGAATCGCGACGAGGCGTCCGCGCTATAGAATCCCCGCGATTCCCTCGCTCGTGGAGACGGTCCCTTAAACGTTTATAGTACGCGTACTTTGAGAGTTACCTTGCCGTAACACAGTTTTATTAGTAGCACAAGATCTTAGCCGAAGTACAATTGCCCACGTCCACTGCTGAACATAGTCCTCTATCATGGATCTCCAAAATCATGAGGGGGTTGCTGCCATACTCACCAAGCTTGCCAGGCTGGTTGGCGAGCGCATTACAAGACTTTGATACACGGAACGACGCTGCAGCTCATCTTCCGGAGGTATCCCATTCTTACTGCATCCACGGCAAGAGAGGCGAGGCATGCGCGGAGTACTGGACGAGAAAGCATATCAAGCTTTCTTGACCTTTTTGTTTGTTTTTATTATAGTTTTAGCTTTAGTATGTACATACATACATA
Source organism: Pasiphila rectangulata (assembly GCA_963082625.1). Classification (NCBI taxonomy): domain Eukaryota; kingdom Metazoa; phylum Arthropoda; class Insecta; order Lepidoptera; family Geometridae; genus Pasiphila; species Pasiphila rectangulata. Next base: position 9,448,345 of record OY720261.1, on the reverse strand, counting down.
TATATATCAAAATTGTCTAATATGGATTACTGTATTGAATTTTTTGTAATCTGTAATCTGAAATAAATGTTTTTTAATTTAATTTAATTTAATTCTACTGCCGGCACCCCATGGCAGTATTTTTCCGGCCTACTGGCAAATGCACTCCAAACTTCACTTCATAGACAATTAAATAATCTATCGAGGTAACAGAGCGGTAAAACCGCCTTCGGTTAAATGTGTACTCATTATACCTATATCAATTTAAACTAAATAGACATTCGTAATAGATTTATTGTTATATTAGTTTTTATGAGTAGGAAATGAGTAGGGGAGGATGGTATTTTTAGTAAATTGTTTTTTAGTTAGAACAGACGAAGACAAAGGAGGTGCGTATGCCAATGCGTATATATTTTAATCAAGGCAAGCCTAATCGACCTAAGAATGTCCCTTACAGTGTTCTGCATAAATACCAGTTACTGACGCTGTATAAATCATCTATAATAAATGTAAAGGCCTTACTTTATATATTTTAATGCAGTAGCCTCTTTTACCCGTGGATGCAGTAATTATAATAGTCTGCCGAGGTATACCTCCAGAAAATAGGCAGCAGCATCTTTCCATGTTTCAGCATCACGTACTGAGTATGGCAAAACCCCTCAGTTCTTAGGCATGAGGGAGGCCTTTGTTCAGCATTGCACGTCCTATGGCTAAGCTGTTGAAGACCTGGATTTAAAAGACCCAGTGTAGTAAGGGAAAGACCCTTATGCCTAGCCATGGGTCACTTCGAGCTCACAATGACTATTATGGACCCTAACTGGAAATAACGACTCAATCTTTCAGACTTTTATCCAACAATGGACTATTAGGGTATAATATGGTAATAACGAAGTTAAAACAAATTGTTACACGTCTTTGGACAACGGCTTACAAATAGGTTTAAAAGGTACCGTTGCCTCTTCCACACCGTAGTAAGCTACAAGAGATGTATCTTAACAGAGCAAGAGATAGACTTTTTAAACTTTCGCGATCACGGCAAACTATCAACACTTATTTAACTAGGATTGCACTAATCGTGGTCCTGACTCCTGTTGAAACGCCGGGCAATAATTAAAGTAAATAACGCGATAAATACCCGGTTTAATGATTAAGGCTGTCAAAAATATTTTGGTACCTATAACCAAAGCACTTACCTTAGGGCTAGATAATGTTATGTGAATTGTCCAGCAATATTTTTTATTTATAATAAGAAGAATAAGAATGTCATTTATTTCAGATATTTAAAAATCCATACAAATGGCTAATCCGTAATTTTGAATCACTCTCAGTTGATCCAGTCTGGGTCTAGTGAGAGATTTCCTTTTAGAAAACTCACCCTAGATCCATTATTTATTGCTGTTCGAAATATGGATCTAGTGCGAGTTTTGTATTTGTTTGTAATCTCAGTTAATCCAGTATTTCAAATAGCAATAAATACTGGATCTGTTGACTGAATCTCTTAAGAGTGATCCGCAATATGGATTGTAATTTTGAGTTAAAATTAAAGTTTATTATCCATTTCATGACAGTTATGATAAAACATGCAACAATATGCTGTGTTTATATAGCGGACTATCAAACTTATCCGCGGTAATACCAAATCGCCGGCGCCTATCCCTTGTGGCAAGCCGGAAGTGGTCACCCTACCTTCTGACCCCACAGTACGATAATTTCACCTACTTACCCATTGGAATGTACTAATTATAATATTTTGTCGCACGTGGCGGAGCAAATGGGTTAAATTTAAATTAAATGTGTTGATTTGTTAATTAGAATTTTTACGTGCTACTTTTTATTTCAAATAATTTTGAATAAATGCCGAAGCGGAGCCGGTAGAATGATTCTCTTCTCTCTTGCCTGCGGATGCATAAAAATTTACCATGAGTAAAGATTTACATCTCGATGATAGCAGGGTCTCTCCATGTATCAAAATTCCGTACTGCGCTTGCCAACACGCCTGCTAAGCGAGGTGAGAATGGCATAAACACTCATAATGTTGGAGACCCATAAGGGAGGCGTATGTCCAACAGTGCAGCAAATTTTAATATTTCGCAAACGAAAATAGGATACGTTTCATTATATTTTCAGACTAGCCGCATCCCGCAGTTTCACCCGCGTAGTTCCCGTTCCCGTGGAAGTTTCGAAAAATCCCTCCTTAGTACCACCTCTATAGATACTCAAGGTATATGTGTGCCAAATTTCAAGTCTCTAGGTCCAGTGGCTTAGGCTGTGCGTTGTCTGTCAGTCACTCAGTCAGTAACGGAAGAGTTTTATATATATCGATTGATTTGTAAAGCTAGAATTTAGGATTGTAGAGGTACATCATGAATGTAGTTTTGACCTGAACTTTATAGAAAAAATATAACGGTTAATCTAGCTTTTTTAGTTTCGGTGAAATTATCGCCCAAAAAGTAATCGGTGCACCATATTTGGTAAATCGGCAGGGTGATAACGTATCTCGCGACAGGTATTGCAACAGGCAATTGCCAGCAATATTGCTGTCAAATGTCTATTCCTTGCTGTTCTATAATACAAAAATTTACATTACGGTTGATGTTGACCAGGGTTGACACATAGGCTACGATTTATCCGAGCACAACGCATGCGAAGCGGCGGGCATAAGCTAGTTTATTATAATCCTTACTCGTGATATACTCAAGTAACTTGTAAGCGTTTTGATTTTATTTACTTTAAGCTTTATTTAAATTTGTTTTTGATTCTAAGTTATGTGTAATGTGTGTAGATAGTAAACGTTTTGATTTTATTACTGTAAGCTACTATCTTTCTTAATAAATAAATGTCTAAATAAATAAATGTCTAACGTCCTCGCGTTAGTTTTAATCTTTTCAACGGAGGTCGTTATTTGCCATACTACACATACATATACCATACATACACTTTGCAAGCACCCTGACAGACGGGTTGGCGAGCGCATTACATGATCTTGATATACGAAATGACGCACCTGTCTTCCATCTTCCGGAGGTATCCCTAAGAACATTCTTACTGCATCCACGAGCAACGAAGGAGGCAAAATTTACTGCCCGCACCTCATGTCAAAAGATAAATGGTAAAATCATGAGTTTATTTCAAATTCGTAAATGCATGAACCGCACCGATGCATTTCCGGTACTTATTTGGCATGAGTCCATGTGGGTTAAACTAACTGATAACATCTCATTATTGCATTTATAAATGGACAGACAGACGGACGTGGAAGCTTTTATTATGTTCAGCTAATTGGATATGTCAGATAAATTGATGGCAGTTAAAGTTTTGGAGTTTGAAGAAGAAGAAATCACTCTGCATCATATATCATACAAAACTCTTATGAATAAGTCAAATCTGTACTGATACTATAAAGCGGTATAGCTTGTTTGTTTGTTTGAATGCGCTGATCTCAGGAACAACGGAATCAAACCTGACAATTTTTTTATTGTTGATCTTTAAAAAAATCTTCGATTTGATCCCGTTGTTCCTGAGATTAGCGCGTTCAAACAAACAAACTCTTCAGCTATATAGCTGATTATTATTCGAGGAAGGATTTAACATATAACTCTACGATAAATAGTATATGAGCAGAGCATCGAAACGCGCACGAAGTCGCGGGAAACGTCTAGTTTGAATAAAGTTTAAAATAGATTTTAGTTTTTGAATTTTGAGATCTAATTTAAATTATTCTTGGGAAGTTTGGATGAATCGATTTGGCTTGCCCAGCAACAGCTTAGTCGCCTATAGGTCAGAAGAACTGGTCATTACGTCTGAAAGCTGACTAAGTCGTTAACAAGAATAGGTACCAGTATTTTCCAATTGAAATATAAAACAAACATTACCAATCTGCTTGTTAAAACATTTTAATTCAAATGTATAACATTAGAATATTAATATAACAAATAAACTATCAACATAATAAAGCCACTAAAAAGCACAAGTTATCCCATCCAGTTAAAATTTAACCAATCGATGATTGATGGTAAAACATTCAGTTAACCAAGCGTTAAATTAAAACCTGAGTTAACTAATCATGAAATGTATAGACAGGTGATGAATAAGTTATTTGTAAGACCAACTTTTTGGTAACTCCATCTTATAATAGGCCTTGGGGTGCCGGCAGTAGAATGATACCCTTATCATGCCCATGGATGCAGTAAGAGCCTGCTAAGGGATACCTCCGGAAAATGGGAAGCAGCGTCTTTCCGTGTATCAAAATCCTGCGCTCACCAACCCGCCTGCCAAGCGTGGTGAGTATGGCAACTACCTCTCATGGAGATCCATGAGGGAGGCCTGTGTTCTTTTATCATCAGTGGACGTTTTATAGACGAAGACCAGCTTTTAGGTAAATCTTATAATGTTCAAGGTATTGCTGTACCCCCCAACATCATAACATTGATACTGAAGCAGATAAATCTACATGTACCACTGCCGGCAGTAGAATGTTACTCCTCCCTTCTTTCATAGCCATGGATGCAGTAAGAGCCTGCTAAAGTATACATCCGGAAGATGGGCAGCAGTGCCTTCCCGTGTATCTATATCCAGTACTGCGCTTGCTAACCCGCCTGCCAAGCATGGTATGGCCACTACCCCTCATTGGGGAGCCTCCATGAGGGAGGCCTGTGCTCAGTAGTGGACGTTTTACGGCTGAAATGATGGCTCTTTAGTAAACTGAGGCCGCTCCAACTTATCCCACTGGAATGAGTTGACTAAATGATTAATTTTATTATTTTTGTTCAGGTATCCAGGCCCCATCGGCCATCTGTTCTGCGCGCTATATGGCCTGCCCATTGCCACTTCAACGTGCTAATCCGTTTGGCTATGTCGGTGACCCGAGTTCTTCTACGTATCTCCTCATTTCTGATTCGATCCTGTAGAGAAACCCCGAGCATAGCCCTCTCCATAGCTCGTTGAGCGACTCTAAGCTTATTCATAAGGCCAATAGTGAAGGACCACAACTTTTAAATCAAGTAAAATATTCTTGCTTATTCAGTATATAATAAACAATAGTGGCCCCACAGCAACATCTTGTCCTAAACTATGGAAACCAGATGATTGATGGAATTCTTAAATACATAATTTTAAATACAAACTTGTTACATAGAAAAGCACGTAGACCCAAGACAAATATCACTAATACCTAGGCATTAATAAAACCAAGAGCACACATCAATTAAAGGCCCTTTGTAAGATCTCGTAAAACAAACAAGGTTATAAAGTAAGACAGAGATAGCCTGAAGGAAAGAGACAGAGCACCACTTCAAAGGATTATTAGCGTCGTTTGAAGGGCCGACGAGATTGTATCAAAGGATGTTGTGCTTTTTTCTTTTTAACCTGATTGCATCACTTTTGTTCTTAAAGTAGCGGTCACCGTAATGTTTTATTTCATAAATAGTTTTTTTTATTATGACCTGGAAGAGGAGCAGGTCACTGTCTCCCGTGGACATCTGTAATACCAGAGGCGAAGCTGGTGTACTACCGGTTTTGAAGAAGGAAAATACCCGCTTTTTGAAGGATCGAAGTTCAAGGTAATACCGCAGATGCGAATTCGTTCTACAACATAATCGTCCACGGCAAACACGATAGATATCAATTTAATTAATGAAATCAGGCGTTACTTTGCGGAAATCCATATTATTATGACAATAAAATGCAATGAATATATCTAGTTTTAATTCCGCTAATGCTGAGATACATATGCACCGCCCTCCCGCCCGCTAATTATGCACATGCATGGGGAACCAGGCTGTTAGTGCAACATGCATACCCAAACCCACACGACGACACGTGTTTCGCCTCTCCGCGAGGCATCTTCAGGTGAAACGCCGAGATGTTGACTGGTCGGCGGCTGGAACGAAAGCGTTTTTTTCGTCCACTTAGATAACTTTACACTTATAGAATGAAAAATAATAGGTAAGACCAGCACATAGGAACCAGCAGTGATCCTGAAATGTTACTAAGTTTTCTAAACTTTCTCGATTAGAACACTTAATTGTACCAGCCGTGGCTGCAAGACAAAAGTTTTCTCGAGACAATGGCTAAATCCTGTTAAAACGTCAGGTCATTTAAAGGTAATTTGCGCAAGATATACCAGTAACATGTATTTATAATATTGTGTAGCTCTTGTAATTTATACTTATTACGTTATGCTTATTTTTAGTTGACTAGGTAACGTCATTTCCACCCAAAAGCGATCTAAAGATACCTTTTGTAAAGAGAAATTTAACAATCATCCAAATTAAAATAATGTAATAAACATTATTTTAAGACAATAAAAATAAAATATAATAGCGACCGTCTTTTATTCTATTTAGCGTCTACCGCTTTTAGGAGACCAGAGCTTATAAGAAAAGGATGCAACTCATTCAGACTGAGTGACCTTATAAAAAATGCATTGGTTTGTTTGAATTAGATATTGCAGAAGCTTTTAAAGTCAGGGTACATCTGCATCAATACTACAGTGAGTCGTCTCGTGTGTAACTTTGTTAAAAAGTTTTCCTTTATTAAACGATACGAGAGGTGCCGGCAGTATGACTGTCCTCTTAGACCTATGGATGCAGTAAGAGCCTGCTTAGGAAAGATGGGCAGCAGCGTCTTTCCATGTATCAACATCCTGTACTACGCTCGCAACCTTGCGTGGTGAGTATGGCAACTACCCCTCATGGAGGTCCATTAGGGATTAAATATTATCTATCATATATCTTAAATTTAAGAACAGGGTCTGAAAAGATAATAAAAATATTGTTATTATCTTTTCAGACCGTGTTCAGTAGTGGACGTTCTTCTGAAATTATTTTAGTCCTATTTAAACTGACCTGTGGTTTGTCCCATTGAAATTCAAGTGCCACTTTACCAATCTTAAGAAATAAAGACCTTTATGTACACCTATATAGATATAAAATGTCTGTTTTAAATGAATAGCTAGCTCCATAAGCACTTCCACTGACAATGCAGCTCAAGTAATAAAATGGAAGGAGATTACTGTGGACCAACAGACGAGTTCTCGGTTCGTTTCATTCAAGTTCAACACTTATCGTTGTATCTACAGTGGTTGGCTGTTGGTGTGGCCATAAAAATCTTCCCAAACCTGGCTAAAAGTAAGGTCTTTGCATCTATTACAGATGATCTATTCAGTGTCAACTGGTAATCGTGCTGTACGAGACGCTGCAGTGCCTGGGACAATGTTAGATGGATTAGGTAGCACCTATACCATCCTCTCAGCTTCATCAGCTGTTAGTCAGAGATAAGAACAGGTCAATACGTCTGAAGCCTCACGATGTTTCAGTATATTTAAGAAGTTCTGCTATATACCCACAAACAAAATAATAGTTTTCCTAAGAAAAGTGACTTTCATGTAAATACCAGAAGTGAAGATAAACTCGCGTTGCCCACTATTAAGCTACGTAAGGTCAATATATCTTTCAGAGGGTAGTGTACACCTGTTTCGCCTCTCCGCGAGGCATCATCAGGTGAGACGCTGAGGTGTTGACTGGTCGGCCGCTGGAACGAAAGGGCTGGAAGAAGGAAAACTTTCGTTCCAGCGGCCGACCAGTCAACACCTCAGCGTCTCACCTGATGATGCCTCGCGGAGAGGCGAAACACTTGTCGTCGTATAGGTTTGGGTATGCATGCTGCACTGACAAACTAGTTATCCCTGCATGTGCATAATTAGCGGGCGGGAGGGCGGTGCTCCTGCATCTCAGCATAAGCGGAATTAAAACAAAATATTTTTTATTGCATTTTATTGTCATGGATTTCCGCAAAGTAACGCCTGATTCCATTAATTATATCACTAGAACTATCAATCTTTCACCGCATTTACATGGATCTAGTGACCAGTCTTATTGATAGATTCACAAAAACCACAGACACAATTAGATTTGTTGTTTCTAACTGTGCCAGACCAAATTCCACCTCCTATCCCAAAGACCAGTCTCGCCCACACGTGCCTGATCCCATAAAGCATGGTGTTTAGAGCCCAGCGGTGGCCTTGGTGGGTTTGTCCACCTCTTTTGTCGCCGTGACCGTGCTGGAGTTATTCTAGGCTTCAAAGATTTCGTAATCCAAGGGCTTTTTCATCTAATACTAGCTGAGGTTCTTAGATTTTAGATCACATGTGTTGTAGGTAAGTCATTGTCTTATTAAATATTCATTTATTTTTTCCAATAACTTCTAAATGTATATTAACAAGCATTGGTACGGGGTTACCAGAAAAGGGGACGAAGGTTTCCGAAAAATGCTATTTTTACCTTTAGTGACCTTTTAAGGTTACAATAACTCCGGTCCCTGTGACCCTAGGGTCACCAAAAGCCAAGTACCCTTCTCTCATTAAGACAGTGCTAACAAAAAAGGTTTCATGTAAATCGGTTAACGCGTTCGGTTTTAATCGTGTCATGCACAGACAGACAGACAGCGCTATAGGGGGCTTCGCTCCCTATAAAAACCTTGAAAATATGTCAGACATTTAATAATTAACTAGCTGTCTCGGCGAACTTCGTACCGCCCTACTACGTACTACTGCTCTACCAATAATAAGCCATCTTGACTGATAATACAATCCATTTCAATAAACCTGACTTAACTCTCTTAGATATATCCAACAAAACAGCACTTCTTATTGACATTGCCGTCCCCAATACCCACAACCGACAGAACACTATTGCAGAGAAACTATCAAAATACGAAAATACGTCGATCTTAAAAATGAAATTACTCGCATGTGGCGTATGCGAAATGTAACAATAGTTCCAATAGTTCGTCGTAGTCGTAGAACAAAGACGGATCTGATATTTCTTAACTTTTGTAATTTCTAAAAGAGATTTTATGACATATTATGAAAATGGCTTTCCCTATCAATTCAATTCGGTTTTAGGAAAGTTGACAGTAAAATTAAATAAATATCTCCATAAATCGTTTATGTTAAAAAAAATGGTGACAAAAAAAGAAAATTGAAGAAATCAGATCCGTCTTTGTTCTACGACTACGACGAGTTTTATCCACCACCGGCAACATACCCAAACAACTTTTTCAATCATTAGAATATCTAGATACCAAAGCATACTTCCACACTTCACCAAAAAGCAGTACTCTTGAATACATGTAGAATCGTAAGAAAATTTTTACAAACCGAACTTCCTAATGAAGTTAGTCCCACTGAAGCTCACTTGGCTTAAGCCCGTGACCTCCAGTTATTTCCGGTTAACTTAAACCGAGGATAGTAAAATCAAAAACTTTAATAATAATCCTTCTAACCGTTTTCGGCTACGGCGACCTTATTTCTGCCTATGAGTGTGGATGAAATCTAAGATGACTTAGTTTTACTACTCTACCACTACAACTAGTATTTATTATTAATAGTATTTATTGTTGAGTTTTATTTGTGTTCTTTGTTTGTTTGTTTGTATGTGTAATTTTAATTTTTAATTTTTATTTTCTTTGTGTATAATCTGTAATGTGTGTGTGGTAAATAAATGATTTTCTTCTTCTTCTTCTTCTTCTTCTAGTACAACGACTTAACAACTACTCTACAAGTACTTACTACTCTACTACTATCATCGTCATCATCCGCAACCCGACTTCACCCACTGCTGGGTACAGGCCTCCACATTTTATGTTGTATATAATATACATATATATGTATATATAGGTGATATGTGATGGGATATTTTGGTTGTCAATTATTTAAAGGTTCGTACAGAAAGTATATAATTGTGATTAAACTTAAGATGTATGATAATATAATACATCTTATATGTTTTAGTATAGGTATGGTAGTAGTAAAGACATCAAAAGCGTTGCAGGGCTGACCTGGATGAGATTGGCACAGGACCGTGAAATGTGGCACAAACATATGGAGGCCTATACCCAGCAGTGGGTGAAGTCGGGCTGCGGATGATGACGATGATAGTAGTAGAGTAGTAAGTACTTGTAGAGTAGTTGTTAAGTCGTTGTAGGGTAGTTGTAGAGTCGTAGAGTCAGCTACTACTATATATATATACATATATGTATATATATGTGTGTGTGTGTGTGTGTATCAAATCAAATTCGTTTATTCGCCAGAATACAACAATTTGCAATAAGGTATTATATCTAGTAATAGTTCCTGTATTCAACCTACGTGCAAGCATGCAAGATATTATTGGTAACTTAACATTTCAGATACCTAAAGTCAATTAAATAATTATAAAAAATGTAGTAACTATAAATAGGTTTCTTGGACTGCTGACAACGTTCACGGATGTACATAGGCCGCACAAATGGATATCCAAGACCATAAGGGGCCTGTTGCCATACTCGCTACGCTTAGCTGGAGAGCGCTGTATGGGATTTTGTACGAAAGGCGCTGCAGCTAACATCCCATGTTCCCTCTTCTTCTCACTCCGGAACCGCCAACAGCTGGGTATAGTCTTCCCTCAAGTTTTTTCCAGTCTCCTCTGTCCTGTGCATTTCGCATGTTTACTTACGTACAGGCTTATAACTTGTCTTTTTTAAACTTTCGCGATCACAACACATTATTAACATACATATAACGGGTATTTATCGCGTAAATTACCTTTATTAAGAAGAACTGTCAGTCTGACAGTCTTCCCGGGACCATGCTTGGTGCAATCCAAGCGAAACGTCGGGAAATAATAAAAATAATAAAGGTTATTTACGCGATAAATACCCGGTTATATGTATGTTAATAAAGCTTATAAGTGTAAAGTTTTAATTTGTCTAATCTCTGGAAATCTCTCCCAGTTGTGATGTTACATCACTTAGCACAGGTGAGAGTCAATAAACCTTAGCCTCGGAAAATCGAAAGTGAAAATTCGAAAGCCTGTTTCAAGCTATAAACATTTTCAAATGATCTTAAAGCACAGAAGGCAAGAAGCGATTTTAGCTTTGACAAATCGTCAAACTTTCAAGCAGATTGTTCTTTCAGCTTTTCTTTCAGCATTCCAGTAGAAATGACAATCGTTTGTGAAATTCTCTTTGATTATTTACCAAAGATGCCTAAGAATCACAGTAGGCGCTAAAAAAGTAAGGCCTTTGCATCTATTATAGATGATTTATACAGCGTCAGCAACTGGTAATCATGCTCTACAGGACGCTGCAGTGCCTGGGACATTGTTAGATGGATTAGGCTTGCCCAGCACCTATACCATCCTCTCAGCTTAGTTAGCTATTATGCAGAGGAAAGAACAGGTCAATACGTCTGAAGCTAACTAAGCCGCGGGTTTCCTCACGATGTTTCCTTCACCGTTAAAGCACGTGTTAAGTGTGCACATACATTTTTCAAGAAAGAAAAAAAAAATTGGTGCCCGGCCGGTATCGAACCCACGACCTTCGGAGTGAAAGTCGGGGGTACATACCACTCGGCCGACACGGCTAATAGGTAGTATGCGCTAACACAGAAGGTATTTAAATGATTATTTACCAAAGATGCCTAAGAATCACAGTAGGCGCTAACACAAAAGGTATTTAAACCTTGACAAATCGTCAAACTTTCAACAAAATGTATACTTATGTGGAACGTGAAATAGCAAATTAGACTTTGAAATTCTAATACCATGAACTACTACTCTACTTCTTCCCTACATTTAACTTTGACTTTGCCTTCAGTTTTTTTTTCAAGTGAGGGAAAAAAGACGGCTAGACACTTCCCTTGTGATAACTAGCTTTTGTAAATCTAAAATTAAAAACTCTAAATTCTTCTCTTGCGTAAAACAAAGCTAAACTTAATTTTACCTTAAAAATTTCAACCTCCAATTTAGAACTCCAACAAAAACAAAGATTAATTCATCTCTACAGCCATAAAGATGCCACAGATAGGTATAATGAAGTGTGAAACAGGACATTATTGTCCGATAAATAAGATAAGATAAGGTGATATAATTGACCCGTAATCTTAGAACGAAGGAAGGGCGAAGCGAGATCTCATTATAGTTGAAACCAACTATGACGACTTCTGTGAGGAATGAATAGAATGGTAGGATTATATTTTACACTATATCTATAAACAAAGATAATCTAACCTATCTAATCTGTACCACCCTGTTAGATCCCACTGCTGGGCAAAGGCCTCCCTCTTTCCACACTTTCCGGTCTAAGGCGTTAGTCGACCAATCAGCGCAGGAAACGTCCAAAAAAATTAAAGTTCAATCAACTGTTATTAAAATTACATTATTTCAGCCGTAAAACGTCCACTACTGAACACAGTCCTCCCTCATTGATCTCCATGAAGGGTAGTTGCCATACTCACCACGCTCGGCAGGCGGGTTGGTGAGCGCAGTACGGGAAGATACTCGGCCTTGTGATAAACACAGGAGCGGCAGCAGCGTCTGCTGCCCATCTTCCGGAGGTATCCCTTAGCAGGCTCTTACTGCATCCACGGGCATGAGATAAGGGGTAACATTCTACTGCCGGCACCCCACGGCCAGAGTGTAATTAATTATTTATTATTTATGTATGAGAGCTAGTAACTGTATGCTACCTTTAATCATCTCGCATAGACAAAAGCCGAAGTTTCTTAGTATGCAACGTGAGATAAACAGAGGTGGTCATTTCTGAGAATGCCCAGGTAGGTAGCATTTCACAGCTTATGATATGATAGCGCCTTTGTTATTTGGGTTTTTTGTATCCGCCTAGGAACTTTTGTGCGTATTTGCAATTTTGTTATATTATGTTTGCTAAAGTTTTTGCCGTGGGGTGCCGGAAGTAGAATGTTGCCCTCCTCTCTTGCCCGTGGATGCTGTAGAAGGGATATCTCCGGAAGTAAGCAGCAGCGTCATCCGTGTATCTACATCCCGTACTGCGCTCGCCTACTCGCCAGCCAAGCGTGGTGAGTATGGCAACAACCCCTTATGATCAGTTCAATAGATCCATGGAGGCCTTTGTCCAGCAGTGGACGTCTTACGGCTGAGATAATGATTATGATTATCAACGTCTGTTTATAGAAATGAAAAATGCAATCAAAATTTTGTCTCCGACGGGACTCGAACCCGTAACGTTCAGACGAACACCTTCAACGCAGGCTGCCTTAACCGTTCGGCCACGGAGCAATTAACCGTCGGGTCGAAAATCTTGACTGCCTTTATCGGTTTCGAACCGACGTCTGTTTAGAATAACACCATTATTTGATTTGATTTTCCAAAAGACTTAACACTTAAAATTTACAAAAAATACACAAAATAATAGAATTATAGTGAAAGTCTATTATTAAGAGGAAGACACTTAAGGTTCAACGAGTCGCCCATCTTTCCATACAAACGTGGAAGGGTAACTACTCCACTGTTTCACGTTGACCATCCAACATAAAGGATTATATCAATTTATCTCGTCATAATCTATATTTGTATACACCAAACCGTAAAAAAAGTATTTATTTTAAAAATACAAGCTTATAAACTTTCATATTTCAACACTGATTTTAGCCCAACTTTGGACAAAACTAAATAAAATACGGAGAAAGAAAACTCAAAAATAAACGCCGTTCCGACATAGTTTAATTATTCAAAAGTTGAAATAAATGTTATTTTGAAAAGATTACTCTCAAGTTTTTCTATGATAGACCAGACAGATAAAGCTTGTGCTAAATGTCTATTCCATATTTTTGCGCGGTTGTTTTAGGAATGAATCATTGTGCATTTCATTCTAGCGCGCGGGTACACACACAATGTCAGGTGAGATAGCATACATTTAGGCCGCGCCCACTGACGACTTTGCCTCCGCGACTTTTTGAACCTTAAGCGATTATTATAATTATTATTTTTATTATTTTATTTATTTATTTTATTGATCACACAACATAATGTACACCAGAAAAAACTTAAGTACACAAACATATTATTTATACGGTAGGTAAGTGTCATTACAATTATAGGTGACGACTACATGCTATTAAAAATAAAATAATTGAGCGAGTAAAAAGTAATATATAAAACCTAATTAAACAAATCATTGAAATTTTGAGTATAATAAAACATTGATTAATATATAGTAATAATAATAATACAATTAATTTAACACAGAGATACAGTTATTTTTAAACTTGCGAATAGAGCCTGAGAAGAGATCGACCTCCGAATTTTTGGAGATAGTGTTAAATTCTCTGGCAAGTCTATTTAGAGGAGCATTTTGTCCAAGATTGGACTTTGATGAGGTGACGGTGATTAGATTAAATCTAGAGGCTCTAGGTAGTTTTAATGGTAAAGTGAAGTTTAAAATTGATAACAAATCTGAGACATCTAAAGCTCCATTCGCAATCCTGTACAAAAACATGACATCTAGAATACGCCTTCGATCCGATAGAGAATGAAGTTTGAAGTATTTCAACCTATCGCTATAACTTGATACGGTTTTGGCTATGTTGCACGAATACGAGAGATGCCACAAAAATCGCTTTTGAACACTTTCGATACGTTTAGAGTAGATATCATAAGTTGGATTCCAGACGACACTACAGTACTCCAGACTGCTGCAGACTGCTGCTGATTATAAGCTGCAAGACTAGCAAACGGGCCACCTAATGGAAAGTGGTGGACACCGTCGCCCATGGACATCTGCATCACCAGAGGCGAGGCTGATGCGCTGCCGGCTTCTGAGGAAGGAATACCCGCCTTTTGAAGGACCCAATTTCGAAGCTCCGGGAGAATACCGCAGATGGGAGTTCGTTCCACAACCTAATCGACCGCGGAAAAAAAGAGCGCGGGAAACGAGCGGTAGTGGAGAACCAGCTATCCAGGTGGTGCGGATGAAATTTGGTTTAGTGGCGAGTGGTTCGGTGATGGAAGTCTGCTGCTGGTATCAAGTTAAATAGTTATTCAAAACATTCCTAATTATAGACGATATAGTACAGATAGAGAATCTACGTCTCCTGACTTTCGGAGACTTAAGGTTATTTATTCTATATTTGTCTTACTAATAAAATAATGATTAAATTTTACGTTAAACATTTTTAAATTTTTTAAGCTACTATAAATACATTCACCTAACTACTTAAGATGATGTTGCAAAAACAAAGTTTATAAACATCTCAATTTAATTACGTCATAGATTATTTTCAAGTCTCCAAACGATTCGATCAAATTAATTTAACATAATCTATTTAATGCACATTACTTGCGTAAAAATATCCTGCAATGTTACAATATCATTACATGGTAGTTTTAAATGCTCTGCATTACATATACCTAAAGAAAGTAAACAAATTTAAAATCTATAAAACATAAACCTATTTTGCTTTCAAAATAATGGAAGTGACGCCTTTTTGAAAGTCAGCTGTCAGTTTTAACGTTAATGTTCGTCACGAAATGACAAAAAAGGTTCGTGCATGTAATCTCTAAATATAAAAAGCCTACACGATATTTTACGAAACATGAACACAAGTCAGATAAGAAACCCATAACTCAAGACACGACAATATTTATATCAATTCAAGAATGTTTGTTTCATCATCATCATCATTACGTAGTAGGACATCCAATGCTAATGTCTAGGCCTCCCTCATGGTTTTCCAATTCATGTGGCTCACTAGCGCTTTTGTTCATGACTGTACTTGACAGGTCATGTGGGTGTTGTTGTAATACTCAATACAATTGGTGTTGGCGAGCGCAGTACGGGATGTTGATACACGGAAAGACGCTGCCCATCTCCTAGAGGTATTCCTTAGCAGATTCTTACTGCATCCTTGGCAACATTCTACTGCGGGCAGCCCACAGCAGTGTTTGTGTACTTAACCCGAATGGTCAATCTACGCAGAAAGCCGCAGGAATAAACAAGCTAAAAATCTAGTCGTGTGTTATCCGTGACACTTCATCATTAAAATATTATTATCAAAAGCTGAAGCTAAAACACACATTTAATCTCTTTAGTTATTGTGGTACTGTGAAATACAAAAGCGTAAAACTTAATATTCGGGCATAGTCCTTTATTTCACTGTTAGCATATATTTTTAGAGTTTATGTTTAAGTAATTCAGAAATCTTTTTTCCGAATGAGCTGAAATTTTGCAAAAACCTTTAAGTAGACACAATATGCAATACTCGAGATATTTACAAAATGGCCGACACCACAAGATGGCGAATGGCGGTGGATCTTTACAGGCCTAAAAGAATATTAGTATTGGTCAGAAGAGGGGTGTGAACAATTTTTTTAAGCATAAACTTAATACACCTATGCAAGGTATAAGTAATCAACAACCTATCCCTAACCCTAACTAAATCTTACTTTTAGGATGTTTTGTTATGTTCAAAAATGATTTCGTCCATTATTGGAGTTATCGTACATGTACAAATGTATTTTCCATGTATGTGAATGTGATTATACATATTCTTTACGAAAACTAAATATATTCAACCATAAACCTTTTGTGGCTTACTAGAGCTTTTGTCCATGACTGTACTTGATAGGTGGTCTACCAGTTTCATGTAAGTAATTACAGTTCATAATATCTTAGATTTGAGTCGGTGTTTGGAGATAAAGACATCTGAATGTAATTTATTGTTTGTGTGGATTCATATTTCTGTTACCATTATTTTATTAAAACTATACATATGTGGGTTTCAGATTGTATCAAACAATAAGGCATCGGAAGAACACACGTTCTCTGATTTAGTAGAAAGTAAATCCTATAGTAGTTATATAAGTCTTTATAAGAGGCTTTTGTCGAAAGACAACCTGCGAAACGAAACTAATAGTCAGAGCTAATTATAATATTTATATTGAAAACACTAACGGCTTATTTGCCGTGGAGTGCCGGCAGTAGAATGTCACCCCTCCTCTCATGCCCGTTGATGTAGTAAGAGCCTGCTAAGGAATACCTCCGGAAGATGGGCAGCAGTGTCTTTCCGTATACATCCCGTACTGCGCTCTCAACCCGCCTGCCAAGCGTGGTGAGTATGGCAACTACCTCTCATGGAGAGAGGCCTGTGTTCAGTAGTGGACGTTTATAGGCTGAAATGATGATGATGAATGGCTTATTTAATTTTTTTATTTTTAAATTTTTATAGATATTTTAATATTTTATAGCTAGTCCTAAGTACATTTTTTTAATGAATTGTATTTTAACAATTGTTGACTTTAAAACTGCAGCAATGGCTCCTTATCATCAAAATACAATAATACTGTAATTAACATTTGTTTATCTTACCTATAGCGTCTCCCACTGCTAGGCAAAGGTCTCAATGAAACTTATAATATTATATAAACTAAAAAAACATGCTAAATTAATTGTTCGACTATTGTCATCGGTCCTTCCATGCATGTCTGTTGTAGTTTCCATCAAATCTAATGTCTTAAAATGGGTTAAAATAACGTTCAGAGATTCCGTCACAGCTACACAGATACAAATGAAGCTAATAAGTGCTTGTTAAAAAACTTGGTTTATTCTCAATTAATTTATTCCAAAAAAACTTTCAAATATCCTAAGCAATAAACTTAAAAAATAATAATAATATTTACCTTGACCATTGCATACCGATTTTAATGTCCATAACAACTCTAAGTTAGTAACAATAAGGTTTATTTTCGTAGATATAGTAATTATAAAGGCTCGTGTGCATTTGTCCATCACCTGCCAAGGCGGGTGTTCAGAAGATGAATAAATCTCTTTTGAAGCGTGCCCATAGAGTGTAGGGTGACCAAGTTCCACGTTAAAATAATACAGTTCCCATCACTCACATACATACAACACTTCTTCATCACAGCCGTAGGACTGATGTCCACGTCCACAGCTGGACATAGGCCTCCCTCATAAATCTCCTAGGGGTTGTTGCCATACTCGCCACACTTAGCAGATGGGTTGGCGAGCGCAGTACGGGATGATTTAAAATTTACTGAGACGTTTTCCTTAAAAATAAAAATCGTCAAACTATAGAAAGGACTCCGTGGTTTCACCTGCGTAATTCCCGTTCCCTTGGGAATACGGGAATTAAATAAAGTCTATGTTACGCAGGGATGATTAGCATTCTTATGGAGAAAGTTTTTTTAAAATCGGTTCTGTAAATTTGAGTTTATCAGTTACAAATTTACAAAATACAAATCCTTCCTCCTTATAATATTGAGAGATATAGTAGAAGACATTACCTACTCTAGGAAAAGTCGACTTTTACTTACCACATAAAATAAATTGAGCAATTTTATAGCAGGATATTTGTCGTTCCAAAGTGCTGCAATGCGTAACCTAGTTCGTAAGAGAGATTAATGTTGTGTACTTTTCTGGCAGACTCTCCATATGAGTGGCTATAAAAGTGGAAGATAGAGCAGGTAATATCTGGCTCTGGATACGGCAACCAGTTTTACTGATAGTATATGTTTTGATGCGGGCTCGCGTAATGTTTTGAAGAGACGTATAAAGTTCAATTACCGTGGGGTGCCGGCAGAAGAATGTTACCTCTTCTCTCTTGCCCGTGGACTGTCTACGTTCACTGCTGGACTTTAGCCTCCGTTATGAACCTCCAAGATCATGACTAGTTTGTTGCCATACCCGCTACGCTTAGCAGGCGGGTCGGTGAGCGCAGTACGGGATGTTGTTACACGAAATAACGCTGCTGCCCATCTTCCGGAGGTATCCCTTAGCAGGCTCTTACTGCGTCCACGGATAAGAGAGGAGAGGCAACATTCTTCTGCCGGCGCTCTACGGCATGAGTCCATAGTAATAATAGTCATGGACACCCTACTACAAGCGCACGCTTAAAATTCATCGAGCATATTGTACCTCCAATGTACCTATGAAGCCCTTTGTGCCTTAAATGTTTTGGAAAGTTCCAGAAGGGATACGTAAACTCAAAAGCTGCTGTACATTTGTAAAGGTACTAAAATATTTATTTACGAGAGGCTGTATTTTGTTTAGTTATTTTTGAACTGTGGTCTCTTTGTGTTCTTGCCTTGTTATCTGTTTTTGTGTCTGGCAGATTTTATGTCGGTTAAAAGTCTTAACACGCTCCTACAATGAAATTCAACAACTTTTTTAACTACATAGTTAAAAAATATATTAAACGTTATCTTCACGAAAAGTTTAGTAAAGTCTAATAAAATATTATATTGTCTAGAAGACAAAAATGCTTATATTGGAATTTCTCCACATCTGAACTGCCTATTGCCTACCGTGGGTTATTATATCCATGAGAAAGGCTTTTTTTCAGCAGTGGACGTCCTACAGTTGAGGTGATTATACTTACACTTGACGAAGCCTTGGCTGATGACATAAGTTTTAACTTATGCACTGCCTAATGTTACTATATGTTTTTTTTTATTATTGTTGTGAAAATTGACCTTTCCAATTGTACAGTTGTATCTTTACAGAATAAATAAATTACACGGAGTAAATATATTACGGAGGTTAGTCATAAAATCACTAAAATTAGACCACATCTAAATCAAATTATGATTAAAAAGTTACTGATTTTTACACGCATGCTATGAATAAAATTACAGTCGGTACCTTTCCTTCCTCCACCCTTTTATTATAACAAAATTATAATTCGAATGGCGCCAAATTCACGTGAATTATTACTGGCAACACCAGGTTGCGGTCGAAGTTACACAATCAGTCAATTCCCGACCTTACTGCCTTCTAATATGATTGCAGTTTTCAATGACACAAAAGTGTAATAATTTGTGAGCCTTTGTCCAGGTATCGCGTCTCGAGAATTCAAAAAAATCACATAAAAACTGCGGTTTCTTTTGTATTCTAAAAGTCGAGATTACATGGAATGGGCAAACTTCGTTTGTTTCCGATTTTATCGAAGTTTTAAAAAGAAATAACATTCAGCTGACGAAACGAAAACTATACAGTAATTTTCTGCGAGTTTGAACTTTATTTTATTAAGTACAGAGTCTTTTTCACTTGGGACAGTTTTGCAGTAATTTTTTATTGGAATTAGTTCGTAAGTATCTATTAAGGTGGCCATTCGATAATGACATCTAAAACGGCTTCCTGGCAAGTTTTAGAATAGGTAGTAAACTCACCCTCATAGATCTTTGCTTTAATACCACGATCTTGCTATAAAATCGGCGTAAATATTAGTATCTCATTAAAGTAAATGATTTAGTTTAAAGTTTATTTTTCGTTTCCGGTTTATCTCTTACCATGACCACTCAAAACTCTATTACCAAATATTTTTTGTTAAATAGCACCTAATAAGTTTGATTATTTCCGGGCAATAAACATATAAAAAACGCCCTTTAACAATTATTTGTTTTATTTAACTCGAGTCACAAGTCAACTATGGCAAACAAAGTAACAACTTCATATGCTGTTTATTATGTTTATAATCAAAGCGTTATAACTAAAAATCTTGTCAAGCTCTTGCTGTGAATAATCGCGATCTAAATCATCAAGTCAAGGGGATGACACCTATAAAAATAACAAGAATGCAGGGAAACAATGGAATTTTGATTGTTCCTCACAAAAAACCAGACGTTTTACGGTATACCCGAAAATGCACTCCGCAGGTGGCATTATAAAAACGACACCTTTTAAGTTATATCGAAAAACAATAACATTTATTGTTTAACTAGCTACTGCTTGTGGCTTTACCTATTATTATGTGGGATTAGCTAAACAATATTTTTATTATTATTTTCACTTCCTTTTCTTTTTCATCAACTTAGCCGTATGATGTCCACTGCTGGACATAAGCCTCGTGGATCTCCAAGTTCTGGTCATGACGCCACAACTTACCATTCGCTGGTCGGTTGGCGAGCGCAGTACGGGACGGTGGTACACGGAAGGACGCTCCTGCCCATCTAGTGGAGGTATCACTTGGTAGATTATTACTGCATCCACGGGCAAGAGAGGACGAGTATATAAAATTAATATACAGTTAAGTATACTCTGCGAAATGACCATAAGTCACAGAATTATTTCTTATGTACAGCTTTGAATCTCGCCGTATTCAAGTTCTAAAAAAGGCTTCTAAAATTCTTATTCATTCAACGAAAGTGAAGTCAAAAAGATAACGCTTCACCTGATTAAACTTTGGAGTTTTTATGATTCATTTTTATCATTGTTTGATCAAATGTGAGATAGTTAAATTCCATACTCATAAACTGACTTAAATCACTAATAGTACTTGTATTGTCTAACTTTTGTATAAGTTATAAATAGTAATAAATATAAAAAATGCTTTATTTTAAACATATACGTTATTGTAAAAAAAAATAATTAAGGAATATTTTCCAATGCTTTAACTTAAAATAATTTGTTTAATTTTTTTATTACTTTAGAGTTTAACTTCAAGTCAGATATAAAAAATATTATCAAACTTTCGATTCCGGCGGAATTTGAACCCGCATCGGTCTGATTGATCCTTGACCTTAGAGTGGGAATTTTTTACGATTATCATTTCTTAAATAGTTAAGTTTAAAATTAAAAGTCTGGATCAAATCCTAGTAGTTTCGACGATATCTCCATTTTCGTATGCGCAAATATTTCTGACACTGACTTTAACAGCTGCAAGCGAATGAATTGAAATCGATATTGTATATTGAATTACCTTTTCCCTATTGGTTGCATTATTTATTTGACAATGAATTGCTGGTTGGGTTTCGCTAAAGGTGTCTATTTGATTTTAAAAGTATGTATTATGTTTCATATCAATTTGACTAGGTATGTTACAGTTGTTTCAATTTTAATTTCTGTACCATATGTAGGTCCCAACTATCTATTGTGAAGTGTGTATATTGCTAAATTTATTTACTTGTGTTCTTTACTGATTAAATGATGAGGCCTAATTTTCAGTAAAATAAAATTATATATTTACATATTTAAGCATATTTTTAAACAACAAAATGAGACCTTGATGATTTTATTTAATTTTTTAACTTTTTTTATAATATTATTTTAATATTTATTTATTTAATATAATAAAAAAAAATATTTAATAAATTAATTTTAAAATAAGACCTTGATGATTTTTTGCCTACGTAGATACGATTGTATTCCCTATACAGTCGTATAGATACGACAAAAAAAAAAAATTTTTTTTTTTATTTTCTTTAATTATTTTCGTTTTTTCTACATTTGAGACATGTTTTTTTTTCAATGATTTTACGATGAAATATAAAAAAGTACACCTCAAGTAGTCAAGACTATACCGTTAGGTACAAAAGCCATACAGTTATGACAACTTTAAAGTAGCATTAATACAAAAAGTTGTAAAGATTCCATGATAAGCATTTATTATTTTTACGATATCGCATCGATATGTACGCAGGGATTAACATAAACTTAAATTTTAATACAATGCGTTTATAACAATTGACACTAAAACTTTGTAGAACGGATACTAACGGGTTAAGCCATTGTAATGTTTTGACTACTTAGTTTATATTTTGGGTTCTGTAGGAACACAAAGTATGCCAGAGGACCATTTATCTAAGTCTTAAAATCAAATATAATTAGTTTTTGCAGAATAATATAAAACATAAATTAGCGGTGCACTGTTTTCTGGGTTAGTTTAGCCCTGTTTTGCAGAACATCCGTTCCCTCCCTGTAATTATAATTATTGTACAAAAGAGTACGTTTTTAATTATACAGATTTACTTAAACAATTTGAAATTTTAGTAAACAAAACTAGGTTCCTAAATACAAAAATAGAAACAGAAAAAGAGATTATTTATTTATGACTCATAGATACATAGATAAATTAGAAATAAACATTAAACAAAATAAAAATCTTAAGTGACATAAATTGGTCGCCAACTCAGCACACGCCGTGTTCTGGATGTTTTTCTATATATAACAAAAAAATTAAGGTATTTACGGATTAAGTCCATCAGTCATATAGTACCCATAACACCTAGCTCTTCCTAGCTTGGGGCTAGATGATGCTGTGTGAATTGTCCAGCATTATTTATTTATTTATCAATATAAACAATAAATTTTAACTTTCAATATTGCTGTAGGTATTAAACGTGGCCCCTGCTACATCAAGCAATATGCCACGAACATCTGCTTATTAGCGATTAACATCATGCTATCTTCATCAAAAAGAGGCTTTAGGGTGAATATATATTCATTTACGGGGAACATGGACAGACAATTATAACAGGGGTTGATTAGATGATTAGAAGCGCTTGTCTGGTAGTAAAAATGTTGTTGTAGCCTGTCACAATACTTTTATCCCACTAATAGCACTAACATTCATCATTTCAGCCGTAAAACGTCCACTACTGAACACAGGCCTCCATGGAGATCCATGAGGGGTAGTTGCCATACTCACCACGCTTGGCAGGCGGGTTGGCGGGTTGGCGGGTTGATACACGGAAAGACGCTGCTGCCCATCTTCCGGAGGTAACCCTTAGCAGGCTCTTACTGCATCTACGGGTATGAGAGGAGGGGTAACATCCTATTGCCGGCACCCCATGGCATACACAATTCCACTAACAACACTAACAATTAAATAATATTCCAATAACTTCTAAAAAGTCGAAAGTTTGTTTGTATAGATGTATGGATGTTTGTTACCTCTTCACGCAAAAACTATTCTACGGATTTTGACCAGGATTAACACATAGGCTACTTGTTAACTTTACAACGCATGCGAAGCTAATTATCACATATAAATAACAGCGCTCCGCGTATCACCTGCGTAGTTTCCGTTCCTGTAGGAATACGGAGAACAAATAAGGCTTATGTATTTTGCCGATAATGTAGATTTCCATTGGTGAAAGAAATTTCAAAATCGGTTTAGTGGCGTTAAAGTGTAACAAACAAACTCACAACTTCATTAAAAAAAATAGTAAGGGTGATTATTGGTTGACGTTATAGAATTTTATTTGTTAAAATTAAGTTTCTTAGTATTTGTATAAAAAACCCAGACCTGAGCCAAATATTTGTGACACAATAACAAACATTTGTCCCGTGGCGGGAATCGAACCCACGAAGGCCGTAAGTCAAGTATTTAGTGTAAGTTTCATCATTATTTATTTATTAACTTATTCATCATTATCGCTCATGGATCTCAAAGATAATTAGAAGGTTGATGCCATACTCGCCATGCTTGGCGTTGGCTAGCGCAATAGATAGATAGATAGTCCAAGGGTATCGCTTTCCAGAATCCTACTGCATCCACGGGTAAGAGAGAAGCAATATTCTACTAATAACCCGTAAAACCCCAAGGCGAAAAATGAGGAGAAACTAAATTATAATTCGCGTACTAAGCAAAGCAGTGGGCAGAAGCTAGCGTAGGTACTGCATTCAAGCAATTTAATGTTGCCATGAACCTTACATTTTCCATCAAAAGAGCCTAACGATAGATCCTTGGGTACACCCACCATGATGACTCATTGACTCACAATGCTTGCTCAATGTCTATACAGTCTTTCTCAAACTGGGCAATACCGCCCATTTTTGTAGTCGATGGAGGTCTACAGGGGCGGTAAAAGACTCGTTCTTCGAAGAAGAGGCGTTCAAGGGGGGCCTTGAGCTGATCAAAAGAAGTAAAGTGATACTGAAAAATTATATATAAAAGGTGTTATAATCGTAACGTGTCCCCCAAATCGTCAAAATAAAACATATAACTTTGTATAGAGAATAGGGGGCGTAGCGAAATATTTTACTGTATAAGATAGAATAAAGTAACGTGGCGCGCGTCGGGTAAAGATAAAGATCATTTATTTGCATAAATATGTGTAGGTTAAGATGATAAAGTGTTTTGTAACAACATGTCTGACCTTTCGGTGCGGCTGTGACACACTACGGGCGCACGAAAAATAATAATCATCAATATAATTTCATCTGTAGGACGTCCACTGCTGGACATAGGCCTCCCTCATGGATTTCCAGTTATTGCAGTTGGAAGCGGTATGCGTCCACCGTTGACCAGCGGTCTTCCCCAAGTCGTCAACTCATCTTGTTGGTGTACGTGCTACGCTACGAAAAATAATGTTGCATACAAAATGTACGAGTGCGACGTAGTGCAAATCAGATCCGCCTCTGGAACGCGCCGCGCGCCTTCTTTAATTATAGGATGGATTTTCCAGACGGGACAGTGAGGGCAGATACCTTAACAGCCATAGTAACTGACAAAAACCTTCCTTGGAGACTTTTGAACTGCATTCACAGGTTTTGAAAAAAATGTACTGTCAGCAAGAAAATGGTGATTTTTCACAAAACTTGTTTTGATGCCAATAGATCCTATTACATAAAAGGATCAACAGTCTCTACTGGATCAACTGACGTTTGAGAAATATAAATGTTACAAATCGCGAAAATGTCCTCACTCTCCCGTCTCAAAAATCCATCCTGTATATTCTTCATCACAATCTTAGCCATAGGACTTCCACCGTTGGACAAAGGCGCCTTTGTCCAACAAGATCATGAGGGGGATGTTGCTCTACTCGCCACGCTTGGCAGGCGGGTTGGTGAACGCAGTACGGGATTTTGATACACGGAAAGACGCTGCTGCCCATCTTCCGGAGGCATCCCTTGGCAGATTTTTACTGCATTGGGCAAGAGAGAAGAGGCAACATTCTTCTGCCGGCACCTCACGGCATACGCTTAACGAGAAATAGTGCATACAAAATATCCGAGAGCGACGCAGTGCAACACGGATAGAAACCGTGCGAAGGCGCTCCCGTGGCGCGCCGTGCGCCCTATCTATAGGCAGGCCGAATAAGTTTGAGAACCTATGGTCTATATGAAATTATGTCATAACCATGGTGGCTGGATCACGAAGATTTAGTGTAATGACGATGTAAATCAGGGGATTAAAGGATTTGTGTTGTGTGCTAGAGGAAATGTTACAGCTTTGGTGGGGCAAAATTTCAAACGAATAGTTTTACGCGAAATCATTAACGAGGTGAAGATAAAATAAAAACACGAATACATGACAAGAGGTATTTTTATTTAATCTTCTTGATATTGTATTTGTAAAAATGCTAGACTTTTCGCTTTGCACCATTCTCTCTAAATAATTTATACCAACATAAGTTAATACAAAACATTTTTATATTTTTTTTATTAATAAGACATTAGGGCTTTTTTAGTACCAACTAGATGGTTAAAGAACATTTATTCTCATAAAGAAACTTTAAAATTTCACTCACATGAGAAACATCTATAAATTAAACTTATTCAAATAAGATAAAACTTCAAGCAAGAATTAAACACAGCACCAAGTCAAGTTATCATAATTACAATCGAAACACTATTTATCAAAAGTCGAAACATTTTCAAGTCCATTACATTTTTTATGCAACTACCCACAAAATTATTACTTTTTTTCTGAAACAGAATAAGATGATAATGATAATGTAAATAAACTGCCCTGCATCCCCAATATTTCGTGGGGTGTAGGCGCCTTTTCGACGACACTGGTTGCCATGACAACACCACTGTATACTGCCTTGGTGACAAGGATTTTGGGAATTCAGAGATATGTATATTGGTGTCAGTTGTTTTGGGCACATTTTCTTACTAATATAGGATCATCATCTTTATGAATCTCCAAGTTCTGAACATGAGGAGGTTGTTGCCAGACTAAACACACTTGGCAGGCGGCTTGGCAAGCGCAGTACGGGATGTTGATACACGGAAACACGTGGTTGTTATCCCTTGGCAGATCTGCATCCATGCACGAAAGGAGGGCAAGAGAGGAGGGGAAACATTCTACTGATAGCACCCCACAGCTATACGTAATAAATTTATATGACAATGATATCAAATTAAATTCCGAATCGTGAATACTTAAAGATTTTTTGATTCATACAAAATAGTAGATGAACATTTTCAACTTTTTCCCAAATAATTCAAAAACCCAGAAACTCATTTATTATTTCCATAGTATGCAATAACAAAACATAGACACACGTCAATACAATAAACAAACATATTTAATCGTATGTTAACAGGAAATAAAGCACATGAATGAATCTGTTCGCTTCCCTGTTTTAAGCACCTGTGATAAGAAGCGATTAGAAAAACAGACTACTTAGAGACAATAGGCATATTAGAAAAAAATTGCGCTAGCAAGCATTTGAAACATTTTTTTTCAATAATATAATCATTAATTTTAAGTTTTAATTTATTACTTGTTTTATAAAATATATTTTTTACCTGTTTCGGCATTAATTATTTGCCACGTAGTTTTAATTCTGTTTTTACTACTTCTACACCTGGCTAAAATTTTTATAATGTTAAACCACGCTTATGTAGAACATTTCAAGGAAAAACCGTATCAAAATGTTTTCTTTGCTGACCCGAATCGTAAATTTTTAAATAGATTCCTGCTTCATTTCCATAAAAACATATTCCCATATTTCTGTGTGTCTACCATGAGTTGTCACTGTTAGATCGCCTGCCGTTACTACAGTACTAATAGTACGTTACAATGACATCTGTCAGATTTGTGACTCTTGGTACTAAATTTTAAGCAAATGATGCCCAAACTACAGTCGCTGTAGTATAGTTTACTGCGTATTTTAGTACCAAACTATCCGCTAGAGGCGCTGTACAAGTTTTCATACATTTTTTTAACTACAGCCGCTAGCGAGTATAGATTGTTAAAACTCATGCATGGTAGACCTATGAAAAAATCTTTCCACATTTCTGTAACATGGCCACCCCAACCGTCAAAAGTTCGCGCCTAATTCCGGCTGCAGTGAAAGTAGGAAAGTAGCACGATCGTATTTGGACAGTTGCTCGAGTGCACTCAACGGTAATAACAATTATTACTTTTACGGAGTTTCTTATGCTTTTATTGTTTCCGTAAACTACGGTTCTTATATTTTCTGGGAAAAATAAGGGTTCTTTAGGTATAATTAATACAAGTATTGGTAAGGGGATACCAGAAAAGGTACGAAGGCTTCAAAAGGGGTCAAAAATGGGATTTTTGGGTTTTTGGACGTTTTCGGCCATTTGAAGACTTTTATTTTTTGGTGAAATTTTGAGGTCACAATAACTCCGGTCCCTGTAACCCTAGGGTCACCAAAATTGATTCTTGATTCTTAGGCAGACAGACAGCGCTAGAGGGAGGCGTGTGTTCAGTAGTGGACGTTTTACGCCTGAAATGATGATGATGAAATAATATTTAAGTACTTACTTCTTTGTCTCAAGGCGCTGTAAAATATCAACTACCAACACGGTAACTTTGGCACATCAATTCTCTATACAAGATAACGTCAAAACGTATGTGGGCGACTGGGTAAATAAACCCAGAATTAGAGAATGATATATTGCTTGCTAAAATCAACGAATGATGGAGCTTTGGAATACCCACTACTTATAAGACAAGTATGCCTATAATTATTGCGATTAGATTGTTGAGTGACTTCAAGTGCAGTTCTGAGTCACGCTACAATAAAGCATAGTGAAAGTAGATAAGCGTTTTATCAATCAAAATATGTTAAGGACTGTGAAATGAAGCAAGAACCCTAAAATATCAGCTTAGGTACAAGTGTAATCAGTGTGTCTACCATGAGTTGTCACACAGTTAGACCGCCTGCCGTTACTACAGTTGTAATAGTACTTACGTTACTATGACATCTGTCAGATTTGTAAGTCAAGGTACCAAATTCTAAGCAAATGAAGCCCAAACTACAGTCGCTGTTGTATAGTTAAGTGCGTATTTTAGTACCAAACTATCCGCTAGAGGCGCTGTACTAGTTTTCATAATTTATTAACTACAGTCGCTAGCGAATATAGAATGTGAAAACTCATGGTAGACCTACTGAAACCCATAATACCACAATGTGGAATACCGCGAATATAACGAAATTACTTTAATCGTAATTTCCTGGACCAGCCTGCAGACCGCGAAATTTAAAACTTCAGAACTCGTAAATCAAGTTGTTGTTAGCGAACGTAAAATATTTCCAATACCCTTTTTCTGATTACGAAAGTTATTCGCACGGAAAAACTGAAAGAACATGATAACAAAACTGCAATGGAAAATACACCTGAAATAGTTTTGTGTCTAATAATAAGTTAAGAAGACAATTTATAAACTTCCGCGGGCAACTTCAGTGCAGATTCTTACTGCATCCACGGGCAAGAAAGGCGGGAAAACATTCTGCTGCCACTGCAGAAATTTCAATTTAGTTGACCATGTATGTATATCGGTGAAAAAAAATAAGGTAATCGCGATAATGCCCTGCCAAATAGTTTTTCAAAATGTAAAATACGTAACAGGCCTAACTTGCCGTGGGGAGCCAGCAGTAGAATGTCACCCCTCCTCTCTTGCCCGTGGATGTAGTAAGAATCGGCTGAGGGATATCTCGTGAATGTGGGCAGCAGCGTCTCTGTGTATCAACATCCCCTACTGCATTCGCCAACCCACCTGCCAAGCGTGGTGAGTATGGCAACAACCCCTTATGATCAGTACTTGGATCTCTTAGTCGATGAGGGTGGACTATGTCCAGCAGTGAATGTATTCTGGCTGTGAAGATGATGATGAGGCCTAACTTTACCGAATACCACTTCTAACTGGCGCCTATACTATTGTATTATTCATAAACCTTTTAACGGCCCAAATACCGATAAACGCTTAATTTGGCCATTGTGAATTCAACTCAACAATACGCGACATTGTTACTATCAAATTCACAGTAGGTACATACATAAAGCTTTAAGCACAGAGCTGTGTAAAATCTATATTTATGTAGAGAAGGTTTAAATTCCCTTGCACGAATTAGCCTAAAAATATCACTCGGTCAAAACAATCCGTGATCGTTTTTATGATTTGTCGAAATTGATGTCGTTTTGCTAGTGTTTAGAATATTGATTTGGATAATGCTCTGCGAAGACATTTTTATATACTTCATATGTGTCGCCTATAATTCCTTTTTTGACTTTCAATAAGTAGTTAAAATAATTTTGCTTGACATTTAGCGCAGCCCCAGTAGATCTACCATGAGTTTTTACAATCTATATTCGCTAGCGACTGTATTTAAAAAAATGTATGAAAACTTGTACAGCCCGTTCAATCGGATAGTCTAGTACTAAAATACGTAGTGAAATATACTACAGCGACTGTTGATTGTATATTTGCTTAGAATTTGGTACCTACCATGAGTTATAAATCTGACAGATGTCATAGTAACATACTATTACTACTGTAGTAAGAGGCAGGCGATCTAACAGTGACAACTCATGGTAGATGCATTGATCGCAAAGCCGAATTAAACTTTACTGTACAATAGATCACAGGACCTAAGGATGAGGATATCCTGTATTCGGCAGACTAACCTGAGACGATGATTTAGATTCCGGGCTAGCCAAACCCACCGAGCTAAAAATGTGAAACTGTTTAAAACTAGATTGATGAACCTAATGCCAAAGGACAATGCTCATGGATATATGGAATCCCGTACCAAGCTGCGTCAAAACCAAACTTGGTTTTTTATAGTCTATACTTATCATATTAACTCCTATAAAAGCTGTTTTTGTAAATAAACTGGGGTTTCGGAATAATTTTATGAATTCGAAAATAACCTCAAAATCAGACAAGTAACTAATACTTCAATGCAAGTAACCTATTTTATTGACACTTCAAATGTTTTGCCGGGTGATCCCACGACTCGACATATTTGCACAATGAAATACACAGAAAAAAGTTCACAAAATATAAACAAGTTCTACTTCTCAACTCGCAATACGAAAATAATGATTATCATTAATCTAAACACTAAAACAAAGACACGAACGTGTTCGCATGAGCGGTTAGATCTGACATCTATCTAATGTCAGTAATGTGCCCGCTAAGATTTAGGGATGCGATCGATAAGTCGAAATCTTTAGTAAGAAAATCGTTTTTTTGTCAATTAGCAATACTAAATCGATTTGGTGTACTGGATTTACTTAATTGTTACTATTATTCAACGAGAAGGTAGCAAAGGTTAAATATATATCATCCGGAAATTATTTTTGAAGCAAACGTTATGATATTTATTAAAAAAGAAACGATTGGAATGACTGTTTAGTCGAGTCATCATATTGTTTCTAATAATGCACTACATCCCTATAACAGGTTGTGTGAACCCCACGTAAAGGAATTAAAAACAATTTTCATACTTTTATACATTATATTAAATTCCGGGTTCAAAAATCAAATCCCTGACGCGTAATGTCGTAAAAAAATATAAAAATAATTTACTATAAAATTTTTATCTTGATGCGTGAGACTTTTTGGTACCACTTTTGGGCATCTCCTTTCTACCTTTAATCTTAGCAAAGTTTGTAATAAGAAACTGGGTATGGAAGCTAATGGGTATGTTATCAATTCAATGGGTATGTTTTAACGTTTTTACCATACAAAAAGATAACTGTGACCCAGTTTCATATGCATCTGAGTCGACTTTACCAGCCGTTCCGCTCCGTCGATATGAATCGATCTATTCTTATGCAAAGTGATGAATTATATCATTTACATAACTCTATTTGACCATTATAGTGCGTTTTGTGCCTAATGGCTATTGTTGAATCATTCATGCATTGGTAGAGGATAAATGGACCGAATTGAACTCATGAGATAGCGATCAATTGTAAATATTATACATGTAGTGAATAGGTAAAGCGCCGAGTCGCTCAACTAGATATAGAAAGGGCTATGATCGGGGTTTCTTTACGGGATCGAACTCGGGTCACCGACATAGCCAAACGGATTAGCACGCTGAAGTGGCAATGCACAGATCACGTAGCTCGAAGAACAGATGGCCGATGGGGCCGAAAAGATTTCAAGGCCACGGGCCGCATGCGTAGCGCAGGACATCCACCAACAAGATGGCCGGAAATTTCTGAGAGCTTTGGTTTAAAATTCAGTAGGCAGTTTAGGCATACCTACATATTCTGGTCTGCCTTTATCATAGTTGCCTCGAAGCCGAACCGTGGCTTTAGACTCGAGGCAGGTTACGAGAGACTTCCTCTATAATTGGCTTAATAATTTCCAACGGGATTCAAACAAAAACGTCAAATAAAACCCAACGCGTAACGAAACGTCGGAAGTTAGTCATAAATCTTTTGAAATTCGAACAAAAAAGCGCGGGCTTCGCTCTAACTCTAACTGAAATATGGCCGACGACACTCGAATTTCGAATTTGAATACGTTTGCGATGAAAGCACATTCATGTCAAGTGTCATTGTCTAAATTCGGGATTGTTTTCTTTTTTCGGCTTTTGTGTCGCACTTGTCGTAATTTATTGACTTGCGTATATAAATACAGGAAACACAGTTTTGTGCGTTTTGTTTTATTGTGCGTCATTCATTAAATAGCTAATAATGGAAGGTGGACATTTAATTTTTCGGAACTCAAGGCAACCTCACCGGTTCGGGGTACCCCCTGACTGACAGGCGGGAAATTTTAACAAGAACTTTGAATGATCCATCGAGGACATACCCAAGAGAGACAGTTGTTGATTATAGCTCTTCATTGTCATGTCATGATGACTGATTTGTTGTGAAATTTTAATAAAATATATTTTAAAATGATTAAATAACTTGACACTGGCGGAATTGTGTAAAACCAAACACAAAAAGCCATTAAATAAAAAGACAAAACAAGACAAGAGACAGTTGTCATTGCATTAGTGCAAAGCACTAATGTGTTTCTTATGACATTATTTCCCTTCTATTGGATATGTGCTCGATGGAATGATACATGTTTCTAGGACTTTAATGAGAGTATGTTTAATACATATAATTTTACAATAAATATAATTTTCTTGCAACGCGAGTTTTTGCTAAATAGTTCCAATAAAATTTTGAATAAGTCACTAAATTGTAACAACCTTGATAAACAGACAACAATAAGCATTTAGACATGGCTGAATGCAAGGACAATACTTACTCTATTAATCCTATTAAATAGATGGTTACGGGTTCACAGCAGACACAATGAGCCTTGAATCTAAGAAATAGAGCCCTAATTAATGCTAACTGAAGTCTAGAATACATGATGCTAGAATGCGGAACTATTAAGAGTCGTTTAAAGATCATTTGCTTTTCTATTAAATGCTGCAGTGAGTTGTGAAAGCGGTCGTTATATGTAATAGCTGATCTGTCATCGATGAAAGATTGATGAAACTAGTGTTAATCTTCATTAAGTATCACTGTTTATGAAAATTATGGTTTTTTTAATACAATTCACAATTACAAAAGGTGGGCTTAATGCTAAAGCATTCTCTACTAAAGCCAAACCTGTAGTTTAGAGTGTGATTGGCGTGCTATAATGGTACTTACTTAAAAACTAAATAAACAGAAAATTACATTTAATCAAATTACACTTCACAACAGAACAGCCGAGGGTTAAACAATGGGAGATGATGATGAACCTACGGATAAATTTTATCAAGAAAGTGCTTGCGTGTAAGTCGCTTAAGACAGTCCTTTGATTATACCTTTTTGATGTCGAGGGGTAAATCATTCCAAAGTCGAACAGCCTCCACTGAAAAGGAGATATCCCGAAAATAAGTAGAATATTAAAGCAGGATATTATAGCATGAAACGATATAGAACCTGCTCCAGTATAGAACCTTCTTAGACATCGCTTCCCACACGTCACAGCGCGCGGGTTTTCGAATATGAAGAGCAGAATAGAAGGCGGTAGTAGTCATAATGTCACCGCAATGACCCGCAGGCTGATTACGTATCTCGCGACAGGTTTGCAACAGGCGTAAATCAGGCGATCATCGCTGTTTTTGTATGGTAAATCTGTCAAAATCAATTTTCAATTTGCAACGCCATTGTAATAGCTGACTTTTAGGTCCCCAGATTGTTACCTGGGAATATTGTTTTAATGTACTAGAAATAAATTACCTCATTATTTAAGGGTTTCAAAACTGTTTAAAACAATTGGACACAATCTAGTTTTATAAGTTACTCTTATTTTCCATTGAACAAGTGTTTAAATTCGTATAAAGTAAATTAGAAAAGTACTAACAAATGCTTGAAAGAAACCAAGATTTCATTTGAATTTCAAAATTTATTTGAATGACAATATAACCTAACCTTGTACCAATCAAATCGCTGCTCATACCGCTAACAACGTGAACACAACTGAGAAATATCGCAACGTCCAACATTACGCTTTATTAACGGAGCAGTACGTTGTGCTAATTCAGTTATCACTGCACGTTGTGAGAAAGTTTTTTTGCTATGACTAACACATCTTGCATCTTCAGTGTATACGCACCTGTTAGTAAAAATGTACGAATTACCAGCCCCGTGGTGAAATAACTGCAGGTCAGCATTTGGGAAATTACGAAGGGTTTTCTCATCACTACAATGCTTAAAAAAAAATTGCCGTCACGGGACGCCTGGCAGATGTAAAACGTCGCCACAGTCGCTACAGTAGCCACAATCGCCACAGTTAACATGATGGGCACGATAGACGAAGAGCAGTCGCCCTAGTTATTAGGTCAGCCGCCCTAGTACGAACTCGTCCATCTCCAAGCGTCAAGCGTCACCTCTTGTCCGATCGGTTTTACTTCCCGCAAAAGATTTTGTACATCAAAAACAGTGTGTTCTATCCGCTCGGCTGTTCCACCAGTTTAAAGTCGCTCAGCGCGCTTTGGAGCGCGCTATGCTCGAATTCTCTCTGAAGGATAAAATCCGCAACGTCCGACAAAGGACCAAAGTCGTCGACACAGGATTAGGATTAGCATGCTGAAGTGGCGGTGGGTTGGCTATATCTGTCGTAGATCCGATAACTGATGAGACGAGTTCTTGGGTGGTGACCGCGACTTAACAGGCGTGTGTGGGACGCCCATTAGCTAGGTGGATTGACGATTTGCGAACGGTCGCTGGCAGACGGTGTATGCAGCAAGCCGAAGACAGGGTGAAGAGGCACAGATTTGGGTTGACCTGTGTCCAGCAGTGGAGTAATAAAAGTCGATGATAATGATGATGAAATAACAATATTATCTCTCTAGTAGATTATTACCTCTCCTGTCATGCCCGTGAATTCAGTAAGAGCCTGCTAAGGGATAACTCCAGAAGATGGGCAGCAGCGTCTTTCCGTGTATCAACATCCCGTGCTGCGCTCGGCAACCGGCCTGCCAAGCGTAGCAACTACCCCTCATGGGGATCCATGAGGGAGGCCTGTGTACAGCAGTGGACGTTTTACAGCTGAAATGATGATGATGATGAGTTCCTGAGTGAGCAAAGCGTTAAGGTTAAACACGCTACGATTATGTGCTTGAAAAGGAATTTAAAACCCGTGAATCGCCTTTGATTATTTATTTATTTATTTAAATTGCTGTATGGGCTTACAGATTAATCCAAGGCGCCCAGACACTATACTAACATAAATATACAATAGGAAAAAATACATAACAAACCTTAATGAAAACTAAGGTAATAATTAACAATAAATATTACATTGATGTCAAAAATTGTCAAGATACAAGAACAAAAAGATAAGTAATTACAGCAGATACACAAATGTCTAATTAGATAGTAAAATAGAATAAAAAAACAATGTCAAGTCATAATAATTAGTCTAGCATCAGGTACAGTCAAGAAAAGAGGTAAACGGTATAACTCAGCAATATTATCGGAGAACACGTCGGCGCTGATAAGAAAAGGTTTCCAAAACGATGCTTTCAAAATAAACCTAGATTCAGTAATGATAGACAATTTTCTATGTTTTCTGGAAGAATCACATAAAAAGTTTTATATTTTTTTTCCGTACCGTACCTAAGCGCCTTAACTTTTTTCATTCCCACGTGACTTGGCAGAAAAGTTGCAAGTGGTTTCGCAGCCCCTATTTCCGCATACCCAATGACACAGTACCCCATTCCATCTTCAATAAAATTAATGTTAGGCTACCCGCACAACCGACAACTATTGATGGATTTACAAATATTTATATGACACGGTACAACTTCATTTGAGTTCCACCCTCGCACGTGGCAGAAAATGGTAATAATCCTAAAAATAACTTTCTTCCTTATAATGTCAAGTTCATTTTCATTTTGAACTCTATTGCTTTATATATAAGGATATGGAAGCAACCGAATTACACTTTTAGTAAGTTTAGGGTGTGCCAAAATTAACAGTGTTGCTGCAACGTAAGTTTATACACCGTATTCAGATAACCATAGTGTTGAAAATGGCTTGATAATGCCTTCTGGTTTGAGTTATTACTAGATCGCACCCATGGGTGCGTTTGATAGTATATTACTTTTATGGTTACATCAGAGTTTTATGTTTTGACTAAAACAATACAAGAACATGTTCTACTTGTATTATGTAGGTCTTATTCTGGTGCAATGTTGTTAGAATCTTGCCCGTTATCGCTTGTCCGTGGATGCAGTAAGATATGCCAAAGGAATACCTCCGGAAGATAGGCAGCAGCGTTTTTCCATCGCATACTGCGCTCGCCAACTCGCCTAACAAGACTAGTGAGTATGGCAACTACTCTCATGATCAGTACTTGGAGATCCATGAAGCCTATGACGAGTGGACGTCCTACGGCTGAGACGTTGATTCTTAATCTGGTGTGAGATACCAATACTGTACTGTAGGTCTACCATGAGTTTTCACTATCGATACGCGCTAGAGAATAAAAAAATGTATGAAGAGTTGTACTGATCCTGCGTATTTTAGTACCAAACTAGCCTAGCGGATAGTTTGGTACTAAAATACGCAGTAAACTATATATATATACCTAATACAGCTGCTGTAGTTCGGGCTTCATTTGCTTAGATGTTGGTACCATGAGTTACAAATCTGACAGCTGTCATACTAACATACGATCACTACTGTAGTAACGGCAGGCGATCTAACAGCGACAACTCATGGTAGACACACTGACGTCTCGCGTCGGAGTGTATTGTGCAATGTGACACTACCCGACCCCAGTGGAGCTAGTCCAACTCCTTATATATATAATATATATAATATTATATGTATATGTAAGGATATGTATAATAACATTACGGAGTATATGGGATAACGTAACGGAGACGGCTTCTAGGCAGCATTATGAGCATCCCCGAAGGTGTGGAAGATGTTGTTAAGGTGAAAGTAGATGTTTTAACGTTACCTTAACGGAGCTGTCACTGTCAGAGTTGACAGCTCCAGTCAAATTGAAGATTGTAGAGGTAGATCGCATAGATGGTCATTTAAGGTGGTTTCTCCATACCTGAAACAAGTAGAAATACCTGATTTAGAATAAAGGATGCAAAGGCCTTACTTTTTAACACGCTTTTATTAAGATAATATAAACTTTATTTCGCGATAAACTTGATTTCAAAATATTATAAATAAACAGAAGATACAAAAAAATTAAAAGGACATTACAATAAAGAAAATACAAATATAAACAAATCATTTGACAACGGAAATGGCAACCGCTCAGTTTGTGCTATATTATCTGAAAGTTTTTTATTTATTTATTAAAGACTGTCGCTACGACTACATCGTCCGTATAAAAAAATATAATGAAACAAAATCACAAAAAATAACAAACTTAATGCTTAAGTAAACATAAATCTAATAACTTAGTCGAAAGCTCTACCTCGTCACAATTAGGGTTGGATAAAATGCTATTTTCAATACCTACATCTAGTTGACGGATCTTATTTACACAAGTGGATCTAAATGTTGCGTTACGGACACATTCCAACAAAATATGCTCTTCGAGCACACCACAATCATTACAGTTTGGAGATGGAACTATATTCATGAGAAAAGTAAATTTGTTTGAAGGGATGTGTCCAGATCGCAATCTAAGTACAAATTTTAAATTATTTCGCGAGAATCAATCCAAGGATGTTGGGTTATCAGAGGTAGGATGGTTTTGTACCAGATTCACTTTTCCCGTGATATTTCGTCAAAATACTCTTGCCAAACATCAGCACACTTGTTTTTAACATGCCTGATAACATCTGAAAACAGAGACAACTGGTCTAACGGAACTCTATCTGCAATCGCCTGCTTTGCAAGAAGGTCTACTTGATCATTTTCTTTTAATTGAACAGGTGAAGGGATCCACTGGAGGCATATCTGAAAGTTGATAACGCTGATCTTCCGTGGCACTTGTTTTTAGCTATTAGCTTCACTTGTTTGTTTGTATTAACAGACTCCCTTGAACACGATTTCGACGACTTGTAAAGGACCGATGACAGTGCAATAATTTAAAGTTTTTTTAACAATAAATCGAACTTATATGAATAAAATGAAGCTCTTTTAAACCTTCGCGATCACGACACATTATTAACACATATTTAACCGGGTATTTATCGCGCTTCTTCTTCCCGGGACCACGATGGGTGCAATCCTGTCGAAACTTCGGGCAATAATTAAAGGTAAATAGCGCGAGAAATACCCGGTTAAATATGTGTTAATAAAATGAAGCTCGTTTAAATAAAACCGGGAAAAAATTTAAAAAATCCGCCCCCCTTCAATCATAATAAGAATATTTTTCAGCATTTTCATATGCTATATTAGTAAAAAAGTGTTATCTCTAATCGTTACAAATTTTAAGTATATCCACTTCACAAACAGACAGACAGACATAGCGATTCTATAAGGGTTCCTTTTTCCCTTTTGGTCCGGAACCCTAAAAACACGCTTTTATAACACATAGAACTAAAAAGTAAAAAATAATTCTTATTAGTTATA
This sequence comes from Pasiphila rectangulata, assembly GCA_963082625.1. NCBI lineage: Eukaryota > Metazoa > Arthropoda > Insecta > Lepidoptera > Geometridae > Pasiphila > Pasiphila rectangulata. The sequence continues at coordinate 9,409,789 of OY720261.1, read as the reverse complement.
GCTAGAAAAAAATGTAAGAAATATAAAAAAAACGTGGGGTGCTCTATATATATACGAAAAATATGGCACTTTTGGTTCGATGTGTTATATTATAAATTATATTATAAAAGCGTGTTTTTCTGCTTTTTTTAATATTTTTATTGTTATGGTAATCAGCAGCTTACGAGCACGTCGCTTCGGCTGTAAACCTTATAGCATAATATACAAATAAATAGCTATGCAAAGATGATTTAAGAGCCAATTTGTTGTGTGATTTGTCCAGCATTATATACATATATATATAATTTGGGGGATCGCTGCCATGAAATATTAATCAGTTTCATGGGGGTTGTATTGGTAGTAATATTGATATGTGCTTAGAACAGGGTAGCTAAAGTGTATTGGTTTTATTTGAAGATTAGACGAGAAGCAACTACTCAGGGTGTCTTGGAATGTAAGTGGCCGAAGAACCATTTTTCTAATAGTGTCGATTCTGTTGTAGCACCGCCTAAAGCTAATTATAATTAAAGATATGACGTTTCTAAATTGAGAGCTGTCAAAGTAAAATTAGGTAAAATTGTTCCGTTTTGGAACGGCGCTTACCGAATAGCTATATGTAATTTTAGTCCATTTAACGCAATTATTTTAGTTAGCTTTAGTTAGTGTAGATAGATATATATGTAGATAGAAAATGCTTTGTGCAATAAATTGGAAATCTTCTAACACAAGTTTTATACTTAAATGAAGGTCTCAACAAACTGTTTAAATTTAAATGTACGACTGTTACAGAAATAAACTTTATTTTATTTTATTTATTTATTTATTAAAACCTTAACAACATCATAACATATTTACCATAATTATCAAGACCTTACCTCCCGTGCTTTAGTTTATGATTTAGTTAGTTATAGTTCACATTTTTAAGTGATAATTAAAATATAGTTAATAATTAAAAACATAATTATATACATAACACCAGGCACCAGAGGGTTTGTCAAGAATAGTTTAAAAAAAAGACTAAGTAATTTCGTGTATCTAATTCATGTAATTAAGGTTATGATTCACTTAAGTGAATCATTTCTGTTCTTAAGAGAATAAAGTTCTTTAAACCTTAGTAATATTTTATTATTATTCCACATCATTTATTTGTAAACTCATAAAAATACATTTTTTACTATAAAGAAAAATAAAAACAATACTCTACAGTAAAAAATATATCAAAACGGTGAATCACCGGCCGCGAAGCAAGGCTCAAGCTGTCAGTGACTAGGGCTGCAGGGAGAGGAATCTCCTTACTATACGTGCCGAGTCCAGGAGTACTGCCTTTTGGATCTGGCTCTTGATCCAGCGAAAATGCGACTGAGACTGCCTAGCGAAAGTCTCTCGAGATGTTGATCGAGACTCTTCGCTATGAGTATTATTAATAAGTTTGTGAAATTCCTTTCTACTCGAGCTTTTGACTCGGTTTTACTGAGCATCCGCCTTGAGACCCTCAAGGAAAAGATTGCTCAGGTTCCCCCTGATGTTCGTTATTTCCCCCCCGATTGACAAAAACTGTATCCCCAAGAACTTTGCTTAGTATTGTGACTGTATGAATGGCTGCTTGTTTCTGAACTATGTTAATATTGATGTGCGAGTCTAGTTTGTCGCAATACCTGCTTAAACTTTTAGCTATTATACCTGTAGCTCCGACCACAATAGGTATGACTTCGGTTGGTGTTTTCCAAAGCCTTGTAATTTCTACTTTTAATGCGTGATATTTACTTAATTTTTCAATTTCTTTCGCTCCAATATTGTAGTCAGATGGTACAGTTATATCTATTAAATATGTTTTATTTTCTATTTTATTTACGTATATAATGTCAGGTCTATTGTGTATAATTGTAATATCTGTCTGTACCGGTATTTCCCACATGAGTTTAGCTGTGTCGTTTTCTATAACTTGAGGTTGTGTTAAATTTTCCTGCCACCAAAGATTCGAAACTACGAAATTATGTTTTTTTGCTAGCGTCCAGTGAACATATTGCACGATGTTATTATGCCTTCTAGTATAGTAAGTACCAGCTAGTTTTTCACACCCAGATATGATATGTTGTGTGGTCTCATCTTTTGCCATACAGAGCCTGCATCTACCGTCCACTGCTCTTTTCAGGATATCTCTTTCATGCTGCCTAGTTACTACTGCTTGATCTTGTATAGCATAGATTGATGATTCTAGCCCTGGTGTTAACGGTTGTTTTTTGATCCATTTAAATGAATTTACCCTATCTACATTTTCTTTATCCAATACTTTATTATAAAATTGTCCGTGAAGCGGCTTGGCTTTCCATTTATTGATTTTAGTTTTTAAGACAGCCTTACGAATTTCGTTATCTGTATAATTTTCTTCATTCTCTAGACCTATTTCTAATAAATTTACTTGTGACTCTTTACTTATTGAATATTTAACCTTTTTTCTATCCTGTTTTACGATTGCTTTTATAATATGGTCTAGTTCTCCTCTTAAATAGTTTCTGAATTTAATAATTTGTGTTTTATACAGCATTTCTACATTAGTTAATCCCCTACCCCCTTCTTCTATTGGCAAATACAATCGTTCTACTTCAGCTTTTTGGTGATGCACTTTATTCATTGCTAATATTTTTCTAGTTTTTACATCTATTTTCTTTAAATCGCTTGTTTTGTAATTTACTATGCCGAATGTATATAAAAGAACCGGTACTGCGTATATGTTAATTGACTTTAATAGGTTACGTGCGTTGAGATGTGATTTAGTGAGACATTTAACTCTACGGAAATATTCTTTTTGGCTTTGTTGCCTGGCTTCGCTTTGATCTATTTTACCAGATTCATGTACTCCTAAATATTTGTATTGTTCATCGTTACGTAGATGTTTAAACTCCTCCCCACTAAGTAGAATATGACCTCTACCTTCATGTTCTTGCCTCCTACCTTTCGCTAAATGTAAAACATTGCATTTACTAAACCCAAAATTCATCCCGATGTCTTCTGTGAATATTTCTGTGCTGTCAATTAAAGTTTTTAAATTATTGGAGTTATTAGAGTACAATTTAAGATCGTCCATGTATAACAAGTGGTTTATAGTGCTATTGTTTTTGAGTTTATAACCTTTGGATTCATATTTACTCAGGATGTTTGTAAGCGGGTTCAAGCCTAGACAGAACAGTAAAGGCGACAAAGAGTCGCCTTGAAATATTCCCCGGCGGACGTAAATTGGGTCAGTGGTAATGCAGGCGTTTGCTCCATAGGCTGTCATGATAACATTCCATGTAGGCATAACTATCTCAAGAAAGCCTTTGATAGCAGGTGGACATTTGTAAATATCAAGTACTTTGAGTAACCACTCATGTGATATGCTATCAAAAGCTTTCTGATAGTCAACCCACCCCATACTTAAGTTTTTCTGACACTGGTGTGCATCCTCCAGTATGGCTTTGTTGATCATGAGATGGTCTTTGCAGCCTCGGGAGCGACGCCTGCATCCCCTCTGTTCCGGTGCTAAGATGTTATTTGTATCGCAATGTATGTAGAGTTCATCAGCTAATACAGAAGTCAGCAATTTGTACATAGTTGGTAAGCAAGCTATGGGGCGCCAGTTTTTAGGGTCTTCTGTATTTTGATTTTTTGGCAGTAAAATTACCTTTCCTGTTGTGAACCAATGTTCTACGGGTTCGATTCCTTTTATTATTCTATCAAATAACTGTGCGAGATATTTGTGTGTACTTGTTAAATATTTAAGGTAGTAGTTTTGTATATTATCTATACCTGGTGCCTTCCAGTTATGAATCTTCCTGACAGCTCTCTTAATTTTATCTAAGTCTATTTCCCTAAACGCAACATCCTCTTCAACATCTCCCATGGACTCTTCTACATCAGAAATCCATTGCGCATGAGTGTTGTATGGCACGGGTTCTGATAAGATTGAGGACCAGAATCTCTGAACCTCACTCTGTGTTGGTATTTGAGTTGGTGTAATTTGCTCCCCGTTTAAGCTTCTGTAAAATTTGTGTTGATTCTCTTGAAATAGTTTGTTTTGTGTTTTTCTATCATTCATATCACTATATCTTTTAAGTCTACCTGCTAATGCTTTTACTTTTTGTGTGTGTTGTTCGATTCTGTAGTCTAAATCCTGTTCGTTTCTTACGTTATATTTAGTAAATAAATTGCCTCTTACTCTACGCATGGTTCTGCTATTATTTCCTCTCTTTATTTCTATAAGCTGCGCAAGTTCTTTCCTAAATGCTTCTAAGTTGTTTTTTATTCGAGTTTTCCATGGTGGGTCTCGCTTAAGTTTTCGTGAAGTTGGGGGTGTGTATGGTTTTTGATTATTAGCTATCAATAATGTTTTTGCGCAGGCATAGATGATGTTATTTATATCTCGTAGTGATTTATTTATTTCCAATCATTAATTTTGTTTAAATTTTGAATATATTTTTTATCAAAGTTCGGCTTTGGCAGCGTTTCCCTATTCTCTATCTCAATTTCTTTTGTTTCCGCTAGCGTTTGTAGTAACTGTAGAATGAGTGGATCTTGGTCTTCATTTACTTCAATGTTATGAGACGGAGGAATCAGTTGATTTAAAACTTCTTCCGGTATTGTCTGTGTGTCTGTGGCTGTTATTTCTGGTGTTTGTGTAGTTATAGAGACTTGTTCCTCGATAATTTCTATTACTATAGGCGTCGCATTCCTAGGCGGTGTATGAATATTTGGTGAACTATGTGTGGGAAGCGGTGTGACTTGTGTGTTGGATAAAGATTGTTCTGCTTTAAATTTAATTTGATCTAGTACTTGTGTGGATAGGACTTTACGTGCTATGATGCTTCTTGCTTGGTTGGATAATGTGTTACCTGTAAATTTGTCAATCTTGGGATTATTTATATTTCGGTCTCTAAATAGTCTCTCGAAACGTTTGATGTAGCCTGGCCCTCCGGCTCTGGCTTTGAAGAAGCAGAACATTAGTTCGTGAAGTTCTGCTTCTGACCACTTTCTTCTGGCATCATCGTTAACATTAGTTGAACTTCCAGTGGTCACTTCTGATGCACCGGCAGAGTTTGTGGGAGATGTTTCCCTACTCCGCAAAGTATCATCAGGCAATGGTTGGGCGGTCTCGCTTTGTTCGGGTTCCCCGACGGAGGGCCGACCCCTAAACCCTCCGCCACCGATGGTTCGTATGCTGGAACGTCCAGCATCGGCTCCAGACGTGCCCCGGCGATCGCCCCCGGGAAGCGACCATATACGTTTACTTCTATTACTCATCTCCATAAAGGGTTTGCCATTACCTTATTAGCTCGTAAGTTTTGATTTTACAAGGTTCCCCCTCCCACGTGTGACTGGTGTTCGTCGCGGACGTTAAAGGTTGGACTTTGGGAGGGTGAGTATTATTATTATTATTATATTTATTATAATTAATTTTTTTTTGGGGTGCCAGCAGTAGAATGTTACCCCTCCTCTCCTAATCGTGGATGCAGTAAGAGCCTGCTAAGGGACACCTCCGGAAGATGGGAAGCAGCGTCTTTCTGTATATCAACATCCCATACTGCGCTCACCAACCCGCCTGCCAAGCGTTGTGAGTATGGCAACTACCCCTCATGGAGATCCATGAGGGAGGCCTTAGTTCAGTAGTAGACGTTTTACGGCTGAAATGATGATGATGATGATGATTACGCGATAAATTTCCGTGTTTTCGTTATGTACTCATTCAATTTTGCGTTTCAAAACTATGTGCTAAGATAAACTTAGTACCTACCGTGTTTACGAAGCCCACGTAGCCTTGGCTTGTTTAAACATAAAACTAAAGGTTATACTCATAATGCAAACATAACTATCAGTTGGCGATTTACTAAGAAACTTCTAGAGAATTTAATCTTTACAGGATGCTGATGCTTGAAATGTTATTGTAATTAGTACTCGAATCACGTATAAAGCAGAAGCAAGTTAGTGTTTAGTTGTTATAAATATAAACCAAAATTCTGCATACCTATTCTGACGTAAGAAAAAAAAAAACAGCCAAGTGCGAGTCGGTCTCTCGCACGAAGGGTTCCGTACCATTTTTCAATCAAAATCACGTTTGTTGTATAGGAGCCCGCCTTAAATATTTATTTTATTCTGCTTTTGTATTTGTTGTTATAGTGGCAACAGTAATACATCATCTGTGAAAATTTCAGATGTCTAGCTATCACGGTTCATGAGATACAGCCTGGTGACAGATAGACGGACAGACAGACAGACAGTGGAATCTTAGTTATAGGGTCCCGTTATTACTCTTTGGGTACGGGTTCGGACGGCATGAGAGGCGAGGCACCATTCTAATGCCGGCACCTCACGGCAAACTAACTCTTATGGCCTCGTAAAGATTGCCTCTGGTTTTATTTCTGACGATAATATCGTAATCGTTTTCTAGAGGAGGCGCCCAGATCATGCTAAAAATCCCATAAAAGTGCATAAATAATTCATAATTTATTATGAAATCTGCGGGAGTATTTTTTAACCCTAAAACACACCCCAGCTTCCAACAAAAACAGGCGTGAACATTTAATATAAACAAAGTTAGGCAATAAAACTTCATTTAGGATTCTTTCCCACACTATCTTCTCTCCTTTTCACTCCTACTAATGGTGAAAGGGACAAAACAGTCATTCATTATAATTTAACTATTGTAACCCATTCTATGTAGCATCATGCGGGTAAGATATAGCTTAATTATGGATATAACAGTCAAAAAATTAAGTCTAAATGTACCTTGGAACTTCGCTATGAATTATGTATGAGCTTAGAATGTAAACAGGGTATAACATTAGTTTTTCTAGCTTAGTTGTAGGTCCTGATAGCTTAATTATGAGTTAAATATAAGAAGCCGTTTTCTTTATCCTAAAATTATCAATTTCGAATGTTTCATAAATGCTGAAAAAGTTGACATCATGTCCTCGCCAATTTAAAGAAATGAACATTTGAACTGCGATAGTACAACTTACTTACATCGGGGAATCAAATCTCTTTGGCCTACGTACAAGCTAAATTTCAAAAACAACAACTGAACGAATTGGCCGTTCAGTTACTTCGACATGAGTGGTAATAAATAAAACAACAAGTCGGCTGGAAAAAGTCGCTTTAAGCGATAGAACCGTCTAATGTGTATGTCTGTTGTTTTTGTTGTTATGTCAATTTTAGTTATTTTTTTCTATTTCTTTTATAGTTTACGCGATGAAGACTTTGTCTATCTATCAAAAACATCGATGACATTTCAGGAGAAATGCGGAACTAATTCAGTTTATAACGAAGCCACAGCTAGACTGGTTTATATTACCTACCGCCATAGTGTGATATTATATGGTAATGTAATATAATAATAATAATAATATAATAATAATAATAATGGTATGGTGCTTTGGGGAAAGGCCGTATCGAACAATATTTAGTGCTTAGAAAAAAAAATATCCTATTTGAACAGTTAATTTACACCATTTTAGAGTCATAGAGTTGTAAGGTCTCATGGGCTCTTAAATTCGCTTACCCTTCAAACAATGAAAACGAAGACACAGCAATACTGAAATAGATATGGTGATAGATAATACTTACCGGATGGACTCTTCGCAACAAGTTCAACTGCTTGGAACTTACCAATCCGATTAGTTATTTCGACAAGAGTGGATACAAAGTCATTGATGACATGCGGGGAGAAAGGGAAGCCTAATTCAGTAGTCCCTATCTAATCAATACATGTCTCAATGCTTCTGAATGGAATCCAATAAAAATAAAGATATCTACCCTAGCCAATTAGATTACCCTAGGGTAGTTATAGGGGTCGGATATTGCGTCTTCTTGTCATGTTCTTACCCTGTTTGACAACTTTTGTGACGTAGTGGCTGATTTGGATTATTTTTCGATATGATGCGGATGCGGGTTTGATTGCTACTGGGGTACAAATGTATTCACTATCTGTTTATAAAATGTACTTATATAATTTATGGTGTATTTTAGCTTTGGTTTATTTGCGGCGAAATCACTTAGTGAAACGTATTTTTTTAAGATTCAAGAAGTTAATAATCTTGTACTCTACCATTTTTGACGTATTCTGTCATTTTTGACATAATTTTTGCCAACAACATTACAAGAAACAGTCGTTGTCGGTTTCTAACTGGTCCTGTTACACTAAATTCAAAGTTTAGTGCTTCTCTAAAAACAGGATCTACTGAGAGTAAAGCTCTAGATAATGATGTGTGAAAAAAAAGCTTCATTAAGTATAAAAATAAGTAGGTATGTAGGTAACAAGTATAAGGAAGCCAATTTGGTCACAAAACTACCGTTGGTTTTAACCCTTACCACATTAATTAAGTTATAATAACCTTAATCAAAGTTGCATGTAAAGGGGTACACACCCTTTTCACGCCTTTAATTAAACGTTAATTCGTTTTTTTAGCTTGCGCGTTTCTGATAGGATTTTTGTCGTAATTAGAGTATCGAATGGTCGGCTAAGAATTTTGTTTTTTAAGTGGTCTGCGGTTTCGGTGTCGTTTTCATCCTGTTTGAAGAAGATACCCATTTATTATGGTGTGGTTGGGTTTTAATTCAGACTTTGTTAAGAATAGCCAATTTTTATTATTCAATTCAATTCAATACTCATTTATTTTGCGAACATGGGTTACAGAGATCGGGGTGTGGTACCATGGTTGTGCTTCAACTGCACCCAGTACCCAGTGTGGGTTAAAGTTGAAGCACAATGGTCAGCTTTTCAGCATGTAAAAACAAATAGGATATTAAAATACAAAATAAATAAAATTAGTTATTTTTTTTTATTAATTAGCTTAGGAAAATAACAAATCATATCTTATTAGCTGTCAAATTTATAAGAATGTATTACAATCAAAGTTAAATTAAATGTTACTTTACACAATATTAATGTAAAAATTTCTCCCTAAGAAATTATTTTACAGGCCCTTTCAGTGTATACTATCAGTTTAATTCATTTGACGACCTCCGTACCCGCTGCTTTATATTTGTCCCGGGTGTGATTAATTTTCGATGTAAGATAAGTAACAAAAAAGGGATTAAAGTATTCCTTTTTTATATTATTTCCGTTCGCACAAAGAACTAAGAAGTGTTAAAATCGAATTTGAGTAATAATTAAACCAATAAAAATACTAATATTTAGTACTATATTAACCTCAGCTAATGCATAAATACTCAAAGTTAATTCACTCTAAACTTATCGTACAACGCATATCAAACTCAAACCATACATAAATCAAAGTGGGAACTGTAGAAATTGATTTCACGGTGCACGCCACCCCCACATCGTTTCACGTGTGGTTTTGTACTTGATTTTACAATATTGTTGGCCGTTCGCATATATTTTTGATTATTTAACTTTATTGTTTATATTGAATTCAATTCTTATTTTAATTATTTTTCTGAAAGTTATTGTAGGATTGATGCTATTTTTTACGGCAATTCATGACGTATTTTTTCCTCTCATGATCAGTACTTAGAGATCAAGAAGCCTTTGTCCAGCGGTGGACGTCCTACGGCTGAAGATGAAGTCAAAACTGCAGTATTTACGGATAAGTCTTGTCGAAGTAACCTTTCAACCGTGTCGCTAAACTTGTAAAACAGTGGCTAGTTGTACATAAATTGTAAAAGAAATAAGTAACGGTTTATTTCAAATCTGAATAAAATTACTAAACATCTGGTAATGGAGACGGGCTACGTTGAACTTTGACAGAACACATGGCAACACTAAGCTATGTTTTGTAATGGCGTTTGTGTTCAGTCATTTAAATTGCTAATTAATATTGCTTAACATTTTATTTAAATCTGTCTTGTGAGTCAGTAATGTTTTATTTAAAACGGCTATGCTGTGGCTTTGCACGTGTTTTATCTACTTATAAAAATCAGCTTGAGATTGTTAGATACCTACTATTAGATATTTGCGTTTTTCTTATAATCTTATTTTATTCGGTGATTAACAATAAAAGAATATAACAATAATTTCACACATTTCACAAAAGTAAGGAAAATTTGTGTGGACATAATGATGATTGATAAAGTACTCATTATTTTTGTAGACACGTACTCATCTTACATAAAAAACTACCCAGACCCGCGACTTACATCTGCAGAAAATCAAACATTTGTCTTCCGACAATAATCGAACGCGCAACCTTTTGCGTAAAATGGCAACTGGGCCACGGATGTCGGTTTTGTCATAATTACTTAATATGTTCTTTTATTATGGTCTGTTTTTATTTATATTTACTTCCAGCCAGTCTCAAAATAAAATGATTTAGCAGCTTAGCATAGGTAAGGGTTGGCGCTTTTCTACCAATACCCGACGCGTACATTATTTTTATAAAAACTCATAAAAAATCGTCAATTTCCTGTCCCCGCATCAAACAGTCTTTAACTAGGCGCATAATTTATCCCAGTCATTATTCATTATGACGGTAATATTGTTTAGACAGCGACATACCGTGGGGTTCTTTTTTAGGGTTCCGAACCAAAATGGTAAAAAAGGAACCCTTATAGAATCACTCTGTCTGTCTGTCTGTCTGTCTGTCTGTCTGTCACAGATGGATATCTCGAGAACTACTAATACTATCGACTTGAAATTTGAAATGGTAAAAGACCACACTTTTTTACTAATATAGCATATATGAAAATGTTAAAAAATATTCTTATTTTGATTGCAGGGGAGCGGATAGGGGATCTCAAAATTTTCATATAAAAGGTATTCATTTGCACATTGATAAACAGTTTTTATTTATTCTTTAAGCCGAATCGTTTTTGAGTTATTTACAAAAATGTCGAAAAAACGACCGTTCCCCCCCCCTTATCTCCGAAGTTTGCAGAGATAAACCCGTGATATTTTTAAAGCTACTAGAAGTGTATGTAAACTTTATAGGAAAATTATAGCGAACTCTCTAAATTGCATAGTTTTTTAGACAATGGGGGTGGAAGGGGCGTTTTCAAAATTTTTGGAAAGTTACTAGGTGATGTGGGGTATTATATAAAAGGTATTCTTTTGCACATTAATAAACAGTTTTTAGTTTTTCTTTAAGTCGTATAGTTTTTGAGTTATTTACAAAAATGTCGAAAAAAATAGCGTTCCCCCCCTTATCTCCGAAGTTTGCGGAGATAAACCTCTGAAACTTTTATTGCTATTAGAAGTGTATGTAAAGAAGAGAGGAAATTTATTACAATCTCTCTACATAGCATACTTTATTAGAAATCATCGAAAGTGTAAAAAATCTACATAAGTTCCGCTATCAGACGAGAGATGGCGCTGTCAAGGTTCTCCAACAAATATAAAACCGCCTTTATCATATATTATATTGTATGATGGCACGGAACCCTCGGTGCGCGAGTCCGACTCGCTCTTGCCCGGTTTTATTTAAATAAGCCTTTTTATAATTTTGTTACTTCAGGTACTTATGCCTTTGTTGACAACTTTGGTGGTGTGAAAATATGTTTTATGGTTAAAATGGAGTCAGTTTTTATAACCATAATACCTACAATATTTATGACGTACATACGTAGGTAACTAGGTAACAAAAGAACAATGTAAGACCTTACTTATTGTGGTGATATATTTTACGCCTTATTTCATGTACGTAAGTATATTTGCTCTGTAGGGAAAAATAAATTGCTAAGTCTAAATATTTTAATTTAATTACCTTGAGTCAATGAGAAGATATCAAGGTCTGATAAATTAATTAGGACTACTTTTAAACACAACCTTATACAAAATCGAACAGTCAGAGAAATTTGTAATAATTTTTCAATGGAAAAAAGAGTATCTATCTACCTCCTACGTGAGTTTCATCGACAAAATGATGGCATCGCTTTGCTTGAGATTCTAAGAGTACCGCATCCTACAACTGTCACTGTCAACTGTCATGTAATAATTTCCAGCCCTTCAGATTCTCACCGCAAACAAATTAATTTTACCCTAAAATTCCTGGCTAAAAGTACCTACTTATAAGCAATCATCTTGGTTTCAACAGAGCCCAATAGTATGATGCATGGCTAAATATAAAATTATATTCCCTTCTAGCGCTCACACGGATTTTAACCTTATCTGCATATAAATAAAAAATACGCTGTCCTCTTTCCAGAGGTTTCAATACCCCTGCCGACAGCGTAAGATTTGCATCCAAGTGATTTTGAACCCAAAGATTATGGGCATAAAGATCTGCTACTCCTTACTAGGGTATCAATATGCCCGCCAATTTCTTACCCGATGTTGTTTTGATTGGCTGACTGACCCAGCTGTTGCACGTTTCATTCTATTTTCGAGTTATTTCGAAAAAAGAATGGCGCGAAATAAGATCGTGGGGTAGAGTTTGAAAATAGAGTTTGCGTTGATAGACGTTGAATATAACTTTTGTTGGGTTCGTAAAATACTAGATTGATGTTTGTTCTGTTGCTGATCACTGCTTGTATTATCTCCAGAAGTGGACGTCCTACGGCTTTGATGATGATGACTGCATGCGAAGCCGATAGCAGGAATTAAACATTATTTTAATAACTTTATAAATAAGGACCTGTCTTTGAGCCTTTTGCCCTAGAGTACTAATCATCGCCTGTGAGGCCGGCCACGATCAGTTTTTTGCGGTTTTTTTTAAGTGGACAGCGGAGTCGTGAGTTCACGCCAAATAATGGTGGGTGGTAACGCGACGGGGGCAGGACACACGTTGACAGGAGACTCTTCGTTTCCAAGAAAAAGACCATTCGATCGCCTCGGAGGCGATCAGTATTAAAGGTAAGTTTTCATACATTCACTCATATATTATTTTTGTCAAATTTGTAAGTTTTATACGTTACAAAATGCAAATTTCTAAATATATTTTTCCTTATTTAAAATTTATTTCGTGTAAAGTTTTGAAAATATCAAATGCCATTTTTGTGAAAAATTAATAATAAAACTTTTGAATACGACTTTAAGGTAAGTACCTACATAAGCACCGATTCTTATCGCAATTGGTAGTACCGAATACCTATCCTTATTATATATTAAACAATATTCCTGGAATTGCCTCGGTTCCACAAAGGATATGACGTCATTATGACCCTCCCGCTAATCAACGAAAAAATCCCACACTCACTCGTAATAATCAAGATATTAATCCCAGTGGACAAGTCATTAAGGCCGGGTGACTATAGATGGCAGAGCGATCAACGTAAGCCGGTTAATGACAGGGCGATCATTGTATTAGAAAAAAAAAATATTGTTTCTATAGTAGTTTGTGCTGTGTGAATTTTCAATAAAGTTCGATATTACTTTCAATCATTCAATTAGTAACACTTAGATACTTATTCTTTTTTATTGCCTCAGATTTAAAATATCACGCGTCAAATCAGATTGTTCTGATTGATTGATACTCAAAGTCAAAGTCAAGTTACAATGTGAGTAATCCCGGTATTTCTTAAATGAAAAATGTAAGCAAAAAAAAACTATTAGCATTTACTTGATAATAATATGATAGGCTTGCCTTATTTGAAGATTGGTATTCTTTAGGGTTCCGCAGTACACCAAGGAATCCTTATAGTTTCGCTGTGGTTTTAGACTTAAAACTTCCACTACTGAACACAGGCCTCCCTCATGGTTCTCCATAAGGGGCAGTTGCCATACTCACCACTTGGCAGGGGGGTTGGCGTGCGCAGTATGGGATGTTGATACACGGAATTACGCTGCTGCCCATCTTCCGGATGTAGCTCTGAGCAGGCTCTTACTGCTTCCACGAGCAAGAGAGGAGGGTCAACATTCCACTGCCGGCACCCCACGGCAGGACATAATAAAACAATCAATTAATACGTGTTAATATGTTTTGGTAAACGTAAATAAATAAACAGCAACCTCAAAAACTTCTTGGCCGTGGGGTGCCGGCAGTAGAATGTCCCCTCCTCTCATGCCCGTGGATGCAGTAAGAGCCTGCTAAGGGATACCTCCGGAAGACGGGCAGCAGCGTCTTGCCGTGTATCAACATCCCGTACTGCGCTCGCCAACCCGCCTGCCAAGCGTGGTGAGTATGGCAACTGCCCCTCATGGAGATCCATGAGGGAGGCCTGTGTTCAGTAGTGGACGTCTTACGGCTGAAATGATAATGATGAACCTCAAAAAAGCGCGTGGCTACTGTAACGACTGTAGTGACTATAGCAACTGGGGTTTCTGTAGCAACGGTGGCGACTGTGGCAACTATGGTGAAAAGGTTTTACATCGTCAGGTGTCCCGTGCCGGTCCATATTTTTATTCAAGTCGCTCACTCGCCGTTGCGCTGTCTATACTATTTCCTCACTGCCTGTGTCAAATACTGGCACCGTCTAAGTAATTAAACCACACCCGAAGGAATTGTTGCCAGCGCGCATAAATCTAGTGGACGGACGCCATTGTAGCCAGCCACCGTAAATCCACGGTATGGGCGGGAAAAGCTAATTTATTATCTGTGCTTCGGTTATCGGGTCAAAATGGCGGTGAAAATTGCCAAATTTTTTTCTACACATACTACACTAGTATTAGTATGTTATCTGTTGTACTATAGTGAATTTAAATCTGTTGATTAAAACCTATTATTATGTTTAGTAATGAAAGCAGAATAAATGCCGTTGAGATGAGAGCGTTAAGAAGTATGATAGGAGTTAAACCAGTTAAACTGAGTGACAGGAAAATAAATAGTGAGATAAGGAAACGTTGTGGCCTGAAAGAAGATGTAGTGACCAAAATTGAGAAAGGTATTCTGAGATGGTTTGGCCATGTCGAGAATTAATGAAGAACGATTGACGAAAAAAGTTTATAAGGCGAGTGTGAATGAAAGTGTTGGAAGGGGTAGACCTAGGCGGACGTTTCGAGACCAAATCAGGGACGTCTTGAAAAAAGGCCAGGTCAAGAGTACCCTAAACCGAAGAGTATGTATGAAAGGAATAATGAAAGTGGACGAAGCGAAACAAGTATGTAAGGATCGTAGCAAGTCGAAAGAAGTGGTCTCTGCCTACCCCTACGGGAAAGAGGCGTGATTATATGTATGTATGAAATCAGCAGTATGTGCCCCTTCTCTCTTGCCCTTAGCAGATTCTTACGGCATCCACAGAAGATTCAAATACTCAAATGCAATAAGCATCGATAGAGTATTTGCAGCAACAATGGAGTCGGTTATTTTGTTGAAAAATTCCAGAAATTTTAGTAATGGGATTAATTATAAATACACCAGCCGCACCCCGCAGTTTCACCCACGTAGTTCCCGTTCCCGTGGGAATTTCGAAAAATCCTTCCTTAGTGCACCTCTAGGATACTCAAGGTATACATATGTGTGCCAAATTTCAAATCTCTAGGTCCAGTGGTTTAGGCTGTGTGTTGTCTGTCAGTCACTCAGTCAGTTACGGAAGAGTTTTATATATATTGATTATTTCACACGGTAGGTACCATCAGTAAAATATCGCCTGTCTTCTCTTGCCCATGGATTTACAGCTAACGCTGCAGTTTCTGGGATGAAAAAAAATCCCTTAGTGCACGGCCAGCATCGAACCCACGACCGGATTGAAAGTCGGGGCACAGACCACGCGGCCAACACGGTTCTTTCCTTTTATCAATGAACACTATCATAAATACCTACACAATCATTGTTTACGTTAAGCAATTATTGACGCAATGTTTGGCTTCACAAAACACTGTTCAGTAGTTATGTAACGCACTTACTATGGTTATCTCGAGACATTGAACTCTCGAAAATAAAAAATAAAAGAAAATTACTATAAATATATATTTAAATAAACTAAAATAGTTACAAAACATGTCAGTGATAGAGACATTCC
This sequence comes from Pasiphila rectangulata, assembly GCA_963082625.1. Taxonomy (NCBI): domain Eukaryota; kingdom Metazoa; phylum Arthropoda; class Insecta; order Lepidoptera; family Geometridae; genus Pasiphila; species Pasiphila rectangulata. The sequence goes on along the minus strand of OY720261.1, from coordinate 9,393,988 downwards.
TTTAAGCATAAAAATACTTCTCTTTATTCTTTATTGCACACAAAACAATAATAACTTAAAAATACTTAAAATGGTCATGTACAAAGGCGAGCTTAACCCTAAAAAGAGTTCTCTTACAGCAAACCTTTGAGGCTAGATAGAGTTGATCATAGGTGTAGGGGTTGTGTACACAAGGAATAAGATAACTTACAACTTGTGTCAGAAGGTTCTTCTAAGATAATTTTAAACTAAACTTAACATTAACTCTCGAAAATAACTAGAATCAAAATACTGACCTAAAACCTAAACGCGCCTGCGTTCTACAACATATACTAAAATATATTCGCAGGTTCATCATCATCTTCTCTGAATTGACCCTTAGCTGTTCTATTGTGAAACGTAATTTAATTCAATGTTCTTTTATGTTTAAGTTTTCAATTAGACTTGACTGGTAGAGAATGCTTTAGCATTAATTCCCTTTTGTGATTGCGTAATGAAGTATAAAAGAATAAATAAATAATAATGGACAGCAGGGGCTTTCCATGTATCAACATCCTGTACTGCGCTCGCCAACCCGCCTGCTAAGCGTGGTGAGTTGGCGACATCCCCTTCAAGACTTGGAGATCCATGAGGGATGCCTACCTAGTCCAGCTGTGGACGTTCTACGGCTAAGATGATGATGATGATGCTATTTATTTTATCTTTTCTGCAGTTATTAATTATTTTATACCTTCTTGGTTTTTTCTTATCTTAATTATTTCCTCTCAACTTCCTTCATGAATTATTGTTCGCTATTCCTTACCTTTATCATACTTTAGCAACTACCTACCACCTTTTATCGGTAATGTTACCATTTCCTTATATTGCTGGGCGAAGACTTCATCCAAAATTTGGAAATAACCTTTAGTATCCCTCACAATCCCTCGCTGCCGTGGGGTGCCAGCACTAGAATATAGCCCCTCCTCTCATGCTCGTGGATGCACTAAGAGCCTACTAAGGGATACCTCTGGAAGATGAGCAGCAGCGTCTTGTATCAACATCCCTTACTGCGCTCGCCAACCAGCCTGCCAAGCGTGGTGAGTATGGCAACTACCCCTCAAGGAGATCCAAGAGCCTGTGTTCAGTAGTGGACGTTTTACGGCTGAAGTGAAGATCCCTCACTACCCCAAAATTAAAATTTGGCTATGAAACTACCACCTGAGGGACTCCAGTGTATTACAATTATTTTATTCCTTAAGGACCCCATCACCAGAATCGAATTGTGAGAAAAATGGGACCACCTCTGAAACATGGACTACCTAATAAACGTAGGCAGAGTAATCGCGTAACAAACATGCAAAAAAACATACCGTTTTCAAGTCGGTTAAAAAACTCATTAATCAAGTCTCGATTCTCACATTAAACTCACGACAACAATCTTGCCATAGTAGAGGCTAGAGTTATCAAACTTTACGAAACTCCTGATAATGCTCTCTTCGCTCTTCCGCGTTACCGGAAATGTTTGAGATTAGCAATTTATTGTTTACCTGCAGCTTTCTATTGGACTTTGAGCTCTGTTCTATGGAGCACAGGGTCTAGTTTAACAATAGAATCTATCGTTTCTATGGAAATTTTGAGGTTAGAAATTTAACGTTTACCTGCCGCTTTCTATTGGAATTTGAACCCTGTTCTATGGGGCACAGGGTCTCGTATCGCAAGAATAAGATCTAGATAACCTGGATTTTATGTAGCGCTTTTAACTTATCTACACATAAGAACATCTCCTTTAACCCTTTATAAGGCAAAGGGAATATTTTTCCCACCAACTTTTTCCCACGATTATAGCTAACATTTAAGGATAACGTTTTTTTTCGTATGGCAATATTTCAAGTGACACATAATTCGATATTTTTATCTGGCATGATGACAGGCCGCCATATTTATTTTTCTTCTTTTGACGTTCTGAAAGTGAAAAGCAGGTGCATTTTTGTTGACGAAGATAAATCTTTATAAATCTTTATTTTCTGCGATTCATAAACGGTAAGATGCTATTATTTGTAAAGACTAATGTTTATTCAATATAAATTCAGGCATATTTTCAATTTAGAAGTTTGTAGAATTTGACTACAAGGGTTAGTTGTGGTGGGAAATATATTCCCTTTGCCTTGCCACCTGAAAATTTATTTTTTTTGTCTGTTGTAGATTTGTTCGAAAATGAGTAGAAAATTGCTAAGAGAAATGGACATTATCAACGAATTAAATGAGCTTTATGGTTTACCTGACGATCCCGAAGTGTCAGATGACAATTTAGAATCTGATGAAGAGACTATACAAATAAGTACCGCAAAACTTCAAAGAATATTAGAAAACTTTGATGAACCTAACGATGGACCTCTGCCGCCTACACCCGATCCACCTAACAGCCCAGCATCCTTTGAAATTGAACCTTCTGTTGAATGTCAACCCAATCCATCAGTCGAAAGGGGTCGCCCTAGACGACTAGCAAGAGCCCAAGATTTACCCAGTTCCTCTGGCACACAGCAGACTAGTTCGAGATCAGAATTACTAGTAGATAATACTCCTTCAGATTTAGAAACTGACGAATCAGATGGCGATGAGGAAACATGGAAAAAGACTAAGTGGACCACCTTTCGACCAGACCCTAACGTTTACGATGAAATTCCATTGGAACCCAAAAATATGTTCAGCAGTCGTATTAGACCTGTGAGTTTGTTTGAAAAATATTTTACTGATGAGGTCTATGATTTGATAACATATCAAACAAACTTATATGCTGAACAGAAGAATGATGAAAGTTGGACACAACTAGATAAAAAAGAACTGAAGGCTTTCTTAGCAATTTTTATAATAATGGGGTACAATATCCTGCCTTCCATTGACCTTTATTGGTCTACCGACCCTGGATTTCGAGTGGACGAAATTGCAGATATTATGACTGTAAAACTTTTCAAGAAAATATTGCAAAATTTACATCTCAACGATAACACCCAACAGCCAGAAAAGTCAAGTGAGAACTATGACAAACTTTACAAAGTTCGTCCAATATTGGATCATATAAATCACGCCTGTCAAAAGAATGCCAAAGACTCCTCGTCTCAAAGTATTGATGAGTCAATGATTCTGTTCAAAGGGCGGTCTTCCATGAAGCAGTACATGCCCCTCAAACCCATCAAAAGGGGTTATAAAGTATGGTGCCGTTGTGATAGTAATACTGGCTACTTATACGAATTTTATATATACACTGGAAAATTAGAAGCTGGAACAGAAGAAGGACTAGGATTCAAAGTTGTGAAAATGTTGACAGAGAAACTGATAGATAAAGCATTGGAGGAATTTCATATAATTGTAACATTTGATAATTTTTTCTGTGACTACAAAATAATGCAATATCTTTATGAGAATGGCATCTTTGCAACAGGAACCGTACGAAAACACAGAAAAGACCTACCCAAACTAGTAAAATCTAAACCGAAGCTTGAAAAAGGGCAGTACAAATGGAGAGTCAAGGGCAACGTATCTTGCCTGATTTGGAAAGATACTAAAGAAGTCCTCCTGATGAGTAATGCATTTCATCCCAAGTATGGGAAAACGACTGTTTTACGGACTCAAAAAGATGGCACCAAAAAAGCAATTGACTGCCCTTTAGCCCTAAAAGAGTACACGAAAAGAATGGGCGGGGTAGATCGCTTCGACCAGATAAAAGGTACCTACTCAGTTGGCAGACGAAGTAAGAGATGGTGGGTCCGCATCTTCTACTTTCTCTTAGATACAAGTTTATCAAATGCATTCTTGTTGTATTGCCAAAATGGTAATGTGACGAAACTCACCACACTTGAATTCAGAGTATCTGTTGCTAGAGGGCTGGTCAGTGGATTCTCGAGCAGAAAACGACGTTCTGGTCTGGTAAACTACGTCTGCAGAAAAAAAACCTGTATATCGGAGAACCGCCAAAAGTCCTTGCATGTTATTGCCGAAGAAATTCGCTACACCAACGTTGGGGACCATATGCCTGTGGAATTGCCGAGCTATAAACGCTGCAGAATGTGCAGCACTAAAGAAAAAGACAAGAGGTCAAAAATCATGTGCTCAAAGTGTGGAATTGCCCTTTGCATATTACCATGCTTTACTGCATTTCACAGGCAATAAGTTTTACTTACGGCACGAGGTCTGATTGAAGCAGATTGATGTGGTATTCAACATCAATCAGGCTTGGTGCCCATGACATCCTGCTCCACAACGTGCCGTATCACAGGCAGAGGGAACTGATTTCCCACCATGTTTTTTTTAATTTTTTTAATTTTTTTTTATATTTTCTGAAAATACACATTAAAACTAATATAAAACCATAATGACTTTTATGTTTCCGCCCCTGGATGCTTATGCCTTATAAAGGGTTAAATATGTACTGAGTACGTCATTAATTACGTCAAAGTGATTGCGACAAGATAGATAGTTTCCGTATTCTTCATTATCAAGTTGCAAGGTACCTACTGGTTGTGTGGTCTTAGGCCTTATTTAATACTTTATTTTGACGACCTCTGTGGTGCAGCGGGCGAAGGTCCGCCTGCTACGCAAGACGCTGCGGGTTCGATTCCCTCCTCGGGACAAATGTCTGTACGATCTGCAAATATGTATTTGTTCAGGGTGTTCTGGATGTTTTTCTATGTATAATAAAATAATCTATCTATGTAGTATAATGTATTAAGTATAACAGTCATCTAGTAGGTACCCATAACACAAGCTAGATGATGCTGTGTGAATTCTCCAGCATTATTTATTTATTATTTATTGCACAATTACAAAAGGTGGGCTTAAGGCTAAAGCATTCTCCACCAGCCAAACCTGTAGTTTAGAGTGCGGTTGGCGTGCTATAAAGTGGCTTAGTTAAAAACTAAATAAACATAAAAGAACATTTAATCAAATTACAATTCACAGTAGAACAGCCGAGGGTCAAGCCAGGGAAGATGATGAGAATCTTTGAGTACTTTTTAACCGACTTCAAGATAAGGAGGATGTTTATTTCGGCATTAGAACTCATGTCAACATCCACTGCTTTCAAAAAAAGAGGTGGTTCTCAAGTCATCCATATTTTTTAAATTATTTTATCATGATTATCATCTCACGTCCACTGCTGGTGCTTCCCTCATGGATCTCCAAGATTATGAAGGGTCATATTCGCCAAGCTTGGCAGGCGGGTTGGCGAGCGCAGTACGGGATGTTGATGGACACGGAAAGACGCAGCTGCCCATCTTCCGGAGGTGTCCTAAGCAGGCTTTTACTGCATCCACGGGCATAAGAGGAGGGGTAACATTCTACTGCCGGCACCCCACGGCATTTGCAGGTCATCATTTCAGCCATAAAACGTCCACTGATGAACACAGGCCTCCCTCATGGATCTCCATGAGGGGTTGTTGCCATACTCACCACGCTTGGCAGGCGGGTTGGTGAGCGCAGTATGGGATGTTGATACACGGATAGACGCTGCTGCCCATCTTCCGGAGGTATCCTAAGCAGGCTTTTACTGCATCCACGGGCATGAGAGGAGGGGTAATATTCTACTGCCGGCACCCCACGGCATTTGCAGGTATATTATTATTTTTTATTTAATAATGCTGGACATTTCACATAACACTATCTAGCCCGAAAGTAAACAGAGCTTGTGTTATGGGTACCAAGGTGATTTAGGATACTTAAAAGCATTTTTTTGTAAATCGTGTTTTAAGCCGCTATCGCTGTATAAAGTCATCTAAAATAGATGTAAAATAAACAAACAGAGCGATCTTACCTGAGAGGCGCCAGGGTGAATTCATATCTCAAAAGATAACTCTTATCTGTCAAGTTTTATCAAAATTACTACAGCCGCAGGAATTCTTGACATCACACAGGTTTTGATTTGGGAGTAAATTTTCTAACATTAATATTTTTTGTTCGCGTTACTTTTGACAGAAACATGATATTTTTTACGTGCGTTTTTAATTTATGGAATATACCTGTTGTGGAAATTTGATGATGGAAAACATAGGGAATTTACGGAACTCCTAAAACATCGAACCGAGACACGGGTTTTAGTACGGTTATTATACACATATCGCCGTGGGGTGCCGGCAGTAGAATGGAATGGACACCTCCGAAAGATTTAAAAGCCCTCAATATCTACTAAAAAATATTTACGTTTGACGTCATCAATCAAAGGAAAGAACAAGTCAATACGCCTGAAGCTGACAAAGCCGCGGGTTTCCTCACGATGTTTTCCTTCATCGATAAAGTGTGTACTAATGTGTATAATCATCATTCATTCATTTCAGCCATTAAACGTCCGCTGATGAACACAGGCCTCCCTCATGGATCTCCATGAGGGGTAGATGCCATTCTCTCCACGCTTGGCAGGTATGGCGCAGTATGGGATGTTGATACACGGATAGACGCTGCTGCCCATCTTCCGGAGGTGTCCCTTAGCAGGCTCTTACTGCATCCACGGGTAGGAGAGGAGGGGTAACATTCTACTGCCGGCACCCCACGGCATATTTTGTATTAAAAGTTCATAACAATTTATAACAATACCTACTTAAATGGTCAAGATGTAATCATACAATACTAGGCGAGACTTTTCCAATGCTAAAGTGTTAGAAATCCAGTAACCAGCCGTTACCAAATAACCTGTTACCAAATAACTGGTTTCTTGGTATGCAACTGGTTACCGGCGTATTGGCACGATTTTGTTTATTATTAAACAACTCTGTTTTGCCATTTAATACCTATAATAACAATATAATTAGGCGTTTAGAGACATAATTGTGCCCATCGCGTTGACTGTGGCGACTAGGGCGACGGCCCTTCATCCATCGTGCCCATCGTGTTAACTGTGGCGACTAGACGACCGTGACGACTGGGGCTACTGTGGCATCTACAGTGACTGGTGACTATGGCAACTGGGACTACTGTAGTGACTGTGGCGACTGTGGTGACTATGGGACTGTGGTGAAATTGGTTAACATCTGCCAGGCGTTCTGTGACGGGTCAATTTTTACTAGAATATACATACATACATACATCTAGTATTACTATTATAATAATATCGTTGTGCTGTTTCTGCGAAAATCTACTTTGGTTCATTTTAAGGAAATATTAAATAAATAATAATGCTGGATAATCCACACAGCATCATCTAGTCCAGCTAAGAGTGCTTGTATTATGGGTACTAAAGGACTGATATATTTAATACATTATACTAGATAGGTATCTTTTTATTATAGATAGAAAAACATCCAGAACACCCTGAACAAAATCTGCAGATCATACACTTTCTTGGTTTAGGAAAAAAAAATAACTTTACGCGGCAGAAGCGACGCCGGCGGGTAAAGACATAGATTTAAATCATTAGATGCGCTCTGACACCAAAAACTGTGGCATTGTCTTTATATAAAGTGTTAACAATAATGGCGACGCACACACACCAGTTTTGCCAATAAACCAAACTGTTATCTTTCGTGAAAAAAATCACGAGCAGCACGTTCGGCTAACACTGTTTAGAGGTATACTGAATCCAAATGATTGAGCTCACTCATTTCATGTGGAAACAAAACGTCTATTATAACGTTATCTAATGATAATTTCAAACAGATTGATGGGAGTTTATCGCGCAATTACCTTATTTTATTATTCCCGAAGTTGCGAGCGCCTGCTGCCTTCGTGGTCACGGGTAGGCTGTATCTTACGGTTCAAAACTTTGGTTTAAGCTAGTTATATATAGTTTAAAGATTTCTAAAGAATTACATTAACGAATTTTACGACCATCTCCCATTGATTGCGGCCTACATACTCATCTTAACTACTAATTTAACGAGATGATTATAAGTTCTAATCATCATCAAAATTACCATCACAACGGTGAAGATCCCTGACAAGCGCTGTCAAATCGTCCGTCAATTTGACACCTGTCAAGTCAAACTGCGTGGGCCCGTTAGGTTCCTTTTAAATGTGCATCGGATGGTTTCTAAGTAGTTAAACTAAATATTTAGTAGGTGGATTCTTTAAATTCCTTTATATTGTGGTTTGATTACTAAATAGGTAATTTCTAGCTAGTTGACGCTTCGGCCTCAATTGGTTGCGGGTCAGGAATAAAAAAATCTTGTTTCGCAACCAGTTGTCTGAATTATTAAATGTATTAAACATTTTTTTATTTTATTTGACACTAGCCGCACTCCGCAGTTTCGCCCGCGTAGTTCCCGTTCCCGTGGGAATACGGGAATGAAATATAGCCAATCAACATGTTACAAATGGTGAAAGAATTTCGGAAATCGGTTCAGTAGTTTTTGAGTTTATTCGTTACAAACATATAAAATACAACATACAAATTTTTCCTCTTCTTAATATTGAGAGATGAGAGATAGGATAGGGCCGACATTTATTTATTGACTATTTTTATATGTATAGTTACGCTATTTAATCCATCCTCTCAGCTTAGTCAACGCTTTTCAGAGGAAGGCATAGGTATTGAAGCTATGTCAAAGGGTGTCCTCATGATGTTTTCGTTCACCGTTACAGAGTTCGGCTGACATGATGATGATGAAACTGAAACTGTAGCATAAATAAATTACTTCTAGTTTTTATTAGTCGTAATTGTGGATTATAGATGGCGCTGTCCGTTAAAGAAGAATCTAATTAAAAGCTTCGAAAGAAAACAATTATACAAGCCATTAGTGATTATCAGTATAAAGAATGTTGCGTGTCTGATAATAATAAAGACACCTGCTTTATGCGAAGGAAGAACGGAGGTGGTATACACCTTAAAGTAAAAGTTTTAAATCGTTAAATACGCCCTCACCGTGATGCGACCGCGTCGTTTTGTTTCCACGCGAAATGAGATAGCTCGCCTGTTTGAGATCAGTAATACAGTGTTAGCCGGTCGTGGTGTGTGTTATCTTTTCCATGAAAGTTCGTGCAATATGATTGCACGATAAATTTTATTGTAACAATCATTTCAGCCGTAAAACGTCCACTGATGAACACAGGCCTCCCTCATGGATCTCCATGAGGGGTAGTTGCCATACTCACCACGCTTGGCAGGCGGGTTGGTGAGCGCAGTATGGGATGTTGATACACGGATAGACGCTGCTGCCCAGCTTCCGGAGGTATCCCTTAGATCTTACTGCATCCATGGGCATGAGAGGAGGGGTATCATTCTACTACCGGCACCCCACGGCGGCAATTGTAACAATAACTTTGATTTATTGCCATAACCAGTGTGCATGCGTAGGCATTATTGTTAACAGACATCAAGACAATGCCTGTTTTTGGCGTCAGGGCACATCTAAAGATTAAAATATTTGCTTAAACTAACGACTTTCACAACTACGCCAGTTTTGTACGAAAATATTCCAAAAACCCGCTAAATTAATTGTTAATTAATTTAATTATATATTCGGCTATGTTTGGGGTTTCTCTACGGGATCGAATCAGAAATGAGGACATACTAGAATAACTCGGGTCACAGCCAAAGGGATTAGCATGTTGAAGTGGCAATGGGCAGGCCATGTAGCTCGAAGAACAGATGGCCGATGGGGCCGCAAAGTTCATAATCATAATCATAATCATTTATTTCGTAGAATACAAGATTTACACGTCATATAATTAATACATTTCAAATAAAAACTAATAATTTGACTTAAATAACAACTATCAATTAAACATAACATATTAAATTACAGAAAATCAAACAAAAAAATAATAATTAAAAATAACACATGGTAATTTAAATATAAATAGAGTAGGATGATGTCAGCTACATACAATTATTAAACGCAATGAATTCCTCATAGCTGTAAAAGGTGTTGTCAATGAGCCAGTGCTTCAGTTTGCGTTTAAAGGACGCCATGCTAGTTGCCTTAGTTACATTTTCAGGCAGGTTATTATAGACGGTCGGACCCATAATGTGCGTTAGCTTCCCAGATTTCGCAAGAGTTCGAGGTATAGCGGCGAGCTTATTCGCTCCGCGAGTATTGTATGCATGAGTGTCACTATTTCTAGAAAATAATCTCATGTTCTCCAATGGAGGCTACGGACCGGCAAGCGCAGCGTAGCACGTCCAACTACAAGATGGGCAGACGATTTGTTGAGAACCGCTGGTCGACGGTGAATGCAGACGGCTTCCAACTGCACTACTTGGAGATCAATGAGGGAGGCCTTTGTCCAGCACTGGACGTCCTGATATGATGATGATGATGAATTTAACCAGCGTTTACGAAGACGGGGGTAAATCGACTTAATATTTTTTTTTCCTATTTGCGAAACCACATGACGGAAGACGGCGTCGGGTCGGCCGAGATAGCGTTGGATGATCTCGTCACTTTCGACAGAGGATGGTGGGAGTCCGCGGAGGATCGGGATGGTTGGAAGACATTGGGGGGACCTTTGCCCAACAGTGGGACGACATAGGTTTGTAAAAAAAACAACTAAAATAGGTGTTTTCATTAAATCATCATTATACGAGAAGTCCACTATACTCGATGCCATTTAGCGTGGCAATACAGGTCATTCACCTACCTTCACTACGCTATCATACAATGCAACGAAAGTGTCGCTAATTCTGTCGCTTACAATACAAACCTATCGAAAACGTGCTATGTGGTTTGTATGGTAAGCGACAGTATTAGCGACACTTTAATTGCATTTTAAGATAGCGTAGTGAAGGTAGGTGAATGACCTGTATTACCACGCTAAATGGCATCGAGTATACTAAACATAGGCCTCCCTCATGGATCACTACGTAATGATCATGAGGGGATTGTTGATACTCGCTACGCTTGGCAGCCGGATTGGCGAGCGGAGTAAGGGTTGTTGATACGCGGAACGACGCTGCTGTCTATCTTCTGGAGATGTCTATCGACTGGCAAGAGAAGAGCAGCATTCTGCCAGCACTCTAAGGCACATTTCAATAAAATACCTTCTCCAAAAAGCTCTACTAACTCGACACCCCAAACGAGAAGCGGTAATGATTATACTCAAATTAATTAAACGGGGTCGTTGACCCGGGTGTGCCCAGTCCAATTGGTTCTAAGAAGCGATGACTAAGGTTTGGTGGAAATTGGTTTAGTGTGATTTGTTCCTTGGCATTTTCATTTGGAGACTATGTAGGTATCTTAGATCCAAAATTATTTCAGCACCGGGTAATTTCAGAAAAATGGCTAACTCTTATAAAAAAAGCTTGCCTTAATAATGTGTTGTGATCGCGAAAGTTTAAAAAATTAAACTTTCGCGATCACAACACATTATTAATATACATATAACCGGGTATTTAAAGGTTATTTAAATTTAAGACTGAAGTCTTTCCGGGACCATGCTTGGTGCAATCCAAGCGAAACGTCGGGAAATAATAAAGGTAATTTACGCGATATATTACCCGGTTATATGTATGTTAATAAAAAAAAGCTTCTTAAGCGAGCGAATTGCATGATATGCTTTGTTCAATTTAAATGTGTTTAGTTTTTCTTTCGTAAATTTAAATTTTATGCGCTTTTTGGGTCTGACTAATCAAACTCTTTTGAATTACTCTGAAAAAACGTAGACAGCTCATGAAACACTAATCACACATAACATTAATCAAATAATTAATGTTTTTTTTTTTAAATATAAATATGTAATAATTATGTTATCACGTGTGTTTTCCATTATTTTCTTTTCTTTTAATTTTCAATTGTCTAATGCTAAATCTTTTATTTAAGTTGATTTTTTTCTATGTACTGTTTTTGTCGGTGCTCTTGTTTCTAAAAATGTCTATCTAATTTATTTATTTATTTATTTAAGTTTATTTGGGAAAACACACAGAACAATAATACAATCTAAATCTTAAATATAAAGTATTACACAATCCAATAAAGTTTCCACTAATTTTTAAAACTTATATACGAAGAATTGGTGGAGTTATACCTACCTAAACAAAACATAAAAAGTGTCTTATAATAATGTGACAACCTCTGTACCGCAGCGAAGGCCTGCAATGCAACACTCTGTGCTCTGTTAACGTGTAGAGGACACGTCAGGTTTCAAGGAAGAGTCGTAACAAATTTCTTGGCTTTAGAAAAAAAAAAATAACTTTACGCGGGCGGGTAAAGTTAGTTTGTATTTTAAAGCCAAAGATTAAAATCGGTAGATGCGCTCTGACACAAAAGGAAGAAGTCTTTAGGACCCCGCTGTAGACCAGAACGTCGATGGAAACACAATAGCATCAGAGTGTGTGTATGAATCAGTATAGAGAAGTGTGGGAGGAAGGTATTTGCCCTGCAGAGACACAGTCATCATCATCATCATCACAGATGAAGAACTACCGTCCACGTCCACTGCTAAACAAAGGCCTCATGGATCCCCAAGGTCATGGGGGGTTGTTGCCATACTCGCCACGCTTGGCAGGCGGGTTAGCGAGCGCAGTACGAGATATTGATACACGGAGTGACGCTGCTGCCCAACTTCCGGATGCCCTTGGCAGATTCTTACTGCATTGATGGGTAAGAGAGGAGGGGCGACATTGTACTGCCAAGTGGATAAGTTTATTTTACGTATGGTTAGACTTTAAGGTATATTCTAGTGTTTCTCTTGAGTTCATATACATATATTTTGTTTTATTGGGAAAACTAAGGGTTTCCGAGGCAAAAGATTCCTCTCTCAAAATCGTTGTTACTTGACAAGTTCATCTTCTTTCCTGGAGTTCATAGTATTAATAACTAGCTTATGCCCGCCGCTTCGCATGCGTTGTACCCGGATACAATGTAGCTCATGTGTTAATCCTGGTCAATATCTATACGTGTGCAAAATTCCAGCTCAATCCTTGGGCTAGTTTTTACGTGAAAGAGAGAGAAAATAAACATCCCTACATACTCACAAACTTTTGCGTTTACAACATTAGTAGGATTATTAAGCTTACAACATATTATACAGGGTTATAAAGACTTACCTGAGCATTGCGAGACGGCTAGAAGGCACAGCGCCAGGAAAACAGCTAGGCTCCTCAATTCCATTGTGTTGTAAATATTTCACAGTAAAATACTAAAACACAGCACTTATTTGACACTATCAACCACTACACAGTAAGGCACTTTTGCAGGCACTATGATCTGAAAAATAAAAGGGAAATTATTAGTACAATAAAAAAACTAATTCGTTCTTTGTATGATAATTAAATTAAATTTTAAAGTATTTTGCGATTTTTTTTAATTCTTCACTGTGCATTTGTGTTTTCAAGTTTATATATCTTCGTCTACCCCATACTGCTATACGCATATTATGTAAAACAGATAATTTGGCTATCGGTAAAATTATGAAAATATAACACAAAATCATGTCAAAAAGTTAAGTATGTACCTAGTGCTTTTTATAAGCTTAATGTGATCTTAAATAGAATGTACCTCAACAAGATAGCCGGTATATAGGTAAGCCGGTACTTAAGAAGTTTCCTATCGAGATTAAAAGTTTCTAATTTCATTAATAAATAAACTAATTCATCTAATTTATCGTACAAAGTGACAAATTCTTCGTAAAGAGCTATCATTTTTCACGTTGTAGACGCGAGAACGAACATTGCGACATGAACGTTTTAACATTGACTGAACGATATTCTGACGTTATAGGCTTTATGACCCGTTTTACTGATGATAAAAGTGATCTCCGCCTTAAAGGGTGATTCAATATAACGGCTATTCATGAAAGGGTGTCTAGTCGAATATAAAGAATCATCATCATCATCATCATCCATAGTTAGTAGGTACCCACTGCTGGGTGTAGGCTTTTTGTACGCCACATAAGTCGGTAATATAAAGTCCGACCTGACGAATGTCGTCGACCCATCGCGACATCTCTGGCCAGCTACAAAGAAAACTAAAAACTACTCTTGGAAAATAACAAGAGATTTTATCGTCCTGGCTAAACTGGGCCCAGGGTGTCACCAAGCTCATCCTCTCAGGTATACATCTCGGCGCTGCCTACATGCAGTGCGCCACCGTACGCGACCACAGGCTGACTTTGCTGGCATTATTTGATTTATTTATTGAAAACACACACGAGTTGGGCTTACAGATATACCAAAGCGCTCAAAAAGTCTAAACAAACGTTCACTATTCGTAATCATACAAAACTAAATTAATTAAAAGAATAAACATTATTATTACATTATGTCAAAAACAATAAAATATCAATAGAACTTAGTTAAAATAATAATCGAAGTAAGTATGTAGGTACAATATTAATTAAATAAAAAATATATTATATATAATGTCAAGTTAGTAAATTATTATAAAAAAACATTCAAAAAATATAACATGGCGTCAGGTAAAAATGTAAAATTATTATGTCACCAGCGATAAAATGTAATTTATTGCTTAACTAGTCTCAGATGTTTCTCACAATATGTTACTTTAGTAAGCCTTTAGATCTGATATAGACTAGCTTCTGCGCGCGGCTTCGCACGCGTTGTTACCAGATAAAAAGTAGCCTATGTTAATACTGGTATACATCTATGTGTGTACAAAATTTAAACTTGTTCTATCTAAAAAGTGTGACATAAATAAATAATATTATACTGTATACCACTGCTAGGCAAAGTAATTTGAAGTTTAACTATAAATAAAAACAAAAGCATAATTTTTAAAAAAGTTAAAAGAAAATATGTCTGTAAATTTTACGTGTATTTTTAACAGATATATTATTTATAATTTTATTTTATTATGGTTAACAAGAGCGTGATATGATAATATATGTATTTCGTTTTTAATCAAATAAAATAAGGTAGGATCAATAACGGTTTGCCGTGGGGTGCCGGCAGTAGAATGTCACCCCTCCTCTCCTGCCCGTGGATGCAGTAAGAATCTGCTAAGGGATATCTCCGGAAGATGGGCAGCAGCGTCTTTCCGTGTAAGAACATCCCGAACTGCGCTCACCAACACGCCTGCCAAGCGTGGTGAGTATGGCAACAACCCCTTATTCACATGGATCTCTCAGTTTATGAGGGAGGCCTATGTCCAGCAGTGGATATCTTTACGGCTGTAATGAATAACGGTTACACAACATAGCTTCATCCTTAGAACTTCGAAACATATGAACACTAAAAATAAAAAAATTACTCAAAAATCTACAAATTCCATTGGTAAAATTTCACCCAACAAAGTTACCAGTCAAAACTCTTTAGGTACTATTCCTATACCGAGCAGATCAAAGCGCTTAGGAGGAAGACTTGTACCAATAAATTAGGTTATTTTTAAATCTGAAGCACGGGCTTCCTGCAAGACGTATGTATGTGTTTGTATAGATAAAAACGTTATTGGATTATAATCTATCGTGTTTGTTCCTTCCTGCGCCGGGAAGGAATTTATTGTCTGTATATTATATCGGAGTCTTTTAGACCCTGTATAGACTTGAGCTTTAATGCAACGTCACATATGTGAAGTCTTTTAAACCCTGTATAGACATGAAATGTAACTAAAATATCGTTAATTATAACGCTCAACTAAAAGTATTTTAACCTAAAAGTATTGGAACCCTAAAAAAAGTATTAAATGCAGTACTTTTTTTAGGGTTCCGTACCTCGAAAGGAAAAACGGAACCTTTATAGGATCATTTTGTTGTCCGTCCGTCTGTCTGTCAAGACCCTTTTTCTCGAAAACGCGCGGAGGTATCAAGCTTCAATTTATATCAAATACTGAAGTCTACTTTCCTTTGGAGCTGTGAAAAAATCAAATTTATTATAAGCCAACGCAATCAAAAGATACAGCTGCTTATGCCGCAAATTTCCGCAAATTTTCGACATTCGCGAGGGAATCAAAACCTACAGGGTACTTCCCGTGAACTCAGAATTTTGAAATTCGGTACGAAGCAACGTCTTATAGCACAGATGAAGGAAAAATTGCGAAAACCGTACATTTTTAGTTACATCATTATAATAAAAATATTTTTAATAATAGTAAGAGTAGAGGTATTAAATTGAAATTCATATCAAATACTCAGGTCTTATATACCTACAGGTTTGTACGGAACCCTCGGTGCGCGAGTCCGACTCGCACTTGGCCGGGTTTTTTTAAATAATAACGGCACACTTTTTTTTCCAAAAACCGTCTTTAACACGGAAAGTAGATATGACATATTATGTGAGTGAACAGTAACCTAATCACTTTTCGTCATACTAACCATTACCATTATCATCAGGGTCTTTAAAGTCGGTGTCTGTGTTGGAATACTTAAAAACAACTAAAAGTGTCTACTCTCTTGCCCGTGAATGCAGTAATCATCTGCCAAGGGATACCTTCAGAAGATAAGCAGGGGCGCCTATCCGCGTATCAACATCCCGTACTGCGCTCGCCAACCGCGCATGGTGGGTATGGCAATCGTCATTTCTCCCTATGCAAGTTCATCATCATCATTTCAGCCATAAAACGTCGACTACACAGGCCTCAAAAGATCTCCATGGGGGATAGTTGCCATACTCACCGCGCTTCGCAGGCGGGTTGGCGAACGCAGTACGGGATGTAGATACACGGAAAGATGCTGCTGCCTATCTTCCTGAGGTACCCCTTAGCAGGCTCTTACTGCATCCACGGGTATGAGAGAATGGGTAACATCTACTGCCGGCACATTATTTACATGTATATAAATAGCCATGTTACTTGTAAATAACGAGCGAACTCCGATATTACGAAACACTAACCTATTGTTACCCATAAAGATACCGCCAGTGGGTCAGAAGTAGCCAGTAATGGGCCTAGGAGTCACGTTTGATATTAGAACTGTGATAGAGCACGGCCCACATATGGAACAGATTTAATTGTGGGTTCCCTTTGGATCCGGACTTTTAGGGTTAATTTTTTACATCTATGTAAAGAGGTTTTATAAGTCGAAGTCTAATCTATTTAGATAGATAGATAAACTCTTTATTGTGTAAATCATACAGAAAATAAAAACAAAAATAACTAAAACTAACTTAAACTACAAAAACAACAGATATACACAATGGGCGGTCTTATCGCTTAGAGCGATTTGTTCCAGACAACCTTTAGCAGTGTTGCAGACACGTCCCGTAAAGTATAAAGTATAGTGCGGTACAAATATATCATCATCATCATCATCATCTCAGCCGCTGGATGTCTACTGCTGGACTATATGCCTTCCTCGTTGGTCTCATACTCACCACGCTTGGGTTGGCGAAAAATACAGCTGCCTATATTCCGAAGCTATACCTTGGCAGACTCTTAATGCAACAACCATGGGTAACGTTCTACTGCCGGCACCTTGCAGCAATAATATATCACACATAGAAAATACCTAGAACCGGGACAAACATCTGCATAAAAAACACATACATTTGTCCTTTAGCGGGAATCGAACTCGCAACTTCCTGCGTCTCAGCTTACACCAACTTATTTGCGCTACGGAGGTCGTCAAAATCTTTACTTAAGTGTTACTTAAGTTTGAGTAGCATTTTATAATAGTGTAAGAAAATATTTATTATACGTATTGACCTATTCTCTCCTCTGACTAATAGTTGACTAAGCTGAGAGGATGGTATAGGTGCTAGGCAAGCCTAATCCATCTCACAATGGCATTGCAGCGTCCCGTACAGCATGATTAACAGTTGCTGAAGCTCTATAAATCATCTATAATAGATGCAAAAGGCCTTAGGTACTTATAGTGTAAGAAAATATTTCCATACTAAAATAAAAAGCTTTATATTTTGTTACAAAAGACAAGGACGGTTGTTAGTGAGAGCATTGACTCATGACCGATATTTGCAGAAGGAAGTAAGCATTGATTTGAAATTAATCGATTCGATGACTGCGTTTCAATGGACAAGGTTTCTTCTGTCATCTGTCAATGAATGAGATCATTGTTTAATTTCCTGTAGGTATAATAAATAAGTTATGGTTAATAGTGATTCATTTTGATTAATATATAATGATTTTATCGCGCACCTTTATTAATAAATAATAATATCTTCTATCACTACTTAACAAAAATATTACAACATAAAATAACACTTTTGCAGTTTTTTTCTGTGTTTATTGGGCTATTATTCATAATGGGATTCCAGACCTCGTACTTATTTGTTAAAAAAAGTATGTTTAAATACAAAAATGTAAAAGTAAGTTGTGATGTAACAAAATACGTATTAAATAAATGATTCAAAAGTTCCACAAGAACAAAGTTGTCTGATTTCTTATGATATTGATTATGGGAAACATTTTCACACGTGAAAAGTGAACGCTACTCAATAATTTCCGTTTGGTGTGACAGAATATATTTATAAAATCACTATCGTAAAATGCAACACGTTTAATAGCTATCGAATGTGAGAATAGAGTTACCGATCAATCCGTAAATTTGAGTAACATTTTTACTTGACTCTTGTGACCACAGCTGCCTGTGGCTCAGTTGATTTCCGCCGCGGGATAAATGTTTGTTATTTTTCTGCAGATATTTATCGCGGTAAGGCGATAATTAACTACAATAACATACTTCAACAGATAGGTTTCATCGCGATAGAAATTCTGCGTATTAATCTAGCCTATATACCATTTTTCTATTAAAAATAAATTTCGTTGTTGTACAGTTTACATATATTTTCGCGCATTGAGTTGTGCATTCTTTCTTAAAAAATGTATGTGCATACTTAACACGTGCTTTAACGGCGACGGAAACATCGTGAGCTTAACCCACGGCTTAGTTAGCTTCAGACGTACTCGTATTGATCTGAAATGACTATTTCCTCTGACTAATGGCTGACTAAGCTGAGAGGAGCCTAATCTATTTAACAATCTCCCAGGCACTGCAGCGTCTTGTACAGCATGATTTACAGTTGATGACGCTGTATAAATCATCAAGAAGCCTTATTGGTAAATATTTATTTTTAAATTTTTGTCCAATATTATTAAAATTATAATTAATTATATGAATAAATAATTATATTAATTATATGTAACTACTTAGATATAGAAAAAAAATATTGTAAAATGAGGAAATAAAGAGGCTTAATAATAATAATTATTAAAATGTGAGATTAAGATTGGACATTACAACAAAACTATAAGATCTGGTTAAGACCGCAGGTTGGCAGTGAATGCAATCCGGAACAGACATAGGCCTTCCCCATATTGCAATCCGCAATATGGGGAAGGCCTATGTCCAGTAGCAACCGTCCAACAGCCGAAATGGAAAACTAGGCAAAGTATTTAATGCTGATGAAGTGACTCTACCAGCCTATTTAATGCAATAATGTCGATCAACAAGTCAATCTCCAACAGATGTTAACATAAAGGTAATTTTGTACCTTCCGACCGGTTCTGCCGCCCAGTTTCCCATAGATTCAAATCACTGCGGTAATAACTTGTAAGGTAGTCATTATTGCACCATCTAGTAGCTATTTGATCTTTGATTCAATTATTTGATTAATGACCATTTTAATGTATGTGTGGAAAGCCTATCCCATCAAACACATCAATGTGAAAATGGGAGCCATGTTCAATATTTAGAATAGTCTTTTTTAGACTTACGCGATCACGACAGATTATTAACACATATTTAACCGGGTATTTGTCGCGTTATTTACCTTTATTATTGCCCGACGTTTCGACAGGATTGCACCTATCGTGGTCCCGGGAAGACTGACATGTTGGAGGTAACCGCAGCAAAGCGAAAGCGTCTTTTCAGACTACCCTCACATGGTCTTCATAATTAATAAATAACGCGATAAATACCCGGTTAAACATGTGTTAATAATATTTAGAATGTTGTGGTTGTTGACTTCGCCCACAAAAGAGTTGAGATCTAAATGACGATGACGCCCAGTTCTTTAGATATAATCCTGAAATTTATTATACCTCTATAGAATATTGATGGTAACTTAGGATCGATTCATCGTTTCAGCCGTAAAACGTACACTACTGAACACAGGCCTCATGGATCTCCATGAGGGGTAGTTGCCATACTCACCACGCTTGGCAGGCGGGTTGGCGAGCGCAGTGCGGGATGTTGATACACGGAAAGACGCTCCTGCCCATCTTCCGGAGGTAGCCGTGCACCAATGGCTTTTTCTCACTTGCATATTTAAAACGGGCTTTAACCACACTTTAACGGCGAAGGGAAACATCGCGAGGAAACCCTCAACTCAGTCACCTTCAGACCTAATTGACCTGCTCCTTCCACTGACTAATAGCCGACTAAGCTGGGAGGATGGGAAAGGTTCTGGGCAAGCCTTATCCATCTAACAATGTCCCAGGCACTGTAGCGTACAAGTACATGAATACCGAAAAAATCACCTTTATCAAATGTAAAAAGCCAATTTACTTACAACGTATGTCCTAAATAATAGCTACAAAGATATACTGTTACTATATGCCTAATTCAATTATGTTTAATGTGACTTGCACAAGATATTGTGAAATATACAAGGGCTAAGTTCACTAGAACGACTTTCTTAGATAATGTTACGAGCAATTTATATTGTTTATCTGCATTGAATGAAATGCATTTATACGTTTTTTTATCTATGACCTTATTTTGTCGAGATCCGTGACGCAGGGATCTTTTCTGCTTACTTTTTTCCAAGCAAGTGTCAAAGAGTATGTAACACTCCGTTTACGAGTACTTATTTTAACATTTCAGCCGTAAAACCACAGATTACAGAAACAAAACGTCCACTACTGAGGCCTCCCTCCCATGAGAGGTAGTTGCGATACTCACCACGCTTGGCAGACACGGAAACTTGTCGATACACGGAAAGAAGCTGCTGCTCATCTTCCGGAGGTATCTCTTAGCAGGCTCTTACTGCATCCATGGGTATGAGAGAGGGGTAACATTATACTGCCGGTACCCTACGGCGAAGTATTTACTAGTAGTATTAATGTATCAGTTCATAAATTAGTTTATAAGCCAAAACTAAAACGAAATTAATTAAAAACTATGGAGCAATAATATAAAAATTTACTACTTATGGGCGACTTGTTTCCAAAAAAATATTTTATTTCTACACTGCCCCACTGCTGGGCAAAGGCTCCTTAATCCATTATCCCACTCTGCGATTTAACGCTGTGACAGGCCATGTTAAAGTTTAATTAATAAAGCCTAAAAAATCCCTTTTCTTTTCAGGCTGCGCAAAGACGGCTAGGAGAGAGGAGGGGCAATATTCTACTGCCGCCGCACCCAACGTTAATTTTGAGTTTAAATTAGCCATAACCGCGACGTCATTGCCCAAACATTTGCAGATTAGGGGTCAGTAGAATTCCACCGAACAGCAAACAGATTTTGTAAGGAAAGCCAGTATTTGTATTTGTGTTTGCTTCCAAAAGCAAATACAAAATCTTCTCTGGTGCAGTTTCGATTCTCGAAATCGTAATTTTTGTAAACGTGACCCGCGTTTTCGATGAGACAAAAAAAATGTATGTCATTTTGTTGTATGAGAAAGAAATATGGGAATTGGTGGACTAATTAAACATTATTTATTTGGTCCATGGTATAAACTATTCAATTCTATTTAGCCGTGGGGTGCCGGCAGTAGAATGTTACCCCTCCTCTCATGCCCGTGGATGCAGTGAGAGCCTGCTAAGGGATACCTCCGGAAGATGGGCAGCAGCGTCTTTCCGTGTATTAACATCCCGTACTGCGCTCGCCAACCCGCCTGCCAAGCGTGGTGAATATGGCAACTACCCCTCATGGAAATCCATGAGGGGAGGCCTGTTCAGTAGTGGACTTTTTACGGCTGGAATGATGATGATGATAAACTATTCCTCCTATATGTATAAACATAGATTTTCCTACTATATAGGTTAATATAAATAAAATATTTATTTAAATTAACTACCTATATTAAATTATTTGCTAAACTTATTTATTTTAATTAATATATTTTCTTTATATATTTTATTCATTTCCAAAATCCATCTATCGTTCAAAACGTATGTAGATGGCTTAAGGCACATAGTCCTAACCTAAACCGTTTTTAGTAGGAATTCAGTTATTTTCTGATATGTTTTATAGTATTTTGTACATTTATTTTGCGCTTCCATGCAGAGAAGGTTGCCTGGAAGAGATAGCTAATAGTGATAAGGCTGCCCATTGTATTTCGAATTTTAGCTTTGTAATTTTCTTTCTATGGTATGTTCGTAACTATTAAGTTATGTAAATAAAGAGTTATCTATCTAATGTACCTATACCTTAAAGAACAACCCTACGGTGCTTTAAAACTGATATAAGCATTCAAGATTTTCGACCCAAACGGTTAGTGTCTACGTAGCCGAAATGGTAAAGGCAGCCTGCGTTCAAGGTGTTCGTCTGAACGTTGCAGGTGCGAGCCCCGTCGGAGACAAAAAAAATGATTGCATTTTTCATTTCTATAACCTCTCATATCCATACATTTCCGTGCGTGCTAGCCTAAATAGGTTTTGTTTCACTGTATTTTTTCACTCTTGTATCTAAAATCGTGACGACGGACGACGCGTGACTCTATCCACGGCACAAAAAGTGATGTTTTGAATTCTTTCGGTAAAAGGCTGAATGTATTTCCATACAAAGGCACATTTAACATTTGTGGCGGTTGGTTTCTCTTTGATACGCTAACAAGATAAAAAGTTTGGTTTTTGCTCTGTTTTTTAACATCTATTAGTAACAGCGTAATATCTAACAAGGTACCTTCAAAAGATCTCCACAAATGGGTTGTTACTATACTGATGCATGATGTTTGTATATATTTATATTTTGTTTACCCAATGTTTCTAATTGTTTCATATTTTAGTAACCCTATTGCTATGACATAATTATTCATGATACATCTGTAATTGTAATTTTTTATTGTATATATCGGAATAGTAGTTAATTTGACTTCTATGAACGCAGACGCGCCATTGACTTAGCGTAATACAGACGCAATGTTGTATGACTACATTTGTAATACTTAACTATTTAGCTTATTTATTTAACACTTTAACCTTCGATCAAATACTAATAACAATTGTGTAAGGAGGTCTTAATGCTTATAAGCCTGACAGAAAGTTTTTAAAACTAAATAATTATAAATATTAATAATTAATTATTATATGCTTTGATCTATGAACTACTCGTTACATGGCAGGCGGGTTGGCGAGCGCAGTACGGGATATACCCGGAAAGACGCTGCTGTCCATCTTTCGGAGGTATCCCAGATTCTTACACCCACGAGCAAGAGAAGAGAGTCAAGATTCTACCCCACGGCGCTGGGGTATTGTATCCATCCACTGATTGGTTTCATCATCCTTTCAGCCATAAAACGTCGACTACAGAACACAGGCCTCCCTCTAAAATCTCCATGAGGGCTAAATGCCAAAGCGACTTGGCAGGCGGGTTGGCGAGCGCAGTTCGGGATGTTAATACACGGAAAGACGCCGCTGCCCATCTTCCGGAGGATTGGTCAGCTTTTATTACTGAGAGGTTATGACTTTACAAGACTGCTACTTAAACTGTGTATTGGTGCTTTGTTTTTATGTAGTTGTAGGTTTGTTTAATCTCTGATAAGGTTAGGTAAATAGATATGATGTGTTTGTTAATAATGTTTATTTCTTCAGGCCAAAATGTGTGGCAACACCTGTCGACACTAGACAAACCTTGTATGGTATTGAGTGCCGTATAAATAAGATTAGAATAAGTTTTTGTTAAATAAAGAAAATACAGAAATACAGAAAGCAGGTTTTGGGAAGTTCCCACGGGGTAACAACGTACTCAGTGCCATAGGGTGCCGGCAGCAGAATGTTACCCCTCTCATGCCCGCGGATGCAGTAAGAGCCTGCTAAGGGACACCTCCGGAAAATGGGCAGCAGGCTTTCCGTGTATCAACATCCCGTACTGCGCTCGCTTACCCGCCTGCCAAGCGTGGTGAGTATGGCAACTACCCCTCGTGGAGATCTATGAAGGCCTGTGTTCAGTAATGGATGTTTTACGGCTGAAATTATGAAGACTTCACAAGCAAGTCTAGAGAAGTTCCCACGGGGTAACGTACTCGCCTACATAAACTAGTTACGTTAAAACAGGGTCGCGTTATCGTTATCACGGTTACCGCGTTATCGTTATCACGGTTACCTTGCATGACGCAAAACGGTATCTTATCATCGTCCATCGCTGACCAGTCGATAGCATGCCTGGTGATACCAGAGCATTAGGAGGGCGTATAGAACTATCATTTTTACTTAAAATTGCCAAAATGCTGTTAATTTTCTTACTGAATTTATCACCATGAAACATAAGCATACCCTGATCAGTACTGTAATTAAATAAATCAGGGGAAAGCACTCATTACCATAACACAAGTTTAAAAAACTTATATTGGTAATTAGGGTTTGTATTATTATGTAAGTACTTAAAGAGAAATAAATAAATTTTTAATTTTAACTTTTTTTTAATTTTAATTCACCAGCATTAGCCAAACTCGATGAGGAATGTTTGTAAACACTGCCAAACTTATCTCACTAAAATTATAAATCCGAAATTTTGTATGTTTGTTACCTCTTCACGCAAAAACCACGAAACGCCCTTAGCTAAAACTTTGCACATATAGATGATAGACCAGGATTAACACATAGGCTACATTTTATCGGATTACAACGTTTGCAAAGCTGCAGGCAGAATCTAGTCTTGACAATAATAATAGTTTAAAAACTAATAAAATTCGCGATTAGTATCATCATCATGTCAGCCGTCGTGTTCCGGCACGTTGCCCCAAAATGCATATATATTTATTGATTTATTATTATTTATTACTATCCGAAGGTCGTGGGTTCGATACCGGCAGTGCACCAATGGATTTTTCTTTCTTGAAAAATGTATGTGCACACTTAACACGTGCTTTAACGGTGAAGGAAACATCGTGAGGAAACCCGCGGCTTAGTTAGCTTCAGACGTATTGACCTGTTCTTTCCTCTGAATAATAGCTGACTAAGCTGAGAGGATGGTATAGGTGCTGGGCAAGCCTAATCCATCTAACATGTCCCAGGCACTGCAGCGTCCCGTACAGCATGATTACCAGTTGCTGACGCTGTATATATCATCTATAATAGATGCAAAGGCCTTACATTTTTTATTTATTATTATAAATGGACAAAGCCCCCTATTAAGCATAGCGCTGTCTGTCTGTCTGTCTGTCTGTCTTTACACTATTACAACCGAACGCGTTGACCGATTTACATGAAACCTTTTTTGCTAGCACTGTCTTAACGAGATAAGGGTACTGATTGATTTTGGTGACCCTAGGATTACAGGGACCGGAGTTATTGTGACCTCAAAGGTCACCATAGGTCAAAAATTAAATTTTTCGGAAACCTTCGCCCCCTTTTCTGGTACCCCCGTATCAATGCTTGTTATTAGTAATGACCGACCTTAATTATCGATTTATAACTTTGATTGCATGGTATGGGTACTGGGCAAGCCTAATCCATCGAAAAATGTCCCAGGCACTACAGCGTCCCGTTCAGCATGATTACCAGTTGCGGACGCTGTATATATCATCTATAATAGATGCAAAGGCCTTACAGAATATACTTATTTCGCAAAAAATATTCGTTTAGAGTCCCAAGTGATGCAAAAATTCGGAGGTTAACTTTACAATGTAATTTACTACTTAAAAACACAACGGTTCCTGTGGTACTTATAATAAAACCTTGCGAATTCCAACCATTAAAAATTCCTTTGGAATTGGGACGAGCCGCTTGTCGAAATAAAGTGAACAACTTTTTTTGAGTTTTAACAGTTAATTGTTTGCTAATTTTGGAACTTGCAAAGCAAGTGGATGACCTCCGTGGCCCATTTGGCCTTTTGGCTGAGACGCGATTGCGGTTTCGATACCCGCCGCGGGAGAAAATATTGCTTTAACAGCCGCAAGTGTCTTACAGTATTTTCGTTCACCATTTAATGCTCGTATTAAAAAATGTACGCAAAATAATAGAAAAACCTACTTCAATTATTTAAAAAATAATCCTAAATACGCAACCGATTGCCTGTATTACCCAGCAGTGGGACAATATAGGCTGACAAAAAAAACTACGCAATCGAATGCATCACCTTCAGATTGTCAGTGTTACTACTAGGCCAACACAGATAAATTACGAGGATAAATCTAGTATTTTATGCTCATAATATAACCGTGGGATGCCGGCAGTAGAATGTTGCCCCTCCTCCGCTAAGGATACTTCCGAAAGATAGGCAGAAGCTACTTTTCATGTATCAACATCTCGTAATGCTCTCGCCAACCCGTGGTTAACGCCAAGCGTGGTGAGTATGGCAACTTCCCCTGGTGGAGATCCATGAGGGAGGCCAGGTGTTGAGTAGTGGACGTTGTAAGGCTGAAATGATGATGAAGAAGATCCTTTCCATGCCCGCCTGACGGTAACCCACTTTTCTATAGTATACTTTTATAGTAGTTTTAGTAAGATAAATACATTCTATTCCATTTCAAATGCTTATCAATTACGCATACATTGTGGAATATTTTTATCAGCAAATAAAATATGATATTGACAATAAACAGACGAACAGATGTTGGCAATGCCTCCGTGGCCCAGTGGTTGGATCGCTGACTGAGACTTCGAACGCAGCATATTTACTAATAATTCATCATCATCATCATCATTTCAGCCGTAGGACGTCCACTGCTGGACATAGGCCTCCCTCATGGATTTCCAGTTATTGCGGTTGGAAGCGATCTGCATCCACCGTCGACCTGCGGTCTTCACCAGGTCGTCAGCCCATCTTGTTGGTGGACGTCCTACGCTGCGCTTGCCGGTCCGTGGCCTCCACTCGAGAAATTTTCGGCCCCATCGGCCATCTGTTCTGCGCGCTACATGGCCTGCCCATTGGCACTTACTAATAATTAGAAAGTCAATAAGTGTTTATTCAGTAGAGCAAAACGCTACTTAGAATAGGCAGTTTACAAAATAAAAACAAAACACATTTAAATTGAATAAAGCACATAATTGAATTCGATCGCTTCGGAAAACTTTTAGAACCATAGATTTCGGAATAAACTGAACAGTCATACATAAGTAAAAAGTAAGGCCTTTGCATCTATTATAGATAATTTATACAGCGTCAGCAACTGGTAATCATGCTGTACGGGATGCTGCAGTGCCTGGGACATTGTAAGATGGATTAGGCTTGCCCAGCACCTATACCATCCTCTCAGCTTAGTCAGCTATTATTCAGAGGAAAGAACAGATCAATACGTCTGAAGCTAACTAAGCCGCGGGTTTCCTCACGATGTTTCCTACACCGTTAAAGCTCGTGTTAAGTGTGCACATACATTTTTCAAGAAAGAAAAATCCATTGGTGAACGGCCGGTATCGAACCCATGACCTTCGGATTGAAAGTCGGGGGTACATACCACTCGGCCAACACGGCTTTTTTTAGTCATACATAACACACAAAAATCGCAAATCATCAAAAACAGCGAATAAAAACATCGTTCTCAAACTATCAGACAGAGTGATGACAAAAAACACCAGCTGACTATCCTGTCGTGGGATAAAATACCCCTAACCTTGAAATTTGAAAGCCATTTAGCAAACATTAGGGTCCGTTGAAATATGAGAATCACCCTTCGTCAGGATATTCATTACGGAAAGGTGTTAAAGAAATAACCTTGAAAAGTAGTGTTATTTACATATGAATGAAATAAATTATACGTAAGTATGTAATAGGATTACTATACGTTATGTTGGGTTATTTATGGCAAAGGGGTATGCTCTTTTGGGGTACAATTATTCTAGCTAAAACGTTACCAACCTTAATAATTAAAGTCATAATTTAAACTCAATACATTAGTTCAATAAATTTGGCGATTTTGTTGTTATACTAACCAGCTAAAGCTAGTTTAAAAATAAATATTAATGCTCGACACTTCACACATCATTTCAGCCGTAAAACGTCCACTACTGAAGATAGGCCTCCTTCACGGATTTCCATGAAGGGTAGTTGCCACCATACTCACCACGCTTGGCAGGCGTGTTGGCGAGCGCAGTTCGGAATGTTGATACACGGAAAGACGCTGCCGCCCATCTTCCGGAGGTATCCCTTAGCAGACTTTTACTGCATCCACGGGCATGAGAGGAGGGGTAACATTCTACTGCTGGCACCCCACGGCGCATCGACACTTCTCACACAGCATCTTCTCCAAGCTAAGCAGAGCTTGTGTTATGGGTACTAGATGACTGATATACTTAATACATTATACTACATAGAAAGATATTTTTATTATATATAGAATTTAGTCCGTGTATCAACATCAAGTACTGCACTCGCCAACCCGCCTCCCAAGCTAGGTGAGTATGGCAGCAACCCCTCATTATCAGTACTTGCAGATTCATACCTATGTCCAACAGTGAACGTTCTATGGCTGAGATCATGATGAGGATGATGATAAAAAAACAAATAACATACATGATTTCAACTGTGTCATAATCACCTATATTTCATATCACTATCACTCAAATCAAACATGAGAGATAGGGACAATTTAGATTGACAGATTACAACGTTCTCGAATAGAAAACTGTTATCATAGCAATGAATAAAAGAAAACAAATATTTCTTCAAATTAATCTTTAAATTCTTTAAATTAATTTGACGAGCTCTGTGGCGCAGCGGGCGAAGGTCCGCCTGCGACGCAAGGGGTTGCTGGTTCGATTCCCGCCTCGGGACAAATGTCTGTACGATCTGCAGATATTTGTTCAGAGTGTTCTGGGTGTTTTTCTATATATAATAAAAATATCTATCTATGTAGTATAATGTATTAAGTATATCAGTCATCTAGTACCCATAACACAAGCTCTGCTTAGCTTGGGGCTAGATGATGCTGTGTGATTTGTCCAGCATTATTTATTTATTTATTAATTTAACACATTTCAGCGGAATGGGACCCTCTTTTAAGCAATATGATACCTGTGCTAGAGAGTCTTGCTATCTTAAAGAATAATTAAGTATAAAATTAACAATCTTGCCGTGGGATGTCGGCAGTAGAATGTTGCCCCTCCTTTCTTGCCCGTGCCAAGGGATACCTCCGGAAGATGAAAATGAAAAAATGAAAAATAATTTATTACAGTGAAACAAGATGAAAAGAATACACATTACTTAAAACTAATTACACTGATAACACTGAGACTACATAGACGAGGTACCTATCAGTTTCCTCACTAGGCGAGGCCTGTGTCGAGGAAACTTTCATACGAAATAATTATATAGAAAACAGTATGTCGTACTCTAATTTAAGCAGTATAAATATAAACAAGGTAAAATTATAATAACACAGTCATATGAATACGAGTCTTACAATATTGTATAAAATAATATGTGAACTATTAATGAATGGTTGAATATGTTATTTAATATTTAATTTGCCCATGTATAAAATGTAAGTCCTGTATGGGCCTTAAGTCTTAAAATTAAGTAGTTTTTTAATTGTTTCTAAAGGCTGTTGGATTTTGTCAAACAAATAAAATAAAAATAATTAAATTAACTATATCTTCTGTCTGGTCATAGATTAATGTTTTGAGCCACTTTACTATGATGGGTTTAGCTGCCGATGTTGACCTATTTCTAATATAACAATATTTAACAGTTTCGTTGTATACATGTACTTTCATAAATCTGCCAATTCTCTGAGCGAACCTGGTGTTAACTGTAGGGGTTAACACTCTGAAAACTCTACGTTTTTTTAATTTTTTTTTTCAATTTATTTATTTATATTCAATACAGAAACACAAAATACAAGGAAATGTTATAGATAGGTACTAAATAGTATGTGTATAGGTAATTATTTAGGGGTGCAAAACAACAATCTATTTTCTTTTGCAGCCGTGCTAGGTCTAACCTGTGTTACGGTCTGCAAAGTTAGATTATTTTCAGAATCTTATTTAGCCAGATACAGAAACAAACTTACCAGCTATCTACGTACAATATGTTTGAAACCTGCACCAACACAACACATAGTCTTTTAAGAAGGAACCCACACAATTGTAAACTGAGTAATCTTCTGCAATGACTTTATCGCTTAATTACCTTATTTTATTATTTCCCGACGTTTCGAAACACAGATCGCAAAAGTTTACAAGATACTAAGAACCTAACATAGGTACTCAATGTAATGAGTATTAATAACAGTAACTTTAGTTTAACACTTCACAAAGACTAAAAAAATCAAGTTGATCTACAACATATTTTACACTAAATAATTGAGCATACATTAATTATTATTAACAATAAAATCATCAACACAAGTGTAAACATGAGGGTAGGCCTGCGATCGCATCATGTCGTGTCGTCAGCGTGCGATACATAGTTCTTGCTTAGAAATATTTAACCCGTTGTGACGCACAATCACTTTTGCGTCTACCATGACAGAGATTAACTTTAATACTTATCCATAATTTGAGAGTGTTTTACAGACTATATAATATAATTTAAAGACATGTTTCTATATAATATATTAGATTTTATATATATTAGAGATACGTTGAAGTAAGGCCTCATATTCAGGTGATGTAATTACCGCCTTATGTACCGATAGGGATGCATTAAGTACAAAGAGCGGGCGCACACTTAGTACTCCAGCATCCTGATAGAGAGTTGTTGTAGGATACCTATACGGCATAGCATCACCTTCAAAACAGATCGCTGAGCTCCTCAGCCTGCAGAATAAATGTTTTTGCGGCACTGCCCCAACACGTTATACAGTACACGATAAGAGATTGACAGAGCGCATAGTATACTGCAGTAAGCGTGTCAATGTTTGCAGCATGCCGCAGGTTGCGCATGACATTTATCACCTTTCTTATTCTGGCTGAAAGATACTCAGTATAGGCCTTAAAAGTTAGATTCTCATCTATACGAACACCAAGTTACTTAACTGACTTTTTTCGGGAAAGTTTATCACACACACAAACAGCGCCGTTACATGTATTACTGTGGACCACTATATAAGCGTGTCTTTGTGGAGCGGATACTATGGTTTTATAAAAACACAAATACACTCTTTTTTTGGTGTTTAGAGTTAAAAGGTTTTGCTCTAGCCACTGGGAAATCCGTGATGGACATCAGCGTCGTTCCGTATATCACCAGGACGTACTACGCTCGCCAAGCTTGCCAAGCGTGGTGAGTATGGCAACAACCCCGTTATGATCATAGAGATCCATGAGGGAAGCCTATGCCCAACTGTGGACGTGGACTGCTGTCTTACTGAGATGACGATGATGATGATTCTATTTGAAAAAATATATTATAATCGGCTTTTTATAAATAGCCTTATTTTTATTTTTAATTTGTCTTATTTTTATGTAAAATTATATACTTTTTACCCTGTTTTCTTTCTCTAATAAAAAACGCTGTGTTTTGTGATAGCATGAAACCTTTTTGATCAATAAGAATTTTTACCTATATTTTCAAAATCTATTATTTATTTCCTTACTACATACAATTTTTACGCAAATTAAACCACTTTATAAGTAACTCCGACATCTTCACACAAACTGTGACATAATCGACAATAAAACGCTATCGATGCAAATTATGCAAAAAATTATAAACACGATCGCATGCTCTATGTAACTTGTTTACAGGCGTTATCTGTGACCTTGGCATTACATAGCGCGTCATTTTTACAAAGTAATATACTAAAAACTAGATGTGTGAGTATCTAGGTGAAGTGTTATTCGTGGAATCGACTAGCTATACGATGCCTAGGTAAGTTGGCTAACAATACAATACAATAATTTATTCATAAAACCAGTTTTACAAGTCAATCAGTTCACATAATATAATACAAATTTCATTAAAACATAATAACACCAATATAACATTAATTAAAATTCATTAAAATCATTAATTGTAATCTTTCATAAAACATTCACTAAACTCAATCATTAAAAATCATTAAAATTATTAGGTAATAGTCAATATGTTTAGGTTACTGGTGGGAAGCCTTACAGTTCAGGTAACTCGTTAAATTCCTCTTATCACCATTGAAGCTTATCACATTATTTATTCTTATATCTTTTTAAGCAGCAGGGCTAGCATGGGCTGGCGATAAAACTTTTGTCCACCGGTTATTTCCACTGACAAGGGATAAAATTATTTTATCCACCTGCCAAAGCACGGCAACAGGTGGAAAGAGAATTATATCACTTTTTGACATTAGACGTGGATACTCACCCTCCGCCTATAATTTCGGGGACAAGCGTTTCCCCTGGTTTGTTTACCGTGAATAGTTTATCCACCCATGTCGCCATGCTCGGAGGGTGGACAAAATTGACAGAGGGGAATAGTATTTTGTCCTCTCCCCGTGGATAAAATATCTCCGGCCATGCTAGCCCTGCTGGATGTCTTAACGAACTTCCAAAAAGTATGTACTTAGTCCGATATTTAAAACTTTGTTATAAATTGTATATTTTTGCGTGATCATTTATCGTTTGATAAACAAGCTTTTGCCCGCACTTTGCATGTATAAAAAGCCTATTGTTTAATCCTCGTCATTTACCTCCATCCTGTCCTTATTTGTATCTTTTTGGTACTATGTTTGACTTGTGCATAAAATGTATTGCTTAATTTTACTTGACAAATAATATTTTCTCTAATTATATTTTACTCTCGCTGATTTGGTTGTTAATATTATAACTGCTATTGTCGTTACCAGTATTAGAAGTATTATAATTTTAATTTAAATGTTTGACACGTAATGATTTAGGTATATATTTACCAATAAATTGATTATTCTGTGCAATATTTCAGCTCAATTCGTAGCGTAGGTTTTGCGAATAGAGGTAACAAACATTTACTCAAAAAAAAACTTTTGAAACAATTTAATGAGAAGATGGTGAAAGCGTTATTCTCAAACAAAATAAAATAAAATGTGCACCAACTTAATGAACCACAGAGTATGTAGTTACCCCTATCGTAATGTCCACTGCTAAGCAAACGGAAATGCACCCAGCGCAAATCTTATAGATAAGTACTGAAGTGCAAGTTAATTACCACTTATATCGAAGTGTTTTGAATGTCGGTATTTAATATGTCCTGCCTGTATTTGCTTTTATGATTGCTTCAGTACCGAGTTCAATAGCTTAAGAAGATATTTTTTTGTATATATTTATGTACCTACAAAGTTTTAAGCGTGTCAATTTTTTCGCATGTTTCGCAGATTTGCATTAAGTAACAATCTACCTCTAATACTATTCCAGGTTTTTGGATGACATTAGCCAAGCTTTTACATATCCTGTTATCAGTTATAATATATTAATATATATAAAACTCTTCCGTTACTGACTGAGTGACTGACAGACAACGCACAGCCTAAACCACTGGACCTAGAGACTTGAAATTTGGCACACATATACCTTGAGTATCCTAGAGGTGCACTAAGAAGGGATTTTTCAAAATTCCCACGGGAACGGGAACTACGCGGGTGAAACTGCGTGGCGCGGCTAGGTATGTAACACTAGAATCTCAAAAGTGATTATTCCAAATCGTACTTACCCTTACTTTTCCTGTGCCTTCGCTAGATTTATTTTAAACAAGATAAGAGTCAAATAAATTTGACTATTATTTTTTAATTCATCTATTTTTTCCAACTTTCAAAGCTTAAATTTTTTTTATAAGAATGGTGCCGTGTTTTTTTTAAGATATGTTTCAAAAAGATAACTATATCATTACAACATTTTTTTTAAATTTTTATGACGCAAATGAATTCAATTACGTTCTTTTTTCAATTTTAATGTGTTCTGTTTTTATTTTGTAAATTGACTGTTCTATCCGTTCTATGTAGCTTTGATCTATTGAATAAACACCTATTGACTTCAAACTCAAGCTTAAGCAATCCTTCACAGTTTAAGGGCGGTTTAACTTTCTTCCCACAGCTAAAGGTTTTATCGACTGAATCAGGACAATGACCGAAAGATCACGATTTGACGCCTACGTACACGCTCTAAGAATAAAACACAGTTCCAAGAACCCTTTGGATTGTACAACGAAGTGGTAATTTTTTCTTTTAAGCTATTACATCCCACTGCTGGGTAAAAGTCTCTCTAAATCCTTCCAGAATTTTGCGATTGCAATCCCCACATTAGAATAAATCACCGAAAAAGTTTAAGAAAAAAATCAATATATGATGTTGAAAAACTATGTAAATAATGAGGAAATTTGGCATTGATCCATTGGTAATATACAATGGATCAATGCCTCAGTGTAATGTGTTAATCAGGGATAATGTAGCATTTTAATAGTAAAAGAATGTTAAAAATCGGTCTAGTAGTTTTTGAGATTATTCGTTACAAACATACAAAATGCAACATACATATCTTTTCTCTTTATAATAATAAGAGATAAAGCACATAATTGAATTCGTTCGCTCGTGATTAATAGGAAGAAAAAATGGCAAAAAAATCGTGACTCAAGATAAAATGCGATGAAGCGGTGAGTATGGATTATTATTGTAGATATTTAAGTTTTTTGTGGATTTTACAAAGACAATTATATAATAATAAAAGGTTAAAAAAATACACAAGTTAACTAATCAAAATATGTATGATGTAGAAAAACTATGTAAATAATTAGGAAATTTGGCATTGATCCATTGTATATTACACAAGTATACACCTATTACTCAGTGGTAATAACCTGGCTTAAGTAAAATAATTCGTCAAGGTTAAGAATAGCTTTTGTAATAAAATATAATTATAACTAGCTGTCCCGGCGATCTTTGTACCGCCCAGAATCAACTACCTATTATAACATCTTCTAACTACTACTCTACTACTACTACTACTCTACTTCTACCCTACTACTACTCTACTACTACGCTACCACTAATCACCAACTACCCTACAACTACTCAACTACTACACTACAATTATAACTACCCGACAACTACTCGACTACTACACTTTACTACCCTACAACTACTCTACTACTACTACTACACTATATGAGCAAAAAAATATAATCAGCTTAAGTTTAGACACATAATGAACTTTTTTTTGAACGCACCTATAAATATTTGACAACCAAGTGACACCGACGGGCCGAACATTAAATGTTTGACTGGTAGAAATAGTTTGTATTGGAAAATTAAATATTATTATATCCTCCTTCACGATATTTGCAGCACGCAATCTGTCAATGTTATGTCAAACGCCATAAGGTTACATGTTACATTAAAAAAGTTTAAATTGTCAAAAACGCTAAGGTAGCATTATAAATAATTTAATATGGTGGTTAAGTATTCTTAAATTATCTAATATTCCGCGCAATTTCCTTATTTTTTTCTTTCATAGGACCTTCTCCTGACAATAACAAACACAAAAAAAATATTGGCGAAATCGGTCCAACCGTTCACGCGTGATGCCGTGACAAAGGGAAATAGGGATTCATTTTATATATACATATATATTATATATATTTCTATAACATATATAATATATATATACATATATATAATATATATATATGTATATATATATTATATATATATATATAGTATATATAAAAGATTTAGTTTCAAGAACTCCGAACCCTTAAATTTTACAAAAATTTAAGAAGAAAATCAATCCTCATGAAATTAAAAATACTTAGTATTTTTCTTATTTAATGAGAGCGAAAACAAATTAGATAAGTATGTTTTTTTACGTTTTAATAATATATTATTGAAACGTAAAAAAACATACTATGGTAAACATACTTATTATGATATATCATAATCAGCCCATGCGTCTATTTTAGGCGATCTAGGTCCTGATAGATCTAAGAAATAGTTACGTGACATAGTTTTTTTTAATATATAATCCTAGGAAACTAGACTTTAAAATAAATAATATTCTATAGGTTGTTTTGTTTTTTTAACTTCTTAAATAAATATAAGTATTTACGATATAAAAATATTTTTTTCTTTTCAATAGAAATGTGATTTTTTAAAATTCTTAACTAAACTACCGTCGTAACTCCAGTGAAACAGGGCGCCAAAATAAAAACCTAAGACGACTAAACCTAAATAAAATACGCACACTTTCAAGGTTAGAATAAAAAAAACGCCGACCATGTTTTCTTTTCTTTAAGGTGTTGACTACAGACTCACGTTTCTATAATAAAAAAACAAACCTATACCGAAATAAATTCCCTGAGCCATATTTTACACACTTTCCCAACACAGAATGCACAGCGAAAAATGACGAAGAAATCCAAAAAATCACACAATACACTTTTCATTCACGAAATCCGGCTATCTACTTTTTTCTTTTTAAACTTAGTGACACGTACCATCGACACAACAGACCGTCCGCGATTCGGGTAGAGACTGGCTGGAAATTTATTTTCCAACGCTTCGAATACAGCTTGTTGATGTGTGCGTCTGTGCGTGTAGAGTTGGACGATTGTCGATAGTTTTTATCGACATATCTTATCCTACTTCCAAATCGTTTAGAAGGAAACGTACCCTTGGCGGTACTTAATACCTTGCTATGTTTATCAGCTTAATTTAGACAGGGTAGTCTGTAAAAAAAATCGTAGAAAATGTTTCGAGACCGCTTATTGTAAACTTTTTCTTTTAAACGACAAATATTTTTTTATAGTAAACTACAGTCATCGATAATTGTTAACTGAAATAAATATGTTTTAACCCCCGTAGCAGGCACTGGCATGCGTTGTTATTATTATTATAAATAACGTTGTGTTAAAACGTCTAGCATTCACAAAGTTACACCTTCAAAAAACATTTACTTCGCGATTTAGACAAACAATATATTTTATATATAACATTATTTTGTTAATATTTATGCAAAAATAAAAATCATCATCTAGGAAAATATAAGTACAACACCATGACTTAATTCAAGGACAATTTTTTTTATAAAACTAAATGAAGAGATAAGCCGAAGGCCCATTTGATGTGAAGCAGTAACCCCCATAATAAAGTAGTAATATTGTACACAGAACATAAGTCCGACTTATGTAAATATAATAAGTATATTTAAAATTCGGACGCTTATAATAGTATTAAGGCATACCGATGTGTGTATAACATTTAAAAAATAAGCTAACAGTCTCGTTGCGTTTTCAATTATTCTTTTAAAAAACAGTATTATGTACGTACCAACTTGACTTGATTCTGTATATTTTTACAACACATAACTATTCGTAGAGTTGCACAACCAATAAACTTACTACAATCAATCAGCATTTCATACATATTAAAACTATTTTCCCTTTTCACTATTGAAACCACCTTTATTTTAAAAGGTACTTTCAATAGCTAATTTAACAATACACTAAAGTATTCGTCCACTACTAAACACAGGCTTTCCTCATGAATCTCCATGTGGACATACTCAGGTTGTATAAGTTATATGTAACGTTTATAAATCGGTACTGACTGTTTTGATTTTCTTAGCATAAACCCTAATCATCATCATCATTACAGCCGTAGGACTAGCTGTCCACGTCCACTGCTGGACATAGGCCTCCTTCATGATTCCAAAGATCATGAGGGGTTGTTGCCATGCTCACCACGCTTGGAAAGCGGGTTGGCGAGCGCAGTAAAGGATTTTGATATACGTAAAGACGCTGCTGCCCATCTTCCGGAGGTATCCTTAGCAGATTCTTACTGCATCCACGGGAAAGAGAGGAGACATTCTACTTCCGGCACCCCACGGCACCCTAATAATAATTTAGTAATGCGGAACTTTTTACGCAACTAATCCGTCGAAACTTTCATCGACAATGGCCCATCACTATCCGTAACACTACACCTCATTTCACTAACACTATCATACTATTGTACAGCAGTTCTGCAGCTTTTAAGCTGCAGTTGTGATGTCATGCAATATCCATCTTACATACAATGCAATAGAGTGCATTTTCGATTAGTTTGTATGAGAATTGCATTCTATGATTTGATAAGTTGCGTTTTATGATATTGGCTCTATGTTTTACTATAGCGGTTTGTAATACACGTAGTTATAAAAAAGCCGTGTTGGCCAAGTATGAGGCCTTTTAGTGATCCATTCTTGGATGAGGCGTCATCCCTATTCATCCGATTTTGATTGTCTTTTGCTCGATTCATCAAGTCCGTGATAAAATATTATTTATTCAGATAATTAAAATCCATATCACACCTTATAACATTTAAATATAATTAAAACTAATAGCACTAGACAAAAAATAATACAATTAATAACACGTAAATTCCACAAATTAAATATGATTATAACATAAAATAAATTAAATACGATTATAACCGCCGTGGGGTGCCGGCAGTAGAATGAACTTTTTGAACGCACCTATAATCTCCTCTCCTCTCATGACCATGGATGCATTAAGAGCCTGCTTAGGGATACCTCCGGAAGATGGGCAGCAGCGTCTTTCCGTGTATCAAAATCCCGTACTGCGCTCGCCAACCCGCCTGCCAAGTGTAGTGAGTATGGCAACTACCCCTCATGGAGATCCATGAGGGAGGCCTGTTTAGTAGTGGACTTTTTACGGCTGGAATGATGATGATGATGATAGGGATCTTCATTTATACGTGTATGGCAACTGTTTATCCTATCAAGAATCAGCTGGCGGTTGTCATTATCGTATTATCAGCCGTTGAAGTTAATACTTTCGTGTTCTTTTCTTGAATAAAAATCACTGAATCCTGAAAAGTCGTAGAACAAAAGTTGAACCTTTGGATGGTCAAAATCACCCCCTTTCGGGACCATGTTAGGTCATGCCTAATACTGACACTGTAAAAATGAATGAATGAATGAATCAATCACATTATTGTACACCAAAATCAAGAGAGTTACAGGAAAAGGAAGAGTTATTAAAAATAAACAAAGGTAGAATGGGCGGCATAAAAAAAGATGTGAATGGCGAAGAAATTTAACAGTATCTCAGGAAATTTTTACTTCAAGCATGTAAGGGTATTTACCTAGAAGAAGAGCTAAACAAAATACTGAGATCATAATATGAATGGAAATACTAAGAAAGATGACTTAAAAGCATTTTTCTATTTATACTAGTCACGTATACTTGAGGAAAAACCACATGCAATAGTCACTAAGAATGAGAGGGTGCCTAGTTATTCTAAGTAGGTAGGTACTGCAAATGTGTCACAGTGTAAATAAAAACATTACAGGTAAAGAATATACAAGGTGTATTCATCATCTCAGCCCTAGAACGTCCACTGTTGAGCATAGGCTCAGATCCGTATCTTTGGCAGGCGGGTTTTTTTTTCGAAATGACAATACATATATGTTGTTGACCGCAGATGGCCATGACAACGTTACCGGACTATGGCGAGCGCAGAAGGCGCCCAGCCGCAAAAGTTAGGTTGGGGCAACAAGCTCAAGGGCACCACTTAGGTTCGAACCACAGCTTGGACTGTTGCCAGATTTTTGTATGTAGTGATGGTTAACGTCCAGGTGCTAAACTACACCTTAAGACGGAAGAGTGTATTCTTCGACCCCGCCGGCGAGACCGGTTATTGAATGTGTACCTAGCAGCTAATGTGGGACGGGTTGACGTCACCTCCGGGTTAGCGGCGGTGAGCTCGTCAACGGGCAAGCCGAGAACGTGTCTCGGTCGACGGAGGAAAGATGGCAGGCGGGTTGGCGAGTAATTCCTTACTGCATCTACGGGCAAGAGAGCAGGGGCAATATTCTACTGCCGGCACCCCAAGGTAACTTACACATTTAATACACCCTGTAAAATAGGACTTAGAGGCTGTGGTCAAATAATGGTTTTCATCAGAAGTTACACTAGTCACAATTATGACGTCATACGTGGCATAGCCGTGGGGTGCCGGCAGTAGATTGTTGCCTATCCCCTCTTGTGGATGTCGTAAGAGCCTGCTAAGGGATAAGAGATACCTCTGGAAGATGGGCAGCAGCGTCTTTCCGTGTATCAACATCCCATACTGCGCTCACCAACTCGCCTGCCAAGCGTGGTGAGTATGACAACTACCCCTCATGAGAGAGGCCTGTGTTCATCAGCGGACGTTTTATGGCTGAAATGATGAGTGATGATGAACAGGCGTACAGCGTTTTGGATATTTCAGCAAGGATTTTATCATTGAAATCGGTCTTTTTGTTGAAAATTAAATAATTACCAACTAACCCTACCGAAAACTCCAAACCAGGTTTAAAAGTAACGCCTGTTAAAAATCTCATATCAATCTCAAAAGGCTCGACTCAAATTATCGTTTATTGAAAAAAAGTCAATTCAGTTTTCAGTGAAAGCTATACCAAATTTAATCATTATTATCATTATTCGCCGTGGGGTGCCGGCAGTAGAATGATACCCCTCCTCTCATGCCCATGGATGCAGTAAGAGCCTGCTAAGGGATTCCTCCGGAAGATGGGCAGCAGCGTCTATCCGTGTATCAACATCCCATACTGCGCTCTCCAACCCGCCTGCCAAGCGTGGTGAGAATGGCACTTACCCCTCATGGAGATACATGAGGGAGGCCTGTGTTCATCAGTGGACGTTTTATGGCTGAAATGATGATTATCATTATCCACAGCCTGACATCACCCACTCATCATCATCATCTCAGCCGTAGGACTGCTGTCCACGTTCACTGCTGGAGATAGGCCTCCATGTATCTCCAAGATCATGAGGTTGATGCCATACTCGCTGCGGTTGGCAGGCAGGTGGGCAGACAGGATGGCAAGCGCAATACAGGATGTTGATACACGGAAAGACGCTGGGTTCTCCATTTTGTCTCCGAAATTATATTTCCCTAATATAATAATCCATAAAATTTATTTTCATTTATTTAATTTAATTTAACCAGAACGGTCGCATAATGACCACTTACACTAATTAATAATTCAAACTTTATCCACTAATAATAAAATAAAATTAACAAATTACAGTTCATTAGAAAATAATAGTGAAAATAATAATGTCTACTTGATTATTATTACATATTATACTATTGATTATTTATTCATAATCATCGATTGCCCGAATAATCACAATCTATAATATAAGGATCCCTAATATAGTTTTTACTAATATCGGTATCCATAACGATTACAATCCTTAAAGTGATACGGAATAAGTAAAGAAATCCATAACATTATTAACTCATAAACATTATTCTTATAATTATTTATTTGAATAATTTTCATGTTCCAGAGTATTTTGTAGTCGGCGTTGTTCTGTCACAGGCAGTGTTTTTCGATGGTTACAAAAAAGAACCTCATAGCCTACTTTCTTTCCATCTCGGTTCTGTCACAGGCAGTATTTTCAGATAGTTGTAAAAAAAACCTAATAACCTACTGTCCTCCCGTCTCGATTCTGCCACTGGAAGGTTTTATAATGACTGTTTTTAAGAGACTGAGGTTTTTAAGAGACTGGTGTTCTCAGGGGACCCAAGACTCATTCAAATTCATATTAGAAAATTTGCACATTTCTTTAAAATACAACAAAGTGTTCTAAAATAGATTAAGTTATTTGTTAAGATTAGAATTAGACTTTACTTATAAATTATAATTTCTGTTCGAGTAATACCCATATTAAAAATTTTGTTATGTCTGTTATAGAAGAGCGAGACCTTCTAACACAAGTTTTATACTTAAATGAAGGTCTCAATAAACTGTTTAAATTTAAATGTACTACTGTTACAGAAATAAACTTTATTTTATTTTTATTTTTTTATTTTATAATCTTTCGAAAATATTCGGGATAATAAGTTTTATGATTCGTCATATATGTTTATAACGATGAAAATTATGGAAATTATACAAGGTGGCCCATTCAAATCGGTCAGTATGGGAAAGTCTGAAACTGTAAGACATACGAAGATTTGTTATTAGGAACCATGTCACCGATTTCGATAAAAAGAAAAACTGCATTCATACAATTAAAAATAAAGTGTACCCAACTGGGGAATCGAACCCGGTTGTTTTGAAAAAATAAACTTACACTATTTCTATTCAGATATCGTTTGTGTAGGTCTTAAGCAGTAAATATCTCTAAGAAACATAATGTCTAAAATGAATAAAATGCATTTTTTTCACATACTTTAATTTATCATAGTAGGTGTTCAAAGTGACCACCGTCTTTTTCAATACAATATTCAACACGTCTAGGTAACGATCTTACTATTGCATTTTGTATCTTCATGTGGTGAATCTGCGTTAAAGTTGACTCTATGGCTACTTTTAGTTCTTCAACGGTGTTATAGCTATTTTTGTACACTTCATCTTTAATGTAACCCCACAAAAAATAATCTAGAGGCGTTAAATCGGGCGACCTCGCCGGCCATTTGATCGGGCCGTTCGTACCAATCCACTTTCGCTGAAAGTTTTCATTTAAAAAGTCTTTTGCTATACGACTATTGTGAGCCGGTGCTCCATCCTGTTGAAAATAAAGTTGTTCTCTTATTTCTACTGCCATTTCTCCTACGGCCTCTAAAAGATCTTCTAAGATTGCAAGGTACTTGAATCTGTCCAAATGTCCATCATAAATTTTAAACATGAGTACCTTATTGTGAAGTAGGCCGACCCAGCAGTTAAATGAGAATCTAACTTGACGGCGTCCTTCGTGCACTCGTAAGGGATTTTCTCGACTCCAATAGTGATGATTCTTACGATTGTACATTCCGTTATTGGAAAATTGAGTTTCATCAGAAAATATTACGTAGTTTAAAAAATGTCTGTCTAGGCCCATTCTCTCTTTTATCCAATTGCAAAATTCAAGTCGTCTGATATCATCTCCTGCATGTAAGGCCTGCACCCAATGTCCATTCTTGTAGCACTTGTATTTGTGTTTCTTTAGGGTTCTTTGAATCTGTGTTCGTGAAATTTCAGGAATATCACGACTTGCATTACGGGTGGAGGCATCTGGTGTTGCTTCAAAATAGGTTAAAATGTTCATTTCCATGTTTTCATCACATTTTCTTGGTTTTACTTTAATTGGCTTTTTAAAACTTCCGTAAGTCTTCAAATTGTGCACAATTTTGATGAATATCTTACGGGTAGGTA
Source organism: Pasiphila rectangulata (assembly GCA_963082625.1). Taxonomy (NCBI): domain Eukaryota; kingdom Metazoa; phylum Arthropoda; class Insecta; order Lepidoptera; family Geometridae; genus Pasiphila; species Pasiphila rectangulata. Next base: position 9,351,014 of record OY720261.1, on the reverse strand, counting down.
AAATACGTGTCGGATATTTGATATGGTACCAATGTAGTGCACGGGAGCAATTTTTATCGTTTTTAAAGTAAGCTTCCAATAAATCAAAGTGCTCAGAATTTGTAAAACGCATTTTCCCAACCACACAGCGAACGACACAAAAATACCGAAGCATTGATTTTAATTTTCAGTTCCCGCCTAAACATTTGACACTCAAGTTTTTTTTTCTTTTTTTTTGTATCGCTATTCGGCCAGTCACACCGACACGTTCCATTTTCAAATGAGGTTTAACACGTCTCTGTATCTACAACATCTACATACTTACTTTAAGTGGGCTTTTCAATTGATTGTTAGTGTTTGATTAATAGAAGTAAGCAGTTGCAATAATAGATAATAATATTACTGTAGATAACAAAACTTCCTTAAACGTTTAATGCAATGCCAATGCCACATGATACATAACACGGTGTATGTAACAAGTAGAGAGGTACAAACAACCATAGAGATAGATTGCTGAATATTGTAACGGTGGTCACTTTGAACACCTACTATGATAAATTAAAGTATGTGAAAAAAATGCATTTTATTCATTTTAGACATTATGTTTCTTAGAGATATTTACTGCTTAAGACCTACACAAACGATATCTGAATAGAAATAGTGTAAGTTTATTTTTTCAAAACAACCGGGTTCGATTCCCCAGTTGGGTACACTTTTTTTTTAATTGTATGAATGCAGTTTTTCTTTTTATCGAAATCGGTGACATGGTTCCTAAGAACAAATCTTCGTATGTCTTACAGTTTCAGACTTTCCCATACTGACCGATTTGAATGGGCCACCTTGTATATTAGGTAAAATGATTGTATGCGTAAAGAGCATTACGATGAACAATATCTTATTGTAAATTATATTTATGGGAGCATAATATTATGGATGGTGATGTTTCTGAGACACTTGTTATTGATTGGGATTTTCGGAAAATCGTTTTACAGAGACAAAATGAGCACCCAATTCGCCGCTTCCCATCTTCCGGAGGTATCCTTTGGCAAATTCTTACTGCATCCACAAGAGAGAAGAGGCGACACTCTACTGCCGGAACCTCATATAACCATCCGAAAACACTGCCTGTGACAGAACCGAAAAGAACGACCTTGGATTATACTTGCGCAGCTCCTGCTAAATCTATCCATCCTCTCAGCTATTATTCATCTATTATTATCTTTTATTTAGCGCCGTGGGGTGCCGGCAGTAGAATGATACCCCTCCTCTCATGCCCATGGATGCAGTAAGAGCCTGCTAAGGGACACCTCCGGAAGATGGGCAGCAGCGTCTATCCGTGTATCAACATCCCGTACTGCGCTCACCAACCCGCCTGCCAAGCGTGGTGAGAATGGCAACTACCCCTCATGGAGATCCATGAGGGAGGCCTGTGTTCATCAGTGGACGTTTTATGGCTGAAATGATGATTATCTTTTATTGTCTATGCTAATTAGCTTGAAAACGAGACCTATTTCCCTTTTAACTTTGTAATACTATCTGCCATGACCTTTTTAATTATGATAGGGCACTGTGATGGTTAATCTTTGGATGTGGTAACAATAAAATGTGTAAATCTGTATTTTACTTGGATTGGACCTGGCTTATTTATTTATTAGATTAGCCCGTTACATAAGTATTTCTTTAGCCGTGGAGTGCCGGCACTAGAATGTTAGGTACCCCTCCTCTCATGCTCTCATCCTCATACCCCCAGAGCCTATACTCAACCCGCCTGCCAAGTGGTGAGTATGACAGCTATCCCCCATGGAGATCCATGATTCCGGCCTGTGTTCAGTCAGTATTGGACGTTTTACTACTGTGATGATGATGATGATAAGTATTTCTGAAAAAAAATACCTACAAGTCAACTTCATAAAATACGTTATTCAATGCCACAGAAACTTCAATTTTCAAAATAAACAACACAAATAAATAGGATAAAGTTTATATAAAAATTTATATAGATGGTTGAAAAAATGGCTGCCAACATGGCTTAGCCAAATAACTTACGAATTTATAAATTAACTTGACACTGGCGGAATTGTGTTAAACCAAACACAAAAAGCCATAAAATAAAAAGACAAGACAAGTTTATATAATAATTGAATCTGTTCACTTCAGATGACACGCAAGTTACGTAGTGAAAAAAGAACCTAGCTCGATCGTTATAGTCAGATCGTTGTAGTAAACAATTTTATTTTGTCTACATATGTTACGTTTGTCGTGGAGTAGATTCCGTCCCATTACTGAAAATGTATGTATACTCGTAAATGTATGTATGTACATATGTATACTACATAACGTTACCGTAAGATTCTAAGAATCGTTAGTAAATAAACTAGTCAGGTTGTAAACAATCAACTAAATGTATGAATATACACTTTATTGTAGAGGTAGTACACAGTAAAACCTTAAAATTAACTTATAAAATATAAACTATTTATAAGCTTTTCATTTCTAAGTATTAATTCAAATTTTACACAGTTCGATTCTTGACATTAAGCCATTCATTGCCGTGGGGTGCCGGCAGTAGAATGTTACCCCTCCTCTCCTACCCGTGGATGCAGTAAGAGTCTGCTAAGGGACACCTCCGGAAGATGGGCAGCAGCGTCTTTCCGTATATCAACACCCCGTATTGCGCTCACCAACCCGCCTGCAAAGCGTGGTGAGTATGGCAACTACCCCTCATGGAGATCCATGAGGGAGGCCTTAGTTCAGTAGTGGACGTTTTACGGCTGAAATGATGATGATGATGATGTCGCCAACTCAGCGTACACTGTGATAGACACAGCGCTGGTTTTCAGTGTCGCCTTAGTTGATTCTTGCGCGGAACGCACAACCAACTCAGTACAACATTTACATTAATTCTATAGAAAACATTACACATAACATAGGTAACAATCCACTTAAAATGCTAGTTAAAGAAATGAAAAAGCACACCTTAAAAATTACAAACTACAAAGCTAATTTACTCAGTAAATTAAATGTTAAAACAATTATTATGGGTAAGTATAGAGGTATAAGTTTATACATATCTCTAAAATATTATAATTACGTTCATTCATATAAAATGTATAATAATCCTAAACATTAATTTAAGTTTTGTAAGTACTTAATAGAAAGCTATAAAACTCAGATAGACTAGGGAGTTTTTTGAGAATGTAAAAGAATTTTCCTAAGAGAATTTCTAAACGTGTCGGATTGAGTTTGACGTGTTGAGTATGACAAAGCGGGGCATTATCCAAAAAATTGCATAGTGCCCTATCATATTATTACTAAACCTAACAGATGGAGCTGGCAAGCGAAGAAAGCAGGTTTGTGATCACTCACAATTGCTGTCATTGTCAAATTTTGTTTCCTACCAGTAAAAGAAAACTAGGCAAACAAGGCTAGCCAAATAACTTACGAATTTATAAATTAACTTGACACTGGCGGAATTGTGTTAAACCAAACACTTAAAGCCATAAAATAAAAAGACAAGACAAAAGAAAACTAACGCCATCTATATGGGTCGGAGGAACTATTTTTGACGTGTTTTACGTTTAATGAACGCCTCATTGTCAACAGTAAAAATGATTTGATGATAAACCAACGCGTCTTACAGTTTTACAGTGACATACATGACCCGTTCTAGCGTGGCGAGTATAGCAACCCCCTTATGATCTTGAGATCTTTTTGATACTCTGCAAGTGTAAGGGAATGTTTTACGAAATAAAGAACAAATATGTATGGATAACGCCGTGGGGTGCCGGCAGTAGAATGTTGTCCCTCCACTCTTGCCCGTGGATGCAACAATCAGTAGGCATACCTTCGGAAGATGAGCAGCAGCGTCTTTCCGTGTATCATCATCCCGTACTGCGCTCGCCAACCCATCTGCCAACCTTGTTGAGTATGACAACGCCCCCTCATGATCAGTACTTGGAGATCCATGAGGGAGTTCTATTTATTTATAGTCCAGCAGTGCACATTCTACGGCTGAAATGATGATGATTTATAACCCGTTCAAGTTTATCCGATGTTTCTTGACTTAGCTGACAGTCAGTTATCATCAAGACGTACTAATTGACATTGACACAATAATCGCAGTACTCTCATTAAGGATTATGACACTTTGTACGAATTAATGCGTAGGACAATGTCCTACTAAAGGGACATTACAGACATCAGCATCATCTCAGTCGTAGGACAAAAACAAGTTTGAAAAAAAAGTTTTCTGAAGCGAACTAATTCTATTATTTGTAAATTTAATATTCTAAGAAGTTATGTAGTCTAATGAATAAACACTTATGACTTTGTCGACTAATGAATTAATATGACTTTGACTTTGACGGAGGGACGTCACTGCAGCTGGACATAGGCCTCCGTCATGGATCTCCAAGTACTCAAGAGTGGGTTTTTTGCCGTTCTCTCTTCTCTTGGCTTCACATTTTAAAATTATTTTTAACTAATTGCTGCCTAGTTTTCCTTATGTCAAAACATTTTTTCACAGACACTTCAATGTTATTTATTTGTATAAATTACAAACAGACACGCTTATACTTTTTATTTCTATCGATTTAATTTCGGTGAAAACAAATTACACTAACTCTCCCGTCTTTTTATCAATTATTTCCACTTTAATATCATGATAGAAGTCCAGCCTTATCACTAAATTCTCCTCAATAGGCGACTCAGATGTCAAGTTCGCTTTCATCAAAACATCTTCAATTTTCGGACCCCACCAGTGCTTTCCGTTGACAACCTCCTTGAAATTTACCGCCAAATTACCTTTGACAGCTGCCAAAAATGCCACCCTCAATGCAAGGTTGCAAACTTTTGCGGAGAACTTCGCAATAACCGATTGACCTGGTTGTAGAACTACTTCGCGATTCTTCCATCCAATGTTTACAAGCCTGTGAATTCGTGTTGGTGTGCCAAAAGTCGTCGTGTGTTTCAAACCTGTAGTTCCAGAATCTTCGTTGAAATTGACATTGATGTCATAGACAAAGTCGTAGTCTAACAATACATCGATCGGCTTCGTATGCCAAGATGTTTCCAGTGTGATCGCTATAGGAGTCTGAATACCAGCGTTAACCGTTTTCGTTTCGTTAGTAGGGTTATTGAAACTTTTTTCGTATCGCAAAGTCTTCCCTTCCTTGACTTCTTTTATGCGCGTTGTTTTTATAGATGTCACTAGCGTCACTGGGTCCCAATTAAATCGTTTGTATACACTTGTTGAATCTTGCGTGTCTTTTTCACTGTCACTTTGGTCACTTTTATTTACGCCACCAGTATCTTCATTATTTTGTGTGTTTTCCGTGGTTAAATCATTTCTTTTCGCCGTGGCTGAATACAACACTTTCCTTGGTCTAGTATTATTGAAATAAGCACTGGTATACTCTTCAATAGTTTCTCTGTCAATGAAGAATAGATTTCTCATATCGCGATGTGTTATTTTCTGAGTTTTTACGCCAGAGTTATTGACTGTTGGATTTGTGCAGTCCGCCAATATGTCTATTACCATTTTGGCGTTAATAATGGCTTTTGTTATTATTAATATTGTAAGAAATAACTTCATTTTAAAGGCGGTTGGACGCGGCAAGTGATACGTTGTATTTAGATTTCTGTCGCGTAAGTTTTTATAACCTTTGGTCTTGCTATCGGGAGTTTATTCATCGCCTTGAGATCAATGTTTTGTATTATGTAGAATAAATAGGAGTTTAATTACGTCATCTGCCCCAAGCCCACGCTACGTGGGGTGGGCACAAAATATTACTTTCTCAACTTGGCTTTATCAGTCAAGATTAATAAAGCTTGTGTTTTGGAAAACAAAAGAATGATGATTAAAAACTTTTTTTCTTAATAAGTTAAACATATTGTTACCAGCTGGTGCTTGCGACTTCTGCAAATTTCGCAACAAAAGGCATTAACGCTTCTCCTATATCGTATACATTTACACCATATATCTAAATTCGTTCAGCCGTGTAAAGTAACTGACAGACAGAGTTGCTTTCGTATTTATAGGCATAATTTATATTTTATAAGCAATTTCTGACATTTCTAGTACTCAAACCCCAGTCGGTCCAGTAGAGACTTTTGATCCTAATAAGAAAGAGGATCGATTGACATCAAAAAAAGTTTTTGTGTAAAATGACCGTTTTCTTGTTGACTGTACATTTTTTCCAAAATCTGTAAATGCAGTTCAGAATATCTTAAAAATTTATGGATAGTCTTCTAATAACGTTTTCCTGTAACTATAACCGTTAAGGTACCTGCCCTTACTGTCCCGTCTCAAAAATTCACCCTGTATATTAGAGGTAGATTCATTTTGATTTTTGATTCCCGCAGTAGGAAGTATTTGTAGGAATCAAACCTACAAATATGAATAGTACCTGTCTCTTTGAAAATGTAACCAATGTAACCAAAAAATGTCGCTATTACCAACTTGTCGATTCGCTTCTAGAATCACAATTCGTTATGATCTCAACTTTCTACGAATATTTTGGCTTTAAGAACGTTACATGAATTTTAATGCGCCCTTTTACATAGCAATGTTTCCCTGGTCATAAATCAATCAGAATATTTTGAATTGACTTCACGTTAGTATATTTTGGATGAGCCGTTTTCAGAAAAAAAGAAAAAATCTGCCAAGTGCGAGTCTCGCGCACGAAGGGTTCCGTACTATTATGTGGTACAACAACTTGTTTTTGAGGTAGCACTACCCACTTTTGGTTGTGATTTGAACATTATACAATATCGAGCAAAAAACGCATAATCAGTTCTTGAGTGGGATAAATATTTATTTCTAAAATAAATATACAACAAATATTCTTGGCATATTTCAAGCGTCTACCAGTTGCCGTTATTAATATCGATCAAAAAGCGGCAAAAAAATCACGTTTGCTCTATGGGAGCCCCCCTTAAACATTAATTTTATTATGTTTTTATTATTATTAGTATTTCTTTCGTTTTTATTAGTATTTATTTTTATAGCGGCAACAGAAATAAAATAAAAAAAAATTTAAAAAAATAAAAATAAATTTATTCAAATAACTATTACGGCTAAGTACATGATACTTATATCTAATAATAACAAAAAATCTAACGTATTAGTTGTGTGCCTGAACTAGGTAATCCTGTTTTTCAGGCGAAACGAGGTCACAAGCAAAAATGTATAATCAAAAAGCTTACAAGTACCTATTACAGATCTGTTAAGTTAATAAATAAATAAAAAATACAGTGTCAAATAAAACTAATATTGCAGTGAAGCAGAATCTTACAATCATCATCTGTGAAAATTTCAACTGTCTAGCTATCACGGTTCATGAGATACAGCCTGGTGACATATAGACGTACAGCGGAGTCTTAGTAACAGGGTCCCGTTTTTATCCTTTGTTACGGTACCCTAAAAAGTTTTCTACTAAACCTAACAGATAGCTGGCACGAGGAGAAAGAAAGTTTGTGTTTATTAGTGATTAATCCCAATTGCTGTCATTGTCGAATTGTATTTCCTACCAGCTAAAGAAAACTAACGCCATCTTTAAGGTTTGACGTAACTATTTTTGAATATTTTACTTTTTAATGAGAACGCCTCATTGACTATACACATAGTAGTAGTAGGGCGTCCCACGGATATGCCACAAGGAGGGAAATTACCTTGAATATTGTAGATGGAAAATTTTACTGAAAGAAGACATTATTTGAATTTAAAAAACAATTTAAACTGCATTCATAGATATTTAAATAATTACATTGTTGAACCGGGAATCGAACCCGTTACACGAGAAAAATAATCATCCTGTAGCTTTATCATACCGATCGAAAGGCTTCATCATAACGATTATTTTTTGCAAAATAACAGTGTCAGAAACAAAAGGAAGACCATGAATTTTATATTGTATAGCTCAACGTAAATTCTTGTACATCTTCAAAATAAATGTTTAATGTTATGTTCCATGCCATGTTTCTTTAATTATAACCGATTTTTTTTGTATTTTTAATATTTACATTTATAATCAGTTCAGACTTCAAAAGAAGGCAGTGCGCGCAATCGTTCGAATCCCGCAAGATGAATCAGCTCGTCCGTATTTCGTTTCGCTAGCAATTTTGACTGTCCCCTCACTAGCAATTTTACAATCAGCGTTGCATACAAGAAATAAATTAAGCTGTTACGTGAGGTGCGGTGACGGTCACCGGTACTACTCTAGAAACGTAGACAAGCTGAGAGGAAAATTACAACAATGTCGAAGCTGATTCATGTGATGGGGCCCACGGTGTTGAACCGCCGGGGCCAGCTAGCATTATTGAAGCGTCCTTGATACAATCCTTTAAGTACAAACTAAAGAAGTGGCTCATCGACAAGTCTTTTCGCGCCGAAATATATAAAAAATATGTAACTAATAACAAGTGTCTTTCTTATATCTAATTAAAAAAAATTTTTCGTACTCTAAATAACTCAGCTCCGACACTTCAGGACATAAATCTTTTATGCATATGTTTATACTTGGATAGCACTATAAATCCCATCAATATCATCATCATAAAAGCCATCACATCCCTGGCTGCAATAAATAAAAATTACGCCAACCCTCCATACAAAGTTACCCAAACTCCTTTATTTAGACTTTAATTAATAAAGATTTTAAACATCTTAGGTTGAGTAAATCCTGTAACGTTTCTAATCTACTGCGCAAATAAAAACTGTACTTGCAAGACCTTGATTACGCGCAGGTGGAGCACTCGTTGGAGGTACAATCTTAGTTTCGGGCTACATTGCGGATGGTGTGTGGTTGGTGTTTTTCAGCTTCTTATTATTAACATTATTTATTATCATTCTTATTAACATTATTTTTTTTTTTTTTCTTTTTTTAATATTTAGGCTCTTTTTTGTAGTCTTAGTTTCCTACTATCTAGTTGTTTAACGTAATTACACTGAATCCCAATTTGTATCTCTAGGAAGATATAAAAGGTGTAAAAATGTGCTGAACACTCCTGTAAAGGTGTCTCACACGGGACCAGTACACACGGACACAGTGACGAGCTCTGTGGCGCAGCGGGCGAAGGTCCGCCTGCGACGCAAGGGGTTGCAGGTTCGATTCCCGCCTCGGGACAAATGTCTGTACGATCTGCAGATATTTGTTCAGAGTGTTCTGGGTGTTTTTCTATATATAATAAAAATATGTATCTATGTAGTATGATGTATTAAGTATATCAGTCATCTAGTACCCATAACACAAGCTCTGCTTAGCTTGGGGCTAGATGATGCTGTGTGATTTGTCCAGCATTATTTATTATTTATTTTATTTTTTATAGTATTGTTATTTTACTTTGAGAATGTGAAGATATGAGAATATGAAGATGTCGTAGGAGTGTCTTAATAAATAAATAAAAACTTTAGTCGCACCTTTGTACTAGTGAACTAATTTGTAGCCGGAGAATGGAGCCCTCGTGTCTCAATACAAGTTATTTTTACTTAGAGCGAGGAGACATTTTTCTTTGACCATAGAAGGTTTATTAGGCATATTTGTACTAGATAGAGAACATATCAAATGTATTTACCATTATACTAATACTGTAATGTAAACCTTTATTACTGTAAATAAACATTTTTATTATTATTATTAAAAAAAAATAAAGGCAGATTCTGCATCCACGGGCAAGAGTGGAGAGGCAACACTCTACTGCCGGCATCACAATATAGATAGTGATGATAATTGCTATATTTCGAAGTAATGTCTTGTTTATAAACCGGCTTGTTGGTACTTGACCTATTTATCTGTCTGGTCATGTAATGTCCATACACATATTTATGTATGTTTTGTTACTGATAAGGGCCAAATAATATTAGGTACTGCAATGGGGTGCCGGCTGTAGAATGTCGCCGCTCCTCTCATGCCCGTGGATGCAGTGATAGCCCGCTAAGGGATACCTCTGAAAGATGGGCAGCAGCATCTTCCCGTGTATCCCGTACTGCGCTGACCAACCCGCCTGCCAAGCCTGGTGAGTATGGCAACTACCCCTCATGGAGATCTATGAGGGAGGCCTGTGTTCAGTAGTGGACGTTTCACGGCTGAAATTATGATAATGATGAATATTAGGTACCAGCTTCTGCCCGCAGTTCCGCACGCTTTGTGCCTCACTCGAAATCTAAAAATATTTAACGCTTTTTTTATAATTTGATAACAAGGTCACTCCGATAACCGAATCTTCTTCATTCATTTAAAAAATTTTACATTGGTCGATTGTCTTTGCCATTTAAAACAACAAAATCATTTAACAGTGAATAAAATGAAAGTGTTAATATATTTACTATCGATAAAACTAATCGAATCGAAGATAAACATCGATATTGTGGCGGATTCCATCCCAACTCTTGCAGCAAATGGCGCGAACACTAAAACAGCCCATGACAGTGACATTAAACTTTTCTTCACTGACTTTGACAATTTAAAGCAAGCTGTCACTACTCACTACGGAAAAAAGCCGAAGAATGTATACTACAGAAGCCCTACACCCTGGGGTGATCTGTATAGAACACAGAAATGGGAGCAAATATCTCGCATCACAACATTTGAGAGTTACAAAGTGAAAACCGTTAATAAAAAACCTCTAGTTGTCCTCACACAGGACTTCGAAAACAACTCGAATAATACGATCAAAGTTAACACGGGTATCTCGCATACCGTCGAGAACACAGTCACTACATCATGGACGAAGAGCAAAGAGATTGGAGTCTCTCAAGATATCGAATACGACTTGAATGTTATATTCGCGAAGGTGTCCGGAACCACGGGGATTTCGTACACATCCACATGGGGTGAAAGCGAAGAGAGGTCGCAAGCTGTTACTATTGGAAGCACTAGTGCTGTAGAAACGGAATTGAAACCCGGACAGTCTGTAACCGCGGTGTTATCCGTAAACTCCGGATTATTGGAGCTTGACGTGCATTACAGGACATCACTACGTGGGAACTTAGCGGTTAACTTTAGAAGGTCTTACGAAGGACACCATTTTTGGGGTCCGTCGATTAGGGATGTGATGGCTAGTGCTGGCATAGATAATAGAAGGGTAATTGTGGAACATATAAAGATCGGATTCAATGTTGATGCTAAGTTGCAGGTATTTGATAAGAGCAGCGGTAAACCTGTGTAGTTTGTGTATGATCAATTATGATTTTATTTTAGATATAAAATAATTAATATCTTAAAATTAAATTGTTTATTTCAGTGATTTAATCTATACGTTAAATTCTATGCATAAAAATCCCCTCTTAAGCATAGAGTTACATGTTTTAATAATTGTAGATTTGATTGTTTAAGTAAGAAAATATGTCAAGTGGGTACTTCTGTTAGGCGTCCTTTAAATAAATAAATAAACGATGTCATTCTCAATAAACTTAAACAATCACTTAAGATAGATAGATCTCTTTATTCTGTAAACCATACAGAAATAATAAAAATAACTAAAATTTAATTAAACAACAAAAATAAACAATGGGCGGTCTTACCGCTTAAAGCTATTTCTTTCAGACAACCTTTGGGTGGAGAGGATTTGAATGGAAGAATGGGTTGTAGTATTATCATCCTAATATAAATAAAATTTATACAAGAATACATAACCGTAAATTTAATATCTACAAATAACTAATAAAATACCAAAAACATACATGAATGGATACCAAATATATTAACGTTGCGGTACTTAAACTTAAACAATCAAACCTTAACACTTAAAACAGCCTTAGTCTTAAAATCTAAAGCTAACTTTAAAGCTTGCGTTCAAATATTTCCAAAGTTAGCTATTTTATTAAATTATTGTTCTAGACGTACCTAGTTTTGTGATGTGAGAACCTAGAGAGCATATTTTTTTTGAAATCTTCTTCAAACAAATAGTCAGATGGTAGGTTACAAACTGATGGATTAATCACCTAATTATTGTTTTTTTTAACTGTATTTAGTATTTTATCTGGGTACATGCAAAGCTGCGGGCAGAAATTAGTTTACAATAAAAATAGTCATTTACATACGAACCAAAGCCCAATAATTCCTATAAACTCACAAAAAGACCACCAACACTTAAGTCATAGTTTTCATTGAAGTTACGTGATAGATTAACATATAAATAGTCTTATTTACCTACCTGTTCAACTAAAAGGTACCTATCAACTTCCTTTATTGCTGTAGGTACTTTTTTATATACCGCGTGTATAGCCGTGGGGTGCCGGCAGTATAATGTTACCCCTCCTCTCATGCCCGTGGATGCAGTAAAAGCCTGCTAAGGTATCCGGAAGATGGAAAAGAAAAAATAAATAAAAAGAAAAACCACTACATTTTTTTTTTATTTATTTATTTTTTTACAGGCCTTTGCCCAGCAGTGGGACCCAAATAAATAAATAAACAAATAATTTATAGTTACAAAAAATTACAATTTTATTACACAGCATCTAAAACCATATATATTATTTATACCATACATCAGGTATAAATTTATATAAAAAAGTCAAATTTGTGGACCAAAAGGTACTACCTCATTATCATCACCATCATCATTTACAGCCGTAGCACGTCCACAGCTGGACATAGGCCTCCCTCATGGATTTTCAGGTATTGCGGTTGGAAGCCTGCATCCACCGCTGACTTGCGGTCTTCACCAAGAAATACTTCAGCATAGTGTTAACGCTGGTTTTTAGGTAGGACCTTTGGCGAGTGCCAACACTTGAAAAGAAAAAGATAGGCAGACGCGTCTTTCCGTTTATCAATATCCCGTACTGCGCTCGCCAACCCGCCTGCCAAGCCATACTAACCACGGGTAGTATAACTGCCCCTCGTGGAGATACATGAGAGAGGCCTGTGTTCAGTAGAGGAAGTTTACGGCTGAAATGTGCTACAGAGAATGGGAAGGGCTCGAGAATTACATTAATACCGCTTTACGCGACCCCGTTATGCGCGGTTTCAGTATTACGCGAATTTCAAATTTCAATACTAACTCTTTCAAAAATTTATTCAGGTTTGGACATATTGCAGAGTATAGACAATAATGATGACCGTGTCTTGACCGTGTGTCAAACTATTAAAAACAGTGTTGGGTGTTATGAACGTATTTTACAAGAACGTAAAAAAAACGCTACCCCTATACGCTATTTTTCCGTAAAAAATAATTAATAGATAGTATGTATGTATTGAAGAAGAAGAAAAACATTTATTTACCACACGCACAAATCACAAAACATACATCCACAAAAAAATAACATTAAAAATAAAAATAAAATATCACGAATAAACAAGAAGAAGCAGATGTGGCGTCGGTAAAAGGGTCCCCAACTCAGCATTGTATTGCATAAAGTGTTCTTAGAATTAAAGTGATTGATTAAAATGATTTGTATTTTTTTGTATTGAATTTTGACTATGTTTAATCATAAACCTCGATGTACGCGAATTTCAGTTAACGCAATTTTTTCCGGAACGTATCCCTCGCGTAAAACGGGGTATTACTGTACTTACGACTCTAAAGAAGCGGAAACTTATCAGTAATATCAGTTTCCGCCTCTTTATTACTTATATGTACGTATTTTGGACATGTGATACGTAACACCAAGAAGTAGGTATGGATTCCGACTCAACTTATCATTTAAGGAAACGTGGGAGGCAAGAGGAAGACTGACCGCAAAAAATAACAATACTTATACAAAATACCAAAATAATATAATTCAATACAAAATACTTTATTGCACACCTTAAAAAATATTATTATTATTATTTAATACATTTGTTATTATTACAGTTATTATGGGTTTATTTTTGCTCAAAATATTTGAAAATATTTCGGTATTAAGTGAAACTCACGGGCCTAAGCCAAGTGAGGATCACTGGAGTGTTGTTACAGGGTCGTCCTGTAAAAACTTTCTGACAATTCTACAGGTGTTGAGAATGGCAGCTTTCTGCATCGTTATATGAAGGCTTTCTTCAAGGCTAATTACTTTAAGATAATGAAAAAGGTTTTTCGGGATGACTCCGGTACTAGAGAGCACCAGCGGTACTATGAACACTTTGCTCATTTTCCACATTCTTATTATTTCTTCCTTTAGCTCTGTATATTTATGTATTTTTTCTGTTATTGTCTTTTGGATATTATGGGTGTTTGGTACGGCAATATCGATTAAGAAGGTAGTTTTGTTCACTTTATCTATTAGTGTTATGTCCGGCCTATTGTTATGTACTGTTTTGTCTGTGAGTATGGCTCTATCAAAGTACATCCTGTACCTGTCACTCTCCAGTACCGCTTTTGGTGTGTATTGGTAATATGGTAATAGTTTGGTACTAATTAGCTGGTGTTTCAGTGCAAGTTTTTGGTGAACTATGTGAGCAACTTGATTATGTCTGTGTGTATAATCTGTTTGGGTGAGACTGGGGCAGGCGCTAGTGATATGTTGGATTGTTTCAGAATGGCGGTGGCATTTTCTACATTTGTCGTTTTGGCTATTAGGGCTTTTCAGAATAAACTTTTTGTAATTTCTAGTTTTTATTACCATTATTACAGTTATTATTATTATTGTTATTATTACAGCGTCCCATACAGCATGATTACCAGTTGCTGACGCTTCATAAATCATCTATAATAGATGCAAAGGCCCTACTTTTTACTTTTTTTTATTATTATTTAAATTTATTTTTGCTTTCAGCGATAAGACCGCCCATTGTATGATATATTTTTCTGTGTTTCTCTTTGTGAAATTTATGTTTTATGGTGAATGTACAATAAGGAGTTTATCTATCTATTATGAGCCCATCTGATCCCACTTGTGGGCAAAGGCCAATCTGATCCGGAGGACCCTCCCCCCATTCCCTCCAAGCATCTCGATCCTGAGACACTCTTCCAGTTGACTAGATATTACAGATATACATATGTACTATAACAGAAACAAACTTACTATATAAACCTCGTACCATGAGCGGTCTTATCGCTTAGCAGCGATTTCTTCTAGACAACCTTTCATAGCTTAAAAACTTACGCCAGTGGCTTAGGAGGAGCACCAAATCACTGTTAAGAGCAGTGGTTTCCACACTAAGAAGAAGAAGAAGATAATTTTACTAGCCAAAACCGAAAGTTTTTTTCAAATCGAACCAGTCAAAGCCAATAAGTGTTTTATGCTATAGAGCAAAAAACTACATACAAAATAAGAACAAGACACATAGAAACATTTAAACTGAATAAAGCACAGTACAGCACAGTAGTTCTGTAGAAAAGTAAATTCAACCAAGCAAACAAACAATCTCTCAGCTTTTAAATATAAGTAGTAATAAGTATAGATACGTTACGGCAAGGTAGAGCACTAACATAGCGCTATAACGATAGAGATATAACGCATACGAAGCCGACTGCTGAAGCTAGGTGATAAAAACTAGGCCAAGCCTTACAAAGACTGCCTGTCAATATAATTTATAGCCCTCTAAATAAGACCTAGGTCTCTTTATAGCTTTCCTGTGAAGTCTAGGAAAGTAGCTCTCGTACGCGGCGGTGTCGTATGATGTCACTTTAGGTGACAGAATTAACAAATTGATAGGGTGACCATTTTACATCGAATTTGTGGATAACGGTGTCTATTGTTTTTAACACTTCCTTAAGCTAATTATAATTATAGATATGACGTTTCTAAATTTAGAGCTACCAGCGTAAAATTGGTTATATTTGTTCAGTTTTAGAACGGCACTACCCGCAAGCAATGTTTCATTTTAGTCTACCTTACGTCAATTTAATTAGCTATAGCTAGTTAGTGCAACAGAATCGCCACCACTGTTAAGTAAATAGTCATTCTGGACACTACACACATCACCATATAGTCCCAAACTATCATCATCATCATTTCAGCCGTAAAACGTCCACTACTCAACACAAACCTCCCTTATGGATCTCCATGACGGGTTTTTGCCATACTCACCACGCTCGGCAGACGGGTTGGCGAGCGCAGAACGGGACAGAAACAGAACATCTTCCCGAGGCCTCTTACTGCATCCGCGGGCATGAGAGGAAGGGTAACATTCTACTGCTGGCGCCCCACGGCATTGTTTTTATAATTACCTTGATTTAAGTGTTTATTATGACTTCCTGCTTTAATTATGTATCGACCTGTAAATTGATTTTACCAATCAAATCTATTTCTGTATAACTAACTCATGGTGTCTCTAACCAACGTACAGCAATGTTGTTAATGGATGAGTCAGACTCTCCGTATTTCGATCACGAATCCATTTCGGTACTATGAAACGTGGTCGCACTGCTAAA
Organism: Pasiphila rectangulata; assembly: GCA_963082625.1. NCBI lineage: Eukaryota > Metazoa > Arthropoda > Insecta > Lepidoptera > Geometridae > Pasiphila > Pasiphila rectangulata. The sequence continues at coordinate 9,334,742 of OY720261.1, read as the reverse complement.
GAGCTTGGATTGAGATGATTTATCGAAATTCGTATGCTTAGAACAAAAGACACGAACGGGGTGAAGCTATTTTAACCATGGTACATTGTCAAACTTTGAACAGATTATCTTTTAGCTCGTCAGCTCTAATCTGGGTAGTGACGTCCCGCATTGTGGCGTATTGTGCATTGTCTCCGTGACACAACTCCGACCCCAGGCCGTATACAGAAAGAAAGCTGGAAACTTATAAGCGTTTACCGGCGCTTGACAGCGCTGGTAACCCGCGCAGGAAAATATATGAACGCGCGCCGATAAGCACTGAACGGTGGCGACAAGTTCCGACAAGCTTCAACAAGCGCTGGTCAGCGCTGGGCGCATTTTTAAATACACATTTTCTAACAAAACCAAATCATCGTCCGATGAGTCCGACATTTTGCTTAGTCTGCTTCAACCTGCTTCCTTTGTGTAGAACGGACCAGCGCTGTCAAGCGCCGGTAAGCGCTTATAACTTTCCAGCTTTATTTCTGTATACTGCCCTAGACAGCACAACTCTTTGAAATGCTGGAGGAGGACTCTGGTACGTTATAGCAGAATTTCATGTGCATCTCCGAAGCATATCCAGATGTGATAGAAGAATAATATGATATAAATGAATTATAATTATATTATATTTTTTTAGTAGTAGAACTAAGTAGATAAATTAGTAGTAGAGAAGTAGAACTGTTTTTAAAGAGTTCGTTCGGGGAAGTACTATCACTATATAAATTTCTGCCGCCAAAGAGTAATGTCTGCATTGCTGTGTTCCGGTTTGAAGGGCCGGTGAAATTACGGGTACACGAGACCTTACAACTCTGTCTCACTATGACAGGCGCAATGCTAGATGTTGATGCACGGAAAGACGCTGCCCATCTTCCGGAGATATTCCTTTGGCAGATTCTTACTGCATCCACGGGCAAGAGAGTAGAGACAACATTCTACTGCCGGCACCACGGCAACACCCTAGTACGTCACGTCATACGTCCTATGGCTAGTATAAAATTATTTATTTATGCATAAACATAAATATACTGAACAGTAAAAGAACACATAATTGAATTCTATCACTTCTGAAAACTTTTTTAAACCAAAGAGCGAAAAGTAAATCAATTGTATTCATTGTTTACATTTTTGTTTATTTTATTTGGTTTTTTACCTGCTAAGGGATGCCTTCGGAAGATGGGCAGCAGCGTCTTCCGCGTCTTAAACACCATGTACTGCGCTCGCCAACCCGCCTGCCAAGCGTGGCGAGTATGGCAACAACCCCTCATAATTGTACAACTAAGGACGGTGGATGCAGATCGCTTCCAACCGCAATAACTGGAAATCCATGAGGGAGGCCTATGTCCAGCAGTGGACGTCCTACGGCTGAAATGATGATGATGATTATTTTGTTTAATTTAATGCGTATCTTCGTGTAAAAACGTCCCGAACTCGCCAACCCGCCAGCCAAGCGTGGTGAATATAGCAACAACCCCCTGATGAAATCCATGAACGAGTGGTCCAGGAGTGGACATGGATAGCAGGCTGAGATGAAAGCTATAGGACTTAAGTCTTATTTTCCATACAAAAGATTTAAACGCGCACAGGTGTCAAATATGAAAAGGTGTGCGTTGAAATCTTTTGTATGCATTACAGAATTTTCATAAATTTTTTTGGCATGGTTTAATATTAACGAAAATTAACGCAAAAGAGAAGTTTATACTTGCAACCATAATATTTTACTCAGCCATAATAGATAAAGATAAAAATATGTTTATTTGTAACAGAAATAACATAATAATATTTTGCTACAATAAGAGAAGAAAGAAAGAAAATGTATTTATTGATCCACAAACAAAAACATACACAAACATAAACAAAAAACATAATTATTATATAAATAAAAAACATTTATCGCATTGAGTTGTGGACCAAAAGTTCATGTCTCAGCATAATGTTGATCAATACAATTTTATTGGATCAACGCTGGTATTCTGGCAGGACCTTTGATGCGTGTCGACACGTTAGAATGTTCTTATAAAAACTAACAACAAAATTATACAAAAAAAAATACATATCACACATTTCATCATCACAATTTCAGCTATAGGACGTCCACTGTTTGACATAGACCTCCAAGTATTTCGGCTAGAAGCGGCCTGCATCCACCGTCGGCCTGCATACCTTATGCGTACATCTCACATCATACATAAGTATCAAAACTAAATAAATTATAAAACGTAAATAAAAATGTTACAACAATGTTTATTTGTAGTTGCTGAGTTTATGCAGTAACTTTTATTGTTGTACACGCAGCAGGGCAAATTTTATTAACTTTAGAAATTAATTTGTTCAGTATGTCGGGAATAATTAAAGTTAAGTTCGCAAAAAAATACCGTGTTTTCATATTAATAAGGTATCGGTAAGTTTATAACCTATGTAAAAGTTTACAACACAAACATGTTTTCAGTGAACAAATGATTTCAAAATTAAAGTTTTCGTAGTAGCGTCATCTAGGCATTGTAGCCGTAACTAAATATCAAGCTAACCTACTAGCGACCATTTTATCAATCGAAGCACTAACAGCAAAGTAGTGCACCATAAATCCAAGAGATGGCGTTGATAGTTTCAATATCTCTTTTATAAATAAACTAGCTGACCCGCGCGGTTTCAACCGCGTTAAGACATCGTTAATTGGGAAGGTTCATGATTATAGTACTCGTAGTCTATGTATGTAGGTTAATTTATGGTTACCGATTTTGATGAATAAAATAAAGGCTAGATTTTTGCCAAAGCCATTGCATTTCCTAGGTATACAGGGTGAATTTTTGAGACGGGACAGTAGGGGCCTTACCTTAACCGTTATAGTTACAGGAAAACGTTTCTAGAAGACTATCCATATTTTTTCAAGATATTCTGAACTGCATTTACAGATTTTGAAAAAAAATGTACAGTCAGCAAGAAAATGGTCATTTTACACAAAAACTTTTTTTGATGCCAATCGATCCTCTTTCTTATTAGGATCAAAAGTCTCTACTGGACTGACTGAGGTTTGTGTACTAGAAATGTCAAAAGCCATTACTTAGGTTGAAATATACAGGATATTTCAACCTAAGTAATGGCTTTTGAGATATGCTTCAGCACGTATTTAATTATTTTTATTTCCCAACGTTCGTACACATCATGTCAGTCTTAGCTGTCCACGTCCACTGGTGGGCATAGGCCTTCCTCCTTCATGGAACTCCAAGTTCATGAGAAGGTTGTTGCCATACTCGCCACGCTTGGCAAACGGGTTGGCGAACGCAGAACAGGATGTTGATAAGTACACGGAAAACTGCTACTGATAATGAGGTGAGGTGATTTTGAATAACGATAAAGCATGTGTTTAAAAATTTTGGATTCTTCTGACGGGCTTTATTTCAATCTATTTATGTCCACGCTACGTTATCTTGCTACCTAATGCTACGTGCATTAGGAAGAGAGGTAATGTGGAAGGGGTTAAAATAAGGTATCATAGTTTTTATAGAAAAATCGTTATTTTTCGCTTCATCATTCCAGCCGTAAAGTCCAGTAGGTCTACCATGAGTTTTCACAATCTATATTCGCTAGCGACTGTAGTTAACAAAATGTATGAAAACTTGTACAGCGCCTCTAGCGGATAGTTTGGTACTAAAATACGCAGCAAACTATACTACAACGACTGTAGTTTGGGCTTCATTTACTTAAGATTTGGTACCATGAGTTACAAATCTGACAGATGTCAAAGTAACGTACTATTACTACTGTAGTAACGTCATGCGATCTAACAGTGACAACTCATGGTAGACACACAGTACTGAACAGGCCTCCCTCTCTCCATGAGGGATAGTTGCCATACTTACCACGCTTGGCAGGCGGGTGGGCGAGCGCAGTACGGGATGTTGATACACGGAAAGACGCTGCTGCCTATCTTCCGGAGGTATTCCTTAGCAGGCTCTTACTACATCCTCGGGCATGAGAGGAGGGGTAACATTCTACTGCCGACACCCCACGGAAAATTTTTCGCTTAAAAAACTTATAATCAGGATTTAATGTGTCTCCGCTGTATAGTAGTATCACCCAGCTGTACAGCGGAGCCACCCAGTAAACTTGTCTAGGAAGGACAAAAGCTACTGGTTTATAATGAAAATTGATGTGCGAATACTGTACATTGCATATATGTTGAAAAATTGCATTATATAACTAACAGCTAGCCATATACACATAATATAGCCTGCAGTCCACGTACACAACCGGACACAGTCCTCCCTCATGGTACTCCAAGATAGGGGGTTGTTGCCATACTCGCCACGCTTAGCAGGCAGGTTGGCGAGCGCATTACGGGATTGGCGGAAAGACGCTGCTGCCCATCTCTTGGCAGATTCTTACTGCATCTACTAACAAGGTAATATTCTACTCCCAGGACCGGCTTCGACGGATATTGAAGGAAATAATAAGTATTCCTTCCAACTGCCCGGAGGCTATCAATTTGTCATTGTCGACAATTGTATTGTTGTTAGATTACAAGATTACTGGTTATTGTCGAGCACAGACTTTGGACTGTGAGGATAAGAGGGTCGGCTTGCTAATCCAGTGAATTATTTGTAAACTTTCTTATGATCTTATAATCTACAAGCTTAATCCGCCGTGGGGTACCGGCAGTAGAATGATACCCCTCCTCTCATGCCCATGGATGCAGTAAGAGCCTGCTAAGGGATACCTCCGGAATATGGGCCGCAGCGACTATCCGTGTACCAACATCCCATACTGCGCTCACCAACCCGCCTGCCAAGCGTGGTGAGAATGGCAACTACCCCTCATGGAGATCCATGAGGGAGGCCTGTGTTTATCAGTGGACATTTTATGGCTGAAATGATGATGATGAATCCATCTAACAATTCCATCAAACAACAAATCCATCTAACAACAAATCCATCTAATAGTTCGACTTTAGAATGATTTACCACTCGACATGAAGAAGGTACAATCAAAGGACTATTTCAAGCGACTTATCCGCAAGCATTTTCTTGATAAAATATACCCGTACGTTCATCATCATCTCCCCTTGCTACCCTCGGCTGTTCTATTGTGAAGTGTAATTTGATTAAATGTTATATTGTGTTAATTTAGTTTTTAAGTTATAGCACGCCAACCACACTTTCAACTACAGGTTTGGCTGGTAGAGAACGTATTAAGCCCACCTTTTGAAATTGTGCATTAAAGTATTAAATAAATAAACAATGTCCCAGGGTACTGCATGAATGTAGTATGTGTATCCAGTAGCTGCATGATCTTAGACGTAAGATATCCGCTGGACATAGACCTCCTCACAGAATAGAATAGAATAGAATATACTTTACTGTACACCATAACAAACAGGGGAAAAAAAATACAGAAATAAACACAATTTACAAAAAGTGGTACAATGGGCGGCCTTATCGCTAAAAGCGATCTCTGCCAGGCAACCTTTTGATGGACACGAAAAGTTGAATATGAGAAGACGGTGGCGTACTTAGAAGCACAAGTACAACGAGCAATAATTATAGATATTAAATAGATAATTATTCTATTATATAGATAATTATTCTGTGGCCTCCTTCACGAATCTCCAAGTTCTGACCATGGAGGGGTTGTTGCTATACTCACTCTTGGCAGGCCGACGGCGAGCGCAGTACGCGATGTTGATACACGGAAAGGGCGGGATCCGTCATCAGAAGGTGTAAATACAAGAAAACATTACTAAGTGAAACATAAAACCAAGCCGCAAGGTTAAATTTAGAAAATCTATCTATACCTCGAGGGACTCCAGTGGACTAGTGTCTGCTATGACAGTTATTTAATCCGTCATGGATCCCATCATCAGCATCGAGTGTTGAAAGAATGGGATCTAATTGAAAGTGTGTTTATACGAACTTCAAATCGAAATTGTTTCATAAGCGACGGAGTTCTGAGATAACAAAGAACAAAAAAAAACTGAGATAAAAAAAAAATGGCTAAGTGCGGGTCGGACTGCCCACGAAGGGTTTCGTACCATTATTCGGCTACCTGTTGCCGTTATTAGTATCGAGCAAAAAACGGCATTAAAACCACGTTTTTTTGTATGGGAATTAAAATATTTATTTTATTCTGTTTTTAGTATTTGTTGTTATAGCGGCAACAGAAATACATCATCTGTGAAATTTTCAACTATCTAGCTTTTACGGTTCATGAGATACAGCCTGGTGACAGACAGACAGACAGACGGACAGCGGAGTCTTAGAAATCTGGTTCCGTTTTTACCCTTTGGGTACGGAACCTTAAAAGCTGACTAGGCAAACTCCAACATATCGAACTTTAATTATTACTAATCTTTCATCGCCCGGTTCTTTATCAAAATATCATAAATAATGGTACCTCGTTAGCGGGTTAGAAACGAAGTGCTCCCTATTCATTAATTCACACACAATTTATTGATTAGGACGTTGCCGCTACAGTGTTACTAACTTATCTATTCAGCTTCCAAATTATCTGTTTACATTGGATCGTTTGTTTCTTTGTGTCGGTTTCGTAACTGTAGGTCTACCATGAGTTTTCACTTTCACAATCTATATTCGCTAGCGACTGTAGTTAACAAAATGTATGAAAACTTGTACAGCGCCTCTAGCGAATGGTTTGGTACTAAAATACGCAGCAAACTATACTACAGCGACTGTAGTTTGGGCTTCATTTGCTTAGAATTTGGTACGATGACTTACAAATCTGACAGATGTCAAAGTAACGTACTACTGTAGTAACGTCAGGCGATCTAACAGTGACAACTCATGGTAGACACACTGGTTTGTTTTTCCGTGGGCGGGGTGTTAACCCGCCGCACAAATTCACAATCTTGTGTCCGAGCCGAACATCATTGGAGAAACCAATGTCTGGCCGCTTTGTCAGGCTTAGGTGCCTCGGACACGTAGAATGGGGGAGGATCGAGCGGCCAAGAGAGAATTCGTGGGTCGACCTAGTGGGAAGAGGCCTGTTGAGCGTCCGAGGTACCGCTGGAACGACGAGATAGCAAGAGAGCTCCAAGAGATGGGTGCCGTCGACTGGACTAAAACGGCAAAGGAGAGAGATAGCTGGCGTTCTCTCTCTGATGTCAGAGGCCAAGATCCACTTTGGGTCGTTGCGCCAAGCCAGTAAGTTAGTATATCAAATCAAATCGTTTATTTGCCAGAATACATTCCTTTGTATAGATGTGTAGTGTTTGTTACCTCTTCACGCAAAAACCACCCTATAGATTGAGCTGAAACTTTGCACAAGTTTAGATGTTAAGTTAACCAGGATTAACTCATAGTCTACTTTTTATATGGGTACAACTTATGCGAATCGGTGGGCAAAAGCTAGTATAATCCTACTAATATAAAAAAGTGAAAGTAACAATGTATGTATGTATGTTCCCTTTTCACGTCAAAACCGCTGTAGTTATAGAAGGTTTGCTCAATTAGCCAGCCCTTTAGTTTGGACTTGAATGCGGGCAGACTTTGGGCTTGTGTAACAGTGCTGGGGAGTCTGATGTATACCGCTGGGCCCATGACATGTGTCAGCTTGGAGGATTTCGTCAGTGTGCGCAACACCAAGGCTAGTCTGCCGCGACCCCGCGTATCATACGTGTGTCCTAGCGACGCGTACAAGTCGCAAAAAGACCACATCCCTGATTGGCAGAGTGCGGGACAGTCCAAACAGCATCCTAAAAACTATAGCTGATAGATTTGCCCTGGTCTTTAAGTTAGGTACGTGGTAATAGCCGCAATATATCTAGTCAAAAATGAACCAAAATTTCACATACAATCTTTCGAAAACTAAATCAAGATAGATAGATAAACTCTTTATTGTGTAAATCATACAGAAAAAATAAAAACAAAAATAACTAAAATAACTTAAGCTACAAAAACAACAGAAATACACAATGGGCGGTCTTATTGCTTAGAGCGATTTCTTCCAGACAACCTTTGGTTGGAGAGGATTTGAATGGAAGAATGGGGTATAGTGTTACTATCCTAATATTTAAATCCTAACATATATATGTACTATATACATACATATACAAATATATATACATATACAAATATATATACATGTACAAATATATATTTAAATATAACTAATACGATACCAATAACATACATGAATGGAATAGAAAAAATAAAATAAAAAAATATCAAAGCATACATACTGCAGTCAGGCGGAAGATTGCTCCAGATAAAAACGCTTAACTTGCACTTTGAAAGAGTTCAATGATGGAGCACGACGAATCGACAGCGGCAATGAATTCCACAACCGAACAGCTCGTCAAGTCACAAGCTCTTTTACCAAACTGTGTTTGATTAAACTCTACAAACTTTCTGCAACAATTTTAATGTCATTTTCGTGACATTTCACAAACAAATTTTCTACACGAGCCGTTTTCAGTAAAAAACAAAAACATGTTTCTACTACACCTAACTGATGGAGCTGGAAAGCGGAGAAAGCAAGTTTGTCTTGTCTTTTTATTTTATGACTTTTTGTGTTTGGTTTTACACAATTCCGCCAGTGTCAAGTTTATAAATTCTTAATTATTTGGCTGGCCATGTTGGCGGCCATTTTTCAAGTTTCGAAAGCAAGTTTGTGGTTAATTAAGATTGCTGTCATTGTCAAATTGTGTTTGCTACCAGGAAAAGAAAACTAACGCCATCTATAAGGTCCGAGGGAACTATTTTTGAAGTTTTTACTCTTTAATGATGCAATGTACATTGATTACTTGAAATCCCATGGAAAGCTATGGACAAATCTCTAAACAAAGCTCGAAATGCTAAGTTGGTGTCACTGTGCATATTTATAATTAGTGACATATTATGGTTTGATAGCAGTATTGACCAAAATAGGCTAGAAAACTAAATTAATGTTAATATAACTTTATGCCTACAAAACCATTTTACACGTATTTTTGGTTCTGGGTGGGATAATATGTACGTATTTGCAAAAAAATGCATCCAAGTATTGTATCAAGCATCCGGTTTCCACAATAAAAGCTTTGCTTAGTTTGGAACTAGAAGGTAATGTGTGTAAGCATCATCAATGTATCTCCAAGATCATGAAAGGCATGTTGTCATACACCCTGTATATTATTTTGCGCACTTTTAGAAAGCTTGGTCTCTGTTCGGCACGCTGATTACGTTAGTTAACCTTTTTCTGTCGAGGTGGTCCCATTGGAACCAAATCAGCATCTGATGGTGGAATGAAAGGAGGGATAACATTCTACTGCCGGTACCTCACGTCTTATTATATATTAAAAGGCTTTATATATTGCTTTTTTTTTGTTACAGGAGAAACGCAATTGAGTCTATAATTTCAAATTATAGAGATATTAATAACATTATTATTATATATGTACATATTTGTTGTTCATTTAGATATTTAGTCCGTCGCCAGTTTTAATTGTTAATCACAACTCAAAAAATATTTATTTTACATTGGAGGCTTGTGACATCACAACTTGCCTCAAATAAACTGTTCCAATCCGTGACGTTTCGTAATGCATGGCCTTTTTTTAGATGACATAAAAAAATACCGTTTCGGATCTACTGAGAGTAGGTACAAACAGGTAAAAACTCTCACTGGATAGATAATTTATTGCTGTTCTTAAAAGTGGATCTGTTGACTGGATCTACTGAGAGTGATCCCTGCGTTCGCTAATCCGCCTGCTAACCTTGGTGGAAGTTGACAGCATGGTCAGTACTGGAGATCCATGAGGAAGGCCTGCGGCCAGCAGTGGACATACAGCTGAGATGATGGTGATGAGTTCCTTAAATGTATGTACATTCTTCCGTTACTGCATTTAGTAATGACTAATCCCGTCTTGAAAGGTGTAGCATGTGATACAATTAATTGACGGGTTATTGGAAAGCTGAGGGCACACCAAGATACTGTTTAGACTTTTACCCGACGAAAAAAAGGAGTACTTTAATGCGACGTGTATATTTTAAGAGTGTGCATTAGGAAATTATTAGTAGTTCGTAATCGTTATTTATCTCAGAATCTGTGAAAGTTACCACCTTCATAAATAAGGAAATGTTAGGTACGTTATGCTTTTATCTGGAATTACGTGTTTTAAAAACGTGATTGGTGGTTCTTTTCTCGATAATAATACATTTTATTAAATGTAAATGTACACGTTTTGATTCAGGGATCTTTGTCTATTTTAAAATTTCGCGATCACAACACATTATTAAAACACATTTATCCGGATGTTTATCGCGTAAATTACCTGTATTATGTCTTAACGTTTCGCTTGGATTGGAAATAATAAAGGTAATTTACGCGATAAATGCCCACATAAATTTGTTTTAATTAATAACGGATCTTTATTATGATAACTAATAATGATCAATATCATCATCATATCAGCCGTAGGACGTCCACTGCTGGACAAAGGCCTGCCTCATTGATCTCCAAGTACTAACTGCGGTTGGAAGCGGCCTGCATCCACCGCCAAGCTGCGGTTCTTACCAAGTCGTCTGCCAATCTTATATGTCATGTTTTATTTTACAAAATATATGTTTATTGATTTTTATTTTTGATCTTGTAAGTAGATAACTCATAATACCACTATACTACTTTGTTACGATATTAACATGATAATAGCTGAAATATTTTATAAGAGTATCACGGGTGTTATTATAACTGTAGATTTAACTTAAAATAACTCTTTATTTTTTTAACCAAAAAACCGAATTCAATGAAGATGATGATGATCATGATAAGTAGGTGGGTGCGACGATGGATAGTATAGTAGTATACGTATATCTATCATCTTATTATAGCTATGTCATACATAATACAGCCATGTTCGATATCGCATGCGTAATTTCTAGATCAACATTATTATACTTTCTGCATGTAAATAGACTAGCTGCTGAAAATATCAAAAACGCTATAATCGATTGCACATAGATCTCATCATCAAAGCTGAGTTTTAAAATAATGGGACTAATCTGGAAGTGTATCTATTCACCCCAATATATTTGACAAATTAAAAAGACGGAGAACTGAGGTAACATAGATTTAAAAAAACATACGAATTGAGAACCTGCGCTTTTTTTTTAAATCGGTGCAGGAGAGGGAATTCCTTTTTGATTTGTTCTGCTGGATTCACCTAAGACACCTCAGACTGTGTCCCAGTTTAAATAATCGACTTCGGCGCGCAGTGTGCCTTCGGCCTAACGCCAATCATCTCGTTCCTTCGGGCACTGA